>OZ008368.1:82055432-83325347 GCA_963931995.1 Phaonia tiefii | reverse complement strand
AATCGTGAAAAAAGGACCAATTCTTAAAAAATTTACATTTCTTAAAAAAACTTTACTTCGAAAAATAACTTCTCTAAAAAACCTTTTCTTACAAAAAATCTGTTTCTTAAAAGTATATTTTCCTAAAATAAAATAATACCTTTTCCTTTCCTTTCTTGAGATAAGTAGCCTTTCTGAAAGTAAGTACATTTTCTGAAAAATATAGCCTTTTCTGGTAAAGAGTACCACTTCTTTAAAAAGTACGTGTTCTTAGTAAAGGTACTTCTTGTAAAAAAATTCATACTCTTGTGGCTTTTTCTTACAGAAAGTACTTCGTCTTAAAAATAGTACATTTTCTTAAAAAAACATTAGCTTTTAAAAAAAGTAGTGCCTCTATTTAAAAATATACTTTTAAAAATAAAATACATTCAAAAAAAAAATTTAAATTTTACAAAAAGTATCTTTTCTTAAAGATCCATTTAAATTATCGTATTTTTCATCGGGTGCCTTAGGCGTGTTGGAACATAATATATAGCGAGAGGAACTTCGTTCCAACCGGGTGTGAGTTTTTTATTTATTTATTGACGTAGAATACGTCTTACCTTACGGTATAGGGAGTCATGTCAGATTGTTATTGTTGTAGTCTTTATTTCATTGATTATGAGGAAACGGCGAGATAATTTTTTGATGTGTTAACATCTATACGCGCGCCTCTAGGGCAGTAAACTATAAATTTAATACATACGCAAGTGTTAGGTTTGTAAGAGTAAATCATCGTTTGTTTGTTCGTTGCTTGGCAGTCGGTATTGAAAGTGATTATTGGGCGATTTTCATATAATTTTCCCACGCGATTTTCTCCGGAAATTCATAGCCGATTTTATTAATTTTTGGATTAAAAAGCTAGTGCGGGTTTCGACGAAGAGTTTAGGCCAAAAATTAAGGCGATCCGATATCGGCGAGCCGAGATTGAAGTGTTTTAATTTGGAGTATTAATTTGGAGTAATATTAAAAAAGTATTTTATGTTGATCTTCGGTTATATCGTACGAATATAACAATGTATGTATGTATGTACAAGTGTCTGTTGCTTTGCATTCTTTGACTTTTGTGGGAATAAAAAAAGTATTGAGCAATAATATAATGACACATGTGCTTGCTCTGGGTCTTTAAATAATTTTAAGTATTAATATTATTTAACTGTAACGTCATCATATGATTGAACGCTGTTTTTTATTTTCCAATGTAACATTTACGAATGTGTTCATAGAAATCGAACAGGTACCGTGTAGCAACAAGGTGTTAACACATCGCCCGTGAGTTCGAACACTCATTGGATTTTTTTTAAAAATTTTTTTGCAAGTAAATGAAGATGTTATCTTTCGTTTGATATACATTTCATATTGGTTGATATCTTCCTAATATTTAAATTTCTCAAATGAAAATTGTTTAAACACATACACTCAAACATATGTGTGGTGTTTGGTTGAGTGTTTGAGTAGCGTGAACACAAACTATGCTGCTGTTTCAGTGTGGACAGAAACCTTCGGTTGTTGTTTTGATTGATGAAATTTCGTATATTTACTTATGTATTTAAGTGAAACAAAATGTTAAATGTGAATTTGAATTTAACATGGATATATAATTATAAAAAATATATGAAAATATACATTTTTATGTTAAATGAAAGTGCTGCCAAGTACGCAAAATAACAATGCTGCTGGATGCTGTTTGACAGCAGCTGACAGTTGACGTTTAGTAAATTAAAATAAAAACTATTCTATTGGACTATTGGATTTCGAATATAATCCAATACATTTAATTTGGATTATATTCGACACGATGCTCCCACAACTATTGATAACACAACCATTGACTTAGTTTTTGCGAGAAATTTGAATGTTAATTTAAAATCATATTTATCCTATTTTTCCTATCATATTATCAAAGGTAACTTGCAAATAATCAAATTGATTTGCGTCTGTTATTTATCATTTATCCTTACTCTTTTAATTTATAAACATATTTATCCTATTTTTCCTACCATAAGCTAATGTATATTATCAAAAGTAACTATCAAATAAATAAATTCATTTGCTTATGTTATTTATCATTTATTGTTATATATGTTTTCTGTCTTATTGGATGGCGTATTCTACGTTAAACTTAATGGCCGTGTCTCTGACACAGCCTGCAGGGACAGTCCGTGGCCGAAGGCCTCGGTCAACTGTCTGCAGTTTTTTTTAGTCGATTTTGATACCACGGCCTGTCCAGATTAAGTTGCAGCCCTACCGTTGAACCATTAACTTTGTTTCACGAAACCCAATATCCTGTCAATGTCGTTGTTAATTGACCCGAAATTGTGTCCATAATGTACCCTTAATGTGGTGCCAAAGCCAAAAATTAAATAGCACCCTCAACGTTATGAAAGGCTACGGACGTGTTCTCATTGGCAGTGACAGATTTATCGACGGCAGGAAATTATGTACCACGAAAGTAGTACATTCGAAATTGAAAATAAAATTAGGCCCCAAATTTGTACCCCAATATGTTGAAACTATAAATTGGAAACAGACATTATCATTTTTCTTTGTGTGTTTTTTTTTTTTTATTTTATTGCAATCAATTTTAATAATGCAATCTATTTTTAAATATAAGTAATTTTTCGCTGTTTTAAACATATCTTCAATTAATGCGAAAAGTTAATGTAGAGAATTTTTTGAACTTTGATGTCTATACAAATTTATATTACTAAAATGTGTTTATTTTCCATTATATTGTACAATTAAGAACTAAATATTTGCCAACTTGCCCCTAAAATGTCTTACGGCGCTGGGACCTAAATGAAAATGAATGTAGGCTGATTTGTACAAATAATAAAATAAAATATGAAACAAAAAAAACATCGTGGCTTTGACATCCATATTCCGCATTTGGACTTTTCTTGCGCCTTAGTTCCAATTCCAAGTTACACATTCAATTACAATCTATTCGGGCAATAGATTAAATGCGGCTCTTCTTCATTCCGAGACATTTGACTTCTTCCTTTTGAGGGATTTGTTTTTGATTTAGTAATATGGGAGAGCATGTCTGCTGTTTAATAATAAAAGTGACATGGACAGATTGATATTAATTTGGCTTTATTCTTCACTCCTGGAGATATATGGAGCAACTAATTTTGAAGAGTGTTTCTAGTTTTTTGGAAGTTTTATGCTGTATTATCTGCTACAGATCCTAATCCGAGTCCATCAGTATGGGCAAGATCCAAGAAATAGAGCAAAAAAAGTGTGGAACCCAAAACACTACCCTGTGGGATTTAGTTTCTAAAGTAGGCTGATATCTTCGTCTTTCCTGACGCAATATAGTCTATCCTGAAAGAAGGACTTAAAAAATAAGAAGAAATTTAATTTACGGGAAGCAAGCAAGCGTTGAATATATGTGTACATAAGTAAACTGTGTGCTTTGTTAGGCAGTTCCTTTAGAGTAATAAGTTCATAACCGGGTGATTTGTTTAGTTTAAGATTATGTTTAGCTTCAGATACTTCGGATCTACTGAATTTTGTTTACGGGTATGTTGAGTTGGTTTATTTCGTTTAGATAGCAGTGCACGTAATTAGCGATATTGGGGCCACAATTTTCATTTGGAGAGATACTCTGCCAATCTGTGAGCTTTTTCAGAATTTGTTTTGTTCCTGGAATCATCCGACTTTCTTATGGGGCAAGATATTTTCTATCACTTCCTTACATTTCTCGATACTCTCCACAAGGAGTAGTTTGTGGATCAATATTTCATATTTCGCTTTCAACTTCTTATTGCTATTCATATTCGTATTTCTATTTTTCAACGAAGATATTAACTGATAATTCCAGAACATTTAGGAATTGAATTAATACTGTCTGTGAGTTTGAGAGCGGAATTTCCTGCAGCTTGTTCCACGGAATTTAAGAACTGAGACTTCGTATTTAGTTTTAACAGTTTTTGTTTTATCGATTTTTAAAGGTGATAAAAAAAACACTGCAAAAACGTAACTGGGCCCCAATGAATCATGATGTGGATCTTTCTTAAAAATTGGGGCCTATTCTCTATTATGGTATTGGGATGTAATTTTCGTGAAGATATCGCAATATGTAAAATTCTGAAAACACCGGAAGGAATGTTCAAACAATATGTATTGAAGAGCTGATTACGCGAACGTCAAACCTTTTGATGTGTTAACATCTATAGGCGAGGGAAGGGACTAAACTAACAAAGTGAACACATCCAAACAAAAAAGCACACAGACTTGTTCGACTGCGATCAAATAGAGTGTTGTGTTTGGAAGAGAAAGATAACGCCGCGGTCATGGTTGCAATGAAACTGGTTCTTTTCTTTACAAGTATTCTTATCAATAGCTTATCTCTAATATTACAGTGTTGTAAAAGGTTTTATTATTGTTTGTATGGTAATGTAGTGTTTAGGTTTATTAGGGTTTAGTAATGCTTATTAGGATTTTGTTAGTAATCATGAATGTTTATTACATTTCTCCACCCCAAAGTTTTTACTACATAAAAAATAAGTTTATTAATTCAAAATTCATTTAAATTATCCAATTAGGTCATTCCAATTAAAGGTACTGATACAATTTAAATTATTAGTAATTTATAATAATTAAAGTTGTTTAACTCTTCCGGAAATCATCTGGTTGATAACGTCGGACTTCTCTTCGATTTCTGGTTGATCTGCGAGCTTGCGGAGTACTATCGGCTGTGTGGTGAGACTAATTCATTTCTGGAGAGTTTGCTTGAGGTGTTGATTGTAGTGATGTTGAAGATGGAGAGTTTGCTTGAGGTGTTGATTGTAGTGATGTTGAAGATGGCGAGCTTGCCGTTGGTGATGATGATAGTTTTGATTCTTCGTTACTTGCTCTAAGATATTCTGGACCAATGATGGGAAGACTACGAGGTTTTAATTGATTAACATGTCGCTTGCAAGTTCCCTTCTTTGTTTTTATGGTGTATACTACTTTGCCCATTTGTTTTTCGATATTGTCCGGTATCCACTTTTTCCCCTTGCCATAATTTCTAGCAAAAACGGTTTCGTTGATTTTATATGTTGCTGTATTTGACGAATGTTGTTTCAATTCCTTAGGAGACTCTAGAACCTGTGACCAGATTGTTCCAATAAGTCTACATCGAATAAGTTCTGCAGGTGATTTACCCTCGGAATTTGGCATAAAACGGTAAGTGGAAAGGAATTTATAGACCGCATCCCTAACAGATAAATTGTCTTCAATGTTTTTTCGTACCGAAGTTTTGAACGTTGTGACAAAACGTTCTGTTGTAATATGACTAATACCCAATGTTGTACAAAATTGCTTAGATTTCTCGGAGCTTAGCTGAGGACCGATGTCGCTAACGATGGTTGTTGGTAACCCTTCAATGGAAAATATTGCCGAAAGAGCGGAAATAGTATCTTCAGTTGTTGTATTTTTCATTGACGAAACGTACGGAAACTGTGAAAAAGCATCAACACAGATAAGCCACATGGAATTGAACACAGGTCCCGCGAAATCGATGTGTACTCTGTCCCAAGGCCTTGATGGTTTTTTCCAACTTCCAAATTCCCTAGGAGGTGCTGCGTTCTGAACCTTACATATTTCGCATTCAGAAGATATTTGGGTGATATCGGTATCGATGTTATTCCACCAACAATATTGTCTAGCGAGTTGCTTCATCTTGACAACACCCCAATGATCATCATGTAACATTTTGAGCAATTTAGTCTTTAAAGTGATTGGTATGACACGGATATATTCTGTTTCCAGATAAAGTAAATTATTGTGAAATGTTAAATTTTGTCTTCTTTTGAAAAGTGGTCCAAGGTACGATTGTGCTTGACTAAGCCGGTCCGGCCAACCATTTTTTACAAAATAATATACAGAGCGCAAGGTTTTGTCGTTTTTAGCTTCTTTATGAATGTCTGCTTTTAAATGTGTAGGAAAATTTTCAAGGTCTATGAAAAGGCAAGAATCTTCTTCTTTGTCGAATTTTTCATCCGACCCAATAGGAAGACGAGAAAATGCATCGGCATTACCATGGCTAGCAGTATTTCTATATTTTATGTCAAATTGGTACGACATGAGAGTTATGGCCCAGCGTTGTATGCGAAGTGCTGTCATAGTAGGTAAGTGTTTGGTTGGATTTAAAATGCTTACCAGTGGCTTGTGGTCAGTGATGAGGACAAACTTACGACCATACAGGAACTGGTGGATCCGCTTTACCCCAAAAATGATCGAGAGTGCTTCTTTTTCAATTTGACTGTAATTGACTTGATGCTTATCCAGTGTCTTCGAAGCGGAAGCCATTGGCGTTTCCGTTCCATCCGGATACATGTGGGAAATGACCGCACCTATACCAAAAGGAGATGCGTCTGTTGAAAGGACAAGTGGCAAGTCGTCCTTGAAATGTGAGAGCTGCGTTGCGTTGATTATGTGTTTTTTTTAAGTTGTTCAAAAGATTTTTGTTGACTTTCTCCCCAAAAGAGTGGAACGTTGTTTCGGCGTAACTTGTTTATTGGAGCTGCAACAGATGAAAAAATTGGCGTTAAACTCCTCCGAAACGGCTGGACCGATTTGTATGAAATTTTGTGTGCATATCGGGTAGGTCTCAGAACTGGCCAATATCTATTTTTCGTACCCCTAAACGATAAGGGTGACCCACCCCTATATAGAATACAGATTTGTCCGACTGCGAAACACGGTTTTCAAACTGCGAAAAAACACACACTGATGTAGCGGCAGCGAACAGTTGTCTTGTGTGGGTGCGGAGCACTCTCAGAGCAAAGAGAATAATGTCGTAGTTATACATATAGGGTTTTTCAACAGAGACGCTACAAAAGTAAATCGATAGGGACAGCAAACGACGCCATATTTTTTCCCGCTCTTTTGACATTTCTCTTCAGTAAGGTTTGCCATTTCATTATGGAAAGATATACGAGCCAACAATAAGTCGAAATTATTAAAATTTACTACCGAAATTTGGAGTCAGTGGCCTCAACTTTAAGAGCGTTACGTCCAATTTATGGTCGTCATAATCGTCCTACCAGATCAATAAGCAAAATATGCGTTACTGGTCAGACAGAAATCCACACGTAATCCATGAGTCATTGGGCCGTACTTCTTCCGTGATGATCAAGACCGGCACAGTACTGTGAATGCGAATCGCTACCGTTCAATGATAACCGAATATTTTTGGCCCCAATTGGATAACATGGACTTGGAGGACATGTGGTTCCAACAGGACGGAGCCACAAGCCACACAGCGAATGCCACAATCAATTTATTGGAAACCAAGTTTGGTGAACGTGTTATCTCACGAAATGGCCCAGTCGATTGGACGTCTCGGTCGCGCCGTTAGATTATTCCCTGTGGGGCTACGTCAAGTCTATGGTCTATGCCAACAAGCCAGCGACGATTGATGAACTTCGTACGAATATCGAACGTGTCGGCCGATTTATGCTTGAAAACCGTCGAAAATTGGGTTCAGCGTCTGGACTTCTGCAAGCGTGCCCGTGGTGGCCATGCAAAATAAATCGAGTTCCATACATAATGACATCGAACGTACTTTCACAGGAATAAAGAATTTCATTGGTATCTAAAATCGGGATTGTTTTATTTAAAAAAAACTTTTGTAGCGCTCATATTGAAAAACCCGTTATATAGAAGTGAGATAGCCAGAGACCATCGAAAATTGTGTGAACTTGTATAGTCTATGTACAGGGGTTTCTATGGCATAGCTGATCGGAAAAGTACCAGGGAAATGATGTAGAATGAGAGACCAAAGAAGACAGAAACTAAGTTTAAATAGAGATTATTGATACTAATGACAGCTAAATTATGTTTTATGTTGTTTGCGTGGAACGAAAATACCCATTCCCTTTGATTCCTCTCCGTTTTATGTCCAACCAAAGTGTAAAATTGGTAAAATACAGCAGCAAATCGAAGTCGATGGAACAGCCCACTTCCTCGTTATCATGAAGAGGCAGCGAAGAGAGTAATAGAGACTCTTAAGTATTACTCTATGGTATGTACGAACATAACAATATATGTATGTACATTGGGGTGGGCAAAATCCCTTACAAAAAAAATCAATTTTAGGTCACCACCTAAAAATGAAGTTCAGAGTGTTTAATGACTATTTGCAAAATATGTTGCAGATATTTTGAAAATCTATTATGGATACGTATACCTTTAGGAGTTCTTGCAATGCACATATTGTTTTTATTTGTATTTTTGAAGTTTATTGCGTTGTTGAAGTTTAAATGCCGTTTTTTAGTGGATTTTAGTGGAGTCCTAAGAAAAAATTAAAATAACTATTTGGAACGTAACGTTAAATTATAATTTTTTCGGTAGTATTTCAAAATATTTCGAAAGTTATCATTTAAAACTAAAAAATTGCAAATTTTTACCCGCAGTAAAGAGCGCTATTTAATAGCTTTGAAATGATATATAAATTATGTATGTCCGAAATGAAATGGTCGTAATATTTGCATTTTTGTAAAACAACTTTGAAGCTTTCATGTCTATTAAACAGTTTAATATTGAATGCGAATGCATTAAATGTTTCAATAAATTTTTTTTTTAAATTTTTCTAAATATTGTGGTTTTCAAAGAAACATAATCAATTAAACTACCAAACCATTGTATTTCTATTATTTTTCCCATTTTATCTCTAAGCATTCAGTGACAAGTCTGCGGTTTGTTTCAGTTATTTGGTCTCAAACAACCCAATGGTGTTAGGGTCGTCACAAAATGCCTTCCTCCTCCTTATCTTTAACAGTTAGTTACACCAAGCTTTCACAGTCATTGAGTACGTCTTCGAATAGTTTTCGCGCTGCTTCACTCTACTGAAGCCTAGCCAACGTAATCAAGTTATATTGATTTGTTTAACTACTTTAATGTGGACATACAGTTTACATAGCTCGTGGTACATCCGTGATCGATAATTGCCATTCACTATAATAGGAGAATATATATTTCGTAGCACTTTTCCCTCGAAAATTCGCACTGTCGTTTCGATTAAGGTGGACCTTGAAATGACATTTTTGCGATATTTTGGTAGATGAGGGCTCTATTCCGTGCCTTTTTGAAAAAAAAATGACAAAGCCGAAAAAAAAAATTAAAAAAAAAAAACATTAGGGGTTGCGCACGAGCCGAGAAAAAGGTCCACTTTGCCAAAATTAGGGGGGAAATTGCCATAGGTCATCAGGGGTCACCCGTAGGGGGGAAGAATGTATGGCCGACCCCCATTAACTTTTTACCGCCAACATTTTCCCCCAAGACACCCACCCCCTATCTCCTCCCCTTAGGGGGGTCACTATACAAAAATGGAGGTTGCTCAGTATTTTCGAAAAACACCATAGGTCATCAGGGGTCACCCCTAGGGGGGCAAAATATATGACCGACCCCCATTAACTTTTCATCCCCAACATCTTTCCGAACAAACTTACCCTCTATCTCCACTCCTTGAGGGACTCCCCATACAAAAATACTGAAAATCTATGTATTTACAGTTGCACAATATCGAGATTTTTTTGATTTTTTTTGATTTTTTTACAGAAATTCCACCAATATTCAAGAGTGGTCATTGTTTGGAAAGTCTTGAAAAATTTGAAACGCACACTTGGTGAATCAGGTACATAGGCACCCTTAGCAGATGCCCCCATTCATCAGTACCTGGCAGTAAAATATTGCAAAATACGTAGTAGTTATAAATAGCAGTTCATTCATCGATTGTTGTCATTCAACAAGTGACGACGACCGCGAAAAGTAAATTGATTTTTCTCCCGTTTTTTAAAAGTTAAGATGACAACACGACTTAGATCGCGCGACGATATTTTTTTGATTGGTTATCCAAGCATGAATATTACGGGGAACAAATTACCGTCGAAGAAGCAAGTGCTAAGAATGCATTTCTTCAACATTCGCAAACGAAACATGTCGAAGAAAAATAGTGCGGTTATAGTCGCGGACGCAGTGATGATTTTTTGGCGCCAAGCAGCTATTCCGACGAAAGCCAGAGGAGATGTTACAAGAAAAATAGCTGCGCTGCACGATGAGTGGGATGCTTTAAGAAAGTCATCTCACAGAAAGACTGAGTCCACTAGAGAAAAAGAGAATACGTTTTCTGATAGCTTGGATAATCTTTTCGACATCGCACACGCCAACGCCCTTGAGAAAATGACAAATACCGAAGACATTGAGTTTCTGCTAAAGCAAAGAGAAGATGGCCGGCCAGGAACTATGGGAGGTGTGGACGCTACTGATACTCGAACGAGGAAAAGAAAAGCTGAGCGCGAAGAACAAGAAGAGTTGCGGCGCAAACGTGCAACGGAATCTAGTAGAGATCGGTTCGCTAAAGGCGGTAAGCTATTTCGCGCTTTGTGTGTTCGTTCAATGTTTATATTCAAATGAAATTCGTTCAATTGCAGTGGTTAAATTTTCAAGCAGTGATTCAAGTGATGATAATGGGAGACAGGACGAAAACTTCCCGGCAGAAGCTGGCCCGTCAAATGTTGGTGACAGAAGAGGTTACAAAGAATGTTTTACTGAACGAGTCCTATCAGCTTTGGACAAGTGCAAAGTGACTGACCGAGACGCGGTCGGCATTATGATAGCGGCGGCAGAAGCATTTGGACGCGATCCTCAACAATACACAATAAACCGTACGTCGCTTCGGAGATGTCGGCGTTCAAATCGAGAGAACATGCTGAGTTATGTGAAAGCCAATCCAGAAGTAAGATCGCATAGATTTATTTGCTCTCATTCAGAATTCTTATTCTTCAAGGCGTTTCATTCATCTCCAGCTTGTCGCAGCTAAATCCTTCGTAGTCCATTGGGGTGGCAAAATGCTTTTGGATTTTGTGGGTACAAAGAAGGTGGACCGTCTACCGGTAATTGTCTCGTACGGAGAAAAAGAACAACTTCTTGGAGTTCCCAAAGTAGAAGATGGGAAAGGTAAAGGCCGGAGAATAGCACATGCCGTTTATCAACTGTTGGCATCTTGGCATATGACACATCGAATACAAGGACTTTCTTTCGACACGACATCAACGAACAGTGGCCCATTCTCCGGAGCCGCAGTTGCTCTTGAGCGGCTGTTGGAGAGAGAAATCTTATATTTACCTTGCAGATACCACGTATACGAACTGGTGCTAAGGGAAGTTTTTGAGACAAAAATGGGAAAGACCAGTGCACCAGGCGTTCCTTGCTTTGACCGTTTCAAACAGGAATGGGACGCTGTAAAGGTTAAACCATTCCATTCTGGCTTGATAGACGATCAAGTCGTCAGAAAAATTCCTGTGGCAATGCAAGTCGGCATAAAGAAGTTTTGCTTAGATCAATTGAAGGAGAAATACCCTCGCGATGACTACAAAGAACTGCTACAATTAATTCTTTTGTTTCTGGGTGAAAAACTTGAGAATTACCATTTCCGACCTCCAGGACCCGTTTCCCATGCTCGATGGATGGCAAAAGCCATTTACAGCCTCAAGATGTTTTTGTTTCGGAGAACTTTTCACTTATCTGTATGTGAATTGAATGGTATTCGACACGTTTGTATTTTTGTGGTGCGACTTTACGTCAAGGCATGGTTTGGTTCTTCTCGAGCAGCTGAGGCGCCGAATCAAGATTGGAAGTTTTTGAAGGACATCGTCGAGTACAAGTCCGTTGACCAGGATTTATCTCGGGTAATGATAAAGAAATTCATCGGTCACCTATGGTATCTCGCCGATGAGCACATAGCCCTTGCCTTTTTCGATGACAAGGTTTCAAATGAGTTGAAGGCCAAAATAGCCCAAGCATTGCTAGAAAATGAGAATGACGAAGG
This sequence comes from Phaonia tiefii, assembly GCA_963931995.1. Lineage (NCBI taxonomy): Eukaryota > Metazoa > Arthropoda > Insecta > Diptera > Muscidae > Phaonia > Phaonia tiefii. Next base: position 83,313,508 of record OZ008368.1, on the reverse strand, counting down.
TGAAGGAGATGAAGAAGACGAAAAAGGTGAAGAAGATGAAGAAGACGAAGAAGGTGAAGAAGATGAAGAAGACGAAGAAGGTGAAGAAGATGAAGAAGACGACCCGGTTCCCCCAGCTCCTCGCGTCGTAATCAAAAGCACCAGCGTTAAAAAAATCGAGGTGAAATTCAAAGATGTGAATGAGGAATTCTTGGCTAAAGACTTGAGCAACTTCGTCTCTCATAATACCAAAAATTTATTTGTACGATTTGGAATATCGCAAGATTTCATTCTTGCAAATCCAGCAACCTGGAAATCTCGCGCAGACTATCAAGAAGGTCGTAGAATTGTAAATAACTTGCGCGTTGTGAACGACACTGCCGAAAGAGGAGTAAAAATGATACAAGATTATAATAGAATACTGTGTCAAGGCGAAGAAGAGAAACAGTATTTACTACATGTTATCGATTCGTACCGCAAGAAATACCCATCAGCGAACAAAAATATGTTAATTTGACTATATTATATTAAGAGTGCTTAGTAGTACTACTCAATTACAGCTTCTTTTATTTTTGTATGGGGAGTCCCTCAAGGAGTGGAGATAGAGGGTAAGTTTGTTCGGAAAAGATGTTGGGGATGAAAAGTTAATGGGGGTCGGTCATATATTTTGCCCCCCTAGGGGTGACCCCTGATGACCTATGGTGTTTTTCGAAAATACTGAGCAACCTCCATTTTTGTATGGTGACCCCCCTAAGGGGAGGAGATAGGGGGTGGGTGTCTTGGGGGAAAATGTTGGCGGTAAAAAGTTAATGGGGGTCGGCCATACATTCTTCCCCCCTACGGGTGACCCCTGATGACCTATGGCAATTTCCCCCCTAATTTTGGCAAAGTGGACCTTTTTCTCGGTTCGTGCGCAACCCCTAATGTTTTTTTTTTTTAATTTTTTTTTTCGGCATTGTCATTTTTTTTCAAAAAGGCACGGAATAGAGCCCTCATCTACCAAAATATCGACTCAAGGTCCACCCTAGTTTCGATATGACGTAAAACGTATGCGATATAACAGTCTGCTAGAGGGTGCTATAACTGAAGAGCCAGCTAAGCCCGGAACAACATCTGTTTGCAAGCATAATCCCCCGTGTGATGTTTACGCTGACGTTATAGATTTTAGTTGCGGCAGATCCGAGGTAAATTAAATCGCCCACTACCTCGAAGTTTTTCAGGTTATGAAAGTTAACCTTTCCTCCATTCGGCTGAATGTTCTGCGTGTCGCCGAGCCACATTTACTGTTTTGTCCACATTTACTGTCAAACTCAATTTTACTGGTTCCTTATCGATTCTCGAAAATACTGCAACAACTTCTCACAAATTTCGACCAATAATGTTGCACCCTCATCCATAGTTATGATGGTATATACCATTTAATACGGGGGAAAAAATAAGGCGTGGAAGGAGCCATATTAATATTAGCATTTAGTATTAGTATATTAGTATTTTCGGACGAAATTCGTTTTAGGGCTTTTTAAGATAATTGAGCCATGTCCGTCTGCCTGTCTGGCTGACTGGTCAACACGATAACTGCCGTAACTCGTTACCGATCACAATGAAATTTTGGCAGTGACTATTATTTTTCCAAACTTAGTTTGGGATTGAAAATGGGCGTTTTCACCTCGGGTTTGGTACCTCTCTATTTCTTCTAAAACTTGTTTATGGTGGATGTGATTAGCTTCAACTCACACAGTGGTTCATAATTTGTAAATGTCGCCCATTCTGGTACCTCCCAAGTAAAACATTGATGGTCCACAGGGTTGTCAATCCCATAAATCCCGTGAAACATTTCCGACCTCAATGAAATTAGATAAGGAGCTTCACGTCATCAAATGCCAATATGACAGGGCTGATTTTTCCACCTCCCTTTTTTTGTACCTCACATAGAAAAATTCTTTAGCCGTCTGTTTCTTCGGCACGAGAAGTCCCGCAAAACTCAACTAATCTTTATGAAATTTTTTACTGGACAATATCTCCTTGTGGAAAATGAGCGCATTTGCCACCTCCCATACACAAGTTGGGTGGATGACCGGTTGATCGACAAGATAACTCTCGTAAACCACATCCGATCTTTATGAAATTCGGTACTAGCCAATATTTTGACTAATGTGGCACGCCCTGTTTTGTACTTCCCTGACAAAAATTGGACGGATGACCGGTTGGCCGACCCGATATCTCCAGTAAACCACAACCAATCTAATCAATCCATGTTAATATATTGCGCGGACAACTGGTTGGTAGTCACAAAAATTCCACAAAACCACTTATGGTTAGTTTATGAGTCAGTGGCGATCTTCGTTTCTTGGTTAAATTATGGTTAAACATCGAATTGTGTTCTTCAGTCAATGGCCACCAATGATTTAACCACCCAATCAATGTTTGTTGCTTAACTTGAAGTCAGAACCATATGATTTTGACAATAACATTGCTGACTTTCATAATGAGAAATGTAAGTTTATACAAACTACATGTTTCTGTTCTGAGTATTTGTGCATATGCTTTGAGCCTAGAACACCAAATTGTTTCGCCTATGTAGTTTTATATACATTTTTGTTCATATGACTTAAATGTTATATATTTATTTCTCAGTTTACATAATTTCATTGTGGTTGTCCTCTTTGTTGTTTTGGTATTTAGCTCAAAACAGATGTTTTTCCCCAATTAGAATACAAGCAGTGCCATAATCCTTAACAAAATGGCGGCTTACATTAACCGGTTACTGAAAAACAAAATGTAGAGTTAACCTCTATTTTACTTTCAATTACGATTAAGTAATCCTATAGTTAGCCATTCACTTATAAGCTGTTCATTAGGATCCTAACTAAGTTGGGTATTAATATGGAATATGGTCGCATTTTCCTTTTTTTTTTTGTATATTGAGTATTTATTGTTATTATTACATATTTTCTTAAGTACTAAAATAATCAAAAGTATAATTAAATTGTAAACTTAAAAATAGTCTCTAGTCGAATTATACAAATTAAAGCCTCCTTTTCAGAAAACTTAATATAATATTTGTAAGGTAACATTATGTTTGAACTGTATTGCAGTGAAAATTCCATAAAAACACTGCATTGCTATAAAGAAAATATAAAATGCTCAAAGCTAAGATAAAATAAGGGAAGACAGAAAAGGTACAAAAGAAGGAGTGAATTAATGTGCTAACTACCAGCATTTTTTCCTAGTGGAAGAGGATAATAATTTGTCAGCCTCCGATATGGACAAATCAAATCTTTTATTTTCATTGTTTAAAACATTGTTATTTACTATCCTGTCATTGGCCCTTCTGTAGATATGATAAATGAATGGAATGCCGTCAGAGTCTTGGATGTAACCATTTCTATCTAGATATGAAAAGCATTCCGGAGCTGCGAATCCATTTCTAACTGCAAGACTAAAATACTCATCACTTTCATAGTATGGAGCCTTAATCAGGGGATTATCCATGTTGTCAAGGCATCGTCGAATATGATTCCTGGTTAGGTTAATAGTGTAGTTATCAATTCTAACGATTTGTGATGAGTTATAAAGTTTGATATTTGAAACATAATTGGTATAATCACTGCTTTTTGATCTGAACATTGACAAACAAGGTCGTAAAATTTTTCTATCACATTTTCTTAGCCTTTCCATGTACGAAGGAGAGATATTAAACCAGATCGAACAGCCATAGCAAAGAATTGGTCTTATAAGAGTTTGATACATTAGCACTTTAATTCTATTTTCTATTAACCTTGAACTAAACATTCTTTTGTGTAAATAGAATGCTTTTCTAGTTTTCTCGATTTGCAGATTTATGTGATCATTGAAATATAAAAATTTATCGAGGTGAATTCCCAAATATTTCACTTTTTCTGAAATAGGAATACAGTCGTTTGATTGTCTTGAAGTAATTCCGAACTGTTTCCAACATTTTCTTATATTGCTGTTACATTTGTTTACAGAATGCTTTCACATTTGTTAAAATTTATTCTAAGATGCCAGTTTTCGGAATACTGTTCGATAATATCAAAATTTTTTTGAAGATGGACATTTAAATCGTTTATCTTATCGCTGGAGTGGTATATTACTATGTCGTCCGCAAAGGCAATTATGTTATCGATTTTTTCCAATAAGTCGTTTATAAACAAGTTAAAAAGAATAGGAGCATTGACTGTGCCCTGCTGAAGACCATTTGCTACATCAAATGGATGACTTGTAAAAGAATTATTTACATACACAATAAATTTTCTGCAAAAAATCATATTATATATAAGTATAAGCAAGTTTAGAGGAAATTTGTTGCTCATAAGTTTTGCTATTAACCCCTGTAACCAAATCGTGTCGAAAGCTTTCTCGAGGTCGATAAAACAGGCGCCTGTAACACATTTTTTATTCCAGTTCCAGTTTATTTCTGAAACCAGGAGATTTATCGCGTGAAGTGTGGAGTGACCATATTTAAAACCAAATTGTTTGAATGAGCTTATGCTATTTTGTATAATTACCTTGCTAATCTTTATATTTATAACAATTTCAAAAACTTTACTGATGTTAGGCAGCATACTTATGGGTCGAAGATTGTTTAAATTATTTCTGTCTTTATCTTTTTTAGGAATAACAATTAACTTAGCTATTTTCCAGTCTGGTGGAAAATAAGAATTGTTTAACATATTGTTAAAGAGAGAGCAATATTCTAATATCATTTCAGATGGCAGGTGTTTCAGAACAATATTCAGAATTTGGTCAATACCTGGTGATAGTTTGCTCTTCAATTTCATGAGGATATTTTCTATATCAAGAGGCGAAATGAAGAAATTATGTTCTGTGGATGTGGAGCAGTCGTTAGCTGTCACAGTAGGACTAAATTTGGTTTTAGTCATATGTGAGCTTTCATACCTATTTTTAATGTCTAAGAAATGATCGAAGCACTGTTGGACATATGAATGCACATTATTATTAGGAAGTCTGTTTTTTTCGGAATGAACTGCTTGAAAATAAAATCCGAGGACATCAGTAATTTCTTTTTCGTTTTGGATGATGAAACAGTTTTTAGAAGAATCCTTCTCTAGCAGATCTGGGCTTAAGCCAGCATCTATGAGAGTTGTTTCGTGTGTAAATGGAGCGTTTACATGACTTAGGACATTTCCCTTACTTTTTAAAAAGTGTTTTTTAATAACAACGAATTTAGAAGGATCGTTTGGCCTAAGAGTAGATAGTTCAGATTCCATTTCTTTGTTTAGATGAAGAACTATATTCTCTTCAATGAGGTTATTTATAATCTTTAATTTTGCTTTCTCGAGAGTCAGAATATTCGGTGGAAGAAAAATTTCCAAGCGATTGTGTTTTTTTATAATCGTTAAGATTTAGTTTTTTTCTCTTTTAAGGTTTCTGATGATAGTACAGCTTGAGACAGATTGTAACCGATTCGTCAATTTGGTTATATGTCTTTTAAAAGAACTCAAATGCAATGGATTATTTAGGGTGAGGGTATAGTCAAGTCGGTGCAAGCGAGTGAATTTATGAGCTCAACTTATTATATTTCTTAAAATTGAAGGAAAAAGTTCGACAAATATCAATTTGTATGTATTGGTTGACGGTAGTTTTAGTAAAATGTTGAAGAGATCCTCGTCTCCTACTAAATGGGTCGTTGAGATATTTTCCAATCTTTACTCAGGATTTCTTGTCATTCTACAAATGCGTGTTGGTTAACCGGATATATCAATCCCCGAATTAGCTTCGTTCTATCGAAGGCTGCCTCATAATCTATAAGATGAATCTAGAGATGGTAGGTGTCGATTTTGGTTTCGTTGGTTTTTGCCAGCATTTTTGTAATGTGAATATCTAGTCTGTCGTTGATTTCCAGATCTAAAGATACACAGAGAAGGTCCAATCAGGTCTTCAACAAATGGCTTTAGTCTTTTGGAGACTTCGTTCTTGGATCTTGTATACAATTGTTAAAGCATAAGTCCGCCATAGTTGGTGCATATACTTGAATCAACTTTTCGAGACATAGGACATGCTTAGACTACAATCGTCGGGTATGAATTCGTCTAACCAAATTTTGCATATAAGCTGATACATGCACCTTTCCAACTCATGGCCGCAGCCTTGAAAGCGGGTAGTGCATCAGCACCTGCGGCTTTGTGGTTCTTTAGGCGGGAAATTGCAGTTCTCACATCGCTTTCAATTGCGGGGCGCAACCGACACCAACGTCGTGTATTTTCGTGAATTTTCTCAACTCACCCATCTGCAGTGTATTCTCCAGGAACAAACAAAGCACAGTTCTTATCTCTCCGTATCCGCAATATACTCTGCACATCTAGGGCTAGAATATCGTCCGATTTACTATATAATCAGGCCCTTGTCCTTGGCTTTGATTTGACTTTTCACTTTTTGATTGAATTTGCGGGCCTCACTTTTCTTTCAGTATGTCCCAATTTGTTCAAACTCTCTTCCTTTCGTTTTGAATCTTAATGTACTAGAAGTTCGTGCTACAAGATTTCAAGATCTGATACTATTTTCTAAGTGACAAAATGCTACGTTTTTCGTTTTAAAAAATAAAATTAATGGTTTCCCATTACATCCCATGAACGGACCGGGGAAACTTCTCACAATCACTGAGCTGTGCGCTTTCCAGTTTTCACTCACTGATTGGGACCTACAGTTTTACACCGATTCCGAACGGTATTTTGAGAAGCTTTTTCATGGCTAGTGATAGTGTCGCCGTCACTGAGCGAGGTGACCGTCGTCGAAATAAATTTTAGAGTGGTTGGAGCAGGGATTGAACCCAGGATCTCCTGTACAAGAGGCGCGCACATTACCCATTGCACCACCGACGGTCTCGTTTAATAGTTTTCGTTTTAATAGTAGATAATTCAGGAAAGCCTACTCCCTCGCATGACTAGTTTCGAACTCCGTGACAAGTACATCATCAGGTACCTACACAGTGTGCCTGAATTGGTATCATTGGATACATCATCAATTGTATATACATATATCAATTTTATGTGCAATTTGCATATGTGAATTGGTATCGATCGAAAATCCCTCAGTATCAACTCAACCTGAATATCAAATTATTCCCACAATGACAGAAGAGATTTTTCCTCCATGTTCTCTTTTCCTTTTACATTATCGCAGGGTTGCAGTTGTTTTGAGGTTACTTTGTATATAACACACAGTCGCATTTCTGTGTGAGATAGTTTTTCGAATGACCGGGCTAGTGTCAGTTATGTTTGAATTTTTCGCAATCACCTTTTTTCCGTTAGTTTTGAATTTGAATGTTCGTCCTTTCTCCACTACCGTTTTCTCTGTTCTAATTTGCGGATCTACTCTCTCGTTTTCACCTTATACTGCTTCGTCACGACAAGCGTTTCAACTGACTGAAGCAGTGCCATGCGTGCAGAGTTATTTTCTTCAGCTACCAAGTGAAACTCTTCACCGTACCATGGTTTGTCTTTAAGCTGTTTTTCGTTATCAAGCACGGTCTTTGTAGCAGTTTTCATGGAGTGGAAAGTGTGTTCCCCAGCACTTCCGGAGCAGGGCGGCGGAGGTGCGGTTTGCGCGAGTAACTAAATGAGATTCTCTTCATAGGTCGTGGCTCTCTCTGGTAATTGTAGCCCTCCGATGTCCAGCTTTCTCTGTGCCTGATTTCAGTCTGCGTAACCTTGTGCGAACCTTTGCTGGAAACTAGGTAGTAATCCGAGCCGATGTTGACGTTTCGCATCACACGTAAGTGTAGGACATTGGTGGAGTGCCTTTTATGAATAATCAGGTGATGGATCTGGATTTAGTTTATAGTTCAGAGGATATCAAAGTAGCCTTGTGGATGTCTTTATGTTGGAATTTCGTATTTTCCTCGACTTTCAATAAGAACATTTCACGCTGTTAGTTTTAGTAGACGATGTTAACTATTCCCGATTTCAACCTAGATACCGCTTTCAGCAGTCTGTATATGTAGACATAAAGTTCCCCAGATCTCCAACACACATCTGGTACAATCGATAACACTGTGGAGTTAGACAATCCATCAACTTTCTGGCGGAGAAAGTTATAGGACCATCTAGATTCATCATCTGCAATCTTGAATCATTCGAGTTATAAGTCTGAATATTTTTCTCGTTATTTCCGTGGTGAAATCGTCATACTTGTTACAGCCAAAAGTATGCAAACGTATTACTAATTATTATGATTACGAACATACATAATTAACATTACATTCCACGAATATGACACAACTGTTACAACAACTGTTGGCATTAGACTGTTAGCCGTAACTAAGTGGAATGTATGTTTCTCAACAATTAGAAAGGTTGTCATTAAAAAATGCCTATTATAGTTGGCATAAAGGATTATATTCATATCATTACACAACTTCTCCGTGCAGATTTCTGCTGCGGAAACATGTGTTGTTGAGCTCGTTTACTGTACTTGTGATTATAGTTAACGGTACTGAAGGCTGCAGCCAACTTCCATATTTGTCAGTTTTAGCTTACGTTTATTTTGGGTCGCACGAAGCACCTGGATGTATGTTTGCTGACATGACTTTGCCTTAGGTACAGAAAAAGTTAGATTTTATGGCGGTATAACTTTAACTCAGATTTTACAAAATTTGTTACTTCCCTAATTAGAATCCCTCATACCAATATTAAAGATAACATTTCTCCAAGAACTTCCAATTTCACTTTTTATCACCCTCAACAAATAGCCTTCTTCCGTCCGTCACTCTTACTAATTTTGATCGATGATATTATGTATGTGGTGGTGTTTTATTCCTACTCATCTACCGAATATACAAGCAATTACATGTTCCCTGTTTTTGTTTTTTTTTGTTGATTTAAAATTTATGTTTCACACAAAGTTCCTGCAGCATCACAACAGAAAATTCCAACCAACTGGCTGCAGGCAGAGGCAAAAAAGAATTGCCCGAAAAACAAAATTCAAAGTATTCAATCACTGTCACTGCTGGAGAATGCCTTCCGAAATGTATCCAGGAACGAAATACCAGTGACAAGGCTCGTAGCAGAAAAATATTGAATGATACGGTTTCATAGAAAACAATGAAGATGTTTTAATTTAAAAAATAACGACGGCAATACCAACACTGGAAGCTAAACAATCAGTGGAACATCAGCGGGTCGACAAAATAAGGAATAACAAGAGAACAACAGATATATCTACTATATATTGTCACCATGGCAAAAGTTCATTTCAATTTGTTGACTTAATAAAATTACACACTCACTGTAGAAACCAACAACAACAACAAGAAGAATATAATACAATAAAAAATGTATGTGCATGTTGTACGTAGCAGCATTACACTCGATTCGAACGCATATGAAGACAGTGGGATGAAATGGGAAAAATTAGGAAATTGGCCAAGGTACGAGTAGATAGGGGAATTTATGCACTTTTACTAAATATCTAAAAGCCTGAGGAATTTGGAGCTAGTGGTCAATAGAAGTTGTTGTTACTATAAAGGGTGGTCGAGTCACGACCGGACAAGTTTCACCAGCGTATTCCTTGGCTCATTTCATGAAGAAAGGTCCACTAGGAAAATGCCCGAAAATGCAAGGGGGCGAAATGGCAGCGGTTTGAAAACTTTCGGATTGGCGGTCGGAGGGTACTAGGGTAAAATTCCTAACTTCTGAGCCAGTGGTCGGATTTGTTTGTTTTTCGGTTTTTTGCCACCTGGCTGAGCAAATCGAGGTTATGTAAACATTCTTATGTCTTTTTCCCCAATTTTATTCTTATGTCTTTTTCCCCAATATATCTCGGCTTTTTTTTTAATGATTCTGAAAAGTCTCCTACAGACCTTTCCAACAAGCCCAAAAACAAAAAAATCTGACGGCTGGTGCAGAAGTTTGCATTTTTACCCTACTACCCTCCGACCACTAATCCGAAAAATTTCAAACCGCTGTCATTTCGCCTCCTTGCATTTTCAGGGATGGTCGTATATGTACATATTTTCATGGTATGAGCCAAGGAATACGCTGGTGAAATTTCTCCAGCCGTGACTGAACCACCCTGTAGGTCAAAAGACCTGTGACGCAGTAGATAAAGGAATAATGCAGCGATATTGTCATCATATCGCCTGGAAGAATAATCGTATTATTTGACACCTATCGTCAATAATTTATATTGGCAGATTCAAATTTTCCCCCGAAAGCTCCTTTCTATGGTAAATTCGTTATATTCGTTATACGCGTTACAGCAAAAAAGTATGCAACGGTAGTACTGCTTGTTATGTCTGTATATATGTAACTTAACATTCCACTAACTTGACAAAACTGTTAGAGCAGCTGTTGACAATAAAATTTTAGTTCAAACTAAGGGGAATGCATTTTCCGTAACAACGCAATACTTACTTACTTATCCGTTCTCGAACAACCCCGGGGGGTCAGGGACCTTACAAAACTACGATGACATATTTCGCCAACCAGTTCGATCTTTTGCTTTATTTCTCCAGTTGGTAATACCAAGTGTACGCAGGGATTCGTCAACCTGATCCCTTCAGTGGAGTCTTGGTCTTCTTTTTTTCGAACCTTCGTACTGGTTCGTCTTCATCCATTCTACTGATATGGCCTAGCCAGCGCAATCGCGTTATTTTGATCTGCTTAACTATGTCAATGTCGGGATAGAGTTCATACAGTTCATGGCTCATGCGTCGTGCACTATTTATCGCCATATTTTTCTCCCGAAGACTCCTACAGATGCTCGTCTGCTTGCGATAAGACTCAGGATTCTGTCCAATAAAGCAAGATAGGTAGTATGAGAGTCTGGTGTAGCTGGATTTTTGTTGCTCGAGAGAGAGCTTTATCGCTAAAGTGCTTGCAAGCCCAAAATAACATATATTCGCAGGCACTATTCTCCGCTTGATCTCAAGGCTGACGTTGTTTTTTTATTTACGGCAGATCCGAGGTATATAAATTTGTCCACCACCTCGAAATTATTACGGTTATAAACGTCCACGCTTTGGTATAATCGTGTGAAGGCCCTGCTCGTTGAAAGCATTAATATTGTCTTGACCTCAATTACTTTTAGACCCACTTCTCAATTCTCGAAAACACCGCAGTAACTTCTCTAATTGTGCGCCCAATGACATCTATATTATCAGCATACACAAGCAGCATGTGACTTTTGCTGCTGATGGTTTTATTCATGTTGACTGCAGCTTTTCTCATAATGATCACCACTCTGATGTTAAAGAGATCGAACGATAGGGTGTCGCCTTGCCTGAGGAAATACTTAGTTTCGAAAGGTTCGGTAAGATCTTTACCAACTTCCACTGCGGATTTGGTGTTCGTCAAGGTGTATGAATTTTGCAGGAATACCAAGCTCAGATATTGCTTCGTAGAGTTACCCTCTTTTCGGGCTATCTAACCAAATTTTGCTTTGAGCTGATGCATGCACCTTATCAGCTCATCACCGCAAGCCTTAAACAGCTTCGCCGATAATCCATGCGCTCCTTCGGCTTTGTTGTTCTTAAGCCGGGCAATATCTGTTCTGACCTCGTCTTGGTTAGGAGGGGGCAATCGACGTTGTCGCCCATAATGTGATCGATTGTCCCATCGTCATTGGATATCTCAGGTGCCAGTAGTGCAGAGAAATGATCTCTCCATATCTGCACATCTGCGATGAGATTTCCGTCCTTGTCTTTACTGAAAGGCGGCCCTGAACCATGTCTACTAGTCCCGTAATTTTTCTTTTTGGTAGAATTTTCGGGCTTTGTTCTTCCTTCTGTATGTCTCACCTGTATGAACTGTAGCAGAGTGGGTAATTTCTCATAAAAATTTTAATCAATTCAGCCCTTTCTAAAGGGCGTACGATCGAGATGAGTTGTTGAGCTAATGAAAGTCCTAAATTAAAACTCTACAGATCTCACTGAAGCTGCACTTGTAAGAGCCCCAATTTTAGATCCTTGGCCAACAGCCAAATTTAGAATGTTGGCAAACTTTGAATTTTCATTGTACTGGAAATAGTTTTTTATATTATTGTAGCGCTAGCAATACCCTAGCAAACCCCTATGGCCGTTGTATTCATATATCATTTCCTTCCATTTATTTTGATTGGTCAAATTTCAATATACTGTTAGCCCTATTCTGGCAGGGTTACAAAAGTCACCGCGGTTACATGTGACACCAAAGTGACAATTGCAACAAATCGGCATTCTGACACATTTTTTAGAAACAAAAGTATCAAAAACTTTTACCTGCCAAAGAGAAGGTAACAGCGCGTGATAACTATTTTGTTTGCAGGAAAGTTGTTACAAACCATGGAGAAATAGAATGCCTCTCTTCGTTTTCTCTTGATGACGACGAGGTAGTAGGCAATTCCATTGAGTTCGTGTTGCTTTAGTAATTTACTCTTTGGTTGGCATAATACGGACAGAAATATAAGGGAATGCGTATTTTGGTTCAATGCAAACAACATAAAACATAATTTTGCTGTCTTTATTATCAATCATACACTTTTAAATTTAGTTTGCTGCATGGTCCAACATTTGCATGTCTTCCTTGGTCTCGCATTCTACGTCATTTCCTTAGTACCTTTTCGATCAGCTGTGCCATAGAGACCTCCTCTACGAAAACATTTTATAAATTCTACGAGTATACGGGAAAAAACAAAAAATCCAATGAGTGTTCGAACTCAGGGGCGATGTGTTAACACCTTTTTGCTACACGGTACCTGTTCGATTTCTATGAACGGACACATTAGTAAATGATACATTGGAAAATAAAAAACAGCGTTCAATCATATGAAGGCGTTATTCCCACAAAAACCAAAGAATGCAAAGCAACAGACACTTGTATACACATACATACATTGTTATATTCGTACATACGCTACACAAGTTCACAAAATTTTCAGTGCTCTCTTGCTATCTCATTTTTTTATACGTATAACCACGTCATTATTCTCTTTGCTCTGGGAATGCTCCGCACCCACATTTTATGTGACTTACCTTTAACAATAATAAAAAACCAACCCGTAAAAAACATAGTTTTTGACTATACATTCTTTATATATGACCACGCCCTTTTTCCTATCCCGCCTATATTTGCAGCAGATCTTAGAATATGTAAACCTAACCAACATACCCAATTTTGTTCAAATACCGTTAACAGGAGCAGAAATAATGGATTTTTAATTTGTGATTTGTATGGTAGGTACCACGCCCTTTATCCAATCCCGCCCATTTTTGACAGTTTATTTTTGTCGTCGCCATTAGTTTACCTGCGAAGTTTCAGCTCGATTGGATAACGGGAACAAGGTTAAAAATCAATCCAAAATTTTTTCGGCATATATGCATACAGACAGTTGAAGTTAATAGAAAGAATTTAAAAAGGCGTTCAATCATATGATGACGTTTCATTTAAAAACCAAACATACAACATCATACATACTTTGTCCGAAGTAGCTGACGTATACGTGTGTCACATAACCACATGTTTGCCATATCAACAGCAACGGAACAGCCAAACACACAACATCACACATACTTTGTACGAAGTAGCTGACGTATTAGTATGCCAACATAACTTCGACTGCGCAAGCCGTCGAAATTTTGCGTGGCTATGCTTTATATCTCCCTTCAACAACAGCAACAGACACATGTATATACATACATTATTATGTTAATACATACGCCATAGACACAATTTTGATTGCCTCACCCCTGCCACACATGGCTATGCTTTATATCTCCCTTCAACAACAGCAACAGACACATGTATATACATACATTATTATGTTAATACATACGCCATAGACACAATTTTGATTGCCTCACCCCTGCCACACCACTCTTTCATTGCTCTCTTGCTCGCTCATTTTTGTTTAAACCGTCATTATTCTCTTTCGCAGTCGCAGAAAATCTGGTATTAGCAGCAGCATAAAATCTGGTTTTAGCAGCAGCATAAAATCTGGTTTTAGCAGCAGCATGAAATCTTTGACTTTGATAGATTTAGTCCCTATACGCCGCTATAGATGTTAACACATCAATAAAATATTTTGTACCAAAACGACAAAAGGGCATAATTAAATGGAGGAAGGGCTTTTGTTACTTTGTGGTATGGAAATGGAGTAGAAAGAAGATAGCACTTGCTTTTGTGTGATAAAGATTGAAAAAACGCCAAATGTATTTAAAAAATTTTAACGTAAATATCTCCGGCCTTTGAAGAGGTATTGGCGAATATTATTCATTACAAAACGGTTAAGGTCTTGTACATTATGACAATTATGTCCATTATACTTTATTGCCAAGCCTACCAAAAAATAAGTGTAATTGGACTTTTTGTTCTTACAAATTAATTTTTATCAGAAAAGTGAGGTTAGAAAAACATTTTTTTATTAAGCTCCCCAATGGTTTAATAAAAATAAATATATAAAAATATGTTTATGCGCTGATTTATAGCATTTAGAAAGGCCTTTGTAGTGATACCCATTTCAACCAGATCGAATTATAAATACCTGAGATATGGGCGATTATATACTCAAGTTTTAAAATCCTATACCTGGCGGGGAAAATAAAGTTTTTAACTCAGCGCAGAAGCTTTTGTCGCTGGTGATTTTTTGGTGCAGATCTTTCTACTTCTACTTGCCGCGGGTTTGCAGGTGTATTCTTTCCGTTTAGTATCTCTCGATATTCCTTGATGAAGGCAATACAGCAAGTAATAATGTATTAACTTTAATTCAGTAAAACGTACATAAATATAGTAAATACTTACTTTTCGTTTTTTCCCGCTTTCCTGTCATTGAGAGGTGAATTATTTGTTACGAGTTGAATTTTTGTCACCGCGTTCCTAGACTACCAGATATAAACAATAGTAACAACTTTATAACAATTTAGTGGTTCCAATTTGATTATTATCACATACACAGAATAGGGGTGTATATGCAAAATAAATCGAAATTTTTGGCTCATTGTTAATTTATGACCCTATATTATTATAGGAATTTGAAACTGGAGGTAACGTTGCGGCTATTGGCGCCAAATACTTATTAAAAAATGTATGACAGTGCATCTAAATTGTGTGTGAAACCCGAAAGCTAATTTGAAGGGCTAGTTTGATGCATGCCAAGACAGACTATAAAGGAGAATCGAAGGAAATAAGCGTATTTTTTATTTCCCGTTAAACTAATTTTTCGACGAGTTTTTATGGCAAGCTGCCTAAACCCGCTTAATATAGCGTTGTTCCCCACATGAATAATTGAGTTTGTATATACACGATTGATGACCTACCGACGGTATCAATTCAGGCACAGTAGTTAGGCATATGATGATGAACTTGTCACGGAGTCCGAAATCATAATATAGAATTTGTTGACGTTTTGTATTAGTTTTTGTATGGTTGGGTAAAAGAGCAGGTGGCGGAGGCAGATGATAAAAATTTCGATCGGCTTACCCTTCTGGATGCGTCGTTTATTGCGGCCAAGGTAATTCTAGGTGAAAACATTTGAACAGCTGATTTAATTTTTTTCATTTCGCTGTGGTCCGGTTTTGTTAAATTCAAATGAATTTTGTTTTTGTACTATTTTATTTAATTGTAGTATTGCAATTATTAAACGAAATTTTTAAAACTTTTATTTATATTCCACATAAACAGTGCCACTGACTGAAAAAATTTAAATATGAACACCACTAAAATCTCCAAAACAAAGTGTTCTTAATGCTCTCCGCTATTGAAGTAAAAAGAGAGAAGTGCAGCAGACACACTCTGAACTTTGAGTTTACGTAACAACGGTTTGATTACATAAAATGAACAGGAATAAAAGGGAATGCATATTTTCATTTGATGCAACCAGCGTAAAACATAATTTAGCTGTCAGTAGTATCCATCAAACACTATTTAAACTTAGTTTGCTGCTTGGTTTACTTCTGGTTGCTTATCACTCTCTCGCTTGTCCACGCTGTTTTCTATCAATTTTCTACTACGTATTGGATCAGCTGTGTCAGGGATAAAATAAATAAATAGTTTTCCATTACAGCTCATGAAGGGATAGGGGAGAGCTTCTCATAATCAGTGAGATGTGCGCTTTATACTAGTTTTACACTGACTGTTTTACTCCGGTTCTGAGCAGTATTTTGAGAAGCATTTTCATTGCTAAGTTTTCGATATTGTCGGTGTCACTAAGCGACCTGACCGCCGTCAAAATAAATGTAAGGTGGTCAGAGCAGGGATCGAACCTACGTTCTCATGTACAAGAGTAGCGCACACTAACCCATGCATCATTATTTAAAGGCACTAAAAATTCCATATTCAGCAGCCTGTATCTTTTGCAATTTATAACCGACTGCAGAATTTGGAATGGAAATGGAAGCTAGACATCACGAGATATAAAAAAAATCCTGACTATAGTGGTTTCTTAACTAAAGAGCTTTTTTTGAGCTTCGTTACTTTTTAGAAAAGTTTACGCTTTGTTCACAATTTACTGTTTTCCGTATTTTATTTTTATTTTGTAACTTTTGCATTTTGTTTGTCACTTTGCAGACAGATTATTATGCATTCTCCCAAATTGAAGCAGAATAATAGAACGATTTATGTCTAGTGGAAGAGTGTTTCATTCCACTTCGCTCTCGGCGAATCGTTTCATTTGCACTAATAGTCTAACACGTCTTTTTGGTTTCCACGGGTTGCGATAGACATGAGGGTTGGAGACGGTTGTCGAAATATTGAAGAGAATTAGTCTATGGTTGGACAAAGAATCTTCGTCCTATACTCTTCAGGTCTCTATGCTAAAGATGCTGTTATCAGACATCACGATGATTTCCAGGACTTCATACCACCCTATGCACCTATCCGAACTCAAAAATGTAAATATAGGTTTATTACCACTGTTACATAGTAGTAGGTTAGTAGACATAATAAAATCAGAAAGAGACTCACCTCTTCCGTTGATTCCGCTGCTACTCCAGGTCGTAAGTCTGGTATTGACATCACATCATTAAATCACACCTGCCCCCCTCGCTTCAGCTGCAGACACAACACTTCTCATCACTACCTGGGGAGTATCTATTATGCACCATGTACACAGGCGCCATTAATATCGCATGCCCTCTTGCGTCCTTCGTGGAGACAAGATCTGGATTCAGAAAAGCATCAATATTATTTTTCAACCAGAATTCAAAATCGGGATAAACTTTAGTTTAGCAATAAAATAGTTTGTGTGAAGTATTATCAAGACATTTAACTTACCTGCCGCTTACGTGCGGTTCTTGCAACATGCATATGTCTATGCCATCCTCGTTGAGAAGGACGCTCAGGTTATCTGATGGTAGCTTGCTACGTCTCAGATTAAGCTGAGCAACCATTTCTGTCCTCTACTTTTTGCAGATTGCAGGTATCCAATACCTCGTCCTTCTGTGGCCATTTTAGAGAATATCAGCATATCATCATTATGCCGAACTTCAGCTCATTCCCCAACTTCTGCAACTCTCCTATTCTCTCCTCATTGAGTCGATTCTAAAATTTTTCAGGGAGAGCAGTTTAAAGTTTAATATCTTTACTGGAAATCAGGAGTCGGAGTTTTTGTGATAGCTTTGTTACAGATAACAAGGAAACGAATTCTTTTACTTACTTCTTAACAAAAAAGAGTTGCTTATTTGAGCACGGTGCCTTCTCAAATTTTTTTTTTAAATTTTGTCCTAACTCGAGTTAGCCTGTTATTGTTTGTGACCACAGATATATAGCTCGTGCTGTTTATGTTTGGGTTTTCGGCGCCTACAACCTACCAATCCGCCATCTAGATCAGAGGATTCTGCATTTGTAATACTTCTGTCATTGGTATGTTAGATAACATTGGTAACCAAAACTGGGACAAGTTTGAGCTTCAAGCCCTCCCATGCTGTGCTAATTTTCACAAGGCATTGGGAAAGAAAACCCTTGGATGGCAGAACAGAGGGACTGGCCATAAAATGCCCAATCACCATTAGGGTCAAACAGGTATGGGTCTACTCCACAAATCTACAAATTTCTGATTATTCTGTCTGTTCTCATCAACCAAGCCTAGGGAGATGTTATCCTGCATAGGCACTCCATGGCTTCTTCTCTGCCTCTTATCCGAGGATATTGTGCTGGTCTCATCTAGATACCAATCCCGTATGGTGGAGATAAAGCGGTCCTTCTTGGTCGGCTTGATAATCTCCGTGCTCTTTCTTATGGTTAGGTGCGACTCGGAAACCTCCACAACTTTCCAATATTCCACCTCGACACAGAGGTCTGTTATTTCTGCCTGCTTGTTTGCCTCAACCCGTTTATGAATATAATACACGTACTGGCATCGGTTGTTTATTTGTTTCCAAGTGGACTGCCTGTGCACTATTTGCACATTTTCATGTCTGGCTAAAGCAGCCTTGTGTTTGATGGTTTCCCGCCTACAAGATGTACGAAACTTTCATTACAGTAACATAAATACATTAAAATATGCTAAAATAGCGGTCCCAAAACTTGCGACCTGACGTATACAGGGCGATTCAGGAAGCTCCGGGAAAATTTTGCCAGCGTATTCCTTGGCTCATTTCATGAAGGAATGGCAGCGGGTTCAAAATTTTCTGATTGGTGGACGGAGGGTAGTAGGGTAAAGTTGCTAACTTCTAAGCCAGTGGTGGGCTTGTTGGAAAGGTCTTTAAGAGGCTTTTCAGAATCAATAAAAAAAAATAGAAAAAAGTCAACTCGCCGAGATATAGAGCTTTCGGAAAAAAATGGAAAAAAAAATTCACATAACCTCAATTTGCTCAGCCAGATGGCAGGTAACTTATGTTTTTGACCTAAACGAAGCCCAGAGGTCTTACCGTTCCAAAGTTATGACCATTTTACTGAAATGCAAAAATTTTTGTTTTTGTTTTTGGAAGCGAAATAACAGCACACATTTATTTGTTTTTGTATATTTGGCTGAGCAAATTGAGGTTATGTGAATTTTTTTCCCGAAAGCTCTGTATCTCGGCTATTTGACTTTTTCCGACCACTGGCTTAGAAGTTAGCAACTTTACCCTCCGACCGACATTCCGAAAATTTTGAACCCGCTGTCTTTTCGCACCCTTGCATTTTCGGACATGGTCCTAGAGGACTTTTCTTCATGAAATGAGCCAAGGAATACGCTGGAGAAATTTGTCCAGAACTTCCTGAATCACCCTGTAGATGGTGCCAGTAATTTGAAAAAAAATATTTTACTGAAAAGTTATATGTTTTAAGTTTCATAACATTATAAATTATATGTTTTAAGTTTCAAGGCGCCACGTTGTTTAGTATTTTTATTCAAAACGAAACTATCTAAATGCATTTGTAAACATGGAAAAATTAGTCACCGTTATGTAACTCAATGTTTCGATTTGATAGGTTTCACTCCAATCAATATTATCGCCGTGCTAGATTCTACCCTGGCGGAGTCTGCTCCTTCGTTTACGATTGTAAAATATTGGGTAGCAGAACTTAAACTAGACCGAAAGAGCTGACAATACGAACACAGTATTGGTCTATCAATTGAGGTGCCCACCCCAGATTCGGTTAAGGAAATCCACAGAATGGTACTGGATGATCGTCGGATGAAGGTGCGTGAGCTAGCGGAAATGGTAGGCATTTCAAAATGTCCTTTGCACATATGTATATTGGCCGAAGATTTGAAGATGAGAAAGCTGTGCGCAAGATAGGTGCCGCTCTTGCTTTCAGTAGAGCAAAAACGTGAAGATGATTAGGTAGAGTGTTAGGCGATGTTTCACCGCAATAAAGAAGAATTTTTGCAACGATTTATAACCATGGATGAGACATGTGTTCACCACTCACACTTGCGACAAAAAAAAACAGTCAAAGCAGCAGACTGGAATGGGAGAATCGTGTCCTAAGTAGTCGAAGATGGCTCCATCTGCAGGCAAGGTCATAGCGTCTGATTTATTGGATGCGCATGGGATAATTTCTGTTGATTGTCTTCAGAAAGGAAACGCCATCACCGGCGAATATTATGCTAATTTATTGCAGCGCTTAAGTGATGAAATTGTGGAAAAAGGTCACATTTGGCGAAAAATAAAGTGTTGTTCCATCAAGACAATGTTCCACTTCACACATCCACTATTTCAGTGAACAAAATTAATGAACTATAGTTCGAATTTCTTCATCGCACACCTTATTCACCAGATGTGGCTCCCTCGGACTATTTTCTATTTCCAAACTTGAAATAATGGTTCGGTGGTAAAAGATTTGCCTACAATGAAGAGGTGGAGCCTGCGGTTGACGGTTATTTTGACAGTACTTGCTATAATCAGGATATCGAAGCTGTTGAATATCGCTTGAGAAAGTTTGTCGAGCTAAAAGGAGATTATGTTGAAAACTAAGTACTATTTTTCACAACTTGTTGTGTCTTCTTTGTTAGGGCGGCTAGTTTTATGACTGCCCTCATGCACCCTAACAAGCCGATGGCATTTTATCGCAAGTTATTCGTTCAAAACTGGGAAAAGCATTTAGATGCATTATTTTCTGGTGCGGTGTCATCTGCATACCCGTGCAGCGCTGCTGTGGATTTGAAGTCGGCGTTATTTGCCAATTTTGTCTAGACTCCACAGCCCTGCCGACAAGCATGTTATTTTTTCACACTGTTATCTCCTTTAAGATATTGAAGAGATCATAGAGTCCCTTTGGGTGATGCCTTGTTTCAAATAGTTCGGTATGATTTTTACTAACCCTCTGCATATCAGTGTGCGATTTATGACCACGAGAGGGGGCTTTTCCTATGAACTCATCTTTACCGGTTCATCTGCTCTGCTTTTTCTTGAAATTGTCGTTGAACTGGATCTAAGTGGTGTAGGTTTGGCATGTTTAGATTATTTCTTTATATATCCGTTAGATGAGTGCCGCGTTTGCTCCTAATTGAACATTAATGCTTTTCTACGAATTCGAATCCGAATTTGTATGTTGGATTTTTCAAACGCAATTTGGATATGTGTTTGAACCGTTTAATTACCGTGGACGAAACTAAGCATGCTACTTACTGGCAACAATTCATAAATTGGTCTATGAGCCACTTCTTGGCCCACTCTTATTTCTAGGTTAAGATTTTTCGGCCCATTTTCTTACTTCATTGTTAAAATAATGGTGAAAATATTGGAAAAATGTGGTATAAATCGTATTGGAAAATAAAATATTTGTAAACTAAAAAATAGGTATTACAAAAATCAAATATTCGTTATCAACAATAGATGTTACAGATAAAAAAAAAAAAAAAAAAAAAAAAAAAAAAAAAAAAACCGTTTCCCATTACATCCCATGAAGGGATTGGGGAGAGCTTCTCACAACCAGTCATCTGTGCGCTTTCTAATTTTTCACTCACTGATTGGGACCTACAGTTTTTACACCGATTCCGAACGGTATTTCGAGAAGCTTTTTCATGGCTAAATACTCGATAGTGTCGCCGTCACTATGCGAGGTGACCGCCGCCGAAAGAATTTTTTTTTTTTTTTAAGGTGGTCAGAGCAGGGATCGAACCCAGGATCTCATGTACAAGAGGCGCGCACACTACCCATTGCACCACCGACGGCCACAGATGTTACAGATAAGCCTCTAAAAAACACAAATCTTGAGAGATATAAATTTCTCATATTTGTTTAATATTTTTGTTAATGAAGGGCTCTATGTTTATAATAAAAAATAAATAAATGGTTTCCGTTACATCCCATGAAGGGATTAGGGAGAGCTTCTCACAACCAGTGAGCTGCGCGCGTTCCAGTTTTATACTCACTGATTGGGACCTACAGTTTTACACCGGTTCCGAACGGTATTTTGAGAAGCTTTTTCATGGCTAAATAGTCGATAGTGTCGCCGTCACTAAGCGAGGTGACCGCCGTGGAAAGAAATTTTTAGGTGGTCAGAGTAGGAATCGAACCCACGTCCTCATGCGCAGGAGCCGCGCACACTACCATTACACCACCGACGTTTATAACATCAACATAGAAATTAGCATGTAACGACCCATCAACGTTTTGCCAAGGATAAAATTACACGATACTTTGATTATATTTACAGTGATTTTATAACTGTTCGTAACCCATTTTCCCCTACACGAATTTATCTCTTATTACCTGCGCGACCACTGTTCAATAGGGCACAATCAAAAATATTCATATGCCTTAAAGGCAGACAACAAACATAATACGCTCAGCTGGAATTACGACAACGGTGACAACACAAAGGCACAACTTGAGCCTCCATTTGAAAGCAACATCTGTGTGATTTCTCGTTTCTGTTTCCATTTTTTTTTGCTTTACAGTCTGTCGCTTATAGAATTCAATAGCTTTGCATGGTATAGCAAGTAAAAAAATTGTTTGATATTATTGATATGCCAGCGATGTTTGATCTCGTCCTCTTTGTGACAATATCCGCGAACTCATATCATCCTACTGATAATGTAGTCAACAACTCGGAGGTTAATACGGTTATAGCTGCCCCCAATGACTAATAAATTGTCGTCATCTTTACTAGGGTAGGAGCCGAGAAGTGAAATGCAGAGCTTCATCAATTCCATGTGGAATGAATATTGCCAACACCCTCTTGCTTGTGTTTCACAGGCAATATCGAATCATTCTCAAATGGATTTATTAAAATTAGTAGCAACATACTGTCATGAGTTTAGTGTTATTTCCTTGATGCGTCTCGTTCCGTATCGCCGAAGAATCACCCGCACTTTAGCTAAATGTGTCAGCCGCCAATTGTTGCGCCAGCGGAACATAGCGATATCGTCGTTGGTTTTCGTTGTCATCTAATATCTGAGCGGAATTGATTCAAATGTCATGTCTGCTTGAGTCTGTCTTGATGGCGTTAAGTAGTCTGTAAAGTTTTGTACATGCCGCATTTCGTTAGGTTCCCTTTTTTGTTATTTGTTTCTTCTTCTACTGGCGCATCTCATCTTACCTCACCTCCTACTACTCGGTCTCCTCTCTATCAACCTTCTTGTTTTCAAATGAAAATACATGGTATGATTTGTATAATTTTGCGTTTGTCGCCACAGCTCAAAGACAATTTGCCACAAGTGGCTCAGTGGTGCGTTTAGAATATTTAATTAAATTCTTGCTGTTTGCTTTTTTTTGTTTGCGTTTTAGAAATTTACGATTTCAACGATTTGATTTCGCAAATGTGTGAAATTGTTTTTTTCTCGTTATGTTTTATTAAAGATTTTGATGCGATAATAGAGACTTCAACTATGAGGTAATCTGGGGAGTCTAGATTGATTTAAATTGTTTTGAGTATAATCTTAATATTTTGAATGTATTGTATCATCTGTTGAAAATTATGCCCTTAGGCATCCATTTCCGGTACTGGACTTTTAATAGATCTTTTTGAAGTAAATTAGATTAAATCCTTTTATAATATCCACTGATAGTCTCTGGTGATGAACTCCTGCCACAACTAACAAACCATATTCAAAATGATACTATGGAACATTCGCCGAACTATCTGTTTGAAAGTTGAATGTAACAGTCGGAAATGGGTTTGGTGCAACCGCATTGCGATTGCCACAACCGAATTGAGATGAATTTAGTCCAGATTGTACAGAGAGTGTTCGTCTGGAACAATATCGTTTCATAATTGATTCTGCTCTGAGAAGCGAATTATTAATTATTTTCGATGTAGTAAGAGAAATTTGTATTATTTAATGTCTAATAACCGAATTTGTCAATACTTTGGTTGCAGTATCTGCATTTTCAACAATTTCGGTTACTATAACCGATGAATGAATCCTGGTACGGCAACCGAATTTTGGTTTAGTTCGGCTAGAAAAGGTAGAATTTATTTTTAACCCTTGTTACGACCGAACACGTTGCCAATTCGGTTGACACAAAGAAATTATGTGCCATTACTATCATCTGAATTTAATTTTTTCATTATAAACCATTAAGGATCCAAATCAGAAGGGAAAAATTTAGAAACAGAATATCTCCGTTGTAATAATAATAACCTGTAACTCATTCTGTTCAATTGTGGGTTTATCACACCCCCTATTCTAGGTCACTCTCACGAAAAAAAATTGTGGACAGGGATAGAACAGGGAAGAACAAAATACAAAATACCCAGATTTGGGGAAATCCTATTTGAGGAGTGAGTGGCCTGTAAATTTCAGATATGGAGGGGGGTACTATGTAAAAACCGTGTAAAGGGACTTGTGCGGCAGTATTTTTCTATAACGTGATGGAATATAAATCAACAAAAAATTAAAAAAATATTTTCGATAACTCGCTTACTTACTTATTCTGTCTCGAACAACCCAAGGGGACCTTACAAATCGGAGATAACATATTTCGCCAACCAGTTACAAAAGGGGGGGGGGGGGACCTTACAAATCGGAGATAACATATTTCGCCAACCAGTTCGATCTTTTGCCTTACCTCTCCCGTTGGCAATATAAAGTATACGCAGGGATTCCTCAACCTGATCCCTCCAGCGGTGTCTTGGTCGTCATATTTTTCGTCTTCCTTCGAGTTAAGTTTTGAAACTCTTTCGTGCTGGTTCGTCTTCATCGATTCGACTGACATGGCCTAACCAGCGCAATCTCGTATTTTCATCCGCTTAGCTGTGTCAATGTCGGGATGTGCCTTATACAGCTCATGGTTCATGCGACACGACGTTGTGCACGATAGGGCCAAACATTTTTCGGACATGGGACTGTCCGTGGTGGTGGAAAGTTTCTGATATCCATTCACTTGGGAGTGACCAGAAATGATCCCTTCATTAGGGAGTCCAAGCAGCTCACTACTTCCTCGCAGTATGCTTTGCTAGCTAGAGTGAGAAGGCGAAACAAATGATAAGCCTGATTATTTATGCGATCACTGATATGTCTCAGGACTGATGTCATTGAAGCTAATAAGGCTATCGGGCATATTCTTTAGTCCTTAGAAGGCAGATGAGCCAAACATATGGGCCTACGGCGGAGAGAAACCAAAAGAAGAAAATCCAGGTTCGACATATTGCATCCCGGTCAGCGTCTGATCCATAATGGGCGACTGCAATTAAATATCCTGGCAGTCGGTAAAATGCAAAAACCCGGCGGACTGGGTTTGCCTCCCGCCACCGTTCAAACGGAAAACATAACTTGCTTAGTGATCGAAATTTCGGCTGTTAAAATTTTCAAAAGTTATCGAATATGTTTTTTAAATTTTCCTCAAAGGTGTTATTAGTTCTAGTATTAAATCAGCAGCTAAATTAAAAAAACTCCGTAACTCGTAAAATAGGATATTCCCAAATATGGGTATTTAACATTTTGTGCATAAAATCGTGTGTTCCACCACTCGCACCAAATTTTCTTATTTTCGCGAAGGGGACCTAAAGCGTTTTTCAACAGAGACGCTACAAATTAAATCGATAGGGACAGCAAACGACGCCATATTTTTTTCCGCTCTTTTGACATTTCTCTTCAATAAGGTTTGCCATTTCATCATGGAAAGATATACGAGCCAACAACGAGTCGAAATTATTAAAATTTACTACCGAAATTTGGAGTCAGTGGCCTCAACTTTAAGAGGCCAACTTTAAGAGGTTAATCATGAGTCATCATTGCATCCCCATAAAATTACGGTTTATGGGCCGGCGGCGTCATTGGGACGTACTTCTTCCGTGATGATCAAGACCGGCACATTACTGTGAATGCGAATCGCTACCGTTCAATGATAACCGAATATTTTTGGCCCCAATTGGATAATATGGACTTGGAGGACATGTTGTTCCAACAGGACGGCGCCACAAGCCACACAGCGAATGCCACAATCAAGTTATTGGAAACCAAGTTTGGTGAACGTGTTATCTTACGAAATGGGCCAGTCGATTGGCCGCCTCGGTCGTGCGTCAAACCGTTAGATTATTTCCTGTGGGGCTACGTCACGTCTATGGTCTATGCCAGCAAGCCAGCGACGATTGATGAACTTCATACGAATATCGAACGTCAACTTTCAGCAGTATCGCCCGATTTATGCTTGAAAACCGTCGAAAATTGGGTTCAGCGTCTGGACTTCTGCAAGCGTGCCCGTGGCGGCCATGCAAAAGAAATCGAGTTCCATACATAATGGCATCGAACATACTTTCACAGGAATAAAGAATTTCATTGGTATCTAAAACCGGTTTTGTTTTAATTAATAAACTTTTTTAGCGCTCTTATTGAAAAACCCGTTATAATAGGTGTAAGCCAAAAGCCCAAAAATGCCGTTATATTTAGAACCGCATCCAGAGAAATGCATTGAAGTTGGGGAAAGATGAAAGTGGATGTGCTGAAATGAATGGAAAGGATTTCACAACTTTAACGTTTCGTTTCCAATGCTACACCTGTTTCAACAGTAGAGCATTTATTGTGTGCCTATGTTAGAATGAAAAATCTAAACTCATATCAAATTGCTGGTGTGGGTACTCAAATGACGCTGTAGTACCTTAAACAGATTCATACATTTGCTGACAAATTCACCCACTCTGACGTCTTGCTAATACTGTGTACTATGTATTTTCTACAATTCGGCCATATTTTCCGTTTGGACTTGCATGGTTTTCAAGAA
This sequence comes from Phaonia tiefii, assembly GCA_963931995.1. Taxonomy (NCBI): domain Eukaryota; kingdom Metazoa; phylum Arthropoda; class Insecta; order Diptera; family Muscidae; genus Phaonia; species Phaonia tiefii. Next base: position 83,286,984 of record OZ008368.1, on the reverse strand, counting down.
ATATCTGTTTTTATAAAATTTTAACAATAACTATTGTTAAATGTGGTAAAACTGAAACCGGAAATTTCTAAAGTAAAAAATCTGAAAAATTACCTCCAACGTCGATAGTGACAACATTTAAAGTCGGTGGTGAACATTTTAATTCCTGTTGTGACAACCTATAGCGTCGATTGTGACAACCTCAACGGTTTGTTGTGACTACCTTTGAAGTCGGTTGTGCCAACGTCTAACGCCGGCTGTAACAAACACTCAAGTTTATGACTGTCGAATGAATCCTGCTGTAACAAACACTCAAGTTGATGATTGTCTAATACCTATAGTCGGCTCTGACAATGCATAAAGCGTGTTGTTGATGGTGACAACTTCTATAGTTGTGACAACCATTGAATTCTGTTATAACAATCTACAAAGTCGCTGTAACAACATCTAATGTTGCATGTGATAACCTTTAAGGTCGGTTGGGATCACTTCAGCCGATTTTATCTGTGGGTGTAGTATTTAAAAAAATATTCAATTTAACCTCGATTGACGGTTATTTCATAGTATTTAAAGTCGGTTATCACAGCGTTTGAACTCGATTGTAAATAACTGTAAAGTCGGCTGTGACAAATTCTAAAGCCTATTGTGAAAAACTAAAGTCGTTTCTGTTAAAGGAGGTTCAAAGAACCTCTAAAGTCGGATGTGTCAACTCTAAAGTCGGTTGTGGCAACCTATAAATTCCGACATGACAACCGCTAAAGTCGGTTATGGTAACCTCAGAAGTCGGTTGTGATAATGTCTCATTTCGGTTGTGACCAACACGCTACAAACAAGTTATATTTGCATACAAAGGATTAAAAAGGCATATTTTTCAGCGAGTAGAGATCAAGGATGAATATACGAAACTTATGCTTCCTGGTACAGAGTACGAGCTCGGCTTTCTCTGACCGTACACCCAGCCCATTTGTCATGGCCCACTAAGAGAGTCTCCTGACTAATTTCTAGAGCACATATCTGCAGGTGAAGGGTATTTTCGCTGCACTGTAATTGCCAGGTAGTCAGCATGTGCTACCACTGTGCAACCTGATCGGTCAAAATCTAGCACAACACTGTTCAGTGGTAACTTCCATAGGACTGGAAACTAGACTCACCTTTGTGGTATTCCTCTATTCACATTTCGAGTTATGGTCGTGTGTCCCAGGAACGATATCATGAGCCTTTCACTGATCACATAAATCACAGATCAAATTAATGATCCCCTAGTCAACACAAAATGCAGATAAAGTAATTTTTATTAGAAGATGTGTAGTTCTTCTACAAGCTAACAGATCAGGTTTTTCTACAAATAGTGGAAAAATTAAACCGTCGGAACTGGGATTTGAAGTCACATTGGCGGACGATCGTTTCGAAGATTGTGCATCTTCTCATCAGCTCCTTAGCGTTCTAGGCCAGCGAGCGTCTTGTTCAATTATGTAACTAATTGCAGGTTTCGATTTCGTGGTTTCCTTCCTCTTTTTCTCTCACGTGTGCACGACTTTATTTCGGTACAATCACGTTTTTCTTTCCTACATACCCGCACTTGTGCTGAAGTTTTGAAAGTTATGGTATTTATAGCACATAACTTTTAATATTTCTTAACGTCCGAAGTTTTTTTGATCGGGCTCTGGCACTTGATTTTATTTTATTTTACCGATCCAGGTAAGACGTTGTTAAACGCACCCTCTACATCGACAAATACGACATGAGTGTGTTCATTTATGTAAATGGATATCTCTAAAACGATCACTATCATGTGCAGAGCAGTGTCCGTAGATTTGCTCTTGTTGTAAGCGTGTTGGCCTCTGGACTGAGAAGTACCTATGTGCCGCGGATATGAATCAATCGTCATCACGAATAGCTTCGCAAGGAAAAATGAGAGACTGATTCGTATAAGCCCTTCGGACTAATATGCGATTAGTTCCCCTCTTTGGAATGAATACCAGCTTGGATTCTCGCCATCTAACTGGAATAAGGGATAACTTGATGCAGCACGTATAAAGTTTCAGTACAAAGGGAGCCAAAATATGTAGTCCATTCTATAACTCCACTGGTGCTATGCCATCGGAGCGCTTAAAACTACCTATTGCCCAGTGTTGTGGGACGTGGTTGTTGGGTAAGTCAGACCTAAATACCTCGGACCAGTTTCCTAGAAAGTGTGTGTTAAGCAGGAGGTCTAACGATTCTTCACTGGATGTCGTCCATCGCCAGTTTTTTCCTTTCAGATATCCCAGAGAGGTGGGAATCGTCGAAAGGGCTTTACGCATCCTGGAACTCGCAGCCTCGTTTTTAACGCCGTCCTAGAAATATTTCCAAGACCATATATTTGAAGATATTAGCACTTTCTTATGTACTTTCAGTCTAATTTTGTACACACTCCAGCGTCGCTCCGTCCTTGAGGTCTTTGCTCTATTAAAGCTTTTTCTTCAAAACTTTCTCATGATTTGCAGCACTTTATTTCACCACAGAGATTTCTTCTTACCTAGCTGGGAAACGATGGGGCATTCGTGGGATGTAATTATAAAATTTTTTAAATTATATCCTTGAGACTATGCCATTTCGTACATACCCATTTAATACTAACCGATTAGTTTTAAAAACTTGTAATACATATTTGGTAAATGATGCTTGCGAATGTATTCATAATCTGGAATTCTGTGCATTTCTGTTTGTTTTCATGACATCGAGTGTCGACAAAATATTCCAAAACTTAAACTCCTTTATTTGTATTCCTTTTTTACTTTTTCCTGTCTAGGACTTAAGCGTTCAATTTACTATTTCATGTCCTCGGAATACTTCGATTTATGGTGCGTCGATTTTTAACATAATTTACCATCATGCGCAACCTCTCACTTTGACGACGAAACCGAGCAGTTCCAAAAAAGATAATTGAAATGCAACACGTTATCCTGGAAATATTTGTCACTTCGTGAAAGAACCGAAATACAATTCGGAGACTATAACTATTTCTTGTATGCCATAGACAAAGGAATTGACATTAGGTGGCAGGAGTTTTAGAGTGTTAGTGTTTTAACAATAACACCAACACAACAGCAACTCCTTTCTGACTCTCAATCTCTTAAAAACAATAAAACCTTGCTTTTGGAATAGGGGGAATTGAAAAAAAAAATAAAACGAAATTTAAAATTCATGGCCATGGTCGTAATATACATTGAAACAACACTAACACTTTCACAATCAACTAATGGATTTTTTTACATACACACGCTCACCGACATTGGTATCCTGTCTAACACACACATATACATTTGGATTCTAATAGTTAGACATCATCAGCAAGCGTTTATTTAGCTGTTTTTAGCGATACAATGTCACTATGGGCTTTAGGCGCGCTATAATAAATATGTCACATATTTTTATCCACCCTGCTGGCGAACAGTTATCCTTTCTATTGTTATATCCTTGTTGGGTTAAATCTAACTTTTCCATAGTTTTTTTTTTGTCGGAAGAGTCAATGACTCAAGCAATACACAGGGTTCGATATCTTACCATTGCGCAACGGTAACTGCAGAGCTCCAATTACTCAAGGATTGTTAATATTTTTTTTGACTTTCGTCCTACAGTTTATGAACATTAATACATTTTTGTTCAATATTTATTTGACTTTACTAAAAACCAACAATTCTGCTAAGGTAAATGTATAAATGTTACAAGAATTAATATCTGTTAAAACGAATTCCACAACAATTTTTTTTTTGACCTAACGATTGAGAGGGTCTGGAAAAAAATTAAAATAAAAATTATCGGATCAAATAATATACAGTGGTGAGTTAAATTGTTAAATATTTGACTAAAAACAAAAAAGAGCAATTAATCAGCTAAATCAATTTAAGGTTCTCTCGTGAATTACAACAAAACCAATTTTACCTCTATGTTGATGTGTATAACAATAAATTTTTTAAAGTTATACAAATGTTACAGTTTTGCACTCTGTATTTGTGTTAATTTGTTTTATTTGTGATTCAGTATTTTTGCCAGTAGCGTTTGAGGTTTTTAAGGTCTTGCTGTTTGTTGCAAAACTTTTCCGTCATTGTCACTGTTTCATTCGCAAGTTTCCTTTACTCTATCCCACAGCTAGTTTACGCCTTTGAGAGCATCTGGGTACTTGGCAAGCTGACATTTTATGAAACTTCAAACGTTTTCGATCGAGTTTAAGTCCGGTGAGTGTGCTGACCATTTCAAATATGTAAATTATTGAATGTTTAATCAGATTTTAACGAGTTTGACCAATGTTTTGGGTTTTTGTCATGCTAAAAGCTCAATCTCCCAGTAGCTAGACCCGTGTTTCCTATAGAAGCTGGTAACTGATTTTGCAGCATTGAAAGTTATTGTTCTTTTTTCATAAGACCTTCAATTTTAACCAAAAGACCTACTCCATTCTTCGTAATACATCCCCATACCATTATGGATCCACTACCACATTTCACGGTTGTGTTACTGCATTCGGTGTAAATATAAATAAAAACACGTATTTTACGCTTTTTTTTATCAGATTGTAAAGAATATATGTTCGGATTAAGTACGGTTCCGACGACAGACCATCACTCTTTTCATGAAATTGTCCATGACTTTTTCACAGAGATGTGGCTGAATCTCACCGATGACGCGTTGGAACTCGGACTCGAGCTCAGGAATTGTTTCTGGTTAATTCACATAAACCCGAGATTTCACAAAACCCCAAAGAAAGAAATCGCACGGCGTTAACTCGCATAATTTTGGTGGCCAGTTGACATCAGAACTTCTTGAGGTAATTTATTCTGGAAATCGTGGCTGCAATAAATCGGTTGTTTACAAATAAAAATACAAGTTCATACAAAGAAGAAAAAAATAAAAATAAAAAATTGGAATAAAAATTTAAATATTGAACAGGAAAAAATGTATTGTTTAGCATAGCAAAATTAAAAACATAACAAAATTGATATAATAAAAACTTAAAATAAGGAAACTGGAAACAGAAAGTATCAGGCAGCAGGAACCGGGAACAAGATGAAGGAGAAGAATTCTAAATCAGGGACAACTACATGTGACGACAGGCACCATGAAACAAGGAACCAGGAACGTAAGTTACGAAGCAGTACAAATAACACCAATACAATCAGGAAACCACGAACAATACCAAATAGACGCAATTAAAAGACGCCGTGATATCGAGTTGACATTATAGTTGACATAACCCAGCAAACAACGAAATCAATAAGCAACAGAAATAATTTAACGGGACAGGATCAGTAGAAATGCGGGAAACAAGAATAAGCAACAGCAATAATTAGACGCGATACCACCAGTCCAGGAACCAGGAACATACATTAAAACACCAGAGTTACGAAACAGGAAAAATATCTAGACGTAATAAGAAGACGCCGTGATATCAGTCGACAGGGAAACACGAACAAGTAGCAGAAATAATTTGGCGCTACATCAACAGTAGAAGAAACTCTCAGCAACCAGGAACATATATATACATATATCAGCCTACAGAATCCAAGAATCGTCGGAGAAATGTTTCTTGCGGGCAAAAGAATTACAAGTGTTACACTGATTTAAAAAATTTATTAAACAATTGTCATTGACTTCTCATTGCTCAACTACTCATTGAACGAATTGCCGGGTCTGCTGGGTTGAGCTCCTGAGTAAGCTGCATTTTGTACGCATGAAGATGGAGGTATTTTCTCAAAATGCGCTGCGTAGTGCTTCACGAAATTTGAAGTTATTGAGAAGGCTGCCGAATTGATGTTTTCGGCGACACTCTCGTTTAGAGCAGCACTATTTTAAAGACACCTTCCGGTACGTCTTACTGTCCATAATCGACCCAATTTCTTCAAATTTGTTACAACTGTTCGACTCGTTGACACATTAGGTGCATTGAAAATTCTTCGAAGTTTACGAGCGGTCTCAGCAAGACTTTCCAAATTTTTGTCATATATTTGCACAATTATAACGCGTTGATCCTTCGTAAAGCGCTCCATTTTTAATATACGCAATAAACATATGTGACAGTTGCCAAATTTCAAAGTAGCCACTTGCACAAAAAACAATTACACTAGATTTACAAAGTGCAATCTGACGGACAACCATTAGTATTTGGATCCTACAGTAGCAAGCACGGCCATCGGACTCAAATTGATTGATTTTAGTCTTATTGGACATTTGTAAAATATATATTACTTAAACCGCATCAAATTTCATACGTTACCTTCTTCGCGTCTGCATTAGTCCAGTTTTCGTAGACCTGGACGAATTTTTTAAGAAACTTTTACATTCTCTTCTTCTTCTCAGCAGCATTGACACCCAATCTTTTGAGACTGTGACGAGCAGTCCACTCACTGGTGTTAATATTTATCGTTTTAGTGCCGCAGTTGTGGTAATTGGATTACCAATTGACACTAAATTTGCCAACTGACGACAAGTGCGATGGTAAATTTTTCCGGGGCGTCCAGGAATCCCATTTTCTTCCTCGTTTCACGTCATATGATTTACATTAAACTTTTTTGCAACTTTATGAACAGCATTATTTTTTTTTAGTACTTCCATGATTTCAACTACCTTAGATACTTCCATTTTTGGTCTGCATGTGGACAAAAAGGTGTCCCATAACATCCCATGAAGGGATTGAGGAGAGCTATAATGAGCCATTGCAAAAAAAAACAGATCTTTAATGAATTGAAGAGAGTACAATATTGTAACAGTCCGTAATTGTAACATTGGAGTTTGTCACTGTATTTGACTGGTGTTTATATTCTTCATACAAAACCATTTCTCACGCAAACTCCAAATTACCTCATTCGCTATAGGTGCTGTTCGAAAATACGTAATATCGATAAATATCGGTAATATTAGATACACTCAACATGTACTAGACTAATTTTTGTAGATGTATTTAAAAATATTTTCCTTCAGGTCTTACAATTCAATTTCTTATCTTTAAACAATTCTAGGAAATGCTTGAGGGTTTTAACAAGACAGGTCAGTTGCGACAAATCTGCTCAACCAAAAGGGTCTTATTGAAAATACAAGGTGGCGCAAAAGTAATCCTCCTATCAGAAAATGCTATAAATTTTGCGATTGGCCCCTAATGTTAGTTCTGTTTTGACATTTGTGTAGTAAACACATGCGAAATACACGTTAATAAACAATGTTACGCTACACTGCTCCAGAACGCGGAATGTTGCTGACTATTTATTTGACCAATAATCGGTCGGTGACTTTGGCACAACGTGAATTTCGTCGCAGATTTCCTGGCCGTCCAACGCCTACTGGTGAAACACTGCGACGTTTAGCCGCTCGCCTCGAAGAGACTGGCACAACACGAGATGCTGCCAGGCGTGGCAGACCCCGGAGTAGCCGCTCTGCAGAGAATATTGCTGCTGTAGCGGAGGATGTCATGGATGCGCCGTCGACATCGACTACAGAGCAATGATCGGCTACAGAGCAATGATCAACGAGTTCTTTTTGCCGCAACTTGACGAATTGGGATTGGAAAATATGTGGTTCCAGGACGGTGCAACGGCACACACTGCACGTGCCACAACCGATATGCTGAAGGATGCATTCCCGGGCGCCTAATCTCCCGTTTTGGCGATTTGCACTGGCCAGCAAGATCGCCTGATTTGACCGCTCCAGACTTCTTTTTGTGGGGCTTTTTGAAGTCGCGGGTTTATGTCAACAAGCCTCAGACTCTTGCAGCTCCTAAAGACAATATCCGTCAAGAATGTTAGGACGTATCGCCGGAAGTTTTGGCCAAAGTGATGGAAAATGCCATAAAAATGGCTCAAATGACAATCAACTGTGGCGGCGGCCATTTACATGACATCATATTCTCGACTTGATGTAAAAAAAATTAAAAGACCAAATAAAAATAATCCACAAGAAGAATCAAAGTTTTTAATTTTTTTTAAATTACAGCCAAAAAACATCGGAAGTTTACTTTTGCGCCACCTTGAACATGAGATTCGCGCACGTTGAGCTGAATTTTTTTTTGTTTAGATGCAAATATAACGTGTGTTTGGGACTTATCTCAAATATAGTATACTTTTGCTCGTGTAGCTCTTAAATATTATGTGTTGGAGTACAATAATAAAAATGTTATACTATATATGTGTTTGTGCTCCAAATGAATTCCTGATTATGATACAAATACAGCTGTGTTCGTTGCACTGTTTATGCTCTCTCGAGAGCAAGAGAAGAAGAGAAGAGAATCACAGTTTCACTTATAAGTGTTTAACTGTATGTTTGCAATACTTTTTCAGTCAATAATTCATAAATATTTCAGAATTTGTATGTAAATTGCAGATGAAGTGAGTGTTTCCTATTTTGATTGATGTATTGCGTTTTAGTTTCATGCACTCAGTCGTAAATGGTTAACCGGACAGAGGATATCAAAAGCGCTTCGCCGGCTAATTAAGTATACTGTGAAAAAAAGTTATGTTAGTGGAAAATATATGTGATCATTAAAAAAAGGAATAAATAATTGCTCGGACGGGTGAATGTTTTATGATCTTAATTTCGTGAAAAAAAAGTAAGTAAATTTAACTCATTTAATTTTTTAATTAATTTATTACACTGTGGAGGTTAAGAAATTATACAAGGCGGCAATTATACAATGTACTGCGTCATTAGTTTTTTGAGTTACAAATACGGTTTCATAAAAAATATATGTAAGAATGCCGAGCGTACTGTTTTAGAAAGTATGCGTACTTTTTTGTTCGTTGTAGTGCTTTCTGCATAACCCATAAGCAAGTAAGCGAATGTACTTTTGTTAAACGTTGTAGTTTTGGAACGAAGTTCCTTATCGCACGTTGCGGAATGGGGGCTAAATGACAAAAGATTAAACAACTTTTTTTAACACTATTACACTACAACCCAGTATTATCAACTATATTGGGTTCTTCTGCTTTGGTTTGTGTCTAGACTCACATATGTTGGGAAATTTCTGGCTTAATGGGAAGTACCTTTAATTTAAAGTACCTTTTGTTTTAATTGTTGAATATTGTTTATACCTCCTGATGATGCTACACAAAGGAGTAGCGAAATATCGAGGAAAATAAATATAACAACAGAAAATCTGACCTCAAGCTCGAAGAATATTGATTATTTATTGATAAGGAAAAGGTCGAACAACAGAATAAAAATATAAGTAATTTTTCTAACAATAAGTACATTTTCTTAAAGAAGTATATTTTTTTTTTTTTTTTTTTAACGAACGATCCCATCGCCGCCATTCACACCCGCCCCAACCGACCGAGGGGGCCTCATCCCTATGACGTAGGGATAACGTACACAGCACAGACCGATCCGTAGCGGGGAGTAACTGAGGGGAAAACGTGCAACGGCTACATAAAACTTCACAGCCGATTAAAGCAATACCAGTTAAAAGAGGAATAAAATCCACAGATTACCACTATATACTTATTGAAAAATAATAAATCTTAAATGTTCAATACACCATTAATACTCGTACATAAAATACTACACACTAGCTATTTAGATGATTTATAATAAAAGACTTTATCGTGTCCGGTGATAAAGAAAAGTCAATAAACTGATAAACCTCATTAAAATCTGTTTTCTTACAAAAAAATTGCCTGTTTTTAAAACACTTCCTTTTCTTTAAAGAATACCTTTTTTGTGAAACAAAATAAGTTGTTTTTCTGACACTTAAAAATTTAAAAATTCATGAAAAAAGGACCAATTAAAAAAAAATTCCCATTTTTAAAAAAGCTTTTGCTCAAAAAATGCATTCTCTTAAAAAAATACCTTTTCTTAAAAAACATCCTTTTCTTAAAAGTACCTTTTATTCAAAATAAAATAATACCTTTTCTTTTCTTTTCTTGCGATACGAAACGTTTCTGTAAATAAGTAAATTTTCTTTTCATCTTCGTTCCAACCGGGTGTCCCCTGACACCTCATGTAATTTTTTATTGTTTTTCTTTGGTTCAAAACGAAATAAAACAAAGTCTTTTATTAACAAAATTGTTTCAGTGTAGAAGTAAAATTAAGTTAAATTGAAAATTAAGTGGAGTTTGATAATAGAAAATGAAAGGAGTTAAAAAATATAGTTTTGAACTGAAAGGTTTTCTCTTATTTGGCGAAAGAATCTTATTACTAGCAATGTGTGCACGGAAACTTAAAGAAAGTCGGAAATTACTTTTCTGCCGGTGTCCTGAATCAAAGAGCCCAAAAGCCTGGTCTTGGAGGTTAGCTTGGTTCCAAAAGTTGAAGCTCAAAACGTTTGGAACAACTTTGTTAAAGTAACTTTATCGGTACAACCTACCAAATAGAAATTAGTGGTTGCCAAATGTGTATCAAAATCGAAAAACCAAAAAAAAAACAAATTTTTGCCAAAATAACTTGTCAACGAAATTTTTTGACAAAAACTATTACAGTGTTCCTAAATATTACCATGTTGGAGAGGGAATAAGAACATAAGTATATGGATATTTAAGAGATTTCCTGTTTCCCAGTAAACATTAGAGTGTTGGCATTTAAATACAAGTGCGTTTGGGACTTGCAAATGTACGCATGTTTGGAGTGTGTTCCAATCATATTCATGGACCCTGCAGAATATATTTGGAAGAATACGTTACAGAGCCCGTTGTTTTCAGCGTGCGATCGCTTTCGAGATCTTGCAAAACAACGCTGGTCTGGTTGGGTTTCTCGTAACAATCCCGTATTTGCACGTAGCGCTTCTAAGCAGATGATCTCCGGTCTCTTCGGAAAAACCAGACACGTCGCCACCGTGCCATTAGAGTATCATACAACGGTCAAGTCGGAATGGTACACCATCAACTCTTTGCCAGACACAGCTGGTCTAGAATTAGGTATTGACAAAAAAGGTTTAAAAACACCATATTTTCGAAAGACCTACTTTACATAATTCTGAGGCAAATTTAAAAATAATTCAATACAAATTTCTTAGTTAAACATATGGATGCCACTGGGAATCTCTTTAAAAATCAACTGCTAAAATAAATGTTATTCAAAAATTATATAAAATATTTCAAAGCAGTGTTGGGCGTTATTTAATTAATGTTTATTCAAATAACAAATAATATTTCTATTGATATTTGCTATTTTGATTACAAATTTCAACTGATATCTGTTTATTTGTGCTATAAATAATTACTCCTCATTGGTTAGTTGTTATTTGTCATACTAAATAAAATTGTTGAGGTGAAAGAACTAAGATTTTCGTAAGGAAAGATAACCAGGAATGGAACGGGAAGCAAGAACATCCACAAATAATTGCACAAGTGAGCCAAAAGGTTTATCATTTTGGATGAAATATTCCTTAGAATTGTGGCCGTCGGTGGTGCAATAGTAGTGTGCACGGCTTTTGTATATGAGAACGTGGGTTCGATCCCTACGGCGGTGATCACCTCGCTTAGTGACGGCAACACTATCGAGTACTTAGCCATAAAAAAGCTTCTCAAAATACCGTTCGGAATCGGTGTAAAACTGGAGCTCCCAATCAGTGAGTTTAAACCTAGAACGCGCACAGCTCACTGGTTGTGAGAAGCTCTCCCTAATCCCTACATGAGATCTAACGGGAAACCATTTATTAGATTTTTTACTTCTGAATTTAAAGAAGTATTGAGTAAGAAGTGCACAAGAGACAAGCAACTGAGTCGCAGATGCAAAATTTGTAATTGATTCGTTGGTCCCTCTTACAGGTGTAGAAAATCAATTTTGCAAATCAATACGTGAAGGATGCACCTCAGAACCATCCATTTCAAGGTACCTGCTCATAAATAAACAATCTGTTCAAAAGTAAACTGTTTGTTCATCACATAAACCAAGTTTTGTTTTGAGTCACTGCCCACTACATAAATTAACGCAGACGTTTCAAAGGTGTACATTAAGTGGCTGATGGCCCTACTGAAATACATTTTGATTACGCTGTAGGCAGCATAAAATTGACAGCAACCGTCGCTGATAACGGAAGTAACTTTGTAAAGGCTTTCCCCAGTTTTTGGGGTAGAAAGGAAAGCAATCAAGATAGGTACCGATGATGGAAGCGATAGTGAAGATGATTGTGAGGAGGATTCCGACCAACAAATGTTGAACTTCTGGAATGCTGTGTTGCCTAATCATATAGCCACACGCTCAATGTATGTATATCAGCCGATTGCAAGCTTGTACTTAAGGGTGCTAACACAATCGGAGCGATAAAGCAGGCGTTAAAAATTTGTACATTCATTCTTATGGAAAATCGTTTCTGGCGTACGCCAAAAACATTGGAATTAGTTTTCTCTGGGGTAGAAATTAACAATGTTATCAGTTTAATACAAAAACTTGTATGTGTTGAAAAACGGGTTTCGTTTTACTGACAACTAAAACAACTACTGCTAAAATAGACAACTAAATGAAATTATATGCCTAACTACTATACCTGAATTGATACCACCGGTTGATCATCAATCGTAGTATATACATATATAAACTGAATTATTCAATTCACATATGCGAATTAGTATCGATCGAAGAGTCCTAAGTATCAACACACACTGAAAAGCCTATATTCCAAAAAAAAAAAGAACAGGTGGTTTTTTCCACCATATCCTTCTTTTTCCTCTTGAATTCTCACATTGATGCAGTGCTTTGAGGTGAGGTGAGGTGAATCTTCCAAATACCTGGCTAAGACGCAAACAGTGGATGCTACTACGGAATTATAGTTATTATACGTTATTGAATTAAATGTCATTCCTTATTTTTTAGACAACAATTAATGAATAAATAAATAAGAAATAAAAACTACATGATTTACTTACACGGGGAAAAAAAGGAAAAATTAAACACGGAGCAAAATCTTCGTTCTCGATACATCGCTAATAATATCGTTAGCGAATTTGAAAATGTTATAGAAAACGTATCGTATATTATTTTATTAGCGACAAGTTCTAAATATTGTTAAAGATGCACTAAAGATATTTTGTTCGATTCACTAATGATACTTTTAGCGATAGTTTTGGAGATAATTTGTGGATAATATCTTCGTTTCGCGAAAGATATTATTAGCCATAGATCGAGAACGAAGGTTTTGCTCCGTGTTTAATTTTTCATTTTATTTCCCATTTAAGTAAACCATGTGGCCACAAACTGAACGACTCGTCGTGGGGAAATGCTATCGTTCTCGATCCGATCGCGATAGCCAAAAGAAATGTCAGCAAAACGTCGAATAAACGAACGAGAAAGATACTGTTAACCAGCATTTTGGTCAAGTGGGAAGGAACAGTGGGTATGTGGGTAGCCATTTGCTGCCGCTCGCTACGAGTACAGACACTGCGTGGTCCACGTAGCCCTCTCTCACTTCGACTTTGGGTGCTACCGTTGATTCTGTGAGCCTGATATTCCTGACACAAATTGTCCATTACGATTGAGCAATTTGAGCTCCCTGTTCGTATAATATACATATATACATGTGCTATTGTTGCCTCACTTAACTGAATTTTCGATTATGGGCTAATTTAAAACAGTTCTTCATAAGAAATTAGTCATTAAAGTTTAACAAAATCATGTCTAATATTTACAGTGTTTATCAATAAATATGGACAACATTTTGAAATAGAAACGATTGCGTAAATTACGTTTGGCATCAAATGCCGTGAGTGGTCGTACATGAATGTGAGTGATTTTTTTTAGTTGTCTCGTGAGGGTGCCTAATAGTGAAAAGTTAAAATATTGTCGTGCGTGGCAAAATTTTTGTTGTCGTAAGCGTGCATGATTTTAACAACTCTACAATCCTCAACCGACTCAGCTGGGATAATTTTTTTAAAATTGTTATAAAACATGGAATGACATAAATAGTACTTATGACTTCAATTAACCAAAAACAAAAACATAGTGACAAATAAAATATTTAAATACAATGATACAGAAAAACAAATAATAAATATTCAAAATATAAAAAAAAACAAAATAAAATAAGTAAAACATACACAAAATTAAAATGACAAATTTTACAAAATTACATTTACAATTACAATTACAAAACACGAAAGAAATGTAACTAAAAACAAAAAGAAAGCAACAACAAAAATATAGTGACAACTAAAATATTTAAATACAATTATTCAGAAACACAAATAATAAATATTCCAAATATAAAAAAAAAATAAAATAAAATAAATAAAATAATCACAAAAATAAAATTACAAATATTGCAAAATTATATTTACAATTACAATTACAAAACACGAAAGAAAAACAAGAAATAATATCAAATATATTCCAAAAATACATAAAAACTAATTAAATAAAATGCATTATTTAACTAAATAAAAAGTAAAGAATCAAAAAATGTATTAAAAATACATGAGGAATAAAGATTTTACTATACAAAGATACAAATAAATATATGTAACTAACAGGAAAGAACACCATGAAGGGAGTAAATGACAGAAAATACTGGAACTAGAGCATACTGGAACTAGAGCAGCAACATAGGAATCATTATCAGGAACAAGAGATAAAACAATGTTATGACAGGAACGGAAACAAGCGTTTTATAAGAACTATTCAGGAACATCAAGACAGAAATAGGAACAGAAGCAGGGAAAGTAAGAATAGGCGTGAAATATGAGGAACGCCTAGATAGAACTAGAAACAGCAGAGCATAAGAACCAGGATCAGGAACAAGAGATGAAATAGTGTGATGTCTGGTATGAGAACAAGCGCTGAAGAGGAGTATATCAGGATCGAATTTTCAGGAGCATCAGTTAGTATAGTAGGGGATAAAAAACACATCAGGTGCAACAGGAATGTCTGGAAGTTGATGAGGAGGACATATAAAAATCAGGTGCAGGAATATCAGGAATTACAAGACAGGAGAAGCAGGAATAAGAATATAGTAATACCGGAGACACACAGGTATACAGGAGAAGTTGGCGACAGAGGTTGATAAATTTTGCGTGAGATTAAGTGATTGTACAAGTCCATAATCGTGTCGGGCTGTTGATAAATTTATGGGATGAAAGTATCGAGTTGTCACACGTTAACATTTATTTGATTTAAGAGAAACATTGAGTTATTGAGTTATAAATATTGTATTTAACATATGTCTACGTCTTCCAAGTGATGGTTGATATAAACATTAAGTGATTTATATATGGTGGCAAATCCTCGAGGGTCCAAGGGAGATCATCAAACGCAAATAGGAGAAATTGTTTTTGGATTGAGGCAATGCGGTCAATGTAGCAGTGGTTATACTGACACCAGACAACACTAGCGTACTCTAAGGCCGCGTGGGCAAAAGATGCCAATATACGTTTGTGAGATATGGGTCATCGAATTATATAGCCTAACCCTTAATAAAACCTAGCAGCGGTCTAACTTTATTAATGCACGAAGTAATATGAAGTTCAAAACGTAATCACTGCTCGAGGAGTACTCCTAAATCCAAAAAAAAGAAACATTTTCCAATTTATAAAAATTCAATCCCGAATCACTACGATGTGATAGTTTATTCCACCTAGACAGATTTATAGACAACCCATTCACCCAATATCATTCAGTAAGCCTATCTAAGTCATCTTAATTCAGACATAAAGACATCTTGCATCCTTAACGGGTGTAAATAACGTTTCGTCATCTACACAGACAAAAATATTGGAAGATTTGACTATGTGTGGAAGGTTATTTAACAGCCAAAGTCACGAAAGAAAACCTAAGAAAGAAAACCTAAGCGAACGAAAGCCAGTCACTCACTTTCGTTTTTATCCCAGGCTTTAAATGTTATTGTGTGATTGTGTGTTTGAAAAATCGGAAGCCACTAACTATTTTCGCTGTCATCTATGCGAACGAAAATGTCAAATCCAGTCACTTGTCTTTTGGTTGTCGCATAGCTGGAAATCAAATAAAAGGTTGAAATATAAACAATTTAAATATAATTCAATGGCAGAAACACAGTGGACAGAAAATAATGTCGTTATAATAAATTTGTTATTAAAATATATTTCCATTTCAGCAAAAAACGCCAACTTTGCGGCACCTGCAGATACTGGTTCTTCGTACTCTTCTCTCTTGCTCCGAAATTAAATGGCGAACGTCAACTTTATGTTATTGCTTTGAACAACAACCACACAAACACACGTAAAACCATGCGAACGACAAGTCGAAAGATAGTGACTCGCATTTTGAAACGAAAGTGAGTGAATGACTTCGTTCGCTTGGATTTTTTAGGAGAGGGTGTACGTGGGGTCCAATTTTGTACTGAATTATATATGTTTTCGTTCGCTTGTTAGTGACTCCCAAATGTCGCATAGAAAGAAAACGAACGTTAACGTTCGACATCGTGACTTTGGCTGTAAATATAAGACCAAAAGTAGGGGTCCTACACTGAAAGAAAAGGCTTCGTAAACTTTATGAATTGGTTCCACAATTTGATGAAACAATTCCTCATTTTCCAACCTACGACACATTTCATTGAATTGATGAAGAATACTTCATAAAGCTTTCATCGATAGATTACGTTGACTCATGGACAATGTTACATTAAATTGTTTTAAATATTTCATCAGTTTGCTGTAAGTTTGTCGTCAAGTTGAAGTAAATTTTTCACCATTTTGATGTGAATTGTTCACCAATTTGCTGTATATTTGTCATCCATTCTATGTATGATTGTCATCAATTTGATGTAAGTTTATCATCAATTTGGTGTAGATTCATGATCATAATTGTATATAAATTGTTTGTGAATGAGTAGCCAAACTCTTTTGACTATTTATCATTCTCAAAACCCACAATAACAGGGTAAAAGACCACATACAAAGTGTTTATAGCGCGGCTAATTTTTTCTGTCCCTTGCACTATTTTATATTCTGTATTTATTTTAAATTTTGTACTATTTTTTTGTCTTTTTCTTAATTTTTTAATTCTACGACCATACTATGAATTGATCCCACTAATTATTTCCATATTCCAATGATGAAGTTTGATGTAAAAAAGATCATCAATTCTGTGACGCTGGAAAAGTTGAAGAAGTGCACAGTCTTTTTCATTGAACTTTTTCATTGAATTTGTGAAATATGGCATCAGTTCAATGAAGAACAATTGATGAACAGTTTTCATCGATTTGATGTAAAGATTTTCTTTCAGTGTAGGTAGCTACCTTGGGGAACTCCAGAAGTTGCGATAATATCAGGTGATAGTTGATCCTTAACGGAAGCTTTTGAGTCCGGCCAGTGAAGAATGATGACATGCCGTCTACTAGTTTAGGTGGAAAGTCAATAACATCAAACTGCCGTAGCACCAACTGATCGCCAACTGTGTCAAACGCTTTGCGAGGTCAACACTGCAAATTACATCCACTTGGCCGTTCTCAAAAATAGCGGCTAATACGTAATATGTCGACTCAAACAGTTTGGTTGTGGATGATCTATCCTTAATAAATCCATGTTGGCATGGAGCAACCAATGATCTAACAAAATGAACTATCCTGTTCGTCACCAATTTTTCGAATAGTTTTGGGATAGTGCTTAGTTTTGCAACACGCCTATAACACTATGCAATACCAATTTTTGTGGTGGACAATTCCTGCGCCAAATTGTCATACTAGGTGAGTATAGTAAAACCCCGAAAATTTAGACCGCTGTGTAGCTACACTTTTTTTATGCGCGTGGTAAATTTGAATTTTCTTATCCGATACTGTTCGAAATAAATTTAAAAATCGCGTATAAATATTGAATTGGACGAATTCTTGTGATAACAAGTCTGTAGTGAAATTTGACAAGGACTATTTTCGTAGAATATCTAATTCCTCTATTTCAAAATGTAAAGGGTCTGGAATGGTCTATTTAGAACACCATATTTTCTACAAATATATTGTCAAAAAACACGTATATATTGCTCTAAAAGTTTCTTTTTATTGTTCAAATATGTTTTAGCGCCTTTTCAAAAAATGTCACAAAATTCCACCAAAAGAAGAAACAAAAATGACATAAAACCCAAGGTTGTGAAGATAAATTTATCCGATAAATTTATTTATCGAAGACACAAACCACTTATACAAAATATCTGAAATCTGATTTTTTTTTGTAAAAAAAAAAATTTGTACAGAAAAAGGAGCCAATAAGCATTTTTGAAGCCATTTATGATGAATATAGCATATAATTAGCTTTATATAGAAACAAATATTTTTTCTTCCTGTAAAACACTGACATTGGTTATTTTTTATCTAACCTGGGTCGCTCACGACAAAGGTGAATGAACTTCTAATGTCTAGCCGCCTAACACCGTAGAAGCGCATAAACAGCGCAGCCTATATATCCTGATTCCATTTCAGATCGGATATATAGCCCAATTTCTGAAGTGGCCCATATCATTGACAATAATAATGATTTCGAGCGCTAATACTGAGTACTACTGATAAAAGTCTTCGGATAGACTAAAATCTGGGATTCCATTGAAGGGATTAATATTATAAGGATAATGTGGCGGAGACGTCGATTGAGAGTAATTGTTACGAAAAAATTATGCGAACGTATAAGCAATATCAGCTTCGCTCGAAATCTCTGAACCATTAAATGTTACTGTCTCCGGAAATCCTACAACTTTACGCTTAAAGGTCACAAAGCCAAATAAACGATTCGGGTCTTTCATTAAAGTTCCCTTCGTCACCGAAGTATAAGATGATAATGATTTTAATGTTCTTAAATTTAATTTTTCGCAGCCTCGTGATATTGCATCCTTTAGAATATATGTATATACCAGCAAGAATTTTTGATATATTAGTGATTAAATCCTTTTGGCCTGAGGGTACTTTGGTTAGAGAATTCGTTCAAAGGGATCGTGTTCGATCCGATGTAGCGAAATTGCCACCTAGAATTGTCGTCCCAAAAAACTAGATAAAACCCTGTCAGTGTTATATCAAAACGTTAGGGGACAAAATTCGAAATTAAGAGATTTATATTTGAAAAGTTTTGGTTGTGATTACGAAGTAATTGCATTTTCTGAGACATGGTTAAAGGAAGGAGTCAATGACTCTGAAATTTTTTGCGCAGATTATCAAGTTTATAGGAAAGATAGGGTAGATAAGGTTGGTGGTGGAGTTCTTATTGCTGTCCATAACTCCATACCTTGTGAGTTGGTTGAATTTGCGTATTATGCAGATGCTGAATTTTTATCTGTATGTTTATCAATTAATGGTAGAAAAATTTACGTTACTTGTTTATATATTCCACCTAACTCTAATATTGACTTGTACATGCACCACTTTAGATTTTTACACGAAATTCAAGCTGGTCTTTCGCCTTGGGATGAGATTCTTTGTTTAGGCGATTTTAATTTACCCTTAGTGTCTTGGCGATTTAATTCCGAATCTAATTGTCTACTTCCCTACTCTACATCTAATTCTGCTAATGAATTCCTTGAGGCTATGCCGGGATTATGTTTGTATCAAATTAATGATGCCTCTAATTTTTGTGAGAGAAGTTTAGATTTAGTATTCTCTAGCTCCCTAGAATTTTCTTTACGTGGTATTGATCCCCTAGTTAATCCCGAGGATAAATATCACCTTACATTAATTGTGCATTGTAATATTTCGATTCTCATTTTCGGTAATGGAACACATGCTACTAATTTGAAATTATATAACTTTCGTCTCTCTAATTTTCCTATCCTAAAGTCAACTTTATATGATACCAACTGGTCTAATAGTGATGACATTGAATTGCAGGTCTTAGATTTGTATAATACTTTCGATACTGCTTTCTGTTTATCTGTTCCCTTGGTAACTGATGGACCAATATCTGGTCCACCTTGGTGTACTAAAGAACTGAAATGTGACAAGTAGACTGTAGAGGTGCTATTCGAATTATATTACAAGGATGAGGTCAAAGACTAGGACAAACCCTAAATGTTTTTTCCAATTTGTAGACTCCGAGAGAAAGTTTCGTGGATTTCCAACATCGATGAAATATGGGGACATTGAGTCTTCGGATGATTCCGCAATATCTAATTTATTTTCTGAATTTTTTCAACGAACATATTTGTCTACTTCATTTAAAACCGATTATCCCTACGAACTCCCAATGTATGAGGCATTCACTAATTTAACTGTTAGTGAAGATGATGTATTCAATGGTCTGAGCGGATTGAAGTATTCTAATTCGCCTGGAGACGATGGCGTCCCTGCGTCGGTGCTAATAGTATGTGCTAATGAATTATGCATTCCTCTCATGAATATTTTCAATAAGTCCCTTCGTTTAGGTTATTTCCCATCTTTATGGAAGAGGAGCTATATCATTCCGTTATATAAGAACGGTAATAGACGATGTGTTGATAATTACAGGGGAATAGCTACATTAAGTGTTATTCCGAAGTTGTTTGAATATTTAGTAACTCAGAAGATTATTCGATCGGTTTCCGCTGTCATTTCACCCTACCAACATGGTTATATTAAGAATAGGTCGACTAGTACAAATTTATTGGAATTAACGTCCCATGTTTTTAAGGCTTTTTCCAATCGTTGTCAGACTGATGTTATTTATACTGACTTTAGTAAAGCGTTTGACACTGTTGTTCATGATCTCCTCATATTTAAATTAGATAAGTTAGGATTTCCTCCAGGTCTATTGAAGTGGATATCTTCGTATCTTACAGATCGTACACAGCGAGTTATGTTTAGAGGTTGTTTGTCTAAAAACATATTTGTTACATCTGGCGTTCCCCATGGAAGTCATTTAGGACCCCTTCTGTTTGTTTTATCTTTAAATGATTTACCTTCAGCTATTTCGTTCTCGAAGATTTTAATGTACGCTGATGACGTTAAACTGTTCTTGTCATTTAAAAACTTGGATGACACCAATCGATTACAGTCTGACCTTTCTCGCTTTGTCAAATGGTGTACTATTAATGGTATGTCCTTGAACTTGAAAAAATGTAAAAAACTGTCTTTCTCTCGAACATCTATAATGCCCTGTGAGTATACTGTTGGATCTTACATTTTGGAAGGAGTAAACACTTTCATGGACTTGGGTGTAGTATTAGATCAGAGACTTCGATTTCATCTCCACATTGATAGTATTATTAATAAAGCCTTATCTATTTTGGGATTCATCAAAAGGAGGTCTAAGGAGTTTGCTGACCCATATATAACGAAAAGTCTTTTTATTTATCTAGTTAGGCCCTCCCTTGAGTATTCATGCGTAGTTTGGAGCCCATACTATAACGTGTATATAGATAGAATTGAGTCAATCCAGGAACAATTTCTATTATTTGCTTTGCGTGGTTTAGGCTGGAATCAATCGGAAAATTTACCACCTTATGAAAACCGTTTAAAACTTATTGACCTTCCTTCACTTGAACGAAGGAGATATATGTTAAGATATATGTTAAGATCTATGTTTATTATAAAATTGATAAACGGTCATGTTGATTCAAAATTTTTGCTCTGTAAAATTCGTTTTAATATACCATCTCGCGTTACTAGAAATTTTCGTCCTTTAAAATTGTCTGTCTCAAGATCTAATTACGATTATTATAACCCGGTCCGCACTCTATTTCTTCTTTATAATGATCTTTATATTTATCTACCGTTTTTTGAACCATTAGCCAGGGTGAAAAAGTATATTATTTACGAATTTACACATGATATGGTTGCCAGTTCATATCATTCGAATCGTTAAATCAATGTAACGCTTGTAATGCCGTTAGGATTGAATAAAGTCGTTGCATTTTATTACCTCAATTCTTTTGCCTGCAAGAATCATTTCTCCGACGATTCTTGAGTTCTATATGCTGATATATGTATGTCCCTGGTTGCTGAGAATTTCTTCTACTGATGATGTCGTGTCCAATTATTGCTGTTTTCCTGTTGAGTTGATAGCACAGCGTCTTCTAATTACATTTATTTGGTGTTGTTCCTGGTTTCTTGATATTTTTCCTGCTTCGTAACTCTGGTGTATTAATGTATGTTCCTGGTTCCTGGACTGATGATGTCGCGTCTAATTATTGCTGTTGCTTATTCCTGTTTCCCGTATTTCTACCGATCCTGTCCCGTTAAATTATTTGCTGTTGTTTATTGATTTCGTTGTTTGCTGGTTTCCTGTATAATGTCAACTCGATATCATGGCGTCTTTTTATTTCGTCTATTTGGTATTGTTCCTGGTGGTATCGGTGTTATTTGTCCTGCTCCGTAACTCTGATGTCTTAACTTATGCTCCTGGTTCCTGATTTCCTGCTGCCTGTCTTCACATTTATTCGTGATGTTATTGGTGTTGCTTTTCCTGCTTTGTAACTCGGGTGTTTTAACTATTATTTATACTGCCAACTCCACATATCTCGAATGCTGGTTCCTGTTTCCTTCCCGCTTGTCTTTGTGTTTTTGTTCCTGATTTCGAAATCTTCTCCTTAAGTTTTTATTATATTAATTTTGTTTTGTTTTTAATTTCGCTATTCATATGAATTTGCTGTTTCTTGTTTCCTTATTTTAAATTTTTATTATACAAATTTTGTTATTTTTTAATTTTTTTTTTTTTTGCTAAACAATTAATTTTTTTCCTGCTCAATTGTTAAAATTTTATTTAAATTTTTTACTTTTTTTTTTCTTCTTTGTAATTGTATTTATAAGATATTTTTATTTGTAAATTTTAGTTTAAGATGAATTTTGAAAAAATTATTCCATCTCCAGCTGGACTTATTTGTAGCGGAGTAAATAAATAAACAAACAAACAAAAAAAAAATAGCATTTTCGATTGAAGATTTTAAATATGTTCCTATTAACTATATATTTTGCCCAATAGAGGCATGTTCCGCCACTATCATATTTTCGCCTCATCCTGTTCCTAATGTTACGCAAACTTCTTAGTTCCCTTTCGTAAAGTCTGAAGAGGAACAGAAATGGATATACTAATATTAACGATATTATAAAAATGTACAACCCTAGCATTAAGAGTACAATCAGAGTACAAAACGATATTTGGCAATGCGATCTGAGTAGATCAAAAATTTTTCTATCAAAATTTAAGTTTAGACTGTACTGTCTTTGAAAATCAGCTCACGCGCACACCACTAGATTGAGGTTGGGAAATATTGGTTAGAACGCATACAAAACTGCATTAATCGGCATGAAAAATATACTTCAAAACAATGAAGACATTATCGATTATATATATTTCTTTGTATTTGTTTACACCAGAACATAAAAGGCAACCACCGTGAACCCACCATTGGAAAAGCTAATAAAATTTGCAATCAAAATGTTATTAATTCATAAATTTTTATGAGAACATGTCTGGATTAGTATTTAACTAAACCTCTAATTTAATAATATCCAACGCAGAAAAGCTGGATATATTTTTATTGCAATTACAAACGATTGTAGCACTATGTATATTAGCATTATAAAGTGTTAAAGTATAAGAATAGAGTACACTTAGTATTCATTGTATATTAAATACCACAGTTACTCCCAAATCCTTAAAGGATACCTTCTCACATCACTGCAAATATTTTTGCTTTCATGCTAAAGTTCAAATATTAAATTTTTTGCCAGTTTTTAGCTTAGAGAGTTCATTGCTACCACTTCTAGTACTGCGTAGTCGTTCTCTATTTCCGGTTTTGGAAATAATCCACAGGGACTCATTGCTTACATTTTCTCCTCTTTGTATTTCCTTTTGCGATACTCTTCAGTGTGTTGTTGTCGTCGCCATCGTCAAGGCGGTTGTTGCCACTGTTGCTACTGCTCCTGTAGCTGTTGCTATTTGCTCCTGTACCGATTCCTGCTGATGTTCTCAGCTACTCCATGGCTGCTGTTGATGCGGTGGTTGCTGTCGTTGCTGTTAAGCTCTTCAGTCAATCTTTATATTAAAATAAAGTGCTTTTATGCGGTTTTTGCGTATTAACAAAGTAGAACAAAGTTGTCGAAGTTATCGTAAATTTTTATTGACAATTGATTTTTGAATGTCTGAGTAGATTCTATTTATCGGGGTGACTATACATGAGGGTATACGTATTGGGGAGGATGTAAATCAGAAGAGTTACGGTATTTTCGTGGAGCTGAGTAAAGTGATTGAAAAATTAGTGAGATTTAAGATGTAATACTATTATTATATCTTCCTGACTAAATCCAGAGTGGGGATTCTCTATTGACTTTAAATAAATATATGAAGTCGAAGCGGTGGCCAAACGATTATTAAGGAGTTTGTCAAAATGTCCATAGCTTAATTAACTTTTCCAAATCCAGTAAAATTTATATTTGTGTCATTTGAATATAACTCTGAAATGCAGCTATTTTTCTTCCAAATAACACAAGTAATAGAAATATTTCCAATTGAAAGGATTGTGGTTCAATTGAAATGGAAATGCTTTCGACTGCATTTGTATAAAATTCGAAAGACACATTCTGCAACGTTGAGCTTCAAAATGTGGAATGTAAAAAAGTTTAGTGGTTTTTAAAAACAAAACATTTGGCATGCCCACTTTTAAGCCAAAGATTGGGAGCCTGTTGTTCTCAATCATTTGCCTATAACTTTTCCCTCCACGTGGTCGTTCCGGGCAACGGCAGTATATTTTTTTCTAGCGGCTGAAGTCAAGGTTTGGTTGAAGTCAAGGCTTGGATTGGTTACGCTACCACTGATGCGTCTCGGGTTTAGTAGGTGACTGATGTCACTGATGCTCATCAAGCTATAGGGTATACACGTTTGTCCTCCGAAGGCGGAAGAGCCATATATATCGGCCAAAGGCGGATAGACACCAAAAGCAAAAAATGCAGGTTCGTCATATTGCATCCTGGTCAGCGTCTTAAACATAATGGGCAGCTGCAATCAAATATCATGGCAGTAGGTAAAATGCAAAAACCCGGTGGACTGGGGTTGCCTCCCGCCACCATTCGTAATATACAAAAAACGAAAACAAAAACAGCACATACTTGTTGACGACCCCCGCAAACATTATAAGGACCACGATTGACGGATATGCACTTGGAATGTAAGAACTCTACATAGATCCGGTGCAAGTATCCATTCTGCAGATGTCCTCGAAAGTTATAAGGCTGATATTACTGCTACCCAGGAACTGTGATGGAGAGGACATGACTGCACACGGAAAAGAAACTGCGACGTATACTACAGTTACCATGAGAAAAAAACATGAATTTGGCTGCGGATTTATAGTTGGCAAAAGACTGCGATATCTACTCTCTAGGTTCAAGAATCTGAGTGAACGTATAGCCACAATCCCCATAAAAGCGAAACAAAGGACAGATGATGATGCCAAAGACATATTCTATAAGCTCCTAGAGGAAACGTATGACCGCTGCCCTGGACATGACATTAAGGTCGTACTAGGAGATTTTAATGCCAATGTAGACAGGGAGAATGTGTTTCATCCAACTATTGGCAATTTCAGTCTACATGCTGACAGTTCCGACAACGGTATGAGACTGATTGACTATGCCGCGGCAAAAAACATAGTAATTAGTGGTACAAGATTCCAGCATAAAGACATCCACCATGCTACTTGATCCGCTGGTCAAATAACGACGAATCAAGTTGATCACGTGGTAATTGATGGAAGGCACTCTTCCAGTGTAATGGACGTACAAGTGATCAGAGGAGCTAACATCGATTCTGATCACTACCTGGCAGCAGCAAAGGTTAGCACAAAATTGAGTAGATCGGAAGTCGTCCAAGCCAGATGGTAGCAGAGGTAGCTACATCCAACTCACGGAAGCACTCGCCTCTTATGGCACATAACCCACCTAGTTCCGTTGACGATCCTGAAACGCAGTGGAAACCCATTTCCGTCTCTATAAAAACTGCCGCAACAACCGTATTTGGGTCTGAAAACCCGCTTCGCAGCAACCCATGGTACGATGATGAGTGTCGCATGCAAAAGCTGAAAACAAAGCTGCACGCAAGATAATGCTTTAGTCAACTGAGCGGTATAGGAAGGAAAGGATGGAGGTAAACCGTCCCTTTAGGCCTAAGAAACGGCAATGGAGAAAGCGCGAGACTGAGCAAAGGAAAACCGAAACCCGAAAATTCCATCGGAAAGTCGAAAACGGAACTAATGAACAAAGTTCAGGGCCCCTTTCTGTAAAGACAATGACGGAAATATCATCGCAGATGTGCGGAGTATGTTGGGCATATGGAGAGATCATTACTCTGCGTTATTGGTAGATGAGATATACAATGACGAGATAATTTATTACCACGGATCTGCCGTGAACAAAAACAACCACATCAGCCTTGAGTTCAAGCGGAGAATTGTGCTTGCGAATAGATGATATTTTGGGCTAAGCAAGCACTTAAGAAATAAATCGCTCTCTGGAGTATCAAAGGTCAGCTGTACTAGGCTCTCAATCTTGGGTCTTATCGCAAGCAGACGAAACATCTGATGGAGTCTTCGAGAGGAAAATACTCCAAGGGCGAGTATCGGCAACGCATGAACCATGAGCTGTATGACCTATATCCCGATATTCACATAGTTAAGCGGATCAAAATATTGCGCTGGATGGCTATGTCAGTAGAATGGATGAAGACGAACCAGCACGAAGGGTTTTCAAAATTATAAAGACCAAGACTCCGCTGGAGGGATCAGGTTGGCAAATCCCTGCGTTCACTTGGTATTACCAACTGGAGAGATAAGGCAAAAGATCGAACTGGTTGATGAAAGAAGTTATCTTCGTTGTGTAGGCTCCCTAACTCCTGGAGTTGTTCGAGATTGGATAATTAAGTACTTGAAGAGTACAAGGTGTTTTATTTGTCGAAGGCAGCTACTTTTGTTGTTTTGAAAATAGTTTATTCCTGATACAGTTAAATTTTTTGCAATTGCAACACCTTCAAATTAGGTATAGCATGGTTCGGTATAAAGCATCGAATGACAAACTGCAATTGTGAACAAAAATTGTCCGATCCGATCCAAAATTTGTACATATACTTCAAAATATTCACATGCGCTCACAGAAATTTAGCTCAGGGCAATGTTTTAGGTACTGAAACCACTCCAAGGAATCAGAACGATACCGTAGGTAGAAGCAGTGAAATAATGTGTAACCACTGGTGGAATTAATGTGGGTTGTAGCAGAGAAGAGTTCCTTTTTTGTGGTGCTTACTTAAGAGATTTTGACAACGGCGAATAAGGGAGTGAAACTGCACATAAGCGGCGTTGATTTTAAGTGTACAACATTAAATTGAAGTAAAATAATGAGATTACATAATTTCAAAATGGAACTGCCTGTATTAAACGGATAATTTTAAGTCATTAAGGCCCTGTGGCTGGCGGAGATGTGACGCCTTCTGGAAGTAAAATTTACAGTTCGCACAATGTTGCCTTCCACGACGCACAAAGTTTCCGGCTTGTTCGCATAAACCACTTACTTCTGGTAAACCCAGAAAAAATCGCACCAGAGGCGCTCGGCTAGGTTAGGTTAGGTAGAGTGGCTGCTAATAATGACACACTTAGTTCCATGAGGACAATTGTGATACCACGTGACGCCACATTCAGTCCCTATCGTTCAACCTGTACATTGATCGGGTATTGTTATGGGGCGTTCAAGCCATACGATACCTCATCCCGATATGCTATGATGTGGATGAAGAAAAATAAAGACGAGACCAAATTAACTTTTACGAGATTGCATGAAAAGGCGAAAGTTGCTAAGCGTTGTAATTCCAAAGTAGTCGACGAACAAACGCAATAACGTCAGCCTAGAAAGAAACCGGAGAATTGTGCTTGCAAACTGGTATTATTTCGAGCTAAGTAATCACCTCAGAAATAAGATCCTCTTTCGAGAAACGAAGCTCCAACGCTAGCAGACTCTCATACAACTTGTTTTGCTTTATGACGCAAAATCATGGGTCTTACTTCTCGCATGATGTAGGCTTAAAAAAAATGCTCCGAAAAATATATGGCCACATATTTCGACGACTGCTGAATTTAATCTGTATCCCGACATCGACGAAGTTATGTGTATCAAGGTTGCTGCAACAATTCATTTTTCGTTTCTGCAACAATTATATTTAATTTGATTTTGGAGAAAATCGTGCGAAAAATCAAAATAAAAGTAAGTGTATGAGATTTAGACTATTGTTATTTGGTAGCGAAAACAACCCCGAAAAATGCAATAGAATGTGCAAAGACGTAGACAGGAAAAAATATTGACCTGTAAATTTCAATTAAAAATATAATTGAATTTTTTCAAAAAATTCAATTAAAAATTAATTGAATCAATTAAATTTTTAATCATATTAACAATTTTGTTTTTTGAGTTTACAGCAGAACTTGGAGTTGGCAAGGCGCAAATCTACAGCGCTAAAAATGTTTAATTTTTGAGTGCATTATCGAATTTTTGCTGTGAATCTTTCTAAATTAAAATGAAAATGCATGATACGTTCTTTACAAACCTTAATTTAAACAATTTGCGTAAACAAAAATTATTGTGATAACGTATTTTACAGAAAGTTGCATTTTACAGCGCCGTTGGGAAGCAATATATGTTGCGGCTGAGTCACCAGCTGTTGTCGTCACTTTTCGTACGGCTAAAGTCTTTGATATACAACACTGTTGTTATTTGTAATTCGTTTATTGTTGATTGAATGATTTTATTTAGTGAACCTAAAGAATACTAGTGTTATTAAATTGTCTTGTTTCGTGATTAAAACTGCGTTTATTGTAATTATGTTTAATTGGCAAGTGGTTTTGAATAAATTTGATTGGAAATGAGTGCTTGCGTTGAGTGTTTTGTTTGCAATGACAGAATACCTTTCTGCAAATGCAGTGGCTGTCTCCAACCATTTTTTTTGCACTTGAAAAGCGACAATTTACCGCCTTATGCCACATACAATTGAAGCCCTTGGTGGAAGAAGGTGTCAACTCACTTTTTTCAAAATCAATATTTTCCTTCTTTTAATATTTCCATGGTATCTGATTAAAAAAATTAAAAAACAAGAATTTTTAAATTTAATTTTAATAATTTAAATATCAGATGTTGACTTTTTTCTTATCTAAAATAAAATCAGATACCATGGAAACATAAAAATAAGAAGGAATATTGTTTTTGAAAAAAAAGTGAGTTAACACCTTCTTCCACCAGGGGCTTCAATTGTTTACACGAAAATTGTTTTAAAAAATTTCACATAAAAATAAACTTTAAGACCTTCTTAGACATTTTGAACGTTTAAAACAAGAGTGCCCTAAATTGGATAAAAGCAATACATTTCTCCAACAACGCTGTGAATATGCAGAAAGGATGGAATGCGACAATGGAGTGACTGTTGCTGCGGAAGGAGCGGCTAAATTGAATGTTTTTTCAGAATCACCAGAGCAGTTTCACTCTTTCAGTTATAAAAACAAAATAATAATTTGCGACAACGCAATGGAATTTATTGTTGAATTACATTCGCTCAATAACTGTTCTCGTTCTCGTTTTAGAAAACCGGACATTAGCTCCGGTTGTGAATCCAAATTCTAAAAAATTTAATTTTTTACAGATATAAGTAAATGGGTATCTACGAAACCTTGAATAAGATCATTTTAAAAATAGAACATTTTATGTTTTTTTAGGTTCGTCGCAGGGGGTGGGGGATTCACTCTGAAAAAGCAGTAACGGTTTTATTTAATCAAAAATTGCGAAAAAAATCAATAATTTTTTTAATTAACTTGATTACATACATAATGAATATTCTTGAAAAAATTCAATAAATGTTTTAATCAAATTTACAAATTTTTTAACTGAAGTTTTTTTTTGACAAATTTACAAATACCTTTAATTAGTATTATCATTTTCGTGATTACACCAAAATTAATTAAAAAATTAATCAAATAAGCAATTTTTTTAATTGAAATTGATTTTTATTTTTTTCTGTGTTGGCACTTATAACGGACAGTAAAGAGCATGACACGATAACGCTCGTCATTGACGGTTATGGCGGCTCCTTGCTCATTTTAGAAAAACATTTTGCCTATGATGCCGCCTGGCCAAAAACCGTGGATGCATCGGGTTCTCCTTGACGACGTGTGGATATTCCGAGCCACAAATGCGACAATTTTGTTTGGTAACGCAATCCCTGAGGTGAAAATGAGCTTCATTGGGAAACATGATTTTTCCGTAAAACGAGTTGATGTTGACGGCTGTTCAAAGAGACCTTCAGCTAAAGCGGCAATAATTTCCACTGAACGCAGAAGACGAGCACATGCACGAGTAATTTTGTTGATGTGTTAACTGCACTCTATTTCAGTCGAATTTATTTCATAGATTTCTGGCAGTTTGACTTGAAAACTCATAACTTTGGAAGAAAGTAATATTTCCCAATATCTTTTAGAGCGTAAAGCGACCCATTTTGAAAATGTCTAGCCTTTAACAAATAATCTGTCATTTCATGGATTTAAAACGGGTCATCTGCTTCGAAATACCGGGAGGTTCAATTTCCAAATTTTAAACGTCCCACCCCTTCTCAAACACATTTGATTCACCCAATTAGGCAAAATCATCGTTGTGCAAATATTCCTTTGGACGTTTTATACTTCTTTCTGGAATGTGAATACTGGTTTTTATGCATTCCTGCTAACCTGTGATGTCATTAGAACCAGAACTAAATCGGAGTTGGCAGATATGACTCCTAATGCCATTGGACAACCAATTCAGCAAAGTCTTTTGTGTCTGTCTGATGGGGCCAGAAATCATAATGACCTATGAAAAAGGCTTTAGGTGTGTAATTCTGCGGTATTATATCAGTTGTGTAAAACCGAAAACCCGGTTAACCAACTTGAAATAACCGGTGAATACACTAGATTGGATGCATCAATTTACAGATATAGAAATATATAGCATTATAAAATACACATCCATATCATCTACTCCAACAATGTCGCCTTGAAGTTCAACTTTTCGATGACCAAGGCGCAGATATAAATGCACCATATTTTAACCCAAAATGTGAAGCACGTACGAATATTTTTTAAAATTTCAACAGTCATAGCTTCATCCCCCAGTATCATTTTATAATTAATTATAACCTGATACTTACAATAAATAAATAAAAAAATAAAATCAATTGCCTTAGGAAAGGTAGGGCTCCAACTGACATCATTAGTGTGGTATCCAAAGCGCAAGGTGCTTTGGCGTAGCTTTGGAATATTATAGATATTATACACATCCTTTGCCCGTATAAATGACGTATTTTAACTCAAACGTCAAATTGTTTTATTTTGTTACGGATATTATACTTCGCACTTATTACAATGCTTCAAATATGCACGTCAGCCATGAGATGAGGAGCAGAATTGTGCTTAATAATTGCAATTATTTACACTGACGAAACAGCACGAGGAGTTTAAAAGAGAAAATAGCTGAGGAGACTACGGCGGATATGAATTGTATCCTGTCATCGATGTAGCACGGTGTATCTAGAGAATGCGATTGTGGTGCGAGGCAGTCCCAGTAAAATGGATAATGGATACTCGAAAACGTTCTAGTGAGAAGCCGTAAAATATGACGGCCAATAGTCCTTTGGATGGACCAGGTGGAGGCATCCCAGAGACTGGAGAAAAAATGCAATAGATCCAGACGGTTGGAGATATATATTTCCCTAATTTTGTAATGGTCCCGATCCCCTGGGTTGTTTGAGGTCTTACAAGACTGAATCCATTCTTTATTGGATTCAGTTCCCTGCTGCAGCTCCAGCAGTATTATTTTATCCGGTAGTGCTGATTCGTACGCCATGAAACTATTCATTCCCCAAATTATGATTTTATAAAATATATACATATTTCTCAGAAGAATATTTTTAGATTTTTTTTTGAGCTACACAGATCAGTTGATTTTTCTGCAATTAGCAAACATGTAAACAGTCGGAACCAATATTTGAACTCACGTTGGCGGACAATCGTTTCGAAGTTTGTGATCAACACCTTAGATCAGTGACCGTGTTGCTCACATGACCACTACTTGCAGTTGTCGTCGTCGGGGTTTCTCTCCTCTTTCTATCTCTCATGTGAACAGCTTTATTCCATTACAAACACATTTTTCTTTCTTATTTACATGCGCTTGTGCTGAAGTTTTTCGAAAGCAATCACGGTTGCAACTGTTTACATTTGTTATAATTGCATTGTAATTTAATTCTACCCTTGATCTGTGTCAGCTCAAAGGAAAATAATTTCTGATCGATTCATACATTATTAAAAAAAACACCCATCTACATATTTGCCGGGCTGTATTTTTTGAGCAGTCTTTTACCTGAAATATTACCAACATTTTGTCTACAGTGCAGACAGGAAAAT
Source organism: Phaonia tiefii (assembly GCA_963931995.1). Lineage (NCBI taxonomy): Eukaryota > Metazoa > Arthropoda > Insecta > Diptera > Muscidae > Phaonia > Phaonia tiefii. The sequence continues at coordinate 83,254,734 of OZ008368.1, read as the reverse complement.
GTGTGTAAATTAATAACTCGACTGACACATCACCATTAGATCTTTGTAAAGAACCCAAATTCTAAGGACTACCGGACCAACTTTTTAGCAGCGTTGATGCTTCGTTGAATTTATCGAGCTGTGAACTTGATTCACTTTCTTTTTCTTCTTAGGAAATTTGACTATGGCTTCCCCGATGCTAAGAGTCAGTCTTTGTTTAAATTTGTTTAGGGACAGTATAAGGCTATGTACAATAAGTTATATACGGGGTTTTCTGAACAACCTTATGTGTCCCTTTCACTATTTACTTCCTTACCTTTCCAGACTCCATTTGTCCTCATATACGTGAATCATGTTGTATGTGTTGTACCATTTCCTGGAAATACCTCTGTCATACATCATTTTTGCAATAAAATGTCATTATATTACATGGTGTTTTTTGTTTTGGATCAACGTTCTTATTTCCGCGGGTACATGTCATGTTTACATGTGTCACACTTAAATGGAAAATAAAAAACTCAGAAAAAAAACATTGCATGCATCCATATAACAGACATAAATAAAAAGCCATAAATTTGAAAATCTATAAACATAAACTCCTCCTTAATATAGTCGCCACATCTGTGACAGCCACCACATATTCCATCCCTCCACAAATAAGGTCTCCAATAATCTTTACAAAAGAATCAAATATTTTCTTTAGAATTACCAATTAAATTTGTACTTCCTATTCCAGCATTTCACTCGATTTTCAGTCGTTGAAGTGCGAGTTTCTTGCTGGAGTTTGTTTATACTCGTAATATGAATACATGTGTAGAAAAAAAACAAAACTCAAGTAGTGGAATTGAAAATATTTTCCAATTTTTGTTGTTGTTGTGATATTGAATTAAGTTTATTGACATATTACTAATTAGACAGAACATGACAGCGTATCAAGATTTATTGCACCCGATAAGGAATGCGTTTCCAAAGAGGCAACAAACCGTAGCATTCATTGCATATCATCCATATTACAATGATGTAGATGTGTATGGAGATGGTGGAGTTGGCGTACAAGTGCCTGCCTGCCAGCAGGCACACAACAAGGAACGCCGCTGTTGTAGGTCCATGTCATTCAATCGGAAAGAGGCTCGCTGGCTCATTCCATGCCATGATTACAGAATTTACTCAATATACAAGTATATTTGTAAGTGTATGTATTCACGTATTCATGTGAAAGAGATCAATGAACGCATTTATTTTAATTTGATTCCCAAATCAATAAAAAAAGCAAAAGGAAATTATATTTCTTTCTTTCGTTCTTAGAAAACGCCAAAGGAAATCTTCGATTTACAAGGGACATTTAAGTTGCTAAATTATTGTTTTTTTTTTTAAATTTTTTTAAATATGTACTAGTTATTTTATTAAAATGAAATATTAGAGAAAAACAAAAAATAATTGATGTATCAGATAGCATTTACTTTTAATTTGAAATGCATTAATTGATTGCAATCTACACATATTCCCTTCAGAAATATTTGTTTTGCTTATTGGAATTTTTAAATACGGATGCTGTTAGAGTTTCTTTCGTTGAATTCCGATTACTTCCATATATTGTAATCTAGATTCATTGGCTCAGCGCAAGTGCTACCCACAGTGAATCTGCACCCACAGAAAAATGCGTACGCCCCAGCTGAATTATCCGTAACCCAATCTAGAGGTTGTCACAACCACAAGGTTGTTTCAACAGAATTAGAAGTTGTGACAGACGACTTCGACGTTGCCACAACCGAATTAGAGGTTGACATAGTCAAATTAGAGATTGTTAAATCCAAATTGGAAATATAGAGGGTTTTCACACTGAATTTCAAGGTAGACGTTGTTGGTTTTGTTCACGACAGATCCGAGGTATATAAATTCGATATCAAGGTTCGCGCTTTGGTCTAATCGCATGAAAGCTATGCTCGTTGAAACTATTAATTTTGTCTTGTACTCATTAACTGTCAAACCCACTTTTGCTGACTCGTTCTCAATTCTCGAAAACACCGCAGTAACTTTATATTTTTCATATCCATGCCATCAGCATACGCGAGCAGCATGTGGCTTTTGCTGCTGATGGTTTTATTCATATTGACCGAAACTTTTCTCATAATGATATTCGTTACGATGTTAAAGAGATCGCACGATATAGTGTCGCCTTGCCTGAGGCCTCACTGAGGTTCGATAAGATCCTTACCAACTGCGGATTTGGTATTCGTGAAGGTCATCCTGCAAAGTCGTATGAGTTTTGCAGATTTGTTTTTCGTGTGTCTACTCCAGGATATGGCGTAGCGTGAAATTATGGTCAGTTGTCGATTTATAATTATCATGTTTGAATTTGAATAATAATAATCTTATGAAGTGTAAAAAATTTATTGATATACTAATTTAAATTATTTAAATGATGAAATCATTGCTAAATAAAAAACTGGTTAAACTCTTGTTATTATTATATTTCACAATACGAGTAGATGTCGTGTTACTTAATTCAAAAAAATAGTTAATAAATATATGAAAATTATATCTTTTTTGTTTAGTTATTAAAAGTTTGTAAAGTTTTTTCACACAAATTGATTATAAAGTGGTTAACCGACATTTAATAACCGGGTTTCGGTTTATTCGAAAATTACGTTTTTTAAGAAACCAACACAACCGGTTTCTCCGGTTTTTCGGTTTTGAACACGCTAAGACTAAGACATATGATCATTATGATAACCCAATGGGCTCACTATGTGACCCCCAACCTGCCATGCTGGTTACATACAATTTTTGAATCGACATTGCCCGCAAAATTGTGAAAAATGAGAACTTTTTGTCACCAGGCATTTAGTATATTGCAATACGAAACCGTCACAGGGACTTCTTCGATTAATTTAATTGCTCAGAAGAGAGCACGATTGCGTATTGCAGCAACATTCTACGGGTGTTGAAGGCAATGAATATAAATTACAGACCCGAAGAATGGCGCTTATTTATCGAGTCATTAAAGGGCCATTTGTTTGCCATCGATTGAAAACGAGGGTTCTATCCCTGCGCTGACCACCATAATTTTGTCTCGACGGCGGTCACCTTGCTCAATGACGGCGACACTATCGAGTATTTAGCCATGAAAAAGCTTCTCAAAATATATTTCGGAACCGGTGTAAAATTGTAGGTCCCAATCAGTAAGTGTAAAACTAAAACGCGTCCTTCATGGCATTTAAAGGGAAACCATTGGTTTTTGTTAAAGAGAAGTTTAAATCAGGTTTGCTTTATCTCGATAATCCTGCTAACCCCGTCCCACTCGCGGTAACTTCAAATATGCTGAAGGCGTCCAGAAATGTAGGAATATCTGGAAAATATGTGGTGACCTCAAAGGAATTACTTTACTTGTTGGCTTGCAGGGATGCGAGATATAAGGGAGATCAATATGAAACAAGAAATTTGTCATATCGCCAAGCTTTGTAAAACGTGATAGGATTGAACTCGTACGACCCTTGTACAACCTGTGGGAGTTCTCTTGCCAGGTTTGAGTTGAAATGGAGAAGCTTTTAAAGGACTGAAGCAAATTATTCCAAAGCTTAGTAGTCAAAAGGTAAAACTAAAAGGTAAGCTAAACTTTCTACATTTATGTTGAATTTAGTAACAAGATTAAACCTGTTTATTTACGTTGATATTCGAGGTCTAATGTCCGAGGAAAAATGTATCCAATTCCAATCCATTAAAAGCAATTTTTCATAATTGTCTTTGTGTTCGCCTTTCTCCTAACTTTCGTACTTTAATTAAACAGATGATAGTTGCCTTCAAAAATATTAATGTCTATATATCGCTACCAACGCATCTTTTACACTACTATTTAAATGAATTTGAAAGTCAAGTTCCAACCGAATCAGCTGAGCGCGGTGAACGGCTTTATCAAGTGACAGCTCCATTAGAAATACATCGGCAACAAACTTAATGCTCCAATGAAATTTAAATAAAAATGTTTACAAGTACACACTCGTTGTTCCTTATTTGAGAATGATTTCAGATTATTTCGCGTTTTGTCAAATTAACGAAAATAGTTTACAAAACGTGTTGGAACTTATAAACCGGAAGTTTCCCATAATCCCAAATGTAGTTTAACGGCCTTTAGAATTTCTGTAAGAGGAACATTTTTCTCAAAGATACTACTCCACAATTTCCATTACTTTTAATGGATACAATTCATTTTTGTCACGTTGGTAATCTTCTAAGGGTTCACTACATTTTTTACTCAGAAGAAAAACATTGATTCGGGAGCGTTCTGCCTCTAGTTCAGTCTCATAAATCTTAGCGTTTTTGACTTTCCATCAAACTTTGTGGTCAAATATCTCAAAATTTGACGTGACAGAGAAGAACGTTAAAAGCCAGTTGATTCAGTGTAACAAAATTATGCCGATACGCTTTCTTCACTCAATTCCGAGTTTTGTAATGAAAAAATCACACACAGTGTAATTATACAAAAACTATTTAATCGAAATGTTGAACAGAATTTCAGTTTAATCTATCGATTTTAATCACCTACCTGATAGCTTCAGATCTGGCTAGACATTACAATATCTATCATTTTAAACCATCACATTGTCTAACAGCAACTCTGCTTGTTTTGTTTAAACTCAAATCGCTGTATTGAGTGTATAATTTATTTAACCTCGACGTCATTGGCTAATAGTCCTTTTCATAAAAGTATAAATTTGTATATCACTTTGATGTTGCTGCGTGCGTTTTTTTTATATTCAAATTTGTTACTAACTTTTTATATTGTTCTGCTGTTGTTGTTGTTATTTTTATGTTTATGACATAAATTAAGTGGAAAATTGCATGTTATCTCATTTAATGATTGTGTGTTCGTTCGCTCAACAACAACAGCAACAATCCCGGAATCATAGACGGAGGCGGTGCACTAGAGTCATAGCTGGAGCCGGGGCATCATAATGCAGTCAAGTTGAAACATAAAAAAGTCTATCCGTTGAATTTTATGCGTGTGTTTCTATGTGTAAGTATCGGTGTTGAAATTAAAAATTTATATTTTATTAATAATTTTTTAATGGGTTGTGGTCTTGATGGTTCGTCGTGGTTGTGCTTGTGTCGTGCCACAAGTGGCTTGCTCTCGCCGAGATTATTTGTGTTGAGCTGAGGTACTTGCAATTAAAATAAACTGATATAAAATAATTATATAAATGGATACAAACGACGATATAAAAGATATTAATAGTTTCTACAATCAAATGAAACGTGATGACAGTCGAGGATTACCAATGTGATGAAGGGTATTGGAGAAGATAAGGTTTAATTATAACGGAATGGATTTTCAAGTGAAATTCTATATTGGGTAGAAGAAATTATGGGAGTTGATGTACAGTAATACTCCGGTTTACTGACGGTTCGATTTGCGTCGTTTCGATATTGCGTCTACCTAAAAATGTTTGTGATTTTGCAGTTGCGACGTTTTTGTTTCGAGTTGCGCCGTTAATGTGAAAATGTTTTTCGGTTACAAAACATAAACAGTTAAAGGGGATTCCCATTTTAGTCTACTGTATGCGTTGGTTTTGTGGTGGTCCCTTGTTGACGATTGTTTAGTGTCAAATTACAATTGGGTGAAGTGAAGTTTAAACAAAGTATTTTTAAAAATGAGTCAACAAAACAAAATAAATAGGTTTGGACCAAAAACTGGACATTTAAATCGGGGTAAAAGTCTGTTGAGATTGGAAGAAGCCCTTGACTAGCCCCTTCAACAGTGAAATCAATTTGTTTTAGAGACGCTAGTAAAATAAAAAATTATGCTGCAACTGCATCATCATTGCACCACAAACAAGTTAACGAAATGATGAGTTATTTAAAGTGAGAAATGGAGCCTCTTCTTAGCTTGTGGATAGAAGATCAAAAACAGCCCAAATTATATTAAGCCACATGGTAATCTAGAATAACCCTTTGTCCTTTTTAAACGATCTTAAAGATAATTATCCATTACACTGTAAGTAGGTGAAAACGACACACCAAAACGCCGAGACACGTCAACCTAACTTAACCTTGTACAGCTCCATGAGCATATCAGCCAGGTCAACCCCTACCATGCCCTTATTATAGGAAGCAACAATAGCAGGTCTTGGAAAATCAATGTAAGCTTTTTCCTTCGGGCTCCGACGCTTACAAACATCAACTGATTTGTTGTTAAGCCACTTTAGACATACTAGATTATATTTCGCTTCACATCTCACGTCAAAAGATCCTCTTCCCCGTTTTTTTAGTTCAGCATCTGAAAGCAACTGGCAACTGCTTATCCGATTTTTACGTATAGTACCTGTTGCAAATATGCCCATTTCCTTCGACGCAATAAGAAGACTTACAGATGTTAACCAGTTGTCGAAATAAAGTTTAAAGTTCTTGTGTTTGGGAAGGTTTAGAGCCAGATAAAGGACAACATCCGAAGATAATCCCAATCCATATGACGGGCAGGTTTCTTCGCCAACATACATTGTAAAATCATATACCATGCCAGTAGTTCCAGCACGAGTAAACATTTTCAAACTCGATTTGTGGGGCTTAGCTGGGTTACATTGTTTATAAGTAGACCGACCTATAACCAAGAGTAACAGTATAAATTTATGAATATATGAATTTATATCGATGTCTACCTTTGAAAGCAATTATTTGTTCATCAACACTTTGCTGCTCTTCCTGATGTAGATTATTGAAGTTCTCCTTGAGGATATTTAGCAAAGGTCGTATCTTGTACAGCTTGTCATAATTTAAATCATCCTTTTTAGGTTGTTGGCTGTTTTCGTTGAAATGTAAGCACTGCTTAACCCTCTACTGCATGCAACGCCAAATATGGCTTTTTAATTTTATTGTGATTTCTCTTTACGGTAACGGTACTTTTGCAAATGTTTGTCTTATCTATCATTCTTTCTATGTTGTTTTCTTCTGAAATTCAAAGTGCAGTTATTTAAAAACAATATTTGCTTCTTGTTTTTGCAAGAGCGTCTCAGTTGTCCTAATAGAAGTGAGTTTTACAGAAGTTTGCCATCAATTTTAAATATCAAAGAAAGAAAGGTATTTCTTTCGAAGAAAATTTTTTTTTTATGTAAAAAGTTCATTACATTTATAAAAACAATAATATTGATGAAAGGTAAGCATTATAAATACTTTTTTTTTTGCTAAAATTGATGAAGCCATATATGGCCTACCATGCAGTTATTCCAAAAATTTTCCAAAAGTGAATGTACAATCATTTTATGGTAATTTGAAATATACTGATGAAATCGCTGATGGACTTCAAAGTGATGATGAAAATATATTCGATACCGATGAAGAAGAAGTAAGAGTCCCACTTTCTGATCAGGACAACATTTTTGTACCGGAAACTGATGAGAGCGATTTGGAAGGCCATTGTGAGAAACCTACTACTTCAAAGAAAAAACAACCTAAAAAACCAATAGCCCCAATTTGGAAAGAAAGTCATTTGCCTCCGTATTCGAATGAAAACTTTCCATTTCAGGGAAATACGAATCTGCCAGATATTATCGAGGAACTGGAGACACCAGCAGAGTTCTTTAATTTTTTTTTCAATGACGATTTGATCGAATTCATAGTTGAACAGTCGAACTTATTTGCACTGCAGATAGATATAAATAAACCTGCTAATATTACTAAAAACGAAATAGAGCAATTTGTTGGTAAGTGAGACTTATATATACTATCAAAAGATGCCATAAAATATTTTTCAGGAATCGTTATATACATGTCGTTACTGAAATTACCATCATCAAGACATTATTGGAATACGTCGATTGGCCAAGAATTTGTACGTAGCACTATGACGTGCAACAGATGGGAAGCCATCAAGCGCTATTTACATTTTAACAATAATACAAGTATAAGATCACCAGGTGAAACCGGATTTGACAAGCTGTTTAAAATACGACCACTTCTTAGCAAAATCCGTGAACAATTACTGCTTATACCCAAAGTAGAATTTTTGGCAGTTGATGAGCAAATTATACCAACAAAGTGCCGGCATCACCTGAAGCAGTATAATCCAGCTAAGCCTCACAAATGGGGTTTCAAAAATTTTGTTTTGAGTGGAGTTTCAGGATTCAGTTACGACTTCGATATATTTGCTGGTGCCCAAAGTGACACGTGTCCGGAGGGAGCACCTAATATGGGAGTAAGCGGAAATGTTGTTACACGACTTGCAGCAACTGTACCAAAGGGCCAAAATTATAAAATATTTTTTGACAATTGGTTCAACAGCCCTAAACTTCAAGTCCATCTAATGAAAATTGGTTTCAAACCGGCCGCGGGACATTGCTTCTGCTATAGCCGTAAGCTTTATGTTTTGGGCCCATGCCATTTCAAACTGGGACAGTCTAAAAACACCTAAGTATAACAAAGCACCAATATACCGTCTTATTTCCTCCTTAGTACAGTTGAGCTCAATGCTCAATGCCCAAAGTTGCTCACAAGCAACTTGACAACTTTGAAAATTACTCACCTGTTGTTTGTTTGATATTGTAAGATTTTACTTCTACAAATATTTTACTTGATATTTGCTAAAAAAGATTCAATAAAAACATTTTAAACTTTTGTTATAATTTTGAAAAAAAATCACATGTATAAAAACCTCTTTCCAAATTCGCAAATATATTTGTCTTAACACACGCGCGTTCTAATGAAAATAACTTTGCTAATTGACCATCAAATTAGCTGTTGTCGCATTCAACTTAAAGAGAACACTTGTAGCTTTCGATATCAATACGGTTATACGAACAAAAACAAAAACGTTAGTCGTCAAACATATGAAGTTGCCCACAAGCAACGTTGTGGTCGAAAGGGTTAAGGCGATTTCTGATTTTATTTGAATGAAAAAACTTTAAAACCTGGTTTAAAATCAATTTGTTTCTTATTTATTTATCAAAATTTATATCTAGAAATAATGGGCGTCCATTCTCAAGCGGACACGGAACTATATTTGCTCTTATTTTGATGATTTTATGAATTTTTTTTGGATATATTCAATTTTAACTCTGCTTGCAATCGACCAGGAGAAATCAGCAAGCATTGAGTCTATTCTTTTTCCAGCGAAACTGTTTTCGAATGTCAGTATGGTTTGATGAAATCTGTCGCCAGTTTCGTCTGTTTCTGTGGACAATTGTCGCTCGTAAAAATCGAAATGTGCATGTAGCATGTGGATTCTCAACGGCATATTAACACCAGATCATGTTGTCAATATAATCACGGTACTCTGGTGAGCGATTTTTGCAAATAGCGTTTTCAATTACCGCACGAATTTATTTCCATGCGTTTAGTTCAATTTCGTCTAACATTTCAGAAAAACTCGTATCCCTTAAAACTTTCCGTATATCTGGATCGTTAACTACACCTGTTAAAAAAAAAATTATATAAAATATATTGCAGTCACACACTTATAGTTACACACAATTAATAAATAACTAAATGGTTTCCCATTACATCCCATGAAGGAATTTGGGAGAGCTTCTCACAATCAGTGAGCTGTACGCTTTCTAGTTTTATACTCACTGATTGGCACCTACAGTTTTACACCGGTTCCGAACGGTATTTTCAGAAGCCTTTTCATGGCTAAATACTCGATAGTGTCGCCATCACTATGCGAGGTGACCGCCGCCGAAAGAAATTTAAGGTGGTCAGAGCAGGAATCGAACCCATGTTCTCATGTTCAAGAGGCGCGCACACTAACCATTGCACCACCGACGGCCACAAAATTACCCACTTTTAATTTTCCAATTGATAATTTTGGAAAAGCCTTGGTTTTCAATTATGGTACTGCATTTTCGTTAACGCGAACCAAACGCTTTAAAACATTCTTTACAACTCCCAGCTTGATATGAAGATCCGGAAGCATTATTTTCTGAAGGGGCATCAATGGTGAACGAATTACATTAAATTCGCCAACACCTTGCGAATCGCTTGTTGTCGCTTTTCGTACTAGTTGCATTTTGTACGGCTGTCCCATTTACAAAAAATACACATGTATTGTATAGCCAGTCTGCATTCCAGCTAATAGTGAAAGAACCTTAAAATCACAATTTACGCGCCAATTGTGTTCGTCATAACTGATGCCTTTCAGAATTAATTTCATGGTATCATACGACTCATGCATTCCAAGAGCATACATCAATGGCACTGGTTTAACGCTGCTGTTTTGAAATAGAAAGACTACTTTTAAGCTTCTGGTTGAAGAGTCTATGAAGAGACGCCATAGAGATGGATTATAGTTGCAGATTCCCATTTCATTCATTATTCCGGGAATATCTTGACAATATGCATAAGCTGCGTCCTCGGAAAGCATGAAATAAGACATATATGGTCCCTGCCGGTATTGGTAAGATGTAACTTTTACACCTGGTTCCAGCACGTTGACACTTCTTAGTTCCGAAGCCAAAGTCATTGCATTATTTTGCGATAGCTTCAGATTTCGAACGATTCTATCCAAGAGCGTACATTTAAATCCAAACAAATGTTCCCCGGCCATAAAGCAAATGCAGCGGTAGATTTTAAATTTGTGCCTTTTTTTAATTGACAAATCTAAAAACCCGAGATCTTTTAAAAATCTAAAAAGCGCGCTTCGTGTTTACTGTCATACAGATATGAATGACTGTGTCTTTATTTAAAGATTGGATGGAAAACAGTGCTGTGCCTGAACTGAATGCTTATTGCTCTTCACAAAATATTGAGTTTAAAGTCCCCTTGTTATTAGACAATGCACCAGGTCACCATGTTTTTTCTTATGATTATTCTGAAAATATAAAATTTATTTTTAATGGACCAATGTGTTATATTCTACTTGAAATCATACTATTTTCGACGAACTTTAAGACGATTTCTAAAAGCAACTGATGGAGATTGTATGTCCACATTGCAAGATTTTTGGAAGAATTTTAATATCTAGATGGCTGTTGAGAATGTAAACCAATCTTGGAAGGAAGCCAAGGAATCTTGCATGAACAGAACTTTGCGCCAATTATGGCCCGTATGTATTATCAAAGATATGACAACTATAAATCATTTATAAAGACCATATAGAATGAGCAAGGGATCGAAAATTTTATGGAATCGAAGAAGAAGAGATAAGTGAGCTTTTGTTACACGAAGAAGACCTAGATAGCGAAAATTTGATAGCTATTTGGAGAAAAATGCGGTCAAATAACAAACACTTACAATTGAAGTTGAATCAGAAAATAAAAATTTTGCTAGTGCTAAAATCTCTGAATATATGCATCTGTGCTGAAAGCTCTGAAACTATCGCAAGCAATGGAAATATTTTAGAATAATGATCCGAACGAATATCTCAGTTTAAAAGTGTCTAGAACTGTAACCGAAACTATCAATTGTAATAAAGACGTTTTCTTTAATAATTCTTCCCGTTCAGGATCAATTTCTTTGAAAAGGTAATTTTATAACAAAAAGTACATACATAGAATATACAAGGTGGCGCAAAAGTAAACTTCCGATGGTTTTTGGCTGTAATTTAAAAAAAAATTAAAAACTTTGATTCTTCTTGTGGATTATTTTTATTTGGTCTTTTAATTTTTTTACATCAAGTCGAGAATATGATGTCATGTAAATGGCCGCCGCCACAGTTGATTGTCATTTGAGCCCTTTTTATGGCATTTTCCATCACTTTGGCCAAAACTTCCGGCGATACGTCCTCACATTCTTGACGGATATTGTCTTTAAGAGCTGCAAGAGTCTGAGGCTTGTTAACATTAACCCGCGACTTCAAAAAGCCCCACAAAAAGAAGTCTGGAGCGGTCAAATCAGGCGATCTTGCTGGCCAGTGCAAATCGCCAAAACGGGAGATTAGGCGCCCGGGAAATGCATCCTTCAGCATATCGGTTGTGGCACGTGCAGTGTGTGCCGTTGCACCGTCCTGTTGGAACCACATGTTTTCCAACCCCAATTCATCAAGTTGCGGCAAAAAGAACTCGTTGATCATTGCTCTGTAGCGCTCACCATTGACAGTAACCGTTTGGCCCGCGACGTCTTCGAAGAAAAAAGGTCCGATGACTCCTCCAGCGAAAACAGCACACCATACAGTGACTTTGAGCGGGTGTAATGGCTCTTCGTGGGTTACACGCGGATTTTCAGTGCCCCAGAAGCGTAAATTTTCTTATTTACGTACCCGCTAAGATGGAAATGGGCCTCATCACTCATGATTATTTTTGATGAAAAATCATCTTCCTCTTGGTGGTGATTAAGGATGGCTTGAGCGTATGTTAGACGCCATTTTCGGTAGGCAGCTAACAGCTGATGCACCGTCTGGACTTTGTACGGAAACATCTTCAAATCTTGTACCAAAATTCGCTGTAACCGTCGACTGATACTCATTTGCGTGGCACGTCGTCTGGTCGATGTCGACGGCGCTTCCATGACATCCTCGGTTACAGCAGAAATATTCTCTGCAGAACGGCTACTCCGGGGTCTGACACGACTGGCAGCATCTCGTGTTGTGCCAGTCTCTTCGAGGCGAGCGGCTAAACGTCGCAGTGTTTCACCAGTAGGCGTTGGACGGCCAGGAAATCTGCGACGAAATTCACGTTGTGCCAAAGTCACCGACCGATTATTGGTCAAATAAATAGTCAGCACTATTCCGCGTTCTGGAGCAGTGTAGCGTAACATTGTTTATTAACGTGTATTTCGCATGTGGTTACTACACAAATGTCAAAACAGAACTGACATTAGGGGCCAATCGCAAAATTTATAGCATTTTCTGATAGGAGGATTACTTTTGCGCCAACTTGTATTATTAAAAAATATTGCGAACTTGATTATTATGACGGATGGTTCGGAATATAGCTATTATGCCCATCAAGGCATACAGTCACCTCCCTTGTTCACCAGAATTTAGGTATATCATCTAGAGTGTCCAAAACCGAAAAACGGGGGGAACTGGTTAAACGGTTTTTTTTGCTATAACCGTGTTCCGGTTACACCGGAAACCAGTTATTTGTCGTCGGTTAACCGGATTTGACTTAATTTGTGTTAATATCATTAAAAAAGTTAATAATAAATGATATGTTTATCGAATTTTTGCGAAATTTTGGAATTAAGAAACAGGATTTCCATTTTGAAATATAATCCTGATGACATATCCAAACAATTATATTTTTCTAAATGATTTTATGATTTTAATTAGAATTAATTAAGAGTTAATTAAAAATTATTTAAGCTTTTCACACATTTTTTATCAAATTTAAAAATTAAAATTATTTGATTTCTTAATGTTTTAAAATTAATACGATTTTCATACATGAAAATCTTTTTCAAATTTGAGTATGATTTTCGCGTTTAAATCAGTTTAATACGAATTTGAATAAAACTTTTAAATTTTATATTAAATACGCATTCCAAATTTGAATATGATATTTATTTTTTAAAATCTGATGGTTTATTAGACCATTCGTATTATATTTAAAATTAAAATGTTTGACCGTTAGGTCTATTTTCAATTTATTTATTCTTCAATATTTCGTTAGGATAACAAACGTCAGGAAAATAATCACAATTATTATTTCATTTAATTTCTAATTAATAATTGCGTTTATCTTCCCGACGATGTTACCCAATGACTAGCGATATATTGAAGAATAAAAGAATTTAAAACAGGCATAACGCTCGAACATTTTAATTTTAACTATATAGTTTTTATTTAAAATTTAAACGTAGTTAATTAAATACAGTTGGGAAATTTTGAGTTTTCAACACGAATCTGAAATGGTCGTTAAACAAATGTATTGTAAGCTCAACTAAACCTGGTCCCTCATCTAAGAGGCATAAAACCCACCCAGTGCTCGGCAAGTCCTTTAGCGATGTCGCGAAGGACAGCCTAATCATTGGCGTCTTGGATGAAGGTTTCCAGGATGGACGTATCCCCAAGGATAAATGGCGCCTTGTTGAAGAGCCCTTCTTACGGTGTCCATGAACATTGTGAACGACAACCCTGGTCCTGTGCCAATCTGCGAAGCCCCGGGATGGTTCCAGGGAAGTATTAAACTCATCGGCTGCTCTGGTGAACGAGCAGCGCGTTTGTATAAGTCCGCCATGAGTCGGGTAGGTGAGGTTTGGTCGGGGGCCAAACTCAAAGCCATGGATAGGAAGGATATACCTTCTAGACCAAGGGCTAGGGTTTGGGTCCCGTCGAACTCACCTACTGACCCACAGCAGATCCTAAAGATCATCAGCCATTCCTGCAAAGGATTGGAAGGTGGTCAAGGTTGGTCGGTCAGTAGTTTTGGTCCTTAACCAGGATTCATTAAAACCCCTAGAGGAGTCCAAAGGCCAAATTCGGTTTGGGTTCATGATACAAAGTGGATACGCTGAGTGGCAAACTGGCCGAGTCGAAGTCGGAAATTACAGCTGTAAATGCTGGAAAGCATCCTGAAACGGCGGTAGATGCTGAAGAAGCACTATTGGATGACGACAGTGGCAGCATCATTGACCTGTGGGGCCGCTCTGCCTGTCTCCGAGATGGATCCATCACTAGCGATAGTGATCACGAGACAACTGTGTTCGAAGTAACCACAGTTGAAGATCCTCTAGACGATGAAAGTCCTCCAGATAAATCTTCATCGCAGTAAGGCAGCATCTGCCAACCTCAATCTCCATCTTGCGAACGGTGGAGCCGATTTGGCCCTGATACAAGAACCATGGACGGTCAATGATCGTATATGTGGTATCAGGTGAAATGGATACAGGACCTTCGTCCTATCAACCCCAGGTAGGCCAAGATCTTGCATACTCATTAAAAACAAATTTAATGCTCTTTTATTGCAGAATTTTAGTGCTTGCGATACAACCGACATCAGCCTCTTGCTGGAAAATGGCCAGCGGGACATCTGGCTAGTATCATCGTACATGGCACACGACCAGTCGTCAGTGCGTCAGGGATATTGTATCGAAGGCAAAAAGACGGAATTGTAGCGTCATTATAGGTGCCGATGCCAACGCGCACCACACAATATGGGCGATTACCTGCACCAATTATCGAGGTGAGTCTCTTTTTAATTTCATTATAAGCGAAACCTTGTCTATTTGTAACAAAGGCGAGGAACCAACCTTCATAACTTCGGTTAGGAGGGAAGTACTAGACCTAACTTTACTACTTGGCTACGACTATGTAACTGTATCCGATTGGAGCGTACTTTCTGATCACTCATTTTCTGATCATAGATTTCTACAGTTCCACATAAATATCGAACCTCTGAAAAAGGAAGTTTTTAACAATTGTAGGAATACGGACTGGGACGCCTATCGTGGGCGCCTAAAGAAACTCTTAGGTAACCGTCCGAATATTCCGACCAATGTGTCAGAGCTGGAAGAACTGGTTGGCAAATTTACTGATGCATGCAGGAACACGCTCAATGAGTCCTGTAAGACCAGTGGTTATAATGCTGCCAAGGGTAACAAAAACCTTACTGGTGGAACGCTGAGATTCAGGATCTAAGATCGTCCATTAGGCGGCTTTTCAACAAGGCCAGAAAGAGCGGCGACCAATGGGATTGGGAAGTTTACAAGATTAGTTTTAATCTATATAACGGTGAAATTAAGAAGGCCAAACGGAAATCCTGGCGAAACTTCTGTGAATCCATTGAGGGAACCAACCAGACTGCATGCTTAAGATGCGTGTTCGTTAAAAACCTACCGTGTGCGTGGACGTATTCCTCTGAAGAGTCTCTTGAGATTCTCCTGGATACCCACTTTCCCAACGATGACAGGAATGCTGGTCATCAGCCAGAAGAGCTAGGCGGAAACTCACCTAGCTTAGAAAAAGTTCGCTCAATAGTGAGCAGAAAGAATCTGATATGGGCCATTAGGTGCAGTAACCCCTATAAATCGGCCGGACCTGACGGCATAATTCCCGCACAACTACAGGAGGCACTATACCTATCTTGTAGTTGGTTGGCGGCAATCTTCAGGGGTTGCCTTATGCTGGGACTCATTCCTAGCATTTGGAAGCAAACCAAAGTGGTTTTCGTCCCGAAAGCGGGCAAATGCTCTCATGTCAAACCAAAGGACTTCAGACCAATCAGTCTATCCTCCTTTGTTCTTAAGACATTTGAAAGATTACTGGACATTCACGTTCGAAGTAATCTTAAACAGAATCTACTATCGAGTTCTCAGCATGCCTATATCAAGGGCAGGTCAACTGAGACGGCTCTCCACTCTATAGTCAGCATAATAGAAAACTCTCTTGAGAATAAGGTCTTCGCTCTACGGACCTTCCTGGACATCGATGGAGCCTTCAATAACATTAAACCTTTGGCGATTCTTAGGTCGTTACAGAATCTAGTTGTCGACAGCTTAGTGATACGCCTAATTGGGAAGCTTCTGGTGGATAGATCCGTCAAAGCTTAATGGGGTGGAGTTACAATTGCCAGGAACGTTAACAGGGGCACACCGCAGGGGGGAGTTCTGTCTCCACTATTATGGTTAACTTCTGTCAATGAACGGCTTCTTGAATTGGACAGAGCCGAATGCCAGGTCTTTGCCTATGCCGATGATATTGCTATCCTCGCTTCGGATAGTAACCTCAATTTACTTAGCATTCATATAACCAGCCTACTTAGTCTGATTTTGAACTGGACCGCTAACAACGGACTATCACTTAATCCAATTAAAACCGAGCTTATCTTGTTCTCTCGTAAATATAAAATACCCGCATTTGAACTGCCGTTGATATCGGCATTGTAGCGTGGTTTGTGGAGATTGAGGCGTTTTGATATCGGGGCATTACGGACACGCTGAATTACTACACCGGATCAACTCTATTCCCGTAAAAACGGACTACTGTATCCCCTACCTGCTACCAGCGACAAATCTAAGGACTTCTACGTCCGAACAGGAATACCTCGGAAAAGTTACTGGAAGGGGATACCAGTAGTATCAGATTTTTCACGGATGGATCAAGGTTGGACGAGCAAGTATGATATGGGGTCCATTCTCCGGACCTAAACGTAAATATCTCCTTCAAGCTGCCTGATCACTGTAGTATATTTCAGGCGAAAGTTACCGCCATACTGGAGGTTGCTGAACTACTGAAAAGTAGTGTCACAACCCTCCGGAGAATATGTATCTACAAGGACAGCCAGGCTGCCATAAAATCTTTGGACGCCATGTTTGCTACGTCCCTGACGGTGAAAGACTGCCACTCATCACTTAGGGTGATGGCAGAGTATTTTGACATCAGGCTCATCTGGGTACCGGGACACAGCGACATGCTACCTGCCGTTTGCAGATCAGGCAGTGGGCCGAATATATGTTCAAGGACAAGTGGAGACTTACTTCAACTTGCAAACAAGCCAGGGTCCTCTGGCCGCAGGTGGACAGGAAGAGGACTAGGCAAATACCTAACTTGGCGAGAGGCAGGTTATGCACAATGATAGGAACACTTGCGGGACAGGCCATTACTCTTTCCTGACTTTTTCAGAGAAATGTGGCTGTATCCCACGGATGACGCGTTGGATCTCGGATTTGAGCTCAGGAATTGTTTCTGGTTTATTCGCATAAATCCTAGATTTCACAAAATATCAAAGTAGGAAATTGCATGGCATTAAATCGCATAATCTTGGTGGCCAATTGACATAAGAATTTTGTGAGATAATGTTTTAGAAATCGCTGCTGCAATAAATCGATTATTTCACGCGCGGTGTGGCACGTGCTGCCGTCTTGCTGAAACCACATTTCTCCCAGATCCATGCCGTCTAGTTTAGGCAACAAGAACTTCGTTATCATGTTCCTGTAACGAATACCGTTCACAGTCACTGAATTTTCGGTCTCATCTTCAAAAACGTAAGGCCCAATCACGATGTCTGATCAAAATTCGCAAAATAGATTTCGTGAGGATTTTCTGAGAACCAAATTCAAATTCAAATTTTTGAAAAATTGGCATTGACTTCACTTTGCTCCATTACCCATTGCACGAATTACCGGCGCTTTCCATGGTCTGCTGGTTTGAGCCCCTGAGTTAGCTGAATTTTGTCTTTTGTCAACATTCGTCGCTTAGTGCTTCGTGAAATTTGAAGTTGTTGAGAATGATGCCGAATAGACCTTTTCGGGTTTTCAGCGAGACTCTTTTTTACAGAGGTGTGGTGGTGCTGGCGGCGTAGACTTTCATGAACGATACGAAAATCTGTGTGGGAGTTTTTATGTTTCTCTTTCTTCACTCTCGTAGTTGTGCCATTTTTTTCAGATTATTTCTCATCTAGAAGTGAAGTAGGTGTTATCGATCGGTACAACTATCGGCACCTTTTATAATTTTTTCGAATGTAAAGCAACGAATTCAACGCACGGAATTTCCTTTTTTGATAAATGTAAAAGAATATTCCCCTTTAACTACTTTTTACGAATTTAACGTAAAAAACTGCAGGGGTGGTTGCAAGCCAAAATGCACAATGTAATGTAACCGCGACTCACGAAGACTTCTTAAAAGAAAATAGCGTTATAATTGCATTCTGACAAGCATAATCCAATTTCTTCAAATTTGTTGACCAGTCTTCGACTGATTGACACATTAGGTGCACTTTGTCGACTGAAAATTCTTCGAAGTTTTGCGAGCAGTTTCAGCATAACTTTCCAAATTTTTTTAATAAGTTTTCACTATTATAACGTGTCGCTCTTTGATAAAGCGCTCCAGTTTTAATAATCAGAATAAAAATATGTGACATTTGCCAAATTTCAGAGTTGTCACTTGCAAAAAAAAATATTACACTAAATTATAAAGTGCAATCTTACTGAGACACCCTTTATTTTGCGATCATATTACAATATCTTTGTTGCAGGTGTACATAATTTATCAAATGTATTATAACGAAATATTTAATAAATCTTTTATATTCTCAATTTTGGTTTTAGATATTTTGTCGTTCTCATAAATTTGTGACTTTGGAGTAAATTTGAGGGTTGAAAATATTTTTTTCTCGATCAGGTAAGTACCTAGACACAAATTTTTTCGCATTTTTCCACTGAGACGAGAAAAATTGACAGATGACAGAAAGTTATCACAAAATAAAATTTTTGTACTAATTCACAATGTTTCTGTTTCATTTCACATATTCCATGCAAGAATTTTATCCATAGGATAGCTACGGAACATGGGTACAAATCTTAAAAGCATCCCTATTAGTTTAAACTAAGTTTAACCAACAACAATTGGCTAACTACTTTCCAAAAACTCTAGGCTAAAGCGTGATTGCAATAACGGTACAATTATCTGTAATATATTATAATAGACGGTACATATTTATATTTAATCGGTGCATATAATATTTTTTATTAGAGCCGCCAAATCAACAAGTAAATGTATACGTATATATAAATATACAGCCAGTGTCTAAAATATAGGTTAATAAAAACACTCGATAGCGTAAATAATAAAATTAATTTTGTTTAAAATCTTTGGTGGGCACTTAATATTATGCTTAATTATTAACAAAAAATATATAACAAAATGCTAATAATAAAAATCCTTAGATAGACAACCACTCCGAGTAAATAGTCAACACATCACTGAATCATGAGATGAGGTGGCAATGCTATGATAGCTTGCATCAGCCCTTGACGAACTGCTGTAAAAAAACAATGGATAAAGCGTTATGCTCCATAAACATTTTAGAATCAACATAAGCGAGTATTTGGCCAATATCGAGTGTGGGAAGGAACCCGAAGATTGATGCTGAATTAATCTAAGAACTGCATCTTATGGAATATATTTTACATATTTTCTCAAATTTGGCGAGCACAGGATTATGTGCAAGTATTCATGAGAATGGAATCATGGTTCTTTTTGACTAGTATAAAGGGCACCTATAAAAACAAATCTGGGGAGTAACGTTTGTCATTACATGAACTGCTGAGATGCCAATTAACTATATTGAAAACTAGGAAATTTCAATGCTATTAGAACCACATATCTCTTGCACCCACCTGTGCATTTATATACCAACATAAGTATATCGCACTCGCGAATAACTACACCACACTCACAAATTCATATCCAGTCGGAAATGTGGTAAGGTACTTACTGAAATAAACTAGAAAAGCTATGCGAAGCAAATCCCTACAAGAAAGCCGATCCCAACCGTCGACACAACAACCACACGTATTTGATTACTGTTGTAGAAAAAAATTTCGCTCAGTTTTTTCCATTCGAATTAAAATATTTAATATACTAATACTAACTTCTTATTATTTTAATTAATTTTTGGTTAATGTATGAGAAATTCATACTACAAGCTTACAAGTCATGAATATTTTTCTAATTGAAAAATGGTTGGTTTTTGTTGGAAATACTTACTTACTAGCATGGCTAGTTTCGAACTCCGTGACAAGTTCATCATCAGATGCCTAAGTACTGTGCCTGAATTGATACCATCGGTTGATCATCAATCGCATATATACAAACTCAATTCTGCAATTTACATGTGCGAATTATTATCGATCGAAGATCCCTAAGTATCAACATCACTGAAAGGCCTATAAATCCAACAACAAGAACACACAAAATTTTTCCACCATGTTCGTCTTTTCCTCATAAGATCTCGCATTGTTACAGTACTTTCAGGTGAGTTTTAATCTACACTCCGGTTCACTTATTTAAAGGCTCTAAAAATTCCATATTCAGTTGCCTGTATGTAACTTATGTAATTTGTAACCGATTGCAGAATTTTAAACTGGTTATGGAAGCCAGACATCTTGAGATATAAACAAATCATGACAATAGTGGTTTCGATACTAAAGAACTTTTTGAGCAATTTATAAAAAAGTCCAAAAATGTGCTATTTTTTTGACTCACTTGAATAAAGGCACTTTAACTAATTTGAATGTAAAACAGTTTTCCTTGGTTTTAATTTATATTACTTTATTTAAAAACTATTGGTAATGGGTGCAACCCCCTTTGTTTTTAAAAACTTCAAATTTACGAGTTTTCATTGAGAGATACAGAGAATTTATGTAATCCAACGAAATTTGATTCAAAGCATCCTTAATGACCTGAATTAGTGACTGCTTGTCCTCAAATTGTCTACCTCCTTCATTGACCTTACGAGATAACCAAACCCAGACATTTTCGATAATGCTGAGATCTGGTGAATAGGGTGGCCACTCAAGAATACTACAATTTTGGCTTGCAATGAACTCCTTTACTATTCTGACGTTATGTATAGGTGCATTATCCTGTTGCAACATCCTAGATATGGGGCCAAATAGTTCACTGAACTTCGGAAAAGCCGGTTCCAATAACGTTTTCTAGCTTGCACCAGTCATGTTTGCACTTTGAATTTCAAGATCGATGGTGCCATTGTCGGTAGTAGCACCCATAACGCCGCCCTCTGGCCTGTGATGTCGGTTCAAAAATCGTTTTTCTTTGCGCAGATTATGGAAATAATGGTTGTAGCCATCAGACCCATCTAAATTAAACTTCTTCTCATCCGTAAATGCAATCGTTCTCAAGTCATTTACAT
Organism: Phaonia tiefii; assembly: GCA_963931995.1. Lineage (NCBI taxonomy): Eukaryota > Metazoa > Arthropoda > Insecta > Diptera > Muscidae > Phaonia > Phaonia tiefii. The sequence goes on along the minus strand of OZ008368.1, from coordinate 83,233,240 downwards.
GGCCTCTTGGCTGCACAACCCATACCATGTAGTCTCTTGCGAATTGAAGCCGCTTTTCCTTATGAGGAGCATTAAGTGGCGGCTTTTTTTTTGTAATTTCAGGTATTTAAGATACTCACAGCTCTTAATTACTTTGCGTGCTGATGATGTGCTCGCTTCCACTCTAGCTTGAGCTCTTATTTTTGACAAGGATGAGGCAGAATTAGAAGCAATTCTGATGAGTTTTCTTTTCTCATACGTAGATAAAGACAATGAAACCCTTCCTTTAAAATTTTTTCCATACCCCTCGGGGTCTTTGATGTAATTGTTGATAACTGTTGGGCTCCGTCCAATTTTTTTAGCTATTGCGCGGTTAGAATATCCTTCATAACGGTAAATATGGATTTTAGTTTTTTCCGATAGATTTAAAATTTTTTGTTTTGCCATTTTGACTCGTAAAATGATTAAAATGTAATAAATTGTAATAAACAAACGCTCCCTACAAAAAATCATCGCTTACTTTAAAAATAATAAAAAAATAATCAAATGCCTTTCTTCAAGTTCACCAAAAAAATAGCACAGTTTTTGACTTTTTTTATAAACTGCTCAAAAACAGTTCTTTGGTTAAGAAACCACTATTGTCATGATTTTTTTTATATCTCAAGAGGTCTAGGTTCCATTTCCATTGTAAAATCCTGCAATCGGTTACAAATTGCAAAAGATACAGGCGGCTGAATATTGAATTTTTAGTGCCTTTAAATAAGTGAACTGGAGTGTATGTACCGGAAATGTCGGGGTGGACCACATCCGTCTCGTACGCGAGTGCAATTCGCTGGGGACCTAGCGTTGTAGGGGGTTTGCCTAACGATCGAGGAGGTGGTAATATCGCGAGACAGATGTTAGAGTACCTATCTGCATTTAACAGCGACTATCGGCAGTTGCTCGGATGTAATTTTTTAACTTTACTAGGCAAGATCGGAGACTTTGCGGGATCACAGTCGCGCATAACGGACAAAGGGGAAAGAGTAGTGCTCCTTTCGGTATATTCTTCTGAATGTACTTCTACTGAATGTATTTCGATAAGCCACTAATCCTCACCTGGATTACATACGAAGGGGGATGAATACTACAGATTATTCCAATGCTATAGATTATTGCACACGATCTAAGGCTCCAGTTCTGAAAAAAACAACGAGGGAGGGTAGTAGGGTAAAGTTGCTAACTTCTGAACCAGTGGTCGGATTTTTGGGCTTGTTGGAAAGGTCTTTAAGAGGCCTGTCAGAGATTAGCGTGAACTTTTACTTTTTTGTCGTTATTCACTTTTAAAAAACGGGACAAAAATCACTTGTACCTTTCGCGTTCGTAGACACTTGTTGAATGACAAAATTCTATCAATGAATACCTACATATAAATACTACTTACGTTTTTAGGCACTGATGAATAGACTGGAGAATAAAATCTTAAACGTGTTAATTTATAAAAACAAATAAATGTGTGCTGTTATTTCGCTTCCAAAAACAAAAACAAACATTTTTGCATATCAGTCAAATGGTCATAACTTTGGAACGGTAAGACCTCTGGTCCTCTAGAGGTATGGCTATCTTTCAAAAAAAAAAAAACATAAGTTACCTGCCATATGGCTAAGCAAATTGAGGATATGTGAATTTTTTTTCCATTTTTTTCCGAAAGCTCTGTATCTCGGCGGTTTGACTTTTTCCTACTTTTGATTTATTGATTCTGAAAGGCCTCTTAAAGACCTTTCCAACAAGCCCAAAAACAAAAAAAAATCCTACCACTGGCTCAGAAGTTAGCAACTTTACCCTACTACCTTCCGACCGCCAATCCGAAAATTTTGAACCCGCTGCCATTTCGCACCCTTGCATTTTCGGACATGGTCCTAGTGGACTTTTCTTCATGAAATGAGCCAAGGAATACGCTGGAGAAATTTGTCCGGAACTTCCTGAATCACCCTGTATATAAACGCCAATTTCGGCCGACTATTCCAAAATAGCGGTTGCGGTTGACCACATAGTGGGTCCTGTAGACCATTCTTATATAGCGGACTCGGCTAACTATTTCAGCATACTGGCTGCGACTGACTATACCAGGAATCATTGTTATCTACAGAGGTAAATCAGATTTCCGATCCAGTAATTCCCATCCGAAAGACTAAAACCCTTTTGATGCAGACCTGATTGGACCGTATAAGTTTGTTTTAGGCTTGGAAAATCAACGATCGACAAGATATTCACATTACGACAACTCCTGGAGTAAAAACCCGCGAAAAACAAGTCGACACGTACCACCCCTTTGTAATTTATAACGGAGCTTTCGATAACCGGATACGGGGAAAATTGTACCAAGCTATGTCGGAACATTTTCTTCCTGCTAAGCTGACACGGCTTTGTAGAATGAGACTAGCCGCCATGAAATCGTCAGTAAACTTTGGTAACTCTGTAATCGAACCATTTAGTATGAGGCTAGGCCTCAGACAGGGCGACACCAATCTCTTCAACATATTAATTCAGATCATCGTTAGAAAAGCTGCAGCCAACATGAATAAAACCATCAGCAGCACAAGTCACATACTGCTCGCGAATGTTGATAATATACACATCATTAATCGAAATCTGTGAGCAGTATTGCATTATTTTCGAGAATTGAGCAAAAATGTGTTTGGCAGTAACGAGGACAAATCAAAATTATTGGTCTCCTCAAGCAAAATATCAACCCGATTGGATGAAAGGGTGAACTTTGATAACCTTCGAGCTAGTGAACGAATGTCTTTGCCTTGTATCTGCCGTGAACAGAGGAGATGAAACGGAGAATTGTGCTTGTTATTTCAGGCTAAGCAAGCACTTCAAAGATAAGACCCTCTCCCCGGAAACGAAGATCTAACAATATCAGACAACCATTCGGGTATAAAATGCTCCGAAAATATATAGAAACCGGCGAGCATCGACGATGGATGAACTACGATTTGTATAATCTGTATTCCGACATCGCCGTTGTAATTCGTATCAAAATAGCGCGTTACGCGTGCTAGGCTATGTCAGTGAAATGGATGCGAATGCACCAGTGCGAAAGGTATTCGAAAAAGTACTCGAAGGAAATCGAAAAACACAACGACCAATACTTCGCTGCAAAAACCAGGTGGAATATTGCCTTCGAGAGCTTGGTGTTACCAATTGGAAGATAAAAGCTGAAGATCGAGCTAGTTAGTGAAACATGTTATCTTCTTTTTGTAGGGCTCTTGACCCCTCTAGTTTATTTGAAACCACCTAAGTATGTAAGTAAGTAATATCCATCCGATTATAAGGACTAGTTGCGAAGTACGACTAGTGTATTCAAAAACCCGGTTTTTCAAAAGTGTCGGTTTTCGGTTTCTTCGAATATTCCGATGTGGGAGAAACCGGTTTTCGGTTAAACAGAGGTGTAGCAACCGGTTAATAACCGGATTCGGTTTTTATGAGAAACTTATTAACTTTAACTTTTATAAACATCGTTTACTTTGAAGTCAGTCATTTTGAATTTTGAAATCGATTACCGAGTACAGAGTAGGGTAACCATTCAATTACTCATTATTCGGTTAATCGATTAATCGTGCTGTAAATTTTAATAATTAAATTTTTCGATTAACGATTAAATCGAACAAACCATTGCGATTAATCGATTAATAAAATATAAGTACGTGTTAATGCAAGCAGTCCATCTTGAAACACTCCTACAATGTGGCAACTCATATGACAACGATTTGCGAACAAATTTCATAACTTTACACACATTTCGAACAGATTTGATAGTTTGTTGAGAGAAAGCGTCCCACAGTGCTTTGGCTCATAGACATACATCAAAAAAAATTGTCTCGATATTGGTTCATTAAATTGGGTGTATTAGTCTGATGAAATTTCAAGACCCACTGGTCAGTTTGTATGGCGGGTATCAAAATACCTGGTCCGATTCTGCTCAAACAATAAGGATAATAGTCAGAAAATTACGTTTTGCAAATATGTTATAAAAATTTATCAATCCAATAGGATGTTATAGTGTATATAGTTTCAGAGCGACCCTACCCTTTGTATGAGGGGTACCGGAAAGCGTGGCACTTTTGGACCCAAACTTTGAGATTTTTTTTTAATTTTTAAAGTCACTAATTTTCATGTTGCCGCAACTACGATTTGTGAGTTGTACCTAGATATATTTTAGACTTTATAATGAGTTTCTTTTGTTACGTTTTGTTTTGTTTCAATAAATGTGCCTAGTACAATGTTTGAACATTGTTTTCATTTTTGTTTTATTTTATTCGAATAATCGATTAATGGAATAATTTAAGATTGAAATTTACGATTAACGATTAACCGATTAATCAACAACCCCGATTAAATGGGTACTCTAGTACATAGCCATGACTAAGCTAGCAAAATACCGCTCGAAACCGGCGTAAAACTGCGGGTCCCAACCTGAGTGTGTAAGCCTATGACTTCATGGGATGTAATGGGAAACTAAAATGAGGGCAATGAAAAATTCGGAATTTACTTCGCTTTTTCAGTACATTGTCGATTTAAATTTCAAGTGACGAACTTAATATGATTTTCGAATTTAAATTAATTTAATGTAAATTTGAACAAAACTTTTAAATGTTATATTAAACACGCATTCCAGATAGGAATATGACATAATTGTTTTATTTAAAATTAAATCCTAATTGTCATATTAAGATAGAGTTGTGAAATCTCAGTTTTAAAAACTAATAAGTATATGAAATGATCGCTAAACAAACGTATTGTAAGTGCTACATGTGTAATTTAATTTAAAGCATAAATACCGAAGATCCAAAAATAAAAACCGAAAACCGGTTTCTTGAAAACATGATTTTTCGAACAAACCGAAATCCGGTTTACAAAAAATTACGGCTTTTTGGACACCCTATTTGTAACGTTGGCTTTGTTGCATGTAGCGCCGTCCAGTTGAAACCATGCTTCGTCCATGCCACCCACTTCGCCTTTTTGGATCACAAACCCGCTGAACATGGCACAGTAACGCTCGCCATTGACGGTTATAGGGGCTCCTTGCTCATTTTCGAAGAAAAATGAGCCTATGATACCGCCTCGCAAAAATCGCACAAACACTCACTCGTTATGAATGCATCGGCTTCTCCTCCACGACGTATGGATTTTCCGAGTCCCAAATTTGTTAACGTAGCCCCCGAGGTGAAAATGAGCTTCTTCGGAAAAGATGATTTTTCGGTAAAAAGCTCATTCCAGACAAACGATCTTCAGCCCATTCGGCGAAGCGAAAACGCATCGGATGACCACTAGGCTTGGATTCTTGGAGTATTAGGACTTTATAAGCCTGGGTACCAAGGCGTTTATTCATAATTCTGGGCAAAGAAGTGCAAGAATGTTCAAGTTGCTGCAAACGGTGGAGGGTTGATGTTGATGGCTGTTTGATCGTACTTTCTGTTACCGCGGCAGTATTTTCCACTGGACGAGCACGTAAACGAGTTCTTGTGTTCACAAACTGATCCACAAACGGCGTTGATGGAACTCTATTTCTTTCGAAGATTTCACATATTTTGAATTGAAAGTTCAGAACTTTGGATGCAAGTTTTTAATATTTCCTGGTTTTTTTAAAGCGTCATAAATGCCAAATTCCCCATCTACTTCGAAATAGCGGGGTGTTAAAATTCCAAATTTTACATGGCCCACCCTTTATTTATTAATTATATTCAACCCTTCCGTTCTAATATTTGACTTCCTCTATTAGGCAAAATCATCGTTGAGAAAACATTCCTTTGGACGTTTTGTACTTATTTTTGGAACTTACATCTAAATGTAAATAGGAGTTGGCAGATATGACGAAATAATTCGTTGGCAACGTCTACTGTGTCTCTCTGATGGTGTCAGTAACCATAGTGAGCAATGAAAATCGATTTAGTTTTGTAATTCTGCGCTGTTAAATCAGTTGTGTAAACCCCGAAAACGCCGGTTAATTGACTTGAAATAACCGGTGAATCCGGTTCTTGAAAAATATCAATTTTGAAAAAACCGACGTACGGTTAACCCCCCGGGATCGGTTTTGAATATACTAAGTACAACCCAACCCGATCTTAAGCTATTCTTCAAGTATTCTCAAATAATGCACAGAAGATTGTTCTCAAACAGTCCCAGAAGATTGTTCTCGAACCGTTTCCAGAAGAGTGTTCTTGAACCGTTGCGAGAAGGGTGCTTTCAAGCCGTTGCCAACGTGTTCTCAACGTATGGATCGCTCTATGATTATTCCGAAAATCAAATTAGTTTGTACCTTAAAACAATAATCACATCTGAATTATAACCCCTGACCATTAAATCACTCTGTTCGAAAGGTTTAGTTGTCGTTTCAAAAATCTTAATCTTGTCATATTTAAAACCGTTGTGTACTATCATCAGTTTATAGGATGAATGAGTTTTGAGTCTCGCATTCGTTTAATTATAAAGAGAAGTTCCAAATTTCTTTGCCAATTTTTACAACTGTTTATTTTGTGAAGCTAGATGAATTATCCGCTGAGTAGCTCATATGGTTTCAACTCGTATTTCCTATTGTTTTAAATAATATTGCAGTATTGATGAAGGAGTAAATTGACAACTTCTCTATAATCAATTTTAACACTTTTTATAGCAACTTTTCTATTCCCTATGATATTCCCACAAGCATGAACGTATCCTTCCCCGTCTCGTTATTTGTACATTTATGCGTTCTGCCCTTAGTAGTCATAAATATCTATTGTCTAACATTTCATTCATAATTTTGTTTTGGGATTGTTGTTTTATTTTTCATAATTTTTACTCCTCTAGTTTTATAGCAAATCAAATATCATAAAAATAAAATTTTTTGCAAAATATATTTTGAGCTACGAGGAGACTAGAAATTGTAGTATAAGGCATATTGCGAATAAAGCAAGGAAGAGACTGTAAAATTTTGGTCAAAATCTTAAAATTTTAGTGACAAAGTATGCAAATGGTGGACCTTTTTCAATGGGAATATAATGACAATGAGCGACATTTTTGAGATTTACTGGGAGTTGTGGAACCCTGAACTGCCACAGATAGTTATACTATATTTATGAAATAATAACGAAATCATGATGACTAATCTTTTTTTTCGACTCTTTATTGCTTACTTACTGTTGATGTTATTTAAGGCACTTATAGAACGAAATACGATATTATAGATATAAAAGGCTAACTCCTGCAAATTTGTATCCCAAGAGTTCGAAATATTAGCGTTGTTGAAAAGGTATATCGGTGATAAACCAGCTATACGTGCCTCCGCGTTTCGCTGGGTCACGTCTAGGAATCGATATATATTGATTTGAATTTATATGTATAGTTTATTTATAGTTAGTAAGTTTCATGTACTGCTTATCTGCTGACTTTCCCATCCGCTGCCGTACAAAAAACCTCATGACACCTCCCGACATTTTCATACATTTGGTCAAAAGTCAGCAGGAATATTCCTCAGTTTGACCATAGTGGTGATAACCTAATTGCATGTACGCAAGTCATCCTTGAATAACACTGTGTGTAATTTTTTAAGTCATGGCAAAATAACCATATACGGACACCACTACGTGATAAAAGACTAAAAAAAAAAGACCCGTGTTTCCCAATTTTTCCCAAAGTCATGCACTTTTTTATTTATGGGCCGCCAAAGATTTGGGGCCTCGGTATCATTTTCGTAAAAATGTGATCATATTCTCAGGCTCATATCTTGCAAACCGTTCAGAATTTACTCTCTGAGGCAAAGTTGTAGCTCTTGTCATAAAGAACAAAAATTGCGAACATATAAAATCAAAAAAACTTCACCTTCCAGATCAAAATCGCAAAAAACTTAAAAAATTAGATTTTTTTTTTAACTTTTTTCCCGCGTTCAGGTCCATAGGTAGCAAACTGTTCAAAAGCTGTCAAAAATATTGCAAGTCGCTGCGATAATCCCAATATGGCCACAATGAAATCCATTTCCATTTGTGTTATTAGTTGTGGTCCATCTCTTCCCTGTTGGGGCTCATAATCGGTATCAAATGGATCTTCATAAGTAACACCACTTGATGTACTCATTGCTGTAAATTCTGTAGTATGATCTGGAGTTGGCGACCTTGGTGATACAAAATTTTCAGGTGCAAGCACTGGTAGTGTGGCTGTTGCAGTTGCTTTATAAATTTTGTTATTCTCAGAATGTCGATTTAGACGACATGTGTAATTTACGCATGCATAGCAACTGGTTGCATCATGATCACCTGGGCGATTAATCCAGTTTACCGGCTTACAATACTTCATAGTACCTCTGCCTCCACTCAACCATGCCATGAGATTGTTATAACATTGGCGACACACTGTATTAGGTGTGTAATTTTCACCGGTCAAGTCCACTTCGTCGAAAAACAATGTATATGCTCTTTTGAATTCACTAGTTAAAAGATTCTTTTCCTTCTGAAATCTTGTAGATGTTTTTTCTGGTTTGATGACCGCAAACGTAGCAAAATAAATCAATATTTTCACACTGCATATTGAAATTGTCAGTTGCCAATGTTGTGTGCGAATTATACTGTAGCACTTTCACTTTTTTTACTTTCACTTTATAACTTTCACCGCTGAGCTCTCGTTGACGTCGCGCTGTGTAATGCCTCGATGTGAGCGTCGTGTCGCTTTTATATTGTGTGCTGCGTCCCTTGTTGTGTGTGCTGAGCTTACTGCATTGCCTGTGCTGCTGCTGTTGGGGCATGACCGCGTGATACCTAAGCGCTACCTAAACGGTGTTAACCCTTGGACAAACACATGGTTCTGGCCAGGCATATTTCATTTTTTGCTACCTATGGACCTGAACAGGAGAAAAAGGTAAAAAAAATTAAATTAAAAAATTTTCGGCAAATTTTTCACTTTTGCGTGCTACAGTGTTAAGAATCATCTCTACGAAGTTTATATGTTCTAGAAATTTGTTTATTGAGATCTTAGGTAAATTTTTGAAGTGGATTGTTTCCTTGAATTTTGAACGGTTTGCTACCTATGGACCTGAACACGGGAAAAAAGGTAAAAAAAAAATTGAATTTTTTAAGTTTTTTGCGATTTTGATCTGGAAGGTGAAGTTTTTTTGATTTTATATGTTCGCAATTTTTGTTCTTTATGACAAGACCTACAACTTTGCCTCAGAGAGTAAATGGAAATTCTGAACGGTTTGCAAGATATGAGCCTGAGAAAATGATCACATTTTTACGAAAATGATACCGAGGCCCCAAATCTTTGGCGGCCCATAAAAAAAAAGTGCATGACTTTGGGAAAAATTGGGAGTCTTTTTTTTTTAGTCTTTTGTCACGTAGTGGTGTCCATATATGGTTATTTTTTTTCGTGTTGCACTGTGTAACTATTCATCAGTTAGTCTGTAGATATGGTGTCCCTGGTCATCCTAAAGGTACTTATTTATTGGAATCTATATGCATGTATCTGACCTGCTGGATGAAATTAAATCAAATCTGAAATATAAGATGGCAAATGGTGAGAGAACATACAAACATACACACATAACCATAATGCTCTGAGAATGGGCACATTATTTTAACAAATTTCAAATATTCTGAAATAAATTCTGAAAATCTTTGGCATATATTTCATAACTACGAATATCGTAAGTTAAAGTTTTTCGGTTTGAAATTATTGAAAAACTGTAAAATCCACAAACATGACCTGCAGTTGAAAAACAATGAATACTTCGTGTTTCGACATTCAGCATTAGCCTTAGGAAGAGTCAGCCATAACATAGTGGTGAAGAATCAATAGGACGGCCTTACTTGGATTTCCAGACCCCTCATAATTTATGTCAACTAAGTCACACCTAGTGACATGTCAAGAAGATGTCGTATAAATTGTAATCGACTACAGACATGGTTCTAAGGAAATACTAACGACACTGTCTTCAACACAAAAATTCCAAAAATCTGTAGTTTTTTGTTGTTTGGCTGCAAATACAACGCGTGTTTGGAGCTTGTTGCTAATATAAAATACTTGTGTGCAAACACATTGGGTTTGCTATTCAATATTACATGCTTGAGACACAATGATTAATATGATATAATAATTTGTGTTTGCTACCCCAATATATCTGTGTTTGTGATACAAACACAGGTGTGTTTATTGCAGTATTTATGTTCTCTCGAGATCAAGAGAATAAAATAGGGACAACGAGAGAGTCTATCTTGTAAGTGTGCATCTAGATTTTTGCATTATTCTTTCAGTCAGTGATTCATAAATATTCCTCAATGGACATGTAACTTGCAGATGAAGTCAGTGTTCTTACTTTAGCTGATATATTACATTATAGTGTCATGTATTCAGTCGTCAAGAATAAACGAAAGCTCGGACGTTTAAGTGGTTTGTGATGTTACTTTGGTCTTTGTGTATTTGTTTCATATATACGTATGCCTTCTACCAAAGTGAGAAACGATTGTTATGAAAGAAACTGGAAAGGGCAACAACGTGAAGCCGTTTGTCTTACCGAGCCTTTACTGAGAAACAATCCAATCGTTTGGTCTGCATGAACTAGATTTGTAAATAACTATATTGTTTTTGTACTAGCGCATAGTGATAACCAACGCATAAGTAGTTGAAACCTTCTCAAACCAAAAACGTGAGAGACAACAAAGAAAGGATAAGCATAAGACCAGCAGATTCTCATTTCAGGAAAAAAACATATAATGCATTCAGTGCAAGTAAATGTAAATGGGGACGTTTAAAATCTTTTAATTTTTTGTATTAATTATTTTTAAATGTGAAATTATATTGATAACGCTAATTATAAAAAATAATACATTTATATTGAAATCAAACAACAATTTGTTTCTAAATATGATTGTGTTTGTGAGGAAATATGCATATGTTTCCACGTAAGTATATGGAGGTTTGGGGGAAATACACGATTGCTTCCACGTGAGTATATGGATGTTTGGAATGAATAACGCTTATTTGTCCACGTAAAAGCATACATATTGGCGCGCAAACATGCTACTGCTTGCATTAAAATAAAAGCGATTTTAGGACTTTGCAAACATACACGGAACCAAAAATTAACGAAAATAGTAGGTTATATAGAAGAAAATTTTTCCGTCGATTTTAATGAAAAAAATTGTTAAATCAACAGGGCTTTTATTTAAATGTACACAAGATTTATTCATATAGACTATTTTTGATTCAAATCAAAGAAAATTTTTAGTCAAAAATTAATTTTAGTAACTTTTGTTGATTTGAATAAAAATTTCTTCATAATTACACACAAATTCTGTGAAATGAACAAAAATTTATTTAAAAGGGCAGTAAGTCGTCGTTAAAATATTTATTCAAATTAACACATGCATCTATTCAAATTAATGTACAAAAAATTTTTCACAATGACTAAAGAGGTGTAGATTTGAAGAAATCTCTTTGTATTTCCACATTCTTTTGCTCCCTCAATATAGTCTGTTACTTCATATAGACTTAAATCATGTGTAGAATTGACAAATTTTCTTCAATTATCAATAAACACGCACTAAACAAAGCTTGCTTTTAACTGCGTGATATTTGATATTGCGTGGTTGAAGTTAACACATGTAAGCAAAAGAATAGAAGAAAGGATCCAGTGCTTGCGATAAAATATGTGAGGAATATTATAAAAAAACACATAAAAAGTTTATATAAATATAATGTTAAAAATTAAGTGTTAATAATAGGAACAATTTGAGACCAATTGAGGGATCGCGGCTAGTTATTGTTGATCTCGTAGCAAGTTAGCAAAGTTGGCTGAAAACATAGCAGAGAATATTGTAACAAAATTCAAAGTGAATCTTTGGTAAGAATACCTACTTTTATTAAGTTATTTTAATTTTATAGAATTTAGTGAGACTTTTAAATAAGACCTAAGAAAGTTTTTGCTGATTGTAGAAATAATCCTATAATTTACATTTTGTAATTCTTGTAGAATCGTTTTTTTTCGAGCAAAAAAGAAATTTCTTGGGGCTTATTAAAAATGATGACCCTTATATAAAATTAACCGCAAGGCAAACTCTGCGATAAATATTTTAACCTAATTCGAAAACTCAAACAGAATGGAGTTCTTCAAAAGAGGTCATATACAACGAAACTTTCTACAACTGTTAAAAATCAAATGTTAAATATAGGTAAAACCCCAAAAATATTACTCTAATCATAGTTATTGATTTAATATACATACATGTGCATTAGATAGGGTCGGCCTCCATACAAAAAAAAAAAGTTGTGCGAGTCGCACGCTAGAATTAAAGATTAAGCCATAACAGGACCACAAAAAAAATTTTTTGTCGCGCACCCTAAATACGGCCTAATTGTTTTTTTTTTGTGCTGCGTCGTCATTTGAAGTCCGATTCGAACGAAATAAAAACCATTGTTTTTGTTTTCACAATAGCGACATTTAAAGTAAAGTAAAAGAGAAAGTTTCATTATTTTAAAATGTCTTTATTTATATAATAAAAATTATCCCGCTTAGGGTGGTAGAAAACGCTGCAGAAGAAGTTACAGGTAGAAGATGACGTCAAAGTAAAAAGTTGTGTATGAAGAAAATGTAGCTATTGTGAAAATAAAAACAATGGTTTTTAGTTCGTTCGAATCGGACTTCAAATGACGACGCAGCACAAAAAAAAAACAATTCGGCCGCATTTAGGGTGCGCGAAAAAAAAATTTTTTGTGGTCCCGGATTTGAAATTGCTTAATCTTTAATTCTAGGGTGCGACTCGCCAAACTTCTTTTTCCGACCCTATCTAATGTGCATATCTTTATTTAGATCATCCAGAAGAAAACATCCAAAAAAGCAGTGAAGCCATAGGGAACGACAATTCTTCGTGGGCAGAAGTTGAAAGTCATTGGAACACAACTAAAAACTATCGGCTAAAAGAAATTACAAACGTTAAGTATACATCAGAAATACTCGATAAGTAGTTACAGTATAAAAAAGTTTTTTGTAAAATACTTAAATTTCATTAAACATACACCTGTTTTTACAGATCGATATGTACCTTAGGCATTTGTACCCAAATAAAGATTGCTTGAGTGTTAGGTTTCCATTGTTTTCGTCAAAAAGTAGTCCTGTATTTGAAAACCGTATCGAAGACCCAACAAACAGGCTAGTGTTTCAAAATATGAAAAATTTTACTGAAAGTAAGATTTATTATGTTCATTTACATGTGTATAACTGATTATTAATTATAATCCATATATTTATCTTTAATTTTTCGAGATGGTCAATGCATAGACAACTTTTATCTGCTACAAAGCATATTAGTATATTTGTCAAGAATCTTTAATTTTGTAAATGGCAAAAATGTATCTACCAGATTTTCCATACGAGACTCACAATAGAGTTTCATAATTGACGGACGCACAGTTGCAGCCTGCGAGGAAGAGCTACTCAAACGACAAGGAGCTAAACCCCAAATTCAACCATCAATATTAGTTACTTGTTCAATTTTAGAACCACAAGAAATTATTGTTTAGTTTGATGGAATTAAGTACAAATTTGTACAGATTTGATTAAGTTACTATATCCCATATATTATTTGGTATATACGTATATATACTTTATTTGTTTCGGATTACATTTATGGATGTATATTACATTGAACCAGTAATAAATTATTTCAGTTATAAATAATTTATGTAATAAACTATGTTTATGTTCTAATAATTTTTGTTTAAGGCAAAGTTTAAAAAAATTTTATATTATCTGATAAAATTTGGAATTATTTGTACATACATATTGTGACTTTATAAAATATATTATGACACAATTCTGTCTTATTAACACTACATTATATTGTAGAAAGTCATAATGTGTATAAATAAATCAAAATTTTATTCAATAACATAGCGATATTTTTAAATATTTCCTACTGGGGTTTTAGTACTGTAGTACAATTAACGAAATTTTCGTTGAATTGAATATATATGAGCAGTTAAATTGAATAAACAAGACAAGTTAAATTGAATTAAGATTATATTTTTTTATTTAATTTTACTAAACTTTAGTAAAATAACAAAACACATTATTCAATTTGAAGATTTTTCTTCAATATGACTGTTTTCTAAAAATTTACTATTGTACGAAAAAATGTGTGTTAAAAAACACACACAATTTTTGTTAGCTGTATAATAACCTACTTTTCTTCAAATTTACACCTTATTTCACGTTATTTACCTACCACTTTGGTTCAGTGTGTGAATGTCTGAAGTGTGGTCAAAATATATACATTGTTCCTGCAGAATATATTAGGGAGAATATGTTACAGAGGCCGTTTTTCATTCAGCGGGTGGGTTATATTTGTATTAATAAGAACGACTTTTATGGTAGTTTGGTAATGTGCAGTGCTATGGAGTTAGAGTCGGGGACATTTGGCTGGTATCGGAGTCGAAGTTGGAGTTGTAAAAATGTCGACGACTCTGATTCTAAGATTAGGATTTCCATCAAAAGTCAAAAATATCGAAAATAATAATTTGTTGACTTGCAAGGTCAACAGGGATTGTGCCCATACGGCTACTTATAGCAGGGCACTATTAGGGAATTATGAGCATTCTACGCTGATCTGGCACCGCCTATCATTGAAGCGCCTGTTGTTATTGTGTCTATCATGGTAAGTCAATATAACACCTACTGTGCCTGCGGCCCACTTTCTCCAGAAGGCGATAGGCTACACTAGGCTCACATTTCTTTAGGGAGTTAGCAAATCTGGATGATGTTAGAACCCGCTAACTCTTAAGCATTTTGAAGTAATCAAACTCTTTAAACTGGATGAACTTGGCAAACTTCATCTTATTCCCTTTGTTCCTGTGGTGCCAATGAACCACAAGGCCTAAGTAAGCCCGGCATACAGGCTGTCACTATAACCTAAAAAAAAAAATAAATGGTTTCCCATTACATCCCATGAAGGGACTGGGGAGAACTTCTCACAATCACTGAGCTGTGCGCTTTCCAGTTTTCACTCACTGATTGGGACCTACAGTTTTACACCGATTCCGAACGGTAATTTGAGAAGCTTTTTCATGGCTAGATACTCGATAGTGTCGCCGTCACTATGCGAGGTGACCGCCGCCGAAAGAAAATTTGAAGGTGGTCAGAGCCGGGTTCGAACCCAGGATCTCATGTACAAGAGCCGCGCACACTAACCATTGCACCACCGACGTCACTATAACCTAATAAATAATAAATAAAAAGTTTCACGTAACATCCCTGAAGAAACTGGCGAGAGCCTCTGATAATCGGTAATCTGTGCGCTTTCTAGTTTTAGACACACTAACCTAAACAATTTGTCGCGAGTTTCTCGTGGGTAGAATTGTATATTTATGGCGGTCATATCTCGCAAATATGCCGATGTATTTTTTAAATTCTTTGTATCGTTAGAGATATTGCAAGTAGACCAGAGCAGTCCTAGAAAGTTACATTTATTAAAATAAAAATCGAGGTTGAAAATTTTCTTCAATTCCAGAATATAGGTAATTTATTTTGAAACGGTGGTGCAATGGTTAGTGTGCGCGGCTCTTGTACATGAGATCCTGGGTTCGAACCCGGCTCTGACCACCTTCAAATTTTCTTTCGGCGGCGGTCACCTCGCATAGTGACGGCGACACTATCGAGTATCTAGCCATGAAAAAGCTTCTCAAATTACCGTTCGGAATCGGTGTAAAACTGTAGGTCCCAATCAGTGAGTGAAACTGGAAAGCGCACAGCTCAGTGTGTGAGAAGTTCTCCCCAGTCCCTTCATGGGATGTAATGGGAAACCATTTATTTATTTATTTATTTTTTGAAACATGAATTCGTTTCATATTATTTTGAATAGCGAATCAACTGTTTCTTAATCTAAAAATATATATATTTTTAAAAGAAAATAAACTGAATTGAATTGAGTTCAATTGAATTGAATTGAATTGAATTGAATTGAATTGAATTGAATTGAATTGAATTGAATTGAATTGAATTGAATTGAATTGAATTGAATTGAATTGAATTGAATTGAATTGAATTGAATTGAATTGAATTGAATTGAATTGAATTGAATTGAATTGAATTGAATTGAATTGAATTGAATTGAATTGAATTGAATTGAATTGAATTGAATTGAATTGAATTGAATTGAATTGAATTGAATTGAATTGAATTGAATTGAATTGAATTGAATTGAATTGAATTGAATTGAATTGAATTGAATTGAATTGAATTGAATTGAATTGAATTGAATTGAATTGAATTGAATTGAATTGAATTGAATTGAATTGAATTGAATTGAATTGAATTGAATTGAATTGAATTGAATTGAATTGAATTGAATTGAATTGAATTGAATTGAATTGAATTGAATTGAACTGAAATGAATTGAAATGAAACGAATTGATTTGGATTCTCATGTGTCTCATGTGTTTTTAACGACAAATTTAGAAATTTTAAAATCTAACTAACGCTGCCATATTCTCAGAATAATAATCACTCTTTTTACGTGCAAAATAAACAAGACAAGAGAATGTTTTTTTGTGTGGGTTTTGTATTAATTTCTTTTACAAAAATTGTAACATATTGCTTTCCATACGAAACAAAAAATAGCCACAATTAAAAACGAAAATTAACCGGTTTCACCGGTTTTCCCCATTCTGTGAAAAAGAAAACCTGTTTTCCGAAAACCAAAATACCTTGTTATTTTATAATGCCGGTTTTTTAACACTCTAGTAACAACCCATTATTTTCACCAATCACTGTGGTTAATGGGTAATCAATTAGGACTCTGTAGGACTATCCATTTTCCTCGCATACCTTGTGTAATGGGCGAATGACCGCTATCTCTAGTCCCTACGACAAAGTTTAATGGTAACCCTGGGTAAAACATTGCCCACGAAATACGAACCCTGCAAATTTCAGAGCTGCCAATTGCACCGAAAAAAATATGCAAAAAATTTTACACTTTTATTGGGACATCCTGTATAAAGATGAAGTAATGTCTTATATCTCCGTCTTATACCACCACTGCACTGGCACCGTAAAAACGAAGCCAAAAATTGCGCACTTTTTTTTGGGACACCCTTTATAAATATTAGATAATATCTTATATCTCCGTCTTATATCACCACTGACCTGTACTACATTGTTAGGGCTGTTTATAAAACTGCAGGGTTTTTTTTTTGGTATATCAGTACTGTCACTTTCAAAACAAACGTAAAGCAATAACAAGACCACAAAAATTGGCAGTTTCGATATTTCAACGTTATGGAAAGGATTAAGTATTAAACAGTTCGAGCAACATCACCTCGTTAAATGTACCTTGCTAAAACGCTTGACTTCCGAACCACACTAGTGACAACAGACCTTTCAATCTCTAATTTTACAAGCTTTATTTTAATTGAACTTAATATTTTGAATTACCACCAGGTGCAGGAGATCGAAAAAACTGACAAACTCAATGTAACTTGAGAGTAGCTGAGTATTTCCCTCCCACAAAAAACCTTATCCCATTCTAATTGGAAACAAACTTGTCTTGTTTGTTATGGTATCTCTAAGTGAGTTCCAATAATATCGAACAAGAACAAAACAAACAAAAAAGCAAAACACATAAAATTCATAAATGATCATATGCCCCATATGATGTATAATACGATACTGAGGAGTCACCCCTCACTCATAGTGTGGCGGTGGTGTTGCTCCAATCGATGGTTTGTGCTGCACACGTCTAGTGGCATGTTTTATTTTAGACTACCCCAAAGGCTTTGATGGAGGCACCACTACTGTTGCTGCCGCTGTTCAATCATATTGAAATGTTGCAGGTGTTGTCTAAACAAAATGTAATGGTAAGTGTTCGCTTGAATGACGGAGTGTATAACTGACTGACGGACCGACAGACACAATGGATGCATGGAGAACAGACTTCGCAGTATGCCCAGCATCGAAGAGTAAAATTGGGGCTTCGCATTGGGAAACCACATCCACTAAGAACAAGATGATTTGTGTCTCGCACTATTTAAAGTTTATAATGAATTTGACATTTATAGGTTTCCCTGTCGACTTGTCAAAATGAATGATAGTCTGTGTTAGTTTAAGGCGGTTCCACACAACGCAAAACCGCAAACGTGCATATGTTAGATATTTTATGTCAACATTTAATAACATAGCAATTTTTAAGAAAATTATAAATGTTTCTAAATTGGGTGGTATGGGCGGTAAGTCAGGGAAGGGGAATATCTTTTTTTGTATAGGGCTGGATGATGTATAAGTATAACTGTAAGTTCCATAGTTTCGTTTTAAATGTAAAAATGTACATATTTTTTACACTCTTTAAGGCTTAACAAGTATTTTGCTCAATTTACCTTCACGACTTATGCATCCAATACCTTTGCTAAATGACTGATGACGTTCCATTTTGTCCTTATTCTGTGGCTAGGTGGTTGACGGCATCAATGTTGCACATTTGTTGCAAAATCATGTTTCCCATTTGCTTGCATTATTTTCCTTTTTTTCATTCTTTTCTCATACAAACTATATTTGAGCTTACAGAAATTTCCATACCAGGACATTTGGAGCTAACAAAAATCGTTATGTAAAAAAAAGAAATCTAACAAGTCACGTGATGTAGAAACAGCCAGCCACCACAACGAAGCTGCTGCATTCTTTTCACATGTCATCCCATTAACCCGTAAAGTAGTCAACTAGGTCCCTGACTCCAGTGGTATACATTCATGATTTGTACAACAAGAAAGCAGTTGTGAGGCGTTATACAGTGGGATAGTATAAATTTTGCCAAGCGTGTTTCTTAGAGGCATGTGTGAACTTTAAGTGGCCATTGGTGTTGCAATGGGTAGTGTGCGCGACTGTTGTACATGGTAATGTGGGTTCCTTCCCCGCTGAGACATCGTTATATTTTTTATTTTGAATACGGTCATCTAGCGTAGTGATGGCGATTATCAAAAAACTATTTTAAACTGCTGTAGGTCCCAACTAGTGAGTGGAAAATTGTTAGTGAGAAGTTCACACCTCATCCTTCATGGGAATGATGGAAAATATCTATGTACAAATGAGTATATGCATAGAACTTTAAAATGGCACTACTGTTTACAGTCTCAGCCATTTGTATAAGTGTCACATGATTTAAATTCAGTTTGTTTTGCCAATTTATAATTAATAACTTGACGCTGGAATAACGCTTGCAAACTCTGTAGATATACTTTGAAACCATGGTTCTGTTCACGAATCACACGCCCATTTTATGGTCGCCATAATCGTCCATCAGCGCAATTAATTCGTGTAGCGATGGACCGTTTTTACATCCCATTTATTCGAGATAATACGAGACACCCTACAGTGCGTACTCAAGGAACTATTTCTGCTGTAGAATGAAGACCCGAAGAATACCCGAATGAGCTCATAAATTGAACATAAATTGAATCTACGAGGGAGAATCAATAGCCCGTGACTTTTCGAACCTCCCTCGTAGTTGTATGAAATGCAACACTGCTCCCATCAAGGACCACCTGCTAGTAGACTACTGTCAAATTTTGAGCAAGTTGCGTCATTTACTTTGCGTTTAACAGCTGTTCAAAACATACAACCTCGTGCATTTTTTTTTTAATGGAAAAAACTGAATTTCGAGTGCTCATTAAAAGCTATTTTTTGTGAAAAAAATCATCAATCAAACCATTTCCTACTACGAGGACTCTGCACTGTCGATTTCAATGGTAAAAAGCCTGTTCACTGACTTTCGTTGTGGTCGCACAAGTACAAATGACGCTGAACGTTCTGGACGGCCAATTGCGGTCAATACACCAGAAATTGTCGAAAACTCCACGATATGATGTTGGCTGATCGAAGAGTAAATGCGAGTGAGATTATTGATGCCATAGGCATTTCATATGGCACTGTGGTTTCGATTTTAAATGATCAGTTGGGTTTAAGAAAGCTGTCTGCATGATGGGTGCCGCGTTTGCTCTCAATTGACCATAAACGCACGGGTGCACACATGTGTAGTCTCAATGGGAAAATTCCATGAATTGGGCTACGAATTGGTACCATATCCGCCATATTCTCTGAATTTAGACCATAGTGACTATTTCTTATTTCTGAACCTAACGTAATTGCTCGGTGGAAAGAAATTTAGCTCCAACAATGAAATTATTGATCAAAAAATGCCTATTTTGTGGACCTCGAAAATCAGATTTTTTGGAAGGGAATC
The DNA here is from genome assembly GCA_963931995.1 of Phaonia tiefii. Lineage (NCBI taxonomy): Eukaryota > Metazoa > Arthropoda > Insecta > Diptera > Muscidae > Phaonia > Phaonia tiefii. The sequence goes on along the minus strand of OZ008368.1, from coordinate 83,213,027 downwards.
AAAAATTGGAGAAACGTTGTTCTAAGTGTATTGACCTAAAAGGGGCTAAAAAGCTCGTATACTCATTCACTTTACTATAGATTTTGTGGAACGGTATCGGTTTTTCGGCTTAAAAAATCCGGCTAGTGCAGCAATTGAGGCCGTAGAATATCGGGACCGACGTACAGTTGGTGAATGCGCACAAAACGAAGTTTCTGTTAATCCCGATTTGAGCAAGAAAATATTGTGGAATGTAGCATAGAGCAATATACAAGAGTCGCCATCCATCTCCTTACGTTCTCTAGATAAAGACGCCGTAGTAGGTCATGTCATCGAGTTCGAATTGCTGTTGTATGTTACTCTTTGGTTGGACATAAAACGGGCAGAAGTAACAGGAACAGTGTCTCTTAGTTCGATGAAACTGCCATAAAATATAACTTAGCTACATTAGTATCAACCAAACACTATTTAAACTTAGATTGCTGCCTATTTTGATTCTGGTTGCTTATCGGTATCTCGCCTATCTACTCTGCTTTCTATAAATTTCCTACTTCATAGTCATTCATACCCCCTACATGTAGCTCGATTTTGGTTGAACGGCTACGTCAATAAGCAAAACTGCCACATTTCGATTAAAAATACTCCTCAAGCTGGTGGTCGTCGGTGGTGCAATTCCAGTGTACCCGACTCTTGTACATGAGAACGTGTGTTCGATCCCTGATCTGACTCACCTTATATTTTCAGCGACGACGGTCACCTAGCGTAATAATGGCGACACTATTCCTCAAGCTATTGTTAAGTCGCAGTTTCGGAAGAGTGACTGTTTGTAGCGTTATATGGGCTGAGGGAACCACTGGATCTTTCTTGGTCAAAACGATGCCGTCTAGAACATAGCAGTTAATAGTAACCTCTATAGAGTAATGATCAGCGACCTCTCCGTTCCTGAATTCAATCCCATTGATGTGGGAGATGGAGCAACATGCCACAAGGCGCGTGCCGCAAACGATTTACTGAAATAAACTGAAAATAAACCAGTGAATCGATATCCAAGTGCGTGCAAGTTAACATCGCTGATATATTTGCTTTAGGGGTATATAAAAACGCTAGGCTACGCCGATTAGCCAGAGACGATTGCCACTTGAAAGACAAGGAAAATTCTCCGTAAAATATATGGTCCTCTTAAAGAAAATGGCGAGTACCGATGTCGCTGGAGCCAAGAGCTATATGATTTATATTCTGATATATTAAAGTATTTCGTTTTTATCACGGGGTTTAATATTGTGACCAGATGTCGCAGTTTTGGAGGCGGGAGTCGTCAACAAATACGGCGGTTTTATGTTCATCATTTTCACTTTGTAGTTTCATTGCCAACAAAACGGTGTCGGAGATCAAGCCCAGTCCACCGTGGTTTTGCATTTTACCTACTGCCAGGATAATTGTGTTTCAGCCGCCCATTATGGATCAGAAGCTGACCAGAAAGCTGTGTGTTGAAACTGGATTTTTGTTTCTTTAGTTTTTATCCACCGTTGCACACTGGGCCGAATCGCAAAATAATTGGCATAAAGCCGAATATTGCAGATATCGAGCTGAAACTTGGTATATTTGATAAAAATAACACTATTAATATTTAAAGAAAATTTTAAGTTAATTGGAACTCGCCCACCCCCAGCCGCCAATATATGGCAACATAGCGCATATGTGATAGTAAAACAAAGTTTTAAGAGCTGTGAATAAAAAGCTAAAACTTGTAAGGGAATTGTTGTTGTTTATTAGTTTTTACGTAAATTGAGGTAAATATGAAATTGTATATAAAAGTTTTGGATACTATATGATTATTTAACAAAATTTTTACTTAGTAATAGGTCTCACATCAATTTATTCTTCTATTCAAATATTTCTAATAATTTATCGTCAAATTTTCATTCAGTTGTTTTCTACAGCTAATTCAAACGAAAATGGATTTATCTCACCAGATTCCGAGTCACCCGAGTCATCATCAAAACTGTAGTCATTAGATGAAGACTGAACATTATTTGGAACAATATTATGGGGTGTTTCTAAAAGCACAATTACATCTGGAGGAAGGCTTTGTTTTTTATGTTCAGCTGCTCTTTTCATAATACATATACTTGAGATAAGGGGATCTGAAGTGTCCATAGATCTTTGGAATGCATCCATCATATTATTTATCCGGGAATTCTGTCGAGCTTGCATTCTTCTATCATCCTTGTAAAATTTATTTCGCGCTTCTGACGCATTTTCGCCAAGACAGCCTACCGGCATCACTGATGCAGATATTGTCTGTGATCCATGAACTAGAATTTTATGTAGACATGTATGATCGATCTAATGTTTTTTTCTGAAAATTTTTTAAATTTTAGAGAATCGATTGCAAATTCGCAGTTAATAGCTATTAGAATAGTATGCAGACTCTGAAGTAACTCTAAGTCGAGTTCTAAAATTGAAGCGAATAATTTTGTATTCGAAAAAGCTTTTCTCGCAGTGTTGCCATCGTTCGAGTTTCCGCTCCCATTCTGTTTTGGCTTATCCAAATGCAATCCCATTTCTTCCCACAATCTTCTTTGTATATGTTCTTTTTTGTCAATCATTTCTAATTTGTCACTTTCGTTTCTTACTTGCCATTTTTTAATCCCCATTCTATAAGAGATTTGAAGCAACAATTCAAAAACGCGTATCCAAGCATGAAGTGGACTCAGCCCATATTGAAGATGTTCAGGGTTTGGTATAAAATAATTTATATCGCTAGTTGCCATAAATTGTTTTGGGCCTGCACCACAGATTGAACATAATTGGCAAGATTTCGTGCCCGTAAAAACGTTTAAAACTTTCCCACCTATAAGGGTCATGTGAAGGTCATATGAGACGGTGGTCTTTCTTTCATTTAAAATTGTTACTACACAAGGAGTCAAGTTTATTATTTGTCTGTCCAAATCGTTTTTATCTGCAAGAATGTGATCTTTTGTTTCTTTAGCGAATTCCATTTTAAGGGGTCGACAAAATCGTACAGACTGCGGAGTTCTATTATTCCAAAAAATTGTTCCCGCTTCATCTTTAAGCTTCAGAGGTATAACAGTTGTAGCAAACAAAGAGTGATCAAGAGTGTCTGGTTCGTTCGTTTCAAATCTTTTTTTATACATACTTTGTCCAGTTGAACCATCATAGCCGTAACTCGCAATTAATGTAACGTTTGAAACACTTTCTAAGTTAGCGAATACCTCCTCCTGTAGCAGTAAGATAGGGCTAGCAGTATGGTGTAATAAATCTTGTAAGGCAACTTTTGCCATAGTTTCTGTAGCTGTTATTTGCAATTGCAATTTAGCTTCCTGAACCTTGTGGTAATTCGGGTATATGTCGCAATTATGCTGTTTGCTTATATGACGAATTTCATTATACAACCTTTTGCTTAAAGAATATTCCAATAAAAATTCCAAAGCATCATTTGTTGTTAAAGGTATTGGTTCTTCTATACCGAGCTTTCTTTTAACTTCAGTTGCCTCGCTTTCAGAAGTCTTACATTTTTTAAGTACAAACGCGGAATCATTTTCATTTGATTTCCTTGCTGACATTGTGGCTGCATAAATTAAGAGTTTGGTATCGTTTTAATTATTAACAACTACATCGGCAGCTAGTTTTCTTTTTAGACGTGGCCCTGCTTCACCATATGCTAGCTTTGGTCTACCCATTTTAACATTGCGCATCTCTTCTTGATTGCCCAAAATAATTCTTAAACGCATTGATAGCCACTGTGAATGTTTGTCTCTGAATGTCCGCATATTTCTGCTGCACTTTTGCAGATTCGATTTAACATAAATTTCAAAACTTTTTATTTTTGTGTTAATTTCACTCCTTTTTTCATCGGTTAACGTACGTTCGATTAGTTGGCCAAATATCCAGTTTGCAATGCCGGTAAAGTTGCGACCGTTGTCGATCCATACGTCCAGCAGCGTTGCATGACAGAACTCAAGCTCATCTATAAGTTTAAAGTACAGCAAGAGCTGCAAAAAGGATTATTATTAACTTCTAATATACACTTTCTACTTTATGTGAACATACATTACACATCGCAGAAACACGCACAAGTTTAGTTTTAACTCCACAGAAGACGAGCACTTTGGTTTGGTTTTATCTCTTTTTGGACATACAAAACAATACACATATATAACACATTACACATTTTAACACAAAATGTTTTCACTTTATTCATTCTACATACCTTGGCCGTCAAAATCCAATTTTTAACAATATTTTTTGTCACAGCGTGTGAAATTGCCAAGCGCACAAAGTAAACAAAAGTTTCCCGCCAATTTTGTTACAGAAGTCAGCTGACTAATCACCTGACTTTGAAACTCGATAGAAATTGCATGTTTGCATTTTTAGCGAAAATATTTATTGACTCTTCATTTATAGAGGTTCTAGTTTAAATATATTAAATTCAAATTAAGATTTTCTTCAACAAAATTTTCGACTTTATCCAGTGTGCGTTGGCCAGTAGTGTTGGCTCATCCACTTTCAACAGACAAAATAATATGTCCGCTAGTTCGAAGGGCTTCAGTGACAAGGTCACCTAGTTAACCCAAGAAGCATCAGTGATCGCCCAACCAATCGGCGTGTTCCTTCGTTGCACCTTCTTGCTCTATCTAGCTAACGGAGGGTTCTGATAAAACTACTGCCCCCGACATACTTCTATTAAATAGTCAACTGCGTGGACTGCCCTATGAATAAGTCATTTCTGGCCACTCTTAAATGACTGGCTACGAGAATCTTTTCATCTCCGTGGTCAGTCCCATGCCCCATTTTAGAATTACAAAAAATTTAAAATTTGCCAACAAACACAATTTAACGACATTAACCTATCAGTGTGTTTCTTATAATTTTCACCTTCTTTTGCTCCACTGTGCAGAGCTTGCACATGACTCTTGTAAAACGATCGTCATTTGCTTTACAACTTCAAATTGAACACAGACAAAAAAAATTCAACATTTCGTGTTTCTCATGAACAAAACATATAAAATCGCGTGCAAATGTTTCTGTTCAAACTTCAGTTAAACGATTCGTTACCCTCCTCTTTCCAAAGTTGTTATTATTGTATTTCTTATTTATTTTGTTAAATATTAAAATAAAATTTGTTTTTAACAATGCGTGTTTTCAGTGACTTTTTGCCCGATTGTAGTTGTGAATCGATTTTTAGTTTGACGACTTCTTCATTCCATTCTCATGTTGGCCTTTACGCTGTTGAAGGATTTCCATTTGCTGTTTGTTTATTAATCAAGGAGTTCTCAATCCACTTTTGTGGTTTTAAATTGGAACTTTTGTTTGGAAGGAATTGAAGACATGCAATCTTTCAAATGCCTCTATAACATGAATAATCATTTAAACGGAAATTTATAGCGAATGAAATGTCTTAAATGATTTTCCAGTTATATATGTATGTAGTGTTGAAGTCAGGGGATATTAATTAAGAACGTGGTTAGTATTTGTTAAATTCACTTTGAAATAATTAAATATGCAAAATTTAATAACTAAATATGCAATTTAATAAACCTTATTTTCAAATTTGCACAAAAAACTTTTGTTACTGGCAATGTGTTTCCGGATTCGTTACAAAATTTAAAAAAACCCATTATTCGTAAAATTTAACTGACTTTTGAGGAATTCTAAATGGTAATTCTTACCTTGAGTTAATACTGTCAACAGTTTAATGAATGAATGTCATTTACATTTGAAACTGATATTCGAGATTATTTTGAGATTATTTTTGTCGATGTGTGACAAATTTCAATTCAATTCAATTGTATATGTTCAGTGGAATTTTTTCAATTAATATTTGCCGAATTAAAATTTTAAATAAATAAAAATTAATAAATTTTCGAAAAATTATTAATTTGTTTTTTTTTCATCATTTCCCTCGCGGAGTTTGTGGTCGGTCTGTTTTTTAAGTTTTTTAAATTTAGTCAAGCTCAAAACCTTTTTAATAATTAAGCGTTTTTATTAGCTTCACATTATTTTCAAAAAAGACGAGCACAAAAAGTGTTCCAATCGTACCAGGGCTAACCCTTAGCTATTCGTGATCTTGCCAAGATATTCATCAGAAGACGTTTTTGGTGTGATTTTCGGTGAATTCATCAAAACTGTATATATCGAAACACTCATCATATTACTGAGAATTCTTTTATACATATGTTGGAAGAATACCAAGCATTAACATTGGAAACAATTTCACGCAAAACTCGAGAAACCACCGGTTTCAAACAGCCATGATTTGTTTTTCTTTTGTCATTACAGAACAATAAACAAAGGGTTGTCATTAACAATATTATAGTTTTTTAAAATTGTAAAATTTTTTCAACCTCAAGATATTTTTAAACCCTCGCCCATTTAGATGGGGGTATATATCACTTAATATGGAAAAAAATTGACGCATAGAAGGAACCATATTAGATTCTCTGTATCTAACGACGAAATTCGTTTTGGAACTTTTTAATACGATTGAGCCATGTCTGTCTGTTTGTCTGTCTGGCTGACTGGTCAACCCGATACCTGTAGTAGTTCTTCATCGCTCACACCGAAATTTCGTCAGTGAATACTATTTGTCCAAGGTTAGTTTCGGATTGAAAATGGGCGTTTTGACCACGCCCTTCTTGTACCTTCCCTACAAAACGACACATTAAGTGCCAACTCATGTTTCTTCTAAAACCTTTTTCTCGTAGATGTGATTAGCTTCAACTCAAACATTGGTTAATAATCTGCAAATATCTACTGAACTGAAGAAAATTGGCGAGGTTGCCACGCCCATTCTGGTACCTCACATACAAAAGCTTGGTGGTCGTCCGGGTTGTAAATTATCGTGAACACTTCCGATCTTAATGAAAGTAGTATATAGACTTTGTGTGATCACACGCCAGTCAACGCTTAAGACAAGGGTGATTTAGCCACACCCTACTAACATTTGTTGTGCAGCCGGCTGGTTGGTCGACAAGATAACTTCCGCAAAACCGAACCAATTTTTATGATACATATTTGGTATTAGACAAAATTTAGTCATATGCACGAAAAAGTTGGGTTGATGACCGGTTAATCGACACGATAACTCCCGTAAACTACAAGCTATCTTAATAAAATTCGGTATTCGGCAATACATTTCTGAAAATAAATGATTAACTACAATACCACGACCATTTTCGTACCTCCCATACAAAAGTTGGGCGGCTTTCCGGCTGGCCGACTCGATATCTCCAGTATACCACAACCGAACTTAACAAAATTTGGTACTGCTCAATTCTTTGTGTAATAATAAATTAACAACTTCGATGTGCCGATTTTGGTACCTCCCATATAAATATTGGGCGGGCAATTGGCTGACAGTCACGATAACTCCACATATTATTTTAAAAAAAGTCGAGAACAAAAAGTATTCCAATCATACCAGGTCTTTTATTTTAACAAATAAAAGGAAAACTATATCACCCAGTTTCGAAGCCTTCACACGGCTAAGAGATTCGTTGTCACAACTATATTTACAGCCAACTAAAATTAGGCGGCTCTTTGGACTATCACACTATTAAGTTGTGATTACCAATAATTGTGTCCTGTGTCACCACATGTTGTGCATATCAATTGGTTTGTAATTTAGTTTTGGTTGCAAGAACTGAAATATTTAGTTGAAGCCACAGCAACAAAAAATAAATATGATCTGTCAATCAGGTTTTAGTTCTAGCAATCAAATTATGCTGTAGTAGTGAATATTGTATTAGTTGGATGAACGAAAAATGTAAAACCTAATTCGGTTGTACCAAATAATATATTGGTATGATCCACTAAAGTAATTACTTGAATTTGATTGTTGTCACAACCATTTGGTGATGCTTTAACCCATTATGAATTTTATAGAGAAAAAAGTAAAAACAATAATTTTTTATTCTAATTTTGTATTTTATATTTAAATATAAACAAAATTATTATTTTTTATAACCAGTGTTCGTATTTCGTGCCCATTTTAATCGAAAATTTGAAAAAATTTCTATATCTCGAGAACGGAGCGTTCAATCGAAAAAATAATAAATTTTTACAAGTTTCTAAAGGTTTCGCACAAAGTGTTCCAATTCGCATGAATTAATTTTTTTTTTCAAAAAATCGCCAAAGTAAGAAAATCGCAAAATAAAAAAGTGGCTATAGCTCGGAAAAGGTACGTCCAATCGTAAAAATAGTAAAATTCACTGTTTTTTGAACAAATCGCTAAAACTAAATTTTTTTAATAAAAAATCGCTATACCTCCATTATGTATATATTTCGCAAACGGAGCGGAGCGTTCAATCGAAATGTAACTATTTTTTTCTGCTTTCTAAGGGTTTTACATAAAGTGGTCCAATTCGTATGGGTTTTTTGTAAAACTTGCTAAAATAAGAAAATCGCTTAAATAGCGATTTTTTTAAAATAAAAGATGTATTAAATACATCCATTGATTAAAGTCTCTTATAGAGGTAACATGGGACTGTCCGTGGAGGTGGAAAGTTTCTGATAGCCATTCACTTGGGAGTTGCCAGAAATGATTCCTTCATTGGGCATTCCAAGCAGCTCAATACTTCCACGCAGTATGTCCTGGGCAATGGCTTATCGGAAACCTCCGTTAGCTAGCTAAAGTGAGAACACGAAACGAATGAGCAACCTGAGTGGTAATGCGATCACTGATACGTCTCAGGATTATTAGGTGACCCTGTCACTGAAGCTCTTCGAAGTAGTGGGCATATTCTTCTGTCCTTTGAAGGCGGATGAGCCAACCCCCCTGGCCAACGGCGGATCAAAATTCAAGAAACTAAAATCCAGTCTCGACACACTGCATTCTGGTCAGCGTCTGATCCATAATGGGCGGCTGAAACATAATCATCCTGGCAGTAGGTAAAATGCAAACCACGGTGGGCTGGGTTTGCCTCCCGCCACCGTTATATCGGCAATGAAAATACGCAGAAAATATGATGGACAAAGAAACCCCCCAACTGTTGACGACCCTCGCAAACGTTATATGGGCCATGATTTAAGGATATATACCTGGAATGTTCGAACGTTATACAGGACTGGTGCCACTTTCCAACTGGCGGATGTCATCGGAAAATATAAAGCTGACATCACAGCGATCCAGGAAATGCGATGGACAGGATATGGTTGCACCAGAAAGAAAAACTTCCATATTTACTACAGCTGCCATGAGCGTAAGCACGAATTTGGGTGCGGATATATAGTAGGCAAGAGACTGCGACACCTAGTTTCAAGGTTCAACGCAGTGAGTGACCGCATAGCCACAATTCGCATCAAAGCGAAATATTTCAACATCTCGTTAATTTGTGTGCATGCACCGACAGAGGATAAAGATTATGAGGTCAAAGAAACATTTTATGAGCGCCTGGAGGAAGTATATGAACGCTGCCCTGACCACGACATTAAGATTATTCTAGGCGATTTTAATGCCAAATTAGGAAAGGAAAGTGTCTTTCGACCAACCATCGGCAATCACAGTCTACATGATACCACCTCCGATAATGGAATAAGACTGATAGACTTCGCCGCTGCAAAGAACATGGTAGTTAGTAGCACACGATTCCAGCATAAGGACATTCATAAGGCGACCTGGATATCTCCTGATCAACGGACGAAGAACCAGATTGATCACTTGGTAATATATGGCAGGCACTCTTCTAGTGTAATGGATGTACGTGTGAGTCGAGGTGCCGATATCGACTCGGATCATTACCTGGTGGCTGCGAAAGTTCGCACGAGATTGAGCAGGGCGAAAAACGTACGGAGCCGAAAACAGGAAAAGTTGGATACTGACAAGCTACCAATACCGGAGATATCAATGTCCTATCGACAGAAACTCTCTCTCCTGCTGGAGCAGAATACCCCCCCTCCCGAAGACCCAGATGCGCAGTGGAAGCACATCACCCATTCTTTGGAAATCGCTGCAATGACTGAACTTGGCTATCAAAAACCGCAGAAGTGTAAGCCATGGTACGACGAAGAATGTCGCATTGCAACTGATGAAAAAGACGCTGCACGTATGGCAACGAAACAGTCAGTTACAACGCGTGCTGCGAGTGAGCGGTACTAGAGGCTGAGAAGGGAGGAAAACCAATTATTTAGGCGAAAAAAATGGCAGTGGGAGCAGAGAGAGAGTGAAAGAAACGAAATGTGCAGGATGAATGGTGAATCGCGAAAGTTTTTCCAGGGGGTAAGAAGATCGACCAACGGGCCTAATAATGGGCTGCCCTCCTGCAAGGACGAGAATGGAAATCTGGTGACTGAGAAGCGGTGTGTGCTCAAAATGTGGAGAGACCACTTTTCAGCACTACTCCACTCAGATTCTTCGAGTGAAGATCAGGAGGTAATGATAGTGGAAGATAGTATAGATGGTACCCCCCCAACCAAAACGTGATTAGAACGGCGATCTCCCGCCTGAAGAATAATAAAGACGCGGGTGCGGATGGCCTACCCGCTGAACTTTTTAAGGCAGGTGGCGAGGGACTGATAGCCCACATGCATCAACTGAAATACGGTATATGGCTGGGGGAATCTATGCCCGACGACTGGAGTCTCAGTGTATTATGTCCTGTATTCAAAAAAGGTGATCCGTGTGTCTGTTCCAACTATCGCGGTATCAGTCTTTTATCCATCGCGTATAAGGTCTTATCGAGCGTATTATGTGAAAGACTAAAGCCAATTATTGAAAACCTGATTGGACCTTATCAGTGTGGTTTTAGACCAGGCAAGTCCACAACTGACCAAATATTCACGCTACGCCAAATCCTGCAAAAGACCCACGAAAAGCAAAACGAGACATACCACCTTTTTGTCGATTACAAAGCTGTTTCGATAGCCCCATACCGGGAAAACTGTACAAAGCTATGTCTGAACTTGGTATTCCTGCAAAACTGATCCGCCTCTGTAGAATGACACTGACCAACACCAAATCAGCAGTGAAAGTGGGGAAAGACCTCACTGAACCATTCTGTACCAAGCGAGGTCTTAGACAAGGCGACACACTTTCGTGCAATCTCTTCAACATCTTAATGGAGATAATAATGAGAAAGCCTGCAGTCAATACGTACAAGACCATTAACACGAAAAGCCATATGTTGCTGGCGTATGCTGACGACATAGAGATCATTGGGCGAAATTTGCGAGAGGTTACTGCAGTATTTTCAAGAATCGAAAAGGAATCAGCAAAGGTGGGTCTAGCTGTTAATGAGGGCAAGACAAAATTGATGGTGTCAACGACTAGAGAAACCTCTCGACTTGATCCGCACATGAACGTTGACAACCTATTTAATTTTGAAGTGGTAGATGAATTTGTCTACCTTGGATCCGCCGTGAACAAGGACAACAACGTCAGCCTGGAGATAGATAGGAGAATTGTGCTTGCAAATAGATGTTATTTTGGTCTCAGCAAGCAGTTTAGGAACAAAGCCCTCTCTCGACGGACAAAAGTCCAGCTATATCAGACTCTCATTTTACCTGTCTTGACATATGGCTCCGAAATTTGGGTCATATCGTAAGCGGATGAAAAACACCTGGGAGTTTTCGAGAGAAAAATTCTCCGTAAAATATATGGGCCTGTTAGGGAAAACGGCGAGTACCGACGTCGCTGGAACGCAGAGCTATATAGTCTCTATTCTGACGTGGATATAGCTAGACGAATCAAAGTGTGCCAATTGCGTTGGCTAGGCCATATTATCAGAATGGATGAAGATGAGCCAGCGCGAAAGATTTTTGATAACGTACCCGATGGAAGCAGGAAAAGAGGACGACCAAGACTCCGCTGGAAAGACCAGGCAGAAGAATCCCTCCGTATCCTTGGTGTTACCAACTGGCGAGAAAAGGCGAAGGATAGAGCCAGTTGGAAGAATATGTTGAAATTTGTTTAATTTGTTTGTTTAATTAGTATGTGTAAGACGCCTGACCTCATGAGGTTGTACTATAGTCAATAAAAGTAAATAGAGGTAACAAAGTTATTAGTTTTGCGATTGGACGCACTTGTTCCGAGTTATAGTCAGTTTTTATTTCAGCGAATTTCATATTTTGATGATTTTTTGGACAAAATGTTTCCATACGATTGGACCACTGTATGAAAAATACTTAGAAACTCGTAAAAAATAGTTTGTTTTCCGATTGGACGCTCCGTTTCTGAGATATTGGCATAGGGGCGTTTAAGCGATTTTTGATTTGAGAAACTTTATTTTTGGCGTTTTTTTTTAAATAGTGATGTCGTATTGGAGATATCCATAGATGAAAGCCTTCTGAGGAGATACAAAATTTATTATTTTTCGATTGGACGCACGGTTTCCGAGATATAGCCATGTTTTATTTAAGCGAATTTTTGAAAAAAAAAATTATTTCATGCGAATTGAAACATTTTGTGAGAAACCCTTTTTTATTTTTGCGATTGGACGCTTCGTTTACGATATATAGACATTTTTTCTAAATTTTTCATATTTTCGATCAAACATAGTTAATTTGTGTCATCCACAATAATATCATAGCTCCTCCAGACATGTGTCAAGAATTCTTTGCATGTGTTTGTGAAGACGTTAATCGTGTCATCAGATTCAACGATTGTGTCTAAAAGTCTCACTTCATCTCAATTTATGATAATATGTATTCTTCGTTGGCTGATATCTATACACATTATTGTTTTTTCACAACTTTGTTTACCAGTTTCTGTTTAACCTTTGTCCAGCGGAAGAATTTTAACGCGATAAAAGGCGGTATGGGTACAATTGTACCCTAACATACTTAACACGATATGTATGGCTTCTCCTATTAATATATATATAAGTCCAGAAATTTGTTCCAAAGTACCCTTTGGTAGACGGGGAGCATCACCTGCGGTTGGAAGATGTTATATTTGTAAATGTGAGACACGCAAACAACGTAAGACTAGAAAGGCGTGTGCAGTCTGCTTGAAACCTGTGTGCGATGAACACTCTATTCAAAGTACCACATGTTTTTATGCAAGGAAACACTACAAAAATGTATTGTTATTTCCTTAATATTTGGTTATATAATAGTATGTACTCGTTTGTTCTTTTCAAATAAAACTAATCAAAATAACTCTACTTTATTTGCATGATTTTTTCCTATCGAATTATGTGAAGGTACAATTGTACCCCTTCAGCCTTTTAGGGATATCAAGTCAAAAAAGACTTTTTTCAGTGTGATATAATCAAAATCTTTTTTTTAAATTTCAAATACGTAATCCGCAATAAAACTTTAGAGATGTCAGAAAATTTCAGATATCTAGTATTAACAAAAAAAAAAGTTATTTCAATTTAAAAACGAAAAAGGTACAAATGTACCTGTTCCGCCGGACAAAGGTTAAAATAATAGTTTTGCTGTAAAGTCCTCGTGTAACATTCAAATATATGTAACTAGTTTCTCTTTAACAACAAAGCCTCTTGTGAAAAATCGAATACATAACTTTGTAACAAGTGTTTTTGCAAATTATGGTTAAAGTGACTAATATTTGAACACGAATTCTAATATTGAACTTTTAATTAGTTGTATCTTCCATTTCAGATGAATGCGGTTTTTGATATACTCAAATTGGTTAATACAACTTAATTTCTCTAGTAGCTACTTGTATTTAGTAAGACCTATTTTTAATCTATCAATATCATCGGAAAATAATTCTAATATATGACTATTACGAATTCTAATCAAAATATAGACTTTAGCATGGAATTTCCAATGCCTGAGTTGATTTCCAACTAATCTTTTCCCTGTGCGTTCCTTCTTATACACTAGCAGAAATGAATCCAGCAAACTTCTCCCACATTCGAAACATATTCCTGACGTTGTAGGCTAGTAGTATGAACTTCTCATACATTAACCAAATCATTTAATTTTGTTTCTGAAAAAAACGATGAAAAAAATTTTTTGCAGACTTTTGGAAATCTGGCGCAAAGCTCTTAGAGTCAAATTTTAAAATATTTTGGAAACCAAACTAACCCCAAAACAATAGAGAACTGTAAAATCCGTTATACCAAAAAACAATGGTGACAATTCAAATTTCTTCACCTCAAAAAAAAGAAACGCCAGTTAGATTCGATATAAAAGAACTGCGTATTAAGATTTCTACACCACATTTTTTTCTCAACATTATTAATAATTTTAATTCAAATAAAGTAATGTTCCTTTCACTAACTGGATAATTTCTTCACGGTCATATCAAACCCATAAACGAATCCAATTTAAAATCAACACACTATATATTTTCTGGTATTTTTATGACTGTGAGACTTTCCAATATGATTTTCAAGCTGCCAGTCCTTTCTTTCATCTCCAACCTTTCAATATTAGGTTTAACAACAAAAATACCCTTACACTTCCTTTTTGTTTATTACACCAATAAATGGTTTTAAATGATTTTACTATTAAAACGATTAACAAACTGCCATCAACTACTTGTTTATTTGGTAACCAATTTTATTACCCCTTTTTCTTTATCGGAAATCTGCCTGCATTTATTTTATCTGTAGGCCAAATCACATTTAACTAAACCATAAATGGATGGCCGTAGTGTAGTTCCAAAACAATCAAAGAAAACTTTTCGAAAACATCATTTTATTATAAACATCATTTAGGGGAAAACAGAATAACAAAACATTTATGGGATTCTAGACCCTAAATTAACAAATAACATGTCGGAGTTGAAAACGAACAGCAACACAAAGATTTAATTTAATTACACCACAAAACCGAAAGGCTCAAAGAAAAACTATCTCAGCATTCAAATAGATTCGAAATACGGACTAAAAACTATGGAAACCATTTTGAGGCACTCACAATTTGAAATTTAAGTAAACAAGTGATTTTGGTCGATGTAATAGTATCTGGAAGATGGAAATCTGTAAAAGATACTATCGTCATCATTAGAAACCACAAAAACAACAACACCCAAAAACATTTACAACTCCAACAACACAGCCATATTTGTAAACAATCATAAAACTTTATAGATATTTAGATTGTAATGATGCTTTTAAACAAAAAAAAAACTTGGGGAACTGTGGGTTGGTAAGGTTTTACTTACGAAAGAAATTACCTTTTTGGAAACTTATTCACCTAAATCACATGTGTAGGTTTCAACCAGTGAGTCTAGATATAGAAAGCGTGAAACTCAGTGCTTATGAGATGTTCTCACCTACACCTTCAAGAGAGGTAATGACTAAATAAGTTTAAAATAAAAAAAAAGTGGCACAACCTAAAAATTCCGCAGAGCGATTCTAATGGTGTGTGGTGAGAAAATGACCTCGGAAGTGATTAATCCTGACATTTTAAACGTATGGGAAGATATTAAATTAGTTGGAATGAAGTTGCTTATCGTACGTAGCGGGTAGGAACACTATTATGCTACAACCCAGTATTATTAACAATATTGGGTACTTTTGCTTAGGTTTGTGTCTAGACTAACAGATGTTGGGAAATTGCTTGTATAATGGGGACTTTTCTAGGTGAAGCCTGTAACCAATACTTAGGATATATGAATATAATGTAGTTTTGAGCCCAATAACACGTAAACTTAGAAAATCTAAAGTGAAATCACTTTAAAAACGAAAATTTTCTTAAATTAGTGCCTTTTCAAAAAAAAAATTAGAAATATCTATTCATATTCTTAAACAAAATAGCATTTCTTAATAAAAATAGCTTATCTCAAACAAGTATCTCTTCTTAAAAAAAGAATATTTTCTTACAAAAAGTATATTTTCTTAAAAAACGTATTTTCTTCAAATAAGTACCTTTTCTTAAAAAAGTAAATTTTCTGACAACAAATTGCATTTTCGTAAAAAACTAAGCATGGTGTCCCACTACATCCCAAGAAGGGATTGGGGAGAGCTTTCACAATCAGTGAGATGTGCGCTTTCTGGTTTTACTCTCACTGATTGGGACCTACAGTTTTACACCGGTTACGAACGGTATTTTGAGAAGGTTTTTCATTACTAAGTACTCGGTAGTGTCGCCATCACTAAGCGCCATCACCCACGTTCTCATATACAAGAGCCGCGTACTCTAACCACTGCACCACCGTCGGCCACAAAAAACTACCTTTTCTTTAAATAGTACATTTTTTGTGAAACAAAATATCTTTTCTTGAGATAAGTACCTACTCTTAAAAATGTACATATTCTTGGAAAAAGGACCACTTCTAAAAAAATTCTCATTTCTTAAAAAGAAACATGTCTCCAAAAATATACCTTCTCTTAAAAAAATACCTTTTCTTACAAAATTGCCTTTTCTTTAAAGAACCTTTTCTTAATAATAAAATAATACCTTTTCTTTACTTTTCTATAAGCAGCCTTTCTGAAAATAAGTCAATTTTTTAAAAAAATAACCTCTTCCTAAAAAGAGTACCAATTCTTTAAAAAGTACCTGATTTTTAAAAAGTACTTCTTTGTTAAATATAATCATACCCTTAAGGCTTTCTTGCAGAAAGTACTTCTAAACTTTTAATAAAAGAAGTACCTCTTTTTCAAATCGAACCTTTTCGGGAAAATATAATACATATTCTTACGAAAAGGACCTAAAATATACCTTCTGTAAACAAGGTACATTTTATAAAAAAAATTCTAAAAAAAGTTTATCATTTTACAAAAAGTATCTTTTCTTAAAGATCCATTTAAATTATCGTATTTTTGTTTTGGAACTAACTATTACATAATATACTCACATAGCGGAAGGAACTTCGTTCCAACCGCGTGTCCCCTGACACCTCATGTGATTTTTGTTTTCGGTACATTTGAATCTTGCATATTATAATCCTTACAATCAGTCAGTTGTGAACTTTGTGTTTGACTCATTGAGCGGTAACTAAAGCTTCACATACATTTAAAAGGTCATGTTTTTCTACATTGCTAGCAACACCATATTGTTCCGAGGTGATCGCCGCAGAATATAATTTTTGATGTCCAGATTGCGGTGGTACAATTGTTGGAGCACGCAACTATTGAGCAAAAGAACGCTGGCTCAATATGCTACATCAGAGATTGTAAACCATGCTACTGGACACAACTAGGGTCAGTGTATATATATGGGTAATCTTTGTCTGACGAAATATTAAAGGGGCATACCTGATTAATAGTAATGTAATAATGTGGTGGTGGCTTCAAAATGATTGATAAATACTTTGAGCCACATTGAATTATATCACTGATGTCTTCATATTTGTGTGGCGGGAGTCATGTCCATCCATGGTCATTTCTGAAACATGCGGATACACTAGTCTATTACAATCAAGCAAGTAATTAAAATCCCAAATTAACAATAATTACGAGATATATATAATCGTCGTGCTCTACCGGAAAGTAGGTAAGTGCTTACCCACGTATACCTAATTAGTATTGTTAGCGCACTGAACGGAAAAGCATCGTCACGCGGATGAAAATGTTCATCACCCCAACAGCTTTTGTCAGCGAAAGTGAGCTAACGTAACGTTTCATTCCCGCTACAAAAATGTGTTCATCAACTGCAAATTGTTCGTTACTGTGGTGAAAGTATGGTTGTTGCTGCAATGAATTTGCTTCAGTATTGCAACGAATTTGTTTCGTAGATGCAACGAATTTGTTTCATTGTTGCAATGAATAGGTATCTTTCTTGCAAGGAATTTGCTTCATTGCTGCAATGAATTTGTTCATTGCTGCTACGAATTTGTTTCATTAGTGCAAGGAATTCTAGTCATTATTGTCATGAATATAACGGGTCCGCCATCTAACGTTTTTTTTTTCAACTAGTGCTTATTTCGTGAATGGTAACACTTAGCTCATGTCAGATTTGACAGATAATAAGTTTTATCCTTCCGCTGAACAAATATGGTTGTCTATACGCTTGAACAACGCTGGGAAATATGGGAAAAATGGGCCTTCGATCGACTTACAGAAGATGCCGATTTTGCCAAAAAACCATCTTTTCAGATGAAGCTCATTTTGATCTAGGCGGGTATGTAAACACGCAAAATTGTCGCATTTGGGGCACAGAAAACAGACATTGAAAAGCTGATGCACCCAAAACGAGTCACTGTTTGGTGGGGATTTTGGTCCAGAGGCATAATTGGCCCATTTTTATTCGAAAATGAGCAAGGAGTGGCCGTTACAGTCAATGGCGATCGTTATCGGGCCATGTTGAACGAACTTTTGTTCACAAAAACTGAAGAGGAGGATATTGACAACATTTGGTTTCAACAGGACGGCGTTAGGTGCCACACAGCCGAAGCTACACTCGATGTTTTGCATTATCAGCCGCAGAGCTGATGTCGTTTGGCCACCTCGGAGCTGTGATTTGACACCGTTGGACTATTATTTGTGGGGTGCGCTCAAAGATAAGTGTTACGCCGACAAGCCAGAGACAATTGACGCTTTAAAGAACAATGTTCGTGAAGCCATTGGTGAAATACAGCTGCACACAATCGATAATGTGCTTAAAAATTGGACCGATCGTGTAGGCTACTACATGGCCTGCCGAGGCAGCCATTTGAGTGAAATTATTTTCCATTATTAACCGGAAGGATTGTACTTTCAAATAAAAAAAGAAATTTGAGAAAATATTCAGTAGTTTTTTTTATAGCATTTTCAAAAAAAAAAAAAGTTATTTGGCGGACCCGCTAGTTCATTTAGGGTGACCAGACAATACCCTCACGAACACAATGCACACTTTCGATACGGCGAGTATGTTCGTGATTGTTTATCCGGGCACTAGTGTCGATAAACAGTTTATCCGAACAAGTGGAGGAGTTCGACACAAGTCTATGCACAACTGTCAAATGCAAACTGACAATTGTCAACCCAACAGAACACGCTGTACTCGTATATTCATAAATCTTACGTTTGGGAATTTATTTTCTGTGTTTCACTCCCGTTTTCGTTGATCTGGCTTTTCTCTCCAGAATTCAGTGAAGTTGTCAATCAAAGTGTAGCTGCTAACTATGCTGAAATAGTACTAATTTTTCTTGGTAATTTTCCACTAAATAATTCTTCTCCCTCACTGTACTCGGCACTTGTAAATAATGAAAATCGTTAACATCATTTTGTAATGAGTACGCACGGTAATAGGTTTGGAATGGATATAGTGGTACTGGGGCTGTATCATTGCTGGAGGTATACTTGTTGATTGTTGGAGTTGGGCACTGTCTGCACAGGAAGTTTAAAGTAACTCAGACGCCGTCTTTCTCTTTTTTCTACTGTCTACTGCACAAGATATTTGTGTATTATGTTGATTTCCACGTCATTCTTGTCTTTCTTTACTGTTGGCCAAGAACAATTTATGATCTCATTAAGCATTTAAATGGTCTATTAAAGAAAACAAACTGTTTTTCGGCTAGTTCACTCTATCCACATAACAAATTAACATTTTTAATGTAGTATAAAGAAGAGGTCATAATTTAACATTGATTTAAAATGCAATTTACAAACAATTTCATTAGAAATGAACAACCAATCAATGACTGAATGTAAGACTAAAGTTTCTTTCATTGTAGAATAACCAGTCGGTGTTTCTGTGCAATCCCCTACATTTTGTTGTACATATATGTAAAATTTAGTTTCTCTTAAAAAACTAACCAAACATTTCCAAATGACATAATGACCTTTCAAAGAAATTTTACCTTTAGGCTAATGTTTTCGTTAGATTATTTACGAAAACATTTCTCATTTCATTAAATGTACAAAAACATGTTATATTTTTACATAAACAAACATTTATGTTAATTAAGGGGGAAACTTGATGTTCGATTGAATCAATAAAAAAATCAATATCAAAATTTGATACCCTAAAATTTAAATTTCAAATGTTTTTGAGGAAAATAAAACAATTTCCATTTTATGTTGTTGATGTCTGGAACCCCTTCAGAAACAGTTTGATATGTAATATACAAATTTCGTTGCAACATTTTTAGACAGTGGGTTTTTATTGAATTTCAAATAATTTGACCTGTTTCAAACCAGATGTCAATTTTATTTAAATTAAAAGACCATAACGTCACTATGTTTTAGATAGATAACATTTAGTTTAAAAATAGTCATATCTACAATTATCAATAGGTAACTATGGATTGCTATGTGAGGTAGCATAATTATTTTAAGATTCAAAGATAAGATAAGGATAGGACCTAACATTTGAAAATGGTTGCCAGTGTTGCAGTAGTAATTTATTTTCGAATTTCACATGAAGAGACATACTTTTAATTGGGTTTGCTTTCAGAGAACTATAACCAATGATCAAAGAACGAAGAACCAAATTGATCACGTGGTAATTGATGGAAGGCACTCATCCAGTGTAATCGACGTTCGAGTGATCAGATGAGCAAATATATATTCTGATCACTACCTGGTAGCAGCAAAGGTTCGCACGAGATTAAGTAGAGTGAAAATCGTACGAAACCAGAAGTAGAGGAAGCTGGACAAGCTGATGCGCAGTGGAAACCCATTTTCGACTCTATAAAAACTGCCGCATTAACCGTACTCGGTTTCGAAAAACCGCTTCGCAATAAACCATGGTACGATGAAGAGAGTCGCATTGCAAATGATGAGAAGAACGCTGAACGTATGGCAATGCTTTAGTCAATTGCAATGCTAGGTAAACCGTCTCTTTAGGCGTAAGAAACGGCAGTGGAGAAAGCGCGAGAGTGAGAAAATTGAGACATACAGAAGGAAGAACGAAGCCCGAAAATTCTACCAAAAAGTTAAAAACGGAAATAAGGGACATGGTTCAGGGCCCCCCTTGTGTAAAGACAAGGACGGAAATCTCGTCGCAGATGTGCAGTGCATGTTGGGAATATGGAGAGAGCATTTCTCCGCGCTACTGGGACCTGAGATATCCAATGACGATGGGACAATCGATTACAACATGGACGACGACGTCGATTGCCTCCCTCCTAACCAAGTCGAGGTCGGAACAGCTATTGCCCGAGCCGACGCAAGAGCCGATGGATTACTAGCGGAGCTGTTGAAGGCTGGCGGCGATGAGCTGATAAGGTGCATGCATCAGCTCATTAGCAAAATTTGGTTGGATGAACGCATGCGGGGCGATTGGAGTCTCAGTTTACTATGTCCCATATTTAAAAAAAGGTGACCCGAGTCTCAGTGCCAACTACCGTGGAATTAGCGTTTTATCCATAGCATATAAGATTCTATCAAGTATAATGTGCGAAAGAATAAATCCATCGCTGACCTGATTGGGCCATACCAGTGTGGCTTTAGGCCTAGAAAATCGACAGCTGACCAGATTTTCACGCTATGCCAAATCCTGGAGAAGTCTATAAAGCGGCCTTCGATAGCCCGATACGGGAGAAACTCAAAGAAGCAATGTCTGAGCTTGGTATTCCTGGAAAAATTATACGCCTTTGCAGGATGACCTTGACGAACACCAAATCCGCAGTGAGTTGGGCACTGTCTTAAAGGAGAACATCATCGTAACATCTTAAAGGAGAACATTATGAGAAAAGCTGCAGTCAACATGAATGAAACCCTCAGTAGCAAGAGTCACATGCTGCTCTCGTATGCTGATGATATCGATATCATTGGGCGCACAATTAGAGAAGTTACTGCTGTGTTTTCGAGAATTGAGAAGGAATCTGCAAAAGTGGGTCTGAGAGTAAATGACGGCAAGACAAAATTAATGGTTTCAATGAGCAGGGCCTTCACTCGATTAGACCAAAGCATGAACGTTGAGAACCGATATCATTTCGAGGTAGTAGACGAATTTTTATACCTCGGATCTGTAGTAAACAAAAACAACAACGTCAGCTTTGAGATCAAGTGGAGAATTGTGCTTGCGAATAGATGTTATTTTGGGCTAAGCAAGCACTTTAGAGATAAAGCTCGTATGACGAAAATCCAGCTATACCATACTTTCATACAACCTGTCTAGCTTTATGGCGCAGGAGGGAGTCTTCGAGAGAAAAATACTCCGGAAGCTTTATATCCCTATAGTGCACAACGGCGAGTATTGGCGACTCATGAACCATGAGCTGTATGAGCTTTAAAAGAGCGATTGCGTTGGCTGGGCCAGGTCAGTAGAATGGGTGAAGACGAACCAGCACGAAGGGTTTTCGAAACCGAACTTGAAGGAAGGCGAAAAATAGGAACACCAAGACTCCGCTGGAGGGATCAGGTTGACGAATCCCTGCGTACACTTGGTATTACCAACTGGAGAGATAAAGCAAAAGATCGAACTGGTTGGCGAAATATGTTATCTTCGTTTTGTAAGGTCCCTGACCACCCGGGGTTGTTCCAGACCGGATAAGTAAGAAAGTATAACCAATTTTAAGGAAAATATCGACCCCGCATTATTTGCTTCTGCCATTTAGTCATTACAATATTCCGTCAGGAATAGACCCTCCACCATACGATTGGGGTATAGTTGCTTTGTCGTTCCGTTGACATGTAATGGGAACAGATGGTTCTCTGGAGATGAAAATAAGTTTTTGCAAATGTTTTCTTGTGTGTTTTTCTTGCGATATTTTTCGAAAAATTGCATAGTGGGGATTTCCAAATCTAAATCAATTTTCCTTTTCATTTAGTTTGATGAATTTTGCAATAGCATTATTCCAAACTACCGGTTATGAATATCTGTGGCAAGATCTGAGATTGCTATACCGTATCCCAGGAATTAGCTTGAATAAATAAAATGAAACTCTTTTTAAAAATATTCTCCATGAAGATCAGTAGACTTTTGCATGCGTGTGAACTAATTTTCCAAACAATTTTGCCCTTCCGAATGAGGGCATCAACCGATTTTTCAGGAGTCCAACTACATTGATCAGGAAATTTGTTTTTAATGTGCGGGAATACCAAAAATGTGGCCCAACCATAATGCACGATGTCTATTGTGAGTCACTCCTTAACGTCAAGTTTTTTGCTCAACTTAATTTAACATTTCTTTGTTTCAGTGTTTGTCAAATTCATCCATGGAGAGGTACACAATTGAGCAGCGCGTTAAGATTGTTCAGTCTTTTACAAAAATGGGCTCTCAAATCGAAATATATTTCGCGCACTTCGTGATTATTTTTGTCAGCATGACAACGTAATTCTTGCGGCCAGAAATTGAGAATATGGACCTGGACGATATGTGGTTCCAAAAGGTTGGTGCCACACAGCCAACGAAACAATTACCCTGTTTTTTTATGCCATTAAGCTATCGCCACTTACGACTTTCCAAATAAAACGATCCACATTTAATACTACGAAATGTGGCAACATTTTCTGTAATGGTTAAAAAAAATTGCGATACGGCAACACGTTTGTAGCCAGCAACAACAGATATTTTATTTTCGTTCATTTATTTCAGTTTTCAAACTCTACACAAATGCGGTTGAATTTTATGTTTCGGGATTTGGCAACGCTAGTGTTGCACTCTGGCAACTGACAGCTCTATCGTAAAGTTGGCCATTTTTGAGGTTACGGGTACTCAGAAAGTTTTGACATACGAGCGCTATTTGTGTTGTTTACAGTAACTTAAAAGATTCATCTCGGCCCAAAAATGGAATTAAATCGTGAACATTTTCGTGCGATTATTTTTTACAACTTTCGACGTGGATTAAATCAGCAACAGTGCATGGATGAACTTAATTCAGTTTTTGGCGATGAAGCTCCATCAAGGACCAGTGTTTATGGATGGTATGGTGAATTTAATCGTGGTCGTAGTTCTTTCCAAAGCGAATTTCGTGAAGGTCGTCCAAAATCAGCTGTTGTTCCGAAAACCATTGATGCTGTCCGCGAACTGATTTTGCAAGTTCATCATGTGACCTATCATGAGATTGAGACAACCTTAGGCATTAGTGGGACCAGCATATGTACATTCAATATTGCATAAACATTTTACTGTCAAAACAATTTGTTCGCGTTGGATCCCACACAATTTGTCATTCGCTCATAAGAAGGCTCGTGTCGATTGGTCAAAAGAAATGCTCCAAAAATACGATCGCAATGCTTCGAACACGTCTATGACATCGTGACAGGTGACGAATCCTGGATTTACGCGTATGAGCCCGAAGGTAAACAGCAGTCAACTGTATGGGTGTTTCAAGATGAGCCAAATCCTACGAAAGTTGCTCGCGCCCGAAGGACTTCCAAACAAATGGTCGCCTGTTTTTTCGGAAAAACCGGACATGTCGTAACCGTACCACTCGAACAACGCAGAACAGTGAATTGTGAGTGGTACACAACCATTTGTTTGCAGTTGTCTTTCAAGAAATTAAGAAAACCAACCGTCGAAGATGGATCACTCTTCACCACGACAATGCGGGCTGAAACATCGGCTGAAACAACTGCATTTTTGAGCACCCAAAACAACGATTTGATGGGTCATCCGTCGTATAGTCCTGACTTGGCACCGAATGACTTCTTTTTATTAAGGTACGGAGAAAACAAACTGAGAGGTCAACGTTTTTCGACACCTGAAGAAGCGGTTGCTGCATTCAGAATACATGTTGTGGAGATACCTCAATCAGAGTGGCAAAAGTGTTTCGACAATTATTTCAAACGCATGCAAAAGTGCATAAATCTTCATGGGGAATATTTTGAAAAACAAATAAAGTGATTTTCGATGATTAATAATTGTTTTTGTTCTCTAATTCCGAAACATAAAATTCTACCGGTATATACCAACAGTACAAGAATACAAAAAAGTATAAATACAAAATAGATATAATTTTGACAAGTGAAACGAAAAAATTCCAGCACCTGTTTCAACGACTATAGCTGACAGATAATTCTACCACGATCAATATGTATAACATTTACCTCGTAGTTGTTAACAATTTAATTCCAATTTTGATTTCAGTCGGATATAAAAATCTATCCTTCAAGTTTAAAAAAGTTATAAAAATACACGTAGTTTTCCATTAAATAAAATAATTTTAGTGTTTGTTTAATGTATGAGAAATTTCATACTACAAGCTTACAAGTCATGAACATTTTTCTAATTGAAAACTGGTTGTTTTTTGTTGGAAATAATAGACAATTCAGTTCAACACACACTCACTGGCATGACTAGTTTCGAACTTCGTGACAAGTTCATCATCAGATGCCTAACTATTATGCCTGAATTGATACCATCGGTTGATCATCAATCGTATATATAAATACAAACTTAAATCTGCAATTCACATGTGCGAATTAGTATCGATGGAGGATCCCTAATGGCCAGTTTTTAAGTGCTTAGCTAACCTTCTCATTACTTAATATTAATTCTAAGTTAATTACAGGTTAACTTTGCATTTTGTTTTTCAGTGGTGAGTTAATGTAAGTCGCCATATTGTCAACTAATATGGCAACCCTTGTATTCTTATTGGAAAAAACGTGTGTTTTGGGATAAATACCAAAACAACAAAGGGGAACAAACAAAATGGAATGATGTAAAATAAGAAATAGATGCATAAAATCGAAGTCATTTTAACAAAAATGTGTAAAAAACTATATAGGCGCAACAATTTAACGATCTAGACTCAATTTATATGTAAAAATACGCAAATCTGGAACATGTATTTTATACAATCTTCATTTCTCCCTGTGACACTCAGTAATTTGATTGTCAAAATATAATGGTTCGGACTATAAGTTAACCAACCAACATTTGGTGGTTAAATCATAGTTAAACAATGACTAAAAAACACAATTCGATGTTTAACCACAATTTAACAAAGAAGCGAAGATCACCACTGACTGAAAAACTGGCCATAAGTATCAATATCACTGAAAGGCCTATAAATCCAACAACAAGAACAGACAGAATTTTCCCACCATGTTCTTCTTTTCCTCATGCATTCTCGCATTGTTGCAGTGCTTTGTGGTGAGTTTTTTCTGTCATTAAAATTCAAACTCAAATAATTTTAATGAACTTAAAATGTGTAAGCCGTTTTGCAAATTTCTGATTTTGAGTCTCTCCTTGATAACATTTTCATTCACAAGAAATGGTAACGAAATGTATCTAATATAATTTTTTGTTGCCATTTCTTGAAATTGAACATGTGGCAACATTGTCATTGCTTAAGTCGGAATTTAAGTGGAAAACTGAAGTGCCACTTAATATCGTTTAGCTGTCCCGTACAAATTAAGCTATAATTAACTTTAGCAGGGTAAAAAACACACTTAATGACTCTTTTGCGCGAGAAATACAATGGCCGTGTTATCTCTCGTCGTGGCGATGTTAAGTGGACCCCACGATCATATGATTTAACACCATTAAAAAGTATACGTCAATAAGCAAAGAACAATTCAAGAGCTAAAGGATGAGATAATTCGGCATATTGACGACATTGGACCTCAATTACGTCTCAGGGTCATTGAAAATATGGACCGTCGCATAGAGGTATGCCACCGAAGCCGTGGCGAGCATTTAGCCGATATTTTTTCACACATGATTGCTATAGATCCTTCTATCATAATAAAAAATATTAAGATAATTGTCTGAAAACTTTTTGTTTTATTTACAACTAATATCGTGCGTTTTGGTTGGACCACCCTTTAAGATATCAGTGTGTGCCAGATTGGGGATGTAAAGCGAATGACCCATCAAATCAATGTTTTTGCTGGTCAAACTTGCACGTGTATGAAACATTGCGCTTGTATCCGACGATGTGTGGCAGCTAGCACTGTCTTTATGGTGAGTAATATTTCTTTGGGGGTTTGTGGTTTTTAATTCACCAAAAACTATTGCCAAACAGAAGGCTGTTTACTTGGCCGGGCCGAAAAATAAGAAATTGTAGATACACGAATTGGTTAGCAAAAAAATCGTTCTAAGGGTCAAGTAGATAACACACTAAAAATGTTAGAAGAAAAAACTATTTATCCCTTCACGTCCCGCAATGCACTTGAAGCAAAAATGAGATTCAATTTCACATATTTGCTTCAAGTGCATTGCGGGGCATGAAGGGGGTAAATGGTTTTTCGGAAATTTTATTTTAGTTTCATCAATGAACTATTCTCTTGATAAGCCGGAAGTTGTAAAGAATATTCACACTAAAATGTTCACAAATTAATTCCATTCACATAGTTATCCAAAACAACATACGCCCAGAAACCTAATTGTTTCAGAAGAGGTTGTAAATTCGGCTGTAACTACCGACTTGGGGCTGCCACAACCGGATAGAGGGTGTCATGACTCAAGTTAGTCCCCACAACTGACATGCGTTTGAAGCAACTTTGTTTCATAATTGATTCGGTTGTGGCATTTGAATCTTCAATTACATTCGTTCTGTCAACTAAAGTTTCTAAAAGTTACTAAAAAGTTTTCTACGCGTAGCGTTCTTTTCATCACTTGTCATGCGACGCTGTTCATCGTATTATGGTTTATCTTTAAGAGGATTTTCATAACCAAGTACGGTCGGTCTATGCAGCAATTTTCATATAAATGTGCTTCCACTGCGCGTCAGGATTATGAGGCGAGGATGCGATCTTCGCCAGTGTCTGAGTGTTTGGTTTCGTACTACTTTCGGTCTGCTTATCCATGTGCGAAGTTTTGCTGTAACCACGAAGTGATTCGAATCGATATTAGATCCTCGAATCACACGTACGTCCATTACGCTAGTAGAGTGCCTTCCATCAATTACCAGATAATCAATCTGGATCCTCGTCTGTTGATCAGGGGATATCCAAGTAGCCTTATGGATGTCTTTATATTGGAACCTCGTACTACTGACAACCATGTTTTTCTCCGCCGCAAAATCTACCAATCTCGTTCTGATGGCGTGTAGGCAGAATTTACCGATGGTTGGTTCAACGACACTTTTCCATTAAAATCACCTAGAACAATCTTAATGCCATGACCCAGGGCAGCTGTCGTAAGTTTCTTCTACGCGAATTTATTACTTATGCGCTTGTCTATAGGTTCACTCACGGAGTTGAACCTCGAGACCAGATGTCGCAGACTTTTTCTAACTAAAAATACGCAACTAAATTCAAATAACAGCTGTAGTATATGTCACAGTATAGTATATGTCACAGTACCTGTCCATAGTTGAACAGTGGTATAGAATCTCTATAATGTGCTAACATTCCATGTGTATATCCATAAATCGTGGTATTATAATGTTTGGAGGGGTCGTCAACCAATTGGGGGGTTTTATGGTCATCATTTTCACTTTGTATTTCCATTTGCCAATATAACAGTGGCCGAAGGCAATCCCAGTCCACCGTGGTTTTGAATTTTACCTACTGCCAGGCTGATTATGTTTCAGTCGCTTATTGTGGATCAGATGCTAACTAGTTGGAATGCAGTGTGTCGAAACTGCATTTTTGTTTATTTACATTTGGGCCGCAGTTGGCCAGTAGTGTTGGCTCATTCGCCTTCAAAGGACAAAAGAATATGTCTGTTAGTTCGAAGAGCTTCAGTGACAGGGTCACTTGAGATGCATTAGTGATCGCATAACCAATCTGGCTGCTCGTTTATTTCGCCTTCTCACTCTAGGGACGGTTCCGATAAAACCATTGCCCAGGGCATACTTTGAGGATGTAGGGAGCTGTTTGGACTGCCCTACAAAGGAATTATTATAACCATTACCTAATAAAAAAAATGTCCAACCACGTTCAATTTATGTTTGTTGATTAGAACAATTGGCAAAATTGCATGAGCCCGGGCCCGGCTCACAAAAAAAAAAAGAAAATTTAGTAAAATATCGCAATTTCAGAAAAAGGCTTGGAAAAACTTCTCCCGAAAAAAAATCCAAAAGCGAGCAAAATATTAGAAAAAAAAATATGTTTTGTGTATCGGACTTATTCCGCCCTCTGAGTTCAAAAAAGGGACCCGAAATGATTTTTATACAGTGCTCAAAAAGAATTAGTGCGTTTTAGTTGGCAAAAGCGGATTTAAAAAAAGGTTTTTTAAAAAATGTTTTTTTTAAAACTGGAATTTTTTTTAAATAAAATTAAAAGTTTTGCGGCCGTTCCATGATCACGTATGTGACGGTTTTACTCGTTTTTCACCTCCAATAAATTTTTAAAAGGTTTTAATGCTGATAATATTCTTGAACTTAAACTTTTACTGTAAACGGGATGCTATTGTTGCCATTTACAAATTTTTCCAGAAATATTGCATCATAAATTAAAGTATAGTAAATAAATTTGTAGCTATCATGTATGTGACATTTTGGAGAAGTGCTTTTCATATTCAACACTTTGGAAATTTATTTCCGCTAATTTATAATGGTTTCTAGGCTTAATTTTTTGTAATAGTTAAAACAAAAGCTGACATTATAGAAAACATTTTTATTTTATTAATACATTTGAAATCCAGGCTATTAAAAAAATTATTTGCCTATCATGTTTGTGACAGGGCAGAAATTTTTTTAAAAGGCTTATTATACCATTTGTTTCTCTAAATAATAAATCCAAATACAAATATTATTAAATTGTATTGTTAAATTGTATTGTTAATTTCCAGCAGATTATCCCGAGAATATCTCTTAACTATGGCTGGTTTCAAGGATCTACAATCAATATAAAAGTGTAATTCAGAGTTACAATTAATAATTGAATGTACCCTTTGAATTCCTTTGATTTCAATTGCGCTTGACCGATCTATCTATCTATATTTTGTGGCCGTCGGTGGTGCAATGGTTAGTGTGCGCGCCTCTTGTACATGAGATCCTGGGTTCGAACCCTGCTCTGACCACCTTAAAAAAATTTCTTTCAGCGGCGGTCACCTCGCATAGTGATGACGACACTATCGAGTCTACAGCCATGAAAAAGCTTCGCAAAATACCGTTCGGAATCGGTGTAAAACTGTAGGTACCAATCAGTGAGTGAAAACTGGAAAGCGCACAGCTCAGTGATTGTGAGAAGCTCTCCCCTGTCCCTTCATGGGATGTAATGGGAAACCATTTATTTTAATTTTTTAATCTGTCGATTCAGACTCGGCCGTGTACTTCCAGTCTAAGGTCTCAAATTTGTGTTGGAATTTAGAATTTAACAGGTACAGGAAGTAGGCCATGTATCGATTTTTGAATTCGCTGGATGGGCCATCAGTGCAAATTATTAATTTGGATTTACTTTTCGTTTGAGTTATGTGCAAGAGGTTGGTAAGAAACACAGCAACAGTGTTTTTAGTTTTATCTCCTGTGTCTGATACTATGAGGAAACATTTGTTTTTTTTTGGCATCAAACAGTGCTGCTGTAAATAAAGTTACGCTTTTTCGACTCCATAAGGCTGATTGCAATTCCCCTTGCCATGCACATGAATAGTTCATTGCAAAGTCAAATTGAAGCACTAAACTATTCTCTTTGTCGCTTTGAAATGAAGATTAATCCGAACATGTTCTTGAAAATCGGGTATAGCACTTTTAATTTCATATGTCTTCTGCTGCGCAACCCTCCTGAGATTTGATTTTAAGCCTCTTGGAGTCCTGGTGTTTTACCCACTGGTTCCAATGAACGCGAGTTTCGGCTGTAAACTTTGGGCCTACACTCTCCAATGTGAGGAGTTTTCCGTCTCGACAATTTTAACACTTATTTTTCCAGCAGTCTGACTGCGAAACTTGGTTACTGTCTGTAGTCTCTGAACACAGGAATTTTCCCAAAAATTGGTGATTGTGTTGTAGTTTTAAGCCACCCAACATCATTTGGAAATTCGCATGTTTGAAGCACTTACACTGGTTGGCAGGAGTATCTTTAATTAAAAGTACATTCTGTGGACGCCAGCTACAAAATTTGGAGTAGCCAATTTTGTAATTAGGATATTGTTCTATAAACAAGAAATGGGCTTACTTTACATGTAACGTTAAATAATATTTTCGCCATTTCATCTTTTAGGCCTGGAGCGGTGTACACAATATCAGATTGTAAAACATAATTAACAACTAAATTTTCTAAGACGTTGATATCGTTGCCATTAGTTGCATCTTCCATTTCCTGAGACACTTTTAGTCCAACATGTGAAGCCAACCCTGACACGATGGCTAGCTTTATGCTAGGTGACTTGGGAAGAGATCGCATAGATTTACCGAGAGTTTTATAATAGGTCTGCCGCACTCTATATGGCATAGGAGATAGTGAAGAAACATTGGAGGTACTTGAATTATTGGGTGAGCTCAGACCTAACTTCTTACGTATTCTACACTGCTTCTGTCTTTCATTGGCTGATTCTCTCTGTTTCTACTTTTCAGAAGCTGAAAAAGTTTCAGCTTGATTTTGTCTGGTGGCCCGAATTCTGGGTCTTCGCACTTCTTCTTGTAATATTTTTTCTGGTTTATTGCCAACCTCTGCTTCTTGGTGGAGACAATTTTCACAAGGAAGGCTGCTGAGAAGCACACGGTTTATACAATGTTAACCATGCAAATGTTATTATGTTAACCATGCAAATTTTAGATTATATAAAATCAAAACAAAAGAAAAACTTACATATTTTCCAGAGCAATCCTTGGTACAACAATTTTACTCATAAACTTTAGGAAATAACTTTTTCACTCCTACTGGAAGAAGAATGTTCTTTCTACTATAAATATTGCAAGATGAAGAATACAAAGTTTAGTGCTGCCAGATGCACAATAGACATTTTAGCGTTGTCAGATAATGAAGTTATTATTACAATATTCACCTGATATTTAATTACGATATCTACCTGATATTTACATAATTACGTTAGTCACAAACATAATAGCCTAGAACACACAAACTTAAAATGTAAAAAAACATGCCAATATTTATTTCAAGTCATACAGGCAAACTACCTTTGTATTGGTGATAGGAAAATGTTAGCTTTAATAATGAGTCTTCTACAACAATAAATGCAAGTTTCTGTCATGTATGTGACATCGAGATTTTATGTATTCATTAGAAGTTGAGTAGTAAGCAGGAAATAGATGTAATGATAAGTTCTACACTGTTATTTATTAGTATTTATACATAAGAAATGGGTTACTATATAAAAGAAATTTACAAATAATCATTAAGAGTGAAATTCTACATCCAAAGATTAAAAGTTACGAATTTGTAGTAGGCTGCAATTCAACTACTCAATATAGGTCCTAGATACAATTGGACTTGAATATAAATAACACCATTGAAAAGAGAAACTATTTGGCATTTAATAATGAGGGTTACCCATTTTTTGAAGAAAACTTTAGAAAAAAACCTGTGGTTGTGGAATCTATGGAACGGCCCTTTTTGATGTCTAAAAATAATAATTTGTGAACGATTTTCCCGCTTCAAAATTGTGTTTTTCCTATGATTTTCGATGATTTTCCTGAATTGAATTTATATATTTTATTTTTCCGATTTAAAAATATGAGGGGGGGGGGTAAGATTCCGCTTTATTTGTTTTTAAAGGCGAATTTATAAACAATTTAAAAAACAATTTTTTTTTAAATTTAAAAAAAGTTTTTTTTTTATAAAGAAAATTCCCGTCAAAATTTAAATATTTTATTTTTCCCACTTTAATATGGGGGAAAATAAGAAAAAAGATTCCGTTTTACTTGGTTTTAAAAGCGAATTTATAAAAAATTTAAAAAAATTTTTTTAAAAAATATAAAAATTTTTTTTTCAAAAAAAAGCATTTTTCCAGCTTCATAATTGCGTTTTTCCCACGATTTTTGATAATTTGCATAAATGGGGACATGATTTTCCTGAACATATTTTTCTTTATACCTAATGAAATTCAATGACTTCATTCATGCATCGTCCGTTGAGTAGAGAAGATGTCGCACATAACAATTATTGATATACATGATATAGCGTGAGAGGCCCCTCGTTTTAGTCGAGAAATTTATGCATTTTGGGCTTATACCCGGGCACAGGAGTTTGGTTTATCCCAAAAAGCATCTAACCCCAATGGTCTGGGGGCAAGAAGGGGACAATAAATTCGCTTGGAGATGTTATTATTGGTTTTCCGAACATAGACAAAAAAAGAAACGATGCAATTTCGGCGTATCATTAAAAAAAAAATTATTTCCTTTATTTTGATGGAGTTTGAAATTGATTTTTTTGCTATTTTTTTTAAAACAAATTTCTATTTCCTTTATGTTGATGGAGTTAGAAAATTGTTGTGTGAATAGTGCCGCAGACAAAAATTTTTTTTTAAAAAAAAGATACTCTTTTCCGTTCGTGAATACCAGTAATCGGGTAAATTTTGCGAACAAATTTACATTATTTTTTGTTCTTATTTGGAAATTTATTTTTTTAATTTTACCAGACCCGGTATAATATCTTAAAATAGGGTTATCTCGGTCCACAGACGGTGCACAGCCGAAGTATATATGCGACCAAATTCTCGAGCAAAATACATTGAATTTGAGTACCCACACTTGCTTGTTCGTATATGCAGCCGTTCGTGCAGCCGTTTTTTGGACCCTAGGGGCCCCATGGGCCCGAACGTTAAAACATTTTTTGGTTTCTGAAATTGTCATATTTTACTCGATTTTGGTTTTTTTTTGGTTTTTGAGCCGGACCCGGGCTCATGTATTTGAGCCGAATAACTCCCTTTGGCAGCCACCGGGACAACAAATGCCTATGTGTAGGAGAGACATGTTAGAGCTCATTTGGGCAAATTTATGAGTACAATCGCAATAATATTATCATTACCGACCAGGTTTTCTAAATTGTGTGGTCAGCATTAAAAAATACTTTAATAGACATATCTTATGAATGCTGCGTCTAATCGCAACAAGGGCAATATTTCGACATTACAAAAATATAAAAATTTTCGTAAATCTTAAGCAGAGCGTCTAGTCGCAAAAACAACGAAATTCCACTATCACGATTTCAGAGATATTAAAAATACTTTCCGGCATGTGATGAAAATCGATCGAGTAAAAATCGAATACGATTTGACTATTCAAACGAACCTTATTGACACAATTTCTAACATTTGGGAACAAATATTTTATATAAATACTAGCTGACGCGGCAAACGTTGTTTTCCCTTCAAATTTTATTTTCACTGAAAGTCTGGATCCGTTGCAAAGTCATGGTCGATTGATATTTCGAAGAAGAATTTTCAATTCAAATCAGTAAGAACTGTCACGGCAATATATGAAATTCATTGGATTGACAGTGGCGCCATCGATCGAAAATTGGTCGTACCAACTCAGAAACCTTCGTGGGCTAATGCAAAACAACTTTACTGAAGATAATCACATGACATAATCATAGTATACGCTTCTATAAAGGACATACAGACACACATTTATTGATGTGTTAACATCTATACGCGCGCCTCTAGGGCAGTAAACTATAAATTTAATACATACGCAAGTGTTAGGTTTGTAAGAGTAAATCATCGTTTGTTTGTTCGTTGCTTGGCAGTCGGTATTGAAGGTGATTATTGGGCGATTTTCATATAATTTTCCCACGCGATTTTCTCCGGAAATTCATAGCCGATGTTACTAATTTTTGGAATAAAAAGCTAGTGCGGGTTTCGACGAAGAGTTTAGGCCAACAATTAAGGCGATCCGATATCGGCGAGCCGAGATTGAAGTGTTTTAATTTGGAGTAATATTAAAAAAGTATTTTATGTTGATCTTCGGTTATATCGTACGAATATAACAATGTATGTATGTATGTACAAGTGTCTGTTGCTTTGCATTCTTTGACTTTTGTGGGAATAAAACAAAAAGTATTGAGCACGAAAATAATGACACATGTGCTTGCACTGGGTCTTTAAATAATTTTAAGTATTAATATTATTTAACTGTAACGTCACCATATGATTGAACGCTGTTTTTTATTTTCCAATGTAACATTTACGAATGTGTTCATAGAAATCGAACAGGTACCGTGTAGCAAAAAGGTGTTAACACATCGCCCGTGAGTTCGAACACTCATTGGATTTTTTTTTTAGATATATAGATAGATTATTCAATGGCACAAAAAGAAGAATAAACTAATTTGTCTGATTTCGAACTGGACCGCTAACAACGGACTATCACTTAACCCACTGAAAACCGACCTTATCTTGTTCTCTCGGAAATACAAAATTCCCGCATTTGAATTGCCGTCAATTAATAAGGGCAATTACAGTTGACGGAAAAGGTCAAGTATATGGGAATATCGACAGCCGCTACATCCCTGGTGAGAATCAGAGATTGTGGCGTTTTGATATCGGGGCATTCCGGACACGCTGAATTACTACTCAACTCTATTCCCGTAAAAACGGACTACTGTATCCTTTTTCTATCTTCTACCAGCGACAAATGTAAGGATTTCTATTCCGAACAGGAATTCCTGGGAAAAGTCACCGGAAGGGGACACCAGTCGTATCAGACTTTTCACGGATGTATCAAAGTTGCACGAGCAAGTAGGCTATGGGGTCCATTCACCGGACCTAAACGTAAATATCTCCTTCAAGCTGCCTGATCACTGTAGTATATTTCAGGCGAAAGTTACCGCCATACTCGAGGTTGCTGAACTACTGAAAAGTAGTGTCACAACCCTCCGGAGAATATGTATCTACACGGACAGCCAGGCTGCCATAAAATCTTTGGAAGCCATGTTTGCTACGTCCCTGACGGTCACTTAGGGTGATGGCAGAGTATTTTGACATCCGGCTCATCTGGGCACAGGGACACAGCGACATTCCAGGCAATTGCGTAGCGGATGCGTTAGCTAGACAGGGTACTACGGCACAGGTTCTTCCGGCAAAAGAAGGTGTTAGTATTCCAATCTCTACCTGCCGTTTGCAGATCAAGCAGTGGGCCGATAATTTGTTCAATGACAAGTGGAGACTTACTTCAACTTGCTGACAAGTCAGGGTCCTCTGGCCGCAGGTGTACATGAAGAGGACTAGGCAACTACTTAACTTGCCGAGACTCAGGTTGTCTACAACGATAGGAACACTTACGGGACATTGTCTTATAGGAAAACACGCCCTAAGATTGTGACATAGAAACGCCACTCTCTGTAGATGATGCATGGAAGAGGACGAGGAAGCGACGAAACACCTTCTCTTTGGATTGCCCTTCACTGGCAGGACTGAGAAGTAGGATATTCGGAACACATTTAGTTAGCACCGTAACCGTACAGGATAGGTCTTATAGACAAATTTATTGAAAGGGCAAATTGGCTAGATGACTACTCAATAGTTGATATAGAGGAAACTGCAGGTATCACAATGGGCTCCTTTAGCCTACGTGTGCTAGACAGCTTGCTATCTTGCAGCCTTTTCAACCAACGAAGCAACCAATCAATTGACAAAATAACATCATTATTATGTCAAATCGAATGCGATTTAAATAGATCGATTTCCATCACATACTTGTATATCTTCTTAACGGCGCATCTAATCGCAAATTGGACGAACTTTAGTGACCTGCGTTACAAAAATATCAAAATGTAAACATATTTATCCTGCATCCGAAACGATCCCTCTATTGGCAAACAAATAAAATTTTGTAATCACAATTGCAGAAATATTCATATAAATATTCCACTAAAAATTATTAAAAGTTCTATATCCTAAATGTTTCAGCTGACTCTTTGAGTCGTAGCACAGTCGTTAATGCGTTGCAACCCAATTCCAATGTTGTAGCCAAATATTAAAATCCGGTGAATATATGATTTTATACTGTTAACTTAGGGCTTAATCATGTATGTAAGTCACTTTCGCATTCTCGGAATTCGCGAAGTGAATGTTAATTACAAAGGCCGAGGGCCCTATGCATCTTTGGATCACAAATCATATAAATTCTTATGGCGGTAAATATCGCACGGATATCCCTAAGTACCAGCGTGCACACTGGAAAGTCAATTATTCCACGACAAGAGCAGAAAGCTGGAAAATTAAAGTACTGGGAATCAATTGGCTTAATGTATAGAATATTGAGCTGCATTTTCTATCTCCCAAGAATCCTAGAGTTATAGTTAGCTATTTTAAATGAAACTAAAGCCCAGTGGATAAATTAGGGTAAGGATGACCTTGTGAATGAAATTTCTGTACTGGTTGTATTACTCGCTTGATACATCAACAATATCTCGACTTTCTTCTTCTATTCGAATTTCAATATACTTCAACACTGACACATTTCAACAGCTACAAAGGCAAACTCAGAAAATTAAAATTCTTTAAATTCCAATATCGTCACTTTAAGATGTCTGTCAAAAATAAATTTAAATCTGTCATTTCATCAAATTGACAACACACTAAAACCTAATCTGTCCAAATGACGTCCTCACTCACTTGGCCCATTTACCCGATACTGTGAGACACTTGTTAAGAAAAGTTAACAACAAATTAAAAATATAGCAGGAGGGACCGAAAAGACCCATGAGACAGAGCAACGGCCGAAACGTCGAGAGCGACAACAGCAATTTCACACCACACAGATGTAGTTATTTCTTACAATCGAATGTAGAAATATCAAAGATATTGGAGCAGCCTCAAATGCATATTGACACTTTCAATACAATTGACAAGTCTCCAGCCGTTGTGCGTATCACTGCATTGTTGCCCGTTGCAATGTCTAACTCAGGGATTGAAATCAAACGAGTTGCATGAGTGGTAATAAAAAATCCGTGGCCCCTTGTCATGTAACAGCTTAAGATTTGGGGACACCAAACAAACAATCCAACGCATTATATTTTATAGAACAGAGTAAACAAATTTGAAAATAAAAATGTGAAATTTAAGAATTATAATCTTGGTTTTGTTTCGAGATTGAAAAAAATTAACGACAAACGAATGAATTGAAATGGCAAGAAATTTGTTTAAAGGGCTACAAATGAATGACATGCTGTCAATGTAGAAAATTGTATCAAATTTCCTAATACAAAAATTAAAAAATCGAGTTTTTATGTTTTTTTAATAATTGCATTTTATGTTTTTTTAGGTCAATGTACGAGTATTTAAAATGCATTATGCTTATGGCTCATGCAGCAGAGGTTACTAAAATTTATGCTGAAGTAGATCCGTGCATTGGATCGAATGTGCATAAGTATCCACTCGGGGTAAATAATTAAACGTTGATATATAGTCAAAATTTCTCGGAAAATATTTACTTCGTAAATCTTAATATTAAAATATTAATATTTTTCATCTTATACTAAAAATGTTGTTGGACTGAGAATATTTATTGCTTAAACTCCCAATATTATAGTCGCCTAAAGGGTTAAGTAAAAGCATAATACTTCACTTGAAAGTCAGCCATGTCATTACGCGAGCCATTATGGAAAAGAGGTTTCACTTTGTTCCTTTTGAAATAGCTTTTTCCGCCATGGAAAAACATTAAATGTCAGCTTTACTGGGTCAATGAATCCACATGTTGATAGATAACGGCGCCAGCAACATATTGCAGGAACCATGTACATTTGTAGAAACATTGCTTTCGTGAATTGAAGATCTGCTGCGTTTTGTTCCTTTATTGTGACAGACAGCAGTATTTTCAGCTGTTTTCATCAAACAAAACATGTATTATAATCTTTCAATCATTGTGTCCAAAACATGTTATTTTGAATAGCAAACACAATGTGTTTGGACACAAGTATACTATATTTGCAACAAGCTACAATCACGTTATATTTGCATCCAAACAACAAAAAAAGACAACAAATTTCAGCGTGCACTATACAGGGTGATTCAGGAAGTTCCGGACAAATTTCTCCAGCGTATTCCTTGGCTGATTTCATGAAGAAAAGTCCTCTAGGACCATGTCCGAAAATGCAAGGGTGCGAAATGGCAGCGGGTTCACAATTTTCGGATTGGTGGTCTGAGGGTAGTCGGGTAAAGTTGCTAACTTCTGAGCCAGTGGTAGGATTTTTGTTTTTGGGCTTGTTGTAAAGGTCTTTAAGAGGCCTTTCAGAATCAATAAAAAAATAGAAAAAAGTCAAATCGCCGAGATACAGAGCTTTCGGAAAAGAATGGAAAAAATATTCAAATAACTTCAATTTGCTCAGCCAGATGGCAGGCAACTTATCTTTTTTCCTGTTGAATGATAGCCAAACCTCTTACCTTTCCAAAATGAGCCAAACGAAGTCCAGAGGTCTTACCGTTCCAAAGTTATGACCATTTTACTGAAATGCAAAAATGGTTGTTTTTGTTTTTTCAAGCGAAAATTTAAGATTTTATTTTATTGAAATTTTTGGCTAAAGAATCAAACACATAAGGAAAAAAAACATTTGATGTTAAAGGAAGTTTTCAATGTGGTTCCCATTTTCTACTAAACACAATTGCAGCCGTTTGCGAATCACATCCGGGATCTTTGGGATATTTTAATTTGAGTTGGATTTCAATTTGTACTTTGCAGTTCACAATTGTAATATAGAACTGATGCAGCTTCAATGTCCCATATAATTTAAGTGTATGATTGCGGAACCGGATGCTAATTGTAATGATGTAAAGACATGGCTTGGAAATGTTTTGTGAAATCGATTTTTTTATTAATTTGCTCAATTGGTGGAAGACTTTGGATTTATAGAAGCCCATGAAATCATTTAACACAATCAATAAGCTATGCGCTTCTAATTTTTGAGATTACTTACTTATATTTCCAGTCTCGAACAACCCCGGGAGTCAAGGACTTTCGCCTACCAGGTATCGCCCCAGTTGGGAATACCAAGTGAACGCAGGGATTCGTCAACCTGACCCCTCAAGCGGAGTGTTGGTATTCCTATTTCCTTCGAGTTAGTTTCGAATTCTAGTGCGAATTGCTATTCCTCCGACTTCGTCCTTCACACTAGTTCGTCTTCACCCATTCTACTGACATGGCCTAGACAGCGCACCCCGTTGTTTTGATCCGCTTAATTATGTCAATTTCAGAATATAGCCCATGCAGCTCAAGGTTCATGCGTCGACGATATTCGTCGTTGTCCACTATAGGGCCTTACATTTTTCCGAATATTTTTTTCTCGAAGACTTCTACTTTCGTCAGCTGGCGACAAGACTCAGGATTCTGTGCCATCAAGCAATTGTATAAGAGTCTAGTATAGCCGGACTTTTGTTACTCAAGAGAGGGCGTTATCTCTAAAGTTCTTACCTAGCCCTAAATAACATCTATTCGCAAGCACAATTCTCAGCTTGATCTCAAGTTGGACGTTCTTGTTTTTGTTTACGACAGATCCGAGATATATAAATTCGTCCACCACCCTGAAATTATAACGGTTATCAACGTTCAAGCTTTGGTCTAATCGCGTGGATTCCCTGCTCGTTCGAACCATTAATTTTGTCTTGTCCTCATTTACCGTCAGACCCACTTTTGTTGACTCCTTCTCAATTCTCGAAAACACCGCAGTAACTTCTGTAACAGTGCGCCCAATGATATATATATCATCACCATACGCGAGCAGCATGTGACTGTTGCTGCTGATGGTTTTATTCATGTTGACTGCAGCTTTTGTCTGAATAATCTCTATTAAGATGTTAAAGAGATCGCACGATAGGGTGTCGCCTTGTCTGAAGCCCCGCGTAATTTCGGTAAGATCCTTACCGTCTTTCACTGCGGATTTGGTGTTCGTCAAGGTCATCCTGCAAAGGCGTATGAGCTTTGCAGGAACATCAAGCTCAGACATTGCCTCGTAGAGTTTCTTCCATATAGGGCTATCGAAGGCAAATAATTGACAAGTGTCGATTTGTTTTTCGTTGGTCTTCTCCAGGATTTGGCGTAGCGTGGAAATCTAGTCAGTTGTCCATTTTCCAGCCCTAAAACCCAATCAGGCCAGCGATAATTGGTTTTAATGTTCACACACTATACTTGATAGAACCTTATATGCTATATATAAAAGGCTCATCCCACAGTAGTTGGCACGAAGACTCGGGTAACCTTTTTTAGTTATGGGGCATTATACTCTGAGACTCCAAAATTCGGGCATGAATTCATTTAACCAAATTTTGCTAATGTGCTGATGCATGCACCTCATCAGCTCATCGCCGCCAGCCTTAAACAGCGCCGGCGGTAATAATCGGCTCCTGCGGCATTGTTGTTCTTAAGCCGGGCAAAGCTGTTTTGACTTCGTTTTAGTTAGAAGGAGGGGCAATCAACGTCGTCGTTCAAATTGTGATCGATTGTCTTGTCGTCAATGGCTATCACAGGTACGAGTAGCGCCGAGAAATTATCCCTTCATATTCCCAACATTCTCTGCATATCTGCCATGAGATTTCCGTCCTTGTTTTTATAGAAGGAGGTAGAATTTTTGGTAGAATTTTCGTGCTTCGTTCTTCCTCCTGATGTCTTATTTTTCTCACCCACGCCCTTTCTTTCTTACGTCTAAAGAGATGGTTTACCTCCTTTCTCTTCTCCCTATACAGTTGCAGCTCGCGTTGCAATTGACTGAAGCATTGCCATACGTTCAGTGCCCTTTCATCATTTGGAATGCGACACTCTTCGTCGCAGCAGTTTTTATAGAGTCGGAAATGGGTTTCCACTGAGCTTTATGATAGTCATCGGGAGGTTGTGGTTTCTGTGCCAAAATTTGCGAGAGCTTACTTAAGTAGACTGTGGCTACCTCTAGTAATTGCAGCCTACCGATGTCTAGCATTCTCTGCGTCTGGTTTCGTACGACTTTAGCTCTACTTAATCTTGTGCGAACCTTTGCTGCTACCACGAAGTCATCAGAATCGATATTAGCCCCTCTGATCACTCGTACGTCCATTACAATGGATGACTATGGTTATTGTTTCTTTGATGAGGTCAGAAATGGTTATTCTTTCTTTGATCAGGTGATACCCAAGTAGCTTTCTGGATGTATTTATGCTGGAATCTTGTACCACCAATGAGTGCCATCCAGCAATTACTACGTGATCAATTTGGTTCTTTGTTCTTTCATCAGGTGATACCCAAGTAGCCTTCTCGATGTCTTTATGCTGGAATCTTGTACCACAAATGACCATGTTTTTGGCCGCGGCAAAGTCAATCAGTCTCATACAGTTGCCGGAACATGCACTAGTTGGATGAAACACATTCTCCCTGCAGCAGCGGTCATAAGGTCTCCCTCCCAGGGCAGCGGTCATAAGTTTCCTCCAGGCGCTCACAGAATATGTCTTCAGCATCATCATATTTCTCTTAGACTAGATGTCGCAGTCTTTTGCCAACTACAAATCCCGGGGGTCGTCAACAAGTAGGGGTTGTTTATGTTTCTTTTCTGTTTATATATATTCACTGCCATTATAAACGGTGGCGGAAGGCAAACCCAGTCCACCGGATTTTTGCATTTTACCTATAGCCAGGGTATTTGATGATAGTTATAAATTAGTCGCTGACCAGGATGCAATATGTCGAACCAGATTTTGTTCTTTTGGTTTGTATCCGCTGTTGCCCCATATATGTTGCCCCATAACGACAAAAGAATATGCCTACTACTGAGGCATATGAGTGATCGCATAGCCAATCAAGCTCCTCGTTTGTTTCGCCTTCTCATTCTAGCTGGCTAATGGAGGTAACGAGCTGCTTGGGTAAGGAAAGGAATCATTGTTGGCAACTCCCAAGTGAATGGCTAGCAGAAAGTTTCCATCTCCACTGACATTCCCATGTGCCAATAAAACAAGAACATTAAAAATTAAAAATATTCCATTGCCTGATCATCGCATGTAGCTCATCCATTAAAAAAAATCTAGTATTTCTTGGTTGGAGTTGCCGACGAAACTCAGGTCATTGATTCTAGACTATAACCAGTAGTTACTGAATGAGTGATTTATCTCACTGGGTACAATGTTGTGATGCTGACACACGTTTAGAACTACGATAATCTACCAATGTTCTGACAAACGAATAATTCAAGGTCCGCTATTACGCTTGTCAGTTATGCTCGTCTATCACAGAGTGCAAGCTTACATAAAACCAAAAATTCGTATTCACAAGGAACTGATGATTATTTTCGCCTCCTGTGGAAGAATATAAAGATTAACTACAGCGTCATAAAATTAGGTCACATACTGGCTCTAAACGTATTTTTGCATTTCCATATTCAGATCAGAATACTAAGGGAATAGATGCTGTTCTTGTCATAGAAGATTGACTGTTTCCAAAGTAGGTCCCGGCACACACACAACACACTTATTCTAGGTCTAGACAATTGACCTAACTTCATTGGTTAATACCAGTGAAAATGAGGAAAAGTATTGCAGAAGTGTCAAACAGCCAGTAAGAACCTGTCAACGTGTCTGTAAACTCCATTGAGATACTTGTAATCACATGTCGCCAATGGCATTTTTCGAAATTCGTATCGAATATTGGTATAATCGCTAAAATCAGATATTGATTATGACACACTGGTACACA
Organism: Phaonia tiefii; assembly: GCA_963931995.1. Lineage (NCBI taxonomy): Eukaryota > Metazoa > Arthropoda > Insecta > Diptera > Muscidae > Phaonia > Phaonia tiefii. The sequence continues at coordinate 83,169,862 of OZ008368.1, read as the reverse complement.
AGTGTTTCACAAAAATGCCATTGGGCAGATGGTTCCAAAGTCCACTGCAAAATGGGTAGTAATGGATACATCTACCGATCCGCAAATACTGGCAACGCAAATTGTCTCCATACGTTACTGACTTAACTTCAATAATACTAAAGGCAAACCCAAAATAAAATATCTAAGGAACAACGAGGGAACCCGAAACCACAACGAAAGACCTGTTAATGAAACCGAAGAAGCTCGAACTTAGTTAAAACATTGGTGTTTGCGTCCTGGCGCATTTGGATTTTTTTGATGGTGTACCCGGTGTCACATTCTAGTTTTTAATCCAGAATTGCTTTATTTATAACACCCAAGGATATAAAATCGTTTGAGAAATAACTGCCAAAAAGTGATAATAGGATTAAAAATATGTATAGTTTTCGCATTCTACTTACGACAAAGTAATGACCTACATCATGTTATCAATGAAATGTGTCAATCTTTACATCTTTTCGACGTTGTAATTGAAAAGGTACCTTAAAAAACGTTAGGAAAATTTAATAATTTCCAGTACTGAGTGTACCCCCGATTCCAATTTAATCCTATTTCACAGTATATGTTATTGATCCCTTTTGATCTGCTAATCCAGACACACACACGTATTGTAATTAACTTGACTGACAAACGTCATGTCCCTGTCGCTGTCGCCCTCGACTCCAGTCATACATTGCCTTCCACTTTCCTCTTGAATTCAGCTGATACTGACAGTAATGTCAATTATGGAATTTTGCACACATTGTGTTGGGCTAAAGAGCGGCGCGGCATTCATGCATCCAATCGCATTGTGTTGGCCATTTCTCTCCTACTGTTTGCACTCGTTGACGTTCCGTGTGTTATATCCTTTGTGTGTAATCTCATAATCTAACAAATGCTTAACCAAACGTCCGAATCGGGAAACAAAAAACAACAAAGCAAATTCTGCCAATGCCAGATTTGGAATCCAGGTTTAAGGACTTACATTTTTTGTGTGTTTCCCATTCGTTTTCATTAAATACAACATGAGAATAAAGGAGACACTACTGACAAACTGTAACAAATATGTGTCCACTTTGTTATTTGGGAGTCATTTCATGGATTCAAATATCACAAACACATAGAACTAAAGTAGACCGCTTTCAAAGGGGATATCGTATTTGAAAGCTAAAGAAATCCTGACTTTACAAACAAAAATTGTTAACGCAAGTGTTGAAAGAGAAAACTTTTTCTGGTATCCTCAGGAGACCATTTCGACAACGAAACTATCACCGATTAAATCAAGAAAACGAAGAATGAAATGTCACAAACAAATATTTGTAATTAAGTGTATTGAGGACATTTTTCTCTTATATGCTGCCAATATATTTCAAAAGTTCGACTTGTGAGAGAAATGGAAAGTCCTTTTAAAAGGTTTCTGCGTAATACTCCAATAGAACAGTAAACAAATGTCCACTTCATATGACGAAAAGGTGCAAACAGTTGAATGACGTTGCAATATGAAGGAATCCACGAGGACAGTGGTGCAGGTGAAGTTAATTCATAATTTAAACAGAGCCACAACGCTAATCCTGCATTGGATCAGTTTGAATTCACCAGGGCAATAATACACTGGATCAGTCCCACCATCCGGAATAGGTTGACATACACTTAAGCGACAACTTATGCCGTGGTACACCACAAGGTCCGATTCTATCTGTAATCTCTGGGCCTCCACCGTAAATAATCACTTAGAGTTTTGACCACCTAAAGATTCCATCCCATCTTCCATGCAGACGATGTGGGGATTTTTCTTAAGGAAAATCATCCTAACATTCTTTACAGAAAGGCTCCAAGGCCACCTGAAATATCCAACAGCCTAAAGGGCTGAGTAAGTTTTATAAATTTTTTTTGAGGGGAACAAAGATAACCGTCTCCCTGGTACCAAGTTCCCTTTGAAAGACTATACAGTTGTCCAATAGAGTCAAATACCTGAAAGTAATTTTGGATTCTTTGCAGAGCTGTTGGCTCAAAATGGGGCCTCGAGAAAAAGATGACACATTTGCCCGGGGCAAAGTGCCCAAGACCGTAACACTCGAATTTGTTTCTGGATCTATTGACCTCCTGCAAAACAGCCATGGCAATCAATTTGTTTGGCATTTTTGGGCGTTATTACCATGGGCTTTGACATCACATGTAGGCGTTACAAGATAATGTTTGAATTACGCATCTCTAGTCTAATGAACGGCAATGGAGAAGAAGTGCTACATTGAAAACTGCAAATGGATCGACATGCCTGTTGTCTGGTTTTCGGTGGTGCGCTGAAATCCATATCGGCAAGGGAAATGACGAAAATACTTCCAAGAAACTCCACTGACGTTCAAAATATGTGCTTGGCTCTCTTGATCTGATGAAACAGGAGCAAATGAAGCAGGAACTGTGGAATCAGGAAGTGATGAAACAGGAATAAATAAAGTAGGAACAAATGAAACAAGAACTGATGATGAAGGAGAAGCAGGAACAGGTGAGCAAGAACAGATGGCACACGAACAGATGAAGTAAGAGCAGATAAATAAAACAGGGACAAATGAAGCAGGATATATGACGCACACAATTGATGCATTACGTGGTTCAGGAACAGATGAAAGAAGAACAGATGACAAAGGTACAGATGAAGGAGGAACAAATGGAAAAGGAACGGATGTAGCAGGAACTGATTTAGCACGAACAGATGAAGCAAGCACAGATGACACAGAAACATATTAAGCAGGAATAGATGAAGAAGGATAGATGGAGCAGGCACTGTTGAAATAGGAATAGATGAAGCAGGAATAGATAAAGTAGAAACAAATGCAACAAGAACTGATGATACAGGAGAAACAGGACGAGGTGAAGCAAGAACAGATGACACAGGAACAATTGAAGCAAAAACAGATGGAGCAGGAATAAATGAAGCAGGAGCTGTTGAAACAGGTGAAGCAAGAACAGATAAAGCAAGATCAGGAGTCACAAGAACACATGCAGCAGGAAAAGATGCAGTAGAAAGAGAATGAAGAAGGAACAAATGAAGCAGGATATGTGAAGTAGGAAATTTAGTACACCAAATTTCTCGAATGAAGTCTTAAATCTCGCAATTCTTAACATTATCGTTCATTAAAAAAATAATCTCTCGTTTAACTACTGCAATCGTATCCGATAGATGATGGAACTCATTAAAAGTATTGCAAAGAGTAAAAACTAGATTCAAATGTGCGTAGTTATGTTTGAACGCGTTTAGAAAAAATGGAACATATTGTCTAGAAGTTCTAAAAGGAACATTAAAATTCAGTGAATAAATTAAATATGATGAACTAGTTTATCCAGTGATTAGTTTGTCAGTGAAACATACAGACAACATTGCCCAACGACGCTCTAAAGTTGGTAAAACAATGGGCCGTAATCTATGAATATAGGGAGGTAGGCTCGAAGATGAAATCCAACCAAGATTGAGTAAAGCAAAAATTAAGAACTGATTTTGAACAGATTCGATTCTATCAATATATCATCTATAATGTGGATAGCTGAACGGTAAAGTTGGACCCACGGATGTGTAGATATTCACAGATAGTCAAGCGAAAATCAATTCCGTATCGTCAATCAGCGTTATATCGCTTGCGGTATTCGAGTGCAAGGAGCTGATAAACAAATTTGTCACCACTGCAGCCTTGGGATCGTATATACTTCAGAGCACCACTACATCTTGTGACATGAACTAATTGATGCACTCGCTTGGTCGCTCTATAACCAGAAAACTGTGAATAGGACAATTGTGAAAACTGCCCGGGCCATAAAGACTGAACTTTAAGCATGTGGAATAATGACCAAGATCTTGTTGTATAGAAAGAGAAATAAATAAATAAAATAATGGATTGTATCAGCATGGAGCAGAATGACAAAGGGTTGATCAGAGGATTGATAAAGCAATACAAACTCGAATTGAGCCTGGGAACAACGTTAATATGATTCTATTGATCGTTGTTCTATCGATATTCCCATTGAAAGTGTTACTCTGAGATACATAACCTCATATCAGAGGTTCGAGTGTTTCAACGTAAAAACAAGTTTGTCCAGGGATTCATATCCATTTGTTGTCACTTGACGAGTAGATCGAATTCCGAATTACAGACAGAATTTCTTTTCCAGCAGAACAGTCCGAATGTGTAAGAAGCTATTGGCAAGTATATTCCGTATTACTTATGATGTCAAAAATATCATGGCTGCCCTAACTGGAAAACTGTCTATGCGGGCACATTTGCCTGAAACTAAGAGCCCCGATATGCATCAATGTAGATAGTATAACGACGACACCGAGCCGATAGAACACTTTCGCTGCAACTGCGACCGTTTGCTGGATTACGGCTCCAACACATGTCACGAGATAAAATACCTAGTTGGGGAATCAAGAGGGACGGATTGAAAAACACTGAGGATATTTGTCACAAATTTCGTATAGAATACTTTAGTTTTTTTCAGGGATTGTGAAAAACACAATACCGCCTATCCTACTGACTTTAGTGAATGCCCAAAAATAGGTCGCGAATCGAGACAGAAATGCTTCGAATTCTCTTTCTCTCCCTAATCTAACCTACATATAAAAATGGTTCACCAAAACTTCACCCGATATAGGTCGAAAAATATAAAGAATAATGCAAAATTTCGAGTGGTATAGGTAATATGATATTGGAAAAGTAACTCCGAAACCGTAACTCAGATTCATGTGGAATTTTCCTTGTGTTGTTGCATTACGTAACTCGTGAAATCATCATTATTTTTCCTCGCATAGCAAAAAGTTTTAGATTTTTTTCATTTTTGGTAACCTTCTTTCTATTCCTTGGACAGTTACAGCTCCAGTTGTCTCCATAACAAAGTGGATGACATCGTGTGTAAATTACAAACCCCGATCAATGGTGAAAATTATATAATGTTGGAAAGTACTAAACCTCAAAAGTGCAATTGTAATCGCGCCAGATTCGTTGTCATAATAATTACAGATCGAACCCAACTGACTATTTCTTGATTGGTGCTTGTGGCATTCGATGCACCACTACTCACTAAAGCAATTCCGTTTCGGAAAAAAAATTTTCTTCACCTGTGCCCGTAAAGATTGTTTTCGTTTTCGTTTGTGGATAACGTGTTGCCCATTGAAAAGTTTATGTTTTCATTTCTGAAAATGTTGCACTACGAGAGTGGTAACTGTTGAACCTACTGCACTCTGAACAAACAGCGGACTGAGGATGTTGCCTGATTGCCCAATAAATTATCTGCCTTTCGTCATTGTTCGGGATTCCACTTACACTTCTTGTTACTATTTTATTACGTCATTCACCCAAAATTAAATTACAAAATTACGTTTTTTAATTTTAATTTTCAAATTTCAAAAGTCAAATATATTTGAGGATTTTTATGTATCTAACTGTTCTGTCTGTTCTTGTTGTTGGAATAATAGGCCTTTCAGTATATGTAGATACTTAGGGATCTTCGATCGATACTAATTCGCACATGTGAATTGCAGAATTGAGCTTGTATATATACGATTGATGATCAACCGATGGTATCAATTCAGGCACAATAGTTAGGCATCTGATGATGAACTTTTCACGGAGTTCGAAACTAGTCAAGCTGGTGAGTGTGCTTAACTGAATTGTCTATTATTTCCAACAAAAACTAAACATTTTTCAATTAGAAAAATGTTCATGACTTGTAAGCTTGTAGTATGGTTTTCTCATATATTAACCAAAAACTAACGAAAAATCGGTCAAAAAAATTCAAATTCAAATAAATTAATATCAATAGGTTGGAAATTTAGCCAATAATTCTTGTACGGCATTTATTAACCAATTGTGTTTGGCCCAAGAGATTGTTTTACGTGCTGGCAGACTGTCCAATCCAATCCAAAGTTTTGTGTTGAATCTGTCAAAATCAGAGTATTGGAAAGCAATAGGTTTGATACATCTAACGCTTCCGTCAAATAGTCTGTAACCACCGTTAATATGTCGCTGGTATTGAAGTACAGTATATGTGGAAATTTACACCATCTTTACCCAAATCCATTTTTAGCTGTCATTTTTATTAATTCTCTTTTGAGATTGCAGCGTAAATCTTCGTGCCTTTACAGGTTGCCATCTCATGATATTAGTGCTTGCCATTTTTTCTGACATTTTCCTTTAGTGAGTGTTCTGGTATGTGGTGTTCATTTTTGTAAACGGTCAAATTTTGTTCTACATAATTGTAATAAATTGTTTTTTAAATAATTTCTAATAATTTACAAATTTTTAATTAATTTTTCTTTTTCTTTTTTTAACTTCTGTTAAATTATTTCACGTAACCTCTAACAATGTAATACAAGACACGAAAAACTAGAATAAAATCAAATGTCAAAATCATAACAATTGCGGAAAGAGAACAAAGAGAATTGCAATAAAATTGCATGAAACAGGGGGATTCTATGGCACAACTGATCGAAAAGGTACTAGGCCGATGATGGGGAATGATAGAGCAAAGAAACCAGGAACTAATTTTAAATAGTGTTTATTGATACTAATGACAGCTAAATTATATTTTATGTTGTTTGCATTGAACGCAAATACCCATTTCCTTTAAATTCTGTCCGTTGTATGTCCAACAAATGGCCTACTACCTCGTCGTCATGTAGAGGCATCGAAGAGAGTAATGGAAACTCTTAAGTATTACTCTATGATGAAACCCAGTGCGGGGGTTCTTGGTGCCATTTTTTCTACATTCTTGCTTCTCTACACCCCTTATCGACAAACGCAAATTGCTCGGTTAAAAAATGGCATCGTGTAAAAGCTGTGTTAATGTATTTAGCAATGCCATTGTTGGTGCTGCAACGGTCTGTGTTCGCGACTGTTGTGCGAGAGAACGTGGGTTCTATCCCTGCTCTGACCATCTTACACTTCATTCGACGACTGCCACCTAGCTTAGTGACGGCGACACTATCGAGTAATAAGGATATGGAATAGCTTCTCACAAACCCGTTCGAAACCGGGATAAAACTGTAAGTTCCAATCGGTGAGTGAAAACTGCACTGAAAGAAAATCTTTACATTAAATCGATGATAAATGCCCATCAATTGCTTTTCATTGGAGGTAGTCACAACCTAATTGGAGGTTGCCAGAACCTCATTGGAGGTTGCCAGAACCTCGTTAGAGGCTATAGAGGCTAGAGGCTATTTACAAAATCTCATTAGAGGACGACACAACCTCGATAGTTGTTCTCACAAACGAATGTAGATAGTGTCACTTTATTTTCGAGTGTTCTTATTAAAAAAGTAAAGTAATCTTGACCGCACCAATTTGGCGTGTTGTATCTGTTGATGTAGGTCCTAAACCGTTTCACACACAGTTTCAAAACTGTTGATGTCTGCTTGGACATTTTCTGCAAAATAAGACGATTTAATACAAAAACAACGTGTTTACTAACCTTTGTTAATAATAAACCAGTGCATAAGTTTCAGTCGGGTGAACCGACTTAAACATACCCTCACCCTAAGTCGTCCATTGCGTGCGTGTTCTGTTAAAAACGCCCATAGTCAGGTTGACGACATTGTGCTAAATATTATTGAATTATATACAAAAAAAGTTGTTGCCAAAATTTTGACCAGCACCAAATTTTATTAAAATCGGTTATGATTTGTTGGAGATATCGAGTCGGCAAACCAGAAATACGCATAACTTTTGTATGGGAGGTACGAAACTGGGCGTGGTACAATAGTCAGTTAATAATTACATAGTATATTTTAGCAAAATTTTGCCTAGTACCGATTTCTATTAAGATCAGTTGCAGTTTATGAGAATTGTCGAACTTTTACATGGGAGGTACCAGAATGGGTGTAGCAAAACAGCTCACTTTCTAAAGGAGAGCTTTAGTTGACTAAATATTGACTAGAACAAACTTTCATAAAGATTGGTTCGGTTTTGCGGGACTTCTCGTGCCGAACAACCAGGCGGCCAAAAAACAGCTACCACAATGGGCGTGACAATCTCGCCCATTTTCTATGGGGTGAGGGTATAAAAAAATCTTGATATCGCGACGACAGGAACAATTATACATTGTTTCACTTCTTTTAATATAATATTTGGTTTTATAGTTTTAAATATCAAGTTGAAAATTAACTTCGGTTGTACCTACGAAATTCATGAGAATGTCGGTTACAGCAACCGAATTGACGCCGAACGAGGTTGCTTCAAGCGAATTTCCGTTGTCAGGACTAAATTCAGTGGTGACAACCTCAACACGGTAGGGGAAACCCTAATTCGGTGGTAACAGCCGAATTTTCGGTTGCTACAACCTATTTTCAACCAATTAGTTATCTGGGTGTATATATTTTCAAGGGAAATGAAGTTAACCGCCTTCGGGCGTCGATGACACGCAGGCGTTACACAATAATGTTTGAATTACGTTTCTGTGGTCTGATGAAGGGCTAAAAATGTGTTTTCTCTGGTTTTCAGTGGTGCGCTGACATCCATATCGACAAGGGTAATGACGAAAATTCTTTCATTAATCTCGACTGAAGTTCAAATTAAGTGCTTGTCTGTCTTGAAGTAGGTGGACCAGGAACAGATGAAGCAAGAACAAATGGAACAGGAGCAGATGAAGCAGTAACTAATGAAGCAGGAACAGATGAAGCAGGAATAAATAAAATAGGAACAAATGAATGAAGAACTGATGATGCAGGAGAGACAGGAACATGTGAAGCAAGAACAGATGACACACGAACAGATGAAGCAAGAGCAGATGGAGCGGGAATAGATAAAACAGGAACAAATGAAGCAGGAACTGTTGAAAAAGTTGAAGCAGGATCAAATAAAGCAAAAAAAAGCTGAAGCTGGATACAGATGCAGCAGGAAGAGAATGAAGCAGAAACAGATGAAGCAGAACATATGAAGCACAGAACTTGTGAAGTAGGTGGATCTGGAACAGATGAAACAAGAACAGATGGCAGAAGAACAGATAAAGGTGGAACATATGGTATTATTTATATACTTTTGTGTTGTATTAACACAAATATTTTACCACACAAACACGAAATGCTGTTGGCGTTGTATTGTTGAACGATTTGTACTAATGTCTCTATCTGGTATTATTGAAGCCATACATTCCAACATCCAACTTTTTCTTGCAGCCATGGCCGTGACGTTGAAATTATTGAGAGAAGAAACTTCTGTATTTTACTCTATGCTATTTACCGCCAACAAACTGGACTGTCAATACTCAATACAGTTCAAATTAATTCATATTTATTCCAAATTACAGATGGTAAATGCAAACTTAAGAATATAACATTATAAATACTTACATTAATTTTCTTATCATTAAACAATTTTTTCAGAACTATCTCAATAGGTTCATGGCATTGCCAGAAGTCCAGTTATGCTGGTACTTAAAAATCAAATCAAAACTTATATTCTACTAGGATGCCCCAAAAAGGAATTACTAAAATGGGCACAAATTCATCAATAAAAACTTACAAACTACATTAAAACCTTAAAGTTTCCTATCCACACTATTCACAAAGGCCCTAGGGCCATTGAAGACCCAAGGTGGCTTAGGGCTTCAAATTAACGCCTCCAATTTAGCATAATCTGGCATAAATGGGCCTATTTTGGCGGGGCACGACAGAAGGTCCATGCCGAAAATTCGACGACAGTCGACGTCAATGGCCCCGAATTGGGACATTGCGGTCTGCAATGTCACCATGGAGGGGGCAACTGCAGTGAAGTTTTGGCCATGCGGCCAGGAGGTCGCACGGCGGGGATCACCCCGGGCAGTAGCAGCGTAGTAGGCGCCGCTGTGAAATCGACCACTATCGCGAGAAAAGTTGACTTGAGGAACGACGAGGCGTCGCTTCCTGGCATCAGCCTTCTCGCAAAGTAATTTTTGTCGCACGGGCACTCCCTGGCGCTAGCCATATTCCAGTTGACTGCACAATTTATGCAACGGACCGTGTGGTACGGACGGAGAACCGGAGTTCCCGTTTTCGGGTCTGGACAGATGGTCGACCCGACACCGTCCGCCTTGGCGGGAATGGTGCATTTGTCCGGGTCATGAGACCCGGCTCATTTACAACAGCGGTGGGGCATACCGCAATTCAGCGCCACGTGTCCTCAGCGCTGGCAACTTCTGCACTGCAAGACCCCTGTCTACATATCCTTGGGGATGAAGACCTTGCAGTGCAGCATAAATTTAATCGCGTAAAACGCGGAGATGTCTGAATCACGAGGCAAGTGGATTAGCCACTTATCCCCTCATAATTTGGTGACCCTGATGACAGATAATTTGATCTGCAGACCACTCAAATAAACTTTCAAATCCTCCTCCCCAAAAGAGTTAGACTGGCCAACTATCCCAGCGACCTCGGCGTATATGTGTATTAGCCGTGCCCCGCCCTCCCTATGTAAATCCCTCACCAAATTAAATTTTTCCAGACTAAAGGTCCTGATAACCATCAGGGACCGACCCATCAGTCTGATGCTGAAATTGTCATGATTTGATTTGATTTGATTTGAACAATATATAGGTACAATTCTGGTATAAGTTTATTTGTCGTTTTATTTTTTCCGCTGCCCCTCTTCTCGGACAGCCTGGTACCATACTTCCTTCTTCGGTCTTGTTGTTGTTGTAGTCGCCATGGCCGCAGCCATCTTCCGTGCCGGCGATGCACGAGACCCAACTTCTTTTCAAACTGCTCGCGGGCTTGCTTTTTGAGCAAAAACTCCTTGAAACTAGGCTCATCGTCCATAGATTCTTCCACATCGTATTAATTATGGCAGATTTTCATAGATTTTAGGAAGCATTCATAGGATTTAGCTTCATATAAATATATAAATATTTTCATAGAATCTATGTCATATTTTCATGTTCATAAAAAGTTGCATAAATGTAACTTAATACAATCTATGAACATTTTTCATAGATACTACGAAATGTTTCTATGGCTGAAAAATAATGAAACATTTAAAAGAATCTATGCAGAAATTCATAGATAGTATCAAGATAATTCTGTCAGTGTGCATAATCGGTCTCATCTGCGGCATTATGCGACATCTGTCTAAGTTGCATCGATACTATTGAGTAATCAGTAAATTTTTAACCATAAAACGCCAAGGTAAAATTCCTTCAGGCAATATGTTAGAAAATCATGTTCAGTGTAATTCCGTTCCACTGTTCGACTACCAAATGAATGTGAAAAACTTACCCAAGACGTGAGGCATTTCGAATGGCAACACTTGTTGGTACACTGACGCACTTTTGTATGTTTCTTACTTACATCGGTCGTTATAAGGATGAAAGACATTTCTCACATTCCACTTTATTTATTGCGTTTGCAGTTGTTTTACGCATACATTTTTTCCACTTTACTTTTTTCTGTTTTATCTGTCTTTTTTTATACTTCATATGTCGATTTTCACACTTTCTCTACGCTCTTCTGCGACATTCCCACCCACAGCAATTTACTTGTCATTTTGACAATTGTTACAATTTCATACTTTGCCTGCTGTCAGTGCTGCTGATGTTGGTGCCATCGACAGCAACTGTCAATCATTTTTACATCATGTTGCACAGATGCATTGAGGCATGTTGCAATTGACTGTTTTGTTGTTGTTGTTGTTCCTCGGTAAAGGCGTAAAAAAGGACCCGGGAAAGGAACTCTTCATCGCAATTGATGTGTGGATGGTTGAAATGGCATCAGCATTGCAATCATAGTAATTTGAATTTAATGTTTTGTGTGTTGGAGTGATGAAGAAGGGGTTAGTTAGGAGGTATTGAGAAGGATTTCTATTTTTTTTCATGTGATGAACTGTGCATTGGGAGGGAATTCAGTAATTTATAATTGCATTTTAATTGAATGGTATGAAAGTGTAACAGCTGTGAGACAGATCGATACTGTTCGGTTGAATTATAATTAGTAGTTTATGGGAAGAATAATAAATTGCAATAATTTTTATGATTGCATTAAAGTGGAATAGTTTTAAAGAAATTGTGGAACATTTACTTTTCCTGAATATTGTGGGAACTAGAATAATGATTAAATTGCCACGTTTTTTTTTTAATAAAAAACTACATTCATTGAAAGAAAAATATGATTCTATAATTATGAGTAACATATGGTCAGGAGTCTCCGGTCTGTATCAGTCAGTTTTTTTACTACGATAATGTAAAAGATTGGTATAAGATGTTATGCAATTTTTCGGATATATCAATTTCCACGCAATATCAGAATCAGAATACTGCAGAAACTTCACAACAGCCGACACATCGAGAGCGCGACAATCACGAAATTATGACTTCCTCTAGCCATTTTCAGAGTCAAAATATTTTTTTCCTGGAAATTATTTTGAAAAATGCTTTAGTTTTATAGTTAAAGACATACTAAGTATATGATTCCTAAAAAATATCACCTACCTACTGTTATAATTTGTAACTACTATTTTATTTAACAAAAACCTTTTGATAGGTGAATTTGAAACTAAGTCATTATTATAAGTAAGAATCAGTAATAAACAGTAAATTTTAATTTAATTTGATAATAAGTATTCATTAAAATTAAAAACAATTCGGATAAATAAGATTATTTTCTTTCCTCGATATCTAGTGCCCACTATCCAGTAATTATCAATGTTATGAAACAAATTATGCGGCTTCACCGAAACTCTTAAATGGCTTGCATATTCCGATAGATTTCAACATATTTATCCAAAATTACGGCGAACACAAAAATAGTCAAAAGAATTATTGACAGACTATAATAATATACGTTGCTATTTCAGAAAGTAAAAGTAAGAACTAATTGTTTCAGAAGAGGTTGTAGCAACTTTAACTTCGTTTGTTGCCACCGAATTGTAGGTGCCACAACCGAATTTATGTCGTTACGAGGGAATTTAGTCCTCACAATCGACATTAGCTTAAAGTTACCTCTAATAGATAGGCACAACCACTAATGCGACTGTGGCAACCTCTAATGCGATTGTGGCAGCCTCTAATGCGGTTGTGGCAACTTCTAATGCGGTTGTGACAATCTTTCATGCGGATGTCATGATATCTAAAGTGTTTGTAACAACCTTTAAATTCGGTTAGGGCCTATTCGGACATTTATCTGAAATTATTTTTAAAATTTAAGATGTACGAGTCCATCTGTTCAAGTCCACCTTCGAATAAAGGGATAACTATTTAAATATTGGATACAAGGTTGCTATTTATACTTTGCATCCTGGCAATACTAATACCAGATGCAAACTGCAACTTCCATTGGAAAGTTTGCAATTTTTTAGTTTAAAACATACATAGAACGTTTTCACCTACACTGAACGGAAAAGCATCGTCACACGGATGAAAATGTTCATCACCCCAACAACTTTTCTCATCGAAAGTGAGCTAACGTAAAGTTTCATTCCAGCGATGGAAATGTGTTCATCAACTAAAAATTGTTCGTTACTGTGGTGAAAGTACTGTTGTTGCTTCAATGACTTTCCTTCATTATTGCAACGAATTTGTTTCGTTGCTACAATGAATTTGTTTCATTGTTGCAATGAATAGGTATCGTTCATGCAAGCAATTTGCTTCATTGGTGCAATGGATTTGTTCACTGATGCTATGAATTTGTGTCATTGGTGCAACGAATTTGAGTCATTGTTGTAATGAATATGTTTCATTACTACAATGATTTTGTTTCTTTGCTGCAATGAATGTTTTGAAGTGTGTTTGAAATTATTTATTGAGAATTGTACATAAATAAACTATTAGTATTACATTGCAGGTGTTTTGATAATAATTTTTTTAATTTATGTTTTTGAAAATCTATTTGCTAAATAGATTATATTCTTTCCATGTTGAAACACTCGTCCGGAGAAGATTGTGGTAGTCGAGTGTTATTGTGGCCGCCATATTCAGGTCCTGCAATTTAAAACATATACGATGAATTTATTGTTAAGATTTCCATTTATGATATGTAAATATCTATATCTGTACTTACCATGAACATAAGCTTCAGCATAGAACCACATCATTGTTTTGTTAAATCATGCAATTGTTGTTGTGTTGAGGGTTTTGATATTCAAATGTAGCGCCAAATCTCCCCGCTATTAAGCCAGTGATCGCTCTGTAAGCATTTTCTTCAACTGCTCTTTTATTTATTTCAACCAAATTTGTTATAATTTCGATTGGATTCATTTGACAGTACGTTGAATTGTTATTTTTTATGTTCGTCGTACCTGAAACACTTTGTTTCTTTGACTTCTTCGTTTTCATTGGCTTCGACTGCCCGCACAAATGTATGTATGTCTTTCGTTTTTTCGGAATCCAAATACCAACACATCGAAATAGGCACAACGAAACAACTATCAAAAGTAAGAGATAAACCAAATATCTCACGCCTTTACTTTTTTTTAATTTTCAACCCATTTTTCTACAAAATTCATATTAAGTAAAACTGTTGCTGGAACAAAAAGTAAGTTCTTGCAGCAACGAAATTAAAAATTTTCATAGAAGTCAAGCATGAAATTTTTCGTTGCAGCGACTACCAAGTTGTCGGATATACGACACTTTCACTACAACAACATTAATGAATATGTTTCATCCTTGCGACGAAGCGCTTTTCTTTCAGTGTACGAGCACTATCTGTTGTATTTACAGTGTATTGAAAAATGAATCTCGGTCAAACAATGAACCCGTGAAAATGTTCGAGCGATGATTTTTACGATTTTCGGCGTGGGTTATCGAGACAAGAGTCTATCGCTCAACATGTTTCGCAGACATGGGCATACTGCAGTAAATAATTACTGCAGTAAAAAATCCGTTTTGACTGGTTACTGAAAAAATTTGCAGTATTCAGTAAAATTATATTGAATACTGAAAAAAATCCAATGAGTGTTCGAACTCACGGGCGATGTGTTAACACCTTTTTGCTACACGGTACCTGTTCGATTTCTATGAACACATTCGTAAATGTTGCATTGGAAAATAAAAAACAGCGTTCAATCATATGATGACGTTACAGTTAAATAATATTAATACTTAAAATTATTTAAAGACCCAGTGCAAGCACATGTGTCATTATTTTCTTGCTCAATACTTTTTGTTTTATTCCCACAAAAGTCAAAGAATGCAAAGCAACAGACACTTGTACATACATACATACATTGTTATATTCGTACGATATAACCGAAGATCAACATAAAATACTTTTTTAATATTACTCCAAATTAAAACACTTCAATCTCGGCTCGCCGATATCGGATCGCCTTAATTTTTGGAATAAACTCTTCGTCGAAACCCGCACTAGCTTTTTAATCCAAAAATTAATAAAATCGGCTATGAATTTCCGGAGAAAATCGCGTGGGAAAATTATATGAAAATCGCCCAATAATCACTTTCAATACCGACTGCCAAGCAACGAACAAACAAACGATGATTTACTCTTACAAACCTAACACTTGCGTATGTATTAAATTTATAGTTTACTGCCCTAGAGGCGCGCGTATAGATGTTAACACATCAAAAAAACAGTAACCAGTAAATTTTTACTGAAAATTAAATTTTTTTACAGTATTTTACTGGTTACTGAAAAAATTGCAGTATTCAGTACAATTTTATATATGGACTGCCTAAAATTCATAAAGAGGGGTTTCCTCTAAGGCCTATATGCTCCTCGGTCGATGCACCTTCAATGAATCTGTGTAAGTATATAACTAACATTTTAACGAAGATCACGGAAGGATCTATATACAATGTGAAAAATTCGGCACAATTCCAAGAAATGGTGAAAGAGCAGTATATTGAAGACGATGAAGTGATGTTCTCATTAGATGTGGTCTCACTATTTCCTGGGGAATCCTGAAATGTTTACTGGAACTGTAAATTTAATACATTCCCATCAGGGAAGTAAAGATTTACACTACGTAAAGTTATTACTTATTTTTGTATATTCGACAACTTCTTAGGAACCCTAAAAAGGTTATTTGTGTTAAAAACACTGTATTTTCTTTTATTAACAGCAAAATAATATTAATTTAGGTGGTTTACAACCATGTATTATTTATTGTATACGCTGTTGGCTTTTCTTAATACAAGGATTTCAAAATTTTCATCGTTAAGTTTTTGTCTTCTGGAACGATTCACAATCCCGGCAAATGAAAACAACCGTTCTACAGGTGCTGATGATGGTAAGGGGGTATTGTATTTCAGAAATACCTTTTTAACTGGTGGATGATTGTTAAGGCTATTTGTCGTTGTGTCTCGTTCGACCAGGTATAAAACTGTTTCCTGAAGGTAATTTTCAGAGTCAGGAGCAGCACACTGAATGCTAACATCTGTTGAAGTAGATATACAAACACATGTAATGAAATATTCATTGAAAATAAAGTTTAAAAACTTACCATTACTTTCTTCCCCGAAATCAAGGAATGTTTTTTGCGGTGTTCGAGGCAAAGTGCGAGTTTCGACATCAGCTAATTTGCCAAACTTCACCACATAACTGTTAAACATTGTCTTCACTGTTTCTTCTGTTTGCATTGTTGCTGTTTGTAAAAGGGCTTTTAAAAATCTTAATTTTATAGAAGGTAAAGATATTGCCGCTATAACAGCATCCCAAGCTTCAGGCTGCATCTTAAAATATTTGTCAAATCTTTTAACCAATGCGTTTTGCATTTGTTCGCTCACTTCGGATAAATACTTAAAGCTTGCGGGCTCCAAACGACGCATTTTTATTCTTAGAGTCACTATAGTAGGTATGAAGTAACCAAAATAAATGGTCTTTTCTACCTGAAGAAAATCAATCGCTTCTGCTATAGGTCTCATAAGCTTTGTGTACTCCTGCAAATACTCGATATCATCAGTAAGGATGGTGGGAATTTCCAGACGATAACATAAATCGGCTAAATTTGACGTGTGTTGGAGCAACTTCGTTACGGAATCATAAAGAGAGTTCCATCTTGTAATGCATGGAGTTAATATATTCGTGTTTAGTACGGCATTGATTACTTCCGCAGATTTTGGTCTGTTGCACTTGTTCCAAATCTGTGTACAGCTACACAAATGGAAAATAGATGTAGAAAGAATGCACTTGAAATAGTCATATTTTACCTGTTGAAACATATTTTATGAATATCTCTAATATCCTGGGTTGAAGAATTAATTATTTTATTGAAATCGGTTGTAGCCAGAAGATTTAAAGTGTGGCTCGCACAAGGAAAATGCTTCGACAGTCGTGGAGTTGTAGATTGAAACTGAGGAGCTGAAGCATCAATCGAGTCACTAGAATCGGAGTCAGATTCCTCATCACTGCCATGTTCATTTTTAGGTCCTAAATCAATGAAAATCATCAATAGAAAACGTTACATTGAAAAGAAATAGGTATATCTGCTATACTATATCACTTACTCATTTCAACTCCAAACTCTTTAAATGCCTTAATGAAGTTTGATCCATTGTCAGTGATTGTGTAAACGATTTTTTCAAGTGGAAGTTTATATAGCATGTTTATGTCGCATATCATCTTCGTCACCCGATCAAAAGAATGAGTTCCTTTAAACCGTCGACAAGCTAGTGCTGCAGACTTCCTTTCGAAATTTTCAGCATGTAACCAATGCCAAGTGTATCCAAAAAATGATCTCTTTCCACTTGACCACAAATCGGCTGTTACGCAGACGTGTTCGGTCTTACTCAGCTCAATATCAAGCTTTTGGATACTTTTATTTAGACTCTCCACAAGTAACCTGGTAATTGAACGCCTACTCGGAATGCTTTTGCCGGGAAATAGTTTTTTAAAGCTTGGGTCACTGACAATGGACAAGGGAGACGTTGTGTTGCAAATGAAATTCAAGATATCACGACTGAAAGAGCATTTGCGTCCTGTACTCTGCTTGCTGTCTTCCTTTTCTAACTTAAAGGCACTACATTTTTGTGGATGTTCCTTTTTTAAATGTTTGATGAAATTGGAACTAATACGCAGCGATCCTTTTACTTTTTTACCGCAAACTTCGCAAACAGCAATCAAGCCACACATTGTTTTTTGATGGAGAGTTTTGTCAAGCCACATTTTAATTAATTTGTAAAGTATTAAATAACAAATAATAACATGTTTTTCCATTACCTTCTCAATAATTTTGAAATATTTTTCACTAAAGAGAACCTTATTTACAATAATCAGTTCTTCATGTCTCACCAACTCGGGTGTGCTACTCGATGTTTCACTTATATCACTTGAGTCGTTTTGTTCCAAAACATAATTGTCCCGATCTTTGGAACATCTTGGATGATTTTGTTCACAAACAAAATCTGGATCTTTAATAGAATCGTCGCTATCCAAATATTCTTCACTCATATTTTTTGATGTGTTAACATCTATACGCGCGCCTCTAGGGCAGTAAACTATAAATTTAATACATACGCAAGTGTTAGGTTTGTAAGAGTAAATCATCGTTTGTTTGTTCGTTGCTTGGCAGTCGGCATTGAAAGTGATTATTGGGCGATTTTCATATAATTTTCCCACGCGATTTTCTCCGGAAATTCATAGCCGATTTTATTAATTTTTGGATTAAAAAGCTAGTGCGGGTTTCGACGAAGAGTTTAGGCCAATAATTAAGTCGATCCGATATCGGCGAGCCGAGATTTAAGTGTTTTAATTTGGAGTATTAATTTGGAGTAATATTAAAAAAGTGTTTTGTTGATCTTCGGTTTTGTCTTATCATCGTTTGTTTGTTCGTTGCTTGGCAGTCGGTATTGAAAGTGATTATTGGGCGATTTTCATATAATTTTCCCACGCGATTTTCTCCGGAAATTCATAGCCGATTTTATTAATTTTTGGATTAAAAAGCTAGTGCGGGTTTCGACGAAGAGTTTAGGCCAAAAATTAAGGCGATCCGATATCGGCGGGCCGAGATTGAAGTGTTTTAATTTGGAGTATTAATTTGGAGTAATATTAAAAAATTGTTGCCTGTAAAGTCGGTTTTACGGGCGAAGATTTTACGTGACAACGTCTTTTTCTCGGTAGAATATTTATTGATATGAATATAATTAAATTGCACAATAGGAACAAGGAATTGAATGAAAATAAGAATTGCACAAATTTTAACTATAGAAATATATTTTGTTTAGATTGATTTGATTTTCATATTGATTAGATGTTAAAATTCTTGCTCAACACAGTTTAAATCAAGTTTTCTTATATCTGCCACTTTTTCTTAATATTTGTAATTTTAAAGAATCAATTCGAAAATCAAAACATTTATTCAGATCGAAGGTTCAAATTTTTGCTAAATAAATTTGAAATTAATTAAAATTTGTAAAATAAAATAAAAAACCAATGAGTGTTAGAACTCACGGGCGATGTTTTAACATTTATTGAAACTTATGGTTTAGGAAAATAGAAGTAATTTCAACACCATCTAGGTACCTGTGCGATTTCTATGAACACATTATCAAATGTGACATTATAAACAATAAACATATCCTTTATTATAAAATATAAACATTTCTTTTATTATAAAAAATAAACATTTCTTTTATTAAAAACAAAAGAAAATAATTTACTAACCAAAAAGTATTTCAATTCATCATATTCGCATATCGTTTTTAAAGCCGACCGCAGCTCTCTGTTTCGTTTTGGCTACCTAATTCATATGAAAATTTCTACACACAAACATACACTACACATATCATAAAGCCAAAAAACAAAAAACAAAAAAAAACAAAAAATAATACCTTATCCAATGCAGACTGATCTAAATCAATATTCATACTCACGCACATATATACGCACATACATACTTGCTCAGTCGTCATATATATGATGTGCCAAAAAACAAAAACACTCACACCACCGACCAACAGCCACTAGAAGCCAGCAAAGCAAATCGTTTCTGGCACACAAGTAAACACACACATCCGCACACACAGAATTATTTATTGAGTGGGAGAGAGACGCAAGGCATTCGGCGGGCCTCTCTCTCGTTCGGTGACTCATCGTAACGTTACCGGGCGTTACACTTTTTCATAAGTGACTCCCAGCCGCAACCTAATTTAAGACGTTGTCACGTCAAAAAGTATTTTATGTTGATCTTCGGTTATATCGTACGAATATAACAATGTATGTATGTATGTATGTACAAGTGTCTGTTGCTTTGCATTCTTTGACTTTTGTGGGAATAAAAAAAGTATTGAGCAAGGATATAATGACACATGTGCTTGCACTGGGTCTTTAAATAATTTTAAGTATTAATATTATTTAACTGTAACGTCATCATATGATTGAACGCTGTTTTTTATTTTCCAATGTAACATTTACGAATGTGTTCATAGAAATCGAACAGGTACCGTGTAGCAAAAAGGTGTTAACACATCGCCCGTGAGTTCGAACACTCATTGGATTTTTTTTCTTTAAATAAAATTGCTGAAGTTTGTAGTTAAAAAAATCCAATGAGTGTTCGAACTCACGGGCGATGTGTTAACACCTTTTTGCTACACGGTACCTGTTCGATTTCTATGAACACATTCGTAAATGTTACATTGGAAAATAAAGAACAGCGTTCAATCATATGATGACGTTACAGTTAAATAATATTAGTACTTAAAATTATTTAAAGACCCAGTGCAAGCACATGTGTCATTATTTTCTTGCTCAATACTTTTTGTTTTATTCCCACAAAAGTCAAAGAATGCAAAGCAACAGACACTTGTACATACATACATACATTGTTATATTTGTACGATATAACCGAAGATCAACATAAAATACTTTTTTAATATTACTCCAAATTAAAACACTTCAATCTCGGCTCGCCGATATCGGATCGCCTTAATTTTTGGCCTAAACTCTCCGTCGAAACCCGCACTAGCTTTTTAATCCAGAAATTAATAAAATCGGCTATGAATTTCCGGAGAAAATCGCGTGGGAAAATTATATGAAAATCGCCCAATAATCACTTTCAATACCGACTGCCAAGCAACGAACAAACAAACGATGATTTACTCTTACAAACCTAACACTTGCGTATGTATTAAATTTATAGTTTACTGCCCTAGAGGCGCGGGTATAGATGTTAACACATCAAAAAACACTTATTAATTTCAGCCTACTTAGTATTATTTTTGATGTGTTAACATCTATACGCGCGCCTCTAGGGCAGTAAACTATAAATTTAATACATACGCAAGTGTCAGGTTTGTAAGACCCTGCAGTATTGGTAATCGACTCTACGCTGATGAGTTCATCGACTACCACAAACCTTTCGTCGACTACTCGCTAAACTACCAGCAATGCTTTTGAGCGGCGAATTTAACAAGGCGATGTCCGCTTTGGTAATGCCTTACTGTTCGTCGATTACTTCATCGGTAACATTTCGTCGACGCATTTATCGGTAACATTTCGTCGACGCATTTATCGGTAACATTTCGTCGACAGGTTAAGAAAAACAATAGAAAATCTCTGGAGACACTACCTTACAGATTACCACTGAGTACCAATGTAATCGGCGATGTAGTCAATGAAAAATCAATGGCGATGTAGTCGATGAAATGTTGCCAGCCACTACTTGTGAAACTGCAGGGGAGTAAATCATTGTTTGTTTGTTCGTTTCTTGGCAGTCGGTATTGAAAGTGATTATTGGGCGATTTTCATATAATTTTCCCACGCGATTTTCTCCGGAAATTCATAGCCGATTTTATTAGTTTTTGGATTAAAAAGCTAGTGCGGGTTTCGACGAAGAGTTTAGGCCAACAATTAAGGCGATCCGATATCGGCGAGCCGAGATTGAAGTGTTTTAATTTGGAGTAATATTAAAAAAGTATTTTATGTTGTTCTTCGGTTATATCGTACGAATATAACAATGTATGTATGTATGTACAAGTGTCTGTTGCTTTGCATTCTTTGACTTTTGTGGGAATAAAACAAAAAGTATTGAGCAAGAAAATAATGACACATGTGCTTGCACTGGGTCTTTAAATAATTTTAAGTATTAATATTATTTAACTGTAACGTCATCATATGATTGAACGCTGTTTTTTATTTTCCAATGCAACATTTACGAATGTGTTCATAGAAATCGAACAGGTACCGTGTAGCAAAAAGGTGTTAACACATCGCCCGTGAGTTCGAACACTCATTGGATTTTTTTTTTTCAAGTTTTCACTCTATTATTAGCAGCAGTGCAGATGCGTTTGTTTAAGCGAACTGTTTCGATTAGTTATGTTTTGTGTTATTCCAATTTGTTTTTATTCTAATTTAAGCAAAGCGTGTATTTTTGGTGTTGGTTGCTTCGACTTATAATAACTCTATAAGAGTCACGCTACAGTATTTAAACATTTACTGGTTACTGCTATTTTTCTCAGTAACCAGTAAAATACTGCAACAAAATTTCATTACCAGTAAAATACTTGAAAAAAATTTCATTATCAGTAAAATACTGTAAAAAATTTAATTTCAGTAAAAATTTACTGGTTACTGTTTTTTTTCAGTATTCAGTAAAATTTTACTGAATACTGGAAATTTTTCAGTAAGCAGTAAAATTTTACTGAATACTGCAATTTTTTTCAGTAAGTAGTAAAATTTTACTGCTTACTGCTTTTTTACTGCAGTAATTATTTACTGCAGTATGCCCATGTCTGATGTTTCGACTGTTGGTGACGAAGCACCATCAAAAACCACTGTAAATCTCTGGTACCAATCTAGCCTAGGACGCCGATCGATTCAGGATGAATTTCGTTTTGCCGCAGACCATTGATTCCGTGCGCGAACTGATAAAGCAAGACTGACATGTGAAATACCGCGAGATTGAGGCATCCTTGAGCATTCGCATGATAAGCATCAATTATATATTGCACGTTTATTTGGCCGTAAACAACATCTGTTCTCGTTGGATCCTATATATAATTCGACGAATGCTCAAAAAAGGCTCGTGTCGGTTTAAGCAAAGAAATGGTTAAAATATACAACGGCGGTAACTGAAATGCAGTGTATAACATCATCACAGGAGACGAATCATTGATCTGTGCATATGATTCCAAAACAAAACAGCAATCGACCGTATGGGTCTCTCAAGTCGAGCTAAATCCTACAAAAGTTGTTCGTGGAAGAAGTACATCGATTTTTTTAGGTATAACTGGTTATATGACCACAGTGCCTTCAGTGCAACGTAGGATGGCCAATTCTGAGTGGCATACCACTATCTAACGGGTTTTTCAACAGAGACGCTACTAAAGTCAATCGATAGGGACAGCAAACGACGCCATAATTTTTCCCGCTCTTTTGTCATTTCTCTTCTGTAAGGTTTGCCATTTGATCATGGAAAGATATACGAGCCAACAACGAGTCGAAATTATTAAAATTTACTACCAAAAATTGGAGCCAGTGGCCTCAACTTTAAGAGCGCTACGTCCAATTTATGGTCGTCATAATCGTCCTACCAGATCAACAATTGAGCGTCTAGTGGAAACATTTGAATCCACAGGCACAGTACAAAATGTTCCCGTGCCAGTGAGACAAAGAAGTGCCCGTAGTGTCGAGAATATTGCTGCCGTTGAGGCTTCTGTTCAAGAAAGCCCAAATGTGTCTCTCACACGTCGTTCTCAAGCGTTCTTGGCCTACATCCTTACAAGATCAAATTGACGCAAGAACTGAAGCCGCTTGACCACCATAGGCATCGCATGTTCGTGAATTGGGCTGAGCAACAACTTGAAAATGATTCGGATTTTCATCGGAAAATCATCTTTAGCGATGAGGCTCATTTCTGGCTCAATGGCTTCATCAATAAGCAAAATATGCGTTATCGGTCAGACAGCAATCCAGACGTAATCCATGAGTCATCATTGCATCCCGAAAAAATTACGGTTTGGTGCGGTTTATGGGCCGGCGGCGTCATTGGGCCGTACTCCTTCTTCTGATAACCGAATATTTTTGGCCCCAATTGGATAATATAGACTTGGAGGACATGTGGTTCCAACAGGACGGCGCCACAAGCCACACAGCGAATGTCACAACCAATTTATGGAAACCGAGTTTGATGAACGTGTTATCTCACGAAATGGCCCAGTCGATTGGCCGCCTCGGTCGAGCGATTTGACGCCGTTAGATTATTTCCTGTGGGGCTACGTCAAGTCTATGGTCTATGCCAACAAGCCAGCGACGATTGGTGAACTTCGCACGAATATCGAACGTGAAATTGCAGCAGTATCGGCCGATTTATGCTTGAAAACCGTAGAAAATTGGGTTCAGCTTCTGGACTTCTGCAGGCGTGTCCGTGGTGGCCATGCAAAAGAAATCGAGTTCCATACATTGGCATCGAACGTACTTTCACAGGAATAAAGAATTTCATTGGTGTCGAAAACCGGTTTTGTTTTATGTAAAAAAACTTTTGTAGCGCTCTTATTGAAAACCCTTTATTTGCCAACAGTGTTCGATGAAATGCGGAAAAACAACTAGAGAAAACAAATCATTTTGCATCATGACAATGCGAGCTCTCACACATCAGCTGAATCAATGGGCTATTTGATCACACCACAAGTCGAATTGATGGGTCGTCCGCCGTACAGCCTTTATTTAGCTCTCAGTGAATTCTTTTTACTGCATGGTCAAGGGGTTTCGACGCCTGATGCAGCTGTTGAATCGTTCAAATCTATGTTTGGGAGGTTCCTGAATCGGAGTGGAAAAAGAGTTTCGAAAAGTGGTTTGAGAGCATCATGCGAAAGTGATTGATCTTCACGGATAATGTTTTCTAAAGCAATAAAACCATTTTCAACGACAAATGATTGTTTTTATATTGCTGGTTCTGAAATATACATACAAACCCTCTATACAAATATAAACCATTTTCAAAACCAGTTCAAAAATTCCAGTAGAATCGAAACGACTTCATGCCCTAACCCTAAACCATTAATTTTGTGCGGTCTTCATTTGAAATATTTAAGATATTCAGATGCTTTTTAAAAAAATGTGTTGATGTCTACTAGCTGTCAGGTCCTGGAATGGGGCTGGTAAATCCTCTCATATTCACTAGCAGAGAGGCGTTAGCCAAAATATTGTGTAATACCAATTTTAAGAACCATCTGTTGCTTTTTCGTGATTTATCGTGTCTAACGGATGGACAATTTTTGTTTTTGTTTAAATTATAGAGTAAATAGAGTTTGTCAAAATATTACCCAGTTCCGAATTTCATTATCAATTCATCAACATCTGAACGGACATTTCATAGTGAAGTTTCGATAAAAATAATATTTGAAGTTTGCCAAATTTTTCTGATGTCCGAGATATCCAATTTTGGGCTTGAATTGAGGAGCTTTAGTGAGATCTGTGGGTATCCGATGTGAAAACTTCAATAGTAGTAGCACCTTCAATAGGTGGGGGCAATAAGTATCACCGGAATTGAGAATGCTGCCGTATGGCAGTTTGGTTTTGACATTGGAAAAGCAGACACGTGCGAAATTTATGGTGAATATCAATGAATCGCTCTACTCCTGAAAACGCGCAATAATTGCGATAATGTTGCCGCGTACTACTTCGTCAGTGGGTTTAATGAAACGTGAAATTCTTGCGCAAAACATTTCGACGTCTGGCGACCCGATTTGAAGAAAGCGGTGCAACACAGTACAGTTAAAGCCGGGGAAGCCCCCGAACCGTTCGTTCGACTGAAAACGTCGAAGCTGTGCACGAAAGTGTGGTTTAGGAACCCCAAACGTCCACAAGAAAACGTGATTAACATGTGCACATTTTGCGAAATTCCCTGCGCCGCATTTTAACATTGGACTTGAAACTGTTCCCATACATTCAGAGAAAAATTCAGTTGAGGCAGCCAAATTAGCCGTAACCGAAATTAGAGGCATCACCACAGCCGTAACAGGGGTCGTCTCAACCGAATAAGAGGTTGTTACAGCCGAATTAGGGGTTGTCACCAACGAATTAGAGGTTGTTACAGCCCAATTAGAAATTAGAGGACGTCATCGCAGCCGAAACAGAGGTCGTCTCAACCGAATATGGGGTTATTGCAGCTGAATTAGAGGTTGTCATAACCGAATTAGAGGTTGTCACAGCAGAATTATAGGTTCTCAAAACTGAATTAGAGTTTGTCACAACTGCATTAGACGTTATCATAACCGATTTAGATGTTGTCAAAGCCGAATTAGAGGTTGTCAGAACTGATTTAGAGCTTATCACAACCGAATTCGGCAGCACCTCTCAAACGACCGACCTTGACAAACTGAACTGTTTCCATCTGTTTGTACATGTGGACATTTTCTGCAAAATAGGACGTAGACACAATAATTACAATATTTTGATTTGCCCCTTCGAATAACCACAAAATAATCGACCTCAACAATTGTAAATTTTTGTTAATGTAATAATTGCTTTTAGAATTTCAAACATCAGGTTTGAAATATATAGAATTATATTATGGTAATCGAATTGAGATTTAGTTAGGTTGTCCCAACAGAATTCTTGAGAAATTCGGTTAATGGAATCTAATTGACGCCTAATTCGGTCGTTGCAACCGACTTATTGCATCCGAATTCATTTCAAATTCAGTTGTTGTCACCTAAATTATAAAGAATTTAGTGGACATATTGAATTTAATTAAAGATTCAATTTGCTTCAATTTTACCTCAATTCGGAAATTATTAAATTCGGCTGTTGCTACCAAATTGCGGTTGCCACAACCTCTTTACAAACAATTACTTCGCTGACCATATGACTGTTTAGAATACATCCGTTAGTTTTTGGAGATAATCGATGTTATTCACCAAAAATCATCATGAGCGACGAGCCTCACTATTATTTCAGTGGTCACGGCAATAATCAAAATTCGCGGTTCAAGGGGACGGAAAGCCCACGCATAATTCATGACGCACCATGGCACCCTCTCAAAGTCATCGTGTGGTATGCAGTTACGTCGGTAAAGGTGTCTGGATCTTGTTTTCTACAAAAAGATCACGTGAACGCCATTAGAGTGAAAGGCGACCTCTGTAGAGC
This sequence comes from Phaonia tiefii, assembly GCA_963931995.1. Classification (NCBI taxonomy): domain Eukaryota; kingdom Metazoa; phylum Arthropoda; class Insecta; order Diptera; family Muscidae; genus Phaonia; species Phaonia tiefii. Next base: position 83,142,873 of record OZ008368.1, on the reverse strand, counting down.
CTGATTTTTTTTCTACCGGAAACTGACGATCTGTATTTGGAGGGCATGTGGTATCAACAGATCGGGACCACTCGCAATACTGCACGTGACACAACACGTACTTGGAAGAACATCTTCCCGGCACGTATAATCTCGCGTGTCGGCGATTTGGCTAAGCCAGTTAGAACTCCCGATTTGACTGTTCCGGACTTCTTCTTCTGGTGTATTTAATGTCGTTGATGTATGAGAATAAGCTCCGCACCTTGTTGAAGTTAAAGAAGATCATTTAAGGCGAAATGTAATCTAAAGACATTTGCATCAACGCCGATGGCGGTCATTTTCAGCACATAATATTCCATAATTAAATTTTTTATTTTATTATTCAGAACCATTCTATGTCTCTATTAACATAGATATAGTTTTTTATAAAAGAAGTTTTGTAAATGCATCCTCATGATCCCCGGCAAACCGTATACCTGTTTCTGATCTCGCCACAGACCTTCATCCGCGGTTGTTTGGAATGATGCGTTTGAAAAATTCATCAAACTAAATGCAAACGAAAACTCATTTCAATTGAGAATTTTCCAATATGCAAGTGTTCGAAAAATATCGCAAGTAAAACACACAAGAAAACATTGACAACACTAATTCCAACACCATGAATTGAAACAAAATTTCTAAGTGCGAAAAAAAATAATCACTTAATCGAATGACTTTTCACTTTAAATAAAATTATAAATTATATGATGGTGTTGGCCTCACCCTGTACACAATACCATATATGTTTATGAGAAACTTAATTTTTATCGGAAAAGCAATTTAGATTTGGCTGAAATATTTACTTCTTTCAAGAAATGGAAGGTACCTAGATGGACATGGCAAAACATTCATTTTCAAATACAGAGTGGCGCTTGACGAAACGATATCTAATGCTATACTTTATTATAATCAGTTGTGGTGTACGGGAATTGTTTCATCGACCAAATCGATGTTTACAAAAATTTTTAATGGGCCAGATAGTTGCAAATTCATAAATTTTCTCTAGTTTAATAATCAATTGGAGGACATTCAGCAAAACCTAAATTGAAGTTAATGCCATATTTCGGAAAGAGTTTTAAAGGATATAAGTATTTGGGGAGATCCCAGAAGGGAAGTGAAACTTACTAACTTTTTTAGTTAGTTTAAGGCAATTGTACAATCTAGGTCTATATCTTCCACGGTTTCTTAAGATACAGTTCATGGTTCATGCATTGTTAATGCCAGTTCTTTGTCTGGTATGGAGGTGTATTCTCGAGCTCTTTATTATGTGTTAAGAAAACTCTGTTTGGTTTTTAACAGGGTGATGAGGTATATATACTCCTTTAGATTGCATGAACATATTTCCAATTATGTCGAAGACTTTTTAGGTTGCTCGTTTCCGAATTTTATTTAAATAAGAGACTTATTGCATTTTTAAATTCTTTATATTAACTTCACCTGTCTGTATGCATGTATGCCGAAAAAACTTTGGATTGATTTTTAACCCTTTTCCCGTGATCCAATCGAGCTGAAGCTTCGCAGGCAAACTAATGGCGAACTAAATGAACTATCAAACTATGAGCGCCATTGCACAAAGGGCGTGGTCGTATATAAATATTTTATAGTCAAAAACTATGTTTTTTTTCGGGTTGTTTTTTTATAAGATTAGGTCAACTAGAACCCCTCTGTTTTTCTTGAATGTGTTTAAATTTGGTAGGTAAATTGTGATATCTAGAATGTCATCTTGGCTGGATTGTTCTTTTCAAGTTATCGGTTATTGAAATGATAATTTTTAACTGAAATTGATTTTTATTAACATTTTTTGTTTTTATAAAAATTATTGAGGAGTGGATTTGTTACCCAAATCCGTTTTATATTTTCAAATACTTTTAAGTTATTACCCAAAAACTGTAATTGAACTACTGAAGTAAATGGTAAATTAAAATTAAAAAATATTTAAATATATTACCAGTGAAGGGATTTTGAAAGAAATTTTGTAACCATATAAGGCCAAATATGAAGAGAAATAAATAAAAATAAAAAATATTGTAGACTTTTTAATAGTGGGTGCGACCTACCAAATAACTTGAAATACATATAAGTTTTTTATTGATTCATAAAGTTCTGTTAAATAATCCAATCCGTTTTGTTCGTAACATATACACGTTAAGTCATAGAAAATGACAACCTGCACGTTAACATGTATAATTTTAGAAGTTGAGAATAACCCCGATAAAAGTGTTACCGAGTTCGAGTGTGTTGTATGGATAATACAGAAGATTTCGTTTAAACAAACATATATTTTTCAATGCAATAATTCACTGCTATATCAAATGAGAAAAAGTATATTTTAGTGTCGATGTATTCTTTAGAATTTTATTTTCTTTTTGGCTTTTAAATTAACAAATTGACAAATAAAAATAAATAATTATCTGATGAAGCCTAGTTGATAAAATTTTAGTGTAGTGGGTCATTTTCTAGATGTCGTTGAAAGCAATAAATGGGATATTTTTTGTTCCCAAAAAAAAAAGTCAGAAAATATGACATAAAAATTCTAAAATTGCATATCAAAAGAAAAAATAATTTTCAATAAAAATATCGCTTCGAAACAAGAATACAACACGTTACTTAACGTAGAATATCTCATGGCAATCGAATTGCAAAGCCATGACAACACCGACTAAGTCCTAATAAATTGGTTCTTCCTCCGGTTCAGTTACCATTCCATGTTGAGACTCCTCAGACACTCTAACGGTTTTGGCATCTGCGACCACAGAAGTTGATACAGTTTCTGCGCGAGGGAGTTTTAAGATTAAAACGGAGTTCCGGCATGTTCATCTTTGGGCGGTGTTACGGGTTTTCTCTTATAGATATACCAACACCGACCCCATGGCTTTGAAATTGATTTTTATATAAGAAACAAATGCTATTATATAAAGTCATTTAAATTTTGTCACATTTCCCTTGTTTAAATTACTTTAAGAAAAATTTCCAACAATTTTGAATAAACGTCAATGAGAATTATCGGAAACTTCAGTGAAAGTGACACTAGTACAGGACAGCACCTAGTGAACAAAGTTTACAATGGGCGCGATATATCTATTACTTCCTTTATCTATGGATTATACTCAACGTGTATGCGTTGTCTTCGTCACAACTGATATTAACTTATATATGTTACGAGAACAACACCCCTATTATTTGAATTTTGAATCTGGTAAAATAATGATCGACAGGTTATATCGAGTGATTCGCCTAAACATGCTTTTCCAATAGGGATTTTATGACACATCAAATAGTTATGAGGTTTGTTCAGTATTGTTCGACATTTCTAAATGGAAAGGCTTAGACCGGCACAACGTCTACAAATTATTCAGGTACCAAAGTCTGCGTTCTAAGATTACTGTGCATCGTCCGTTTAGATCAAAATTGTGGTTCACATTGTCGGCGTTTCGAACCATCAACTCGCTACGTTATCTAAAGATTATAAACCCAGTGCTCATTGTTGGTTATTTTTTTTTTGTCCATTGTCGGATTATACGCTATCAACTAGACCAGATCAAGTAAGCAGTGAAAAAATATACTGGCAGTATGCGATGAGTGAAAGTGTTTTGCTTTGGGACTACAAAAAATCCAAATTCTAAAAATCAAATACTTCTAAATCAGCTACAATTCACGAACTAAAACTACTCGCTCTATTCGCCAAAGACCACTCGAATTATATTTTTATTATTTTTATTTTTACAATTTTAATAATTCAAACCCCCCCCCCCGAAAGATTTTGGCTTGTCTGTGTAAAATCGTTATTGAAAATTTGAACCTACTAAAGGACCATGAAGCCACAGTTACGTACACCATTTGAGAGATCTAATATTTAAAAATTACGGTAAAATCGGTGGTGCAATGGTAGTGTGCGCAACTATTTACCGTTAGGAACCCGTGTCAAACTGTAGATCTCAATCAGTGAGTATATAACTAGAATGCGCACATCTCACTGGTTTGTGAGAAACTCTCCCTAATCCCTTCGTGGGAAGTATCGGGAAACCATTTATTTATTTTTAAATATTAAGAATGCTTTTTATGTTTTGTAACTTTTTAAAAAATAATCTATAAATGAATCACCCATTATTACTATTATTTCACACAATTAAAATAGTTTTCGTGCAAAAAATTTTCTATTTTCTAGGGTTAAATTTATTGTAACTAACCGATGGCTTCCGACTTTCGTTTTAAACCTAAATGACGTCTAATTATCATATTTCGTAAACCCCTTATTACAAGTGACATGTTGACAACGCCGTGACAATTTGAACATAATCTTTTTAGCTCTACACAATTGGTTATTCTTTCCAAATCATGGATTTCATTAGTCGTGACATGTCCATTCGACCCTAATCTATCACTGCCGAGCCATTTCTTCAGGTTTGGAAATACAATGTAGTCATTGGGGGTTAAATATTGAGAATATGTTGGACAAGGAAGCAGTTCGTAGCTTCGTTTCTGGGCTGCAGAGGTTTTTGCTTCAAATCATTGTCGAATCTGTCCAATAGCTGTGAATAATATTTGCCGGTTGTAATCGGTATAAATGACATGGTAAACGATGTAAATGACACGGCATGCATCTCAAAAACAAAATACCGCCTTGACCTTTTTGACTGACAGTGGCAACGACAAACCTTCTTTGGTACACGATCACTTGAAGAAAACCACTGTTTTGATTGCTCCTTGGTCTCTGGTGTGTTGTGATGGATCTATGTTTATTCCCGGTTACAAAACGCCACAAAAAGTCCTTGGAATTGCGGGATAATACCGATAAACACTGTATAAAATAGGTCACACGATTGCGCTTATGGCTGGATGTGAGTAATGGCGGGACCCATTGCGCGGATTGCATTTTCATGTCCAACTATTCATATAAACTGTGAAATATGAGCTGAGTTGAGATTCCTACCGCCTCAAACATCTCAAGCACTTTCACTCTTCAATCGTTCAATATCACTCTATGCATTTTATAGACGATTTCAGGCTTGACGACCTCCTTTGGACAACCTTTACGTTCGGCGACATTGGTTGCACCAATGAACGACTATGCGTAATCGCGGCACCCATCCCGCCGATTGCTCTTTAATTTTCAAATATTTATGTAACCTGTGAAGTACTCCTGCATTTTAGACTCCTACAGCTCAAACACTTTCATTCTCCATAGGCAAATATGGTTTAATGGATTTTATCGAAACGTTCGGCATCACTTATGCTGGTACGACCATAAAGATTTGAATTGATGGCGCTGACCCCATATTATATTTTTCAAGCCTGCTCGTGGATTCGGCCATGTTTAATTTAAACAAATATCGTAACAAATCTTGTAGAGCATACTCGTATCAAGTACCAGCGCTGATTTACAGTAGTAGTGTTGACTTTTAACTAATTTAGAGGACGTTCAAAAAGTCACGGAGATTTCAAACGAGCTCGTATAGTTGGACTAATGTAAATGCGATCCCCATTCAACCCGCATCATTCGCTTGTTTAATTTATAAATTTGATGAAATTTTGCACCTATAACTGATCTAAGATTAACTAACCATTACTAAAGTACGCAACGAAGTATTCGTTACATCGATGAGGAATATTATAAACTGGGCACTACGCACTTTGGACCCAAAAAATGCAATACATACTAATAGATTTTCTCTTCACAAAGAAGATTTGAAATCATACCAAAATGAAAACTACAATACATTGCTAAATATACAATTAGATATAAATAGAAATCGTCGTTGAAACAAACAATAGAAAGTATATTAACAAGGACGATACTGAAAAAGAATTGGACAAGGGTGAGGAGGGCAAGTAGGACAATTACAACACCAAGGAGAAATCAAGAAATAGATCATGTCTAACTGCAGGTATAACACAAACAATTTGACATTAAATAGATTTAATTAAAATTGATTTAGTAGGGCACATGGCAAATATACTATGAAACACGAGGGGGGTGTAATAGAGGGAAACAGGCATTTAACACACACAGATACTTACATATACGACAATGACCAGTACTCTACACATTGCATTAAAACAGCCTATATTCACATACACACACATGTCCTTGTACAGCTAAATGTATATCGTACTAATATATTGCCAGGCGTGTGGTTGTAAGATCAATACATGTACGAAAAGAACGAGTACGAGTAGGAAGGACATGCATGTATGCCTCGTTAAAAGGAATGAAAATTTGACACACTTGATTTGTGAGACGAGCACAAATACACCTACACAAACACGTTCCCATACACAAACACCTACATTTAGACAAACATGAAAGGACACTATCCCAGGCAGGCATTAGCAGCAGTAAATATTAAAACTCACAGTCGACGGTTGAATAAATTCATTGAATAGTAAAAGAAGGCCATCATTTTCGGAACACAACAGCACTGGCCTCTTTTCATTCCATACATGCACGCATATTTGCACATATTGTCACACACTCGTTGGCAGACGCATAGCATTAAGGACATGTAGGCTGCATATTAAAATAGGGACATTAGTTCATTTAAAAGAATTGTTTGCAAATTTTATATTGCGATTATGGATGGTCATCTCAAAAATGCTGACGGTTATATTTACCTCCTTTTTTCGAATAATGTGAATGGTCCCCAATTGAAATCAGAAATTAATAACTTTAAATTAAATCTGAATTAGGTCAAACGTCAAAGGATGTGACAAAACATTTAATGAAAACATATGGGAGCAGGCTGTTGCAGTTACTTCAACTAATATGTGGGAATTTTGAATTTCCATTTGGGTTTACTGTGAGTAACAAGATGTAATAAGATATACAAATTAAATAACAGATGCTAGTAGCATGCTCGGATTTGGATATAAATCCTAAATTTAAGTAGTTTTTTGTATTTTAACTGAATATAGCAGATCCAGGACTTACTTGTTGATATTATTGCGGAAATGTTAGAGCCCAAAAATAAGAAGTTTGATATTTAACAACATTATTAATAATTTGTTAGTTCTTATCAATCTTCAGTCATTAAGACCCTCAACGTCATTGAAGCTACCCTACTAAAGTGCTCAAAACCGAAACCGAAAAACCGGAGACACCGGTTAACCGGGTTTCATACAATTAATCGTGTGCCGGTTTTTTAAATAATCTAATTTTTGAATAAACCGAGCACCGGTTATTGGATGTCGGTTAACCGGTTTATACTCAATTTGTGTTAAAAGTTCTTACAAACTTTAAATAATTAAACGGAAAAGATATAATTTTCATAAATTATTTTTTTTAATTCAGTAACACGGTATCTCTTTTGAAATATAATAATAATAAGATTTCAAACAGTTTTCAACAATTAAATAATTTGTTACACTTTATAAGATTATCATTCATGAATGTTGCTTTCAAATTCGAACATGATTTTCAAATTTAAATAATTTTATTGTTTAAATGAATTAATGTTGTCAATTTTACATTAACAAGACATTACAGATTGGAATATGATTAACAATTTAATTTAGAAATAAAATCTCCTTGTTAAATTTAAATATAGCTGTGAATTTCTGAGATTGAAACACGAACAAAAATATTCCATCCGTTTCAATAAAAACCAATTCAATTCAGTTCAATTCAATTAAGAAGACAAAAAGAATTGAACTGAATTAGACTACATTGGACTTAGTTGGATTAGATTGGATTCAATTGACCTGGACTAAATTGATGGAATTAAAGTGAATTGAATTGGATTGAATTTCACTGCAATATTTGAACTGAATTGAATTGAATTGAATTGAATTGAATGGAATTGAATTGAATTGAATTGAATTGAATTGATTTGAATTGAATTGAATTGAATTGAATTGTATTGAATTGAATTGAATTGAATTGAATTGAATTGAATTGAATTGAATTGAATTGAATTGAATTGAATTGAATTGAATTGAATTGAATTGAATTGAATTGAATTGAATTGAATTGAATTGAATTGAATTGAATTGAATTGAATTGAATTGATTTGAATTGAATTGAATTGAATTGAATTGAATTGAATTGAATTGAATTGAATTGAATTGAATTGAATTGAATTGAATTGAATTGAATTGAATTGAATTGAATTGAATTGAATTGAATTGAATTGAATTGAATTGAATTGAATTGAATTGAATTGAATTGAATTGAACTGAATTGAATTGAATTGAATTGAATTGAATTGAATTGAATTGAACTGAATTGAATTGAATTGAATTGAATTGAATTGAATTGAATTGAATTGAATTGAATTGAATTGAATTTATTTTTCTTTTCACGATTTTGAGCTTTATTGAACAAAAAATATTTTCTCACATTTCATCTTAATTCATATTCCCGCGAAGCCATTTCGGCTTGTCTGCAGGATAACAAATAGTTGTGTAAAACAATGTTCATACTATTATGCTTATTTCAGCTCAGCTGTATACAAATGAATTTCATAAAAAATATTTCAATATAAAATCTAATTAATTCAATTTTTGTTTTCTTAATTTTAATTTGAAAGATTTAATTTAATTTAATTTAGGAAGTGATTTTTGATTAATTTCTTTCTACTTATCTTATTATGTATGCTTAATAGGTTTGTTGGCATATTATTAAGAGTTGTTGGTAGAGTTACGGCTAATGACTTCTTTCCATAATCATTTCGGAAGCTCGGTACTTTATATCGTCCTTGTGCCCTTCTTCTTGTGTTCTGCTGGTGATCAATGCATTCAAGCAAGTTTGGATCGTTGTAAAATTCGTTTACTATTGAGGTTTTGTATATTCCCTCAATATTCAGAATTTGGAGATACTTGTATAAATTGGTATCATTGTGCGATGTTTGGTAGCGATTTTGGTGTGCGTTATTATTTTGGTTGGCTGTGTTGATCGTTTCGGTATTGTTAGTTGTGTGGATGTTTATGTTTTGGTCTATGTAGTTTGTTTTATGTTGTTGGTTTTTATATAATAATTTAAGGAGTCTATTTTGCGTTAATTGCAGTGTCCTGCAGTATGTCGCTGTTCCCCATGCCGTAAATAGGATTCCGCCAGCGAGAAGTCAGCTTGCATCAGAACGTTGTACGGAGAGCATTTACTTAAGTGATATAATGCAAACGTTGATTGACGTAGCTTTTTCTGAAGTTTCTCGATGTGAGTTTTCCACTTGAAGTGTACATCTATATGTATACCTAGGTATTTATATGTACCAACCACTTCTATTTTCGTAGAGCAGGCATCATTATTAGGAGAGTTGTTGTTAGCATATGTGTTGTGCAGGCAATCAGTGTTGTGAAAGGTCACTTTAATATCTGTCGGATGGGTATGTCGCGATCTGATGTGTATTATTTTAGTTTTGCTTGCATTTATTATCAGTCCGCTGTCATGGCACCATCTGGATATATTGTTGAGTTCGTTTTGCATAATTCTTATAGCAGTATGAATACATCCGTGAGATACAACTATTGCAGTATCGTCTGCATATGCAAATACTTTACTTTCTTTAACTTGGTTTATCATTGCGTTTGCATATATTAAGTAAAGCAGCGGCCCACGCTTGGAACCTTGTGGAACTCCGTGCGTTATATTGGTAGATTCGTTTTGATTGTTTTCAATCTTGACTCGAAATGTTCTACACTGTAGGTAGTCTTTGAATTGAATTGAATTGAATTGAATTGAATTGAATTGAATTTAATTGAATTGAATTGAATTGAATTGAATTGAATTGAATTAAATTGAATTGAATTGAATTGAATTGAATTTAATTGAATTGAATTGAATTGAATTGAATTGAATTGAATTGAATTGAATTGAATTGAATTGAATTGAAATGAATTGAATTGAATTGAATTGAATTGAATTGAATTGAATTTAATTTAATTTAATTTAATTTAATTTAATTTAATTTAATTTAATTTAATTTAATTGAATTGAATTGGGTTGCGCTGCATTGAATTGAATTAAATTGCACTGCATTGAATTGAATTGAATTAAATTAAATTGAATTGAATTAAAATGAATTGAAAGGAATTAAATTGAGTTGAATTGAATTGATTTGAAACGAATTGAAATGAAATGAATTGAACTGAATTGAGTGGAGTTGAAGTGAATAGAATTATATTAAATTGACTTGAATTGAACTGCACAGAATTGAATTGAATTCAAGTTAATTAAATTGACCTGAATTGAACTGAATTGAATTGATTAATTGGTATGTTATGTAACGGAAAATTTAAAAATATTAAAATCTAATAAATGCTGCTACATTTTCAGAATAATAATGACTCTTTTTATGGGCAAACAAAACAAGACAATAATATTTTATTTTGTATTGATTTTCTATTTATTTGTTTAACCCTGCTGTTAGATTAGAAAAAACTTACGAATCTTAGATTGAGGGACCATTTGGTCCATACTGCAATTTTCATCCAAAATAATAATTTTATCGTATTCTTTGTAACTATTTTGGTTCAAAAATTTCTAAAGCAAGTATTTGACATATCAAAAACATCCGCTAACATATCAAAAACATCTTCTAAATATTTGACATGAATTTACATTCGCTTGGTAATGAAAAAATTTACGAATCTTAGGTTGAGGGACCATTTGGTCCATACTGGAATTTTCATCCAAAATAATAATTTTATCTTATCCTTTGTAACTATTTTGGTTCAATAATTTCTAAAGCAAGTATTTGACATATCAAAAACATCTTCTAAATATTTGACATGAATTTACATTCGCTTGGTAATGAAAAAATGTACTATTGACCAAATGGTCCTCTAACCTAAGATTCGTCATTTTGTATTTTTCTCAGTCCTGAATAAAGTTAGAAAATTTAATTTTCGCACATAACATTGTTTTATTAAAAGACCCCATTAGCAGAAAAATTTAGTCAGTATATATCACCGTTCCAAAGTTACAAGGGAAAACAGAAAAAATTTGGACCAAATGGTCCTAATCTAACAGCAGGGTTAAAAAAATTTTAACATATACGAAACGAAAAACAGAAAAACAACCGTAACTAAAACCGAAAAGTAACCTGTTTCAGCAGTTTTTCCCATTCTGTGAAACCGAAAACAAGCGTTCCGAGAAAGTGATTCTTCGAATAAGCCGAAACACGGTTATTCGACCGGCCGGTTTTTTGAACAATCTATACCCTACACTGATTCTAGAGCCGAATCAACACTCTCAGAAAAATTTAATTGAGACACCCTAATTAACCGCAAATGACTTACGATGCTGCCACAGCGAATTAGAGGTTGTTACAACCAAGTGAGTGGTTATCACAACTGAATGAAGGGTTGTCGCATTGTAATTTTTCATAAGAACGGCTGTTCCAACCGACCTAAACACAAATTTGGTTGTGACAACCGAATTGATGCAACTTTGGGTTCCGAATTCGGCTTTTGGAATCTAATGGATTCAAAATTCGATTGTTGCAAACGAATGAATATTAAATTAGTTTGATGTAACAGAAATTATAGAAAATTTAGTTGACAGAACGAATGTAATTGGAAATTCAGTAGCTGCTACCGAATCAATTACGAAACGAGATTGGTTCAACTGCATTTCAGTTGTGGGGACCAAATTTTGTCGTGAAAAGCTCAATTCGGTTATGGTAACAGCAACAGCCAAATTTGCGATTCTACAACCTCTTGCCACACAATTAGTTATGGGAGCGTGATGAAACTTTCCAGTGGCTGTCGGTGGTGCTATGGTAGTGTGCGCGGCTCTTATACATGAGAACGTGGGTTTGATTCCTCCTCTGACCACATTTAGTGAATACCGCTAAAAATACCGCTCGGAACCAGTCTAAAACTGTAAGTCCCAAAACCAAAGCGCATAGGTTTCTAGGCTTGCTCTTCTTTTCGAGATATTGGAGATCGAAAATTTTTGTTCCAAGTACCTAAAAAATTAAATTTTAAATGGTAGAAAATTGTGAAAAATTGCGAGTGTTATATAATTGGAACCATAGATAAAGGAAATAATAGATGTAGCGCGACAATTGCCAACTTTGTTCACTAGGTGCAGTTATGTACTACTGTTACTTTCACTGAAGTTTCCCATAATTCTCATTGACGTTTATTCAAAATTGTGGGAAATTTTTCTTAAAGTAATTTAAACAATGGAAAATGTGACAAAATGTATGCGATTCTACATAATAATATTTGATTGTTATATAAAAAACAATTTCAAAGCCATGAGGCCGGTGTTGGGATATCAATAAGATCGCCCAAAGATGAACATGCCGGAATGACTTTTTAATCTAAAAACTTCCCCGCCAAAAACTGTATCCACTTTTGTGGTCGCAGATGCCAAAACCGTTAGAGTGTCTGAGGACTTTCAACAAGGAATGGTAGCTGAACCGGAGGAAGAACCAATTTATTAGGACATAGTAGGTGGTGAAATGGTTTGCAATTCGATGACCATCATATATTCTACTTTAAGTAACATGTTGTATTCTTGTTTCGAAGTGACATTTTTATTGAAAATAGTGTTTTCTTTTGATATGAAATTTTTGAATTTTAATGTAATTTTTGTTGGCTTTTTTTTGGGAACCAAAAAATCCCATTTATTGCTTTCAAAGACATCTAGAAATTTACCCATTGCACTAAAATACGCCCAACACTTGTACTTCACCTATTAGGTTACTTTATCTATGCTTGGAACCACATTTTGTGAACTCAAATATCTCGAAAACAAGAGCCAACATGGAAATATGGTTAGCACCCTTGGTTTCAGCGTACTCGAGTTAGATTTACCCGCGTGTTACAAAAAAATAATATCCCTATTCGAGGATAATGTTATTATACTCCTCAAAGTCAGAAAGCATAATCAACATGTACTCCTTAGCAGCCAATGACTTTAATATAATTCCCACCAGTTCATGCAGGAATATGTTCGTAGATCTGCTCTTGCCGAACGCATGCGTGCACAAGATATATCAATATATATATATATGGTTTCCCATTACATCCCATGAAGGAATCGGGGAGAGCTTCTCGCAACCAGTGAGCTGTGCGCTTTCTAGTTTTATACTCACTGATTGGGACCTACAGTTTTACACCGGTTCCGAACGGTATTTTTGAGAATCATTTTCATGGCTAAATACTCGATAGTGTCGCCGTCACTATGCGAGGTGACCGCCGTCGAAAGAAATTTTAAGGTGGTCAGAGCAGGGATCGAACCCACGATCTCAAGTACAAGAGGCGCGCACACTACCCATTGCACCACCGACGGCATTTAAGATATATCAATACTCGCCCTTAAAAAGGATGACAAGCTAAGAGGACTTGTGAGCTGCGTGTGAGTCCTTTCGAACTTTGTCAATATACAGCACTCTTGTGTTCTACCATCTTGGAGAAATGTGTGTAATGTAACTAGGCGTATAACATTATATGCCGGAAGATAAATAGATCGACCGCATCCTGATGTTACGCTGGGCATACCATATTGGGGGCGGGAGACTTAAATACCTCTTCTTAATCTGACCTTTTGTGATCAATAAGAAGTCTTTTGACTCAGATCGGTGTCCTCGTTCAGCTAGTTGGATTTATAAGGAGATTGAGCAAGCACGTATTCCATTGCCCAGAAAGGCGTACAGATACTCCATTGTTGCATTTCCTGACCCATTACCTTCTACACGCGGAAAAAGAAGTATTTTGTTGTTGTTTAGATGCAAATATAACGTGTTTGTAGCGTGGCGCAAATACAGTATACTTGTGTCTAAACACACTGTGCTTGCTACTCAATATTATATGTTTGAGACACAATGATGTGCTATAATATATGTCTTTGTGACCTAAATGTGAATTTGATTATTGAAATGTGATGAAAACAAAATGTGACAGACAGCAAAGAAACAAAAAAGCAGCAGATTTTCAATTCATTAAAGGGACTTACAGAAGGACATCCACAGGTATGTTTTCCAGTTCCTGATTGCTATCTTATATTGACTATACCAATCCTCTGTATCTCTCGAAAACTCAGTTTTATTAATTAATCTAAGGCTTGACTGTTATACTTGTGAAACGTATCAAAAACGTGGAATGGTACGCCTGATCAGTCTTTTACAATGGAATGAACATTTCCTCCCATACTTACAACATTTCAAACCTTTCAGAAGCATTTTTGCGTCGGTTCATGTGACAGTGGGGTGGCCTGATTACGATCGTTGTAGTCTTTTGTAGAATGTTCGTACTGCGTACGAATATTTTCAGTGTTTCCTATCCGTGCCCCTGAGATACCCTAAGCTAGGTATTATATCGTTGAAGTGATCTTCGGCCTTAAACTAACCAGACTAGACAAAAACTATATAAAGTGCTCCATCGTCCTATTTCCATGACTCGTGCTCGTTTGTATTAGCTCATACAATTCGTGGTCATAGTGCATGAAAGCGCTGGAGAAGTCCACTTAATGTACGCTGTTGACTGTAGTTTAGGGAATGGCGACTATATTTATGTCTGACACTATGTGCACCACTTTCTCAGATGTACTGACTGTATTGTTACATTTGTTAACTGGGAATATAAATAATTTATGAAAGCAGACTTCTTTTACATCTGCCACTAATTTAAGACAGCTACCCCAATATGGAAAATTGGGTATCGGTCAAGGAACACCGTTGGATAGCGTTACCAATATTCCTACATCTGCCAACTAAACAAACAACACCAACAGTCGACCAGAAATATTTAACCCTCTCACTATAAGGGACTTCCGGGAATGAAGGAGTTTATTGTAGGACTTTATAGTATGGAAGAATATCTAAATTTATACTCGGCTGGGGTGGAACTGGATGATAAGGTAGGAGATGTGGTCTATGGGCTGATGAGCTACGTCTGCCTCTTTCGCCCAGACTAACTGTTCACTATAGCATTTATCAGAGAGAAATTTGGGTGATTAAGGAAATAACCACACGTCTGAAGGTGTGTAGCCCAAAAAGAAGCGGGATCAATGAATTTTTCTGCCAGCCAAGCGGTTATAAAGTTTCTGTAATCAGTCTTGCTAAACTGGAATAGCATTACCCGGGAAACTGTTGAGCCGATAAACTGGAAAGACTAGGGGTTACCATACAAGGTTCGCAGGAATATAGCGTATTACCATATCTCTAAGAATTAAAGTATATCCTATGCGAACGCAACTATGTGACCCTGCAGGAGAGTGGGTGAGAGATGCATATTATGTAGCCACCAGACGACCGGCTAACTTTGGATAGAAGGATATCTCTTAAAATTCTGAATGTACATTGGTTCAAGCCTACAAAGCTTATGCCAGTTTAGACGGCACACTGTCTGATAGGTGCAGCCTATGACGGTGAAAAGAGGAAGAACCCATTGAACATTACCACGGCATGTGTAGAAACTAGGCACAAGGTAGAAACTGTATATCCAGCTGTTTAGGGGCCATCATAGTTTGAACAGCTACGGGTGGGCAAGACGTAAGTTTCTCGAAGCTAACTAAATGTTTCTCCATTGGGGGACCGCTTTCTACCACTAGCTCGTGTTATTACAATGTACTATCATTTATATAATTTTGACATCGACAGCCCACGGCACGTAACCTAATTTAACCTGTACCCTCGAAGTTAAGTTTATGTTTCAGTTCATCCATTTCCATAGTCTCTGTTATTTTCCCCCATTTGGTCTACACCACACGAACTCTTCGGCTGCCTTGTCTTGTCTTGAGTGTCATGTTCTACTGTGGGATGCTGATGTACTTTGTTAATATTCAGCCTTTATTGCTTACAAAGTCTTTGGATAGTCCAGATTTATGATCCGTGGTGAGGACGACTGTCATAGCCAGTATTTTCGTTCCCTCACAGTATTCAAGACTCCGCTGACCGCCAATTTTGGAGAGCTCTTTTAATTTCTCCTGGCAGTTGTCTATCAGGTACCGACTCGATATTCGCTAGACTATCAGTGAAGACATTTGGACTAGTAAGTCTTTGATTACTGTTCATTAATTTGCCATATTTCATGACCGCCTTAATATCCTCAAATACAAATGTTTGAATAACTGCATCCTTCCCCACATCCCTTAAAATAATATCACGTGTCCGACTATCACGCGTAGGAGCATCACTCGAATACATACATATCTCTCCATTTTAACGCCGCCTAGTCACTGCCTTTCAGGTCAACTACGAAATAAAACTCCAAATTTGTAGTTTTCGGCTGCAGTTGAAAGCAGTAATTGTTCGCAAATGTCATTAATCACTTTGAAGAATGGCAATTTGTCAACAACGACGACAACAACATGTACGAAAATTGTGAAAATTTGTTAATGTTTTCACTGAATCCGGGGAGGAGGAAAAACATGTAGGCATTTGTAGACCTACATATTGTTGATGAGTGGAACAACATGCGTAAACTGTCATACTCGCACATGAAAAATATATATTTGGAAATTTGCAAAAATCTATTGATGAAATGACAATAACATTTTTTTTGTTTGGTAAATACATTTTTTAAAGTATACACACAGTGGATGAAAGAACACAAAATATATTACAAATTTTAAACACATTTATTTTTATATATATTCAAAGATGTTAAATTTAATAAATAAATGACTACACTTTAAAAAATTTCTCTTTTAATTTTTTAGTGATGATAATTTAAAATATCGTTCCCCAATGTGAGTTCAAAAGTGCCAAGTCAAGGTATACACTTAGCTATCATTCATGGTATCGCATCCGTTCTGACAATGCATTACGTACTGAGGACTCAATAGTATTAGTGATGTTTTAGATTATGCGTCTTCAGCCTGCGTTAATCGTTACATTCTCTTTTGAACACCCTTCGTAAATCATAAGCATTTATATTCTGCGTTCTACACATGGGTTATTCGTCATCTAATCAGCTGTTCTGCTTCTTACTTATATTCATAATAATTAATTTTACAAACAAAGATGCCTGATTTTCATGTTGTTGATGTTAAGCAATCCAAATTTCCACGAATTATTGTATTTGCATATTTTATTTTTTATTCCTATTATACAAATAATCAAAAAATAATCTACGCAAGCGATGTTCTCCCTTCAAAAGCAGAAAGAGTGTGAAACAACATGGCAGAAAAACGAAAGAGAGTAAAGATAAATATCAAAAATCCTCTCGAATTCTCGTCTCGTGGGTGTTTGTCTACTGCTCTTGCTTCTTCCCACCTCTCACCCTCCCGAACACATAAGTCTTGGGTGAAAGCCGCGGGTGAAACTCATAATCTAAAGGGTGTCTTACACCTCTACAAGGGTGACGCTTGTAGATGTGAGCCAAGTTTCTAAGAAACTCTATAAGAACTTCTCACTCATAACACCGACTGTCATGCCGCTATTTGATGATGACAGAATTGAGCAATAAAGTCGGTATAAAAACTGAATTGAAAATTGCTTGACAATTTTCAATGCATTTGTTATTGGTTAGCGACGACCAAGAAGAATAAATCAGCAAGATCAAACAGCAAATGTGAAATAGAGTAAACCAAATCATTTGATTCATCTACTAATACTTGCATTTTTGGGTTTTGCTTACGCAGTCCAGCAAAGCAATGGATTCTCACAGAATTACTGTTCCTGCAAGCAGTCACTTCCTAGTGAATACTCGTTGTTTCTTCCGAAATCGGTCAGAATTCTGTCAGAAAGTCGGCAAAAATTGCTGATTCTGATGCAGATTTCGGTCACAAGTCTTACCGAAAGTTGTATGAATGGTTGACAAGAAATCGGAGCATTTTGTCTGAGGAAATTCGGTATGTTTTGGCGATTTTTGGACGGAATTCTGTCAGAATTCTGAAGAGAAATTCGGAAGGAAATCTAGAAAAATGTTCGAATAAGGGCAGACTTTTCTGACTATAATGTGACTATTCTACTGATTTGTTTTACCGCTATTTCTGACCAAAATATTTTTAAATATCGGAAAATGATCAGACTTTTCTGACGATAATCGGCCTATTTTACCACCGATATTTGGCTAAAATATGTTTAAATACTACGAACTTTATCACACTTTTCTGACGATATTTTCCTATTTTACCACCGATTTTTGAGAAAAATCTGATTAAATTCCGGAAATATATCGGGAGTTTCTTAGAATATTCGCATACTTTTCCCACTGTTATCCACGCACTTCGAACTAAATATCCGAAAATGGGCAGCATTCTCTGAAAATACTCGAAATATCATATATTTAATTAAAAATACTTTTATTTAAATTAAGTATAGTATAACAAAGTATTTATTTTTTGCAAAGTAAATAAAATCAAAGTAAACCTCTTCATTGGTAGGTATTCTTGTATAATAAAAATAAAACCAGTACTGAAATTTCATTCGGGTAAAGCGACTTAAACAACCCTTCTTCGGCATCCATTGACATTTACCAATATTCAATAGCAGAGTGGCATTGTGCTAAATATTATTTAATACCCAACTTAATTGCGATCCTAACTCTTTCACTACCGAATTAAAATGGATGTGGTTAAAATTTTTTTTTTTGGTTTTTTGTCATTAATATGGTAAAGACAAACATCCCGAAAAAGTTTTTTTTCCTACCTCTGTGGGTGTGGGTGCTTTGTGATGTCCACCTGAGTGGACATGGGTAGCAATGGTAGTCAAATAGACTAAGAGTATGCAATGATTTACAATAGTAAAAATATAATTTTGACTGCGAAATAGGTACGATATCTCGTTTTTTTGTTTTATTATTTTATTATTGAATGAAAATAAGCACTGTACATGAAAATTACTAATTATTTTGGATGATATTTGTAGAAACAGTCCGATTTTCGGCGAATACATAGGTGTGCCTTACATTTTTCGCAATAAATGAATGTCTTCTGGTTGCTTCCTTCAAATTTGCATCGCATTGCGTTTTGTGATTGGTCAAACTTCGGCAAATGTCCAATTCCATCATTTGAACCTCTTTGTCGTTTTGCCGAACTCAATACAATCTACATTATCGTGAGGAATGGAGTCTTGAAGAGGAGATTTAGGCCAACGTGAATGACGACCACGCTTGTTCCTATTTATGGGACTTGGTGAAATTGTCAGTAGTGTGTTGCCGATGATTTTTTTGAAGGCCAGGAGGTCTAGCTGATTTTTGAGTGGTACTGAATTTTTTTCATTATCAGTACGGTACTCGAGCCAGCTAGCCACTACCGCCATATCAAAAAAATTCCTTACCACGCGGAGTGTCCACTTCTTCGATTTGATGAATATGCGATAATAATGAATCATTTGATCTAAAAGATTGCCGCCTTCCATTCCTTTGTTATATAAAGGGTTATCCATTTTGCGGTTTACAATAATTTTTTTCATAATATTTCTTTTTTATTATAAAGTTTGAACGTTGACATTATGTTTGAAACACTACATTACTTAAATAATTTCATTTAAATGGTTTAATGAAGTGTTGCAAGCATTGATCTTTTGAGGTAATTTTCGACCACTTTTGGACACTTGACGCATGTTGGTTCTTAAGTGCTCAAGAGATTAAGGTTTATCTGCATAAACACGGTCTTTCATGTAGCCCCACAAAAAAAAGTCTAATGGTATGTGGCTGTGCCAGAATCACCATTTTTGTAGTAGGTTTTAATAATTTGTATGCGTTGTGTGATACCCAGCAAAAAAAGAGTATACCAAGAAGCAGAATTTGCACCACAACTCCTTGGTAAGATGTAGTGCTCATTTAGGTGCAGAAGTACTTCTTTTAATATTGCGTTGTCCAATGGAGCACTACTTGTTGTTTGACTGTTTGGAAGTGCAGTTTATGCTAAAATTGTTATGCTATATTTCGTCCGCAAACGAGCAACCAAAACTATTATTTCAACAATTTGTAAATTTCTTGTCACTTGAAACTTGGCAACAAGTCATATGCTATTAAAAAGTTCTGACTTTAAGCAACAACTTTAGGGTTTAACTAATTATCATATTAATTGTCCTTTCATTAGTACTCCAAAAGCTTCTGTCAACAGGTGAAAAAGAAAGGAAATGAAAATCAATTTGAAAGAAAGTAAATACAAGTAATATATTTAGGCATCTTTGTACTTGTCCACTATCCCTTTAGCTCTCTAATAAATTTGCATCATAATACTCGTAATGGATGTGATGCAAATGTAGATTTTTCGGAGTTGTTATTGATCAGCGTCAAAATTGCATTAAATATGCACATAGTGTTGCAGAAGATTTACAAAAATAATAACATATACTAGAACTACTTCAGTTTATTTTTGCTGGCTAGTTAAGCGATCCATTTTCTTCAATGGCAGCCTTTCAACTGAAAACGAAAAAAAAATTAGTTTAACAACTTAGTTTGACAGATGTCGAATTCCAGCCCTATACTTTTGAACCCTTTAGTTTGACAACTTCTGGCCTCTGAACTTCAACAAACTGTTTGTCCTTTTTGTCATAGCTTTGAACCGTATAAGATATGCCTATGCCAAAAAAGTTTGAGGCTAAATATATCGATTTGCTGTCGAACCATTTGGTCACTATTATTGTTTCGTCGCGGCACATCCACGCCCCTTTTTGCGCATGTCGGAATCTGCCGATAGTGGTGGATTTTTAAAACGGCCTACACGAATTTTGCCTGCCGCTAATATATTCCATGATTGTAGAACTTCCAATAAAGAATAACGTCACCTTAAATTCAAAATGACGTAACAACAAAATTCCAAAATTTTCTTTCTGATAGATTACGATTTGTTTGACTAAAATACACGATTTGACAAAGTTTTCAACAGCTAAGTTCAAAATCAACGATGTTATTAAAAGGATTAAATAAATGAAGGTTTTGATAAATCCACATTTTTCCTTTGAACTGTAATTTTATATAAAATTTCGCTGCCCCTATACACACAATTGTCTAAACTACATAACCCCACAAACTTTTAGACACCTACGATCCAAAATGGCAATTTTATTCACAAAATTCCGTTCCTATATTTATCTAGTTTTTGCCTCTCCTGTAAAGTGATGAAAATGTTGTTACGTCTTTCTGAATTTTAGGTGACGATATGTAGAAAAAAAATTGTCCGTAAACAATTTGTGACCAATTGCGTCACGTGGAACACGTTTCATCAGTTCTAGAACAACAGCAACACTAAAGCCAAATTTTTCCATTAGATTTGGCCCTATTTCAGTGGTTGATACCACTTTTACCACATAGAACATATACATTTATGCCCCATGGGCATGATTCTCCACGAATGTATTGCTTGATCGAAAGACGCCCCTTAAATGGAGTAATTTGTTCATCCACACACAACGATTCTTCTAACTTATGTTCCATTAAACGCTGTCTTACTGCATTCATTATGGGTCGTACTCGATAAAATGTATCGTTATTATCTGGGGTCATCTGCGTGTCTGTCAAATGTAGATGAGATCGAATAGCGTAAAACCGATTACGTGTCATGGTATCTGCAAACATTGGTAGAGCAAGACCTTTTTCCCAGAACATTGATATACGTGGAAATTTTAAAATACCCATCATACACTGCAAACCAAAAAACGCACGGATTTCTGCAGCATTAGTTGGCTGGAACTTTGACTGTAGTTGCATACTATAAGGGTCAGTAAAATGAGCGACGTCTGGACAAAATTGTGCCGGAAAATATGTTTCCAAGTGCTGAAACGGAGTTCTGACCTCCTCAATCGAATCTTCAGATCTCTCAAATGCTGGGTTGAATATTCTGTCATTATTACGAGCTCATCACCACTTGATAGAGTTCTTGTCAGTTATATTATATTCTTTATGGGACTCATAAATTTCAGCATGTGTTTCAGATGACGTCTTTGCTGCGCCGGCCGATCTTAGGACTCGCACCGAAAATAAGGTACTTAAAGGGACATCGTCTTCGTCCAATCCAAATAATTTTTCACTTTCACCATCCTTTCGCGTTGAATGTGGGCTAAATATTCTGCTGGAAATGCTATTATTTTTTTCCTAACGGTTCTCCGGAATCATCCTCAATGCCATCGGATTCTCCGTCATCAGAATCTCCCCCAACTCGTTTAGTTATAGAGTTTCCAAATAATTCAACTTCATCGTCGTCAAATCATCTTCAATTTCAGATAAGTTATCCAAAAAGTCGCACAACTCTTGGTTAGTAAGTGTTTTACTCTTTGCCATTGTAACCTGTACAAGCCAAAATTATCAACAATTTTACAACGTATGGCCACTGACACGAGACATGTAAAATTCATATGCTGCTGCACTTACCTTCGGCTAAATTACTCTTATTTTTATTTTAATATATGAAAGAACTCTCGATTATGTTGGAAAAAAACACCGATATAGTACACATCTTAAAAATTAAGCACTGTCAATTATATTAGAACGAAATTGTGTGACCTTACCTTCTTCACAGAAGTCAGCAAACAACTGCCTAGTTTCACACTTATGAGTACGAGTGGTAGCGATGCAAAAGTACCGTTTAATATATTTCAACAAAAACAAAAAAGCATTTTTGTTGTTAGTAACAATGTTTAGTGGAGTCACGAAGTTACGTCCACTACAGTGGACATCAGTAGTGAAAGGGCTAAGTGATTATCGTGACTACCGGTCTATTATCCGCCCAGTATTTATATAGAAGGTACAAAAATTGGCACGGCGAAGTTGCTCATCTATTTTTTCACAGTATTGCACAAAATATTGATCAGTACCAAATTTTGTTAAGGTCGGTTGTGGTATACAGGAGATATCGATTCGGTCAGCTGGAAAGCCGCACAACTTATCTTGGTAGGGGGTCGCAAAATCACCATTGTCTTAATCGGTGACTCGCGTTTGATGACACGAAGCCTATAACCTAATCTCATTAAGATCGGAAATGTTTCACCCGACTTATCTCATTGACAACCCCGACGACCAACAATCTTTTTTATGGGAGGTACCAGAATGGGTGTGTCAAAACGACTCATTTCCCATAGAAGAGGCATTTGACTTAATTTAGTCTAGTACCAAATTTCATAAAGCTTTGTTCCGTTTTTCGGGCCGTTATCTTGCCGAACAACCAGGCATCCGAACAAATTATGCATGGGAGGCACCAACATGGGCGTGGCAAAATCATCCTTGTTGTATGGTGTCTCGCGTTTGATGACACGAAGCCTATAACCTAATTTCATTAAGATCGGAAGTGTTTCACGTGACTTATCGCATTGACAATACGGACGACCACTAAGCTTTTGCATGGGAAGTACCAGAATGGGCGTGGCGACATGGCCCATTATCTCCAATTAAGTAGATATTTACAGATTATTAACCAATGATTGAGTTGAAGCTCATCACATCTACCAGAAAAAGGTTTTACAAAGAACACTATTTCGCGCTAAATGTGTCGATTTGTATGGGAGGTACCAGGAGGGGCGTGGCCAAAACGCCCATTTTCTATCCCAAACTGACCATGGAATTAAAATACGCACTACTGAATAACTGTAATTTTTATTTTTGTGTGGATAAAATCTTCTTAACACAGCCAGCCTAAGAACACTAACAAGTTTGGGGAAGAACCTAAGTTGAAAACATCCGTTTCGATGGCATGATCAGGCAAAATAGAAAATAAAATTCCCTTCAGCGCTTGTGCAGACCATGTCGCATAACACAGTGCAACACAAAAATATAACCATATACGGGCACCACTACGTGATAAAAGACCAAAAAAATTACCCGTGTCTCCCAATTTTGCCTAAAGTCATGCACTTTTTTTATGGGCCCCCAAAGGTTTGGGGCCCCGGTGTCATTTTTGCAAAAAAATTATCATTTTATCAGGCTCATATCTTACAAAAAATGCAGTTGTTTCAGCCGATATGTGAGAGGTCGCATTGTTCTGCGTTGTTCTAGTGGTACGGTTACGACATGTCCCGTTTTTCCGAAAAAACAGGCGACCATTTGTTTGGAAGTCCTTCGGGCGCGATCAACTTTCGTTTTATTTGGCTCATCTTGAAACACCCATATAGTTGACTGCAGTTTACTTTCGGGCTCATACGCGTAAATCCAGGATTCATCACCTGTCACGATGTCATAGACGTGTTTCGAAGCATTGCGATCGTATTTTTGGAGCATTTCTTTCGACCAATCGACACGAGCCTGCTTTTGAGCGATTGACAAATTGTGTGGGATCCAACGCGAACAAATTGTTTTGACAGTAAAATGTTTATGCAATATTGAATGTATGCTGATCCCACTAATGCCTAAGGTTGTCTCAATCTCGCGATAGGTCACATGACGATCTTGCAAAATCAGTTCGCGCACAGCATCAATGGTTTTCGAAACATCAGCTGATTTTGGACGACCTTCACCAAAGCCGTCTTGGAGTGAACTACGACTACGATTGAATTCACCATACCATCGATAAACACTGGTCCTTGATGGAACTTCATCGCCAAAAATTGAATTAAGTTCATCCATGCACTGATGCTGAGTTAATCCACGTCGAAAGTAGTAAAAATTATAGCACGAAAATGTTCACGATTTAATTCCATTTTTGGGCCGAGATGAATCTTTTAAGTTACTGTAAACAACACAAATAGTGCCCGTATGTCAAAACGTTCTGAGTACGCATAACCTCAAAAATGTCCAACTTTACGATAGACCTGTCAGCTGCCAGATTGCAACACTAGGGTTGCCAAATCCCGAAACATAAAATTCAACCCGTAAATGGCATAGAAATGGTCTATGCTAGAATAAGTTCTCTTACAGCAAATTTTGAACATTCATGTAGTCTTTCAATTAACCCTTTAATAATGGACCTATATAGACGGTTCTAAATTGTTACTGTATGGAAATGATCAGTATATAACTTCTTTATTTATGTTTAAATATATTTATATATCCCTGTCATATCGGAGGTTTTTATCAATAACTTAACTCTGAATCCAAATTAAATCTTATCCATATATTTTCCAAATAACATGGAAATAGATTCTAGATGAAAAGTTAAGTTAACTAAAACTCTGTAAATTGTGTGATAACCTAGTGTAAGAAAATAAATTTTGAGTTTTAATAAAACAATTATCACTTTTTTTTAAAAATTACACCAAGGCCCCAAATCTTTGGGGGCCCATAAAAAAAGTGCATGACTTTGGGCAAAAGTGGGAGACACGGGTCTTTTTTTATTATCGGGTAAAGTTTAAGAGATTTTGCAGAATTCGGCTAAAGAAATAGCAGTTAGTGTGGAGAAATAATCGGTTAAATATCGGAAGGGATTTTAGACGTTTCGATTAATTGCCTGATAACATTTCAGAGATTTTACAGACGTCCGACGCGGTGGAAAGAATTGTTCACTGGGTTGTTATTTATACTCTCGTTACTTTTGCTTATCTTTTTTAACGTGTAGTTTTCGCAGTCGAAATCAGCATTGACGTTAACTTGGAAATATTTTCCAAATAATATATATATATGTATATATATATAAATGGTATCCCATTACATGCCATTAATGATTTGATGAATGAGTGAGCTGTGCACTTTCTAGTTGTATACTCAGGGATTCGAACCTGCAGATTAAAACGATTCCAAACTGAATTTTTTAATAGCTAAATTCTCGATAGTGTCGCCGTCACAATGCGAGATGACCGCCGTCAAAAGAAATTTAAGGTGGTCAGAGCAGGAATCGAACCCATGATCATCTGTTCTGAAAAGGCATTACATACTCAGGACTCAGTACTGTTACTCCTCTACAAAGGTGACGCTTGTAGATGAGTGCCCAGTTTCTAAAAACCTCTATAAGAACCTCTCACTCATAACGCCGACTGTCAGACCGCTACTTGATGATGACAGAATTGAGTAATAGAGTCGTTATAAAAACTGAATTGAAGAATAAATCACCAAGAACAAACAGCAAATATTTAATAGGGTAGAACAACTCAGTTGCTTCATCTACTTGCGCATTTGGGGTTTGCTTACGCAGTCCAGTAAATCAACAAATTAACACAGAATTACTCTTGCTGCAAGCAGTCTCTTGTTGTTTACACTTTCATTGCTTTTGCTTATCTCTTTACTGGGTAGTTTTGCATTCGCAGCAATGAGCAAATATATAAAAATGCTGGAAAATATATAACAGTTATTAATTTCACTTTTCGTTTCTTCTAAGGATCATTAAATGAGAGTTCGTAAGAATTCAGAAAAAAAATTCATCGCCAGAAAGAAGTAGCTTGAGATAACTGAAAAATGCTTACATTCGATGTTTTTATTACAAACAACCCAGAGGTGTCAAAGGCCTTACAGAGTGGTGGTAACATGTTCCCCCACCCAACGGGGTCAACAGCTTTTCTCCTACAGTTGGTAAAACCAAGTTCTCGTGGGCAATATTAAACCTGGTCTTTCCTGCGAAGTCCTGGTCGCTCTATTTTCCGATGTTCTTCGAGTATGTCTTCGAATACTTTTGCACTTTTCATTCTGATCCAATATACTGACATGGCCTAGCCGGAGTAAACGCGCTATTTTGATACGCATAACTGTGTCGATGCCGGGATACAGACTATACAGCTCGTGGATCATCCGTCTTCGATACTCGCCATTTTCTATTATAGGACCATCTATTTTTCGGAGCATTTTTCTCCCGCAGACTCCAAATGATGGTTCATCAGCATGCGATATGACCCAGGATTCTGCGCCAAAAAGCAAGACAAGTTGTATGAAAATCTGATATACTTTGATCTTCCTTTCTCGGGAGAGGGTCTTATCGCTGCAGTGCTTGCTTAACCCGAAGCAACATCTGTTTGCAAGCACAATTCTCCGTTTGACTTCTGCCTGAGGCCTCGCCTCGTATTCTCCGGTCTTTAGTGATCTTTACTGAGATCTTTACCGATCTTTACTGAGTATTCGGTCAGCGTAATTCTACAAAGACGTGTCAAACATACCAGAAATACCAAGCTCCGACATAGTTTGGTACAGTTTCCCTGTCTCGGACTATCGAAGGCAGCCTTATAATCTAAATTACAAAGAGGTGGTAGGTGACGATTTGGCTTTCTTAGGATTTCTCCAGGATTTGTCGCAATGTGAATATCTGGTCGGTAGTTGATTTTCTAGACCTAAAGCCACACTGATAAGATCCGACCAGGCATATGAGCTGATCCGTACGCCTTTCCAACTTATTTGGACTAGAAGAGGGGCAGTTGACGCCATCGTCCTAAGTTTGCTCAACACCATCATCTTATTGAAGCCTTCGGGGACAAGTTGAGAGGAGGAGTGATCTCTCCATATTCCCAATATACTCTGCACATCTGTTACAATAACCATTTCCATTGGTTTGGCTTTGTACTTTTTGGTAGAATTTCCGGGTCTCAAACAACCCGGTTTCTTCTCTTCTGTTCGGAGAATTTTTCTACAGTCTTTGTCGCTAACTCGTTTATGTGTAATCAATACAAAATTTTTGAATAACAATCATTATATTTGGAGTCATACATAAAAACCAAACCATACTGAGTATTTTCTAAGAAAAACAAAAAAAAATCAAAAACGAATGATTGCAAATTGACTTTTTATAATAAAACTTATAATCATTATGGTCTCAGAGTTTTTCACGTGCATAACTTGAAAAGACTTAGAGTATTTAGAAACATGGTCATAGGCCTCTCCTAGAAGTTTCTGGAATATGCCTTTGGTTAATTTATTAGGGTCTTCGTTCTAGTTACACAAATCAAATTGTGTCCCGACAATGAATTCGGCTAATGTATGGATTAAATATTTTCGGCTATAATCAGATTTGAAGCTGAAGTTGAGGGTCTTTGCGGCTGACTTAAAAGTTGCAGTATTTCTTTCACGAACAGCCGCAACAAACACATGGCTGAACTAACTCATGAACTAAATACTGAACTAAATACTCTTAACCTTCTCGTATTAATTGCAAATTATTTAAATACAAAATTGTAGGTCCACTGTGCATAACAGTCGTATGACAGCTTTGGCCATAATTTGTTTTCATCCACTATTACTCAAAAGGATGGGCACCCTTCTGACATAAACGTTAGTGATAATTTTGCTTATTAATTGAATAAATACCAAAAATTAATTGCCCAAATGATGGTTGTACAATGTGTTAAACCAAATGCCTACTTAAATGGATGGCAACATAGAGGCAAAATCTCGACACATTTCGCATTGTGGCGATTTTCATATAAATTGAATCAAATTCTAGGTTCGTCACCTCTAGGGGTTGGTTGCAAGGATGCAGATACACACAACTATGCGATCAACTGATAATTTATAGGGATGATTTGATAATAAATTCAAAAACGTGATAATTTATTAAGCTAAAAACGCATGATTATAGGGTCAAATTAAATTTGCTTGAATTGTATTACCACATATAGAGGACAATGCTAGTATGGTATCCTATATGAAATCCACACCACATTTGTTCACACACACTGTTTCTCTAATTTTTGTCAGGATTTTCCAAATATTCATTATGTAGCTGTAAAGCATGACAAATTTTCACTTTTGCTAAATGCAGGTTTTGGTTACTCCCCTTTAGTTATCCCTCACTGCGGTGTCATTCTCTTTTTTTTCTGATCGTAACATCTGTTTAGTAACGAATAGATTTCACGCCAGTATTTTTCATATATTCGATTTTGTCACGTGCTGTTGGTTACTTCTATTGGAGTTTAATGCAGTCCTCATACGAAGGGTGGTGGTTTGTGTACGTGAATATATCCATTTTGATGTTTCTCACTAAGGATATTAGTTCTGCATGTTTTTTAGGTTTTACTTGGATTATAACGACTCAATTTTTTAAGAATTATAGCACGAGAGGTAATACTATATTGTCGCCTGAATATATGCATATTAAAAAAGGATCGAATTCGAGAAGTCGGTTATAGGATGTAAGATATTTTAAAATCCATGATGCGCAAATCAATATATTAAAATGTGTTAACCGATTCCTAGTTTTCGTGTATAAGCAATTAAACAACTGTCACAGCGTTTACTACTATATAAGGGATTTTTAAATTATTTATTTTAGAAATTCTTTATCAATTGACCCACTACACGTAGATACATAGTTGGACAATTTATAGATAAATTAATAAAACTTTTAATAAATAAATTGTCTGATTAATCCAATCAATGTCACTAACAACTTAGTAAAAATCCGTAACAAAATTAATTATAGGGCTATTTTTTAATGCACGGATATTAGTCATGGCCAATATATGCAGGAATATTCGGGCAATCTGCCAACACTGTTTGTATAGTCTTACAAAGTTTGGAATTATCTTTAAAATTGAACAATATTTAAATACTTAAGGTAAAAAACTATGTAAAATTAATTGAAATCCTTTCTACTATTTTCTCAACTTTAGAACTCAACTGCAGCATACCCTTCTCTAAACTTAAAATATTTAAAATTGTACTATACGCAAATAGCACTACAATGTCAACAATTGTGAATTGTCAAGATACAGATAGAAAAAAGATAAATTTAAAAGATAAAATACGAAGTTTTTTGTGCAGTTGATTTACAAAACTCGTTCACTTTCTCAACATCTTCTACTTGGAAAGCATCAAACATCAGCTCTCAATAAACAAGATCTGGAATTTTAATTCATTTGGGTTTCTTCCTCAAAACTTCTCTATTCTAAATTGCATAATATCTCACTATTCGGAGAAATTATGCAAATTGGTAAAGAGTTACCCCAATTACTCTCGGAATTCAAATCGGAACTCACTCAAAAGTTTAAGTCAAATGCCTAAGAGAGGAAATATAGTCCTCCCCCCTCCTACTACACTATCACAGGAGTTGTATGTAGCTCCCATTCGCTTGCAGCAGCCGAATGTTTCACCAACGCGCTGGCAATTATCGGTAACAGAAACGGAATTTGGCTTTAAAATGTTTGCAACAACCGAATTTGGACCCATACAAACGTTGAATCCAAGTCATGCCATAGCGGCTCCAGAGGTTACATATATAATCCGGGTTTACCAAATTTGGTACATCGCCCTTCTTACATAGTTGGCCGTCGGTACTGCAGTGGCAGTGTGCGCGGCCCTTGTGCATGGGATAGAAGGTTCGATCCCTGCTCTGACCACTTTAAATTTCTTTTGACCGTTGTCACTCCATTTAGTGAGGGTGACACTATCGAGTATTTAGCATTAAAACTTTACTTTTATTGACTATATTACAACCTCATGAGGTCAGACGTCTTACACATATTAATTAAACAAAGAAATTAAACAAATTTCTACATATTCTTCCAACTGTCTCTATCCTTCGCCTTTTATCGCCAGTTGGTAACACCAAGGATACGGAGGGATTCTTCTGCCTGGTCTTTCCAGCGGAGTCTTGGTCGTCCTCTTTTCCTGCTTCCATCGGGTACGTTATCAAAAATCTTTCGCGCTGGCTCATCTTCATCCATTCTGATAACATGGCCTAGCCAACGCAATTGGCACACTTTGATTCGTCTAGCTATGTCCACGTCAGAATAGAGAGTATATAGCTCTGCGTTCCAGCGACGTTGGTACTCGCCATTTTCCCTAACAGGCCCATATATTTTCCGGAGAATTTTTCTCTCGAAAACTCCCAGGTGTTTTTCATCCGCTTGCGATATGACCCAAGTTTCGGAGCCATATGTCAAGACAGGTAAAATGAGAGTCTGATATAGCTGGACTTTTGTCCGTCGAGAGAGTGCTTTGTTCCAAAACTGCTTGCTGAGCCCAAAATAACATATATTTGCAAACACAATTCTCCTATCTATCTCCAGGCTGACGTTGTTGTCCTTGTTCACGGCGGATCCAAGGTAGACAAATTCATCTACCACTTCAAAATTAAATCGGTTGTCAACGTTCAAGTGCGGACGAGAGGTTTCTCTACTCGTTGACATCATAATTTTTGTCTTACCCTCATTAACAGCAAGACCCACCTTCGCTGATTCCTTTTTGATTCTTGAAAATACTGCAGTAACCTCTCGCAAATTTCACACAATGATGTCTATGTCATCAGCATACGCCAGCAACATATGGCTATTCGTGTAAATGCTCTTGTTCATATTTACTGTAGCCTTTCTCATTATTATCTCCATTACGATGTTAAAGAGATTGCACGAAAGTGTGTCGCCTTGTCTAAGTCCTCGCTTGGTACAGAATAGTTCAGTGAGGTCTTTCCCCACTTTTACTGCTGATTTGGTGTTGGTCAGCGTCATTCTACAGAGGCGGATCAGTTTTGCCGGAATACAAAGTTCAGACATAGCTTCGTA
This sequence comes from Phaonia tiefii, assembly GCA_963931995.1. Lineage (NCBI taxonomy): Eukaryota > Metazoa > Arthropoda > Insecta > Diptera > Muscidae > Phaonia > Phaonia tiefii. The sequence continues at coordinate 83,111,671 of OZ008368.1, read as the reverse complement.
CAGTTTTCCCCGTATGGGGCTATCGAAAGCAGCTTTGTAATCGACAAAAAGGTGGTATGTATCGATTTGCTTTTCGTGGGTCTTTTCCAGGATTTGGCGTAGCGTGAATATTTGGTCAGTTGTGGACTTGCCTGGTCTAAAACCACACGGATAAGGTCCAATCAGGTTTTCAATAATTGGCTTTAGTCTTTCACATAATACGCTCGACAAGACCTTATACGCGATCGATAAAAGACTGATACCGCGATAGTTGGAACAGACACACGGATCACCCTTTTTGAATACAGGACATAATACACTGAGACTCCAGTCGTCGGGCATAGATTCAATAAAACAGCAAAATCTCAAAATACCGTGTTGTGTAAAACTGTAGGTCACAATCAATGATTATAAAAGTAGAAAGCACGCGGCTCACTGGTTTAAATTGCTTAATTTTGCCAACACAAGGAACACAAAGAAATAATGTCGGGCGAAATTAAAATTTTCTGCTGCGTCTTCGCACATTACATGGCCTTAAATTTAATAAATACTTCCGGTGGATTTTGTATTAAGTTACATTAACTTATAAGTCAATTTTGCTTCCCACCATTTTATGAATATATTAAATATATCTAGGTTATATTAGTGTTGGATTCAGCTCTTTCACTGGCCCTTGAAACTGTAGATGCATGAAACTATATAACTCTATAAATGGCTATCAAATTATACAAACATTATTATTTAAACCTTTTTGTTGTTGTTATTGTGTTATACTGTAGTCGATAATGCCGCTGTTGTCCTTGTTATGATTGCATATGTATTATGTATTCATATATTATCGTATAGTTGTATGTTGCCATAGTTGTCTGAGAGTGTAATGTGAAATCATTTAAACACATACGCAAACAGTATTGATCGCATTTATTAAAGGGTCATTCCAAAAATTATCGAATAGAAAATATATTTACTGTATCATGTAAATATTGCAGTCGGTTTAAGTGTATCGGCCAGAGTATTAAGAGGTAATTATCAACTAGTTAATCTAAGGCATGCAAATTTCATCACGAGTTCCCACCCTAAACATTGTTTGTAACGAATGACATAATCTTTATAATTCAGCCGGCAACTTTTCTTTCATTGAAATTAAATGATGTAAAATGGCATTTGCATTTAATGTTTGAATTGTAATAATAAAATTGCTAAAAAAAAATAGAAATTCTTAAATTTCTATACTGAAAGTGCTGACCACATAACCAGCTCAATAATTTACGTTAGAAATTCAACACTTAATGATGTAAAATGGCATTCGCATTTAATTTTTGAATTGTAATAATAAAATCGCTAAAAATGTAAATTCAGAAGTGCTGACGACATAAACAGCTCAATAATTTACTTTTGAAATTCAACATTTTTGTTTTAGTGTTCAGCTTGGAAAACAGATAGGCGTATCTCTAAATGGAGAAATGAGTATTTCTGGAGTTTAAAATGTAGAAATTTAAAATTTGTATTCTCGCAATTAACCGAAAGAGTCATTATTATTGTTTGGTTAAAACGATGGCGACTCTATCAAAAATTGACCGAGTATGAAGGTCTTTTTTACGTTCCGATATTGGGATTTCATGGGTAATTTTCTGTGGATATATCGTCGTACCGGAGTTATCTGCACGTACATCCAAAAAAGTTTTTTTTTGGGAAATTGAATTTAAAGTTTCAGAAAGGTATATCGAAAAATTGGTACGAAAGAAGTGTTCCAATATTTTAGTTAGATATAATGGTGGGGATTTCTTCATTGATATATGGAATAATATCAATGGTCATGGAGACAATTTTTCGAGTTATGCCAATTTTTTTTCTTCAGAAAAATTTTGTCATTTAATCCACTTTTTGTGAGAAATTGTTCAAAATGTGGGATATACGTGGCAATGAACTAAAAAGAACATGTTAAAAAATGGTTACTCCTACATTTGTTTTTTAAAAACACTAAGGTTGGTATTTATATTGTTGCTATTGCATTTGTTTTATTATTCGAAATTATCCCTCAGTAGGTATTTACTATTACTGACGTTATAGTGCTTTGTGTAAGATATGATGACCCAGTAGTAGAATCTTACTAAAAATTACTTAATTGATGATTATAGCTAGTTAAAAAGTTCAGATGTAGAATAATTCAGACATTTTTAATAATATTATTTCAAAAACATGTATATAAAAACAATTAATTAAAAATCAATATACATCGCCTATTTTCTGAAAAATTACCAAACAATCTTTTTAAAGTTGAGTTTGGTAATTCAGTCGAAATAAAATTTCATCAGAAAAAAAGAACATTGGAAGTCTGTCTGTCTTCTGGAAGAAGATGTTATATACTTTTCTAACATATAAAGTTTTCCCCTGACTACAGGGGACAAATAACAATTTAGTGGAGGATCTATTCAAATTAAAGATTATTACGTCTTTTGAAAAGAACAAATTGAAGACGAACATATCTACAGCTCCTAGATTGTATGGAGTACATAAAATTCATAAGGAACAATTCCCATTAAGACCAATATGTTCGTTTGTTAATTCCCCATCTTATGAACTCTGTATGTATATTATAAATATTCTTAGGAAGGTAACTGAGAACTCTAAATATAATGTAATAAATTCTTTACATTTTAGAGAAAGGATAAAAAATGTAAGGATACAAGATGATGAAAAAATGATTTCACTTGACGTGGTATCTCTATTTCCGAATATACCAGTGGATATGTCTCTGGAAATAAGTAAAGGGAAATGGAATATTATAGGGTAATTCACGAAGATGGAACAGGACCTTTTCCTACGTATTTTAAGATTCTGTATAGTTGAGAACAGATATTTTAAATATGATAATAAGGTATACATGCAACAAAAAGGACTTCCAATGGGATCTCCTGCTTCTCCGGTTTGTGGCTGACATTGTAATGGAGGAATTGTTAGATTCTTGTATTGAGAGATTGGATGTGAAGCCAAGGATAATTACAAAATGTGTTGATGGTTTATTCAGCATTATTTCGGAAAGTGCAGTTAATAATTTTTTGGTAACATTTAATTCATTTCATAATGATATAAAATTTAAAATTGAGGAGGAATATAATTCTAAAATTCCTTATTTAGATACATTACTAATAAGAAATGATAATAATGTAAAAATGGATTGGTATCAGAAGCCCACAGCATCTGGAAAGATTATTAACTATTTTTCTAAACATCCAAACAGGATCATACTCAATTCTGCTAGAAATCTTACTGGGAGAGTTTTTTTTTGGTGGCCGTCGGTGGTGCAATAGGTAGTGTGCGCGCCTCTTGTACATGAGATCCTGGGTTCGATCCCTGCTCTGACCACCATAAAAAAAAAATAAAAAATTCTTTCGGCGGCGGTCACCTCGCATAGTGACGGTGACACTATCGAGTATTTAGCCATGAAAAAGCTTCTCAAAAATACCGTTCGGAATCGGTGTAAAAACTGTAGGTCCCAATCAGTGAGTGAAAAATTAGAAACCGCACAGCTCACTGGTTGTGAGAAGCTCTCCCCAATCCCTTCATGGGATGTAAAGGAAACGGTTTTTTTTTTTTAGAGTTTTGAATACTAGCGATACATATTTTCACGGAATAAATATTGAAAGGATTAAAAATATTCTGAATGACAATAGTTACCCAATGCAATTTATCTGTAAATTAATAAGACAATATAGGAACCGGGAAAACATGAAATCGAGAACGGTTACTGAACCGAAAACTTATAAAACTCTACCTTATGTACCTCTTATATCTGAAATATTAGAAAAATCTAAAATTTTTGATGATAAGAAATATTCAGTGGCACACAGAACATATAATACATTAGGTTCATTATTCAGCAGAACAAAGGATAAAAAAAAACAAAAATGGTTTCCCATTACATCCTATGAAGAGACTGGGGAGAACTTCTCACAATCACTGAGCTGTGCGCTTTCCAGTTTTTACTCACTGATTGGGACCTACAGTTTTACACCGATTCCGAACGGTAATTTGAGAAGCTTCTTCATGGCTAGATACTCGATAGTGTCGCCGTCACTATGCGAGGTGACCGCCGCCGAAAGAAAATTTTTTTTTTTGAAGGTGGTCAGAGCCGGGTTCGAACCCAGGATCTCATATACAAGAGCCGCGCACACTAACCATTGCACCACCGGCGGCCATAGAATAGATAAATTTGATAAGTCCAATTTAGTTTATAAGATACCGTGTAAGGGTAAGTATAATGTAAATTGCAATATGGTATACGTAGGTAAAACAAAAAATAGACTAAGGACTAGAATTGCGGGACACAAATCCGATCAAAAATACAATAAAACCACTTCTACACAAAAAACCGCATTCTCATTACACTGCAGTAATTTGAATCATTGTCCTGATTTTGACAATACATCAAATTTGAACACCGAAAACAATTACAAACGCAGATATACATTAGAAATGTTACAAATCGTGAAGGTTCCATTAACACAAAGGATTAACTATAAAACACACATAGCGGATATTGCTCAAAATTACAGACATTTAGTTAATAGGAATTAGGATAATTATATGAACGTTAACTAAGATAGATATTTGCAGTATTTAAGTTAATATTTTATACGTATGTTTTATGAGAAATTTTTCATATTGACAAGGAACATTTTTTATTTCCCGCTCTTTTTTGAAAGGAAAAATTTGTGATATTGAGTTTTTTGAATTGTTAATTATTAAAACATTATATTATTTGTTCCCTGAAGAAGTCGCCCAATGTGGAGATGAAATATTGGAGATAAATAAGCAAAACAAACTAAAGATCTTAAGCTCGTTTAAAGAATAAGAAAAATACTTTTCTAACTTAATATCTACAGAAAAAAATAGCATTTTTATTTTTTGTTATTATTTATATTCAGCCGAACTTTCATAGTGAAAACTTGTGTTCGAGTGGTATAAATTTGTCTTTATATTTGGATTATATAAATATTTTAGTTCATAACAATTACTGTTCTATGGAGTATTGAAATTGAAAAATTAATTAAGTTTATGATTAGAATTATATTTTTTTTTAATTTATAATAAAGTTGTCGAAATATTACTTACCACGCTTTTCTTTAATGAGTAATATACGTATTATTTGCACATACGTGGAGATAACGTAACAATTTTTGAATTCGCAAATTTCATATATTTTTCATTGTATATCCACCAAATTGTTATATACGATGTTATAACGCGTTTTATTTTTTGTTTTTATGGATATACCATTATAAAACGCCTAAATATTTCATAACCTATAAGAGGTAGCGACCTGGGGACTAGACAGATTGATAGATATCGAAAAATTACCTTAGAAAGTGTTCTTATTTCAATTTTTTGGATTTTGTGATATCCGTGCAGATAACTCCGGTACGACGATATGTTTGCCTTTTCAAAGACATCATGATGCGTATTCGCATGATAATTTTCTACAACGATAGTAAGTCATTGTTTCCGTTTGCCCGGGACATGAAATATGGTCAAGTTAACTCTGTGTTTCCGTCGGTGGTGCAGTGGTACTGTGCGCGGCACTTGTACATCATAACCTGGGTTCGAGGTTTGCTCTGACCACCTTGCATATTACTTTCGCCAACGATTACCTCGCTTAGTGGCGGCAACACATTTGTGGATTTGGTCATAAAAACGCTTTTACAAATATCATCCAGTGTAAAACTGTCATTCCCAGAGAGTGAGTGAGTGTAAACCCAGAAAGTGAGTGAAAGTAAACCTAGAAGCGCAAAGATCACTAGTTGCGAGAAGTTCTCCCCTTCATGGGATGTACTGGGTAACCATTTATTTTTACTTTTTTATATTATGTCAAACAAAACTCAAGTGAACATTGTTGTATGGGTCGAAAATAAAAAATATATGAAAAGTTGTCACGTCCGGGACGGGGACTATTTAGGAGAGAAAAAGCTATTCCAATCATAGTTATTCCAATCACAACGTGAGTCGCGGCAGAGCGGTATAAGGAGAAGAGGAGAGAGGAACCCCATTTGTTGAGGAAGTAAAAACTGTTGTGAACAAAGCGCGAGAGTGAGAAAATTGAATCTTACAGAAGGAAGAATGAGACCCGTAAATTATACCGAAAAGTACAAAGTCAAACCAATGGATATGGATCGGGGGCCCCTTTTGTAGAGATAAGTACGGGAATCTTGTCACAGATACTTATGTATGTAGAGTATGTTGAGTATATGGAGATACCACTTCTCGGCTTAACTTGCCCCAGAAATTTGAATATAGATGAGGGTGTCGATGACATACAGGACAATGGTTTGCCCCCTTCCTAGCCAAAGCGAAGTTAGAACAGCAATTTCCCGGCTTAAGAACAACAAACTCGCTGGTGCTCCCGGCTATAAATTGGAAAGTACGCAAAATCTGGCTGGACGAATGAATGCCCATGGATTGGAGTGTTATCATACAGTGCCCTCTTTTTACAAACGGCGACTCGATTATATATACCAACTATCGTGGAATAACACTTTTATCCATCACGTACAAGGTCCTCTCCAGCGTTCTGTGCGAAAGACTAAAGCCATTTGTTGCAGACCTGATCGAACCCTATCAGAAGCAATAACATCAGCCTTGAAATCAAACGGAGAATTGTGCTTGCAAACAGGTGCTATTTCGGGCAAGGGCAGAACTTCACAGATAAGACAATCTCTCGGGAAATGAAGATCCAACTAAACCATACTCTAATACAGCCTGCCGTACTTTATGGCGCGGAATACTGGGTCATATCACATGCTGATGAAATATCATTGGGAGTCTGCGAGAGAAAAATGCTCCTAAAGATATATGAACCTGTAATAGACAACGAATAGTATCCACAACGCATGAACCACAATCTGTATAATCTGTGTCACGACATCGACATTGTAATGTGTATCAAAATATCGCGTTTACGCTGGCCAATGAATCAGAATCAACCAGTGCGTAAGTTATTCGAAATCGCACTTGAAGGACATCGAAAAATAGAACGACCAACACTTCGCTGGAAAGACCAGCTGGAATATTGCCCGCGAGATTTTGGTGTCGCCAACTGGAGGAGAACAGTTGCGATTGAGCCGGTTGGAGAAAACACTGTCATCTTGACCCCTCTGGGTTGTTTGAGGCCACCTAATAAAGAAAGTAAAGGGTTTCCACTTTTTTATATAACGGTTCGCTGAATTGGAATCTTTTGTTTCATTTTCAATAATAACAAATCGCGTATACGCATGTAACTGTTTATAGTTTTATTCCTGTTCAGTGCAACTTTTTACACGATGATCTCAATTAATATGTTGAAGAGATCGCATGATATGGAGTCACCCTGTCTGCGGCCTCGCCTCATACTACATGGTTCGGTGAGATCTTTAGCAATGTATTATTCAGTATTATTCAACAAAGGCGTGTCACCTTAGCAGGAATGCCAAGCTCCGACATAGCTCTGTACAATTTTCCCCGTTTCTGGCTATCTAAAGCTACTCTATGAAGAGGTGCTATGTGTCGATTTGTTTTACGTGGGCTTTCTCCAGGACTTGTCGTAATGTAAATATCTTGTCGACTTTTGGCGCCACCGTTTTATATGTGATCCTCATCCTCATCTATGCTAAAATCATCTGGGACAGCTAAAGCAGAGAAGTGAACTCTCCATATTCGCATCATATACCGCATATCTGTAACAATATTCCCGTCCCTATCGCTACATCCATCCATTCATATAATTTATTTCTAAATTTGGCAGCAATAATTTGATACTTTACCCAGCTACTGCAACAGATTTCGATAGTCTATATTTTGTATGAAATCCACTAGAATTCGTGTGAAAAATATCATCATCCCATACTGAGTGAAAGTTTTCGGATTTTGGGTAAAAGTTTTCGAGTATGACCCATACTAGCAACATCAACAAAACGTTGCCACTATGATAATTTATGGAGTGCAATTTTTACTACTTTTTTCTGGTGTGGAAATTCGATAACTGAGTTGGCAAGTGAAAGCCTTCGTTTGCTGTGAATTGAGAAAAAATAAATATAAATACAAATTAATAATCAGCTTAATACTACAACAACAATATGGATGCGATTAAATATTTGCCCCCCCATACATATTGAATATCTCCTGTTTTGTTTTTTAATATTTATACAACATTTAATAATGTTTTATGGAAATAATGATTTAATAACATGCGAGTTATAGTGCAAAAAAAGATATTGAACTGAAATAATATTATGGAATAATTTTTCAATTTTCCTTTCATTCGTCGTCGATATATCTGGTCACAAATTGTTGTGTATTGTGGAAAAAATAATTCAATTATTATTGTTGCTTTGTTTTCGATATTATTAAGTATTATTATTAATATGAAGTTATCATATATCGCACATAGTTGAGTGGATATTTTTTAATAACTACATGGATTGTATTACATTACTTATCATTAAAGTTATTGTCATCATTGGAGCCATCATCATCATAAGCATCAACATTATCACAAATGGCGTCATAGCAGCAATCAATGCCATTGTTCTTAATTTTTAAATGGATATTTGGTTAAACAGTAATAATTGCATCCTAGTAGTTCATAAATGTGATATGTTAAAATAAATAATTATAGGAAATCATTTTGTTTAATAACGACAATCAGTCTTTATAAAAACCTTCAAAGGATTTACATAAAAGGTTTTCAACTTTATAATGCCCTTAGTTTCCTACTGTCTAAGAAGGTGTATGCCCTGAAATGGATCATGACTGGAGGCACAAATGCTCAGTATGTGTTGTGAATTTTGTGACAATTGATTTCATTCGAAGTGACCGTTGCGTAACAACCCTGTGCTTGATTTTGCATACAACATTTTCGCAAAGAGCTGAATACAAAGCAAACGATAAACAAACCTAAAACAAATTTTAGGTTTATAAAATGTTTCTAATTTTGTATACACGTACTTCTTACATGCTGAAAAAAGCGGCCTCTGGAACATATTCTCCCAAAGATACTCTGCAGGAACCCTGTATATGTTTGGAACACACTTCAAACATTCACAAGTTAACAAGTCGCAAACACACTTGTATTTTTGTGCAAATAGTACATTGTTTGCCGGCAAACATGTATGCGTACTTCATCCCACAAATCCATAACATTCGTTCCAGGAAAGAAAGTTGAAAATAAGTGATTTTCTGAATTCACATCCTCCGATTTTGTTTATATTGACAACAGAGAGACTCTATGGAGCCATTAAGAGCATCCCATTATCAGATATTTGAAATTTAAAAAACTCGCGATTTTATTCGCGTTTTTCATTTTTGAAAAACCTAAAAAAATTAAAAAAGTTGTGAAGTTTGGAGAGCTATATTTTTTTAAGTAGATAGACTATTTCAAAAATTTAAAAAGTTTCTGAATGATACGGTTGTCTATTTGTAGAATTTATTTATTTATTTGTCTATCCTGCACAACAAGACATAAAAATCTTATAATTACAGCATAGGAGTTTGCAATGGAACTGCATTTTTTAATTTGAAGAAACTTTAAAACTTATTATTAAAATTCCGGTACACGTATACTCCAAAGGATTATAAAAACATATAAAATGAAATTAAAAATAAAATAAAATTAAAGGTTATAATATAAAAATTAATATAAATTAAAATAAAAATATTACAATAAAAATATTACAAAACGACCCTTTTAATGTAGTTTAAAGAAAATTAGTTATTGTCTGAAAAATATTTCATTAATTTTACCGTAAATTGCACTGCGTTGCTGGTGGTTTGAAAGGAATGAGGAAGAGAGTTCCAGAGAGGTAAGACGTTGATAAAGAATTGTCTCTAAAAATGAGGGCTTGATTTCAGAAATGCATTTTTATAGCAACTGCACTTTTTGAATGCATTTTCCACTTCTTTTTCCCCCTATGATTTTAAAAAATTTAACATCATTGCAAAATTCAGAATTTTTTATAAAAAAGACAAGTAATCTTTTTTTGGGACAAGGCAGCTTACTATTTGTAATGTTTTTTTAAAAAAAGACTTACTTGATTTTTCATATAAAAAAAAAATAAAATTTAATTTTTTTTAGGATTTTGAAAATGTTTGTACAAAATATGAACGAAATTTATTTGGTATGTAACTTTGAATTGCTATATTTTAAACAGTTTTTGTCTTATTACTATTATTTAAAAAGTTACTGTAAGGTATTGTTGTCATTTAAAGTGTGTTTTTCTAAAATAATGCTGATTAAGAATAATGCGAATGCAATTACTTGTAATATAAATGCTATTTCTGGATGCACTTTGCAAAAAATTCTAATGTACAGAAAAAAAATTGTTTTTCTTTTGATTTTTTTGTAAGTAGGCTTACTTTTTGATGCCAAATACTTATTCCTAGGAAACTACATGCTACTAGAATTGGATGATGAAATACTTCTTCCCTATTTCATCATGTATTGTGTTCAGCGTGTATACACACCTATGTACACATTTGTACATATGTGTGTACAATTCTGTGACAAGCAAAAGTAGCAAAGATCGAATCACACTATTAGTTGGAACGAGATGAAAAATCATTAAAAATTGAAAAATTCTTTGTCCCAGAAAAAGAGAACATTTATTTAATAAATACTATTCTAAATTTTACAAAAATGTTTTTTTTTGAAAATCGAAGGAGGAAAACGCACTGCAAAATGCACTTTAAAACTGCATTTGCATACAATTTTTTTTTATAGTGGTAACTTTTAAACAGCAAATCACAAAATAGACAAAAACAGCTTTCAGAAACTTTTTAAATCTTTGAAAAATCCGGTCCACTTATGGAAATGTGGCTCTTCAAAGTTCACTACTTTTTCCATTTATTTTAACTTTTTGAAAAATGAAAAACGCTAATAAAATCGCGATCTTTAACAATTTTAAAAATCTAAAAACGCAAATGTATATTTGGCTCCATAGAGTCTCTCCGTGCAAAATTTGAAGAAAATCGGAAGACCTTCGGTCAGATTTGTGGCGTTTTCTCATGTAATGAATGATATACTTTTTTTTTTTAAATTCATTTATTTTCATAAAATATTGCTACAATGTTGTGTGCCCCAGCGCCGCTTGGACATTTTTTGGGGCGAGTTGGCCTGAGTTAGCCAAATAAAAATATACTACAATTCAAAATATATAACACAGAGGAAAAAATAATATAAGTGCAAAATTATAATAGAGATTATTAAGTAGACTTTGTATAACTGTATATAAATTAGAGTAAAAATTTATTTTACAAAAGAAGCATTTCCATGTTGTTGAGCAAATAGCCTTTCAAATTTGTTTAAAAACTGATTTTCTTGTTATACTTTTCAGAGTTTGAGGAAGATGGTTAAATTCGGAACAACCAATGTGCTCAACTCGCTGTTTAGTTGTTTCTAATCTACATCTTTTAACATGTAAAAAATCACGGTTCTAACAGCATTTTGATTTCTTGCAAAATTTATGGGGTTATGTCCAATATTTTAAAAAAAATAAATGGTTTCCCATTACATCCCATGAAGGGACTGGGGAGAACTTCTCACAATCACTGAGCTGTGCGCTTTCCAGTTTTCACTCACTGATTGGGACCTACAGTTTTACACCGATTCCGAACGGTAATTTGAGAAGCTTTTTCATGGCTAGATACTCGATAGTGTCGCCGTCACTATGCGAGGTGACCGCCGCCGAAAGAAATTTTAAGGTGGTCAGAGCCGGGTTCGAACCCAGGATCTCATGTACAAGAGCCGCGCACACTAACCATTGCACCACCGACGGCCAATATTTTGCAGCGGTTTAAATATGAATGTCAATAGTTGCATTTTATAAAGACCATGTATTGACAGTATACCTTTCGCTATATCCTCATATAAAGATATGGTAGAATGCATCAACTGTAAGTTATAAACAACTTTAAGCGCTTTATTTTGGGATCTTTGTAAAGACTTAAAAACTGTGATTTTTTTATGAGCGTATACCATCGTCAAATAATTGTAATGACTATGTATAAGTCAGTTGTAAATAAGGAGCTTTGTTTTCTCATCAAACTTGTTCTTAGACTTGTAAAGCATACCAATTGCAGGATAAACTTTTGTCCTTACGTGTTGCATATGTAATTCCCATGACAAATTGTTCGGCATATATATACCTAAATACTTTAATGAGTTGCATTCATAAATATTTTGCCCACTAATAGTAACCCATAAATTCTCATTATTTCCTGCACAATACGGTCTGAATTTTACTAATTTTGTTTTTTCAGCATTTAAAACTATTTTGTTTAATCTAGCATATTCTAAAAGGGTACTTGCATCTTGTTCTATTAGATTTTTTACTATATTTTCATGATGGTATGGATAAAATAGACTTATATCGTCGGCGTACATTATAAGCTTGCCATGAGGTTTTAACTTAGATATATCGTTGATAAATATAGTAAACAGCAGTGGACCTAACCCGCTTCCTTGAGGAACACCCTGTTCTACACTTGTCATAATGCTCTTGCAATTTTCAATTTGAACGTATTGCCTTCTATTTTGTAGATAGCTTTTCAAAAGATCAAATGACCTTCCCCTTACACCATAAAATGACAGTTTCCGCAACAATATATCGTGATCTGCTAGATCAAAGGCCTTTGAAAAATCATAAAATATACCAACGACTCCACCAAAACCGCTATCCAAACCCTCACATATCAGGTTGACCACGTTAACTACTGCGGCCTGAGTACCACTGCCCATTCTAAATCCAAATTGCAGATTGTACATTAGATTATTTTCATTCATAAAACTCATAAGGTGTTTATGTAAAATTTTCTCAAAAATTTTATCAATCAGTGGTAAAACTGCAATTGCTCGAAATTTATTAACGGCATATGAAGATTTTTCCTTTGGGATCGGAGTAATCTTCGCAATTTTGAGAATTTCAGGGTAAGTTGAGCTAGTAATAATGCTATTAAATATATCTACTAGCTTTGAACACATAAGTTCCTTGCATATCAACATAGTTTTAACCGATATCCCGTCATGACAGACCACGGCTTTTACTAATATCAAGATTTGAAATTAGTTCTAAAGTCTCATCCGTGTTGGTCTTGCTAAATAGAAAATTACAATGAAATTTACTAAGGGTACTAAACTTATTGCAACAGTCGTCAGTCAGTATTCCCATGTTTTCTCTTAGTAATTTTGGAACATTTGCAAAATATTCACTAAAGGCATCGCATTTTGTTTTGTTGTCTTTCATTATTAGCCCATGCTCATCTTTTAATTGAATTTGCGGATGGGTTCATCTTTATAATTGCTCACTTAAAAATTGCCAACATTTTTTAGGATCTTGCTGCAAACTTTCAAGCCGACTTTGATAAAAGCAGTTCATTGATACTCTAATCGCACTTCTTATTATTTTACTTAAGCGTTTTAGTCTTTTTTCAATGCTGTAGCTTTTGCCAATTTTCCTTCTTTTCCTAAGTATCTTAGTTTTAAGTGGAATTAGAGCATGAAGATTTGAATTGATCGAGGGTGTAATTAAATTTCTTATCAAAACTTTCCTTTCCTTTTCAATAGTTGCATCTTTAATGCAGTTAGAAACCATGTTAAGTAACTCAGCTGTATAGGCTGATGCATTTCCGGTTAATTGCATTGAGGTCAACTGAGTTTGAAGACTTCCCTTTAACTTTTAGAAGTTACAGTGACTGTATGATCTCTGCCTGAATTCTGAGTTTCTCACATTTTGCAAAATTTTACAATGTATAATGTTGTGATCTGTAAATTCGCACTCAATTGAATTTATAACTAGTTTATCCGAAATATTACTATAAACTTATTACTGTATCATAATGTGGCAGTTATTAAAATCAAACTGTTATAAAATTTCAGAAGGGTCAGACGAAACAGTATGGTTCAGAAAATCTATGTTTGAATCTCCAAAAAACATAGTTGGGAAACGTGAACTATTATATATAGCATTTTCAATATATTTGACGAAGGTGTTTGAAAGATATTAATTTTAGTGATTTTCCATTAATTTGGAAGTTAGGCAAAGAAATTAGTATGCTGTCAAAATATTGTTTACTCTCACAAGATTCCAGGACATAAGTCTCATTCTCTTTCACAAAAATGGACGTTCCACCATATCCATCATGCCTGCAACAGTGAATGGCATGGTAACCAGGAATATTATAAATTTGTTTTACATCTGAAGAAAACCATGTTGCCTGAACTGCGATAATATTTGGTAGAATTTCAAACTCTGCAATTAGTTGTCTAAACTTATTAAATTTATCTAAGGAAGAGATGCTTCTTATGTTAACAGAAATAATGTTAAACAAATTATTTCCTGAACTTTTTAGATGATGATTAAAGCATTCAATGTTTGAAAAATAATTGTTGTTCAAAACAATTAAATAATAGAAAATTTTATTTTAAAACATATTAGATTAAACTTATTTATAAAGGTGACGCATAGGGTGTTTGTGTGCCGTCCTCAGAGTCTCCCTCAATATCAACTGGAATCACTTGTTTACGTATAGATCTTCGATTGGTAAATTTACTTGTTGTTACCTCCATAATAATGTTATCGACTTCTTCTTCATTTCTTATTAATCTTGGTCTATTTGTACCATTCTTCTTAGCATAAATCTTCCATCCGTACGAGTAAACAGCATAATAGCCGACAGTTTTCAGGGTTCTGGCGTAATTTAATAGTTCCATTGATTCTTTACTCATAAAGTCGTTTATGTAAACCGTTTTTAGACTTTCACACTCTTTAAGTTTGCGTTTTGCAGCCATAAGAGTTTGTTTTGCTGTTTTAGTGTTAAATTTTACAACTAAACTTTGTTTTAGGTTAAGCATATCTTTTTGTTTTACGAAATAAGCTTCATCGATGTTGTTGTTTTCCAATTTCAGTCCCAATTTTCTTAGAAATTTCAATAACAGTGTCAGCCGCGCTAACTTCGGTGTTAGCATTTACACCACTAATAACGCAATCATTTTTCACACGCTGATCGTTCAGTATTTTCACGGATTGCTTTAATAATTCAACTTAATTTTTTAGATTTCGGTTTTCCTTTTCAATACTTAGAATTTTTTTCTTATTTTGCGAAATTCCTTTGCAAATTTCGTCAAACTTTGCGGACATAAAATTCATCGAATCTTGCAACTCTGACAATGAATCCAGTTTATTAAGCTTTGTTTTTATCTGTTGCAGTTCTTCTTTAACTGTGCCATCATTGTCAACACACAAATGACAAACATATTCTTCTCTGTTGTTCTTTAACAAGCGTTCGCACTGACGTTTGTCTAGTCTTGTACACACAACGTGAATGAATTTCGCGCACTTATCGCACTCTATGTTGTCTTCTTTTTCTTCGTCTATCTACATTCTTCATTGACCGCATACAGATTTTGAGATTTTAACACTTTCGCGACTCTTGCTATGGCATTCTTGATATTGTTGTGTGCACTTGTGTATTGTTATTTGTTTTTCTGCTGTTTGTTTGTACTTAGGTGGAACCATTCGCCTGTTTCCCCCCACCAACATATACGTGGAAACATTTGCGTATATCCTCGCAAACATAATAATATTTAGAAACGAATTATTCTTTGAATTCCATATATATGTAATATTTAGTATAATTCATTTTATCAATTAAATCTACATTTATAAATAATTAATACAAAAAAAAATAAAGATTGAAAACGTCTCTATTAACATTTACTTGCATTGAATGATTTACTTGTTTTTTGTTGTCCCTCACGCTGTTGTTCTCAGAAGGTTTTAACTATGCGTTGGTTAACACTATTTGTTAGTACACGAACAATATACGTATATACAAATCTAGTTCATGTGAGCCAAGCGTGTATTAATTATTTGTTTTTTGATGTGTAAACATCTATACGCTGGGGGTAAAAATCTTTTTCACAATACAATCACAAATTTAGAGTAAGATGTGCGATGTAATCGTTAACCAATCGTAGAGCGCTATGTATGAGTGTATTAGTGTACTCAAATGCTGCATACAATATACTCAACACCATCTAGTGTGCAATAGTAGCGACTTCACTAATTGTCGTACATTATGTTATCGTAGGCAAATGAAAACAAATAAATAAAATGAATACAAAAACATTTCATTTTAGTAACTTTTAAAAAGATTTTTTGCACTTTTAATAAAAAATTTACTAAAACAAAGGAAAATAAGGAAAACTAAAAACTAAACTTGTCAAATATAAGGAGAACTAATAACTAAAAGTTTTCTTCATATTTGAAATTGTCATTCATACTTAACAGCTGCATATAAGCACCATCTAGTGTGCAATATTAGCTACTAATTTTCGAAAACCATTGCTGTAAAATAAATATTTACATTTCAGTAAACAGCTGATTAATAACTTGTCAACCGCAACAAATACAAAATAATAAAATATTTTACAAAACACCAAAAAAATTATAACTCAGAACATAAAACAACACAAAGTGTATCAAAGCTGAATGGAGGTAATGTTAATTCTAAAAAATTTCTATTAGATTCCAATATAAATTAAGATTATAACATATCTTCATTACGTACTGTTGGTGCACGACAATTGGGTAACAATCTCCATCTCATGCCAATTATTATGGGTGGAGATTTTAATACAAATTGTGCAAACCCACAGTCGCAGCTTTATCAAAATTTTTATTTGACGTTTTCCACTTGCATGTGAGCAATTCTCCACAAACCCCCACAACTAACATTCCACTACTATAGATGCAGTTTTCCAGAGATTTTTAAATACAATCGAGTCAAAAATTTAAATATGTATCTTATTTTAGTTACCATAAGCCAATATTAACTATTTGTACTTAAGGCATTTACAATAGATGGGCACTTTGCAGTACTACTACAATTTCAGTAAGAATAATTCTTAAACTTGTAAATTTTTACTGATTACTAAAATTTTTTTCAGCAATTTTTAGCCTACATGATTACGATGAGGTGCATTGAATTTTCAGTAATCAGTAATGCCCGATTAATGATTATTATGAATACGGCCCTACGATTTGACTGGTAATGCAAATTAAATTTCATTATAAGTAAAAATTTACTGAATTTTTCAGTAATCAGTAAATTTACTATAAGTTAAATAAAACAAACGAAAACCAGCAAATTCCTATGTTTTTACAATATTGAAAGTTTTGATACTTTTAATTGATTAATTAAAAAAATTTACTAAAAGCATAAGTAGTTCCAACTTCATTACTAGATGTTTACACATCTCCCCTGTGATCGGACTCACATTAATTTTTTTTTTTTTAATATATTTCACAAAAGGTCCGCCTCTCCGGCTCGGGCAGACAAATGGATTCACGTTGTTGCTCTTTTCAAAATCGCTTCTCATTTTGATAGAATACATATATACTAAACACATACACAAAACCCATAGCAACACAGCCTAGTAAACCGTCCAAGCCTTTGTTTATTCTTTTTTCACTGATCAACCGTTTTTGATATCCTCTGTCCGAAGAACCACTGGCGACTGAATTCACGAAACTAACCTGAACTAAAACCTGAAGATCTTAAAGAAAATTAAAAATTTTTTGAGAAAAATTGCGCCGTCAAACCTATATTACATAATAGTATTATTTCAAAGCAGCAAAGCCGGCGATAGACCCTTCCCAGAGTAGAAAATCCCTAAAAATGCCATGCAGAAAGTTTTATTACAGAAAGAAACTACTCGGAAGCAGGCAAGCCGGTGTCGGAAACTCCGCAGAGGGGGGCAAGCCGGTATAACTTACATATGTAAAATATACTAAATATGCAATCCAATTTTTCAAATTTTTGTCTAAGTTCTGAATTAATTTAACTTTTATGAATTTTAACTTTCAATATCTGGATAATTAGGCGAGTTTTCGAAAAATTTAATTTAGTTTTTCCCGTCTAATTTTTTAATTTTAAAAGCCAAATACACGATGTCGAACATTAAAGTTCGATTTCTTTCTATGCGACGATCAGCTGATTTGGGACCCACTAACAAGCAAACGAAAACATATACAATTTTGAACCAAATCGGACCCCACTTACACCCTTTCCAACAAAATCCAAGCAAACGAAAGCAGACAATCAATTTCATTTTGAAACAGCGGCCCACTAACTTTCGACTCGTCGCTCGCGTGGTTTTACGTGTGTTTATTACGGAGGAAGAGAGCAGAGTACGAGCAATGAGTCATTGCAGGTGCTGCAGAGTTTTTTTTTTTTTTTTTTTTATTTATTTTTATTTACTATCAAGGAACATATCCAGTTTAGTGCGGAACGTCCAATTTTATTTTATTTTTTTTTTTTTTTTTGAGGGGGTAAAACACGGATTTTTAAGATAAAAATGTAAAATAAAAAGATCGGTGCTAACCCCTATTTTCAGAGTTATGGGCCTCCAAAGTTCGGACATATGGGGTTGTATTGCGAGTATGGTGCCGTCTTATGGGAGCGATCTGACCACTTGTTTATGTAAAAAAGTTGGAATTAAGAAAACAAAATTAAACAAATTTTTTTGATAACTGCCTTAGATATCGAGATATCGGATGAATAATTTTGAAAAAATAATAGATTTTTTGGAAATTTGCAGGAAAAAGATGGGTTTTAATAGAGAATAAGAAACGAAAACGAAAAAATTAAACACAATTTTTCGATAAGTGCCTTAGTTATCGAGATATCGGATGGTTACTTTTAAAAAAATATCGTTTTTTTCAAATTTTTGCAACTTGTTTTGCAGGCAATATGGCAACATTTTACCAAAATTTCATTTCCCAAAAAAAGGGGAAGTACATTTTAAGCACATGATGCTGTATATTATCTCGTGGGCATTTCATTCAGTACGAGAATATGGAAGTTAATAGTGTGTTAGACATCTACGAGTTATTTGAATCTATTGAGGGACCCCTGAAGGAAATAGCCCTGCAGGCCTTAGTTGATTGGGGGTTGATTCCCAGAGAAGGGCAATATTTATGCCCCATGGGCCACCCTATGAGGCTAATAAGGCAGGAAAACCTTGACGGTTGGTGCTGGACGTAAGTGGAAATATCTTCAAAAAAATTAAAACGTTTTAATTTGTATTTCTTTATGTGTACGGCAGCCATTAAAAGGCAAAAAAAACAGGCCGATGTAACGTCCGAGTGTCGTTAAGGACGAAGAAGTTTTTTGCTAAATCTCATCTGCCTATAGTAAAAATTCTGATGTTTGTGCTTTTATGGACCGAGAATTGCGAAATGACATTTATACTCCGTACAATCCGGGTGAATTCCTTCCAAACCGGAGCGGATTGGAATATCTTTTGCCGGGAGGTAGTAGTATATGGGGCCTACCAAACGAATTTAGTTATAGGAGCACCCGGAATAATCGTAGAAATAGATGAAACGAAGTAGGGCAAGAGAAAGTATAATAGAGGCCATAGAGTTGAAGGACAGTGGATCGCGCGATTTTTTAAAAATATTTTTTTTATTTTTTGTGCGAAAAAAATTATTTTAAAAAAATCGCGCGATTTTTTAAAAATTATTTGTTGTGCGAAAAAAATTATTTTAAAAAAATCGCGTGATTTTTTAAAAATTATTTTTTGTGCGAAAAATATTACTTAATTTAATAATTATTTTTGCTTTGTTTTTGAGAACTTTGACCCTTGATATCTTCGGTCATTAATGGGTTAAAAGAATAAGTGATAAGAATAAGTAAATCAAACTTCTCAGCTGCGCGTAGTTTGACCTTCTGCATTTGTCATTAAATGTCAGTGTCAAGTCAGTTATTATATCGTGGATAATTTTCTGTTTGGATCGCCTATGCAGTTCAGCAGTGGGAAATCTTGAGGGTAAATTGTAAATTATCTTAAGATTTTTGTTCTGGATAATTTGAATTTTCTTTTTATGGGTATTCGCACAATCTTTCCAGATCTGGTAGCCATATGTAAGAATTGGTCGAATGCATAAAATTAACAAAAGCAGTTTGTTTTCGATATTCAGCTTTGATTTTCTATTCAGTATCGGATATAATGCTCGACCACATCTAATTGCCTTTAAACACACCTCCTGTAGATGGTCCTTAAATGTTAATTTCTGGCCAGGAGTGATTCCAAGATATTTTATTGATTTTGAAAAGGCAATATTTCTTCCCTGTATCTGCACTTTTCGCGAAGGAATTCTTCTTGGAGATTTATTAAAGGGAAATAAAATGGCTTGAGATTTTTCCTCGTTAATTTTTATTTTCCATTTGGAATAATATTTGCCTGCGGAAATCAGTGCCTTCTGCACTTGCTGCAGAGTTGGCGTTTTTATGCTGAAATGAAAATACATTTTAATAAAAAAAAAAGAAAAACCAATGTGCGTTCGAACTCACGGTCGATGTGTTACCCGGTACCTGTTCGATTTCTATGAACACATTAGTAAATGTTACATTTTCAAAATAAAAAACAGCGTTCAATCATACGATGACGTTACATTTAAATAATATTAATACTTAAAATTATTTAAAGACCAGTGCAAGCACATGTGTCATTATTTTCTTGCTGAATGCTTTTTGTTTTGTTTTGGGTTGAGTTTGTTACATTATACTTTACCAGTGCCTACAGATGTTAACACATTAAAAGGCAATATTAAGCTCACCGTAATAATTGTTTTTGTTTTATCAACAACAGAGCGACGTCAAATAGTATTGAATATTATAGAGAACTTATTGTAGTCTTTTTCCGCTCTCATGTAGAGAGTCTGAGGAAAAGAGCGTAAACGAGTCTTATTCTTTTTATAGAATATTTCAATAATAATGCACCACTTCGACAATGTTATTACATAAAACAATACAAAAAGCATGAATGTTTCAAAAAGCATCAATGTTTCACATCAAAATTATGAATGGAATAACAGAAAAGTAATACGTTTTGAATCATCTGCCAGATGTAGCAAGTGCTTTTGAATCATACAATTCATTCCATGAGTTGTCTATACTATTCAATACTCTTTGGCGACGACTACCTGTTTGTTTGTTCGCTGCCACTACATCAATACCATCATACTTATTTTCAGGTAGATCTTTTACTACAACCTGTTTTAGTAATGGGAGCCTAATATCTAAATTTATTAAGATCGGAATTGTTCCGCATGAATTAATGTATCATCAAACCGGGCAGCCTCTAGTTTTAACTATATCCCTATATCTAAGTTGAGGCTAAGCACATGCACAAGAACAAAGTTTTAGAAGAAACATTATTTTGTACTAAATGTATCGATTTTTATGGGAGACACCAGAAGGGACGTAGGCACAATGCCTATTTTCAATCCCAAACTAAATTTGGACAAATAATAGTCAGTTACAAAATTTCTTTGTGGTCGGTGAAGATTTACGGCAGTTACCGTGTTGAACAGCCAGCTAGACAGAGAGACAAACCAGCAGGCGGACATAGCTTAACCGTCTTCAAACGACGCAAATCGAATTTCATCCAAAGATAGTAAGGGTCAAACATAGCTCCTCCTATCCGTTAACTGTCTGCCGATATTAAATGATAAATGCCCCCATCCCATGATTGGGCATACAAAAATAAAAATAAATTAGTTGACTTTAAAATAAATAAATTGTAGGTTATTCAAAGTCCTTCGTTTCTTTTGTGTTGAAGTAAATTTAATATTTTGGTTCTCTTCAATTTAAATTTGTCATTTCTAATGGATCTTCAGCATGCTTTCATTTTCTTTCAACATTCAAAGTTTTTCTCATCCCCGATCTAAATGACGTCTCATAGATGGAGCTTTTCCCAATTATCTTCATCCTTCATTATATGACAATCGTAGTTAATTGGTTTCTCCTTTGTAACAATAATGGGGTTATTCTGGAAAACAAGTAAAAGTATCAGTTTTAACTGGTGTGTCTTGGCAATAATTGCATCACTTATTTTGAATTTGTCCTCTATTTAGTTTTAATTAAAATTTAATACGTCATCATAGATAAATTTTAATAATACACTTTGTATGTAGTTTTTACTGTAATACACTTTTTTTCCCGAACTTAGTATGCATGAATTGGAATATGGACGCCGGCTGCATCGACATAGATAATTTGCATATTAATTAAAAATGTTTTTTTGCCATTAATGGAGAGTTGAGAGAGAGAAAAAAATGCAGCAATTCAATACAAAGCGATTACAAAGTAGGTTACTGTAACTAAAGCGGAAAGCAACAACAAAAACCAAACAAAAAATACTGTATTAGAAAAAAGCAAATAAGAGTTTATTCAAATACATATCAATCACCAGTTGGAATGTGATAATTAGAAAGACTCCTAAAATATTACAAAGTTTTTTAAATCGTGGTTTAAAATACATGAATTAATTAAGTTTTCTATAGAAAAATTTTCCTAGGTATAAAAAATCTTATGTTTGCGATTCAAAAAAATCTGTTTAATGAATTGTGTGGATTTATTATAATTTCGATATTTGAATAAATCTACCTATAAATTTGTTGCCTAATTTTGTCATTTCCATAGCAAATTTATACATACAAATGTCCTGCCTTTTGTCAAATCTAAAACAATGATATCGCCATAAATTCAAAAGACTCGAAAAATACGAAATAAATAGTAACATTTCAATATATTACATTAACAGTACAACAACTGACATTTTAAAATAGAACTAAATAAACTATACCAGGTCGATCAATAAGAAACCCAGTTAGAAATAAAGAGGCAAGTTATTCACAATTGTAACTTTTTATTGATGTGTTAACATCTATAGGCGCAGGTAGGGACTAAACTCACAAAGTGAACATCTCCAAACACAGTTTGTCCGACTGTGATCACAGATTGTTTGGCGTTAAACTTCTCCGAAATGGCTGGACCGATTTGTTTGAAATTTTGTGTGCTTATCGGGTAGGTCTCAGAATCGGAAAACATCTATTTTTGATACCCCTAAATAATATGGTTGACCCACCCCATATAGAAAACAAATTTGTCCGACTGCGAAACGCGGATTGTCAGACTGCGAAAAAAAAACACACACTGATCCCTGCAAGCATTTCAATGATCGGTGTCATCGCCATCGCAAAATATTTGCTTAAACGTCACTTTTCTAAGTTGATTTTGAGATGTAAACAACTTTACAAAAACAAAATGCACGCCTATCATATTTTCACCTTTTAAACATATGGCTTCACGACAGTTTGAATTTTTGGAATATACCGTTTTTGCAAAGTGGAAAGAAGAAGTCAGAAAACCAATTCCCTTAGTCCCCTTTTCCGCAGGCAAATATTTCTTTGTAAAGTCTTGTCTTTGTAAACTATAAATGATTGAAATTTTAAGTTTTTGTTTAAATGAATAAGTTTTTTAAAATTTTGGTTTGAAATAAAGTTTTTATTTTGTTAATAAGGGTGTTACTGTTTTGTTACAACGGTGAAAAAAATTGTGTTGTGGTGAGAATATTTTTACTCTTTGCTGTGCCAAACCGAAAGTTTTTCCACAGTAGTAAAAATTTGACAGTTCGTAAGATGAAGGAAATTAAAGACGCGTCTGAAATATAATTATTTTTATAATGAATAGTTGTAGAAAATATTTACCATTGCTTTTAGCAATTCTCCTACAGATTCGATCTTTGCAATCCTTTGATGCATTAACCTTTTCAGTACGAAAAAAAAGATGCCGCCAGGTAAGTGTGATTCATCATGTGTTGAAGTGTTTATACCAAAATATGTTTCCCTTTAGGGCATGATATATATGCAACCTTCAGTACATTCTAAAGTATTAATCAGCATCATGAATGGTGACAATAGAATGACAAAGATGCATTTAAGGCTGTCCACTGGTGCCTTTAAAAGATTGTGGAACATATTCCTAAAACAAATCACGGGTAGTCTATCGAGTACGAAGTAATATGTGTTTTATACTGGATGGCATGTGGATGCAGCTATCGGGTTGTGGGCGGATTTTTAGGGATAAGTCGGTTCACCGCTAGAAACATTATTCTGAAAACTTTAGATGAAGTCCTTGCAATGCGACAACTTATAAACCATGGAAGGACAGAGGATTATGAGAGAAATGGATTAAAATTCTGCCAGAAAACGAAATCGCCTGCGTTTAATAAATTCGTTGGTGCTATTGACGGAACGCATATAAGAATTAAGTGTCCAGTGAATAAGCACGATGAATACATCAACCACAAAAAATATTACTCGATTCAGGCACAAGCAGTAGTGGACGGGGAATACAAATTCACCGATGTATTTATAGGGTATCCAGGATCGGTGCATGACACAAGAGTGTTTTTGAATAGCCCACTGTACTCAAAAGGTGACTATCCTCCACAAGGTTGGTTTTTGTTTGGCGATAAAGGCTACCCATGCCAGTTATCTCCTGCAGCAGTTATAACTCCATTTAAAGATCCTCTGACACCAGATCAAGAAAGGTTCAATCATTCGTTCAGCAAAGGAAGGATAATTGTAGAGGGCGCATTTGGCATTTTAAAAACTAGATGGAGAAACATATTTAATAGAGAATTGAAGTTAAAAACTGAAAACTGCATTAAAACAACGTTCGCAGCATTTATTCTCCACAATATTTGCCTGCTTGAAGATGATTTTGATCCATCTCCATTCATAAATGAATACGAGGATGTTGATTTTGAAACTTCACAACTTTATAGGCAAGTGAATGATACTGAGGAAGGCATAAGAGCACGAAATACTATTTTTGAAAATTTTCAACGTGTTCGTAGTGAAAATATTTAATAAATATGCTATCCAACATACTTTTGAAACACATTTAATAAGAATGTTTAAGTTCATGTATAAAAATAAAAATAAAAAACAACATAACGCCCAAGAAAAATGCTTATTTTTTCGATTGGACGCTCCGTTCCCGTGATAAAGCAATTTTTATATTTTTTTTTTATTTTCAACGGGCTCGGAGCTTGGGCTCGCGACCTAATGCAAACCCTGCTTAGGAGGGAATACAACAACAAAAGGTTTATATTTCAAGTGCCCAGAAAATTGGGTTACTATACTTCATAAATTTTCATATAATGAAAAATATTTTTTATGCTATTCCTATATATTTATTTAAATTTATTTATATTTATTTACATTTATTCGTATTATATTTAGGTGTTTATGTTATATTTACGATGTTTCTAAACATATAGAAAAGAATTTAGAAAGAAAACTTAAAATGGTTACTTTCAACTACAAGAAACGTTCGATAGAAAAATCTTTTACAAAACCAACACCCCTTTTATGTTAACTGTCAATTGGTTTGTTAGCAGAAAAATTTCAAATATTTCACATGAAATACAATTTTCAAATACAAGTAGGAGACTATTTCAAAAAAATACTAGTTTATGAACTAGAGAAATACAAATTAGTTCAGTTGCCACTAGTTTGTGCAATATAAAAAAAAACTTCAACTTTCAAATCCAAGTAGCAAACTACTTCAATAAAATACTACACCATTTTCAATTGTATTTCAGAAATTATCAATTGTATTTCAGATTTAACAATTGCATTTCAGAAATGAAATTGATAATTCCTGAAATACAATTTTTAAATCTGAAATATAATTGGTAATTTCTGAAATAAAATTGTTGAAAATGGTGTAGTGCAATCGGTCCAATTACTCCGAATCTGACGACGACAGCATTAGGGCAGACGCATCAATATTCGGGTATTCCGTTTGGACCATTTGGCCGAATATGCAGAGCAGAGAGGACAACTTTGTATTTAATTTTTTGTCCCGCTTGCGAATATGGTCCTCAAGACTTCTTGCCCGTGACTTCGGAGTTGATGTCGATGTGGAAGGCATTGAATTTTCATTGTCAGTGGACGGTGAAAGGGAAGAAGTGTCATCATTGAGGTTCCTGCATGAGCCGCTTCTCTTTTCATTAGTCAAAATACCATCACGGCTATCAATTAAAAAAGGCGGGTGGTAGTTGTCCTTAGAGGCGGCATATGTGTGGATTTCCTCAAAAAATTCCCAATCTTTGGACTCTGCCAGCACTGCATCTTCCCCCGTGCCTTCGCCAGAATGATATTTAAAAAATGTTTTATATTTTTTTACCAAAGCATTCCATTGGGCTTTGCATGCAGCCGCATCCTTTTCTGCCCCCAACTTTTCCTGCAAATCGGATGCAATTCTCCTACGAAATGAAATAAAGAAATGCATACATATGTATGTATGTGTTTTTATAATGAAGTTGATTAATGTAAATGTATTATACTTTACTTACCTCCAGCCTTCGGTGCTATTAGCATTCTTGCCCGTAAACCACACGTCCTCTTTAATGCGGTATGTCAGGAGAATGTGGCGCTCCAAGTTGCTCCCTGTAAAAATGAAATACAAAGCAACACTTACATGTATTACACAGTGCAACACAAAAAAAAATAACCATATACGGACACCACTACGTGATAAAAGACTAAAAAAAAAGACCCGTGTCTCCCAATTTTTCCCAAAGTCATGCACTTTTTTCTTATGGGCCGCCAAAGATTTGGGGCCTCGGTATCATTTTCGTAAAAATGTGATCATTTTCTCAGGCTCATATCTTGCAAACCGTTCAGAATTTCGATTTACTTTCTGAGGCAAAGTTGTAGCTCTTGTCACAAAGAACAAAAAATTGCGAACATATAAAAAAACTTCACCTTCCAGATCAAAATCGCAAAAAACTTAAAAAAATTCAATTTTTTTACCTTTTTTCCCGTGTTCAGGTCCATAGGTAGCAAACCGTTCAAAATTCAAGGAAACAATTAACTACAAAAATTTACCTAAGATCTCAATAAACAAATTTCTAGAACATATAAACGTCCTGGAGATGATTCTTAACACTGTTTAGGTAGCACGCAAAAGTGAAAAATTTGCCGAAAATTTTTTAATTTCATTTTTCTCCTGTTCAGGTCCATAGGTAGCAAAAAATGAAAAATGCCCGGCCAGAACCATGTGTTTGTCCAAGGGTTAACACCGTTTAGGTAGCGCTTAGGTATCACGCGATCATGCACCGACAGCAGCAGCACAGGCAATGCAGTAAGCTCAGCACACGCAACAAGGGACGCAGCACACAATATAAAAGCGACACGACGCTCACATCGAGGCATTACACAGCGCGACGTCAACGAGAGCTCAGCGGTGAAAGTTATAAAGTGAAAGTGAAAGTAAAAAAAGTGAAAGTGCTACAGTATAATTCGCACACAACATTGGCAACTGACAATTTCAATATGCAGTGTGAAAATATTGATTTATTTTGCTACGTTTGCGGTCATCAAACCAGAAAAAAAACATCTACAAGCTTTCAGAAGTAAAAGAATCTTTTAACTAGTGAATTCAAAAGAGCATATACATTGTTTTTCGACGAAGTGGACTTGACCGGTGAAAATTACACACCTAATACAGTGTGTCGCCAATGTTATAACAATCTCATGGCATGGTTGAGTGGAGGCAGAGGTACTATGAAGTATTGTAAGCCGGTAAACTGGATTAATCGCTCAGGTGATCATGATGAAACCAGTTGCTATGCATGCGTAAATTACACATGTCGTCTAAATCGACATTCTGAGAAGAACAAAATTTATAAAGCAACTGCAACAGCCACACTACCAGTGCTTGCACCTGAAAATTTTGTATCACCAAGGCCGCCAACTCCAGATCGTACTACAGAATTTACAGCAATGAGTACAGCAAGTGGTGTTACTTATGAAGATCCATTTGATACCGATTATGAGCCCCAACAGGGAAGAGATGGACCACAACTAATAACACAAATGGAAATGGATTTCATTGTGGCCATATTGGGATTATCGCAGCGACTTGCAATATTTTTGACAGCTTTTTTAAAGCAAAGAAAACTCACACATGCTAATGTTAACTCTACGGCGTACCGCAAACGACAAGCTGAATTTCAGATGCTCTACACTCTAAATGATGACAATTCGTTCGCTTACTGCAACGATATAAAAGCTTTGGTGGTAAAAATGGGAATGAACTACATCGCTAGTGAGTGGAGATTATTTATTGATGGTCCTGTTTCAAGCTTGAAAGCAGTGTTGTTGCATGTGTCGAACCGAAAACCTTCCATTCCGCTAGCAATGGGTATCAACATGAAAGATAGCTATGAAACATTGAAAGATATAATGGAAAAAATCAAATATTACGAAAATAAATGAAAGATTTGCTGTGATTTGTAGGTCATCAACATTTTGCAAGGGATCATCGATAAGGGCGGCTTCACAAAATTCTTTTGTTTTCTTTGTAATTGGGATTCACGCTCACCTCTGAATCAATTCCAATGTAACTCGTGGAGGCCAAGAGGAAGTGTGGATGAACAAATACAACAACATAGTCTGAAGAATGCACCTTTAATTGACAATACTCAAGACATCTTGCTGCCACCACTCCACATAAAATTGGGAATTGTTAAAAAATTCATCGAAGTGGCCGTTGTAAATTGTCGCGTAGCGATGACAAAATTAAAAAAGGTATTGTAGTAAATTTAAAACGAATTTTTGTTCACCTAATTGTACTATTTACACTATGTTAATGTTTTCTTTTCTGTCTTTATTTTTTGTTTTCATTTAACAGGCGTACTTAATGGCCCTGAGATTAGAAAGCTATTCAAGAGCAACTTTGATTCATCGCTTGATGAAAATCATTCAATGGCATGGATTTACCTTCAGCGTGTATGCACCAGAGTCTTGGGAGGGGATCGATACGCGGAACCGGAAGCAAGAGAATGGGTGAAACAAATGCTGCATTATTTTGAGATAATCGGCGCATCGATGACATTAAAGCAGCATTTTCTTCATTTTCATTTTGACGATTTTATCAAACAACTCCCTACCGGATCCGATGAGCAAGGAGAACGGTTTCACCAAACCACAATGCCCATGGAAAAACGGTACAAAGGCAAAAATCTCGACGCATTGCTTGCAGAGGTATGTTGGTGGAGTCACAAGATCACCCTGTATGATGTTAATGAAGTATTTGAAGAAGAAAGAGCTGATGATGGAGGGCAGTGTGGAAGCAACGTGCCTGTGGACACCATAATTGCTGAATCAGAGTCAGATTCGGACGACAATTTGGACCCACAACTTAAGAGAGCGCGATTTGCAAGTCCAGCGCCATCAACATTATAAACATAATGCGAATACTTTTTTTTAATATTTTTGTAATAGATAGCATAGTATCTCAATGTTGAAGTAAATAAAAAACAAATGAAATTAAAAAACGGTGTTAAGAATAATTCCCAGGAAGTTTATATGTTCTAGAAATTTGTTTATTGAGATCTTAGGTAAATTTTTGTAGTTGATTGTTTCCTTGAATTTTGAACGGTTTGCTACCTATGGACCTGAACACGGGAAAAAAGGTTAAAAAAAAATAGAATTTTTTTAAGTTTTTTGCGATTTTGATCTGATCTATATGTTCGCAATTTTTGTTCTTTATGACAAGAGCTACAACTTTGCCTCAGAGAGTAAATCGAAATTCTGAACGGTTTGCAAGATATGAACCTGAGAAAATTATCACATTTTTACGAAAATGATACTTTGGCGGCCCATAAAAAAAAAGTGGATGACTTTGGGAAAAATTGGGAAACACGGGTCTTTTTTTTTTTAGTCTTTTATCACGTAGTGGTGTCCGTATATGGTTATTTTGCCATGACTTAAAAAATTAGACAAAGTGTTATAATTCTTTTTGCATATTTTTGCCGTTGTTGCCATTGTAATAAAGACAAATTTACAAAAATATAACTGGACTCTAAATGGCTTACGGCAAATGTCTGTTTACAAATGACTGATGGCCACAACTACAAGCCGACATAAAAACTTGTCGACGGCGGCGGCCATAAAATTCAAACTGCGTTGGGTAAAGTTAACAATGAAATAAAGTTTTTTAACACAAAATTATGATGTTAAAAATAAAAATATGCATGTAACTGAGGGAAAATATTAATAATTTATTTTATTCAAATCCAATTGGGACACTTTTATGCAATTCATAAACTGAAAAATACCGGCGACAACTCGCCGCACAAAATATATCGACAACGGCAGCAATTCGGTTCTGTGCTATGCAATCTGCTTCGGCCCTGGGGTTTGTATTGTGATTGTCAGATATTTCAAGGCTGTTGTCAAAAATTTACCTAGCCCCCTGGGCTAGTGAAATTTTATTCACCTCGCAAATGTTATATTTTTACAACTAGGTGGAAAATCTATCGCTTTGGCACAGGCTCTAAGCACTCAAGATACATGTATATATTTTATTAATTTGTGTTTCAAGTTGTTTGCACCATGTTGCAAAGACACACAAGATGCTATTGTTGGTATGGGTAAGACTCTTTTATATAACTTGTAAAAGATGCTATTAGGTTACTTTTTATTGTATCGTGATACAATCTTATGAAAGTATCACAAGAGTTGAAACATCATGGTATCTTAGGCGGGGTACACTTTCTCACCAAACAAGATGCAACTAAGATACAACTACGATATCGTATACGATGTTTTTCATCCAGAGAGCGTTACAGTCACGTAACTTATGCGATAGAAAATGTTTGCAGGGGATGTAGCGGAAACGAATATTAGTCTTGTGTGGGTGCGGAGCACCCTCAGAGCAAAGAGTATATATGTATATAAAAATGAGATAGCAAGAGAGCAACGAAAATTGTGTGAACTTGTGTAGCGTATGTACGAACGTAACAATGTATGTAGGTTCATGTGTCTGTTGCTTTGCATTCTCTTTATTTTTTGTGGGTATAAAATAAAAAGTACTAAGCAAGAAAATAATGGCACTTCGTCAGCTGAGTACTATAAAGCTCCATACGCCATTATCACTTTTTGTAAGCTAAGATTAAGCTAAGGATTGAAATGTTGCTCTTTCGAACGCTGTCTTCAGAATTTCGCTATCTCACTCCGATGCTAAGATACTCAGTGTTTTATTAGTTTAATTTATTATATATTTATATATAATTACATATTATATATATATAGGATTTATATATAATTTTATTTCTTATATATTTAATTTATTATATGTATTATATATTTAAACACTTTAGGCAAATAGTTATTCCGATTTAAAATTTTAGAACATTCTATCACGTAGTGCCGATATTTTTCACCTCTAAACTTAAATGTTGTTTTTCTGGAAACTAAGTTGATGGCGTACGGAGCTTTATAGTACTCAGCTGACGACTTGTCTTTAAATATTTTTAAGTGTTATTAAGTATTAATATTATTCATATGAAACGTCATCATATGATTGAACGCCTTTTTTATTATTGTGAAAAGAAATCAAATAAAATATGGGTGCGGAGCAGTCTCAGAGCAAAGAGAATAATGACGGAGTTATACGTCAGTGTTGCCCAAGACCTTCTAACAAATTATTCCAAATGACCTCAAAAATTGTGCCGCTTGCGACACCATTATGCTAAAATTTACCATTATCAATCCAAGAAATAGATGTTTATCTGCATTTGAAAATTTAAAAAGCTGTTATGCCTAACCTGTCCAACTGGTTGTCATCAAAATGCGGGAAACAATGATTAAAAAAATCTGAATTTTTTGGGTTTAAATAAAAAATTAAGTAATAATACATGATTTAACATACAAAACACGTCTGTCCAATCTCTCTCTTTATAAATAAGGCCGTAAATATATATAAAATAAGACAATTTATTTTGTACATAATCACATTGGCCTTATATACTCAAGTCGGGACGAGACTCCAAAATGCATTGTTTTTAACAATTTCTTTCAATCTCCTTGGAATAGAATTTTTCAAGTTTTTTATAATTGCTTTTGGAATCCGTTCCACTTATCCGACTTCGCGGAAGAATCATAAAATTATTGTGCGTATTTGATACCAACAAGTTTACACAATAAGTATTAGACGTTTTGATGTGGTATAATGAATAAGAAACAGTGTGCACTATTTTGTGAAGCCCTCGCATTGCCGAAAATTTGCTCACATACGTGTGTACGAACCTTAAAATGCGGAATTATACCACAAGATACCGATACATATTACAGCAATAGAACTTTTACAAAAAATAAATTAAGACAATATTAGTACGAAAAATTGCGCCGTTTGCGAAACAATTGTGCTAAAAAATTACACTTAAATTGAAAAAATTTGCAAAAATGTTGCGGAAATTGTGCTAAACGGCACTTGGCATAATTTTTCAAAAAACAAGTGATAACCCAAAAACATTTTGCCAAAACGGTACAAATTATGCCAACATAGTAACACTGTTATACGTATATAAAAATGAGAGAGCAACGAAAATTGTGTGAACTTGTGTAGTGTATCTACAAACATAACAATGTACATATGTATGCACATGTGTCTGTTGCTTTGCATTCTCTTTTTTTTCTGGAATAAAACAAAAAGAATTAAGCAAGAAAATAATGACACATGTGCCTTACACTGGTCTTTAAATAAGCATTAATATTATTAATATTAGTAATCTCACGGTATGTCACATGTCAGTCTGGCTGTATCAGTTCACGCACAGCATCGATGGTTTCCCACTAAACGACCGAAGTTGGACGACCATCACGAAATTCAACCTGGAGCGAACAAGCGAACATTGGTTTTTGATGGTGGTTCATCACCAAAAGTCGAAACAAGTTGATTGACACACTCGTAAAAAATCGTAAAAAACATCGCACTAAAATTTTCACAGGTTTATTCCATTTTCTGACCGAGAAGAACTTTTCAACTCACTGTAAATAGAAACAATAGTGCTCGGAAATGAAAACTTTCTATGTATGTTTATGCTAAAATATGTCAAACTTTCCAATCGAAGTTCCAGTTTGTATTGTCAACACTAGTATTGCCAGAACCCGGTGGTATACGACTATAAATGGCAACCCTCTACACTTCTCCCAAAGGTTTCTGCCATTTCTTTAATCCATCCGAAAAATATGATTTGTTAAACTCTTCAAAATACGCTTTTCTCTCGACGACAACCTTCTCATTGAAGCTGCATATTTTTACCTTGAGCCACGTTTTCATGATAGGCAATTGAGTTGCTGGAGGCCAAGTCCGCCGAGTACAGAGAGTGCGGCGGCAATTCGTAGTGAAGTTCAAATAATTTGTTGTCCACCGTAAGTAGTCGCGGGACCCATGGAGCCAACACCGTTCTCATGATTAACTTATCATGTAAACTATTAATTGCTGTTCCGTAAGATACTCCTACGGCTCTGCTACTTCGAGCACTTCCGTTCGGCGATCAGCGAGAGCGATTCCTCCATAACCACGTCTGTCAGGCGGCCTGGGCACTTCTCATCAAAAACAGATGTAGGACCATGCTTAAATTCGTTGATCGTCGCGGTTGTCACAGATGGTGATGGGCCCCCATGGACAGCATCCAATTCCAGGTTTACTTCTTCGTATGTTTTCCATACAAAAATATCTCAGCAATACCACCTGTCTTCAGACCGGTCGAAATACGCCAAAAATCAAAAATAAGCCGCAGCAAAAAAAAAAAATTAAACGTTGCTGGACAAACCGCTTTTCCAGCAGTTCCAAAATGGGACCCATAGTAGCAGTTATACAACACGTAGTAGGGCCGTCGGTGGTGCAATAGTAGTGTGCGTGGATCTTGTGCATGAGAATTTGGATTCGATACCTTCTCTGACCACCTAGCCTTTAGCCTTGAAAATGCTTCTCAAAATATCTTTAAGAATCGGTGTAAAACTGTAGGTCCCAATCAGTGAGTGTAAAACTAGAACGAGCACAGCTCACTGGTTGTGAGAAGCTCTCCCCAATTCCTTCATGGGATGTTATGGGACACCGTGTTTTATACATGTTACCACCAACTTTCGTTCCTCCACCTTAGAGCCTGCACTCATAGAACAAATTGTTTGAAAGGGGTTGTAGCAACCGTAAATATACGGTACTTCAAATTGTCTCTAGGCTTCATCAGTTCCTGTGTCAATTGAGTTTTGTAGATGTGTAAAAATATGTCTTTTGTTAAAATCCGCAGAATGGTTTTATAGGAAAGGTTTAATAATTGTGAACGACGGCGAATAGAGGTTGTCGCGACCTGGTTCACACATTGTTCCTTAGCAACAAAATTTGTGGCCGAACGACCTGTATGAAAATCCACGGATATTGTCACGTTTTGCACCGACCCAGTTTCTTTGAAATTCTGTACCAAACGGTTGACTGTTGTACCAGATAGCCGGTTATGTTGACCGAAAAAAATCACTCAATGCGCGAAATGTACTTTTTGCAGAACGATCGTTTCGTAAAATGTTTGGATCACTGTTACGTGTTGTTCAACTAAAATTCGCTCCACGACCAAGCTATCAAAGCTTGTAGTAACAATTATTTGAAAATAAAAACAAATTACCACTCCACAAATTATGGCTGTCAAATATCGGGATTACAATTGAATCACCCTGTAGAAAGAAATCTGAAATAGCAGAATAGAAGCAGAAGAACGAGTTCAAGGCTACCTCGAACATTTCAAATGTTTATAATTATTAATGAAGCCAGTGTCATAGACATTGGCTCACATGGAGGCCCGACTCGACACAATACTATTTTTTGCCAGCGATGTGAGATAGGGTTCATGACCTAGTTATGGTAATCTAAAACTGGAAACAGATTTTCTTTGTTTACTCTAATTTTTGACTCTTCACGCTTCGGCTAAATTAATTTTAATTATTGCTGTTAAAGTGATATTATATTGTCAACAAGTTCCGATGTAATGCAATTAAGTTTCGAAGAGAGTAGAATGGGCATTTTGTGCAACTCAATTTTTGAATATAAGATTTCCATTGTATTGAAATTTATTTGTATTTCACTGTGTGTAATTTTTTAAGTCATGGAAAAATAACCATATACGGACACCACTACGTGATAAAAGACTAAAAAAAAAAAGACCCGTGTTTCCCAATTTTTCCCAAAGTCATGCACTTTTTTTTTATGGGCCGCCAAAGATTTGGGGCCTCGGTATCATTTTCGTAAAAATGTGATCATTTTCTCAGGCTCATATCTTGCAAACCGTTCAGAATTTCGATTTACTCTCTGAGGCAAAGTTGTAGCTCTTGTCATAAAGAACAAAAATTGCGAACGTATAAAATCAAAAAAACTTCACCTTCCAGATCAAAATCGCAAAAAACTTAAAAAAATTCGATTTTTTTTACCTTTTTTCCTGTGTTCAGGTCCATAGGTAGCAAACCGTTCAAAATTCAAGGAAAGAATCAACTACAAAAATTTACCTAAGATCTCAATAAACAAATTTCTAGAACATATAAACTTCCTGGGAATTATTCTTAACACCGTTTTTTAATTTCATTTGTTTTTTATTTACTTCAACATTGAGATACTATGCTATCTATTACAAAAATATTAAAAAAAAGTATTCGCATTATGTTTAAAATGTTGATGGCGCTGGACTTGCAAATCGCGCTCTCTTAAGTTGTGGATCCAAATCGTCGTCCGAATCTGACTCTGATTCAGCAATTATGGTGTCCACAGGCACGTTGCTTCCAGACTGACCTCCATCATCAGCTCTTTCTTCTTCAAATACTTCATTAACATCATACAGGGTGATCTTGTGACTCCACCAACATACCTCTGCAAGCAATGCGTCGAGGTTTTTGCCTTTGTACCGTTTTTCCATGGGCATTGTGGTTTGGTGAAACCGTTTTCCTTGCTCATCGGATTCGGTAGGTAGTTGTTTGATAAAATCGTCAAAATGAAGAAAATGCAGCTTTAATGTCATCGATGCGCGGATTATCTCAAAATAATGCAGCATTTGTTTCACCCATTCTCTTGCTTCCGGCTCCGCGTCTCGATCCCCTCCCAAGACTTTGGTGCATACACGCTGAAGGTAAATCCATGCCATTGAATGATTTTCATCAAGCGATGAATCAAAGTTGCTCTTGAATTGCTTTCTAATGTCAGGGCCATTAAGTACGCCTGTTAAATGAAAACAAAAAATAATGACAGAAAAGAAAACATTAAATAGTACAATTAGGTGAACAAAAATTCGTTTTAATTTTACTACAATACCTTTTTTAATTTTGTCATCGCTACGCTTTGGGAAAACGCTTTTCAAATAGTCGAATGCGTTTGGACAATTTACAACGGCCACTTCGATGAATTTTTTAACAATTCCCAATTTTATGTGGAGCGGTGGCAGCAAGATGTCTTGAGTATTGTCAATTAAAGGTGCATTCTTCAGACTATGTTGTTGTATTTGTTCATCCACACTTCCTCTTGGCCTCCACGAGTTACATTGGAATTGATTCAGAGGTGAGCGTGAATCCCAATTACAAAGAAAACAAAAGAATTTTGTGAAGCCGCCCTTATCGATGATCCCTTGCAAAATGTTGATGACCTACAAATCACAGCAAATCTTTCATTTATTTTCGTAATATTTGATTTTTTCCATTATATCTTTCAATGATTCATAGCTTTCTTTCATGTTGATACCCATTGCTAGCGGAATGGAAGGTTTTCGGTTCGACACATGCAACAACACTGCTTTCAAGCTTGAAACAGAACCATCAATAAATAATCTCCACTCACTAGCGATGTAGTTCATTCCCATTTTTACCACCAAAGCTTTTATATCGTTGCAGTATGCGAACGAATTGTCATCATTTAGAGTGTAGAGCATCTGAAATTCAGCTTGTCGTTTGCGGTACGCCGTAGAGTGTGTGAGTTTTCTTTGCTTTAAAAAAGCTGTCAAAAATATTGCAAGTCGCTGCGATAATCCCAATATGGCCACAATGAAATCCATTTCCATTTGTGTTATTAGTTGTGGTCCATCTCTTCCCTGTTGGGGCTCATAATCGGTATCAAATGGATCTTCATAAGTAACACCACTTGCTGTAAATTCTGTAGTACGATCTGGAGTTGGCGGCCTTGGTGATACAAAATTTTCAGGTGCCAGCACTGGTAGTGTGGCTGTTGCAGTTGCTTTATATAAATTTTGTTCTTCTCAGAATGTCGATTTAGACGACATGTGTAGTTTACGCATGCATAGCAACTGGTTTCATCATGATCACCTGGGCGATTAATCCAGTTTACCGGCTTACAATACTTCATAGTACCTCTGCCTCCACTCAACCATGCCATGAGATTGTTATAACATTGGCGACACACTGTATTAGGTGTGTAATTTTCACCGGTCAAGTCCACTTCGTCGAAAAACAATGTATATGCTCTTTTGAATTCACTAGTTAAAAGATTCTTTTACTTCTGAAAGCTTGTAGATGTTTTTTTTCTGGTTTGATGACCGCAAACGTAGCAAAATAAATCAATATTTTCACACTGCATATTGAAATTGTCAGTTGCCAATGTTGTGTGCGAATTATACTGTAGCACTTTCACTTTTTTTACTTTCACTTTCACTTTATAACTTTCACCGCTGAGCTCTCGTTGACGTCGCGCTGTGTAATGCCTCGATGTGAGCGTCGTGTCGCTTTTATATTGTGTGCTGCGTCCCTTGTTGCGTGTGCTCAGCTTACTGCATTGCCTGTGCTGCTGCTGTCGGTGCATGATCGCGTGATACCTAAGCGCTACCTAAACGGTGTTAACCCTTGGACAAACACATGGTTCTGGCCGGGCATTTTTCATTTTTTGCTACCTATGGACCTGAACAGGAGAAAAAGTTAAAAAAAATTAAATTAAAAAATTTTCGGCAAATTTTTCACTTTTGCGTGCTACCTAAACAGTGTTAAAAATCATCTCTAGGAAGTTTATATGTTCTAGAAATTTGTTTATTGAGATCTTAGGTAAATTTTTGTAGTTGATTGTTTCCTTGAATTTTGAACGGTTTGCTTCCTATGGACCTGAACAGGGGAAAAAAGGTAAAAAAAAAATCGAATTTTTTTAAGTTTTTTGCGATTTTGAACTGGAAGGTGAAGTTTTTTTGATTTTATATGTTCGCAATTTTTGTTTATGACAAGAGCTACAACTTTGCCTCAGAAAGTAAATCGAAATTCTGAACGGTTTGCAAGATATGAGCCTGAGAAAATGATCACATTTTTACGAAAATGATACCGAGGCCCCAAATCTTTGGCGGCCCATAAAAAAAAGTGCATGACTTTGGGAAAAATTTTAACTTTTAACACGTAGTGGTGTCCGTATATGATTATTTTTTTTCGTGTTGCACTGTGTTTGTATTGTATTTAAAAGTTGAAAAAACAAATTAATTATTCTCAAACGGTCTTACTATACAAACCGAAAAAAATACAAATTAGACGTTAATTTAATTCGGCCTGAGGTCAGAAAGTGAAAACAGCAGCGGATTTAACTGTTTGCAAGATTTATCATATATATCAAACGATCTTGAAAACTGCGAGATCCGTTAATGTTTTCACATTCTGAACTCAAGCCGAACTAAATAAACATACGCAAAATAAAGGCCAATAGTCAATATCGTAATAATTATATGTTTTTTCCATTAATTTTATGTACAGATTCCATAAACTTATGAAAAGTTTTGTAAATTTATAGAATCTGTTCAGGATTATTAGTTCCTAAATCCGATAATTTTTTCATACATTTTTTATTACAAACACAAATTCTGTTTTTCAAATGTTTTCTGGCTAAACCCTAAACCTGTTTACAAAATATTAACTTGAGAAAAAATTAGTTTTGATAGTAAACACATTTTTGAATTGAATTGAATTGAATTGAATTGAATTAAATTGAATTGAATTGAATTGAACTGAATTGAATTGAATTGAATTGAATTGAATTGAATTGAATTGAATTGAATTGAATTGAATTGAATTGAATTGAATTGAATTGAATTGAATTGAATTGAACTGAAATGAAATGAAATGAAATGAAATGAAATGAAATGAACTGAATTGAATTGAATTGAGTAGAATTCAATTGAATTGAATTGTATTGAATTGAATTGAATTGAATTGAATTGAGTTGAATTGAACTGAATTGAATTGAATTGAATTGAATTGAATTGAATTGAATTGAATTGAATTGGGTTGGATTGAATTGAATATTTTCGTTAGTGTTTCAGTCTCACAATTACGAAGCTGGATTTAAATTTACCATTAACGTTTTATTTTGAAATTATAATGTAAATCATATTCCAATTTTCGATGAGTGCTTAATGAAAAATTGGCAACTTTAATTAACGTTAATCAACGTTAATTCTTCTAACTGAACTTATTTAAATTTGAAAATCGTGTTCGAATTTGAATAAAACTTTTATAAATGAAATGAAAATTAGATACAAATTTTAATTATTTTATTGTTTCAAATGATAAAATCATCTTGAAATAAAAAAAAAATAAAGTCTTAATTAGAACGTATTCAGATATAACATTTTATTTGAAACTAGATGTCGTGTTGCTCAACTAAAAAATCCATTAATGTATGAAATTATATCTTTTTCGTTTAATTATTACATTGTTGTAAGGAGATTTAACACAAATTGAGTATACACCGGTTAACCGCTTTCACCGGTTTTTCGGATTTGAACACTCTATTAATTACCCATTATTTTCCCCATTCCGTGTGGGTTCTGGGTAGTCGTGATGGGTAATTCCTCACTCATTACTTTCCCAATACCCAGTGGGTAATGCGTAGACGAACGTTATTCATTTCCCTCGAAGATGGTTAAAGAGTTACCCAGGGTAATACATTACCCACGATATAAGGAACCTGTATAGATGTAAAGAAGGGTTGTTGTGAATGGTTGTATTCAACCGTTATTTTACGGGTCACCTTACTGCCGTTGTCTTAAGACAATTATATACTTTATACAACAATCTTCCAATTTCACACTTTCAAACCAACAATATAATTTTAAGCCGGCCTCTCAAATTATGCCAAAATTTTTAAGTGCCTATTGTATTGATATTTAAAATGTTCTGTTTTAATATAATTAATAATTGACATATCGTCGCTGCGCCAACGAAAAGGGGTACGTGTATTTTATGAAAAAAATTTTATTGCACAATAGAAAACCATTTGTATTTATACATACGCTCACGCAGCTGTTTCTGATATATGCATCGGTTTCGAAGTGTATGCTACTGACAAAAACAGAGTTGTAGGACAAATGTTCCAAGAAAATTCTAGTCTTTTTGTTTTCCTGAAGAGTTAATAAAAAACACAAAGCTGTTTTCGTTGGCGCTGCGACTATATATTAATTTTCATATTAATTATTTTGATCGTTATTTTAGCATTTATTGAATTTTATGAATTGCATATCTGATTGCCGCAAATTGACTGAAACCTCACTGCAATCACTTTATTCATAACACAATACCCTACGTGCAACATCAAACCTTTGATGATCCCTCAAAATCACATTTATCAGTTGGATCTCCTACAGTGCTGTGATGCATTGTAAGTCTCTCCCCTTTGCAATGCGTCGTTATCCTGTAACCACCACTGTGCCGTTTTGTTGTTTGGCCTGTCAGCTGCCATTCACAGCGCTTTTAGTCCTCTATTGTTAATTGCACGCCTCCGTTTTTGGCAATATAACTTTGCTAACAATATAAAACATCCCAAAAAAGATTTTCAAACCCAATTTAGTATAATAAGAAGGAACTGCGTTTTTAATTTACTGAATTCACATCTCTCTCAGTGATCTTCCTTTTATTCCACATTTGCAGCAAGAGAAAAACATAGTACATATTGTTAGGAGTAAACAATTCCTTTGAAATAGTAAAAACCGTTTTCTGGTGCTTTTATATCCGTTTTCCTATTATGTTATTCGGTAGAAGAAGAGCATAAGAGAGATGTGCTGGGAAAACCAGAAAAATTGTGTCTATTCATAGTGAGTAGATTCCAGGAACAGTGTTGCGACAATGATTCATTTGAAAGGAAATTGCGAAGGGCAAAAGCTTTATGTGAAATCTGAGAAACCGATATAATAGAATCAATTTGTACACAGATTATTTGATCAGATGAGAAACAGCCGTATATAATACCATATGCCACGATGAAATGTTACATGTAAGTATAGTAATAATAATATCACGATTAGCGTGGACGAATCAAAGTTGGGAACATTTTGAAAAAAAATTCTAAATATTGTCTTCATATATTTCAAACCACTAAGCATAACGCTGAAAATGAAGCTTCGTGCCTTTCAATAATAACTTAATCGAAAGCGAACTCAAGACATATACAGGGTGATTCAGGAAGTTCCGGACAAATTCCTCCAGCGTTCTTCTTGGCTCATTTCATGAAGAAAAGTCCACTAGGACCATGTCCGAAAATGCAAGGGTACGAAATGGCAGCGGGTTCAACTATTTCGGATTGGGGGTCGGAGGGTAGTAGGGTAAAGTTGCTAACTTCTGAGCCAGTGGTCGGATTTTTTTGTTTTTGGGCTTGTTGGAAAGGTCTTTAAGAGGCCTTTATATATTCATTACAGCGCGACAAAGTCGTTGAATGGACGAAGAATTTTATTGCCGCTTATGTTAGCTCAATTTTAGTAAAACTATTCATCGAAGTGATGAAGTTTAACTGCAGCTAACTTTCCTCAAATTATATAAATTGTATACCTTTTAAACTATAAAAACCCCTACACGTGGAAAAATTACGACCCCAGCAACATATTGCAGAAACCATGTACACGTTTTCAAGTATTGTTTTCATAAATTGAAGATCTGGTGCTTTTCGATTCTTATTATCAGTCGCGTTATGGTTTTCTGTAGTTTTTATCTAACAAATCCACATTTGGGTCGCAAATACATATATTATAAGCCATTAATCATTGTATCGCAAACATGTTATGTTGAATAGCAAACACAATGTGTTTGGGCACAAGTATACTATTTATATTTGTGACAAGCTACAAACACGTTATGTTTGCATCCAAACAACAAAAAACCACAAATTTGTCAGCGAGTAGATACGTTTGCTTTCGCGATGACTTTATCATTGGAGTAAAACCTCTTTCCGCGGGTTTAGGTTAGGGAAGAGGAAATAGCTTCGAGAATAAAACGAGAGAACACAGTGGATGTAC
This sequence comes from Phaonia tiefii, assembly GCA_963931995.1. Classification (NCBI taxonomy): domain Eukaryota; kingdom Metazoa; phylum Arthropoda; class Insecta; order Diptera; family Muscidae; genus Phaonia; species Phaonia tiefii. The sequence continues at coordinate 83,069,712 of OZ008368.1, read as the reverse complement.
GAGCCAATTGTAGGCAAATCAATGGAATACTGATATAGCGACTGTGCCCGTGTGGCAAAATGCAATCTGTCGTTCTTATAGCATCCCGGAGAAACGCAACAGTATTCGCCGCGGATAATGTTCCTCTTTTTAAATTAACCGATTGGATTTACATATTGAAAAAAATCCAATAAGTGTTCGAACTCACGGGCGATGTGTTAACACCTTTTTGCTACAAGGTACGTGTTCGATTTCTATGAACAGATTTGTAAATGTTACATTAGAAATTAAATAACAGCGTTCAATCATATGATGACGTTACATTTAAATAATATTAATACTCTAATTATTTAAAGGCAAGTGCAAGCACATTATTTTCTTGCTTAATACTTTTTGTTTTATTCCCACAAAAAACTAAGAGAATGAAACGCAACAGACACATGAACATACATACATTGTTATGTTCGTACATACGGTACACAAGTTCACAAAATTTTCGTTGCTCTATTGCTATCTCATTTTTATATACGTATAATACGTCATTATTCTTTTGCTCTAAAAGTGCTCCACAACCACATTTTATTTGACTTACCTTTCACAATAATAAAAAACCAACCCGTAAAAAACATAGTTTTTGACTATAAATTCTTTATATATGACCATGCCCCTTTGTCCAATCCCGCCCATATTTGCACCAGATTTTAGAATATGTAAGCCTAACCAACATTCCCAATTTTGTTCAAATACCGTTAGAAGGAGCAGAAATAATGGATTTTTAATTTGTTATTTGTATGGGAGGTACCACGCCCCTTTCTCCAATTCCGCCCATATTTTGACAGTTAATTTCTGTCGTCGCCATTAGTTTGCCAGCGAAGTTTAAGTTCGATTAGATCACGGGAAAAGAGTTAAAAATCAATCCAAAGTTTTTTAGGCATACATACATATGTACATACATACATACCGACAGGTGATGTTAATATAAAAAAGGCGTTCAATCATATGATGACGTTTCATTTAAATACAATTAATACTTAATAACACTTAAAAATATTTAAAGACAAGTGCCATTATTTTCTTGCGTAATACCTTTTATTTTATACCCACAAAAGACAAAGAAAATGCAAAGCAACAGACACAGGTATATACATACATACATTGTTATGTTCGTACAAACGCTACACAAGTACACAATTTTCGTTGCTCTCTTGCTATCTCATTTTTATATGCGTATAACCACGTCATTATTCTCTTTGCTCTGAGAGTGCTTCGAACCGACACAATACAACCAGTGTTGCCAACATTTTGTGAGCTAAAGGCGTAATTAAAAACCAGAAAAGCGTAAAAAAGGGTAAAAATTTCCTTAAAAAAGCGTAAAAAGCGTTTGGCTTTATTTCTACTCAAAATGACTAAATTTTCAATAGAACACATTTTTTAAAACTAAATACTGTTTTATTAAACAATTGAGATCGTATCTTTTATAAACAAGTTTTCAAGTGCATACATATTTTTGAGAAATATGGTATATTAGGACCATTTTAAATGAGGTTAAAACTAACATACAATAAGATTTTTATAAACAATTGTGTTCATCTATAAAACCCATAGCTTCAAATGCAGATGAAATATCTGCATCATTTTCTTCATCTTGCCATAAAACGGTTTTTAAAAAATAGTTTGACTTTTTGTAAACTTCTTGCGTAGAAATTTTATTGCAGACATTTGACGGCAGGTCATATTTGTCACAGCACATATTCTCTCGACGAAGTCCATATTTAATGTGTAAAATAGAATTAACGGAATTTAAGGACAACCTGTTTCTTATTTCCGATTTACATACATAAATTCATAGCACTGAAAGCTCTTTCTACTTCTGCATTTGAGTATGGGAAGCTTAATAGTCTTATAACGAATTCTGATAAATCTCGAAATGGATTTTGGCCTACGGAATCTTTGAACTCATTTACTTTTATATTACTTTTATCCAAAAAAGATCTGTTCGATATTTGTTCTTCCATACACAGTTTCTAATATTATCAATACTTAGTTCCATATTAGAAATGACATCCGCTTCTCTAATATATGATTTAATAAATGCCAGTATTTCGTCTCTATTGCTGTTATAGAGAATGGTATTTACACTAAACAATGATATTTTTTGTAGTGTTCCAAAGTTGGTTGGAAGTTTACATCGGATTTCGTATATAAGATGTTTAGTGAATATAATACATTTTTCTTCAATTCCTTTCTTTTCGTGTTCTGAAATCAGTGAATCCTTGCACGCTTTTTCAAAACTATGCCCAAGATAGCAAAATTCGTCTAAACAATTTTCAATTGGATCTTTTAAATAATTAAAACTTTTTTTCATTTGTTCTTTCGGTGCAAAGAGCATTCATAAAAGCACAAGAGAATGACATTTCGTCAGTGCTGTTAAAACAACAAACATGTATACAAATTACAACAACTCGTCTTATACCATATAAATAATTATACCATAGCAGTAGCAGTACGAGTATATGGGGTGCTTAAGACAGACCATAGTAAAATGAGTAAGGTAAACTCGTTAGAACAGCTGATTTCAACATATTCTTGCTTAGGTGTTACTCTTATGTCAAATTAACATGCATTTTGTTTGTGTACTTTTTTGTTTACTTTTACAGTAGACACACATAAAGAAAATTTGTCAGATTATGGACACCAAACAAAAACAAAATGCCTGTGTTTGTTGTAACAATTCCTAGTGCGTTTACCTTACTTATTTTACCATGAGACAGACTGAAGGAATGAAAGAGACTTACATACATATGTATGTATGTAAAAACTTGCAATAGCAATAAATATTCGAATGTATACACGTTGCCACATTTGAAAAGCCAAAAAGCGCTAAAAGCACCAACGGAAAACATGAAAAGCGTACGCATAGCGCTTTTTTTCCTTTTGGCACTATGGACCCTATTTTCGCGTTTTGGAGGGTCTAAAAAGCACCATAAATAGTGCGAAAAGCACCAAGTTGGCATCGCTGAATACAACTATTCGCTGCCGCTACATCAGTGTTTGTTTTTTTTCGCAGTCTGACAATGTGTTTCGCAGTCGGACAAATCTGTATTACATATAGGGGTGAGCCACCCTTATCATTTAGGGGTATGAAAAAAAGATGTTGGCCGATTCTGAGACCTACCCGATATGGACACAAAATTGCATACAAATCGGTCCAGCCGTTTCGGAGGAGTTTAACGGCAAACAATGTGTGATCGGTGTCGGACAATCTGTGTGAGCGCAGTCGGACAAGTTGTGTTCGGATGTATTCACTTTGTGAATTTAGGCCGTACCCGCGCCTATAGATGTTAACACATCAAAAAGAAGCACGAGTCAGAACCATAGATTAAGTATAGGCGAGGAGGGAAAATCACTCTCATCTGACGTTTCATTTCACACTAGAGCTATACACGACGCACATTGACTTACACCAGGTGGAGTTGCAAGAAGTATTGAGTTAAATTTTAAATATCGTTTTGGTGGAGAACTGTGAAAATTAATTAAAATTAATAGATGTTCTTTTCAATATTATTGTTCAAGCTCGAGGCCATTCTATATCTCTATTACTATGATTCCTGGCAAATCGTATAGCTATTTCAGATCTAGCCACAGATCTTCATCAGCGGTTGTTTGGAATAATGCTATTGAAAACTTCATCAAACTAAATGCAACCGAAATCTCATTTGAATTGAGAATTTACTATAAAAAAAAATTATATCTCTAGTAATAGAGATATAGAATGGCCTCGAGCTTGAGAAATAGTATTTTAAACTATTTTGATACCTCCTATGGTTAGTATATATTTGTGTTGTATTTAACACAACTATTTTAACATACAAACACAAACTGTTGTTGTTCTTTTCCTGTTGGATTTTTGATATTCTCTATCTCTATCGGCAATTATTAAAGAAATAGTTTTCAACATGCAACCTTCATATGCAACCACACCAAGTGTTGTAAATTAACTGAGAGAGACATTCCCTCTATACCCATATTTTCTGTATGGTCAGAACACTGTTGGACAACAGGCACTTGTTTTCTACGTTAGTGTTTATGATGGGTAAATAGCTTGAATATACATACTTTACCTAGAAGAGCTTTACAAAATGAGGATATCATGTTTCTCCAACCGGCTCGACCATTAGCCTTTCTCCTCCAGTTGGTAACACCAAGCTGTCGTTGGCAGTATTCCATCTGGTCATTCCAGCAAAGTCTTGGTCACCCTATTTTAAGATTTCGATCGAATACTTTTTGTACTGGTTCGTTCTGATATATTTGGATCTTCGTTATATCTCCTGATATATTTGGATCTTCGTCGAAAGAGGTTCTTATTTCTGAAGTGCTTGCTTGCGCGAAATAACACCTGTTTGCCAGCACATTTCTCCGTTTGATTTCCAGGCTGGCGTTATGGCTCTGTTGACGGCAGTCTGAGGTAAATACATTCGGCCACTATCTTGGAATGGTAATGGTTATCAATGTACATACTTTCATCCAATTGGTGGATGTTCCTGTTGTTCAAACCATTAGTTTTGTCTTATGCATTATATTTGTCTTATCCTCGTTTTTAGCGGATTCCGTTTCCTTTCTCGAAAATACTGCAGTAAGTTCCCACAGATTTCGCCCAATGATGACTAACTCATCAGCATATGTGAGCAGCATGTGACTTTTGCTTCTAATGCTTTTATTCGTGTTGACCGCAGGTTATCTCACGATGATCACAATTTATATGTTGAAGAGATCGCAGGATGGGGTGCCACCCTGCCTGAGGCCTCGCCTCGTTCTAAATAGTTCGGTGAGATCTTTACCAATCTTACTGTGGATTTCAAATCGGTCAGGTCAGTGTCAGCTTAGCAGGAATACCAAGCTCGGACATAGCTTGGAACATATTTCCTCGTATTGGGCTACCAAAGGTAGGTGTCGACTTGTTTTTAGTGGGTTGTTTGCAGGGTTTTTCATAAGGCAAATAGCAGGTCGATAGTTGACTTTCCAGGACTAAACTCACACTGATGACGCCCCATCAGGTCTGCAACAAAACTGTTTTAGTCTTTCACACATTACGCTCGAGAGAACGTTATATGCGATGGATAAAAGGCTGATTCCACGATGGTTTGAAAACATTTTTGGGTCGCCCTTTTTGAAAAAGGGGCACAGTATGATAAGACTTCAATCGTCGGACATGCATTCGTCTAGCCAGATTTTGAATATGACCTAATCTTCTTAATTTAATTTTCTTAAGCCGGAAATTGCTGTTCTAACTTCGATTTGACTAGGTGGGCGACAGTCAACGGCATCGTCCTGTATTTGGTCAACACTGTCATCAATATTTTAGTCTCCTGGGAAATGTACTATAACAGAGAAGTAATATCTCCATATGGCCAATACACTCGCACACCTGTGACAAAATGTCCGTTCTCATCTCTATAAAAGGATACATTTCTGTTAGAATGGCTTTGTAATTTTTGGTAGAATTTACGGGCCCCATTCTTCTCTCTGTAAGATTACATTTTCTAACTCTCGCGCTTTCTCCACAATCGTTGTTTCTTCCAAAACAGCCTGCGTTCTCTATCCTCTTCTTCTTATACCGCTCTGTTGCGGCTCGAGTGTAACTGACTTAAGCCTTGACATACGTCCACCGATCTTTCAATCACCAGCCAATCGACACTCCTCATCGTGTCATGGTTTGTCTTTTCACGGTTTTGAATAACCAAGAAAAGTCTCTGCAGCAGTTTTCATAGAGTGAGAAATGCACTTCCAATACGTGTCAAGATCACGAGGCATTCGTCGTGGCTATCTCTGGCAATTCCGATGTCAGGCTTCCTAAATATCTGGGTTCGAACGACTTTCGCTCTGTTTTGTCCTTGTGTGAACATTTGCTGTAACCAAGTTGTGATCCAAATCGATATTAGCACCTCGAATCACACGTACTTTCATTACATTATAAGAGCGCCCTCAATCTTGTTATTCATATGTTACCAGGTGATATCGAAATAACCTTATGGATGTCTTTATCCCGTACTACTAACAACCACGTTATTCACATCTGCAAAGTCTAACAGTCTCATTCCGTTATCGGAAGTGATGGCGTGTAGGCTGAATTTAGCGGTGGTTGGTTCAAAGACATTTTCCCTGCCGACGTTTGCAATAATATCATCTAGAAAAATCTTAATGTCACGCCCAGGGTAGCGATCGTATGTTTCCTCTAGACGCTCATAGAATATGTCCTGGGTGTCATCGCCTTTTTATCAGTCGGAATATGTACACAAATTAGTGACATCTTAAACTATTACGCTTTTATGCGGATGGAGGCTATACGTTCTTTCACGGGGTTGAACCTTGAGACCAGATTTCACAGTTTTTGCTAACTACAAATCAGCAACCTGTTTTACTCTAGTATATGCCACTATTCTCTTTCCCAATGCAGACATGATAATAATTGTCCATAGCATCTACTGGATAGCAGGGATGCCAACTTTATAATTTTCAAAGACATCATCCCGTTGGATAGTGGCACCGAATCTATATAGTGTTCTAACATTCCAAGTACATATTCGTAAATCGTAGTCCTTATAAAGTTTGCGGGGGTCGTCAACAAATAGGTGTGTTTTATGTTTATAAGTTTTACTTTGTATTTTCCTTGCCAATATAACTGTGTTGGAAGGCATATCCAGTCCACCGTGGGTGTGCATTTTACCTAGCGTCATGATTATTATGTTTCAGCCGCTCATTATGGGTCAGACACTGATAATAACCGTCGGTGGTGCAATGGGTAGTGTGCGCGCCTCTTGTACAGGAGATCCTGTGTTCGATCCCTGCTCCCAACCACCTTAAAATTTCTTTCGACGACGGTCACCTCGCTTAGTGACGGCGACACTATCGAGTATATAGCCATGAAAAAGCTTCTCAAAATACCGTTCGGAATCGGTGTAAAACTGTAGGTCCCAATCAGTGAGTGAAAACTGGAAAGCGCACAGCTCAGTGATTGTGAGAAGTTCTCCCCGGTCCCTTCATGGAATGTAATGGGAAACCATTTATTTATTTATTTATTTACTGATAATAATGCGGTGTTTCGAAACTGGATTTTTTCTTTACTTTTGACCCGCCGTTGACCAGTAGAGTTGGCTCATTCGCCTGGAAAGGACAATAGAATATGTCCCCTAGTGCGGAGAGCTGTAGTGACAGGGTCACCTATTTAGCCTGAGACGCATCAGTGATAGCATAACCAACAGGCTGCTCATACGTTTCATCTTCTCATTCTAGTTAGCTAACGGAGGGCTCGGATAAGGTCATTGCCCTGTACATACTTCGAGGAAGTAGACAGCTGCTTGCACTGCCCTATGAAGGAATAATTTCTGGCCACTCGCAAATAATGCTTATCAGAAACAATTACAATTTACAACCGCAAAATCTACTATTTCCACACCGCTCACTGTTTTTTAAAGGCCGGACTCATTCGCACGAACTACAGTTGTCCACCCTAAGCACCCCTTCACAGCTACCACACGATTGTGTGAACGCGGAACCCATCCTGTTACAAGTTTTTTCGTAACCAGCTGACCGTGTAAAATCGATATCACTGGAAAATATGATATGAATGTTGCCCACACAATCCGCACAATTTCAATATACATATGACTGGCAATGATCATATCGCGAATCTTGAAAATGTTTTGGGTGCACTACACCTTATTTGGGTGCCCAGCATATTAGGGCTGCAAAGAGAATTCAAAGCAACAGACACATGTACATACTTACAGGCATTGTTATGTTCGTACATACGCCACACAAGTTCACACAATTTTCATTGCTCTCTTGCTATCTCATTTTTATATACGTAAAAACAACTATTCGCTGCCGCTACGTCAGTGTGTGCGTTTTTTCACAGTCTGACAATCTGTGTTTCGCAGTCGGACAAATCTGTATTCTATATAGGGGGGAGCCACCCTTATCATTTAGGGGTATGAAAAAAAGATGTTGGGCGATTCTGAGACCTACCCGATATGCACACAAAATTTCATACAAATCGGTCCAGCCGTTTCGGAGGAGTTTAACGGCAAACAATGTGTGATCGCTTTGGACAATCTGTGTGATCGCAGTCTATTTCCGTACGGCGGTTCTTTGCTGTATGCCTTTCTTTTAATTTTGTTGGGCCAATAGTCTTCACTAATATTTACTGCCGTTGTAAAGCCGCAAGATATACCGGGTCGGCCTTCACATTAAACAAAATTCCCAAAGTCAAGGCCAAATATATATTAGAGATCACCTCGAGACAATTAAAAAAAAACACACCCAAAATGTTTTTTTTTATCGTAGTTTTTTTGATTGTTGCTCGATCGTAACATACAAGATACCGATGTCGTGGTATCGAGAATTACTACATTTGTCGTATAGATGTCGCTAACGTACCACATATTTGAAAGCCTCATTTATTGCAGTTTCTACCCCTAAAATCTATATAGATAAAAATGAATTGCTGTTCGTTAGTCTCGCTAAAACTCGAGAACGGCTGGACTGATTTGGCTGATTTTGGTCTTGAATTATTTGTCGAAGTCCAGAGAAGGTTTAAAAGGTGAATAAATATGAAAGTTGTTAACTATCTTTCAGATTATTTTTATGTAGATTGATAAATCTTAAGTTTGTCACAAATTAAATTTCTGAACGCAACCCTAATATTTTCTAACGGCTTTTCTAATTAACCGATTGTTATGGAAATTTCACAATGTCGTACTGACGGCCTGGTGGTAGCCCTTGACTATAATTGCAAATGATTGGATAAAGGGATAAAGTATGAAGATGAGATTTGGTATATAAGTTCTTCGTACAGCTCGAATTATAGCCAGGGTGTAAGTGGCTTTTTAAAAATCGCTCTCACGGCTTTTCTAATAGACCGATTGTTATGAAAATTTTACAATGAGGTACTGCTGACCTGCTGACATTCCCTGCCTATATTTGTAAGTATTTGTAAAAACGGGCGTGGTACCGCCCATACAATTTGAAATTTAAAATGGCTGTATCTCATGAACTATCAGAGAAAAGAAGATGAGATATGGTATATATGCTATTGGTACAGTATAAATTACAGCCTGGGTGTAAGTGGGCGGCGCCATGCCTCTTTTTAAAAAATCGCTCTGATGGCTTTTCTAATGTACCGATTCTTATGAAAATTTCACTATGTGGTACTGATGACCTGCTGATAGTCCCTGGTTATATCTGGTATTGATTGCATAAAGCGGCGTGGCACCACCCATACCATTTTAAATTTAAAATGGCTATATCTCATGAACTGTCAGAGGTATGAAGATGAAATTTGGTATATGTGTTTTGGATACATTATGAATTACAGCCAGAGTGGTAGTGGGATGTGTCACTCCCCTTTTTAAAGACACCGTCATAGCAGTCAGAATAATAGTTTCATCGTATGCAAATTTCACAGTATGTTACAGTTGGCCTACAGATACGAACAGGATATTTAGAAGCAAGTTAGCAAAAGGGCCGAGGCACTGCCAACACACATCAATATTTGACTATTACATATGCTATATCAAACAATTGTCCTTAAACCAGGCACTTGAGAACATATTTCAATTTATCTCAAAAAATATATGGCCGATTCGATTTAAGTAATTTTTTTAAGTTCAATGCTGCTAACTGTAAAAAAAATTTGAATCAAATCGGCCATATATCGTTTGAGATACATTGAAATGTGTTCACAACTGCCTGGTGTACGGACAATTGTTTGATACAGTGTAGGAATGTGAGGTTCCGTACATATACTACTGATATGATGCAAATTACTTTTTGGGGAAAACCATTGAAAATATGGCTATTAAAAGGTCAGACTATGAAGCTAAGAAAGTCACCACAGGTACGAGTGAATATGAATATCATTGAGGTCAGTTTTGAGAGCATCCTAAATATCGTTTTCCCACCAATAATTTTTTAAATTAAGAATAAACTTATAGAGGCTAATATAATCACTGGAAATTATAAAGGAACCGATGTCCTGATTCGACGCATTTCCATGATACCTACAGACATGCCAATCAATTTCAAAAGATTGCAGATTCCGATTCGGTTCCCATTTGCGGTGACCATTAATAAAGCACAAGGGCAGTCGCGTCAAGTCTGTAGCTTAAATTTGATAAATCCGTGTTTTCCCACGGGCAATATATGTTGCATGTTCACGTGTGGGTAAACCATCCGACTAATATATATTTGCACAAGATAGCAACAGTAGACATATTGTATATCCTAGAGCACTTCAATATATAAAAAAAAAATAAAACAATTGAGATTCATTAAAACTGCAATTCAAGGGTAGCGAAGAGCAACCAGTACTGCTATTATATTATAATGAGCTACTTTTTAGACAAATCAGCACACGAAATCTAAACAAATACTTTAAATTCTTCTTCAGGTTTATTTGCCCATTGTCAATTAAACGTGACATTACCCCGTGTCGGAACGCCAGCAGATCTATTCATTTACTGCAAACGTAGTGGAACAGAATAATTTTGTCAGTACAAAAACTTTGAAGACAAAACGAAGTTTGCCGGGTCCAGATATATAAGTATAAAAATGAATGTACGGTGCTTACAAGGGCTAAACTCTGGATCTACTGGACCGAATTAGATGAAACTTTCAAATTTGATTTATATTTGCCAAATTTAGGTTTGTAGCACAAAATTCCAAAAAAAGTCCAATGAGTATTCGAACTCACGGGCGATGTGTTAACACCTTTTTGTTACACGGTACCTGTTCGATTTCAATGAACACATTAGTAAATGTTACATTGGAAAATAAAAAAACAGCGTTCAATCATTTGATGACGTTACATTTAAATAATATTAATACATAAAATTATTTAAAGACCAGTGCAAGCACATGTGTCATTATTTTCTTGCTCAATATTTTTCGTTTAATTCCCACAAAAAAACAAAGAGAATGCAAAGCAACAGACACATGCACATACATACATACATTGTTATATTCGCACATGCGCTACACAAGTTCACAAAATTTTCGTTGCTCTCTTGCTATCTAATTTTTATATACGTATAATACGTCATTATTCTCTTTGCACTGAAAGTGCTCCGCAACCACATTTTATTTGACTTACCTTTCACAATAATAAAAAACCAACCCGTAAAAAATATATTTTTGACGTGACAACGTCTTAAATTAGGTTGCGGCTGGGAGTCACTTATGAAAAAGTGTAACGCCCGGTAACGTTACGATGAGTCACCGAACACAAGTAAACGCAATGTGTTTACTTGTGTGCCAGAAACGATTTGCTTTGCTGGCTTCTAGTGGCTGTTGGTCGGTGGTGTGAGTGTTTTTGTTTTTTGGCACATCATATATATGACGACTGAGCAAGTATGTATGTGCGTATATATGTGCGTGTGTATGAATATTGATTTAGATCAGTCTGCATTGGATAAGGTATTATTTTTTGTTTTTTTTTGTTTTTTGTTTTTTGGCTTTATGATATGTGTAGTGTATGTTTGTGTGTATAAATTTTCATATGAATTAGGTAGCCAAAACGAAACAGAGAGCTGCGGTCGGCTTTAAAAACGATATGCGAATATGATGAATTGAAATACTTTTTGGTTAGTAAATTATTTTCTTTTGTTTTTAATAAAAGAAATGTTTATTTTTTATAATAAAAGAAATGTTTATATTTTATAATAAAGGATATGTTTATTGTTTATAATGTCACATTTGATAATGTGTTCATAGAAATCGCACAGGTACCTAGATGGTGTTGAAATTACTTCTATTTTCCTAAACCATAAGTTTCAATAAATGTTAAAACATCGCCCGTGAGTTCTAACACTCATTGGGCAAGTGAGTTCATTGCACTCCTATTGTGCAATTTAATTATATTCATATCAATAAATATTCTACCGAGAAAAAGACGTTGTCACGTAAAATCTTCGCCCGTAAAACCGACTTTACAGGCAACAATTTATTTTTTTGACTATAAATTCTTCATATATGACCACGCCCTTTTTTCCAATCCCGCCCATATTTGCAGCAGATCTTTGTATATATACACCTAACCCACATACCCAATTTTGTTCAAATACCGTTAACAGGAGCAGAAATAATGGATTTTTAATTTGTGATTTGTATGGGAGGTACCACGCCCCTTTATCCAATCCCGCCCATATTTTGATAGTTTTTTTTTGTCGTCGTTGTAGTTTGCCTGCGAAGTTTCAGCTCGATTGGATCACGGGAAAAGGATTAAAAATCAATCGAAAATTTTTTCGGCATACATGCATACTGACAGGTGAAGTTAATATAAAGAATTTAAAAAAACGTTCAATCATATGATGACGTTTCATTTAAATAATATTAATACTTAATAACACTTAAAAATATTTAAAGACAAGAGACATTATTTTCTTGATTAATACTTTTTGTTTTATTCCCACAAAAAACATATACATTGATATGTTCGTACATACGCTAAACAAGTTCACAATTTTCGTTGCTCTCGTTCTACTCATTTTTATATATGTACGTACTAGCTGACCCGGCAGACGTTGTCCTGCATAATATTTCAAGCAATTTGTATGGGAGGTACCACGCCCTTTGTCCAATTGGACCGAATAGTAAATCTAAACCACCCAGGGCGCCACCCAAACGCATACAAAAAAAATTTATTCAAATCGGTCCAGAAGTTTAGGAGGAGTTCAGTCACAAACACACGTGCAGTAGAATTATATACATAAAGATAACCACGTCATTATTTTCTTTGCTCTGAGAGTGCTTCGCACCCACACAACACAACTATTCGCTGCCCCTACGTCAGTGTGTGTTTTTTTCGCAGTTTGACAAACTGTGTTTCGCAGTCGGACAAATCTGTGTTCTATATAGGTGTGGGTCACGCTTATCATTTAGGGGTGTAACCGCCACAGCATGAGTACGGAAAATGCAGCTCTGAAAAGTAACCGGTATTCTCACATCTTATTTATGAATTATATTTCATTCTATGTTAAGCAGTTATGTCTGCCATTTTACAAGTCATTTAATTTTTTGATCCAAAAGTAGTTGAGCACAACGTGCCTTATATTTTCTATTTATTGAAAAATTGATGGTCTTAAACTTAACAGTAAGTTTATAATGAAAAGAATATTTCTAACTTTGAATTAAATATTATGTATCTAAATTTAGGAATTAAAATATTCGGTTGTTAACAGATAATAAAGGAATCTACCAATAACCTGTGTTGTTAATCCATATAAGCCATCGGACTACTGTTGGGAACAAATTTTTAATTCTGTTAAGTTTAAGACCATCTAAAGGTGGATTAAGCGCGGCTGTTGTTGTAATAGGGGCGTTATTTGGTACTACTGGTACGTGTAATGATGTATTATGGGAGGCTAGGTTCGGCGGTGTGTGGTTAGCATTGGTGTTTTCAGATATTTGATTGGTAACCATGGGATATTGAACTTCGATGTATTCCTCTTCATTTTGCTCGAGGATTTTATATTTTTTATTTAAATGTTCTTGATCCCGTCTCATGGAAAGTTCCCGCTCTTCCTCTAACCTTTTTAGCTCAAGGGCCCTCTTCCTAATTACTGAGTCCTTTGAGGCAATAGTCGAATGTGTGCTAGAAGCAGAATGTATTAAATTTGTATTGCAAGACTGACACAACCATAACTCCTCAGAAGTTGAAACCTTAGCGCAATTTATATGGTATGGTTGATGACATGTGTTGCAACTTACAACTGAGCCGGCCAGATGTTCATGGCAAAACGAGAACATAATTTTGCCAAATGACTATCAAATGGCAAAAAATAGGCTTCTGTGTCTCGAAAAGCAATTGAGGAAAAATAGTGAACTCTTTGCAATTTATGTCAAAACAATTGAAGAATATCTCAACAAAGGTTATATTACCAAAATTGATGCAGCAACACCAGCTGAAAGAATCTGGTATCTTCCAACGTTTCCGGTTTACAACAAAAATAAACCTGGCAAGTGTCGAATTGTATGGGATGCTGCCGCGAAGTTTAATGGTATATCTTTGAACTCCATGCTCTATAAAGGACCAGATCTTTTGGCTTCGTTACATGCAATACTCTTTCAGTTTAGAGAAAAATCGGTAGCTATATGCAGTGACATTGAACAAATGTTTCACCAAGTATTTATACGTGAAGAAGACCGACACGTTCAACGTTTCTTGTGGCGCAATTGTGAGGTTACTAAAGAGCCAGACGTTTACGTCATGAATGTCATGATATTTGGAGCTTCATGTGCTCCCAGTATCTCCCAATATGTAAAAAATACAAATGCATCCAAATATGAGAGCAAATTTCCATTAGCAGCTTCTGCGATAAAAAACAACCATTATGTAGATGATTTTCTTTACTCTACAGACACAGTTGAACAAGCAGTTAATATAGCACAGGAAGTTAAGTATATTCAAAGTCAAGCTGGCTTCAACCTCAGAAACTGGGTCTCGAATAAAAAAGAAGTAGTTTACCAAATAGAAAAGACCAAGCAAACAAATGAAAAGCATATACATATGGGTTCAGATAAGGAAATGGAAAAAGTCCTAGGGGTTTTTTGGAAACCAATGGATGATACAATCATGTTCAAAATTTCACCTCACATATTAAGCAACGATATAATTCGTCTTAATAAATGTCCTACAAAAAGACAAATTTTAATGACGGTTTACGACCCCCTTGGACTTGTTGGTAATTTTGTTATGTATCTTAAAATTATTCTTCAAGAGATCTGGAGAAGCGGCGTGAGTTGGGACGAGCCAATAAAAGAAGAACAAAAGATCAAATGGGAAAAATGGCTAAAGTATCTTCCCGATCTAGAAAAAGTAAGCATCCAGCGTTGCTATTTAAAATCAATCGTTGACTATACCGAAACATATACTGAGCTTCATACGTTTGTAGATGCGAGTGAAAACGGCTATGCAGCTGTATCCTATCTTCGCATTGTTCGTAATCGTGAAATCGTTTGTTCTTTGGTGGGTTCTAAAACCCGTGTGGCACCTCTGAGCATGACCTCAATACCTCGTCTGGAGCTTATGGCAGCCCTTATTGGCTCGCGGTTTGCCAACAACATTATAAAAAATCACACAATTTCTATAAGTAAGAAATATTTCTGGTCTGATTCAAGGACTGTCATCAGTTGGTTACAAAACAATAACAAAAAATATCACCAATTTGTTTCTT
The DNA here is from genome assembly GCA_963931995.1 of Phaonia tiefii. Lineage (NCBI taxonomy): Eukaryota > Metazoa > Arthropoda > Insecta > Diptera > Muscidae > Phaonia > Phaonia tiefii. The sequence goes on along the minus strand of OZ008368.1, from coordinate 83,054,503 downwards.
TACGCATAAGCGAAATTTTGGATACAACGGATTTGCGAGAGTGGCAGTGGATTCCCGGAAAACAAAACGTGGCCGACGAAGCGACAAAGTGGGCTAGAAAACCCGACATTTCCCTGAATAGTCGTTGGTTTAAAGGGCCAGACTTTCTCTTAACGCCTGAAAACGAATGGCCAATTTATAAAACCACATTCGAGTTAATCGATACAGAAGAAGTTGAATACGTATAAGTTCATGACACCACAGAAATGGTCATAGATATAAATCGTTTTTCTAGCTTGAATAGGTTGTTGAGGACCACTGCATACGTGTCACGTTTTTGCGATGCGGTTCGAAAAAAATCGAAATCGGGTGGTGAACTTGAGTCAAAAGAACTAGCAAATGCGGAATATTTATTATATCGACTTGCACAAACTGAGTTTTACTCTGAGGAGCTACGTTTTTTAAAATCCAATAAAAATTTAAGTAAATCAAGCCCATTATATAAAATTACGCCAAGACTGGATGAGAACCAACTTCTTCGTGTGGAAGGCCGAATTGATAAAGCCATCGTTCCTGACGAAACAAAGCATCCCATAATTCTGCCTAGAGACAGTCGCATTACACACCTTTTAATTATGAATTTTCACATAAACTACAAACATCTTAATCATGAAACTGTAGTGAACGAAATAAGGCAGCGATTTTATATTCCACGGTTAAGAGTTGTGTTTAAAACTATATTGAAGCGATGCCAAATGTGCAAAATAAAAAAAGCTGTTCCAAACTATCCGCAAATGGCAAAATTACCAGAAGCTCGATTGGCTGCTTTTTGTCGGCCTTTTACATATACAGGTGTAGACTACTTTGGCCCAATAATGGTGACGGTTGGCCGACATACGGAAAAGAGGTATGGCGCTCTCTTTACATGCCTTACGGTAAGAGCGGTTCACATTGAGGTTGTCAACTCTCTGAATACTTCATCGTGTATAATTGCAATACGAAATTTTATATGTCGCCGTGGAATGCCAAGAGAGTTCTTTAGTGACAACGGAACGAATTTTGTTAGTGCCGAAAAGTAAATTCGAGAAGCTGTTAAAGATATTGATAAAAACGAAATTATACGTGCTTTTACCACAGCTACTGCAAAATGGAACTTTATACCACCCTCGTCACCACACATGGGAGGGGCTTGGGAAAGGCTTGTAAGATCGATAAAAAACGTATTTTATAATATTTCACATGCACGCACACCGAGTGAAGAACTACTTCGTGGAATGTTAGCTGAAGTCGAAAATATAATTAATTCCCGACCATTGGTTTATATTCCGGTTGAACACGAAACTGCGGAAGCAATAACGCCAAATCATTTGCTTCTCTACTCATCTAATGGTATGAAACCTTTAGCATCATTCGATGACAGTGGTGTAGTAATTAAAAATAACTGGCTTGCGTCTCAACAGTATGCGGAAGCATTTTGGCGAAAATGGTTAAGGGAGTACTTACCATCTTTAACCCTAAGAACAAAGTGGCACGTGAAGACTAAACCCTTGGAAGTTGGCGATCTAGTTATTGTCGTTGACCCTTCGAGTCCAAGAAATGTGTGGTCGAGAGGTAAAGTTGTGGAAACAACAATGGCGAAAGACGGCCAGGTCCGTAAGGCGAAGGTTCTTACTAAAAGGGGTATAATTGTAAGACCAGCTACTAGATTAGCGGTGTTAGATGTCGTTTCTACTTAGGAGTATGAAGTCGAAAGCTTCTCGTCATACTGCCGGTGGGTGTAACCGCCACAGCATGAGTACGGAAAATGCAGCTCTGAAAAGTAACCGGTATTCTCACATCTTATTTATGAATTATATTTCATTCTATGTTAAGCAGTTATGTCTGCCATTTTACAAGTCATTTAATTTTTTGATCCAAAAGTAGTTGAGCACAACGTGCCTTATATTTTCTATTTATTGAAAAATTGATGGTCTTAAACTTAACAGTAAGTTTATAATGAAAAGAATATTTCTAACTTTGAATTAAATATTATGTATCTAAATTTAGGAATTAAAACATTCGGTTGTTAACAGATAATAAAGGAATCTACCAATAACCTGTGTTGTTAATCCATATAAGCCATCGGACTACTGTTGGGAACAAGGGGTATGAAAAATAGATGTTGGGCGATTCTGAGACCTTCCCAATATGCACGCAAAATTTCATACAAATCAGTCTAGACGTTTCGGAGGAGTTTAACGGCAAACAATGTGTGATCGCTGTCGGACAATCTGTGTGATCGCAGTCGGATAATCCGTGTGAGGCCAGTCGGACAAATTGTGTTTGGATGTAGATGTTAACACATCGAAAAAGTGTCCGCGTCCGTCCAAGGGGGAGCGTCCGCTTAAGGGAGCATTATTTCTTCATGAAACAATGCGAAAGGTATCGATATTACCCCAACTGTACTCAGTGGCTACAACTAAAAAAAACGTGTTTCAGTATTTATTCGATAATATCAGCCGAATTTCGAATTTAGTTGTATCCACAAAAATTTTCAATAATTTTTATATATATTTTGATATTGATATATAAATTGTCTTTTTGACTTTTGAAACGATTTGCAATTCCATACAATTTGGCAAACAAAAATCACAATACAGGCGAAAGTATGCAAACTATTTAATTCACATTTTAAAGAAACACTTGTTGGAATATCAGATATGGTAACCAAGTACGTTTTGCAAATATCTGACCACCTTATGCCAATACACAGTAATAAGATATGAATGACAACCATTTCGCAATGGTCTCCGTCTTTGAAGGCAAACTGCTTCTCGGAACATAAAAATTGGATCTAGCTATAATCGAAGTCATCTCTCAATAATTTGCAACGAATTTTAACTATCTCTAAATTAGATGGCCAAGCATTTCGATATCCACATTATATTGGCGTCGGGTCGCAGAAACACTACAGGGATCCATAGAACGGACGAGCTTAGGGGCTACCGTATTTGTTCCAGTGGATTTGCGGCATGCGGATGAGCACTTTCTGAATGCAAGGTAATGCTTAACACAAAAGCTCTCCGACGTGCCAACGGCTGATGGTCTGGAGGCACAAAATACAGGATCATCAGTCAAGTACGGCCAAGTACCCATTACTAGACAATATTTATCTATGGTAGTATCTCAGCTCAAAATCACCGCCGCAGCTATGGTGTAGATGAGGTGTACAAGAGCGGCATTTTGTTTAAGTGGGATACAATATCTAGGATTTTACTTCATGTTGGATATAATAAATATTCAGGAAGTTAAGCTGAATAATATTAAGACTTTTCTGCAATTTACTACATGCTGACAAACTTGTCTTTTTTTGTTGTTTGGATGGAAATATTAGTAGCTTTTACAAATATGGTATACTTGTGTCCAAACACCTTGTGTTTGCAATTTAATGTAAGGTGTTTGGAACACAATGCTTAATAGGTTATAATATAAGTATTTGTGAACCAAATGTGGCTTTGTTTGTTGAAAATTTTTTAAAATAACAACGTGATAGACAATTAAGGTAAAAAAGCAGCAGGTCTTCAAGTCGCGAAACTAATGCTTGCAAACATATGCATGTTTTTTTTTTTTGTTTTGTTTTTTTCGTTTATTTATAAATTTTTTTCATAACATACATCAACTAAAAATAAACAAATAGTACACTATATTTAATGTATGCACTGGTCCATAGTCGAACACTCTAGCATGCTTTCGATTACAAGAACGGTTCTTTTTGAAAATTTTTATTATATCTGCATATACTACAAAATTATATTTAGGTTGCAATGAAAAATATACAGAAAAACATTACTTATTTGTAAATTATTTAAATAAAAAGAAAAAATGTCTTAAGAATAAAAAACAAAAATTAGTTTGGAAACCACCAATATTGATTCATATTACGCTCATTAAAATCTAAATCAGGTATACTGATATCAAATCTTAATTCGTTGTTAGAAATAATGTTTCTACTAAACGATTTATTATTAGCCCTTCGATATACATAAATGATAGAAGATTGGGATGCCACGGTCGTTTTGTATATACCCATTTTTATCTAAATATATGAAGGCTTCGGGAGGTACATAACCAGATGTATTGATCATCTACATAGTATGGCACTAATATTAAATTGTTTATATTACAATCTTACAATCCGTGCATTTTAAGATATGGTTTCTTGTGAGTTTAATCATAAAGTTATCTATTCTATTTATGTTGGCAGTATCGTACAGTACTTTATTTGAAACATATTTGATGTAGTTGCTATGAGAGGATCTGTGAACCGAAGTACATGGCCTTAAACATATGCATGGTTCGTGCATTATGTTGCTGGGGCCGCTATATTTCAGCATGTAATTGCTTACCCGCTTTTAATGTGCCTCTCTTTTTTCGCCACTACTCGGCCAATCGTGATGAGGTATCAACTTATAGGTTCAAAGATGGAGACGGAGAATAACACACAGTGGGGGATTTGCAGATTCTAAATGGCTCGATCGTACAAGTTGAAATTTTACATGGGCGTAGCTGAGCCGTGAACATTTTTAAAAATTCATCGTAACACAAAAATAAAATCTAAAAACTCAAAAAGTTTGATTTTTCATAAAATTTTCCACGCTCTTTGTTGGCACACATGGAGTTATCAGAATTAAGTTAAAAAACTTGAACTATTTTTGGCTGAATATAATTTATTTTACATCAACCGAATTTAGTGCACTCTGGAGAAAGCTGTGTGAAAGTTTAGAAACTTTGGTATCCATAAAAACAATCTCAATATAGCTACGCTTAAAATACATGTAAAACCTTAAAATATATGAAAACGAATTCCCTCTCACACATCTTTTGCACACAGACATTTTCCATTTACACCTTTCAACAATCCTACAAATGTAATTTTTAATTGGAACTCATTAGAACTCCCGAGCAATGGGAACGCACCGTTAGCTAGCTATAGTGAGAAGACGAAACGAATGAGCAGCCTAATTGGTTATGCCACCACTGATGCGCCTCTAGCTCTTCGAACTAGCGGTCATATTATTTTGTCAATTGGAGGTGCATCGGTCAACACTACTGGCCAGAGGCGGATCTAAAAAAAAGAAACAAAAATCTGGTTTCGACATACTGAATTCAAGTCAGCGTTTGATCCATAATTGCTGGCTGATACATAATTAGCCTGGTAGTAGGATAAATGCAAAACAACGGTCGTCTGAGCTTGCCTACCGCCACCGTTATATTGGCAATAAAAATACGAAATGGGAATTAGAAATATTAAACGGACTTCCTATTTGTTGGCGACTCTCGCAAACGTATTAAAGGACCACGATTTACGGAAATGCACTCGGAACTTCAGAACACTATACTGATCCGGTGCCACTATCCAACTGGCAGATATCTTAGAGTATTATAAGGCTGACATTACTGCAATCCACGAGATGCGATCGGCAGGTCTTTTATATAGTGGCATAGAACGAAACTTCCGCTTAGGGACCTCAAGTGCAGTGCAAAGGGATTGCCCTTTCTATGAAAACCGAACTTGGTAACGAAACACTGCTTAAAGACAACCCTTGGTACAAAGAAGAGACTCGTATAGCAAGTGATGAAAAGAGCACATCATGTACGGCAAAGCTTCCGTCAGTTGAAACGCCAGCCGCTACATCCCGGTACAGGGCGAAGAAAGCACGAGTGTGAGCAAACTGAATCCTAAAGAAGGAAGAATGAAGCCCGTAACTTCTACCGAAAAGTTCAAAGCCAAGCCAACGGAATCGGAACTGGGTCCCCTTGTGTAGAGATAAGGACGCAAACCTTGTCACAGATATGCAGAATATGTTTGGAATATGGAGAGGTCACTTGTCTGCTTTACTTGTCCCAGGAGACCCCAATATGATGACGTCGCCTGCCCTCCTCCTAGCCAAAGCGAAGTTAGAACAGCAATTTCCCGGCTTAGGAACAACAAAGCCGCTGGAGCTGATGGACGACCGGGTGCTGTTTAAATTTGAGCTGTTTAACTGTGGCGGTTTTAAAGGTGCATCAGCTTGTATGTAAAATCTTGCTAGACGAATGCATTCCCGACGACTGGAGTCTTAGCATACTGTGTCCCGTTTTCAAAAAAAGCTACCGAGTATATGTACCAACTATCGTAGAAACCTTTTGCATCACATAGAAATTCCTCTTGAGCGTAATGTGTGATATTCTAAAGCCGTGTATTCCAGACCTGATCGGATCTTATTACTGTGGTGTTAGGCCTGGAAAGACAACTAACGGTAACGAGCTGTATAATCTGTATCCCTACATTGATGAAGTTATACGTATCACAATACCGCGATTACGCTGGCTAGGTCATGTCAGTAGAATGGATCAAAAGGAACTAGTGCGAAAGATATTCGAAGACGTATTCGAAGTACAGCGTAGATTTGGACGACAAAGACTTCGCTGGAAAGACTAGGTGTAATATTGCCCGCGTGAGCTTGGGGTTACCAACTGGACGACAAAAGCTGATGGTCGAGCCGGTTGGGGAAACATATTAACCTTGTTTTGTCAGGCCCTTGACGCCTCTGGGTTGTTTGAGGCCACCTAAGTCAGTAAGTAAGTAAAATGCATTTCCTCAACAAACAATGGATTTTAATAGTTTGTTCACTTGTTTTAGAACATATCGCACCCTAACTACAAAAGAAAATTTTCAGATTTTAATTTTTTGCTCGAAAACAATAACCAAGGACCATTTCTATCCGCTGTAAAAATCTGACGTCGTTTACTCTTCCCTTTCGTCAAAAAAGTCCCGTATGAATATGTCTATAATTCAGTATTTTCATACATATTTCTAGTTAACAACATCATTTTTTTGGCTCTACTGAAAATTTTGAGTTATGACTCTTTTGTAGATAGGGTGCGATATGCTATTGTAACTAATGTAATGCTTGCTCAAAAATATATATTGGTTTTCACTAAGCTAATGGGTGGTGCAATGGTTAGTGTGCGCGGCTCTTGTACATGAGATTCTGGGTACGAACCCTGCTCTGACCACCTTCAAAAAAAAATTTCTTTCGGCGGCGGTCACCTCGCATAGTGGCGGCGACACTGTCGAGTATATAGCCATGATAAAGCTTCTCAAAATACCGTTCCGAATCGGTGTAAAACTGTAGGTCCCAATCAGTGAGTGAAAACTGGAAAGCGCACAGCTCAGTGATTGTGAGAAATTCTCCCCGGTCCCTTCATGGGATGTAATGGGAAGCCATTTATTTTTTTTTTAAGATATTCCCAAATAACTAAAAGATAACCGGGTAAATTTACCCAAACAATATTTGCCTAAATATCTCGAGAACCAAAAGGGCAAACATAAACGTAATCTAATAGTTTTTGTAGGGTTTTGGTATCGCTACAATCAAAGAATATAACATATTTTCAATAAAAGCAATATTCGAAGTTTTATAAGGGTTCACATTTTTTTGATGGCCGAGGTAGGCGCTCACATTATGCGGCTCTGGTGGACTGTGGGACGTTCCAATATGTCATTTTCTGTAGCATAAGACATTAGCTATGACCACGTGAGACTTTCTCGGTGGAACCGTTTCAAAACAGCTAAGTTATTTAAATTTGATATAGAATTCCCCCACTGTCGTACGTCCCGTTGTATTACAACGGTCCTCATTGGACTAAGTGTGGCACTTCCACCTAACCTAGCATAGAGTGCAGCTTTGCAGTCGTCCGGATATTTATTTAGACTTTACTACTCGGCCTTACTTGTTAACACCAGATTGAGTTTCGTTAGATTTTTAAGGATGAGGGGGCATATTCCCTATTTTTGCAATGGATCTCTTGCCAAGTTTGGGTGACATTTTTTGGTACACTTTTAAAGTACACTTTCATTTAAATAAATTATACAATTTTTTGCCGTAAATAATTTTATATTGCAGACATTGATGAACGTCTTTAACGTGCGTCCTTAGAATCTGAATTCGATCCCAATCTTATCTCATAATTTCTCCATCACATCAGGACTTTCGAGATGTCTTTACCTAAAATTACAACAAGTTAAGTTTTTCGCTTTTCCGTGATCATTTCTTTTATGAATAGAATAATTAGAAACGTTTTTGTAATTTTTTTTCGAATAATCTTATTCCACGCAATTGGTTTCACAGCACTGTCCCATGTCAGCCCGGCGCATCTCGTCATAATTTTCGTTATCATCTACGGCATCATACACATCAGCACTATCTGAGCCAGCCGCAGCATCGTCATCCGCAGCATCTTTTCTCTGAATTGCGTGACACCATCACCACTCATATCCTTCATTTACGCACGTAGTTTATGTAGTTTCTCGCCCATACGTGTGTCCGTCTGTTCCACTGATGTTGTTGCATTAACATGATACCGAATTTCGTCTCTATTGCGATTTCTATAGATCGTGGTAGTTGTTGTCGTCAGAACCTTCCTTTTGTTGTTACCTCCATTCAGGTCTTCTAATTTGGTTTTTTGATGTTGTTAGTTTTTGTTAAAGAAATTGCCGGCGTCGCTGCTTTTGCTAACAAAGTCACTAAAACATCCCTTCGGTTGTAATACTGAGTAACCATACGTACATGACGGTGTTCCACTATTCATTCCCTGTTACCCTCAGTCATATGCTGCCATTCATTCACGGTGTCCTCCATTCATTTGTGAGTTAGTTTTCGGGTAGTTTATATGTGGGATTCTTTTCTAAACCAACGAAAGATGAAAAAAAACCAAACTTTATAATGAAATCTTTGGCAACTTCTGTGGTACAGTGGATGAATGAATTGCATCAGCTGTAAGGCATCATAGGCGGTTCACAACTTAAAATCTCTTTTATTGCGCCCCAAAATAGGGATTTCGTTGTCGTTGTATTTTTGTTTTTGTTTCTGTGGGAACACCATCAGCTGCTGCATCATCATGTTTTGTGTATTTGGAATGGATTGTTGCAAGTAACTAACATGCAGTTTTCTGGAGGATAACTGCGTTACCGCTGGATGCAAATATGTTATGTGTATTAAGTTTGTCGGTTCGGATGCTACAAGTTAAAATTGTGTCTAAATTTTACATACCAATAAGCAATCAACATTTCATTCATCTCGAATAATTTGTCGCGACGTATCGAAAAGACTGCCTAAAACTAAATTGTTAAATTATTATTTGTTGGGAAAGCTTCCACCCCTCTCTGGTTATTAGTTAAGATCCAATCTTAATCAATTATTGAAAGCGTATATCCGCTGGATCCGCCAGTTGCCAACGGATATGCAAATGGCATACCGGCTCAATATCGAGTACAATGGGTTAGATCAAGAACTTTCGTCAAACAAACTGAACCAAGTACAAACCAAATTTGAGTGGCACTATGAAAAGCTTTCATGTCTCTCACCTCAGCTCTTTACAGATCATTTAAATGCCCTTATATCACTTAGATTCCACATGCTTTCTCGGCCAGAGGAAACATTTGTTGTGCAACAAGGATTTTAAAATCCTGGAAAACCCTAATGATAGCTTTTTAATAAAGTCACGTAATTGAGGGCGAGTGGCCTTCGGTGGTGCAATGGTTAGTGTGCGCGGGTCTTGTACATGAGATCCTGCGTTCGAACCCTGCTCTGACCACCTTAATATTTCTTTCGACGGCGGTCACCTCGCATAGTGACGGCGACACTATCGAGTGTATAGCCATGAAAAAGCTTCTCAAAATACCGTTCGAAATCGGTGTAAAACTGTTGGTCCCAATCAGTGAGTGAAAACTGGAAAGCGCACGGCTCAGTGATTGTGCGAAGTTCTCCCCTGTCCCTTCATGGGATGTAATGGGAAACCATTTATTTTTATTTAATTGAGGACGAATGTGTATAAACAACAGCTTAAATATAAAAAAAAAGAGTAAAGACCTTCGGTGGTGGAATGGTTAGCGTGCGTCATTCTTGTGGTCGAGAACGTGGGTTCGATCCCTGCTTTGACCACCATACATTTCTTTTGTCGACGGTCATCTTGCTTAGTGACGGCAACCCAATCGAGTATTTAGCCAATCAACCCACAGGGGTCAAGGGCCTTAGAAAATGAGAATAGCATGTCTCTCCAATCGGCTCGATCTGGAGCTTTGCTCCTTCAGTTGATAATACCAAGCTCTCGCAGGCAATATTACACCTGGTCTTTCCAGCGAAGTCTTGGTCGTCCTATTTTTCGATGTCTTTCGAGTACGCCTTCGAAACCTTCCGCACTGGTTCATTCTGTACATTCTACTGACAAGGCCTAACCTTCTTAAACGCGCTATTTTGGTCCGCTTAACTACGTCGATGTCGGGATATATATTATACATCTCGTGATTTATCAAACGTTGATACACGCCGTTTTCGATTATACGATCATATATTTGTTTTAAAATTTTTCTCTCGAAGACTCCCAGAGATATTTCAGACGCATGCGCAATGGCCCAAGATTCTTCGCCGGAAAGCAAGACAGGTTGTATGAGAGTCTGATATATTTGTATCTTCGTTTTTCGAGAAAGAGTCTTATCTCGGATGTACTTGCGAAGCCCAAATTAACACCTGTTTTCAAGCAGAATTCTCTGTTTGATTTCCAGGCTGACGTTGTTGGCGCCACGAAATAACCCCCAATGAAATAACCCCCAAACTCGAAAATTAAATAATCCCCAAAATAATGTGGAAAAACGAATTTGGGGATAATTTCCTTATTTTCGGGAGTTATTTCACTTTTAATTTGGGGATCATTTTATCATGAAATAACCCCCAACAGAAAAAAGCCCCAATTTTTTTTTGGGATAGTTTTATTTTGGTTTTGGTTTTGGGGGTTACTGTATCTTATTTGGGGTTTATTTCATTTCCGCAAGAAATTACCCTTTTTACAATAATGAATTCCTCTAAATTATTTAATTATAATATTATAATTATTAATAACTATTTTGGGGTTTATTTCGTTTACTTGGGGCTTGCTTCATTGGGGGATATTTCTTTTTTTATTTTGGGGGTTATTTCATTAGGCGGTAGTACCGATATCTTTTGGGGGTTCTTTCATTTCTAATTTGGGGTTATTTTCATCATGTTTGAGCTTTTGTTTTATTTTTCATTTTTGGGGATTATTGCATTTGATTTTGGGTGTTATTTCATTGGGGATTATTTCATTTTCGAGTTTGGGGGTTATTTCGTGGCGCCGACGTTGTTGCTTCTGGTCACGGCAGATCCGAAGTAAAACAATTCGTTCACTACCTCGAAATTATAACGGTCATCTACGTTAACACTTTCATCCAATCATGTGGATGTTCTGCGTGTCGAAACCGCTAACCTTGTCTTGCCCTTGTTTACTGCCAAACCCACTTTTGCTGATTCCTTCTCACTTCTCCACAGTACACGTAGATTTCGCACAATGATGTAAGTCATCAGCATACGCGGGCATCATTTTCCCAAATTATCCACTTTCAAGCATCAGAAAAAGTTATAATTTTAAACATTGACAGTGCAGAAGATGGAAAAGGACGACGATACGATGACAGTTTTTCCGATGTTCTTTTTACTTTATCGATCTGTAAAAGTTTATGTTTTTCAATGATAATTCGGTTCAAGATCTGTGTTTTCCTATTAAAAATAACTTTTAATAGATAATAGTTCTTACAAGAAGCAGTGAAATTTAGGTGAATGTTTGCACACCACTATTTCGATGCACACCCACGCCAACTCATCAGCTCCCGTCTCCACAAGTATTTATGTTTATCATCACACATTATAGGGATAAACAATTTTAAAATTAACGAGAATTGTTTCAACAATATCGACTAGTGTGAAAACATCACAAACAATACTTTCCCCAAAAAGGGACACAAGTTCGTGGTTTGGTTGCAGTCTCAAAGAACTCCACTGGGTTCAAAATCTTTAATACTTAATCAAAACCGACAACTTTTAGAAAACTTTCAACTAAAAGACAACCATTGTTTTAACGCTTTTCCCCAAAATGGTCAAGTAGTAGGGTACGTAATGCCGTGTCCTTACCTTACACTCTAGTCCTTTGTTTGTTAACACACTGTATTTTTCTATAAAGATTTTATTTTCGTTTTGTATACAATATAGCTTTCTTTTGTTAAACATTGCATTTCTTCCTGCTCTGTCGTTTCTCGCTAGTTGCTTAACATTCTAGTGGGGAGGAGTGTTTTTATGTAGGCTACTTTCAAGTTGTTTGCTTTCCAAGTGTTCTTTTCCGAGGCTTTCAAATATTTTTTTCGTAAATTCTATGACAGTGTTTTTTTCCCCATCTCACTATGTATTTTCTTTTTGTTGCTTCTGGGAAGCTGAGCCAACCATTTTTTCGTTCACTTAATTATAATATTTGTTATAATTGTTAGAAGGAAGAAATGTTCTGTTCATTTCATGTCTCCCAAAAATGAATTGAAAAATGCCTAAGGATTTCCTTAGTTATGATGGTCGTTGACCTTATTAGAGAAGGATTGGAAGAGAAGATTAAATGTGAATGACCAGTGTGGGATGAAAAGGATTTAAAGGATATAGAGTTTATTTCTAATGGACAATACTTTAACAGCTTAATCTAACATTAGATAACAGGGGAGAGTTACAAGGCAAACTACTGCAATTTCATTTAGGGGATCAACGTTAAAGTATTTTCGAATTTTCTGAATTAAGTTGATGTAGTTTGTAGTTTTGTATTTCACATGGTTATTTTCTGTAAAGGCAGGTCCATAAAAATTCTTATTCCGGAATATGCATTGTAATACAATGGGACGTCATGATATGTCCTCATCGATGAACTACGAAACTCAGCAGGTGAAATTGAGATGTAGATAAGACCATATTGAACCGACTTGTGCCACGCAAACATTTCATAGAATCATTCAGCTTTACCCCCCATAAAATATATAATTTTATGTTTAATTTAATCCGAAATTATTTCACTATTTGAATGTTGTAATTGACCTAACATATCAGGGGTTTCTTCAAGTTTCTCATTTTGATCTAAAAAATAGTAAGATCCGAAAAATAGTTTCCCATCGATACAAATAGACAACCAGGAGTAAAGGGTTATCCATTTTGGGCTTTCAAAAGTACACGTAAATAAAAGACATATAAAATATTTTTTCTCATATTTCTTTTTTATTATAAAGTTTGAACGTTGACATTATGTGTGAAACACTACATCATTTAAATGACCACCACGCGAAGTGTTGCAAGCATCGATTCTTTTGAGGTAATTTTCGACCACTTTTTGACACATATTGGGCGGTATCTCAGCCATAACTTGACGAATGTTGGTTCTTAAGTGTTCAAAAGTTAAAGGTTTATCTGCATAGACACGGTCTTTCGCGTAGCCCCACCAAAAAGTCTAATGGTGTCAAATCGCATGATCTTGGTGGCCAGTTGATATCGCCACGACGAGAAATTACGCGACCAGGAAATGTCTCTTGCAATAAAGCCATATTCGCTCGAGTTGTGTGGCATTTGGCACTGTCTTGTTGAAACCACACATTCTTCAAGTCGTATTCTTCAATAGCAGGCAAAAAACAGTCGGTTATCATATGAACATAACGCTCCGCATTAACGGTGACAGTCGTTCCATCGTCGTTTTTGAAGAAGTAAGGTCCAATCACACCTTCGGACCAAAGAGCGCACCAAACAGTGACTTTTTCTGGATGTAATGGCCTCTCTTCAATTACTTGAGAATTCTCAGAACACCAAATACGACAATTTCGTTTATTAACATACCCACCGAGTGAGAAATGTGCTTCATCGCTGAAGAAAATTTTGTTCGAAAAATCGCCGTCCACCGCCTGTTGTTCAAGCACCCACTACACGTATCTAGGACGTTGTGAATGGTCAGCTGGCTTCATTTGTTGTGTGAGCTGGGCTTTATATGGATGTAGGTGTATGCCTCCCTATGGCTTGCGTAGTTGGACGATTATGTAAACCATAATCTCCTCTTAAAGCACGATTTGTGGCTGTGCCAGAATCACCATTTTTGTAGTAGGTTTTAATAATTTTTATGCGTTGTGTGATAGTTAAGCGATCCATTTTCGTCAATGTCTGACTTTCAACTGAAAAGATAAAAAACTGGTTTGACGACTTAGTTTGACAGATGTCGAATTCCAGGCCTATACTTATGAAACCACGAAATGGATAACCCTTTATAAGAGATGTAAGACCGTTTTGGTGTTTTATTCATCTACACAATTCGTCTAGTAATAATCGCCTTTAATTCCTAGTTCAAGCTCGTGTCAGCAACACGATATTTCATCCAGAATTGGCACTACACTAACATCGAGTGGCTGAGTCTCGTAGTTACATTACATTACTACCTCAAGAGGTCAGATGTCTTACACATATTAATCAAACAAAAACGTCAGAATAAAAATTATATAGCTATTGGTTTCAACGGCGTCGATACCTGTCGTTACTTTAACTGGGAAATATACGTATATCTTACGGAGAATTTATCCTTGAATACTCTCAGGTGTTTCTCATCCGTTTGCGATATGATATGATATGACCCAAGTTTCGGAGCCAAATGAGAGTCTAGTATAGTTGAACTTTTGTCTGTCGAGAGAGGGATTTGTTCTTAAACATAATTCCGCCTACTTCCCTTATTTAACTCCAGGCTGACGTTGTTGCCTTTGCTCATGGCGGAACCAAGGTAAATAAATTCTTCTACCACTTCAAAATTAAATCGGGTGTTGACGTTCAAGTGTGGACCAAGTTGCGGGGTTTGTCTAGTCGTTGACCACCTTCCCTGATTCTTATTTGATTCTTGAAAATACTGCAGTAACCTCGAAAATTTCGCCCGATGATGTTTATGTCGTCAGCATATGCCAGCAACATATGGCTTTTCGTGTTGATTGTCTTGTTCGCATTTACTGCAGTTTTGCTCTTAATATTTCCACTAAGACGTTGAAGGGATTGCACGAAAGTGTGTCGCCTTGTCTCAGCCCTCGCTTGGTACAGAATGGTACGCTTTCCCACCTTCACTGCTGATTTCGTGTTAATCGTTGTGCTCTTTTTCGAGGCGGATCAGTTTTGCCGCGGTCCCAAATTCAGATACAATTTTCCCCGCATGGGGCTATTGAAAGCAGCTTTTTCGACGATAAAAAGATGATATGTATCGATTTGTATACCGTTGGATTTGGCGTAGCCAGAATATTTTGTGAGTCGTGGACTTGACTGGCCTAAAACTATAAGATAAGATCCAAACAGGTTTTCAAAAACTAGCTTTAGTCTTTCACATAACAAGTTCGACTAGACCTTAACCGCGATGGTTAAAAGACTGATACCGCGACAGCTGGAACCGACACACGTATCAGCGTTTTGTATACAGGACATAACACACTGAGACTCCAATAGGGAGGCATAGATTCCCCCAACCATATACCGAATATAAGTTGATGCATGTGAGCTAGCAGTCCTTCCCCACCTACCTTAAAAAGTTCACACCAGCGGCTTGATTGTTCTTAAGCCGGGATATTGCAGTTCAAATCTCGCTATGGTTAGGAGGGGGGGGGGGGGGTGGTGTTCGATCTACACTGTCTTCCACAATCATTAGCTCCTGATCTTCAGTGGAGGAATCTGAGTGGAGTAGAGCTGAAAAGTGGTCTCTCCACAATTGATATCTGCGGTATTTTCAGCATGTAAATATCTAGCATTTGTGCTAACAACTGTCATGATTTTTGCAGCGGCGAAGCCTATCAGTCTTACTCCACGGTTGGTCGAAAAACACTTCGTTTTCCCAATTTGGCATTAAAATCGCCTAGAAAAATCTTACTATCGTGGTCAGGGCAGCGTTCGCATACTTCCTCCAAATGTTCTTAAAATGATTTTTTGACCTGATCGTCTTTAACTTCTGATCACATATTAACGAGATGTTGATATATTTTGCTTTGATGCAAATTGTGGCTATTCGTTCTCTCAGTGGGTTGAACCTTGAAACTTGGTGTCGCAGTCTCTGGCCAACTATAAATCGGCACCCGAATTCGTGCTTTCGCCCATGGCAGCTGTAGTAAATATCGAAGCTTTTCTTTCTGGTGCAACAATATCCTCTCTATCGCATTCCCTGAATAGCTGAGAAGTCAGCTTTATATAATTGTTGTTGGCTCATCCTACTTCAAACGACAGAAGAATAAGTCCACTAGTTCGAAGAGCTTCAATGAGAGGAACGTATCAGATATCGCATAACGAATGCGATATCTGATACGTTCGTTTCGCCTGCTCACTTTAGCTAGCTATCGGATAGATACATCATTTCGGGCCACTGTCTGTCAGAAACTTTACTCCTCCAAGGACAGTCCCATGTACTGGGTCTCGTAGTTATGGAAATCAATATAACAAATTTTTGCAGTCTTGGACTTTTTTAAATTTTTTTTATTTATTTATTTAATTAAATAAATAAAATAAATTTTTTTTGCTATTTCATCTCAAGAAGGCAGAGGGGAGCATTTCCCACAAGTTGGGAATTATTTGCATTGATATACATAGTTTTGCACCGGTTCCCAGTACATTTTTGAGAAGCTTTCTGATGGCTAATTACTAGTGTATTCAAAATCGAAACCAGTTAATCGAATTCAGTTCAGTTATCCGTACTTCGGTTTTGAGAAATTTTCTCCTTTCGGAGAACCGGTTTTACCGGTTATTTCAAATCAATTAACCGGTTTCGGGTTTTGAATAACTTTTTCACAACTGATATTGCTACACAGATTAACGAATCTAAACCCTGTTCAATTGCTCACTATGGTTACTGAACCCATCGGGCAGCCATAAAAGATTTTGCCAACGAATTATTTTGCCACCTGTTCCCCGAAATGTGTTGTCCAATTGAAATAAAATATACATCTGGCAAATTCCAATTATATGGAATCTCCGGAACAAATGACAATACAAGTAGTATGTTAGTAGAAAACAAACTGTATTCAAAATCCTACTAAAATTACAACGACGGTGCCTATTTAGATAAGTCTAGTAAGAGAACTGATGGGTTGAATAATGGCGCAACTGCTTCGCGTCAGCTTATTTTTTGCCCTGTGCATATACTGCACCACTGCCATCAATTATGATGCGGATGCTAATCGATCAAGCAGGGAAGTATAAAAAACGTCTGAGACTTCCAGACTACGCAAAATCATCTTTACGACTCCCACTTCTCTAGAATATCTTAAGGAACAAACCGAAGATGAACGACATGGATGAATAGAAAAGTCTCTTGCTTGGCATACAAAATAACTAAATAAACGGTTTTCAATCACATCCCATAAAGAGCTTTTCACAATCAGTGATCTTTGTGCTTTCTAATTTTATATTCACTGATTGGGGCCTACAGTTTTACATCCGTTTCGAACGGTATATTGAGAAACTTTTTTATGGTTAAATACTCGTAGTGTCGTCGTCACTATGCGTGGTAACCCCCGCAGAAAGAAATTTAAGGTGGTCAGAGCAGGGATCAGGGACCCAGGATCTCATGTACAAGCGGCACGCATACTAATCATTGCAACTCCGACGGTTTGCTTAACATACAATTTCCAGGAAACTGGTCCGAAGACATAATGTCGAAGTCATCGAACAACTACGTCATCTTGCAGGTTGAGGGAAATACCTTAACTCAAGATTCACGACACTGGGCAATATGAAGTTTAAACCCTACAAAACAGCTCTGCATGCTTTAGTTAGTTTCATGGATAAATCTATTTACTTAACGGAATTCACCCGCATATGTCGATATAGAGGTTGCATTTAACAACGTCTTTCCGGAGTCAATAAAATTATCTCTATCGGCACTTTGTGCTGACCAGGGAATCATTAATTTTATAGCCTGATAACCACGTCCCTGATGGATAACCTCGTCCCTCTGTCACACAGGTTTAACATGATGTGTGAATAGCGGGACACCACAAGCGGAAGTCTATCTGCCCTTCTCTAAAATTTAGTACTGGATTGTGTTCTGATATTGTTGGAGGCAATATGTTGCAAACTCATAGCATTTACTGACGATTTGAAAATTGCTGTGCAAGGTAAATATACTTCCACATGCAGTGATGTGCTTCAGGACCTAATCAGGAGGCTCTACGTTGGCTGGCGAGAATGGACTGGGTGTAAATCCGGAGGAAATCGAGACCGCACTCTTTGCCAAGAAGAAGAAGTTTCCATTTATTTCCCCATTGTCTAAATGTGGTAGAGATATTTGCATAAAGACTAGTGCAAGCTCTCTAGGTATGATGCTGGACAGAATGCTTAGTTTCAAGTCAAACACTGGATGGTATCAGAAGAGCGGTTTACTGAATATAAACAGCTGTAATCCGCCCGATATTGCCTTATGATATCGTCATTTTGTGGCCGCTACTGGCCAGAGAATGACTATGATGGGTATCATGGGTGCCCTTCGCACAACCAGTAAATTTGGTTTTGGAAAAGAAAATGTCTAAAGCGTCACCAATCGGCCTAAGATATTCTTCACGATAGACCACCATCCCATATGGGCATGGGACGATTGCAACGAATCTGCGGCAATCCACAATAGAAGTCGATTATGCCACCCACTTCTAGCTTTGAGGTTCTAAAAGCTGTTTAGGCTTCTACAGTGATGGCTCCCAGTTAGTTAGTTCAAAAAGAGAGGCGCGGTGTTGAGTGTTCAGAAGGAGCACTTGTAGTGGACCTCTCGTACCTTGTTTAAATTGCACACTAATTAACATACCATAATTCCATAAGGGATGAAAATAGTACTGTGACCAATTTGGCAAACACAGTGTACGTTTTTGTGTGTATAAATTGATCAGTCATAATCAAAACCCGGAGGTGAAAAATTCAAGCCTGATAGATCTTATTTTGGAAAAACAAGATGTTATAATAGATAATATGTACCATATCATCCCTGTCCCAGACATTGTAGTTTTGACATTATTATTCTTGTAGTTTTGACATTATTCGTTTTGAACAGTTTTTCGTATGACGGGAGGAGGTCGAGATAATGGCGGGAAAATGCAAGAACTTCCTCTTTGACAATCTAGTCTTGACTCGACAAGATCAAAATCGGCAAATTAAATTCGAAGTTTTAAATTAACATCTTGAAGTAAATCCAAGTCGCGAGTATAAGAATTACGCTAAGACGAATTTAACACGCAGCGTACATTGACTTTCATATAAATGAAAATTGAAAAGTTGAGCAGTGGGAAATCATCCCATATGGTCTGCAATTGGATTCTCTAGAGGTTCACCAAAGAACACGAAATACCAGGATCACGCCATATGCTGAGAATACGAATCTTCAATATTTGTGCGTCAACCTAAATTCCCTTCTCTAACCGACACCTAAAACTATAGACCACATCACATATCTCCAGAACTCACTCACCGCACGCTGGCTTTATAAACTGTGCGTCCAGATTTTGCTACAAGGGTTGTGTGTGGTCTTTCTCGACATACCTATATGATACACATGACGTCAAATTATTCCGCGCTGGAACTTGCCAATTAACCGAGGGAATTCCAAACACGTTGCCACGAGACAAAATTGCACACCGGTGAATTCAGAATAACCCCAGTCCGGCATCCTGCAGAAATCTATTTTCAAGTACAACGTGAATAAATCGACCCTATCATCATAGGCTTTCTGACGTCTACGTATCAAATGAAGAAGAGCTCGGAGATTTCAACCATTACCTACATACATAAGAGTCACGTTTAAGTATATAAAATAGTAAATAGAGGTGAATTTGGCTTGTTATACAAATGTTTAGTGATATTGTTAATAATTTCCATATTTTCATACTGATCGTAAAAAAAAAAATGGTGTACTTAAAATCTTTAAATTCCAATTGAATTTAAAACACACCTAATATTACTGAGAGAAAATGTATAATAAGTTAAAACAAACCTACAATTTAACCCTAAACAACTATTTATACATATAATTTCTTTCTTTTGTCGCATGATAGAAATTTGTTACAAGAGTGAATATCATAGCATGGAATTTTCTTTAATATAAACATTTACTCATAACAGCAGCCAGAATCCGATTCGTTTGGAGGCCTTCATCATGAGCGGAGATTGCTGGTAAGTTTAAGACAAAGAGAAATTATAATAACCAAAACAAACCCTGAAATAAGAGAACACAAATTGCATGCTTTGATAACATCTTGCGCGTAAAATATACCTCTGGAGAGTTAGTGTGGGATCATCCCCATTAGTCTTCGAAGCGTTGTTGTGCTTCTATAATTTTGTATGGTATAATTCTTTTATTCAATTCTCACACATATGATCTCTCTCCGTAACTCTCTGTTAGCGAACTTAATTTTTTTCTTTTGTTTTCTCTCCTATGTTTTTATTAACCCCTTATGGGATGTAATGCAAATTTCTTGCATTATCTTAAACAGTTTGCAAAATTAAATAATAATACAGAATGAAATTCATATTCATAGTGCGTAGTATATAATGTTTAAGTTAATATTTAGTGAATTAGATTTTATGGACAGATACCCTACATTGAATAAATTCCATTATATTTCGCGATGAATTGCTAAATATTTATAATACGTTTCTTATAAGAGGGATGAGAACTTAAGTTTGGAGTGATGGTGAGTAGGGGTCCTATAATATACTTTTTCGTTATCAGGACAAAGGCAGGAGAGGGTAAAGAGACGACCATTTTCAATGTCACCTGAGAGTGGGCTATTTTTCTTGTAGGCAATCGACTACTGCCATTTTCAATTACAAATTTCAATTTCAAATAACTTTAACTTGTTTTTATTTTTTTTTTTTCGGGTACTTGTGATTATTTGGTCAATATTTTTTGTTATCTTTTACGAAATAAAAAGGGAGTCTAAAATAAATCTTGATAATGGGAACATGGCTTGGATGGAGAAGGACGAGACCCCCCCAACCCGACTGTTGCTAGAACAGAAAAGGCTCCCGCAGTCCTACCTCTTCCCAAGCTCAAAGGTGCATTTGGAAGATTATGGAACTCTGCATCATCTCCTACTTTTAGTTCGTGTACATTACAGATTTTGGCGCCCAACGTGGGGCCCTAAGGATAGTGACCTTGTCTTTTCGGCTCTAATTTCAGATTTTTTTTGGTGTTTAGAG
The DNA here is from genome assembly GCA_963931995.1 of Phaonia tiefii. Classification (NCBI taxonomy): domain Eukaryota; kingdom Metazoa; phylum Arthropoda; class Insecta; order Diptera; family Muscidae; genus Phaonia; species Phaonia tiefii. Next base: position 83,033,447 of record OZ008368.1, on the reverse strand, counting down.
TTCATCTTACTAAAGATTAATAATAGTTCTTGACTTTAGGATATCAAGCTGTAGAATAGCTGTCAGAGGCCTTCTGGAATTTCAGCAATTTGAATTTAAATGCGAATTAGCTGACCGTTGAACTTTTGTCAACATTTTCGTTGCCTGATTAACTGAATGCCAGAATAATTTACAATCTTTCAATGTTTTGTGTAGCCTATTTCATTAAATTATACTTGAGACTAGTGGACCAGCACCTATTGATCATTTAGGATATCATTATTTTCGCAGTAGCAACTTAATGACCTTATGATCGGTAGAAGAGTGTATATAAGTGTGGTAACGTACATATTTGCTGGGATGTGCAATATAAATGAATTTTGTAGGATATATAGGACACCATGGCTGATCTTTGAATATTTTTCATTAGTCGATAACTGTCTTTTTCTCTCCATTTCTTTTTTCTCATCAGCTTGTAAGAAACGTCAATATGCTATTAATCGGAAAATCAACTATTTTTAACTAATCTCTGTGCTTATCAAAAATCTTTTTTTTTTTACTCATTTTTAATCGGTTTCTCCAATATCTTTGAAATATTTACAAATTTTTAAAACGGGGTTGAAGGTTTACCTTTTTTTTGATATTTTTTTTTTGGATTTTTAGTTTTCTAATATGTCTTTGGAATCGGATCTGGCACAGGCCTTGCCGCCTCCGCCTTCATTGGCACCGTTAAGTATTCAACCTTTATTTTGTCAGATCTGCAATGAGATTATGAGTGAGGGCCAGGAATGTTTGACTATAAGCAAATGCTCTCACCCTTTTCATAGGGCTTGCATAGAAACGCATTTATCTTTTTCTGCAGATTGTCCGGTATGCAAGCGGGCATGCGAACTCGACGAGTTACGACCTGTATTTATAGTCCCGAAACCACCAACAGTGACTAAGGCTACCCGACAAAAACATAGAGGTAGGGGAGTAATGGCTAAGCATTACAATACACGAAGTACTAGCCGAAATTCATTCCACGATCCTCAGATTGCTTCTTTGAATAGAAGTTCTAGCGTTCAGACTGATCAAGGTTTACCGACTCCGAATCGTAGTACTTGTGGCGTAAATCAGGCACAATTTGTTCTATCGCCTGTTCAGAATCCCACAACCCAGGCCTCACAAAATGTAATTGACTACCGTGAGATCAGTCTCATGATAGAATCCTCCTTGACTCGAATGCTCCAAAATTGCAATCTGTTGCAACCGGCAACAAATGGTAATAATTTGCAAAGCTTTGCATATAATCCCCCTAACGTAAATCAGCATTTTCAGAATAATGCTTCGAATAATGACAATTATAACTCCCATAATAATATTACAAACAATTGTAATGATAATATCCCCAACAATCCCATCAACAATAACAACAATACCAATTCCAGTGTTAATATTGGAAACCCATCGCTACATCAAGTTCAGGGAAATTCTTCAAGCTTGTCTCCAAACACATTTTTTTCACTCAACGCAAATAACATACATGCGGATAAAATAACGTCTATTATCCATAATTGGAACCTCAAGTTTGACGGATCATCCACCGGACTGAACATTGATGAATTTTTGTACCGTGTGAAGACTCTGACAAGGGAAACATTTAATGATGACTTTTCGGTAATTTGTAAGAATTTAAATACATTGTTAACAGGTAAAGCCCGTGAGTGGTACTGGCGGTACCACAAACAGGTCACATCGGTTAATTGGGATGATTTTTGCATTGCCATACGAAGTCAATACAAAGAATTTAAATCGTCATTTGATTTAAGGGAGGAAATCCGAAACCGTAAACAAAAACCTGGCGAATTGTACGATGTTTTCTTTGATGCACTCTCGATGATTGTGGATAGATTACCTAGACCAATGTCGGAAGAGGAATTAATAGAGGTAATTGCTAGAAACCTACGTCCAGAGATTCGTCAAGACCTACTTTATGTTCCTATTCGTTCATTATCACATCTCCGAAAGCTTGTGCAAATGCGCGAAAACTTTTTGAGCGATGAGTATGTGCGTAAGAATCTTGCCACGCGTAATCAAAATACCAACTTTGCACCACGACGACAAGTGGCAGAGATGGGAATTGCTGGGGAGGAGATGATAGAATCGGATGCAGGACACCTAGTAGATGCTATGCACAAAACGGATTTAAATTTTAAATGTTGGAATTGTGACAAAAATGGTCACCACTGGCAAGACTGCCTTGAAGATAGGAGTATTTTTTGCTATGGCTGTGGTGCCAAAAAGGTATATAAACCCCAATGTACAACATGCCTTAATCGAATTCAGTCCTATTCAAAAAACCCGAGACAAACGGGCCCACAAAAGGACCATGTCTAAATGTCGGCCCTCAGATTCAAGACTATGACGAAAATATACCCGGATTAGACTCTAAACCCGATTTTTCAAACACAAATACAAAACCCATTACCATTCTAAAAGCCCAGATTCTCATTATAAACTTAGTATGGAGGATTCTCGTATAATATACCCTAAAATGCCTTTTCACAAGCGTTGGGAACTATATGTCAGGAAACGTGACGAAATTTTTAATGTTTCCGACATCGTTGCACTCAGAAAACCGAAAAGATCCACAGTTAGAATGCGGAATTTTTATAAGTTAAGGAAACTTTGTGCGAAAATACATATTTCCACTATTGTCTCGAATCCGCATGATATGCGTTATTACGCCAAGGTGTCCTTCCTAGATTTTGAAGAGTATGGTTTGTTGGATACTGGAGCTAATGTTAGCTGTCTTGGTGGTGAGTTGGGAGAGCATGATTTTTCAGAATATCCAAATTTTACCAGTTGCAACTTATTTGTAAAAACCGCCGACGGAAAGTCTCAGAAAGTTCTAGGATGGATCAACGTTAATATTACATTTAAAAATAAAACTCGGCACATAAAACTGTTTATAATTCCTACCATTTCGCAAAAATTAATACTGGGGATTGATTTTTGGACGTCGTTCAACTTGATTCAAAACGTCCTTAAATCAATTGATATTTTAGCATGCAATGACAATGGTATAAGTTCCCCAAATTTGTCATTAGTGGAATTTCAGAACGACAATCAGAATCTTCATCAACCACTAAATGAATCGTTTTGTAAATTAACCCCTCAAGAGCGCGTGCAGTTAGAAACTGTTATAAACCTTTTCCCGAATTTTGAAACCCAGGGTCTAGGTCGGACCGATCTAATAAAGCATTCGATTGATGTCGGTGGAGCATCACCTATAAAACAGAGGTTTTACCCAGTTTCACCGGCGGTAGAAAAGCTTATGTTCTCTGAAATTGACAGGATGTTGAAATTAGGTGTAATTGAGCCTTCCACCTCCCCATGGAGCTCACCAATGAGACTCGTGGTAAAGCCAGGGAAGGTTAGGCTTTGCTTGGATGCCCGGAAGTTGAATTCAGTTACCAAGAAGGATGCGTATCCTCTTCATAATATAGAGGGAATATTTTCAAGGCTTCCAAAGGCGAATATAATTTCCAAGTTAGATTTAAAGGATGCCTTTTGGCAGATAAGCCTTGAGGAAAAGTCCAGACCATTAACGGCATTCACTGTCCCGGGAAGGCCTCTGTACCAGTTTGTGGTCATGCCGTTCGGGCTATGCAATGCTCCTCAAACTATGTGTCGCCTAATGGACGAGCTAATCCCACCAGATCTTCGTCATTCTGTCTTTGGGTACTTAGATGACCTTGTAATCGTATCTGAGGATTTCCCGACACATATTGCAATTTTGCTACGAATCTCGGCTCAATTTCGGAGGGCTAACCTTGCCCTGAACGTGTCGAAAAGCAAATTCTGCGTTACCAGGGTCAATTATTTAGGATACATTATCGGTAATGGTGGCATTACCACCGATCCCGAGAAGATTACTGCGATCACCAACTGGCCCATGCCCAAGAACTTAAAGCAAGTTCGTGGATTCCTTGGCCTGGCCGGCTGGTACAGGCGTTTTGTTCAGAATTTTTCGACCGAAACTTTTCCAATTACTCAGGTGATATCCACAAAGAAAAAGTTCCAGTGGACAGAAGATGCTCAAACTGCTTTTGAGAGAGTAAAGTCGTTGCTCACTTCAACTCCAGTACTGGCGAATCCGAATTTTTCTAAGAAATTTTATCTTCACTGCGATGCTAGTGACTTCGGCATTGGCGCAGTTCTGGTCCAACTGGATGAGGAGGGAAATGAAAGGCCGATTGCGTTTATGAGCAAAAAATTAAACACAGCTCAACGTAACTATAGTGTTACCGAGCGGGAATGTCTGGCGGCTATTGAGGCAATCAAGAAGTTTCGGTGTTATCTAGAACTTCAGGAATTCGAAGTTGTCACAGACCATTCTAGTTTGTTATGGCTTATGAGACAACCCGACCTGAGCGGTAGATTGGCCCGATGGGTTTTCAAACTTCAGCCCTACAGATTCACCATAAGTCACAGAAAAGGTAAAGAACATGTGGTTCCTGATGCTTTATCTAGGATTCCCAATGCAGAACTTGCAGGAGTGGAAATTCCAGGGGCGGGTATAGATTTAAATTCCCCCAGCTTCACGGATCAGGATTATCAGGATTTGAAGGACAGGATAACTTATAATCAAAGCAAGTATCCTGACATAAGAGTGGTAGATGGATTTGTTTATTATAGAACCGATCATTACTCAGGTGATGAATCTCAAGAAGAACAATGTTGGAAACTGTGGATACCGGAAAAACTTCGGATAGAAACAATTTCGAAAGCACATGATACAACGGTTACTGCCCATGGAGGCATGGGGAAGACCCTAGAATTACTGAGACGTACGTTTTTCTGGCCTGGAATGGTTCGTGACGTGCGAGACTATGTTCGCAATTGTGAGGTCTGCAAGACCACGAAAGCTCCGAATAGGGTGATGAAACCTCCCATGGGTAATATGGTAGAATCCGTCCGTCCATTTCAGCGCATTTATGTAGATATTCTTGGGCCATACCCGAGGAGTAAAACTGGGCATATTGGACTACTAATTGTGTTGGACCATCTGTCGAAGTTTCACTGGCTTTGTCCGCTTCGGAAATTCACTGCCACCGCTATACAAGACTTCCTTGAAAATCAAATATTTCATGTTTACGGGGTTCCCGAAACTTTAGTGAGTGACAATGGCAGCCAATTCCGATCTAAGGAACTGCACACCTTCTTAACGGCCCATGGAATTAAGCATATTTACACTGCCCTATATTCCCCACAATCCAATGCATCGGAGAGGGTGAACCGGTCTTTGATAGCAGGAATAAGGGCCTTCTTGAAAAAGGATCACAAGCAATGGGATAAAAACTTGACGTCTATTAGCTGTGCACTACGTAACTCCTATCACCAAGCTATTGGTTGCTCTCCTTATCACGCTCTTTTCGGATTTAATATGGTCACACACGCCACCTCTTACGAATTAATGAGGAAACTGCATATTTTAAATGAACCGACCGCTAAATTATCCAATGACGACAACCTTCAACTGATTCGTCAGGACTTGCGTAAACATATCAAAGGAGCATTTGAAAAAAATAAAAACGCTTACAACCTTCGAACAAGACCACAAACGTTTAATGTGGGAGAAACAGTATATCGCCGCAACTTTGCCCAGAGCAACTTTGATAAAGCTTTCAATGCAAAGTTGTCACCTGTCTTCATTAAGGCCAAAGTAAGAGAAAAGTTGGGAAACCATTATTATGTTTTGGAAGACTTGGAGGGCAAACTTATGGGAACATATCATGGCAAGGACATTAAAGCCTAATGAGACCTCCTTTCGTCCATCTAATTTACTTCCGAAATTCTCTGTAAATTATCCGGTTTGTAGTGGACCTCTCGTACCTTGTTTAAATTGCACACTAATTAACATACCATAATTCCATAAGGGATGAAAATAGTACTGTGACCAATTTGGCAAACACAGTGTACGTTTTTGTGTGTATAAATTGATCAGTCATAATCAAAACCCGGAGGTGAAAAATTCAAGCCTGATAGATCTTATTTTGGAAAAACAAGATGTTATAATAGATAATATGTACCATATCATCCCTGTCCCAGACATTGGCAACTCCATTATTCTTGTAGTTTTGACATTATTCGTTTTGAACAGTTTTTCGTATGACGGGAGGAGGTCGAGATAATGGCGGGAAAATGCAAGAACTTCCTCTTTGACAATCTAGTCTTGACTCGACAAGATCAAAATCGGCAAATTAAATTCGAAGTTTTAAATTAACATCTTGAAGTAAATCCAAGTCGCGAGTATAAGAATTACGCTAAGACGAATTTAACACGCAGCGTACATTGGCTTTCATATAAATGAAAATTGAAAAGTTGAGCAGTGGGAAATCATCCCATATGGTCTGCAATTGGATTCTCTAGAGGTTCACCAAAGAACACGAAATACCAGGATCACGCCATATGCTGAGAATACGAATCTTCAATATTTGTGCGTCAACCTAAATTCCCTTCTCTAACCGACACCTAAAACTATAGACCACATCACATATCTCCAGAACTCACTCACCGCACGCTGGCTTTATAAACTGTGCGTCCAGATTTTGCTACAAGGGTTGTGTGTGGTCTTTCTCGACATACCTATATGATACACATGACGTCAAATTATTCCGCGCTGGAACTTGCCAATTAACCGAGGGAATTCCAAACACGTTGCCACGAGACAAAATTGCACACCGGTGAATTCAGAATAACCCCAGTCCGGCATCCTGCAGAAATCTATTTTCAAGTACAACGTGAATAAATCGACCCTATCATCATAGGCTTTCTGACGTCTACGTATCAAATGAAGAAGAGCTCGGAGATTTCAACCATTACCTACATACATAAGAGTCACGTTTAAGTATATAAAATAGTAAATAGAGGTGAATTTGGCTTGTTATACAAATGTTTAGTGATATTGTTAATAATTTCCATATTTTCATACTGATCGTAAAAAAAAAAATGGTGTACTTAAAATCTTTAAATTCCAAATGAATTTAAAACACACCTAATATTACTGAGAGAAAATGTATAATAAGTTAGAACAAACCTACAATTTAACCCTAAACAACTATTTATACATATAATTTCTTTCTTTTGTCGCATGATAGAAATTTGTTACAAGAGTGAATATCATAGCATGGAATTTTCTTTAATATAAACATTTACTCATAACAGCAGCCAGAATCCGATTCGTTTGGAGGCCTTCATCATGAGCGGAGATTGCTGGTAAGTTTAAGACAAAGAGAAATTATAATAACCAAAACAAACCCTGAAATAAGAGAACACAAATTGCATGCTTTGATAACATCTTGCGCGTAAAATATACCTCTGGAGAGTTAGTGTGGGATCATCCCCATTAGTCTTCGAAGCGTTGTTGTGCTTCTATAATTTTGTATGGTATAATTCTTTTATTCAATTCTCACACATATGATCTCTCTCCGTAACTCTCTGTTAGCGAACTTAATTTTTTTCTTTTGTTTTCTCTCCTATGTTTTTATTAACCCCTTATGGGATGTAATGCAAATTTCTTGCATTATCTTAAACAGTTTGCAAAATTAAATAATAATACAGAATGAAATTCATATTCATAGTGCGTAGTATATAATGTTTAAGTTAATATTTAGTGAATTAGATTTTATGGACAGATACCCTACATTGAATAAATTCCATTATATTTCGCGATGAATTGCTAAATATTTTTAATACGCTTCTTATAAGAGGGATGAGAACTTAAGTTTGGAGTGATGGTGAGTAGGGGTCCTATAATATACTTTTTCGTTATCAGGACAAAGGCAGGAGAGGGTAAAGAGACGACCATTTTCAATGTCACCTGAGAGTGGGCTATTTTTCTTGTAGGCAATCGACTACTGCCATTTTCAATTACAAATTTCAATTTCAAATAACTTTAACTTGTTTTTATTTTTTTTTTTTCGGGTACTTGTGATTATTTGGTCAATATTTTTTGTTATCTTTTACGAAATAAAAAGGGAGTCTAAAATAAATCTTGATAATGGGAACATGGCTTGGATGGAGAAGGACGAGACCCCCCCAACCCGACTGTTGCTAGAACAGAAAAGGCTCCCGCAGTCCTACCTCTTCCCAAGCTCAAAGGTGCATTTGGAAGATTATGGAACTCTGCATCATCTCCTACTTTTAGTTCGTGTACATTACACACTCTAAACCTTCCCATGCCAGTAAGACATACACAGTAAGACAAGCCGCTAAGTTCGACCTGTTGTGCGCTCTAAGTTTATCCTACTACTTCACTATATCCCTTATAGGAATTCGGTGCTATTCACGAAATTCCTTAGTTTGTTCCAGTCCATACCCACAAGTTTGGTCATGTCCAGTATCGTACTATCCAAAAGATATCTGGACCTAGCTTGTGTGAAGGCCAGGCAGTGGCATAAGAAGTGCTCCAATGTCTCATCGTCCTCCATGCATGCCATGCACTCACTGGTCGCCACTATTCCAATACGGTACAGGTGGGCTCGTAATCCCGAATTCCCCGTTAAGACTCCCATCATTTTGCCCATTTCGGCTTTTCCCAGTTTCAGCAAACCTTTTGTCCCCAATCCATCTGGGTCTCCCCATAGGATCTTTGCCATCCTGCCTACTGATTCCCGGTTCCACTGGGCTATATGTGCCGATTCCGCCCATTTATTTAACTCAGCCTTCGTCACGCCAAAGGGTTTCGCTCCGTCCAGGCTCACCGTTGGGAGTTCCCTGGCTTTCTTTTCCAGGAGGTTCGCTCTCTCGTTGCCGAATACTCCGCTGTGCCCCGGCACCCAGATGATGTTGAGTCTGCCGTGCATAGAGTAGTCGTTTATCACCTTCTTACAGTCAAGGACCATTCTAGATTTGACAGTTTCTGATGATATTGCCTTTATTTCCATTTGGCTATCCGTGAATATATTTGCCTCGGCTGGGATTGTATTATCGCCAAGCCATTTGATACACTCCGTAATCGCCCGAACTTCCGCCTGAAAGTTCGTATTATGATCCGGGAGGCGTAGGTGGGATTCGGTTGCTGAATTTTCAATAAAGAATCCTAGACCCGTTTTTTCTCCTAGTTTTGAGCCATCCGTGTAGCAGTAAGTCCCATTTGGCATTGGTGTCAGGGTCCCATTCTGCCAGGCGTCTCTACCCTTATCTCGGGTATTCGGTCAGATTCACTCGTATCTTGCGTGTACCCGACTACGGCCCCAGTTATCCATTGGTGTTTTGACGTGAGATCCCTGTTGATCCATTCACCTGTAGCTTGTTGGCATTTTGCCGCAAGGGCAGCCTCGTATTTGATTCTAATCTCGATTGGCTGGATACATAAAATAGTCTCCATGGCTCTTGTCGAGGTTGTCCTTATTGCACCGCTGATACCAATGCAGCACATTCTCTGAACCCTCTGCAGTATTGCGATGCTACATTTCCTCTCAACTGCCGTCCACCATACTACAGAAGCATATGTTAGTACAGGCCTGATTACGCTTCTGTAGAGCCAGTGTGTCATAGTCGGTTTAAGGCCCCATTTGGATCAGCATCTGTAGGCCTTATTAGCCCTTTCGTCTATGTGGTGCTTCCAATTCAGTTTCCGATCTAAGATTACTCCTAAGTATTTAACCTTATCGGATATTTTAATCGCCTTTCCCAAGAATCGTGGCTCTTCATAATCTGAGATTTTCGTCTTCCTTGTGAATAGACAAATTTCCGTTTTGTCCGGGTTTACATTTAAGCCCTTGGCTGTGTCCATTCATACGCTATACTTAGTGCCTTCTCGGCCTCTCTGCATAATTGGTTTGGGTTCTTTCCCTTAAGAAGTATTATAACGTCATCGGCGTAGCAGATTGGTTTAAGTCCTTCGTCGGTAAGTTGCCGTAGGAGACTGTGTGTGGTGAGGACCCATAGGAGTGGTGATATAATCCCTCCCTGTGGGGTTCCACGTTTATCCAGTTTATCCATCTATTCCTTAGATCCAGTCTTTTAATGCCCGGTCCACCCTAAACTGGTCTAAGGATTGGATAAGTGTTTCGGTCCGGACATTATTGAACGCTCCCTCAATGTCTATGCATACAGCGAGTGTGTATAGTTTGTCATTGAGAGATTGCTCTATGTAGTAGGATACCTCATGAAGTGCGGTGTCCACTGATCTGCCTTTGAAATAGGCGTGTTGTCTAAACTTCAGCATTTCGCTCGGTATTCCACTTTTTACCATGTCGTCCACTATTCTCTCAAAGGTTTTGAGTAGAAACGAGGTGAGGCTAATTGGTCTATAAGCCTTTGCCGTTGCATAGCTTGCTTTTCCAGGTTTGGGTATGAATACTACCCTGGCCTCCTGCCAGTTTCTCGGTGTGTAGGCCTATTTTAAGCATGCGGTAAAAATTCCTGCCAGATGGGTTGTTATTTGGTCAACCCCATGCTGTAGGATAGCCGGGAAAATACCATCCGGTCCCGCCGCTTTATATGGGGAGAAACTCTTTATAGCTTTTTCGACCATTTGGTCCGTAATGATTGGCGACTGATGTACTACATTCTCACCTTATGACCATTCCCCTGTGGGTTCCGCGTTCCCATTTGGAAAGTGCGTATCCATCAGGTGACTAAGTGTTTGTTCCATTGTATCCATTCTCTTTCCCGTGTCATCTACTAGCGTTTTCGCCTGTACGTGGGTCTTAGAGAGGAATTTTTTCATCTTCGACATGTCGTTGACGCTATCCACCTGTTCACTGAATAGTCTCCAGGAGTTGCGTCTCGCTTTTCTCAATATTGCGTTGTATTCACTGAGACTTCTCTTGTAGTCCTCCCAGTATACTGGTGATTTCTTACGCGTGGCCCTGTTGTAAAGTCTACGGACGTTCTTCCCTAGATTTCGTATTTCCCCTGTAACCCAGGGTTTTTCTTGGGCCGATTTCCTTTCCCGAAGTGGGCAGCTGTCCTCGAAAGACTTTACTAGTGCTTGCGTTGTCTTTGTCACTATGTCGTCTAGTTCGTCCCTGCTATAGTATTCAAGCTGAGGGTGAACTAGTCGATGCTTAAGTGGCTCCCAACTATATGGCAAAGTAGGTTTTGGAATCTATGTTAAAAAGTTAGGCTTAAACCTTGCACAAAGGCTACGAGACCATTAGATCATAGTAGAACTAATGGCAGTCGGGGAAGTTGTATTGCTGAGACGAAATGTCATCTCCGTCTCGGGTGTCTGCTTATACATCTATTCTGAGAATGTGCATTGCTGACCTCAAGAACTATCGCGCACCTACACCATATGGGAGTTATATTCCATCTTAGGCCTGATGTAAGTGGTGTAGTTATATTCAAATACATGTTTTGCCCAACGGACATAACATTGTATTTTCATGCCCAAAACATCAAGAGCGTTTGATTCATCAATATCCACACCGTCCATAGACAATGACGACACATCTGGGTCAGAAATCCGCTTATGAGACAACAAACAACACTGTGTCTTACCCGCAGTAAAATCTACTTTATTCATTCGACCCCATTCAGCAATGGACACTAAGGTGGACCTAGAGTCGATATTTTGGTAGATGAGGGCTCTATTCCGTGCCTTTTTGAAAAAAAATGACAATGCCGAAAAAAAAAATTAAAAAAAAAAAACATTAGGGGTTGCGCACGAGCCGAGAAAAAGGTCCACTTTGCCAAAATTAGGGGGGAAATTGCCATAGGTCATCAGGGGTCACCCGTAGGTGGGAAGAATGTACTGCCGACCCCCATTAACTCTTTACCGCCAACATTTTCCCCCAAGACACCCACCCCCTATCTCCTCCCCTTAGGGGGGTCACCATACAAAAATGGAGGTTGCTCAGTATTTTCGAAAAACACCATAGGTCATCAGGGGTCACCCCTAGGGGGGCAAAATATATGACCGACCCCCATTAACTTTTCATCCCCAACATCTTTTCTGAACGAACTTACCCTCTATCTCCACTCCTTGAGGGACTCCCCATACAAAAATACTGAAAATCTATGTATTTCCAGTTGCACAATATCGAGATTTTTTTGATTTTTTTTGATTTTTTTACAGAAATTCCACCAATATTCAAGAGTGGTCATTGTTTGGAAAGTCTTGAAAAATTTGAAACGCACCCGTGCTGAATCAGGTACATAGGCACCCTTAGCAGATGCCCCCATTCATCAGTACCTGGCAGTAAAATATTGCAAAATACGTAGTAGTTATAAATAGCAGTTCATTCATCGATTGTTGTCATTCAACAAGTGCCGACGACCGCGAAAAGTAAATTGATTTTTCTCCCGTTTTTTAAAAGTTAAGATGACAACACGACTTAGATCGCGCGACGATATTTTTTTGATTGGTTATCCAAGCATGAATATTACGGGGAACAAATTACCGTCGAAGAAGCAAGTGCTAAGAATGCATTTCTTCAACATTCGCAAACGAAACATGTCGAAGAAAAATAGTGCGGTTATAGTCGCGGACGCAGTGATGATTTTTTGGCGCCAAGCAGCTATTCCGACGAAAGCCAGAGGAGATGTTACAAGAAAAATAGCTGCGCTGCACGATGAGTGGGATGCTTTAAGAAAGTCATCTCACAGAAAGACTGAGTCCACTAGAGAAAAAGAGAATACGTTTTCTGATAGCTTGGATAATCTTTTCGACATCGCACACGCCAACGCCCTTGAGAAAATGACAAATACCGAAGACATTGAGTTTCTGCTAAAGCAAAGAGAAGATGGCCGGCCAGGAACTATGGGAGGTGTGGACGCTACTGATACTCGAACGAGGAAAAGAAAAGCTGAGCGCGAAGAACAAGAAGAGTTGCGACGCAAACGTGCAACGGAATCTAGTAGAGATCGGTTCGCTAAAGGCGGTAAGCTATTTCGCGCTTTGTGTGTTCGTCCAATGTTTATATTCATATGAAATTCGTTCAATTGCAGTGGTTAAATTTTCAAGCAGTGATTCAAGCGATGATAATGGGAGACAGGACGAAAACTTCCCGGCAGAAGCTGGCCCGTCAAATGTTGGTGACAGAAGAGGTTACAAAGAATGTTTTACTGAACGAGTCCTATCAGCTTTGGACAAGTGCAAAGTGACTGACCGAGACGCGGTCGGCATTATGATAGCGGCGGCAGAAGCATTTGGACGCGATCCTCAACAATACACAATAAACCGTACGTCGCTTCGGAGATGTCGGCGTTCAAATCGAGAGAACATGCTGAGTTATGTGAAAGCCAATCCAGAAGTAAGATCGCATAGATTTATTTGCTCTCATTCAGAATTCTTATTCTTCAAGGCGTTTCATTCATCTCCAGCTTGTCGCAGCTAAATCCTTCGTAGTCCATTGGGATGGCAAAATGCTTTTGGATTTTGTGGTTACAAAGAAGGTGGACCGTCTACCGGTAATTGTCTCGTACGGAGAAAAATAACAACTTCTTGGAGTTCCCAAAGTAGAAGATGGGAAAGGAAAAGGCCGGAGAATAGCACATGCCGTTTATCAACTGTTGGCATCTTGGCATATGACACATCGAATACAAGGACTTTCTTTCGACACGACATAAACGAACAGTGGCCCATTCTCCGGAGCCGCAGTTGCTCTTGAGCGGCTGTTGGAGAGAGAAATCTTATATTTACCTTGCAGACACCACGTATACGAACTGGTGCTAAGGGAAGTTTTTGAGACAAAAATGGGAAAGACCAGTGCACCAGGCGTTCCTTGCTTTGACCGTTTCAAACAGGAATGGGACGCTGTAAAGGTTAAACCATTCCATTCTGGCTTGATAGACGATCAAGTCGTCAGAAAAATTCCTGTGGCAATGCAAGTCGGCATAAAGAAGTTTTGCTTAGATCAATTGAAGGAGAAACACCCTCGCGATGACTACAAAGAAATGCTACAATTAATTCTTTTGTTTCTGGGTGAAAAACTTGAGAATTACCATTTCCGACCTCCAGGACCCGTTTCCCATGCTCGATGGATGGCAAAAGCCATTTACAGCCTCAAGATGTTTTTGTTTCGGAGAACTTTTCACTTATCTGTATGTGAATTGAATGGTATTCGACACGTTTGTATTTTTGTGGTGCGACTTTACGTCAAGGCATGGTTTGGTTCTTCTCGAGCAGCTGAGGCGCCGAATCAAGATTGGAAGTTTTTGAAGGACATCGTCGAGTACAAGTCCGTTGACCAGGATTTATCTCGGGTAATGATAAAGAAATTTATCGGTCACCTATGGTATCTCGCCGATGAGCACATAGCCCTTGCCTTTTTCGATGACAAGGTTTCAAATGAGTTGAAGGCCAAAATGGCCCAAGCATTGCTAGAAAATGAGAATGACGAAGGTGAAGAAGATGAAGAAGACGAAAAAGGTGAAGAAGATGAAGAAGACGAAGAAGGTGAAGAAGATGAAGAAGACGAAGAAGGTGAAGAAGATGAAGAAGACGACCCGGTTCCCCCAGCTCCTCGCGTCGTAATCAAAAGCACCAGCGTTAAAAAAATCGAGGTGAATTTCAAAGATGTGAATGAGGAATTCTTGGCTAAAGACTTGAGCAACTTCGTCTCTCATAATACCAAAAATTTATTTGTACGATTTGGAATATCGCAAGATTTCATTCTTGCTAATCCAGCAACCTGGAAATCTGGCGCAGACTATCAAGAAGGTCGTAGAATTGTAAATAACTTGCGCGTTGTGAACGACACTGCCGAAGGAGAGTAAAAATGGTACAAGATTATAATAGAATACTGTGTCAAGGCGAAGAAGAGAAACAGTATTTACTACATGTTATCGATTCTTACCGCAAGAAATACCCATCAGCGAACAAAAATATGTTAATTTGACTATATTATATTAAGAGTGCTTAGTAGTACTACTCAATTACAGCTTCTTTTGTTTTTGTATGGGGAGTCCCTCAAGGAGTGGAGATAGAGGGTAAGTTTGTTCGGAAAAGATGTTGGGGATGAAAAGTTAATGGGGGTCGGTCATATATTTTGCCCCCCTGATGACCTATGGTGTTTTTCGAAAATACTGAGCAACCTCCATTTTTGTATGGTGACCCCCCTAAGGGGAGGAGATAGGGGGTGGGTGTCTTGGGGGAAAATGTTGGCGGTAAAAAGTTAATGGGGGTCGGCCATACATTCTTCCCCCTTACGGGTGACCCCTGATGACCTATGGCAATTTCCCCCCTAATTTTGGCAAAGTGGACCTTTTTCTCGGCTCGTGCGCAACCCCTAATGTTTTTTTTTTTTAATTTTGTTTTTCGGCATTGTCATTTGTCACGGAATAGAGCCCTCATCTACCAAAATATCGCAAAAATGTAATTTCAAGGTCCACCTTAATGGACACCAGATCTCGGTCGAGTGATTCATTCATCGTCTGGCGTTTTACCTTAATCTTTTGAAGACTTGGTATGCAGTCGAATGAATAAGAACGACAGAGATTACTGTCATCCGCAAAAGAGTAGATTGGATTCACACTCTGACCCAGGAGATCGTCAATGAAAATATGAAAAGGAGAAGGAGAAAGAACAGAGCCCTGTGGTACACCTGCAGTCAATTTATGCTCGTCGGATGAAACCCCATCTACAAAAACTCGTATAGTGCGATCTCTGAGAAAACTCGTTATAAATCGCGTGAAGTTATCACCGACACCAGAAGCAGCAAGCTTTAACAAGAGTGCATCGTGCCATACTCTGTCAAAAGCCTTGAAAATAACAAGAGCGAGTACTTTACTCTCACCAGGCCGGTGGATTGATCAAAATTTCGATAGAATTTTCAAAATTATTATTCAAAATTTCGATAGTACGTGTGTCAGAGATATATAATGTGGACACCTATGAGAGATCTACGAGAGCTGACTATATCGCCAAGACTATACTAGCTATATGGTGTTTATGTCAAAATCGGCATGGAACGTCCATGTGGAGCTACGGTCTTTAAATTCAGCCTACACGCCAAGTCTTCCCTCACCCCGTATCAGAGTAACAAAATTTGCCAAAAGCAATAAAACTTGGTTGCCAGTGGAACACTATTTCAACATAAGAATATGCACAAATACTTGGGTATATCCGAATCAGAAGCAAAGCTCCACATTGCTAACTTGGTACTGGATGTAAAGCATTCTTCCATTACAATGGATGTACGTGGTGCTAAGAACTACTCGGATAATACCCTAAGATTAGCCTGAGCGAAAAGCGTACGAAACCAAATACATTGAAATCCAGACATCGCAAAGCTGCTTTTACCAGAAGTACCCACAGCCTATCACTTGAGGTGTCAGGGGACACCCGGTTGGAATATATTATGTACTAGTTAGTTTCAACAAGCCTACGGTACACGTTAAAAATACGATAATATGATACGAACATACTTTTTGAAAAATGATAAACTTATTTAGGATTTTTTTTAAAGTATATTTTTGGGTCCGTTTTGTAAGAATATGTATTATATTTTCCCGAAAAGGTCCTTTTATATAGAGAGGAACATCTTTTATTAAAAGCTAAGGTTTTTTTTTAAGAAAATTTACTTTTTTTTAGAACAAGTACTTTCTGTAAGAAAAAGCCAAAAGTGTATGATTTTTTTTACAAGAACAGATATTTTTTACAGAAGCGGTACTCTTTTTAGGAAAAAGATATTTTTTAAGAAAATTTACTTGTTTTCAGAGAGATAGGTATTTTAAGAAAGGTATTATTTTATTTTTAAGAAAAGGTACTTTCAAGAAAATACAATTTGGAAAGAAAAGGTATTTTCTTTAAGAAAAGGTATTTTTTTTAAGAAAAGGTTTTTTAGGAAATGGGAATTTTTTTTTGGAATTGATCCGTTTTACAAGAAAAGGTACATTTCTAAGAGTGTGTACGTATCTCAAGATAAGTTATTTTGTTTCCCAAAACATTTACTCTTTAAAAAGAGGTAGTTTTTTAAGAAAAGACAGTTTGTAAAAAAATTTACTTTTTTAAGAAAAGGTACTTTTTTTTTAAAATACTCTTTTTTAGAAGATTTAAGTTTTTTAAGAAACTTTACTTTTTTTAAGCAAATGTACATCTTTAAGATGAGGTATTTTTTATGAAAAGGTACTTTGTTTAAGGATACGAAAAGGTATTTTTTGAGAAAATTAATTTTTTTTAAGAAAAGGCACTTATTTAGAAAATTTTCTTGTTTATAACTTCTTTCACTATGGCTCTTTAAAATTTACTTTTTATTGGGTTCAAAACTACAATATATACTAAATATTGGTTACAGGTTCCACGTAGAAAACATCCCATTAAACAAGAAATTTCCCAACATACGTGATAAATTTAGTTAGTCTGGACACAAGCCAAAACAAAAGTAAACAATATAGTTGATAATAGTGGGATGTAGCATAATAGTGTTAAAACAAAAATTGGTCAATTTTTATCATTTAGCCCCCATCCCGCAACGAGCGATAAGGTAGTTAGTATGAAGGGTTTGGAAAGAGCTTCTCAAACAGTGTGCAGTGCGCGATCTAGTTTAACACTCACTGATTGTGGCCTACAGTCTTACCTCGGTTCCGAACGGTATTTTTGCGAAACTGTTTCATGGCTAAATACTCGATAGTGTCATGACCGCCGTCACAGAAATATTAGTTGGTCTGATCAGGGATCGAACCAACGTACTCACGTGCCAGAGCCTCACACACTACCATTGCACCACCGACGATTATGGAGATTAACTCACTCATATACAAGACAGGAGCGCACATCCTTCCGATTATTCTGAAACGCAAAGGAACCGAGTTGCAAAACAGTCCTTGATTATAAAAATCCATCCTAAGACAACCCATGGTACGATGAAGTATGTCCTATGGCGAACGATGAAAGTGCTTATATATAAGAATGAGTTTGCTGCAGTCAGTTGAAACGCTGGAGCGGTATAAGGAGATAAAAGAATTAGAACTACCGCTTCTTTTTGGATGAAAAATGGTAGTAGATAGAGCGCAAGAGTAAACAAATGGAAATGTATAGGAGGACGAATTAAGAGCGTCAACAAACCAATAGGCATGGTACCTAGCTCCTCTCCTGCTACCACGAGTATGGAAATCTTGTCACACATCAGCAGAGTGTGCGGAGTAAGTGTATAGAATATCTATTTTTCAAAATTGTTTGACACAGAGGAAACCAATGAGGACATCAAAACGAAATTAAGATGACGGTATCAGTTGTCATTCACGCGGAGCTGTGTAATGCCTGTGGGAAGGTGTAATGGCTCGATTCACACACTACCTCTGAGAAAACTATTGGCTACTTTTAATACCGGCTTTGCTCAGGGCAATAGGGTGATGTTCTTGTCAACCCAAAGGCAGTTTAGAGCTCGCCACAAAAAAAATTAAATTAAGTAGCTGAACCTCAAATGTCGATAACTTGAAACCGAAAATAAAAAAATATTAAGAAGAAGAAGAAAAATAAAGTGAAGTATATAACTGGAAGAAGACAAAGATGTAATAGCCTCCTGGTCTGATCTCTACCCACCCTACCATTGTTATCCTCGGACATTCTGTAGGATAACCCATAAATTTATTTAACTAACTGAGGTCTAAATGTTTCGTGGAATAAATCTACGCTGTACTAGAATTTCATTCTCCAATTAAATAAACATTTTATTTTATAATGCCAATCTTAGTCAATTTTACAATATTTTTGAACATTAAGGATACCTGCAATTCTATCATTTAGTAGATAATTAGATACGGGATAGCCACAAAATTCTGTTTTCCAAAATTCTGTCTTACAAAAATTCAGGTTTTTTTTCCAAAAAAAAATTCTGTCTAACTAAAATTCTGTTTTACAAAATTCTGTTTTACAAAATTATGTTTTTAATAAAATTCTGTCTATTAAAATTCTGGTTTTTGAAAAATGTTATACCCCTTTCATTATGAGAAAAAAAATAAAATGCCGTTAAATTATTTATTAAGAATTAAAGCCAGTTTATTATGAATAAGAAATGTTACATATAATATCGTATGTGTATGGTTAGATATTTATTCGTTGGAAACAAATTATGAAATATGTAATAAATAGTTAAACAGATTAATTGATTTTCAAAATCGATCTAAAAATCATCATATCATTGAAAAACATATTAATTTAAAAGAAAAAAAATAACAAATATTAAATAAAAACACAAATTAGTTACAAATTAATTAAATTAAGACAAAGTTAAAAATAATAAAAAATCATAGGAATTCAACTTAACTGATAACAATATTTAATTAATTATAAACTAAGTGTTTTGCTATTCTTTTTAAATATTGTAGTTTTCTTAAACGATTAAATTTTTTTACAGTACGTGAAATATTTTTTTGACGTAGAATACGTCTTACCTTACGGTATGAGGAGTCATGTCAGGTTTTTATTGTTGTAATCTTTATTTCATTGAATTTGAGGAAACGGCTAGATGCATTTTTTTAAAATTTTTTTGTAGGTAAATGAAGATGTTACATTTCATATTGGTTGATATATTTCTAGTATTTTAATTTCTCAAATGAAAATTGTTGAAACACATACACTCAAACATATGTGTGGTGTTTGGTTGAGTGTTTTTGGTTGCTCAACATTGCTTAGGAACATGTATCTAGTAAAAAGTGAAACGAACAGCAAGCTAAGAATCTAGTAAAAAGTGAAACAAACAGTAAGCTAACGTAATAAAGCTTTCTTGCGAAAGCTTCAATAAAGCTGTAGTAACATTAATTTTGAATTGTAAAGCGTAAAGCTTTCACACAACGCTCGAATGCTAATGCGAAGACTCAATAAGGTAAACCTTTTTTAATATTAGGGCGGCCCTCTCAACATTCGCAGAACTTATTTCAATAAAAATATTAATTAAAATACATAAATTAAATTAAGTTTAAAAAAATTGAACATAATATTTTTTTTTTAAACGGACTTGAATCAAATGCCGTTGGTAAATATAAAAATTACAGCAGACAGTTGTCCGAGGCCTTCGGCCACGGACTGTCCCTCCAGGCTGTGTCAGAGACACGGCCATTAAGTTTAACGTAGAATACGCCATCCGATAAGACAGAAAACATATATAACAATAAATGATAAATAATATAAGCAAATGAATTTATTGTTATATATGTTTTCTGTCTTATCGGATGGCGTATTCTACGTTAAACTTAATGGCCGTGGCTCTGACACAGCCTGCAGGGACAGTCCGTGGCCGAAGGCCTCGGACAACTGTCTGCTGTAATTTTTTTGTTTTACATTTCTTTTATTTTTTTTTCAATCTTTGAGACAATATTTTGAGAATAGATTAATTCTCCTTTTAAATGTTCTAAAATTTTGAAGAGTCCGCTTTTTTTTCGTCCAACTACAACATTCAAACGTCGGTGCCATGACTCGACATTGTTTGTAGTTTTCGGGTATTTTTCAGAATACTCGCAATCAAATATCGTCCAAAATTCAGGTGGCATAATTGGCCTCGAACCAGGTGGCCAATTTAATAATATCTTCGTCTTCAAATGTTCTTCGGAGCTTCGAATAATATTTGGCTACCTTTTCTGGACGAAGATACGCAAGCGCTTTGAAACATCTTACTTGCAGTGAGAAATTTTCGTCATTTCCGTACTTAGTAATCAATCTGAAATGGTAATGTTGTACATATTACAAGTTCATTACTATAAATTATAAAAGTTATTAAAAATTTTTACCGTTCTTTTTGAATACGGCGCCACAATATCTGGGAAAAATGGTAAAAGCACCCTCGTATCTGCGAATATGGAAAGCATTTTCTAGCTGCTGACACGAGACCAACTTCGAAATCAGATATAATACGATTAGGCTTAAAAAAAACTCCATATTCCAAAGCAATTTGAATTACGCCTTTAAAAAATTCTTCATAGAGTACTGATAGAGTAGAGTACCTCTCGTTCAATCCTTCCATGAACGGAAAAGAGTTGGCGCATTATTGTGGGCACAACATCAAATAATCGCTTTTTTGTAGAAGTTGAATTGATGATTTTGTGCCGAATATAACCATATATTCACCTCCCACTTTCTCTTCTGCCAATATAAATAATTCGTTATCCAAAAAGTATAGATGTAGAGGGTAATCTATTTCATCTATTGCTTGCGGCTCTCTGAAAAGTCCCATGTCATTCCGAGTGTAGCCTATTTTTCGCTTTTGCGCGTACTTCGAGGGAAGGTAATCGCGACATTTTTGGTTTGTAATTACCACCGATTGTTGCACTATTTGACTTGGATTAAGGGGTTTGTTTATAGTGGCATATTTTACAAAAGTATTTGTTCTGCATATTTCCACTGTACTAGCAATAGGTTCGTGTGGGTATGCTTTTTTGGATATCTTATTAAAACATGCTCGTTATTTTCCATTGCTGTTATTATTCGAGAGGAACACTTATCTGGAATTCTTCTCGAGCACGTCCAATTAAAGGTTCCTTTTTGTCTTTTCATTTCCAAATAATAAAAATATCCGTTGAGACACAACATTTCTTTATTTGTAGTGGTTTTTATTAATTGCACTTTATTCGTTTTTATTTTTTTAAACACGACACATTAAACAACACAATTGCGACTAATTTTAAATAAAATGCTGGAACATAATTTTTGACCAAACACACAGTGTATGTGATGCATTTTATTTAAATTTGCAAAGTGTTTTTTTAAACAGTATTTTTTTTAAAATGTAAAGGAAAGTTAGGGCAAAGTGATCTCCTAATTGTTTTATTTTTATGTATGTGTTTGTAATTGCATTTTCAGTTAAATAAAACAATATTTGAAACAAATCTCGCGATTTTTTTCAAATAATTTTTTATTTAGCTGAAAATGAAATTACAAACAGAATTTTGTGAACCAGAATTTTGTGAAACAGAATTTTGAAAAACAGAATTTTGGAAACCAGAATTTTGAAAAACAGAATTTTGTAAAACAGAATTTTGTAAAGCAGAATTTTCGTCGAACAGAATTTTGTACCCAACCCATTAGATACAACAAAAAAAATATAATTAATTTATTTGAACGAACTATATTATTTGAGCGTATTCGTGCGTGAAATATGTACGTTTAAATTAGAATATTATCAATATTTTGATTATGGAGAACATATCTACAACTAAAATAAGCAAATGCGAAATACCATTTTGTACAAAGTTGAAGTAACTCTATGGGAAATATAAAAATAATAATAATGGTATCCTATTTAAGAAAACTATCCGATGTAACACAGTAAGCAGAACTTAAAAACAAAAAACAAAAAAAACCCTTAAGTGTGTTAGAAACGCACCAAACCCATTAGACGAAATATAACTCAATAATTAATTATATTATGCATGTGGTATATGAACAGATAAACTCACCATTTGATATAACTGTTCGAAGCTACATCTGAGCTTGGTTGACACGCCTTTGCAGAATGTCAATGATTAGCATTAAATGATGAAACACATTCATTGCAAAAGTCAAAAATAGTCACTGAAACAAATACATTTCAGCAATTATAATGTTAATCGCACTAACAATTAATGTAATCGTATCAAAGAAGCAATTTTGTTTAAATTTTCGTCAAAAGATGGAACACAGCATCGTTGCGGTAGTCCAAGAGAATGTTAATTCGTTTTCGATGGAAGAATTGTTTTGGGGTGACTAACATGTATGACTCTTTCCAATATATTATGAAGCTTTCCCGTTCCATGTATGTACGTTGGCATGGGGTCAGCTGTAATGTGACCATAGTCTTAAGCAGATACGAGACATCTTAGTATAGCTTAAAAATGCTCTTATATAGGGCTATGAAACAGGGAGCTAAAATCTGCTGTTCATTATGCCACTGTACTAATTACAAAACAAATCTTTGATCGGCTTGACCGAAATTAATTTTTGTTTAAATCAGTAGGTACTAGGGATGCTAAAGGGAAATCAAGAATCCCGAAATCCCGGGATTTTTCGGGATTATTATTAATTTTGAAAAGCATAAAACTTTGAACAATGACAAAAGTTCAGTCTGGTGTTATTTTTTGGAATAGCCGAAAGGTGCACCTGAAGCAAAATTCGAATTGTGCACAAAGTGTTAAAACCCAATGGCGGCTCCACAAAAGGTTTAATAACACATCTTAACGTAAGTTAATTTTGGCATATGTGTGTCTATTATACGGCTTACTCTCCAAAAATTACAAAATTTATTGCGTCTGGTAGAACATGATATTTTAAGCAAAGAAAGTAAAATAACAAAATGCATAGATTCGGAGTTATGGACCCCGACATTTCGGATTATTTTTCCATTAACATACCGTGTAAAGCTTTTGATATCACTTTTTGGTATAGAACAAGTCATAACAAACTCAACAAATAATTTAGCATTTTTCGATAAATCGCTTAGTTATCGAGTTATCGGATGTTAACGTTTCTCATACAAAAATTTAAAATTTTTTTTAAAATAATGTTTCTTTTTGATTGAAAAAAAATATTCGAAAAAACGCGATATGTTTTTAAAATAATTTTTGTTTTTGTTTGAGAAAAGTAAAAAAATCGATAATTTTTCTAAATGTCAACATCCGATAACTCGATAACTAAGCGACTTATCAAAAAGTGTTCTATGAGTCTATTTTGAACTGTTTTATACAAAAAACTGATATCAATGGCTTTACACGATACGTTAACGCCATAACCCTCTCACATATCCAAAATTTCGGGGCCCATAACTCCTAAACTATGCATTTGCCCCGATTTTGTTATTCCATTTTTTTTGCTTAGAATAACGTATTCTACCCTTCTTGTGGTTGTTTGTTGGAGTGTAAGCCGTAAAATAGACCTGTTCCCAAAAAAAATTCAAAGTAGAATCCCGGGATTTTTTAAAATCAATCCCGTTTAGCATCCATAGTAGATACCCACCAGAGACCGGTTTCGAGCCTGTAGTTTTCATGCACACTCGCTCATTGATTGTGATTTATATGGATTAAACACTTTTGCGCAGCAACAATGAATGATTGTTTTCACATAGGCTCAAGTCAAACAACCGCTTTACGATCATAAGCCAAAATCATAAATGAATGTTCGTGATTATTTATTTTGTGTTGTATCAACAAAGAGTGATCGCTGCCGGATGTTCGATTGAGTTGCAATGATTGAAAATGAACAAAGGATGATCGAACATACTCGATGGCGATTGAAACCGGTCTCTGATACCCACCATTGCACCTGTCCACTTGTTGAATTTCAAATGTTTTGTTTTTGAAATTTTGTTTTGAATTTGTTTACCACTGCTGACGACGATCCAACATAGTGATTGACCTATATTCATGACAATTTTACACCCTAATACACATAATCCCTACTTGATTAGTTAAATGCTTAACTCAAACATGAACCACATAACGCCCTACTAATTATAAACTCTTTCTCTCCCCTACCGCGAAGCACAAATTTTAATAAATTCGTGACATGTTGCAAAAATGCCATAATTGTTGCGTATATTTTGTTAGAGGGGGATAGAAGCTGAAAATGACACCAATTTCAATGATGCCCCAGGCTCAACTACTGCATTTACTAACAACTGAAGCAGCAGTAGTAGCTACTGTGACTGCCACTGTTGCATTTGCAACATTAAACAATATCGTCGTCGTCGTCACCGTCAGTGAAACATAGCCTGAAGCCAAACACATTCACGTGCACATTGCAGCTTCCCTTTCGCCAATCATGCCTTCCTTTTATTCACTCATTTATTAAATTTTTGTAAATGAAACCAAATTGTATTCGCTGAAAAAACCGTATCATCACGAAAATTTATGCTACAATTTTCACATTAAGTGACAATTTCTTATTAAGCGTTTTTTCTCTCTGTCTTTTTTCCTCTTGTGTCGAATCATGATAACGCGTCTCTAATAGTAAATTCACGCTTTGCATTTTAAATCAAGTGCTGTTCAAACTGTGGCACTTTAACGCTCGCCCACACGCACGCACGTCCAACGTAGCTCAATTTACATCAAAAGCTGTTGCGAAAATGATTTTCCAGGAATCGCACAAACGGAATCGTTATCATAAAAACGAAATTAATTGAATTTTCACGCTCTGGTTTTGTGTATTTCGTTTGTCTTGTCGTAGCGAATTGTAATTTTAGCCATTTACAGTCTCTTAGCGTTTCATTCAAATCGGAATGTATTACGTTGGCTACTATGTCGTGGTTATTTGAAGTGAATTACGTTAAAGATTCTGTAATGTTTGATGCGGGTTTCCAGCGAAATTTGGTTGAGGTTTTCTTAAATGCAAATGCATGAATTAGCGAAATGCTAAAACTTATTTTAAATTATTACACTTAAATTAAAGTACAAAATTGGGTATAAAAACCTGGGTTACAAAATAGGCGATAGCATTACCATTTGAATTTCGAAAAATCGCAATTTAAATCAAAATATCTTAATTTAATCCTAAAAATCGTAAATTTAATTAAAAGTTCGGTAAGAAAAATACCACACATGGGTCAAATAAATCAGATGACAATTATAATTTGTAGTTTAGTTTTTATTACCTCTGCAAACCAAATTCAAAAACATTTAAACACCACTGTCGTAGCTGACAGTTTTGGCCTTCAAATACCAATAATGCCAATACCAATAGAAGCCATAAACCTCTACATATAAAATTCTTTTATAACAGAATTGCCAGCAGTCAAACAAATTCAAAATAATTAAAACCATACCCATATTTCAATACAATTGACATCCGACTCCACAGCATGCATTTGGGTTGCCTGATCGAATGGAATTCTTCTTTTGCATTTGTATTAGACTAGCAAATGACCGCTACTTCGTCAGCGGATCTAGGGTAATATAATATTTAAACAACATTTTAAATTTGTATCTACGAAAAATTTTCGCTCCCATTATTATCAAGTTTCCTTTGCCAATCTCAGCAACTACTTTTAATATGTCATCACTTTGAAAAGTTCTTGTTGGTAAAGTGTCATATTTCAAATTTTAAAAAGAAATCGCTGCCTAGCCGGCATTACTTTCATACAACTACTTCGACACGTTTGGCCAAAATTAGTTGATCACGTGTCTTTTCTATGCATACAAAAAATTAATATTTAGTTGGCTTCATACAGTCAACATAACCTCCAAATTTCACCATAATACATTTTAGCGTTAACTTAGAATGAATAGTATTCTGCGACACGCTCTTTCCAGCACTCCTCACAAAATCCAAATGTTATGTCTTTTCCATAATTCGAATTTCGAATAGTTAATATTTGTATGACTATGATTTCGCACCAACATTGGTTATTAAAATGATCCAAGTTTGCTCCAACTTCCGTAATTATGTCCTGTAACCTGAGATCTACACTGAAAACCGCCCTCGTCGATCGGCAACCTCCCGTTTCCACTGCGCCCAATTCCAAGTTGCTGGAAGGTACATAACATGTGTCCAAAATTGAGGTATCATTTTGATTTTGCTATAATTTTTTTTCAAATTTGAATTTAATTTTAAGATTCTAAATACATTCCGGTTAGTTAATATGGAACGTTTCACGAAGGAACAACGTGTTTTTGTTATTAAACCATTTTTTTTAAATGGAAAAAGATTTCAAGATGTAATTAAGAAATTTAGAACAAAATTCGGTAGGGAAAATGCTCCAACAAACCGTGCCATCAAGCTGATCGTTGAGAAATCTGAAGAAAAATCAGAATTTATCAACGTAGGGGTCGTTCAACCGAAAATATAACAGCTGTGAGCAGTAGGGTTGAAGGTGATCCACAAACTTCCATTCGTCATCATTTACATCAACCGAACCACATTATTCAAAATTTTGCATCGTGATCTCCATTTACAAGATTATTAGATCCAGCTGACCCATGGATTAAAACCAGCTGACCACGCATTACGTCCACAATTCGTTTCTTAGGCTACAGAAAAACAAGAAGAAAATGAGAATTTTTTAACAAAATAATCTTCAGTGGCCGTCGGTGGTGCAATGGGTAGTGTGCGCGCCCCTTGTACTTGAGATCCTGGGTTCGATCCCTGCTCTGACCACCTTAAAATTTTTTCGACGGCGGTCACCTCGCATAGTGACGGCGACACTATCGAGTATTTAGCCATGAAAATGCTTCTCAAAAATACCGTTCGGAACCGGTGTAAAACTGTAGGTCCCAATCACTGAGAATAAAACTAGAAGGCGCTCAGCTCACTACTTGTGAGAAGCTCTCCCCGATTTATTTATTTTAATCTTCAGCGACGAAGACAATTTCCACCTCAATGGCTGTGCCAACAAGCAGAAATCCGTATTTGTGGTGAAGTGAATCCAAGAATTATCTTGGAGCAATCACTACATTCACAAAAAGTTACAGTTTGGTGTGGTTTGTGGTCAGGGGGAAACATCGGACCATATTTTCGTTTTGAAAACGAAAATGGAAATGAGATTACGGTCAATGGAAATCGCTATAGGGGTATAAGCCGAAGCTTTTTGTGGGGGAAAATTGATGATTTAGACTTACAGAATATGTGGTTTCAACAGGATGCTGCCATTTTTCACACAGCTACAGTAATAATGGATATTTTGAAAGAAATAGCCACCAGAATAGAAATAGAATTGGCCACCAAGATCATGCGATTTGACACCATTAGAGATGGTTTTTGTAGAAAGTGTACAGCAATAATCCCACAACAGTTCAGGTGCTTAAAAACAACATTATCGAGCAGATATCGACCATTCACAAGAGTTTATTGGAAAACGTGATTGAGAAATTTGTTAAAAGTTTGCGAGCCTGCCGAGGCATTAGGGGGGTCACTTGAC
Organism: Phaonia tiefii; assembly: GCA_963931995.1. Taxonomy (NCBI): domain Eukaryota; kingdom Metazoa; phylum Arthropoda; class Insecta; order Diptera; family Muscidae; genus Phaonia; species Phaonia tiefii. The sequence continues at coordinate 83,005,710 of OZ008368.1, read as the reverse complement.
CGATATAATTTGTCATTATTAACCGGAACCTATTTGAAATAAACTAAAATATAAATAGTTTTAATATCTCAAAAAAAAATCTATTTTTATTTAAAAATAAAACGGTACCTCAATGGTACCACCGTTTACTAACTTCGTGACCTTCGCTTGGTAAGAATTCTAATTAATACTATTTAGTGTCAAGCCTATTTCCTTTCACAGTACCACATTGTTAAAATTTCATTACAATCTGGCTATTGTTATCGGCTGTATACAAATTTTTTAAAAGGGGCGTGGCCCTACCCACTTTCCACAAAAAAGTAATTTTTATTGTACAACCAACATATGTACCAAATCATATCTTCATACCCCTACTGGCTATTGAGATATGACGGCTTCAAACTTCGGTTTGTACACTCACAGAAAAATTCGGTTGAGACAGCCGAATTAGCCGTAACCGAATTAAGAGGTTATCACAACCGAATTAGAGGTTGGCACAACCTCATCAGATGTTGACACAACCTCATCAGCGGTTGACACAACTTCATTAGAGGTTGACACAACATCATTAGACGTTGACACAACCTAATTGGAGGTTCACACAACCTCATTAGAGGTTCACACAACCTCATTAGAGGTTGACACAACCTCATTAGAGGTTGACACCAGTGTGCGGGCACACGCGAGCACCTCGGCTCTCAAAATTTAGAGAGCCGGAGCATAACAATTGCTCCGCTCTTTGTCAGATGACGAGCATTTCGTACAGACCACCCGCGCAATGACAGAGAACGCAGAGCCGTTCGTTTGAATTGCTCTTTCAGTACCGAGTCAAATAATGAGCACCACTTATTGATGAGAGAGAGAGATGCGAAAAAAAGAGAAAGCATTTAATGCACGAAGTATTGCCATACATTTGTGTTTGTTTTAATTTTAGCGATTTAGTAGTGCGAGATCTTATTTTCATTAGAATAATAAAAATACATATGTACGTAAATACATATGTATACAAATGAACAAATAATGATACAGTACAGTGGGTATAGAAATAAATGTAGAAATAAAAAATGTAATTCATTATTATCCCGTTTATTATCCCACATGGAATAACTTTCCCTAAAATATGTGGTAACACTGTTTAAAAAGCAAATCGCATCTCACACTCTATGGACTAATCGTAACGGTAGAATTTAGAGCAAATTCTCCTCAATCGTCAAAATTTTTGTGTATTTGTTAAGAGCTGATCGTGTAAACTGCCCAAACAAGAGCTTGCTTAACGACTGTCTCCGAGAACCAGAGCTGTTGTGAAATTCTGCCCGAGGGCATTGAGCATTCGACTGCTCCTCCTCTTTATTTTAAAAGAGAAAGAGCGCGGGAGAGCGAGAAATTTTGAACACTGGTTGACACAACCTCATTAGAGGTTGTCACAGCCGAATTAGAGGTTGGCACAACCTCATTAGAGGTTGACTAAACCTCATTAGAGGTTGTCACAGCGAATTAGAGGTTGGCGCAACCTCATTAGAGGTTGTCACAGCCAAATTAGAGGTTGTCACAGCCGAATTAGAGGTTATTACAACCGAATTTAGATACTGTCAAGAATGAATTATTAAAGTTTTTTTTCTTATTAAGTGATGATTTATTTCCTTGTATTTTTATAAATGAGTTAAAAAGCGAGAAAATAAAGTCATATATATGTGGTAATCTATATAAGTAGAATAATACATTTAATTTACATGCCTCTTCCAACCTTTATTGAAGTCCCGGCCATCGTGGGACACCGCACTAATTCTGACGTGTTGTATCGGTTGACCTAGGTCCAAAACCGTTTTGTATCCAGACTACCGCATATAAATCTGCTGTTGATATCTTCTTTAATAACATCCGCAAAATAAGACGGTTTAATACAAAATATATTCTACTTACCTTTTTAAAATAATATTTGATTATTAAATTTTAAACGTCAGATTTTAAATACATAGAATTATGTTGTGGTAACCGAATTGAAAATTAATTCGGTTGTACCTACAGAATTCATGAGAAATCCGGTTACAGCAACCGAATTGACGCCAAACTCGGCCGTTGCAACCGAGTAATTCGGTTATTGAAACCGAATTGAACCAAATTTGATAGTTACAACCGAATTGGTGCCAAATTCTGTTACTACAACCGAATTGAGGTCGGTTAAAACCAGATTCGGTTATCCCAACCGAATTAGGTAGCAATTTCGGTTGTTGCATCCGAATTAATTTGAAATTCTGTCGTTTCAACCGAAATTTTAAAAAAATTAGTTGACTGAGCGAATATAATTTGAAGATTCAGTTGTCACAACCGAATCAATTATGAAACGAGGTTGCTTCAACCAAATTTCGATTATGGAGACTAAATTCGGTCGTAACAACCTCAAGCCGGTTGTCGCAACCTCAATTCGGTTGTGGCAACCTCAATTCGGTGGTAACAGCCGAATTTACGGTTGCTACGACCTCTTTTTAAACAATTAGTTCTCTGAGTGTATGGACGGTGTCATGCCTCTTTCTTTAATTGTGTTCGTATATAGCCTATGATAGAAAACCGACCGACAGTACCTCACTGTGAAAATTTCATTAAAATCGGTCTAATATTATGGGCCATCTAACGGTTTGTAAAAAGGGGAGTGGCACCACCCATTTTACACCAAAAAGTAATTTTCCTTGTACGACCAACATATGTACCAAATCTCATCTTTGGACCTGTTCTTATGAGATATTGACATTCATGAGATATGGACATTTCAAATACCAAGCAGTATGGGCAGTGCCACGATTTTTTAAAAGGGTGGGTGGCACCGCCCACGTACCACTAAACAAATTCTCCTTATACGACCAACCGACGTACCAAATCTCACCTTCGTACCTCTCATGGCATTTGAGATATAGCCATTTCCAATTTCGAGCTGCGTGGGCGGGGCTACGTCCATTTTACCACCTTCCAGTCCGAATTTCCAAAAAAGCAACAAAATTTCAAGGTTCTTGCGTTAGCCGTTTGGCCTGGCTAGTGATCAGTGAGTCAGTGGGTTTGGCAGGTTTTGTCCTGAATTTTAATAGAGGGGCAAATAAAAAAACATATAGCTTACTACACTCAGTGACAACGTTGGATTCTACTGTTGAAATAATTTTGAGAATCGGAAATTTAGAAAATTACACCCTACATACAAAGTAACAAACACACAAACACTTCCTCCCTATAATATTAGTATAGATAAAGTAATGCAAATTAAAATCGAATGCTAATTAGAAAGTCCCAACTTGGTATAATACAAATTTGTCGGTTAACATTTTAAAATTAAAACACACAAAATCCGTTGATCGAATTTCTACGGCAATCAGTTTAATTCAATTTTAATTTGTTTAAATTCAAATTTCATTAATACCAGTGCAAACGATAATAATCGAAATTCAAGACTAATCAATTAATTCATTCATTGAAATCTAATATACTCCGAAGAACTAAAATTAACATTTTGTAACAGTCGTTGTTCATATGGTGAGCCACCTGACTTAGCAGAAAAGACACGCAGGGTAGCCCAAAATATGTCACCCTACCGAAAGATGCTATAACCTTGTTTTGTCAGCTTTGTTTTGATATTTGCGAAGTGAATGTACGTCGAAAAGCCATGGAACGCTAGACTCCTCAACAATGCGGAATACTCGTGACTATTTGTTTATGGAATACTTCGTAAGTGTTATTGACTAAACGTAAAGCCGCTCGCCTTGAAAAGACTGGAAACACAAGTGACAGAAGGGACACGGAATGCCACGTAGCAATATTGTCGCTGTTGCTGAATATAACTCGGATCAACTGTCTGCGTCAATCAGACGACGTGGCTCAGTTGGCTGCTACACGTTCATCTCTGCAACACATTTTTGGTAAAGGACTTGAAGATATTCCCTTACAACGTTCAAGGAGTCCATATCGCCAATCGCGTAAGCTCTTGAACCTCAACGTCACAGTGAACGATTTCCCGTCGAAATTTATCATTAGCAACGAGGCCCATATTCATCTGAACTGATTTATTAACAAAGAAAATGTAAACATCTGGGACACACGAACCTTGCAAAATTGTATCGCAAACCCAACTTCGACAAAAAGCTTCCAATTTATAGACCAAGATAACTGAGAAACTTCGATATCCTGAGTCTGCCACTAACAATGATTTCAGGACCTGTCGACTGGCGCTAAGTCCATGCACTCACAGAACCTTTTGATTGAAAGGAGGTTGTAGCTACCGTAAATACGACTGTTGACACCGAATTACAGTTGCCATAACCGAATTGAGTTTGTCATGACTGAATTTACTTCCCACAACTTAAATTCGGTTAAAACAAATGCCACTGGTGTCAACTTCTAATGCAGTAAGGGTACACTTTAATTCGAATGTGTAATGAGGTTGTGACAACGTCTTCGTTCAGTTACGGCTATTTCGGTTATTTTTTTCTGTGGATGTACAAATTGTGCTGTGGGGCATTTGGGGGCACCACATGACATGATAAGATTAAACTGACAGCAATTACTCTACGTTACTGTTTCTCACAAGTTTATCTCCCAGGGAACGATAATGAGAGGGACTTCTTAACGAGGTTAAGTTAATCAATGTTTGCAGCATACTGTATTCACCATTTGCTGTAAGAAAAAGAGTTTAACTGAAAATAAAAAAAAGTAGCTCAAAAAGTTAACTTGTGAGTCGGAGGTGTGATACTGGACCAAGAGCATGCCCGGCTGACTATTTGTGACGCTTGGATGCGAAAGCACACTCCTACACCCTCCAATCAAGTTCACCGACGGTACTTCTTTAAGCACTACTTCGTCGGGGATGGTAGCAATTTATGCTGTCACCAAATAGGACGGTCCTTGAATATCCCTGCCCCAGGCACGTACGTCAGGAAGGGTAACCCCTGTGGTAGTGTTTGAATATAGTGCTATTTTTCAAAAAGAAAATCCTGCATATGTACATGTCACTGCGATTACCCTCCGTTTTCTACCACCATTCGACGAAGTTTCAATACATCCAAATAGAATACCTAACATTTAATCAACCATTGCCCGAAGTTCAGTCGTAGGGCTATAATTGTCTTCAACCCTGCTGCAATTCCCTATACATGTAGGTGAGCTACCTAGCCTGAATCTGTGCCGATCTAAAGACTCGTGCCCAGTAATAGTTCTGTACTTTACTAATAGTTCTTTACTTTTTCTCCCTGCTGGTATTGCGCCTACACTTATACATTGACGATAAGAGAAAACTTCCATCCACACTCTCCTGCACTCTCTTCAGATTCTCGAAGCGCCTATTGTATACACTCCTCATCTTGAAAGCTATACTGTAGATTGGTATAACACCAGCGACATTTATTTCTGTTTCATCCCATATGGTCCTAATATAAGTCTGTTGCTACATTATAAGTTGCTGAGCTCAAACTATTTACATCACTGTTGATATCTGCGCTCTTTATGCACTCTTGGGGTTTGCAATGTTTGGCATGATCCGTGCCAGACAAATCGGGGTATCTGTCGAACAAAGCACGTTACATTTCCAATTTAGAGCGTCTTTCAGTCCCACTTCATTTAGCCAGGTCTTCACCGTGCGCCACCGCTTCACTCATATTCGTTTCCACTGGATCGATGTTTTTCCACTGGATTGACGTTTTTTGCTACAACACTCCAATGGCTATATCGTCGGGAAGCAGACAATCGAAGTTCTACTTGGAATTTGCGGTTTGGGATCAAAGACTAGTCTTTGTGGAAAACCTGCAGCTACGAACCGTTAAAAAAAAAAAATATTTTCCCATTACATCCCATGAAGGGATAGGGGAGAACTTCTCACAATCACTGAGCTATGCTCTTTCCAGTTTTTGCTCGATATTGTCGCCGTCACTAGGCGAGGTGGCCGTTGTCGAAAGAAGTGTAAGGAGGTCAGAGCAGGAATAGAAACAACGTTCTCTTGCACAACAGCCGCGCACATTAACCGTTGCACCACCGAGTGTTCAGCGTTATCGCTACTATAATTCACAATACGGTTAGCAAAGTCGCTCACAATAAGATCGCTCAGATATATCGCTGGCCACCAGTCTGTCGAGCTGAAAGAATTCATCACTCCAAATGTGATCACAACACAGTATTCCTTGTATCCACACCTCCAATGTGGTACCGGTAGAACCACCATGTGAGAGAATGTGTTAGGATGTAAACTCCTTCCTCCGTTTTCTAACTCACGCAGTGTTTACATTTACACGATTCCAAATTGTCGATGTAAAATTTCGTAGAATTGAGTGTAACTGATGCCGGTAAAATTAAACTACTACAATGCTTTCGACGAATAACTCGATTTAAAGTTCTTGATTGTCATTATTCCGTATATATCGTAATGTCTCACTTTTTGTGTTCATCACGAGTCTGGCTTGAGAATATGGAAGACTCTTTGAATGCTGGAAAACTACTGCCATAATCTGGCTTTCGGTGGTGCAATCGGTAGGTATGGGCAACAATTAAGAACGCGAGTTCACCTTTTTCACCGAACTTGTATATATACTTTAGCAATAATGAGATTGTTTGGGACACATAATTGAGAGACATGGCCATGTCGATGATGTTTGAACTTCTAAAAAAGTTAATTAAATTCATCTTTGATAGACGCTACTGTCCGCTATATTTGGAATGCACAATGTCTTTAATTATTGAATCTGCTTAAAACCATAATCAGAAGTCTTGATCGTTAGAGAACATAGTATATACGATTGATGATCAACCGATGGTATCAATTAAGGCATAGTAGTTAGGTATGTAATGATGAACTTGTCACGGGGTCATTCTAGTGAGTGTGCCTAAGAGAATTGTCTATTATGTCAACAAAACCCAAACATATTTCAATTAGAAAAATATTCCTGATCTTGTAAGCTTGTAGTATGAATTTCTCATACTTTAACTAAGAACAAACGAAATCGGTTATAAAATTCAATTTTAAATATTGGCTCAAAATTATTCCAGAAACCAAATTAAGTTTAAATTAAATTGTATGTACCCACCAAAAACACTTAAAAACTGTAGGAATTAATTGAACAATTTACCAATTTTTTTCTTCAGTAAAAAATTTTTTTCTTTAATTTGACTAATTTTAATTTTTGTTATTCGTTGAATTTTCATAATTTATGAATAATATGTCTAATTGTAATTCGTTGATCAATACATAAATTTAATAAAAGCAGGGAATGTTTTTGTTGAATCAAAGCTTGACAAATACAATTCTTTGAAAATAGGAATAAAAGATTTGTAATATTTACAAATGTTTTTTTGAAGCTAATGAATTAATTTTAAGTTTCAACAAAAATTTTATGTTGAAAAACAACAAATCTTGTTTTGTTACATCAGGTAAACTATTTCTATGACTGAAAATTATACAAAAAATTCATTGAAATCGGATGTGACATTGTGCGATATCATAGAATTTTTTTCTGTGTAAAAAATACTTTAATTACAGAGTTGGCATCCGATTCCACAACCTTCATTTGCATTGCATGAGCAAGTGGAAATTCAATATTTTTTAAATTGAAGTTTTTAGTAAAACAACAATTTTCAGTCAGCTCGTTTTTTTTTTTTAAATTCCACATCATGAGTTTCTCTTTGAAGTGACCAGCAATAATCTGATATCATTTTCATTTTATATTTTCCTTCAAAGCGTTTTTCAATTGTAGCCATTTCTTGGTGAAAATGTTCGCCCTGTTCATCGCTGAACTAGCTCAGGTCCAAGTGCGAATTAAGAAAATGAGTTTTTATGGACATGTTGCGGCTCATTTCACCATACGCACTTAAAAATTAATTAACAACTGTGACGTAGTCTTCACTTCCGTGATTACCAAGGAAATTATTGCATAGTGCAACAAAGCTCTTCCATGCACGTCTTTCAACAGACCTTAACTTGACTTAACTACCATCTCTCATAATTTTACGAATTTGAGGTCCAATGAATATACCTAAAATTAATTCAAATAGACAAAACGATATTAAAAAAAGTACTAGATGTGGAAAAAAATAATTTAATACCTCCTTTTATTTTGGCTTCACTTAGTTTTGGGAAAAAAATCGTTTTTTTCATCTGTTAGTCAGTTTCCTTTGTGCTAGTCGCATAGCGATTGGAACTGATGGTAGCAGATTGTTGTTATGCAGTAAAACAGCTTTCAAGCCTAGGTATCACATTAGAGATTTCATATCAAAGAATAAAAGATTACAAATTTTGTTCTAGAATACTTACTTCTACATGAACCATCAATGAAAAGTCGAGATTCCATCGAAGAATAATTGTGATTCAATCCTGAAAATAGTTTGGGTAATTTTTCTACGAAATTCCACTGCTTTAATCGCGACCCGAGAATTTCAGTATCTCGATTTGACAAATGTAAATCTCGGACGAGATCGGCGAAATCTGCATTTGAAATATAATTCCGTTGCGTTGACTTGGATTTGGATGGAACGCACCCTTAATGGTTCCGAATCTGTTTCAGTTACAATAGCAGATTTGCACGTTGTCGGATCATCATCATTCCCAGAGCTGTGCATTTTCATTCTGACGTTACGTGACATTTGTACGAAAAAATATTTTAAAAAAATATGAAAAAGTCATATTTTTAAAATTTTTTTTTTTATATTTGCGTAGGAATTAAGTAACACTTTATTTATTAAAGAAATTAAGAAACATCGACACGGAGGATTCAAAAATAGAAGCAAAAATATGTGCTGGCGTGACGTTACAAAAAAACAGTAGTGGGTGTTTGACTAGGATTACAAAATTGCAGACCCCTGCGAATTTGGCAAGACTTTTTATATGAAACTTTTTTTAGTAGCATTTAAATCAATATACGATTCTTTTCCAAGTTATACAATTTAAACATATTTTATAAGTTTTTTTTTTTATTTACCTTAGTATCTGTCGTGACGTTACATGACGTTACGTTACTTAAATTTCCACTGGAAAATTTTTAGTTAAAATTGTTATTAAAAAATTACTTAACGCAAATAAAATATGAATTTGAATAACACATGTAAAAAAAAAAACTGGTGGATAACTTTTAATTTTTCGGTCGGGGTGGACCTTTCTGTGGAAATGCCCATATTGCTTTCGTATCAATTACAACATTGGCGTACTTAATGTTTTTGCGCGTTTTAAAACTGTTTCCTGAAAAATTGGTTTGGTAAAAATAGCAATCATCTCATTTATGATGTGACGACTGATGAACCCAAGTCATTGGCGCCGTAAAAGGAAGGTTGAACTTTAATTTTTTGATGTGTTAACATCTATTGGCGCGGGTTGGGCAATCAATGAAAGTGAACACATGCAGACAACACACAGCGTTAACATCACAGGTTGTAAAATGTATGATGGTATTGATGTAGCGGCGGCGAACAAATAAGCAGGTCGTCGTCTCCAACGAGTTTTTTTTATCACATCGGATATATGGTTATATGGATATATGGTTAGCAATCACAAACATTCAATGCTCTGCTCTGTTTACATTTGACAAACATGATCATTACAGCGTTACACAATTTCATTAACCAAATTAAGAGGTTGTCTCATTAGAGGTTGACACAACCTCATTAGTGGTTGACACAATGTCATTAGAGGTTGTCACAGCTGAATTTGAGGTTGTTACAACCGATTTTCACAAATTAATTATTAAAGCCTTTTTTATTTTCCTGCATTAAAAAAATTACAAAGCGAGAAAATAACGTCACATACATCGGTAATCTATAGGGTAATGCATTTGTTTTACATGCCTCTTCCGGCCTTTTTTGAAGTCCCGGCCATCATGGGACACCGCAACAATTCTGACGTGTAGCATCAGTTGAATTAGGTCCCAAAACCTTTTGTATACAGACGCACACGAGCATTTTCCAGCATATATAACATGACTGACCTTGAAAAACTTGAAAACTGTTAATATCTGCTTGAATAATTTCTGCAAAAAAAAAGACGTTATAATACAAAACATATTTTACTTACCTTTGTTAATAACCAGAAAACAATTTTCACATTCTTTAATTCTTTTTAAAATAATATTTGACTATAGAATTATAAACGTCAGATTTGAAATATATAGAATTATGTTGTGGTAACCGAATTGAAAATGAATTCGGTTGTACCTACAGAATTCATGACAAATTCGGTTACAGCAACCGAATTGAGGCCAAATTTGGTGGTTGCAACCGAATTACGGCTAGATTCGGTTATTATGGCGGAATTGATACCAAATTCCATAGTTACAATCGAATTGATGCCAAATTCGGTTACTACAATCGAATTCATGCCACATTCGGTTACTCTAACCGAATTTTGTACCAATTTCGGTTGTTGCAGCCGAATTAATATCAATTTCGATTGTTCCAACCGAAATTTTACAATATTTAATTGACTGAACAAATATAATTGAAGATTCAGTTGTCACAACCGAATCAATTATGAAACGAGATTGCTTCAACCGAATTTCGGTTGTGGGGACTAAATTCGGTCGTAACAACCTCAATCCGGTTGTGGCAACCTCATTTCGGTTGTGGCAATCTCAATACGGTGGTAACAGCCTAATTTATGGCTGCTAAAACCTATTTCCAAATAATTTGTTCTCTGAGTGTAGTTATGCAAAATCCTGTGGTAGTTTCGGCGACCCATATGTATGCTTCAAAGTTTCAATTTTTAGCCTGATATTTTGCTTCCCTTTAGGGTTTTATATATGTGACTTCGTGAGTGGGTTCTGGAGTCACATGTGCATGACGAAATGTTTTGGTGTGAAGACAAATTTAACTTTCGGTCTAATGATCTCGTTTTAATATTGTTGATGTGTTAACATCTGTAGTCACGGGTAGGGAAATCTATCAAAGTAAACACATACAAACAACACACAGCGTTAGCATCACAGGTTGTAAAAAGTATGATGGTATTGATGTGGCGGCAGCGAACAAACAAGCAGGTCGTCGTCGCCAAAGAATATTGAATAGTATAGAGAACTCATGGAACGAATTGTATGACTCAAAAGCACTGGCGACATCTGGCGAATGATTCAAAGCGTATTACCCTCTTTTTGTCATAACTTGGTCCATTCATAATTTTGATGTGAAAAATTTATGCCTTTTGAAACATTTATGCTTTTTGTATTATTTTATGTAATAACATTGCCGAAATGGCGCATTAATATTGAAATATTCTATAAAGAGAATAAGACCCGTTTATGCTCTTTTACTCTGACTCTCTCCATGAGAGCGGACAAAGAGTCCAATAAGTTGTCTATACTATTCAATACTTTCTTTCATCGCTCTGTTTATGACGAAACAAAAACAATTATTTCAGTGAGCTAAATACTGATTTTTATTCAGTTGTATGCCAGTACTCAAACAAGTAGATCGTCGTCGCTCTTTTTATGACAAAATAAAAACAATTATTTCAGTGAGCAAAATATTGTTTATTTATTTATTTTAACAATATTACATCTAACGTTGAAACAGATGAAAGAAAAAAAAGAAAGTGCAATAGCAACAGAGCCTTCAGCACAAAAACTATTATTTTTTTTTATTTTAAAACATTTATGCTTTTTGTATTATTTTATGTTATAACATTGGCGAAATGGTGCATTTATGTTGGAATATTCTATACGGAGAATAAGACTCGTTTATGGTCTTTTACTCAGACTCTCTATATGAGAGGGGAAAAAGGGTGCAATGAGTTCTCTATACTATTCAATACTTTTTGTCTCACTCAAACAAGGCGGTCGTCGTCGCTCTGTTTATGACGAAACAAAAACAATTATTTCAGTGAGCTAAATATTGTTTTATTTATTTTAAAAATATTACATCTAATGTTAAAGCAGATATAAGAAAAAGAAAGTGCAATAGCAAAAGATCCTTCAGCACAAAAACAAAAGGTGTTAAAACATTGGTGTTAATGTTTGAAATCATCGCCAAAGTTGAAAAATGACAATAAAATTAAAAAATATATATATGTTTGCTGGACAAATACACACAGACTTCTCATATATGTATATATGGTTTGAAAGGCCCAAGTTTCTTCTTGTCAAATCCTGTCAGAAAATGTAAATCGGTTGAAAATCAACTAACTACAGGTTTATAAGTGCTCAAAGGTACTCAAAAGCAGATTCTTGTTTCACTCGAGAATACCTACAAGAGAAATTCTATCACTTCACAGGTATTTTGGACTGTCGCACCGTGTATTTGATCCATCATATCACATAAAAATCTTAAATTGTTTGTACAACTTTTAATTTATCCTTACAATCTATTATTTCTATTTTTGTTTTGTTCAATAATTCTACACTGCAGATCCGTTTTCTGAATTCCTCCTTCAGCAATCAGCATCAATAGCGATTTTACTTTAAATCATATTTAAAATAGTTTTACTTTTCTTCGTCTGGTCACTGTAACTATTATCCTGGCTTCTCACTCGCTGTTATGTAAATAGACACAAATTACTTCAAAATTTAAACCGTTTGTGTTGATTTCACTTGTCCAAGTCGTACATTCTACTTTTTACTTTCTTTAATTTTTTCCTACATTCTTTCTCTGCTTCCTCTCATATATTTCGCATTCACAGCACGATTCAAAAATTGTAATCGAATATAAACTATTCAAGATTTAATCTGCGCTCAAAAAACATGAAGATACATTCATTCATCCACTTCTCCATTCGTTTTCACACTAATGTGATCCAATAGAATGTCTTGTGTTTTTTGTTGTTCTGCAGGATTCTTTCCTACAAATGCGTTTTCTTGTATTTATATCCTAGTAGTGCGTTAGTTTTCGCCATTTTCCATATTGTCAATGAAACTGCTGAGTTCTTGTAATATAGTAGTAGTTAAACTCTAGAAAGGGAAATCCATATGGAAATGTGATTTCGAGGAGCTGTGCATTCGATGGAGAAAGGGACAGAGAGAGCGACAGAGAGCAAAATGTTTGCGTGATTGCACTCGGCATAGCTTTACAAATCTTTTATTGAAATTGGTTTGTATTATTTTTGTGCAATCTGGATGCAGTGAAAGATTGTGCTTGATATCAAGAACAGCATGTGAGATTTAATTTCTCATAAAAATATGGTCTTTGTTTCTCATAATAGATGGATGCAATTAAAATGAATGTGTGGCCGTCGGTGGTACAAGGGTAGTGTGGGTGGCTGTTGTACATGAGAACGTGGGTTCGATCCGTGCACTGACTACTTTACATTTTTTTCGACGGCGGTTACCTCGCATAGTGCAGGCGACACTATGGAGTATGATAAAGCTACTCAAAATACTATTTGGAACCAGTGTCAAACTGTATGTTGCAATTAGTGACTGTAAAAACTAAAACCCTCACAGTTCAATGGCTAGGAGAAGATTTCCCCAATTCCGTCATGCGATGTAATGGGAAACCAGGTTTTACAAGAGTTGTGCGATGCGTTGTCATGGACGGCAACTTCTCCATCAAAATTGGATATTTTTCGCAAACTCAGTTCATGGTTTTCCGTGGAAGCAGAAACGAAAGTTAGGCCATGAAGGAGAATAGTTTAGAGCTTTTTTCGTCTGCACCATTTCATTGTTTCTCATGAAATCTAAATAGGGGAACATAGACATAGAAGATAACATATTTCTCCAACCGGTTTGATCTTTTGATTTTTCCTTCCAGTTGGTAAATGCAAGTTTTCGCAAGGATTCTTTAATCACTCCAGAGGAGTCTTGGTAGTGCTATTATTCGATGTAACGTGAGTTCATCTTTGAATGCTAACGAAATGTTCTTGTATTGATTCGCTCGACTATGCCGATATCAGAAAACTATTTATACAGTTAGTGGCTCCTACGTCGGCCATACTCGCCATTATCTAACATACTTACAACCATTTATTTTTCGCAGCATTTTTCTTTCGATGTCTCCCAAGGCTGTTTATTCAGAGTGTAATTCCTAATTCCTTCTGGATTCTGGACAATACTGTAGCGACTTCTCGCAGTTTTTGTCTAATGATGTCTACATAAACATCATACGTCAGCAGCATGTGGCTTTTGTTGCCGATGGTTTTGTTAATTTTAACTGAAACGCTCCGAATTATGAACTCAATCAAAATATTATAGAGGTCACACGATAGGGCGTCGCCCTGCCCTGGGGTGTTTCCTCAGTGTTCGATATGAACCAGGGTTGTATTATGTGGGATAAGGTCCTACCTAGAAAGTGCTTGCTTAGACAGAAACAGCAAGCACAATTCTTCGTTTTATTTATATTTATAGACTGACGTTATTTCTACTGTTCACGGCAGAGTCGAGGTAAATAAATTCTTTCACTTCCTCTTTAGCCAGGCCTAAGGTATAAATGCATGGTTCATATTTGACGAGACGTTGCCTGATTGGTAGTCACGCGACGAAATTAAGGGCCTGGGCATATGAATCCATAGAAAATTTAATGATGGGGAAGAGGAAGAATCCACTGAACATCTTCTTCATCATCTCAGATAGGCGTAGACGTGATCTTGAAGTTGTTGGTTCTTACTAAATAGATATTGGATCTAATTAATGGTCTAACGCTAAATCTCGTTAGCTCGTGGTTTAAAAATTAGCTTATAATTTTAAGCGAGTCGTTTATCGACTGCCACTAACATTCCCCAAACACGTGTCAGCTAAGCACGAAGACCAACTAAAACTAAAGATATAGGTTCCTAAAGATTTCCCGTATGGCCCTATATCGTAGGCTTCCTTCAACATATTGTTGGAAGGTGTCGATTTGTTTTTTGAATATCTTATCGGTCATTGATTTGCTGGGTCCAAAGTAACACTCATAAGGTCCGATCAGGTTGCCATTAAATGGATTTAGCCTTTCGTACATTCGTCAGCCTAGAAATCAAACGGAGAATTCTGAGTGCAAACAGGTCTTATTTCTGGCTAAGCCAGCACTTTATAGTTAAGACCTTCTCTCGAGAAACCAAGATACCACTTCATCAGACTCCCATACTTACAGCTTGCGCACAACTCATGTTCATATCGGATACTGATGAAACACCACTGGGCAAGACGGCGCCCTACCGTGTCAACTCTAGAACATTTTGATTACGTTCATAATACGGAGCTTTTCAGTTAACATGAACAAAACCATCGGCAGCAAAAGCCACATGCTGCTCACGTATTGTGATTATGTAGACAACTATTGCGAGAAGTCGCGGTAGTATTTTCGAGGAGCTTTTATGTAATGGAGATGGGCCTTGTGCCATACATTCTTGCCACCCTTTTCACTTACGGAACATTGTGCAATTGCAGCGCATGTATTCATCTGACTACATTTTGTATACGAGCTGGTTCATGCACCTTGCCAGTTCATGACCGCCATCCTTACACAGCCCAGCCGATATTTCCAATTTTGAAAATGATCCCAGAGGGGGAGGATCTTGTACAAACCTTAGGGGAAAAGGAAGAACAGAAAATAACACGGGCTAAATTAACGACAATGTTATATAGTCAAATGAATAAAATGAACCTAACGAGTACAGACAAATTCATTTTAGATAAAATGAATAAGGCAATTCCTAAAAAGTTATAAGGATATTTTAATTGTTAATGCTGATAAGGGAAATGCAACAGTAGCTATAAAGAAATGAGACAATGACTCGAGAATAGGCAACATTGTTGGAAATACATCAGAATACAAGCTAGTGAGCAAAGATCCTACGAGTACACTAGAAAGGAAGAATAATAAATTCGTTGGGGAACTTCAAAAAGTAGGAATTATTAATCAAACACAGAAGAATAAACTTAAAACAACAGTATCCACAGAACCGAGTTTATATGGAGTTCCATAAATACACAACGAATATTTTCCATTAAGACCAATTTGCTCTTTTGTTAACTCTCCATCATATGAACTGTGTAAATACATTACAAACATCCTTAAAAAGATAACGGAAAATTCGTAATATAATATAAAAGATGCAATACAATTTAAGGACAGAATAAAGAACCAGAAGATTAATAATAACGAAATTTTAGTTTCGTTTCATGTAGTATCTCTATTCCCGAGTGTTCCCGTAGACTTAGCTATCAGAATCATAGAGCAAAAATGGAATACATTAAAGCAACATACAGACATTAATAAATCTTTATGTTTGGATATATTAAGATTTTGTATAGTGGATAACCGCTATTTCCAACATGATGGGAGGATATATTTGCAACAAAAGGGACTCCCAGTGGGTTCACCAGCTTCTCCAATAGTTGCTGACAACGTTATGGAAAATTTACTGGACTCTTGTATCGAAAAATTGGATATAAAACCAAAAATTTTGACAAAATATGTAGACGATTTATTTTGTGTCATTTCAGAGGGCGAAATAAATACAATTTTGGATGTTTTTAACAATTTCCACCCCAGTATTAAATTTACAATGGAAAAAGAGTCAAATTCAAAACTTCCGTATTTGGACACATTGGTGGTCAGGAGAGGGGAAAATTTATCAATTAATTGGTATCAGAAACAATCATCTTCAGGAAGAATAATCAACTTCCACTCGAAACATCAAAAACGTATGATTATAAATACGGCGAAAAATTTAATACAACGCGTGTTGACTATAAGTAATGTAGAAATCCACAAGGTCAATAAGGAAAGGATAAGAAGCATTCTCAAGGACAACAACTTCCCGAACCATCTTACCAACAGACTGATAAGGCAATTTGAGGATAAAGGACAACCGAACAGGGTTACTACAGATGAGCCGAAAATTTACAAGTCAATAACGTACATACCTGGAATAACACATTGGTTGGCCAAGTCAAAAATATTTGACGACAAGAATTATACATTAGCACACAAAACATATAACACAATAGGCAGAATATTTAGTAAAACAAAGGATAGTTTGGACAAATTTGATATGTGTAATATATTATATAAAATACCATGTAAAGGAAATGACAACGAGATTTGTAACAAAGTATATGTAGGGACTACAAAAAATAAACTAAAAACACGAATTGCAGGACACAAATCAGATCAGAAATACAGGCACATTTCTACACAGAAAACAGCATTAATATCCCATTGTGCTAGATTAAATCATTACCCAAACTTTCAGGATACAACGGTTTTAAATAAAGAATTATAACCGTCGTTATATTTTAGAAATGCTACAAATAATTACTACACCAACATTGAAAAGAATTAACTATAAAACAGATACAGATAATGTAGCCCAAATTTACAGACATTTAATTAGTAAAAAGTAGATACATTTAAGTACAAATTGTTTATCAATCTAATATTTTTCTTTGGGTTAATTTATATGAACTTTTTATGAACATTATTTTTGTTTGTGTAACTTCAGAAAATTTTGAAAAAAGGCGGGAAAATTTGTTTGAACATTTTTAAAGTGACATATTTTTTTCACAATTGTTATTTTGTTTTAATTGTTAAATATTGTTTATATCTCCTGATGATGCTACACAAAGGAGTAGCGAAATATCGAGGAAAATAAATACAACAGCAGCAAATCTGACCTCAAGCTCGAAGAATATTGATTATTTAATGGAGAAAGTTTAGCGCAAACATTTTTCTCAGTTGTCCTCTTGTGGTTTGCTGAACCAGCGAAATTTTCCCATGAATTTGACGAGGGTTTTAATTGGAGTATCTGCTAGGTCATTGAGGTTTTCGAAGAGCCTGCCCCCAGGAAGGGTAGACGATACTCTTGCAGTCCTCTACATGAACGAAGCAAGTGCTGCACTGACTACTTCTCTTCTTCATCTAAACAATTTCTGCAGAAGTCTTTATATGGAAGTTTCATATATGCAGCCATGTGGCCTATCACGTAGTGTCCAGTTATGACTCCTGTAAGACTGCTGAGTGTGTTCTTCCCAAGCGAAAGCAGCCCTTTGGTATGTGTTCTATCAATGGCCGGCCAAAGAAATCGAGCTATACAGAAAGCGCAAGAGTCAGTGACTAATGTTCTTATTACCCTCAGTGGCAGGAATGATGAATGACTGACATATTGTGGTTCTGGAATTAGCGATTCACTTAAGGATAATTACTATTTCTCTTTTATGCGGTTGGTGGTTATGTGTACGTTCACCAAGTACATGCTGTAGTAGATGTCACGATTTGCATGTGCTGCCCATTGCATTTCCTAGATAGCAGTAATGCCAGTTTTCTAATCTTAAAGGACATCTGTCAGTTGGATGGTGGCAACGGGTCTGCATAATATTTTAGCATTTAAAGTGCGTATCTGTAAATCGTGGTTCCCATAACATTTTCGGCAGTTGTGAAGTTATAGGGAGGTGCAATGTATTTTCATTGTCAGTATAAACGGTAGCGGAAGGCAAGCCCAGTCGACCGTACCTACTGCCGGGATGATTCATCACAGACACTCATTCTGGGTCACACACTGGCCAGTATGAAGAGCTCAATGAGTCTATTGATCCAGGATTTTCTTCTTCACTTCCCTGAACTTATCTACCGTCGATCAGTAGTGTTGGTTCACATACCTTCTAAGTATATATGCTGTGTAGGACTTGGATACATTCAGGGTAACAAGATGCCAGTAATTACAGCATTGACAAAGGTGAGATAACCTTTAGTTCACGCAGCTCCTATATGCACACGCTTAAACTCGCACATCTCATCAAGTGAGGTACCTCAGAAGGAGGTTCTGATGAATCCACTAGTTTGTATTAAATGTGGCCTTCACAATCGTTAGCAAGAAATTTGAGAAATCTAATAAATAGGGAAGTCCTGCCACTGGAGACACCGTTACCAATAATATTTACTTAACTCAATAAATTTTATGTCGACACTGGCATCGATCATGACATCATCTCATTCTATAGAGGCGCCACTGAAAAAAGCTTTCACGCTTATACTTTCATTCTTTCCTTTCCATAACCAACCATAACCTGCTTCTGACGATATAAAATCTAATGAAAACTGGACGCTGAAAAAAATCGAGCACAGCAACATATTGCATCAAACACGTATATGTTCGTCAGTTAAGCACACTCACTGGCATGACTAGTTTCGAACTCTTTGACAAGTTCATCATCAGATGCCTAACTAAAAAAAACCCCCGTTTCCCATTACATCCCTTGAAGGGATTGGGGAGAGCTTCTCACAACCAGTGATCTGAGCGCTTTCTAATTTTTCACTCACTGATTGGGACCTACAATTTTAAACCGGTTCCAAACGTTATTTTGAGAAACTCTTTCATAGCTAAGTACTCGATAGTGTCGCCATCACTAAGCAAGGTAGCCGTTGTCGAAGGGAATGTAAGGCGGTAAGATCAGGGATCGAACCCACGTTCGCATGCATAAGAGCCGTGCGAACTAGCCATTGCACCACCGACCGACCGACGGTGCCTGAATTGGTACCATCGTTTGATCATCGATCGTATATATACAATCTCAACAATAATCCCCTTCGATCCGGACGTCGCTGATCTCTTGCAAGACAGTAACACTGAAAGATAAAACCTACCACGCTCTTATATTCTACCATTGCACACAGTGCTGCCTCTGGCGACAGCGTACCCAATAACGCAGCTGTTATGACTTTACGTCTTTCCTCCACATGTCCTATTTGGCAAATGGAACAATCCACTGGTGATTCCAATCGATCCGGACCTCGCTGGTAACTTGCAATGTTGTGTCACACAAAGTTAATAAACTTCCGCGCTCTTATACTTTCATACCTCTATTTCTCTCAGTGTATACGTTTTTAAATATAGCAGCTTATCCTCAAGACAATTGATATAAAAGAAAGCATTTACTTCATAGCAATTGAAACAATCGATACGGAAACTTGAGAAAAAAAACGTATCCTCCTTCATTTTAATTTCTATAAAAACGATTACAATTTCTTCAGTATATTCCCAAATTGTGCGAAACGCAATTGCAATTGAGATTCAAAAATAAAAAGGAATAAAGCAGAAAATATTGAGCACAGAAACCTAATAACCAACATTTTACAAGCTTAATGCCAAGTACTGCAAGGATACACTTTCAACAATATCGAAATACAATTGAGAGTATTGCAAAAAGTGACAGTATTAAGTAATAGTAGGATCTTATATCTGCCTCATCATCCCCGTCATTATCATCAATGCAAAATTAAGCACACACACACACACATAAACCAGGAGGCAGCATCACAGCCCATTTTGTCAGCTAGAAGGACTAGCGAGAAATGTCGTACAATGATTGCAAGAAATGCAACGACGGCAAGGAAAAGGATCAAAAATTAAAGAAAAGAAAAACTCGTAATTTAATTGATTTGCTGTTAATTGATTTGATTTTGTCATGATTCGAGTGCAAACCCAAATACACACGAATAAAAAAGAATTTCAAATGACTTTTCTACTTTAGTCAATGTCGTCCAATGCTCCATCTCTATCTCGCTCTCTGTATCCTTTTTGCGCGAGTGAAATGCATACAGGGAATATGGATTGAGTATCTATCCCTATATGCAACAGCAATGTACAAACGCTAAGGACCACGATATTGTAGAGGATATTCTAAGGAAATTAACTGTTAGACGCTACAGATATGTATTCCTCTTGCCACTATCAATAGTGGCAGTAGTAGCAACACTCCAACTACAGCAGTCCTTCGCCAAATTGCCAAAGGATATTAATTGTATGTTTGATTGCGCATACGGATACTGCAAGTGTTGTGTCACATGTATTGTGTTAAAATCGTATTTAGAAAGAGGATGTCGGAAGGGGGAAATTAGGTCAAATATATGTGCAGCTTTAAGTGTAATGATGTTGTCCTTCAATTTTGCTACTAATATGATGAACTTTTTCTGAGTTTTTCATTTATTAATGGAGGATTTTTTAGAAAAATATAAACATGAGTTCATTAGCGCATCAAATTATTCGGATAACTTTCAGCAGTATACCTGGGAGCAAAAAAGTTACCCACCCGGTTCAGACGAGGAAACAACTTTTTTACCAAGCCATAAACAGCACAATGTGATGAAAAAAATAAAAATGGTTTCCCATTACAACCCTTGAAGGGATTAAGAAGAGCTTTTCAGAATCAGTGAGCTGTGCGCTTTCTAGTTGTTACTCCCATTGAATGGGACCTACAGTTTTACACCTGCTCCGAACGGTATTTTGAGAAGCTTTTTGATGGCTAAGTACTGGATAGTGTCCCCATCACTAAGCGAAGTGACCGTCGTCGGAGGAAATGTAAGATGCTGTGAGCAGTAATCGAACCCACGATCTCATGTACAGGAGCCGCTCACACTAACCATTTCAGCACCGATGGCACAATGTGATACAGTGGCAAAAGCTTGATGTAAACCTAACAGCTATTAGCTTTATTTAAACTTTTTTTTCCCACTTCAAGAGTAACTGGATTCGAATCATTTGTGCCTTGATTTATAACTTACTTCTGGGCCTACACTTGAGTCAGTAGCTACACCTGTTTTGAGTTCTTCGCGTTCTCAAACAATACCTCAATTTTTCGATAAGAAATTCGGGTTGCGAACAAATTTACTCAGTGTTCTCCTATCCGTTCACCCCGAAGTCCTCCAAACTACGTATATTATCGTCTTGGAGGCGAGGCACGCCTCCGAATATGAGCTCTTGGCTACTAGCCAGGAAACTGTCAAAAATCTTCCAAGCAACAGTAAGGGTGCCTCAGCTAGAAATTTAAATGCGAAAAGTGCACAAGCAGTCCACTTGGAAACAACTGCAGAGCCGATACCGGTACGCCTATTATTTTCTCGAAAAGAGTGAGGCAAATAAGCAGGCTGGATAAAAGGACCTCCGTAATGAGAAAGACGAGGTGGAATATATAAAAGTAGTGAAGTTGTACGAGCAGCACCTAGCCACAAGAAATTGCTCGGAGAATGTCACTCCGGCCAAGAAGAAGGAGACTAGCACAGTATCCTCGGCCAAGAGGCCAAAGCATGAGATGGAGAAGAGGACAGCCAATGAAGATGTGGTCAAGGATGACCCCTCCCTAGTATTGGTTGATGAGAAGAGCCAGAATAATTTGCAGGTGGGTGAGTTGTTGGGCTGATCGAGGCTAAATTTAACCTAATAGTGATTGATCGCCTTACGGCCAATCAATCTGTTGTGCAACCAACATCCGACTAGCCCCTAGTGCTCAGGGCTTGCAGGGTAATCAGGTGCGACGATGTGTCCTCCAAGGATTTCCTTTCACAATGCTCTGTTAATATTCGCACTGCAAGATTGGGCTTGAAGCTCAAACTTATTCCACCAGTGGGAATTCCGTGTAGACCAGGAGGTCTTATCTGGTTACCAAAGATATATGGCATAAGCAATGATATGCTTATATAGGTACTTTAAATGCAGAATCCTTTGGCCAGGATGGACAATTGACATATTTTACGTGCCGAAACACCAAAACAAAACCAACTAGAACTATCCCCTTACTTATCAAGGAGGATAGCATGGACGAGCGTCCTGAAGTTCGGCACAAGACATGCCAAAATAAAGATATTCTCGAAAACAGCCACAGAAAATGAGGTGGACGATGTAATGGGAACCGACAGACTGCCGGAAGAAGACGCCAAGAATGACGTCATAACTCAAGTATATAGAGTTCCTCGAGTAAATCTGAAACTAAATTAGCATAAGGTAACTTAAGCGTCTGGTGTACCATAATATCTCATGAAGTGATTGAGGACAGCTTCTAGTTTTTAAACTCACAGATTGGGAGCTACAGTTTTACACCGGTTCCGAACTGTATTTTGAGAAGCCTTTTCATGGCTAAGTATTCGATAGTGTCGCCAACACTAAGCGAGGTGATCGTCGTCGAAAGAAATGTAAGGTGGTCTGAGCAGGGATCGAACAAGAGCCGCGGACACTAACATTGCACCACCGACGTCTACTTTCACACAAACTATTCTAGTGATATACCCAAGGGCCTAATTATGTATGACGGCAATGGTCAAATGATATCGGTATGTCGATATGCTGGGGCATTGAACATTTAATATACCTACATTTATAAATCTTGGCTACCGACAAATCGTTAATGAATTCGATATCGTTTCTTTCATAGTTAGCCCCCAGGTATTGTACTCTATTTCATTAATGGCGTCTGTGTACATGGCGAATAATAGATTCATCCCCGGAAGAGTTTAAAAGTGTTTTGCTTGCAACTGCAGTGAAGGTGCAGGTCTGATTTTATTACATGCGACTTGGGGTAGCAGAACAATCAACGGCAGAGTTGAGTTTCTTTTTGATTTTATTGTGTCTACTAACCTACTAAATTGTAATAGCTTTAATAAAATATATTTACTTTTCCGAGATTGGATAAAAGCAAATATTGGGATGAACATCTTTAACATAGAGAATTGGAGAGTATCGGTTGAATGTTCTTGCTCCGGTTATAAACTAATTCTCTTCAATATTTCTAAGGCAGCCTCCAACCCGGAGGTCTTTCGCAACCTGAGGAAACCTAACTAGGATAAATTCGCGAGCAGACAAACTTTGAATTGGACAACGCTGCGGGAATGTTAGAGACGACCGTGAAAGGCGCCTTCAATAAGTCATGACCAGTTAGTTGGAAAAAGAAAGAGCGTCCATCATAGTTGGGCACAGAATTAAATGAGCTAAGGATAAAGGCAAGAAATGCTCTTAATCAGTGTTACATAAGCAATGACTGCAAACCCATCAAGAAAGCATAGCGAGAGTATAAGAGGGTCATGAGAATGGCCATGAGGACAACATGGAGATTCTATTGTGAGTCGATTGAAAGCCTCAAGGAATCTTTATGATTGCACAAGATTCTCTCCAAGGCTCACTCAAATCCATACTTGATACGGAATCTGGATAGGTTATGGACTGGGTTGCCAGAGCGAACCCTAATGCCACTACTGGATACACACTTCCCGGCTATCGGTCTAGGGAATAGTGATAAATCGTCGACAGTGGAGGTGGGAGACGATGATACAGCGGATACATTGATTAATATTAAAAAATTGTGTGGGTTTTAAATAGTTTTTCGCCAAACAAATCGCCACACCCCGACGTAATTCTTCCGATTATGTTGTAGAAGATAATAACGTTAGTTTCCCTTTGGCTCAGAGCATTAGTTTATATGCCAGTTTACGATTAAATAACATTCCAGAAAGTTAGAGAACGGTGAAAGTCATATTCATCCCCAAGGCTGGGAAGCGCGGCCACGAATCTGTGAAGGATTTTAGACCAAATAGCCTATTAGCATTTATACTCAAGACTTTAGAAAGAATTTTGGATGAACATATCTGATTGCAGCCAGCAAGCGTATATGAAGGGAAAGTCGTTGCTACACGAAGTAGTTAGAACGACCGAAAGAGGTCTCTTCTATAAACAATATACGGTGGCAGCCTTCCAGTATATGGAGGTTGCTTTACGAATGTCAAAACGGAAAGTATCATACAAAGAATATGAATGTCGGCAAAAGCATTGTGAGTTGGATAGACTCAATGCTGCGGACTAAACGGATAAATGCTCAGCGTGTAAGGTATCGGCTACTAGGTCAGTCTAAGTATTCCGGTGCACCTCAGAGTGGAGAGATAGCACCACTACTGTGGCTAGGGGTAATGAACACTCTATTGGTGGAATTGGTTAACAGAAGGGTATGAGTAATCGCATGTGCGGATGATGTCATGGTGATGGTAAGAGGTGTCCTTATCTTGAGATGTCTTGGGAGAGATCAGCACCTGGGCCCCTGGCTGTAATCTAGGCTTTAACGTAGATACAACTGATTCCCTACTGTTCACAATTAGGCGAACTATTCCACAATATCGGCCAACCTATTCAATGATAAACAATAATATTTCGCGACGTGAGAACCAGGGGGTTCTATCTGGCTTTTTCAAAAATGTTCAGGAGAGCATTTTTAAAGTTCGGAGTTATTTCTATACTATTTAAATAATAAATATGAAAAAGAGAACACAAGAAATCACAAACTAGTTCAGTTATTTATTGGAATATAAAATTTGTTTCATCAAAAGTTAAAATAAAACACAAGAAAAATTAACTTTTTTAATTACAGATTTCAGATAGAACCTTTCGGAACTTAAACTTAAAACTTTTGCAATAATTATTCATTTATAAATTTTGTTTTTATGCGATTACAAAATTGTAAAATAAATATAAGTTACATAAGAATTATTCATTTCCTTAATGCAATATAAAAGAACATGTGAAAAACAAGTTAAAAAAAACAAAAAATAAATATTCTTTAATGTGAACCTGCACATAGAACCTTCTGGTTCTTAAAAATTCAAATTAGTTTTTTCAAATGAGTTTATCTAATTAAAAAGTGTGTTATAAAAATCTACGTCTATGGAAGGCATCCACTTAAACATACTCTTTAAATCATTTTCTTTGTCTTTAGTTAGTTTTGGCACACATTTTGATTTGTTTACAGCTGGAAATATAGGATTCGAAGTGTGGCGTGTGAGTGGTTTTTTTAGTATTGAAACATTTTCCCATACATGGAATATGTCATATCTCTTTAAAGTAAGCTGAGAAACTTTGGTAAATGGTACATTACTGTAGCTTAATGTTTTTGCTGGCGATTGAAAATCAAAAAAGTCACTGGAGCTCATCTCTATGATACGGTAAGGTTGTTTTCTGTTGGCTACCAGTAAAATTCGTAACAAAGACACAGGTGACCAAACTTCTGTTAATTTAAGTTTTTTTTCAATGTTTGAATGGATATTGTCGACTTCCTGAATGCATGAATGGCCAGGGGTAGAATATTTTAAAGTTATAGTCTGAACAAATGAGTTGTTCACAAGAAACGATGCAATGGCAAAGGAAATTACAGAATTTCTATTTTGCGGCACGCAGCTGTCACTCCATAAAATTAAATCTTTCGCATTTGAGTAGTCCAAACATATTTTAGAGAGAATCTTTACTAAAGCACTGGCTATATCGTTTCCTGTTCGACCACACAATCCCTCATGCCAAATTGCACAGTAACCATTTTTAACATTTCCGTCTGAAGCATGGGCAGTTAGGTTGTAAACGTTTAATTTACGTTTATAGTAAAAACAACTTACATTTCCTCTTGGTAATGATATAACGTTTTGGAGATCAAAGCATATAGTCAAAGTCTTGCTTTCTCTATCTGATTTTCTTTCTGTTCTCATAAACGATTTTTCGACCACTTGGTGTTCATATTTTTCATTCAATTGCTCTGATAATACGCTTTCCTTCACAGCCATATTATATTCCTCGGACAAATCGCATCTATCAGATTTAGGAGCCAAAAAGTCAATATTATATTCGGTATTAAAAATCCATCTGTACATTGATTGCTTTAGAAATACTTTGCTCATCACATTTCTCAACATATAGATCATACATCATTGCTAAGTTAAGACTACTGCATAGATACTCTTTATTTGTCTTAGCTCGACAATAGTGGGACTCAGTTTTAGGAAATGATTCTATATGTTTTCTAACGATGTCCTTGTCATTTCTGTCAATGCGTTCTCTGGTTTTTTTACCTCGTCCATCGCTTTTAGGTACGCCTGTCGTTTTATCTTTTTTTAAGTGCATATTGTATACAGTTTTTGACTTATTAAAAGAGTTTCAAGGAAATATTGTTTACACACTCTTACAAATTCATTGTTGACTTGGAAAGAATATGTGAAACTTTTTTTTTCCTAGACACGTTCACATCGCCTGTTTTACATAAATTGCAATTAGTATTTTGTATAATAAAATGTTGTTTGCCATTTTCATCCAAAGAGTAAAATGATTTCTTTAGAGATTCTCTGTCAATTTTGCTTATTTTGCCGATACATTTCCACTTACACTCACAATCAACATGAAAAAGCTCCTTTTCTGCAACGAGTTTACCCGAAGTATTGATATATGCTTCACCTCTTTGGCGCTTTCCCTTGCGAATATTCTTTTTCCATGTTTGGGGATTTCGTTTCCTTTTCCTTGTAAGCTTACGTGATTTCATACGACTCCGTTCTTTTGTGTTTACGCTTTCGGTATTGCTATATGCAACGAGGCTTCGCGCTCCTGGCTGCATTTCATCATTATTTAATTGCCGAACTCCATCAACGGCAAAGCACGCATTCAAGCTCTGCAGTTTGTCATCAGTTGTTTCATCAGCGGTTAAAAAATTTTCGGAAAAATCTGAAGTTGAGGTGTCATCATAAACAAATAATCTACAAATGAACATTGCATACGAAACTTAATTAAAAAATTTAAAACAATAACAGCCTATACTCGCTTAAATTTAATATGCTTAAACTTAAAATCAAGCTCTCAAGTGATTGTGAAATTTCGTTATTGTAAAGTTTTGCCGAAAATGTCTATTGGGTTGCAACAAATTTCGCTCAGAAATACAGAAAACAGCTGTTTAGAAAATTCGCCTCAGTCATCACTTCGTGATATTTTTAAAATAAATTCCATTTCATGATAAACTTACTTGCGTTTTGATGATTTATGGTTGAGTTTTTCTTTCCAAGGCTGAATATCAGATCCACTGTCACTAGGTATTTCCATTTTGTTTATATTATAAGATATTTTAAGCTTAGACACCCAAAAATGAAATGATCAGCACAAACACTTTCACAACATTGAAGTTGGCTGCAGTCAGAACCTAGTCATCCGTGCTGCCACCTTTTCAATATTTCCAAATTCATTATTAACATAATTAGGGTATTCACAAGGTATCCTACTTATTGTGCTTTTTGTATTGTCGTAATCATTTAGTTTTATAAATTGTGTAAAAAACAAAAAAAAATTTCATTCCCACGGATCAATTCCAGTTGTTATTTAACATTTTTGAATTTTTAGAAAACCTAACTCAATCAATTTATTCTATTTTTGGAACACCATTGAAATTGATTGCAGATAGAACCTTTTGGAACTAAGTGCGTCCACTTTTTTGCATATAGAACTAAATGGCTATGTTATTATTACTAAAATTATAAGTGAAAATACAAAAAGGGTTTCATTAAAAGATAAAAACCATTACAAAGAATAAATTCCAATCAAAAAACGCAAAAGTGAAAAAATGCCAGATAGAACCCTCTGGTTCTCACGTCGCGATTTGTCGGATAGGGCGACGTATCTGGTTGTAATTCTGGATCCGAAACTCAACCGGAAACTTAATATCGAACACAGAGTTAAGAAGGTGCAAGGTGCCTTCTACGCTTGAAGAAAACAGAAACAAGAAAACAAAGCTCGCAGATAGTATTATAGATGAACACTGCGGTGGTTAGACCCGTTCTGACCTACGGAATATCGGTGTAATGGCCGGTTCTAGAACAAGATATAAAACGGTCAACAGTACGCGGTGGCGAGATTGTTGCATTATAGACTTTCCTCTCATATGATCTCAATATGATGATTTGCTTCGGATTGAACTGTTGGTAAAAGTGTAGTGACAAATAGAGATTTGCGGCTTGATAACTGAAATGCCAGATCAAACGAAGCTAGGGGCATGGCAGGCTTCTGTGCAATTTGCCTAGTGGGGTTATACCTAAAAGAAAGGACTATGGTAGTCCAACGCTGAATTTCCATAAAAACTGCATAGCGGTCATACCACATTGAGAAAAGATTGAAACCCAATCAAAATAGCTGAATGTTGACATATACATTTTTCCGGATGGATTTAAGAAGGATAGTGGAGTGGAAACTGGTGTACCTGGATATTCCCCGATCAAAAGGCCAAGAACCAGATTGATCACCTGGTAATTGATGAAAGGTTGTCTACTAGCGTAATTGAAGTACATGTGATCCGACGAGGTAATATCGATTTACATCAGTACCTTGTTGCAGCAATGGTTCGCATTATGTTAAGCAGAGCGAAAGTCATACGAAACCAGATATTTGGAAAGTTGGATATCGGAAAGCTGCAATTACCAGTGACATACATGACCTATGCAGTGAAAATCACACAGATACTAGCTCAGCATACAACCCCCGCCTCATGATCCTGAAACGCAGAGGAAGTACATTTCCCACTCTATGAAAACTGCTGAAGAGATCTTACTTGGTTACGAAAACCCGTTTATAGACAAAGCGTGGTATGGTGAAGGGTGTATCATGGCAACTGATGAAAAGAACGCTGCTCGTATGACAATCTTTCGGTCAGTTGCAATACGGGCCGTAACAGAGCGGTATATGGAGAAGACAGAAAACCGGGTTGTTATAAAAAACCTTTGTGGGGAATGCACGAGATTGAGTAAATTAAACCTTAAAGAATGAAGAATGAGGCCCATAAATTCAACTGAAAAGAAAAATCCAAACCAGAGAATGTTGGGAACATTGAGAGATTTCTTCCCTGCTTTATTTATCCCAGAAGACTTCTATATAGATGAAGGTGTGGATCACATACAGGACGGTGGCGTCAACTACCCCTTACTAGCCAATTTGGACCAGACTCTCCTAGGCAATTTTCCGGCTTAAGAACAACAACGCCGCTGGTTAGAATAGACTACCAGCTAATCTGCATAAGGCTATGAAATGGAAAACTGCATGCATCAGCTCATATACAAAATCAAGCTTTACGAATGCATGCTCGACAATTGAGGTCTTAGTATAATATGTCCTATTTTCGAAAAATCAACCCCCGTATATGAACAAACTATCGTGGAAAAAAACATTTATGCATCGCATACACTGCAAGAAGAACGCTGCGTTGCACGGATGAAACATTTTCGTTAATGTGTTTACATTGTTATATTGAAAAGAGTCGTCTATCCGACAATTTGGTGGTCGCTGCAACGATCTTTGGCTATTTTTCATTTCATTGCTGCAACAGCTTATTATTCGCTCATGGAACAATTTGATTTAATTTGCATTTTGTAGAAAAAGGGTTAAAAATTAAAAAAAAATACAGTAAAGGACTTTTTGTATAAAATACTTATATTTGGTTTATCTTTTACTATTCATAGTTTATGTTTATTACTTATATATTTTGGAGGTATGTCAACATTTTTAATTGACGTCACAATTTCGTTGTTGTAACGAAACTAAATTCTATGAGGGTAAAGAGAGAAAAACAGACTCAAAAAAGAGCGAGCGTAAAAAAGAGGCCAGCAAGAGAAAATGGTGAGCGTTAGTGGTGGGTCACGTAGACATCTTACATCAGTTCTTTTGCAACAACCGAAAGTGGTAGACATATTTCTCCGCCGGAATAATTCAAATATATTTGTTAAAACATACTAATTAGTTATACTTAGTAATAATCTTTTATTGTGACAAATAAATTGTTTGCTGTGATCGTTTGTATAAATTGAGTGTATATAAATCAAAAAGATAAATAAACAGAATACAAGGAGCAACACAACAGAAAAGAAGGTGATGCATCGATAGGAGAAAAACTTTTATTTGTGCGTGGCGGTACAAATCGCAACAAAATGTTAGTATTTTTGTGTTTTATCCATAATTGCGGGCAGTTGAAGTCAACGAAAACGAAGAAGTCAAAGAAAAAAAGTGTTTCAAGTAAGACGAACATAAAAAATAACAATTTAATGAACAATCAAATGAATCCAACCGAAATTTTAAAAAATTTGATTAAACTAAATAAAAAAGCAGTTGAATAAAATGCTTACAGAGCGATCACTGTAGTAATGACGGGGAGATTTGGCGCTGCAATTGAATGACAGAACCCTTAACACAACAACAACTGCATGGTTTAGAAAAACAATGATCCGGTTCTATGTTAAAGGAGTAGACCGTAGAATATAAGTACAGCTTATATTCATGGTAAGTACAGACATAGATATGTACATATCTTAGAAAGAAATCTTAATAGTAAATTCCACATATTTGTTTTTAATTGCAGGACCTGAGTTCGACGACCACAATAACACTCAACCCCTCAACTACCACACCCTTCTCCAGGCGAGTTTCGAAACAAAAATTTAAAAAATTGTTATGAAAACACCTGCAGTGTAATACTAACAGTGTATTTGTATAACATTTCAATAAATAATTTCAAACACGGTTCAAAACAATGATTACTGCAATGAAACAAAATCATTGTAGTAATGAAAAAGATTCATTGAACAATGACTCAAATTCATTGAACAAATTCATTGAAGCAACGAAACAAATTCGTTGCAATAATGTAGCACATTTATTGCAGCAAAAATCATACAACCATACTACACAGTAACGAACAACTTGCAGTTGATGAACACATTTGCATAGCGGGAATGAAACTGTGCGTTAGCTCACTTTCGATGACAAAAGTTGTTGTGGTGATGAAAATTGTAATCCCTGTGACGTTGCTTTTCCGTTAAGCGTACGCGGTCCTCTCGAACGTAATGTGCAAAAGACTGAAGCCGTTTGTTGCAGACCTGATGGGAGCTTATCACTGCAACTTTACCCCTAGAAAGACACATGTTGACCACATATTCACACTATGATAAATCCTGGAGAAAACCAACGAAAAAAAAAATCGACACCAACCAACTTATTGTAGTTTATAAGGCTACCTCTGATAGCGCGATACGAAGAAAAGTGTAGCACGCTATTTCGGAGCTTGGTATTCCTGCTAATCTGACACGCTTTTGTAGAATGACACTGACCGGCACTAAATCTTCAGCAAAGATCTGCTCGAACCATTTTGTACTATACGAAGCATTAGGAGGGACGATTTCCCATTATGTGATCTCCGCAACATATTAATTGAGATCATCGTGAGAAAAGCTGCTGTCAACACGACTAAAATTATAAGCAGCAAAGTCACAAGATGCTCGCATATTCCGATGATTTAAACATCATTTGATGAAATCTGCGAGAAATTATAGCAGTATTTTCTAGAATTGAGAATGGTATATTTTGCAGTGAAGACGGACAAGGCAAAATTAATGGTTTTGGCAAGCAGAACAACCACCCGATTGGATGAAGAGGGAACGTGGAGAACCGTTGTACTTTCGAGGTAGTGGACGAATATATTTACCTCGAATCTGCCGTGAACAGACGCAATAACTTCAGCTGAGACATCTAACGGAGAGTTGTGGTTGCGAACAGGTGTTATTTCGGGATAAGCAAGCTTTTCAGAGATAAGACCCTCTCTCGAGGAGCGAAGATCCAACAATTTCAGACTCTCATACAACCTGTCTTGCTTTATGACGCCGAATCTTGGGTCATATCGCATGCTGATAAAATATCACTGGGACTCTTCGAGAGAAAAATGTTCCGCAAACTATTTGGTCCTATAATAAAAACGCCGAGTATCGACGATGGATGAACAACTGGGTTTGAGTAACCCACCAAATGGGTTTGAGTATGGAAGTAATATTATCACAATCCGTGCCCAATCTGTAGATTTACTGATCGGGACCTACAATTCCTACAGAATCTGAAAGGCTAAGCGTTCATCACCTTTCTCATGGCCAATTTTCCTGTATGTCGCCGTTGCTTAGAAACATTGCCGTTGCACTCAGAGAAGAAATTATTTATCACAACTATATTTACAGCCAACTGCAATTTGGCGGTTC
Organism: Phaonia tiefii; assembly: GCA_963931995.1. Lineage (NCBI taxonomy): Eukaryota > Metazoa > Arthropoda > Insecta > Diptera > Muscidae > Phaonia > Phaonia tiefii. The sequence continues at coordinate 82,973,262 of OZ008368.1, read as the reverse complement.
CTTGAACTATCACATTATTCAGTTGTGATTACCAATAATCGTGTTCCGTATCACTAAATATTGTGCATATCAATTGATTTGTAATTCACTTTTGTGGCAAGAACTGATATATTTAGTTGAAGCCACAGCAACAAAAAATAAATGTTATCTGTCAATCGAGCCTTAGTTCCAGCAATCAATTTATCCAGTAGTGGTGAATATTCTATTTGTTGGATCAACGAAAATTTAATTACTTATTTTGCTGTACCAAGTAATATATTGGTATGTTCAACTAATTACTTGGATTTGATGGCTGCTACAACCATTTGTTGATGCTTTAACGCATTATGAATTTTAAAGAAATGAACTAAAAAAATATTTTTATATTAAAATTGTGTTATTTATATGTTAATATAAACAAAATTACTATTATTTGTACACAGGGTTCGTAGTTCGTGGGTAATAATATTTTCTATATCTCAGAAACGGAGCGTCGAATTGAAAAACTAGCAAAGTTTTGAGGGGGTCTAAGGTTTTTCCATAAAGTACACCAATTCGGATGAACTAATTGGCACGACGTCCCTTATCGCACGTTGCGGGATGGGGGCTAAATGAAACAAAAATCAAACAACTTTTTTTAACACTATTATGCTATAACACAGACTTATAAACAATATCGGATACTTTTGCTTTGGTTTGTGTCTGGACTAACATATGTTGGCAAATTTCTTGTTTAATATATATTGTAGTTTTGGACTCAATAAGAAGTAAATTTATAAAAGCGAAGTGAAAGAAGTTTAAAATAATAACATTTCCTTAAATAAGTGTATTTAATTTTTTTCAAAAAGAACACCTATTCATACTCTTAAACAAAGTACCTTTCCTAAAAAATAATACCTTATTTTAAAGAAGTACCTTTGCTTAAAAAAGTAAATTTTCTTACAAAAAGTACCTTTAAAAAAAAAACATCTTTTTAATAAGTACCCTTTCTTAAAAAAGTAAATTTTCGTACAACAAATTGCCTTTTCTTAAAAAACTACCTTTTTTTAAAGAGGACTGTTTTAGTGAAACAAAATAACTTTTCCTGAGATAAGTACCTACTCTTAAAAATATACCTGCTCTTGAATTCTACAACAAATTCAGATTTCGCAAAAACCTGTTTCTTCAAAAAAATACCTTCTCTTAAAAAAATGCATTTTCTAACAAAAGTTCCTTTTCTTAAACGGATTTTTTCTTAAAAATAAAATAATACCTTTTCTATTCTTTTCTTGAGATATCTAAGGTTTCTGAAAATAAGTAAATTTTCTTAAAAAATAACCTTTTCCTAAAAAGGGTACCACTTCTTTAAAAACTACCTGTTCTTAAAACAGTACTTCTTTGTGAAAAAAGAATTCATACTCATATGACTTTTCCTTACCCAAAGTACTTCATCTTAAAAATAGTACATTTTCTTAAAAAAAACATTAGCTTTTAATAAAAGAAGTACCTCTCTTCAAAACAGCACCTTTTCGGAAAAACACAGTACATATTCTTACAAAAAGAACCTAAAATTTAAAAAAAATATCATTCTATAAAAAAAGTTTTTCTTAAAAAATGTTTATCATTTTACAAAAAGTTTCTTTCCTTAAAGATCCATTTACAATATCGTATTTTTCAACGGCTGCCTTAGGCTTATGCGAACTAACTAGTGCATAATATATAGCGAAATGAACTTCCCCTGACACCTAATGTGATTTTTTTAAATCGTCAAAATACGAAGAGCCCTAAAATAACAAAATAGCTGTAACTCGGAAACGGTGTTTCCAAACACAAATATAACAAATTTTTTACCTCCATAAGAAGTTTCAACCATTAGAAGCGTTTCATATGGCATCACTTTTTTTAAAATTTGTTAAACTAACATTTGCCCAATTAAGAATAGCTAATACACACATACAAATAAGTGATGCCGTAGTAAGTAGTAGTTTCCGAGTTATATCCATTTTTTATTTTAGCGATTTTCGTATTTTGACGATTTTTTGAAACAAATGTCTTCCCTGCGATTGGGCGGCCTCTTTATGAAAAATTTAAGAAAATAATTATTTTTCGTATTGGACGCTCCGTTTCCTAGATATTGGCATAGAGGCGTTTTAGCGATTTTTGATTCGAGAAATTTTAAAATTTAGCCGTATTCCAGACATCCATAGGTTAAAGCCTCCTATAGAGCACCGTTTCCGAGTTATAGCCTTTTTTTTATTATAGCGATTTTCTTATTTTGACGATTTTTTCCATTCTTCCATACGACTTCTACCACTGTATGAACACCCCTTAGAAACTCCCAAAAATTACTTCTATTTTCGATTGAACACTCCGTTTCCGAGATATAGAAATTTTTTCTAAATTTTTCACATTTTCCATCAAAAATAGGTATGTGTTACACTGGGTAACCCTTTACCCAAATGTGAAATGGATAATCCCATCGTCGTGGATAACTACTCGTTATTTCCAAATACCCTGAGGGTAATGAGTAATCGTTAATTACCCACTCCCCACGGTGATGTGTTTGGGTTACACATGGGGGTAAATGCGAACTCTGTAACGAGGTACAAGCAGTGATAATTTAAAAATATCACATGTACGTTTAAGTTAATTTTTGTCATCCACAATAATAGTTTCCCCAGACAAGTGTCCACAATTTGTTGCATGTTCGTGAAGCCGTGAATAGTCGTAATTTATGGTAACACTAGCCTTTAATTAAGCGCATGGGGTCAGGAGAAATTAAAATTTAAAAATTTGTACGCTAAAATGTTCGGAGCGAACTTGTTTTTTCTATAGCTTCATACATTTAAAAAGAGAAGATAAATTAGTTGCGATTAGATCGTTAAAACATATACACGTGTCCCTTTACTAATAAGTGTTGACCCCATGCGACTAATAGTGTAACTTTTTTTGATCGTGGTATTTATTTTTAAGATTTTATTTACCCTTTTTATTTGTTTCTTGAAGTATTTGCGTAACAATAATTATATTTTGTCCACTGTTTTGTGTTCAGTTTTGAAAATGGCTTCAGAAAAGCAGATACTACAATGAATGCAAGAAGTGTGCGATGAAGATTTGGATATTGCTGGTGCTGATTCAGAAAACGACGTTGTAAGAGACATAGAGGAGGTTATGTCACAAGATTCGGAGAGTGTAATAGAAGATATGGTAGAAGGTGATGCCATTGTTCCTGACTTATCAGATGGAAATTATTTTTTATGCAGACATACGCAAAAAAATAGTCAAAAATTTAAGTGGTCTAAACTTCCATCATCAACATCTGTAAGAACACGTGCGCATAATATTGTGATTCATTTACCAGGGTTCGAACGATTTCCGAAAAGTACAATATCTTACATCGAATGTTACCAATTTTTTTTTTGATAAAGATGTAACAAAGCTTTTGGGCATGAATACCAACCTATACATCGAAAAAATAAAGGGAAAGTATACATTCCCAATAAACCGAAAAAATACAGAATAAAAGTTCAGGCCATTGTGGACTCAAAGACGAATTACTTATGTAAGTGTGAGGTTTACTCTGGAAGACAACCACATGGAGATTATGAAGTATCCAGTTCCCCAGACGAAATAGTTAAAATTTTATTTGAGCTCATAAAAGGTAGTGACCGTAACATTACTACTGACAATTGGTATACCAGCGCAAAACTTGCACAAGATCTACGTACAGGTGTATACAAACTCAGTCTGGTTGGTACATTAAATAAATGGAAACGTTAAATTCCACTTGAATTCTTGCCAAATAAAGCTAGAGCGCAATTTTCCTCAGTTCTTGGGTTTTTCTAAACCAAAAAGTCGGTAGTTCTACTTTCAACAGTGCACAATGATAACGCTATTGATGAAACAACGGAGCACTCTCAGCGCAAAGAGAATAATGACGTATTATACGTATATAAAAATGAGATTGCAAGAGAGCAACGAAAATTGTGTGAACTTCTGTAGCGTATGTACGAACATAACAATGTATGTATGTATGTACATGTGTCTGTTGCTTTGCATTCTCTTTGTTTGTTGTGGGAATAAAACAAAAAGTATTAAGCAAGAATGGAAAATCGCTAAACGTATTAATGGAAAGAGAAAATCAATCAGGAAACTGTTAGTTAATGACTGCGAAATTTTAGACAATGCTCAAAAAGCAAATGCTATTGCGAACCAGTTTGTTAAAGCACGCATGACAACATATGGGCATACAAGTTCGATGGACGAAAAGGTAAACGATGTTATTGCTACAATTGAAGAAAATTATGAGCCGACTAATAATTCTAATTATTTTATCGATCTTGCGGAAGTTATGTTTTTTATAACCAGCCTAAAAGACTCAAAGGCACCAGGTTTGAATGAGATATGTAATAAAGTTCTTAAACAACTGCCTAATTCAGCTCACTCATACTTAGTGAAAGTCTTTAATTTTTGTATTGAAAATTCATATTTTCCAAAAGATTTTAATAGCGCAAAAGTAGTCCCAATCCTGAAAAATGGAAAAAACCCAAAACTTCCATCCAGTTACAGGCCAATTAGCCTGTTAAACACATTAGATAAGGTTTTTGAAAAATTAGTGTTTGCCAGATTAAAAGTTTTGTTGATGATCACAATCTTATTCATTCTTCTCAATTCGGGTTCAAACCTGAACTCTCGACAGTGCACCAATTGAGACGAGCAACAAACATGATCAAAGCTAATAAGAACAAAAGACATTCTACAAGAGTTATTCTCCTTGACATCGAAAAAGCTTTCGATCCCATATGGCACAGCGGGCTCATATATAAGCCATTTTATCTGATTAAACTAATCAGAAGTGTTCTTACTGACCGAACTTTTTGCGTTGCAGTTGAAGAAGAATGCTCTGAAACGAAAAGAATACCTGCTGGAGTACCCCAAGGCACAGTTCTGTCGCCACTCCTCTACTCGTTGTACATATCTGATTTTAAAACTCCTGCCGAGAGTGACGTGGCTTTCTATGCGGATGACAGTGCGTTTATTTGTCATGGTAACGTTTCGAATGCTATTGTCAAAAGAATGCAAAAAGCTTTGCTCTCAGCAAGCAATTATTTTTCCAAATGGAAAATGAAACTCAATGTGGAAAAATCACAAGCTATATTATTTCCTTACAATAAGTCGCCGAAAAGAATTCCATCCCGAAAGGTGACAATAGCTGGGAGGGAAATATCATTCTCCAAAGACGTTAAATATCTTGGAATAACTTTTGATGAGAAATTAAGATTTGAGAAACATATAGATGACGTTTGCCAAAGGGCTGTTAGATGTGGGAGAGCCCTGTACCCACTATTAAACGTAAGGTCAAAACTAAATATAAAGAATAAACTGCTTCTTTACAAATTGTGCATAAGGCCTATACTTACTTATGGCTGCCCAATTTGGGTCGGATGTGCTAAACCGCACAAAAAACGATCACAAATTATCCAGAACAAAAACCTTAAGATAATCCACAGATTACCGAAACGATTTCCTACCACGAAATTACACAGAAGGACAAAATGTAAAATGATTGAGACATTACTAACTGACTTGACGCTGACATTTACTGAGAAATGCAGAAGGTCAAAATACGATCATTTGAGAAGTTTGTCTTAACAATTTTTAATCCGTAATATACATTGTGTAATAATGAATTAGACATTGTTGTTAGAGCATCTCATAGTTTCCTTATCCTACCTCCCTCCCTTCCCACCACCCACCCCTCCACACCACTTTTGTGATATTAGAAACAGGTTTTTTGGTAAATTTTTCCTATAGAAGTAGTTATAAATTCTAAATAGATATTAATTATTAAAATGTATATACTTGTTGTAATATCTTTGATAATAAATCAAAAATTGTACACTTGAATTGACTTAAATAAATAAATAAAATAAAAAAATATTAAGCAAGAAAATAATGACACATGTACTTGCTTGCACTGGTCTTTATATAATTTTAAGTATTAAAATTATTTAAATGTAACGTCATCATATGATGGAACGCTGTTTTTTATTTTCCAATTTAACATTTACTAATGTGTTCATAGACATCGAACAGGTACCGTGTAACAAAAAGGTGTTAACACATCGCCCCTGAGTTCGAACACTCATTGGATTTTTTTGTAATCCAACACTTGCAATAAACTTTGGACCCACTTGAAACCCCATGCGATTAATTGTGTGATTTTATTAATGAGCTTAATTAAAGGCCGTCGGTGGTGCAATGGTTAGTGTGCGCGGCTCTTTTACATGAGATCCTGGGTTCGAACCCTGCTCTGACCACCTTCAAATTTCTTTCGGCGGCGGTCACCTCGCATAGTGACGGCGACACTATCGAGTATATAGCCATGAAAAAGCTTCTCAAAATACCGTTCGGAATCGGTGTAAAACTGTAGGTCCCAATCAGTGAGTGAAAACTGGAAAGCGCACAGCTCAGTGATTGTGAGAAGTTCTCCCCAGTCCCTTCATGGGATGTAATGGGAAACCATTTATTTATTTTAATTAAAGGCTAGTAAAATTGGGCATATTCGTCTTGTCAATAACAGTAAAATATAGCACAACAAATAAGGTTTCCCATTACATCCCATGAAGGGATTGTGGAGAGCTTCTCACAACCAGTGAGCTGTGCGCTTTCTAATTTTTTTCACCTCGCTTAGAGATGGCAACACTATCGAGTACTTAGCCATGAAAAAGCTTCTCACAATACCTTTCGGAACCGGTGTAAAACTGTAGGGCCAATAAAATATGCATGGACCTTAATACAACCGTTGTTTTTTTCCAAAGCATATCAAATTTCCTTTACTTTAAATTTTTCACAAATTTCTTTCTGACATTCTGTTTTAAATAATAGTGTTTCTGTAAAGTCCTCGTGTAGAATTGAAAAGTAGCATATCTTTTATTGCACAGCCTCTTATGAACAATCGAATACATGACCTTTGGCATCAGAAATGTGATTACAGTGACAAATATTTGAACACCAATTCTAATATTGTACTTTTTATGAGTTGTGTCTTCCACTTCAGATGAATGAAGTTTTAAAAATTCTCAAATTGGTTAATACAATTTAATTTCTGTAGTAAGAACTTCTATTTAGTACGGCCTGTTTGTAATTTATCAATAACATCGGGAAATAATTCAGGTGTATGATAATTATGAATTCTACTTAAACTATAGATTTTAATATAGAATTTCCAATGCCTGAATTGGTTTCCAACTAATGTTTTCCCTGTGTGTGCCGAATGAAATGAAAGCTGGTCAGCTGACCCTAAACCCTTTGTACGGTTGTAATGGATAGCCATATTTAGTTTTTGTAATAGCGCACTAAGAAATATTAGTTTCTAACTGCTTTAACGAGGGGAAACGAAATTCATATCAATTAAATTTGTATAATTATTTACCTCGCTTTTCCGTTTTATTTTCCTCATACAACTTTCATTTTTTACCCATCCTGAAATTGAAAATTGATTATGCCCTAAGGTCATCATCGAATGACGGTAAAGGCACCGGGCATAACCTCCTTTTGCAGCATTTCATTTCAATTATTGATTTTCGTTATAACAAATTGCCATTTCACCCAAACGAGTGCTAGAGAGAGATTGAAAAAAAGAGGCTAAACTGATGGAACTGAAGGCAAAATCTGTGATTGCACTTTACGATGGTGGAACAAACAAAGCGACTGTAGAGAAAAGCGTAAAATGGAAGGGAAAGTATTCTCAAGCAGCTTCCTTGGAAGTTTCAAGGCTGTGATGATATCCTTACCATAACGTTGAAAACACACTTTCATCATTACCGTCATTCGCCGATCGTTAGTCATTGTCGTGTTGCAATCATCTTCTCAATTTCAATTAACAGACAAAATATAATCGTCCCACTGCTGTTGTAGTACTGCACTAGTTTTCGTAACTTTTTATGGCAAACAAATTGATTTTCAATTATCATTAAAAATTATTTCACACTTACAAAGTTTTCTATATCACTTTCTCATATCTCCCTCCAGACACCCCCTGGCACTTTTCATTGGATGCCATCAACCCACATCCTGATGCCTCAAACTAAGGAAAACTGAAACTTTGTTCTAAAACTGCTACTGCAACTGCAGCGACAACATAGGGTGGCACAAGTGAACTGATAGTGTTAAGAGCATTTTTTGTTGTTGTAAAAGTATATTGGGAACTTTGAAAATAATTAAAAGAAATGAGAATTAATTTAAAACAATTAAACTGTTATACGAATGTTAAAGTGAGGTAGAGACAAACAAGATGTAAAAGAAATGAAAAAAGGATGTAAAAAATACTGATTGTAGACAACGGGGGCATTATGTACGGCAAATAAAAAAACTACTGCAAGGAAATGGGCGGAATTAGGTAAATCTTAAGACAGATATTTAAGAAACCCAGCAACGATAAGAGTGATAGTGAACAGAATGATGTAAACTTTGTAAAATCAAACAATATTCCAATGAAAAAAAAATTTCAGACCACCAGCATGTCCTAAATTGTTGTCAAGTGGTTTTTTGGCTCAACAGGTATACTTCTCAAATTTATAGCCTCTCTGCTAAAGTTGTAGCCGTGCCAGGTTGACAATTTTCAACAAAATATTATAACACTGTGGAAGTTTTTGAAAAACAAATTCTGGAAAACATATGCACTAATTAGGGTCCAAAAAATCGAGCTGGCTTATACTTTAATAATGTTTTTTATTTTTTAATTTCTTACTTAGAGGCTGCGATTTAGAGCTAATTTTTTGAGACAAGTTTATGCAGGGTGGAGCGCGGTAATTTGGTTATTTGGGAATGAAATAAAAAAATTATGAACGTTAGAAAAATTTATTTTATATTTTAATTATATTGAACAGTAAGGGAATTTTTAGATTACATGGGTTTAAATAGTGTAGCTGGCAAATGTCGACCTTCGCTATCTACACACTGCTGCATACGTTTTCTGAAGTTTTCATGAAATGTAACAAGCATGTCGACTGGTATTCTGCTAATTTCAGCCTCAATATTGTCAATTAGGTCTTCCAAGGTGTTGGGACGGTTGATATACACCTTCGACTTTAGGTAACCCAAAAGGAAACACTCGCATGGGGCTAAGTCTGGTGAGCGTGTCGGCCAGTTCACATCATCCCTCAAAAAGATAAGTCGTCCAGGAATAAGTCGTCAAACAATTCATGGTAACCCTCGCTGTGTGTGAAGTGGCACCATCCTGTTGGAACCATGTATCCTCTAATTGCATTGTCTCAAGAGCCGGCTGAAAAAAATTCTGTATCATATTCAAGTACCGTTCGGAGTTCACAGTTACGGCAAGACGGTTATCCTGGAAAAGTAAGGGCCAATGCTGCCTACTCGTGATATGGCGCACCACACAGTGACGCGGTCCGAATCTAGAAGTTTCGGGTGAAGTTCTCCGGGGTTTGTTTCACTCCAGTACCGCATATTTTGTTTGTTTACACGCCCGCTATTACACACGCGCTGCACTGCAATGATCGACGCAATCGCAATGATCGCTTCAACACAAAACGACCTCTCCTCATGTGTCCAATGCATGATGGCAACTGAAAGGCAGACGAATACAAATCACCCGTCAGCCACTATAAGCCACGCACACTCTCCACTCTCTTCGACCAACAGTGCCGCCACAGCCTGCAGTGCCAAAAACCAAGGTACCGCGCTCCACCCAGTACAATTATCAATGTCAAAACTCTTGCAGCTGATGTATAATTGTACATCATCAGCAAACACATGTATGCTACAACATTTAAATTTACCGTGCAGGTCGTTGGCAGACAAAGTATAAAGAGGTGGTCCAAGTATAGAATCCTGTTGGATACCCCTTGTCACTGTTAAAGTTTGGGAAATGCTATTTACAAAGGAAACAGATTGACATCTAGCGTCTAAATACGAGGACATTAGTAGGAGAAAAATTATACAATCTCTCGAGTTTAAGTAAATGCATCCTATAGTCAACAGCCTCAATTGCCTTAAAATGGTATAATAGTATAAGGAATGCTATTTTGTTATCATCCAAAGGGGGCGAATGTCCCCAGTTACTTTAGTCCGCGCACTAATCCAAATTAACTTTGGACGAAATCCAGATTGAGTAGTCGTAAGCAGGTTGTTATATGTAATAAACTCATTTATTTGATCATGTAGTAAACGTTCAAAGGCTTTTGACAGGAATGGTAAAATCGCAATAAGTGAAGATTATTTGTCCGCCTTCGGAATTGGGAGCACTTTGGCACATTTCCAACTCGTAGGAGAGGAAGATGTGGTCACTATAGTATTGAACAGATGTGATATATAAAAACGAATTATAGGCAATAGAAGTTTGAGAAAGGCTGGGTGTAGTTCATCAAAGTCAATTGCATCTGACTTTATACTCAAGAGAGCTCGAAGAAAGCCATAATTTCTAAAACAACTAAATTGAAATTAATATTTGTTGTGACCCTGTGGTCGTACGAGATTGTTTTAAAAATCTGGTCTACCAACAGGCATTTGCAAATTGAGAAAGCGTCAATTCTGTTCATTAACATCTGGTACATATTGTACTTTCCTATTGCTTTCAGTCAATCCGACGTCACGAATTACCTTCCACATACTTTTCGATCCTATCGACGAAGAACATTTTCTCTCATAATAATCAGTTTCAGCAGTTACACTATTACTAAGAATACGGTACACGTCGTGGAAAGAATATATTTTATATCTCTTCCATCTTTGGTATGCAGTGTTATGAAGGTCTATCAGTTTCCTTATTCATTCGTTAAACGATGCCTTACATTTGAATGCTCTTAATTTAGTTATCAATGGAACAAATTTATCATACAACTCCAAAAAAAAAACAGCAGACAGTTGTCCGAGGCCTGTCCACGGACTGTCCCTGCAGGCTGTGTCAGAGACACGGCCATTAAGTTTAACGTAGAATACGCCATCCGATAAGACAGAAAACATATATAACAATAAATGATAAATAACACAAGCAAATGAATTTATTTATTTGATAGTTACTTTATATTTTAATTTACTAAACGTCAACTGTCAGCTGCTGTCAAACAGCATCAAGCAGCATTGTTATTTTGCTTACTTGGCAGCACTTTCATTTAACATAAAAATGTATGAATTAATTTTTTCATATATTTTTTATAATTATACTAGCTGACCCGGCAGACTTCGTCCTGCCTTCAAAAGTATTTATAACATCAGATGGTAAAGAATGGTTAATATCTCGACGTGGGCGCCATCTATTTTATCACGGGGCAAAAACCCAAAAAAACTAAATACTGCGCCATCTGTCGGACGAACTTCAAACTACACAGAAACACTACTCACGGCCAATAGAGCATGCATATAAAATTTGGTCAAAATCGGTCCAGTAGTTTTTGAGTTTAGCGATCACGAACATACACGTAATTTTTATATATGTAGAGATATCCATGTTAAATTCAAATTCACATTTAAGATTTTGTTTCACTTAAATACATAAGTAAATATACGAAATTTCAATATTTCATCAATCAAAACAACAGCCGAAGGTTTGTGTCCACACTGAAACAGCAGCTTAGATTGTGTTCACGCTACAATCTCAAACACTCAACCAAACACCACACATATGTTTGAGTGTAAGTGTTTAAACAATTTTCATTTTAGAAATTTAAATATTAGGAAGATATCAACCAATATGAAATGTATATCAATCGAAAGATAACGTCTTCATTTACCTAAAAAAAAATTTTTAAAAAAAATTATCTCGCCGTTTCCTCAGAATCAATGAAATAAAGATTACAACAATAATGATCTGACATGACTCCCTATACCGTAAGGTAAGACGTATTCTACGCCAATATTGTTGCGCTGAAAAAGTATTTTGTCATCAACCGGTTGTAGGAAATAAATTGTGTCCCATTGAATTGAGGATGAGTCGCGAAACTGTACGTTTCCACATCATTGCAAGCAAAATTTAAATGTTATGGAAATTAAGTCATGTTTTGAAAAAACTAGAGCCGACATTGGGTCATAGTGTAAGATTTTTGACATATGGTTCGTGAGAAATAGATATCTTTTAACGTGTTCGCAGTCGCAGAAAAATGAGTAGAAATGTCATTGTTCACAGAACTTAAACCGATTGAATGCATTTCTTGTAACATAAACTTTTCCCTAAATATGTTACTGTTAGAGTCACCCGAAAGAAATATATTATTATAGTTTAGTGAAATAGAGAATAATATTGTTATTAGTGGACTGACATCGATAGTACGATGTGGTCTGTAGACATTACCTACCAACAGTTTTTCTATACCATTTGGTATTTCAAAAAGTATAAACTCCTTTCTATTATTAGAAGTAGATTACATTTATAACATTTAATACCATTCTTTACATAAATGGCAACACTGTCTTCATGACTAAGTCTATCTGCCCGACAAAGTTGATAATTTTGAAGCTTGTAAAAGTTGTCACGGAACCATGTTTCACCCTTGCATATTCGGACATGGTCCTAGTGAACTTTTCTTCATGAAATGTGCCAAGGAATACGCTGGAGAAATTTGTCCGGAACTTCCTGAATCACCCTGTATAACGAAATTCATCTATTTTCCCGAATAGACTTTGAGCATGTATATGAGTAATTTTTAGGCCGACTTTTAAATTACATAGTACACTCATTCTTCAGTGTTTTAATTTTGTCATAAGTTAATAGTGACTGGGTAGCAACGCAGGAATTTTAGTGTATTAAATTAGGTTATGAATTAACAATTTTAATTTTATCAGTAATATTAGTAAATGAGACAATAGTAGCATATAAAAGACAATAAAATAAATTATATATTTGACTTTTTAGGCATAGCTATATTAGTTTTCTGATATATTTCCATCAGGGGTATGTATAAGTTTGTTAAGATCTACAATGGAGGAAACTTGGCAAAATTCATCGGACTTGTGAGGCTTCACGTTTACCTTTCCACCCTTTGTATAGACCGAATGTATAAGTTTAACCCTTTTTTAGTCGAAGGGCTTGCAGAAAAATTCCGTAGTTCAAAGACGTAAGTTTTTCGTTGACGTAAAACGGTACATTGGCATCACATAATAGTACAAAAGTTGCAATGGTCCATTTTGCCTTTGAATAAAATTCAATATTAATTTTAATATAAGATTGCGTTGGTACGGTGGTGCATCAAATTTGATAATTATAGTTGGATCCACATTATTACGTCCACTACGAGTGAGCCGAAGTCTAAAAATGGATTTAAACGGAGGTGTGTTGATTTGAAGTGTTTCGCGCATATTAAGTTTTATTATTCGTTGGTGCTGTTGTTGCATGTATCGGGACTGCATGGAATCGGTACACTAGGAGCAACCCAGTGTGCCAAACGGATCTGTTTCGGATCCGCAACGGATCCATTTCTTCGTACTTTCTATCCGTAACGGAATCAGTTACGGATCCGTTTCGGATCCGCAAGCGGAAGAAATTCCTACCAATAAAACGGTTCCAAAAACGGATTTTATGTCCGTTTTTCGGATCCGTTACGGACTCGTTACGGACATCATATTAGAATCCGTTACGGACCCGCGTATTTTAATAAAACGTATCCGTAGCGGAATCCGTTACGGATCAGTCTCGGATCCGCAAGCGGGATAAATTCCTCTCAAAAAACGGATTCAAACACCGATTTTATGTCCGTTTTTCGGATCCGTTACGGACTCGTTACGGACATCATATTAGGACATCACATTTTGTTGAGTAGTATTTTATACAAGTGACATATTGTACTTGTTTAATTGGCCAATAAACTTTAAAGTTACAATTTTGGATACTAAATGACATAAAAAGAAATTTGACTTTCAACGCTTTGCTCCTATTCTAAAAAAATAGATGTCAATTGCGTTGTAATATATGAAAAAAATTATTAAAAACTGATTTTTCTGGGTCCCACATAAGGACCTTTTCTTAAAAAAATAACTCAATTAGCGATTACACTGATTCCTTTTTTACTTTTTTACGGAGACAAATCGGGATTGAAATGGATTATTCAATTCGCGGTTACACTGATTCCTTTTCGCGATTACACTGATTCCGTTTTAAAATTGTGACGGATCCGTAAATTCGCGATTACACTGATTCCTTTGTTAAATTTTTTACGGATCCGAAACGGGTCCTCAACGGATCCGTAAATTCGCGATTACACTGAATCCTTTTTTAAATTTTTTAAGGATCCGAAACGGGTCCGCAACGGATCCGTAAATTCGCGATTACACTGATTCCTTTTTAAATTTTTTACGGATCCGAAACGGGTCCGCAACGGACACGTAAATTCGCGATTACACTGATTCCCGATTTAAATTTGTTACGGATCCGAAACGGGTCCGTAACGGATCCGTAAATTCGTGATTGCACTGATTCCTTTTTTTAAGTCTATTACGGATCCGCATCCGTTTTTGTGCACATTGGGAAAGAGCAAATCGAATATAATTTTACTCGAACATACAATATAATTTGACTCGAACATACAGCACGGTTTGTGGTTTATTATGTTTGGTTTGATATATACCTGACAATAAAACTACAAAACATTTTGAAAGAGAGTAGCTTGCTACTACTGTCTTGTACCCCTGTCAAATATGTATATGTGCAAGGTATCATGTTGAGTAGGAGCTTTGAAAACTAAACTTTTTTAATTTTTATTTTATATATTAGTTTATATTTATGTGTTCTTTGAAATTATAAGAACACATATTTTTTCATTTCTTTTTTAGAACAAAAAATTGTTTGATATATTCTTCATTGAAAATATATATATATGGGTGATTCCTTGGAAATAACGTTTTTTCGGATGGTGAAATTATTATTTTTTAGCATACCTCGGATGTGATTTTTTTTTTACAGTTTTTGTTTATATATACTACTATAGTGTATACCAACATCTATTGTACTACAACAATTTAAAACATTTATCAATATATTTTATACTATAATTTTTAGAATTGCCACGATTCTGACATCCACGGTATTGACATTTCATATTTAAATTGACTTCATTCTGTGCCAAATTGACGTCAGATGATTTCCTTTGAAAATCACATTTCGATGACTAAATATCGAACAAATTTCGTCACTAGGAGGGCGAGTATTATATTGCGCAATAAAAAAGCGGTACCATGGTATTGACTGCTAATTTTGTGACTTACCCTTCGTAAAGAAAACACTTCACTCCAATCGATTCAATGTGGATAAATCTGTCAGCCATTGATGTAAACATAACATTTGATATACAATGGTCGAGTTCTCACAGCGAGGGCGCCTTTATACCCATCCAACATGGCGCCACAGCGGTAAAACGTAAATGTACGATATTAGGCAAAAATGCGTGGACAAAGTTTAGATCTGGTTAGTCGGGCCTAAATAGGAGATTTACGCTCGGTAAATACATGAAAATATCCTCTATCTAGGCAATTTCAATGACCATAAAAAAATATCAATCCATCCTGCGAAATGAGGGAGTGAATATAGTATAAACCTTGATTTTTATGAAATGGACACGCCACGGTTCTGATATTTTCATAAGTTTCTGTATGTTTCTATCGAATAAGCGCGACGCAGGTGAGAATATTGTTGTCGAAAATCTTGTGTACCATAAAAGTATTGAAATTACGCGATTATTTATATGCCGTCCCTTAATTACATGGAAATAAACGTGATGGACAAAGAAAACGTTATTTCCAAGGAATCACACATATGCAAAAATGAAACTTAAATTTAATTCTTATTCTTATTCAATAAAAATATGTGATTAATATGATATTGAGTTGCACTTGTGTATAAGAATTTGTTGTAGCCTGCGTGGCATAGAACTCACTAAATTGCTTAAAGCGGGCATGTACATTTTCCGCCAATATTGCTAGTTCTAGTTCTTTAAGCGTCGTATAGTGCTTCGACTTTGAAAACACCTTGCCGGAAAGTATCCCCCAGAGGTCTTCAATTGGGTTGATGTCGGGACTTTGGCTGGCCATTCCAGTAATGGAATATTTCGGGACTTAAAAAAAATTTCTTGTGAGCCGAGCAATGTGAGTCGGGGCGTTGTCTTGTTGAAAAGTCCAGTTATCTCCATATAATTTGACAGCAAAGTCAATTATGTTGCTGTTCAACAGATCAACGCATGCTTCTGCATTCATTTTAGTTGGGACACAGCATATTTCTGACTTACCTCGTGCTCCAAATGCAGCCCATATCATAAGAGGTCCACCACCATGGTTTCGCTGGCAGCACGTTTGCCGAGGTTGTGGTAAATCTCTCCAATATTTATGGTGGCCATCAGGTCCGTCCAAACTAAACTTTTTCTCATCACTAAATATATCGGTTTCAAATTCGTCCTCCCATAACTTGTACTTTTCTGCAAAAGCAAAACGCGCATTTTTATGGCGCTGGGTTAAGCGTGGTTTGGCCATTTTGCTTTGGTACCCAAGACCTATATCGTCCTTTAGCATTTGCTGGACACACACTGTCTCGTTACAGTTAGATCCAATTTCACCTCTATTTCCCTATAACTCATATTCTCATTAGCTGATAAATGCCGAATGCGCCGCTTCGTCCTCTGGTCTACAGTTGGGATGCGTCCATTGCGCTTAATACAACCATAGTTTTCGGGGTCTTTGAGGAAATTCGAAACTGTATTGCGATGCCGATTTACCGCAGCTGCAATTCCGCCAATGCCTTTACATGCAAGTCACATTCCAAAAGTTTTTCCGCGCTCCTCATCCGTAAGTTCACTTCCACGTGGCATGTTCAACTAGAAACAAAACTGAATAAGACGTTTCTTGAATATATTCATAACGATCACTATACTCATGTACAGAAAGATATTTTATACTAAACACCAGAGCAAAATAGAGTTGTTCACTTTAAAGTGTCAGGAACGCGACTGCACATATAATTATTTGCTATCGAATTGCAAACTTACAGCGATAATCATAGATAACGGGACTACAAATAATGGCCAATAGAGAAAAAAGTATTTGATAAAGAGAGAGGGATAAATAAAATAAATAAATAAATGGTTTCCCATTACATCCCATGAAGGGACTGGGGTGAACTTCTCACAATCACTGAGCTGTGCGGTTTCCAGTTTTCACTCACTGATTGGGACCTACAGTTTTACACCGATTCCGAACGGTAATTTGAGAAGCTTTTTCAAGGCTAGATACTCGATAGTGTCGCCGTCACTATGCGAGGTGACCGCCGCCGAATGAAATTTTTTTTTTTTTGAAGGTGGTCAGAGCCGTGTTCGAACCCAGGATCTCATGTACAAGAGCCGCGCACACTAACCATTGCACCACCGACGGCACCAGAGAGGGATATTATCGAAAAAATTGTATATGGTCGATAATATATTACAGTTAGTTTTCAGAAGGAAAGAAAAAAAAATATTTTGCACATATAAATATTTGACAGAGGTATGCAGCGGCGGAAGTCATGACCTGGAAGGCCTGAAATCATGACCACCCAGGCCTTCTTTATAATACGGAAGGCCTTCCCTACACATTACCTCCTCCTTTCTTTTTAACATTGCGTGAGACTGGGAGGCAAGGCCTTCATTGCCCATTGCCTAAAGAAGGCCTTAGAGTAGTGATGCCCACATATTGAATTCCTCGGCACATGTGCCGGATAGCAAAATGCTGTTCCAGCGCTGTCGACACACATCTAGTATAAGCTTCTTCGTGTGATTTCGATCGTGGATGGTCGGTTCTTGCTTTGTTTACATGTTTTCAATGAAAATCAAATCAGTTGCTGGTCAGCATTTGTTAGAGAAGGGTCACGCTGCGTAATTGTTTAAAATACATCAAATTGAATTTCGGTTTACTCTGCTTCACACACAAGCGCAATATGTTATAATATGAGTGTGGGCATCACTGCTTTAGAGGCAGGCAAAGAGGAAGCCCTTAGAAGGGATATACTTTAATTTATTTTTGTTAAACAAAAATAAAATTAAAATAATATATTTTATCACAAAATCATTATCCACATCTACATATTTATTTATAAGTATCTTAGAAAGTGTACCACGCCCAACTTCAGATTGAAAATTTTAAAAATACCCTGAAAAATTTTAAATAAAAATTACAATTTTAAAATTTGTATGAAATTTTCGAATTAAATTGCCGTTAAAAAGAATCAGAAAAGAAATTTGTAAAAATCTTCTTCTTGGTTATATCTGATGAAAAAATTCATGCATTCCGCAGGCCTTATTTTTGGGAAGGTATTACAAAAGGATCAGTGCGCATGCCTTATTTATGGAAGGCCTTGCGACTTCCGCCGTTGGGTATATACATACTTGTACAATAGTAGTTGAAGCATTATGATTTTAATCCCATTATTTTCTTCTTTATAATGATTCAAATTTCCAACCTTTTAGTCAGTATCGTTACATTTAAATACTAATTTCTTTTTTGTATGGAACCAATATTAATATTTTGAGGCCATTGTAAGAGATATTTTCTAGTGGCGCTGTAGAACGGCTAAGCTTTGGGAAGCTTCTTCGTGGCAAATTACTCCCTTATGTCATTAACACTAAGGGCAGCGAGCGTCAGGGAATGAAATGAAATTAAAAGTGGAAAAGACGGGTGTTAATAGAAATCTGAGAAGTAGCTTTTTTAATCGGGTGAAAACTGTAACAGTTGTTTAATAGAAAAAAAGGTACTAGTTTTTGAAGGTAACAAAAAATCAAAAATTTTACAAATTTACAAACTTAAACGCTTATAAGAAGAACATGTGACAGTCTAAAATAAATTGGTTTGCTAAAGTCCAATGGTATTACTTTAAAAGGTTCCAAGAAAATTAGCATACAAAATAAAAATATATTAATCTTAATTAATTTGCATACTTTTCTAATGAATATATTTATTCGCTGTGCATCTTATATTTTATCTACATACGGTATCTATTATTAATATTTTCCAACTAATAGTATTCCTTTCAAATCTCACGACTTTTGGTCGGATTAAATAGTAATCAATTTTCTTATTGTTCAAAAATTATATTTTTCATTTTTCATTGAACGACCTAAGAAAAAACTTATTAAATATGCCGACACACTTCTGGGCTGATGAACTTTAAGCCCACGACTGAAAATTTCCCAAACACATCCACCCACCAACAGCCAGCCATTCATCATCCAGCAAGACAAGCGTAAAATGAGAAGTCCTTAGCAAACCCAAGGACCAAATATTAAAATAAAAACAAAAAATTAATTCAATTATATTTGAAAAACTAATTGTAAGCGAATGTACATCTAAACAAATATTGAATTTAATAACTTTATTAACAATAACCACGGCAACTGCATGTGGCCCAAGATTATGACGACTGTCGCTACGTCCAGCAGCCGCTCTTCCCAGCATCCTCAAGTGTAATGCAAACACGCGTTCTGCACGCGCCAGGGGGATGCAACCGTAACGCACACGTACCAAACAAACCGGTGTTTTTGTTTTGGGGTGATTGTAAATTTTTTTATTTTTTAAAAATATTTATGCGTACACGCACCGGATAATAAGCCAATGCAATTTGGAATCTCTACTAAAGCACTAGTTGTTTTTGAAGAGTAATGCAAATAAATGGATTTTCACCAAAAACATTCCCAATATCTTATATTACAACAACTAATTGATACGTGATTACCAGGAATGAAATGCAATATATTATTTTTAATTTTCCTTTTTTTGGTTTTAAAGAACCTCCCACCATTCTTCATTTAAAAGCATTTTATTTCGTCGGGGTTCATTATAAAACGGAAATTGAAACGCATTTCCTTTGCGTAGCCACGACGAAGCGAACAACCAAAAAACCAATGCTAGAGTCAATGGGCAGTGGTCCTTAATACGGCTTATCATCTGCAGTCATCTTGAGCGCACAGTGGTTTTGATAGCAAACTAATTTGCTATACTAAAAATAATTATATCCTAAATGTGAGTTCTAACCTTCAACAAGTTTAATTTGAAAAATCTACTAAACTCTACTCAATTTGTTTTGGAATTTAAAGTACTAAATTGAAATTGAAGAAGTTTTAATTAATATTGAATATTTTTCCTGGAATAGTACTATTGCTCTGCAATTTAGTTCACAAGGTGCGGGAAAAAATTGGGTAAAATGCAGACGGTAAAGCGGAGCTTCAAAAAAAAACCCAATGAATATTCGAACTCACGGGCGATGTGTTAACATCTTTATGTTACACGATACCTGTTCGACTTCTGTGAACACATTAGTAAATGTTTCATTGGAAAATAAAAAACAGCGTTCAATGTTATGATGACGTTACATTTAAATAATTTTAATACTTAAAATTATTTAAAATCATTAATTATTTAAAGACCAGTGCAAGCACATGTGTCACTATTTTCCTGCTTAATACTTTGTGTTTTATTCCCACAAAAATCAAAGAGAATGCAAAGCAACAGCCACGTGCACATACATACATACATTGCTACGTTCGTACATACGCTACACAAGTTCAAACAATTTTCGTTGCTCTCTTGCTATCTTACTTTTATATACGTATAACCACGTCATTATTCTTTTTGCTCTGAGAGTGCTCCGCACCCACACAATACCACTATTCGCCAGTGTGTATCATAGAGTAAATATGGGTAGAGAAAATCTTTCACTCACCAAATTTCTGACATTTGTCCTCGTGTGATGTATACGTTTGATGTTGAAAAGAATTGCTTTACTAATACCAGATAGATGCAATGGTTCAAAACAACGAACAAAATAACAACAACGGCATTTCGTTTTGCGTGTTAAAATTAATGTGTTAAATACAACACAAATGTATGCTAACAATAACAGTCAATAAAAAAGTTTAAAACACATTTAAATTTCACAGTTTTTCACCAAAATGGCATGAAAAATTAAAGCAAGAAGTTATTGTAATTCCACCTGGTGTATATCACTTTTCGTCAAACATCTCTCTATCACACCGACCGCATCACGAAGAGTGTGAAATGAAACGTCAGATGAGAGAATAAGTTTATCTAGGTATGTATTAGTCTATGGTGTGTATACGTATACGTCAGTGTGTGTTTTTTTTCGCAGTCCGACAATCTGTGTTTCGCAGTCGGACAAATCTGTGCTATATATAGGAGTGGGTGACCCTTATCATTTAGGGGTATGAAAAATAGATGTTGGCCGATTCTGAGACCTACCCGATATGCATACAAAATTTCATACAAATCGGTCCAGCGGTTTCGGAGGAGTTTAACGCCAAACAATCTGTGATCGCAGTCGGACAATCTGTGTAACCGCAGTATGACAATCTGTGTAATCGCAGTCGAACAAACTGTGTTTAGATGTATTCACTTTGTGAATTTAGGACGTACCCGCGCCTATAAATGTCAGCATATCAAAAAAAAATTAAGAACACGAAAAATGAAAAAAATTCTTTTCAGACCCTTGGGGCCATATACTCCACCAAACAGGTCATCTTTGGAACATCTATGACTTCGCTAGTTTGGGTATTGAAACAAAAGATCAGAATTTAGTGATGCCTGTATATACATATCTTGACCATCATCGGTGGGCCTTGATGACACCACTTGAGGGGGTCATCTGCAAATCACTAAGTGTGGATACTAAAATTAAAGAGAATGATCAAAATATTTGTTGCTGTCAGTTTTTAATGAGGAATAGCACCGTCGGTGGTGCAATGACTAATGTGGGCATTTTTGGGTTAGTATAAAACTATATGACGCACAGTTCACTGGTTTGTGAGAAGCTCTCCCCAATTCCTTTATGGGATGTAATGGGAACCATATATTTATTTATTTTAAATGACTATTGTATTACGGCTGTAAGGAAAATCTTTACAGTACAAAAAACTAGCAGAAGCTGGAGTTTCACAAAATTATTATCAGAAGACCAGCTGCGCAGAAAGCTTAACTATGACGAAGTCGGTGTTTGACATAAATCAGAGGAGAAACTCCCTCAATCGGCACCAAATGTTTCTTATTACAAACTAAAACTATTCCGAAGCAACTACCCCAGGGGAAAATGTTCCACATCCCAGGGGAAACAGTACCATATCCCGGGCCGTAAACCCACTACACAGAAATCTTTAATACAAAGAAAGATATTTCGAAGTCGGGGTTGAACCTACCCCAGAGGAGAAACCCTCACCAAAGCTTTGCCGAAGGCATGCTACAGAGAAAGCTTTACTACGCAATAAAGCTTCCGAAGCAGCAACCCTGGTGTTAAACCGGATAAGACCGGTAATGCAGAAATCTTTATAACACAACAACTATTATGAAGCATGTATTGGAAACAAATCCTAAACGCGGCTGAACACCGGGCACTCTGAATGCTTTATTACACAAAGAAATTGTACCGCAGTCGCGAAGACGATGTTAGGTCTAACCCAGATTAGAACATCCATACGCCAGGCCACGCATACAACTACACAATAAAGTGAGACTTGACACTTGTGGATTCGATCACTGATTTTTCGAAAAGAAATTTATTTATTTTCAAAATAGGGATATCTGCGCAAATGTTTGTGTGCCTACACTTGCCGTAACCTAGGTGTCCCTAGTGGGACCAAGTGTGCCCCGTGGGTCGGTGTGGAAAATTTGTTAGTCAACAGGGTATACCTTCTTTCCTTTACACTGTTTATTTTGAAACCAACTGATCACACCCACAGAGAAAATATCCATATTAGCAGCAACCAAATTTATAGGTTTGCATTACGATAGGCAGAGCGAAAGACGTACGGAACCAGTTATATAGAAACCTGAACATCGGAAAGCTACAAATACCAGAGATAGTCACGGTGTATGCAGATAATGTCACACCCATACTGTCGCAGAACGCACCCAGCCTCATGGCCCTGAAGTGCAATGGAAGTACATTTCCAACCCTATTAAAAATTGCTACAGACATCGTACTCGCTTATGAAAAAACGCTTAAAGACTATGCTAAGGTGAAGAACGTCACAAGGTAAATGATGAAAATAACGCTGCACATATGGCAACGCCTCAGTCAGTTGCAACGCGAGCCGTGACAGAGCGGTATAAGGAGAACAGGAGTGAAGAAACCCGTTTGTTTAGGAAGAAAAAACGGTTTTGGAGAAAGCGCGGGAGAGAAAAAATTTATTTTACAGAAGAGGCAGAAAAGTACAAAGCCAAACCAACGGAAAAGGAGTAGGGCCCCTTTTTGTAGAGATAAGTCAGAGATTTAAAGACTATATTGCGAATATGGAGACATCACTTCTCATCAATACTTGTTCCAGTAGACTTCAATATTGATGAGGTTGTGGAGCACATTCAGGCAGATGGCGTCGACTGTCCCTCTCGTAGCCGTGGCGAAGTTAGAACTGTAATTTCCCAGCTTAAGAACAACAATGCCGCTGATGCTGAAGGACTACCGGCTGAGTTGTTTAAAGCTGGCGGCTTTAAGTTAGAAAGGTGCACGCACCAGCTCATATGCAAAATATGGCTAGACGAGTTTGGAGTCTTAGCATACTGTGTCCTGTTTTCAAAAAAAGCGACCCGAATATATGACCCGACCCGAGTAGGAACTATCGTTGAATAAGCCTTTTATCCATCGCACACAAGGTCCTATGGAACGTAATGAGCGAAAGGTTAAAGTCATTTGTAGCACACCTGTTCGGAGCTTATCAGTGTGGTTTTAGAGCTGGAAAGACAACTATACACCAGACAGTCCCATTAAGACAAATCCATTAAGACAAAAACAAAACCAGCGAAACTCATGTCTACACCTAGCACCTCTTTGTAGATTATACGGCTGCGTTCGATATCCTGATACGGGTAAAATTGTATCAAGCTATGCCGAAGTTTGGTATTCCTGTTCAGCTGACACGAATTTTTAAAATGACACTGACCGACACGAAATCATCAGTAAAGATTAGTGCAGATCTCACCGAATCGAGGTACGAGGAGAGGCCTCACGAAGGGCATTACCCTGTCATACGATCTCTTCAATATATTAATTGTGACTGTCGTGAGAAAGGCGCAGCCAGCACGAATAAAATTATGAGCATCATCGCGTATGGTGATGATTTAGCACAACATGCACCCGGTTAGATGAAATGGTGGACATTGATAATCGTTGTTATTTCGAGGTAGTGTGCGAATTTATTTACCTCAGACCTGACGCGAACAGAAACAACGTCAGCCTATTAATCAAACAGAGAATAGTGCTTGCAAATAAGCGTTATTTCGGGCTAAGCACTTCAGAGATAAGACCCCCTCTAGAGAAACAAAGATTCACTATATCAGACTCCTATACAATCTGTCTTCTTACATTGTTTCAACATCACTGCAAGTCTCCAACAGGAAAATGCTCCGAAAATTATATAGTCTTGTAATAGAAAACGGCGAGTATCGACGACGGGTGATCCACGAGCTGTATATTCTGTATTCCGACATCGAAGTAGTTATGTGTATCAAAATAGCTAGACCAAGCCAGTAGAATGCATTAGAATGAACTATTCCGAAATGTATTCGAAGAAGAACCCGAAGGACATTGAAACATAGGACTTCGTTTGGAAGATCAGGTGGAATATTGCCTGCAAGAGCTTGATATTACAAACTGGAGGAGAAAAGCTGAAGTTCAAGACGGATTGAGAAACATCTTATCCTCATTTTGCTAGGCCCTTAATTCATCTGGGATGTCTGAGGCCATCTAAGTAAGAATGTAAGTAAATTTAGTGTTTGTCACAACCACATTATATGTCAACCCATTCGAAGTAGAGGTTGTTACAACGGCATTAAAATTTCAGTTTAGGAGACTAAATTCAGACGTGACAACTTCAGTTCGGTTGTGGAAACTGAAATTTGGTGGCAACAGCCGAATTTGCGGCTGCTATAGCCTACAACCTCCTATCAATCAATTAGTCCTGTGAGTGTATGCCCCTAACTGTCAGTTCCTCCTTGTGGTAGTGAGAAGCCTGTCAGATTTTCACTATGGGCTCTGTGATTTCCTCATTCTCATTCTACTATACCCCCAGAAAAATTTGGTTGAGACAATCTAATTAGCCTTAACTGAATGTAGAGGTTAGCAACCCTTTCCAATGGGTGTCACAACCGAATTACAGATTGTCTGAATAACATTATAGTTTGCCAGAACCACATTAGACATTGACACAACCGAATTACAAGATGTCACAATCGCATTCGAGATCAATAAAACTGAATTAGCGGATGTCACAAACGAATTACAGGTTGTCAAAACCGCGTCAGGGGTTGTCAGAACCACAAGGTAATCACAACCGAACTAGAGGTTGTCCGAATCGAATTCCAGGTTGTCATAACTGCACTAGGGGTTGTCATAACCGAATTACATGTTGTCACAACCGAACTAGAGGTCGTAACAACCGCATTGGAGGTCGTTACATGCGAATTAGTGCTTGCTACAACCGAACTAGGGGTTGTTTAAATAGAACTAAGGGTTGTTACAAACAATTTAGACAAAATATATAAAATAATGCGACTTATTTTGTATAAAACCATTTTGTTATTTTAGATTCAAGTCAGCCAGAGACACCAAGAAATCGAGATAATTCCGCAAATAGCGGAACAATTACGCCAAAAATAGGACGGTTGGTGAGGTTAGTCATGAGCCTTTTCAGACCTACCGCGCTATATAAAACAAAACCGGTTTTAGATAGCAATGAAATTCTTTATTCCTGTGAAAGTACGTTCGATGCCATTATGTATGAAACTCGATTTCTTTTGCATAGCCACCACGGGCACGCTTGCAGAAGTCCAGACGCTGAGCCCAATTTTCGACGGTTTTCAAGCATAAATCGGCCGATACTGCTGCAATTTCACGTTCGATATTCGTACGAAGTTCATCAATTGTCGCTGGCTTGGTGGCATATACCATAGACTTGACGTAGCCCCACAGGAAATAATCTAACGGCGTCAAATCGCACGACCGAGGCGGCCAATCGACTGGGCCATTTCGTGAGATAACACGTTCACCAAACCTGGTTTCCAATAAATTGATTGTGGTATTCGCTGTGTGGCTTGTGGCACCGTCCTGTTGGAACCACACGTCCTCCAACTCCATATTATCCAATTGGGGCAAAAAATATTCGGTTATCATTGAACGGTAGCGATTCGCATTCACAGTAATGTGCCGGTCTTGATCATCACGGAAGAAGTACGGCTCAATGACGCCGCCGGCCCATAAACCGCACCAAACCGTAATTTTTTCGGGACGCAATGATGACTCATGGATTATGTGTGGATTGCTGTCTGACCAATAACGCATGTTTTGCTTATTGACGAAGCCATTCAGCCAGAAATGAGCCTCATCGCTGAAGATGATTTTCCGATGAAAATCCGAATCGTAGCGCTCGTAAAGTTGAGGCCACTGACTCCAAATTTCGGTAGTAAATTTTAATAATTTCGACTCGTTGTTGGCTCGTATATCTTTCCATGATGATATGGCAAAACTTACTGAAGAGAAATGTCAAAAGAGCGGAAAAAATATGGCGTCGTTTGCTGTCCCTATCGATTTACTTTTGTAGCGTCTCTGGTGAAAAACCCTTTAGTTAGAATTTCGATTATAAGTAATAAATGATAGCGCAATTAAATTTGTTCAAAGTATAAATCATAAGTGGCCGTAGATGGTGCAATAGGTAGTGTGCACTGCTCTTGTACATGAGATGCTGGGTTCGAACCCTGCTCTGACCTCATTAAAATTTCTTTCGGCGGCGGTCATCTCGCATAGTGACGTGTATATAGCTATGAAACAGCTTCTCAAAGTACCGTTCGGAATCGGTGTAAAACTGTAGGTCCCAATCAGTGAGAGAAAACTGGAAAGCGCACAGCTCACTGGTTGTGATAATCTCTCCCCTCCCCTGTCTCTTCATGGGATGTAATGGGAAACCATTTATTTATTTATTTTTATAAATTATAAGATAGTATACTTATACATACATATATACCACTGTGCCGCTTTTCCATCGAGCAAAGGCCGTCAAAATAATGAAATGCCAACAAAAACAACAAATAATAACAACACCAATACCAATATCAGCAACTTGTACAAAACCATTTAACCCCATTTCGCATGTAAACGGATGATGTTACATGGCAATGATCACGCAGATGATGATGATGATGATGATGACGACGATGAAGGCAAGCCGTGGTTGATGCCGACACTGAATCTGATTGTTTTCCCCACTGCTGGTGGGCGATGGTGAGATGAGGCCAAGCCAGGCCGTTTTGATGATGGTGATGGCGAGATTTTTGATAACAAATCCAAAAACAACACCAGCTGCCTGATGTCACAGCACCAACGCACTGGCTACCACCACCACGGAACTCAAAACACCGTAACCAAGGCAGCTATCACCATCATCATATCATCATCTTGCACATATCGCACTCACAGGCAACATTTTTGCTGGTTATTGTATTATTTTACACATGCAACAGAGCAGCCAGCAGTGAGTGGCAAATAGTGGAACCAGAACGAAGTGCTGGAGGTGGCGGTGGTGTCAGCATCAACGGGTAGCAGGTATTTGTTTTCTTCCATTCCTTTTGACCAAACATACGCATCACACGTGCAACTGAAAATACGAATATGACAACAATATGCGAAACCGTAGAACCCTCTAACAAGGTACAATAACACCGCGTACTTCATTCTCAGATGAAGCAGCATTTAAGTTACAGCCACGAAATTTTGATTATGACGAGTAGTAGGTAAATTTGTGATCAAGTTGGTGCTTTTATGTGGTGGAAACGGCAAGAAATTTTCAATCGGGAAAACGCTATCGGATGTTTTAAAAAAAATCTGGGAATTTAAGTTCTTTGAAAATAGAGTAACTCAATTGAACTTGGTGCTTCCCTTCGTGATGCGATTGATGGGCTTAAATCAAAAATTAGTAT
Source organism: Phaonia tiefii (assembly GCA_963931995.1). Classification (NCBI taxonomy): domain Eukaryota; kingdom Metazoa; phylum Arthropoda; class Insecta; order Diptera; family Muscidae; genus Phaonia; species Phaonia tiefii. The sequence continues at coordinate 82,945,365 of OZ008368.1, read as the reverse complement.
TGTTTTATGTATGAGCTTAGCAGATGCTAAACAGGCACAGTAACAGTTATTATTTGTATTTTAAAAATCAAATTTTAAAAATTATTATTAATTTTCATTATATCACTCCACTAATAATAATTATTTTTGAGTTTTATAGTATTTCTCCCAAAATTACAATTATTTCTGAATTATTATTCCGCTTTGTTTTCAATAACAGTTATAGCGAACTTTTTCAAAAAAAAAATCAGAAATAAAAATCCTTCAAACAAGTTTTTTGGGATAAATTCGAAAATAAAAATTAAACATATTTTTTCCAATAGAATATAAACATCACCTTTATTGTGGGTTTCAAAAAAAGTTTTGGTTATTTGTTGGCATTATGGTTATTGCCGTTGAAACAAAAGTATACATATTTTCGATCAGCTCAACCAGACGTGTTTGTATTGTTATGTTAAATCGCCTGCTCCTGTGTGACTCCGTCTATTTCTATGTGGATTACCCCTCAATTTCGGATTATCCAAATGGTGTAGAATGGTTGGTAAATCATAACTAAGGCAAAATTAGACTTAAGGCCTTAATTTAATTACATAAACCGGTTCTGAAAAATAACTGAAATTAAACACCTGTTACAACAGAGATGTTTAAATATCGCCTCTGCTTAATAAAACTGGTAAAACGTGTTGTAATAAATGATGCCTCTAACTTATTCTTGTTTCGTCTTTTCATTAATTACAAATTTTTACTGTGCGGTCTAATAATGCTTACCCCGATAGATACCGGCATTTTCAAGGCACATCATATGGGTGACCACGTTCAATCACATAATATTTTAAAATAACTGACGATGTACACAACTGTACGTTAAAGTGACTGCACGCTACAGAAAAGGTCTCACTAACATATTCTGCAGGAACCATGTATGTATATGTCGGGAACACACTTCAAACATTCAGATGTTTGCAGGTCCCAAATTCACTTGTATTTAACTGCAAACAGTATCATGTTTACTCGCAAAAATGTGTACTTTTACGTGGAAACACATGCGTTCCTCATCTCAAACATCCACATACTTTCGTGGAAGAATTCGCGTGCTTCCCCAACTTACGTGGAAACATATGCATATTTTCTCCCAAAAATAATAATAAATAATCAATCTTCTTCGAGCTTGAGGTCAGATTTGGTATTGTTATATTTATTTTCCTCGATATTTCGCTACTCCTTTGTGTAGCATCATCAGGAGATATAAACAATATTTAACAATTAAAACAAAACAAAATTAACAAATGTGAAAATTTTTTTTTAAAATTGACATAATTTTTTCACAATTGTTAATTTTGTTTTGTTTTAATTGTTAAATATTGTTTATATCTCCTGATGATGCTACACAAAGGAGTAGCGAAATATCGAGGAAAATAAATATAACAACAGCAAATCTGACCTCAAGCTCGAAGAAAAGGTCGAACAACAGAATAAAAATACAAAAATAATAATATTTAGAAACGGATTATTTTTTGATTTCAATATGTATGTATTATTTATTATAATTAATTTTAGCAAAATAAATCCATATTAATAAATAATTACTACAAAAAATTAAAAGATTTAAATCGGCACTTTCAATATTTACTTGCATTGAATACATTATTTTTATCATGAAATGAGAATCTGCTGCGCTTTTGCTTCTGCTTTCTTTGTTGTCTCTCCCGTTTTTGTTTTCAGAAGGTTTCAACTACGCGTTGGTACACAAACAATATACTTATATACAAACCTAGTTTATGCAAGCCAGGCGTATATTGATTACTTGTGTTTTATTATATTATATTAGTCCGCCGTGCAGATTTTCTCAGTAAGGCTCGGACAGTAAGGCTCAGACAGACGTTGTTACCTATTTCAGTTTTTTGCTCAAAATCATTTCTCAGTTTGGTAGCTCACATTCATATATGGGAGACACATACACAAAAACCAAATCAACATCAGAAACCATTTAACTGATCAAGCACTTTTGATATCCATTGTCCGATGAACCACCCTGCAGTCGACGTAGCTAACGAATTTTTAGTTATTTCCCAAACTACCAATAATTACCATTAACTACCCGCGAGACTACCAGTAATGCTTTACACTGATGAATTTAACATGGTCTTTGACGGTAGTCAGTGGCTACCCTCTGCACTACCACGTACCATGCAGATGGCTAGTTACATTAACGAAAATCTAACAACATTGTACTAACTACTTGATAGTACAATCCGCTTGATGAATTCGCCGGACCATATTGAATTAATGTTATGAATAAATCTTTTTCATTATCTTCACCACATTCTTTTTCTACATTTTCAAACTTTAGCCCAATTTGCTCCTTTTCTTTGTTTATTAAGCGTTTCATTTGTCTTTTGCTTGTCATTTTACCGTTCTAAATTTAAAATTCACTTTTTATACTTCTGACCTACATACGCTGTCACGATGATTCTTCTAAAATTCACAAAATTCACTTTTTATACTTCTGACCCACGTACGCTGTCACGATGATACTTCTACGGACGTCTAACAGCAACTGGAGTCAACACAAAAAAACCAAGCAACCAACAGATCATAACGGGATAGCGGTTCAGTGCATTTTTCCCCTGTTTTCATATTTATAATAATAAAAAGGCGAACTCTCGCATTACTTGTATCCACTTCAGTAGCTAGTTAGGCTTTTCGCTAAAGAAATAACTGACTACATAGATGTACTAGCTACTTTTGAAACTGCAGGGCACTGACGACTGAATTCATGAAACTAAGCCGCAATACACCAGCCAAAATAAGAAACACTGACTTCGTCTTCAATTTCCACGAACATTCAGGAACATTTATGACTGAGAGAATAATGCAAAAATATAGATAAACACTTAAACACAGTTGCCTGTCTTTTATGCTCTTACTCTAGAGACAACATGAAAAGTGCTCCAAAACATAGCTGTTTTTGTATCACAAACACAGATATGTTTGGTCGCAAACGCATATATTATAACTGATTAATCATTGTGTCTCACAAACACAATGTGTTTGGACACCAGTACATTATATTTGCGACAAGCTCCAAACTCACGTTCTATTTGCATGCAAACAACAAAAAACGACAAATATTTCAGCGTGACACAACAAAATATTTTCCTGATGCTGCATCAACCGACGAAGAAGAAATTGTGTGTTTAAATTTTGATCATGAATCCGACGACGATTACGGCGACCATGATGACAAAGAGACGTCATCCAATAAAGCTTTTTGATAAGTATAGTTGGTAAGAAATGGTATATTAATAATAAATCAGTCGATAGATTGTAAAGAAGACATTTTCCGATTAGGTATGGAATTAAATATCCGTTAAATGGCCCCCTCGGCTCTGATGACAGGCTATTTTAGTTTTCATGAAATTGTCCATGATTTTTTCACAGAGAAGTGTCTCACCAATGTGTCTCACCAATGACGTGTTGGATCTAGAATTTGAGCTCAGGAATTGTTTATGGTTAATTCGCATAACTCCGTTATCATGTTCCTGTAACGAATTCCATTCACAGTCACTGCAATTTCGGCGTCATCTTCACAAAATTAAAGACCAGTCACGCCGCCTGACCACAATCCGCACCAGACAGTTGCTCTTTGTGGTTGCATTTGTTTCTGATGGATTACAAGAGGATTTTCTGAGCCCCAAGTTCGACCATTTTGTGTATTCACGAAGCCATTCAGATGGAAACGCGCTTCATCGGAGGAGATGATTTTTTTTTTTTAAATTGGCATTTACTTCAATTTGCTTGAATTTTTTGACCAGTCTTCGTATGGTTGACACATTAGGTGCACTTTCTCGACAGTACCACGAAGTATTTTGTTGTCGAAGCTTCGTTACAGTAAATGCTTTGTAAAAAAAGCAAATGTCTGGAATGGCTATTCAAGACGTCTTGTTCACAAGTGATGTAGTTTTGTGATGCTCGCTTGAACACGAACTTTGTTATTAATGTACAGATGTAAAAGTAGCTGAAAATCTTATTTAAATTATACAAGGTGGCATGACACTGTCAACAATTTATTTGGTTTAAAATCGATTTAAACAAGGAAATGTTTACCATTTTCTATCTAACTTAACTAAATACTGAGAATGTGATTTTTAAATTACCCTCTCTGTAGTACACTAGTAAAATTAAAGATAAAAATTTTTGGCTCCCGAGATTCTATATATGTAACTTCGCATAACCTTTTTTTAAATTCATATCAATAAAAATTTAAATATCTTTGTCCTAAATCTTATCAAAAAGTTACTGACTACAGTCTGCGTGAATTACCACAATTATCTTTTGAGTGGAATGCCTCCAATGATCCATATTTCTTGGGTTTGTTTTGTAAACTTCCATTCTAAAATCAGGTGCCGTAAGGTCAACGGAACCTGAGGGGCTAACGAAATGTGGAGTTTATTGAAATCAGTTAATTTTGGAATTGTCACTGCAATTCTGGCACTAAACGCCAGGCCGTGTGACATGTCTGATTGAAACTAAAGTTAAAAACTAAGTTAAAAGGGATTGTCTTTCGGTGTACATCTGGAATCAAAATCTCTTTTATCATCTTCGAAAACGTAAGACCCCACGGTGTAGCTTAATGAAAGTTCACACCACACTGGATGTAGTTCCATCTCTTGTAGCATCTGTGGGTTAGAGTCACTCCATATTCGACCAGTTTGTTAGCTAACATTACTGATTACATCAAAATTGGCGTCATCAGGTATACCAATGGAGCTCAAAATATTTTCGCCAAATACCAAAAGCAGAATGAAGTTCTGACAAAATTTCAGGCGATTGTTAGTTTAATTTTATTAGGAAATATATTGAAATCGTTATGCAGAGTTATATATAGTGACTGCCTGCTAATACTAATTTGAGCTGTTGTGATCCTTGTTGGAACTCTAGGATTGACTTTAATGGCAGCAGGTAGAGTAGCGATAGTGGGATTGTGGGACTTTAATGATAAGGCTTTCGGGCCTCATTGCAGCAAACCGGCTTCGAGGAGTGGCTCCAAACTTACCCCTAAACTCTTTCTGGGCGGAATTGACAGACTTCTATGCAATCGTCTATTTTTCCTCAAACTGAAAAACGAATCACTGGAATAAGAGCCAAATGGAATTGATTAATTACACCCTAAAAATATTATTACGCTATTATTGGTGGCAATAGTATCCACCCAGCTGCGAAGAGAGATGGCTTGCATGCCTCCTAATTAACATAGGGCGCCATTAACATACGCCTGCACATTGCCCTTCTCTTGACAGGCCTGTTCGCTAGCCTGCAGAGAAAAAGCCTCGTAGAGAGTCTTCCCTTTCAGCCCTTCTGGTAAGCCTGCTTAGGGAAGACTGTAAAGGAAGGCCTAAGAGGGGGACCTGCAAAAGAGAATTTTTGGAAAGGTTCAGAAAAAATAAAAATATATCCGAACTATTTGCATATTTATAATGTTGAGACATTTTCATGTCTCCTAGCCAAATTACAAACACTATCTTTCAACATTATATATCATTCCCAAATCTACAGCCTCAGAATTCGAACATTCGACCCCAGCACTTGCAGCCGGAAGAGATACCTACTCGGCTTCCGCACGAACCACAGCATCCCTCTTGCATTAACTTAGCTACCTGCCCACTGGGCTGCTCGGAGAAGTGTGCATGCCAAAGAGTATCCGTTCTGCCTTCCACTACTATGCCCGCCAGCAGGACTGCTTAAAGAAGGGAAGTGTGTATGCGTATGGGACAAACATGTCTACCTTATATTTTTGTACCTTTAGATGCAGCGTCTTGCCAAGCCTCCTTCGAGAAGGAAATGGGGATGTCAACAAACTGTCTAAGAAGGCATAATTTGAGAATACCTCCGCGTTTACGTTGCTGGGCACATTTATTCTAAAATCGGAGGCCACAGAAGCATTTGTTCGGGTACCCGCTATTATAGCGCGGACAGTGCGTCGTGTAGCGGATCAGAATTGATTTCCAATGGCCAAAATTCTATAACTTTTGATCTGGTAAACATTAGTGTGTTCTGTAAAAACCGTCTGTAGGTTAAGATTCAAAGATTATTTTGAGACATTAACATTAAAAATTTTACAATTTTTCAATTTTAATATTGTTCTTTTTCATCAGGGATGATTTAATTTTTGTCATTATTGATATATATTTACGTATTTTTCCAAAATGCACACAAAAAATTTGAATTTTTTGCTTTTTCTAAATTTTCTCTTTTTTCAAATGTTGACACTTGAAGAAATTTTAGTCCTTTTTGGGGTTTCCTGAACTGTACGAGCATCTCATATTTTTTTAAGCTATTGGGGAACATTGTCAATACCATTGATTTGTTAGCCGTCTCATCTGACGTTTATCTTTGCCCTTCTTCAATGAGGAGGCGAACTTTTGTCAGTAACGTCGAACAAAATCCTCCATTTTTAGTTTTGCGCATTCACGATGTTCATACATTTACATATTTTGAGCAGTCACAGTAACAATTTCAGCTATGCTTGTGAAACCTCAGCGACAGAATTCTCCTCTTGACGTTCAAACACAAGTTCGCTGTCATTCAATTATTAAACCGATGAGCGAGTTGACAAATCTATGTATAAATAACCATAAAACATTGTACGACACATAGAAAAACTGTAAATTAGTTTTTTATTACTCTTGACTATGACGAATGACGCACGAGTATATAACCGATTCCGAGATATTAACAGATTTAATTTTGGATAATAATATACTCAGGTAGCACTTTACTAAATGAGGATAACATGTTTCTCCAAGCGGCCCGATCTTTAGCTTTTCTCCTTCAGTTGCAAGAACTCGCACGAAATATTCCACCTGGTCTTGCCAATCAAGTCTTGGGTGTCCTTCGAGTACGTTTTCGAGTACGTCTTAGAATACCTATCGTACTGGTTCATTCTGATCAATTCTACTGACATGACCTAGCCAGCGTAAACGTCTTATCGTGATCACCATAACTACGTTAATGCCGGGCTACAGATTATGTCGTGGTTCATCCGTCGTCAATAGTCGTCGTTTTCCGATATATGACCATATATTTTTCGTAGCATTTTTCTCTCAAAGACTCCATATGATGTTTCATGAGCAAGCGATATGACCCATGTTGTATGAGAGTCTGACATAGTTGGATCTTCGTGTCTCGAGAGAGGGTCTTATCTCTGAAGTGCTTGCTTTGCTCCACATAACACCTGTGTGCAAGCACAATTATCTGATTGATTTCAGGCTGGCGTCATTGCTTCTGTTCACGACAGATCCGAACGCCAGATCCAAAATTCTTACACTACCTCGAAATTATAACGGTTATCAACGTTCACCCTTTCATCCAATTAGGCGGATATTATGCTTGGAGAAACAATTAACTTAGTCTTGTTCTCAGTTACTGCTAAACCTACTTCTGCTGATTCCTTCTCAATTTTCGAAAATACTGCAATTACCTCTCGCAGATTTCGCCCAACGATGTCGAAATCATCAGCATACGCGAGCAGCATGTGACTTTTGCTGCTGATAGTTTTACTTATGTAGACTGCAGCTTTTCGCATGATGATCTCATTTGATATGTTAAAGAGATCGCATGATAGGGTGTTGCACTGCCTGAGGCCTCGCCTCGTACTAAATGGTTCGGTGAGATCTGTAACAATATTTACTGACGATTTCGAGCCGGTCAATGTCATTATACAAAGGCGTGTTAGCTCAGCAGGAATACCAAGCTCCGACTTAGCTTGGTGTAGTTTTCCCCGTATCGGGCTATCGAATGAAGCCTTATGATTTACAACGAAGTGGTAGGTGTAAAATTGTTTTCGTGGGTTTTCTCCAGGATTTGTCGTAGTGTGAATATTTGGTCGATAGTTGAGTTCCAGGCTTAAAGCGACACTGATAAGGTCCGATCCGTTCTGGAACAAACGGCTTAAGTCTTTCACATAGTCTTTCTTGAGAGGGCCTTGTATGCGATGGATAAAATGCTTATTCCACGATATTTGGTACATATACTCGGGCCGCTTTTTTGAAATAATGACATAGTATGCTAGACTCCAATCGTCAGCCATGCATTCGTTTATCCAGACTTTTCATATGAGGTGATGCATGCACCTCTACAAGTCCTAGCCACCTCTGCACGTCCTGCTGCTAGCGACAGCTTTGTTTTTCCTGAGCCGGGAAATTGCTGTTTTAACTTCATTTTGGCTTGGAGGGTGCAGTCAAGGCCATATCGTCTTCTATTTGCTCCACACCCTCATCCATATTGTAGACTCCAAGGACAAGTAAATCAGAGAAATAATCTCTTCATATTCACAACAAACTGTGCATATCTGTGACGCGATTCCCGTCCTGATGTCTACAAAATTGCCCATTTCCTTTGGTTTGACTTTGTGCTTTTCGGTAGAATTTATCGTTTTTCATTCGTTAGATTAATTTTCCTACACAACGGCGTTCCTCCCTCCCTCGCGGCCCGAGCTGCAACTGACTGAAGCATTTTCATACGCAAAGTATTGTTTTCACCAGTTGGCATGTGCAAGTCTGCATCGTACCATATTTCATAACCAAGTACGGTCTCTGCAGCATTTTCATAGAGTATGAAATGTACTTCCGCTGCGCTTCTTGGTCTGGAGTGGTGGATTTCGCCCTGCTTATCCCTGTGAGAACCTTTTCTGCAACCATGTAGTGATTCAAATTGATATTAACTTCCAGAATCACACGTACGTCCATAACCAGGTGAGGAATCTAATTGTTCGTCTGTTGATATGGGGATATCCAAGTAGCCTTATGGATGTGTTTATATTGGAATATCGTACTACTGACAACCATGCTTTTCCCCGCAGTCTCATCCGTTACCCATCTCATCCGTTATCGTAAGTGATGGCGTGTACACTCAATTTACCGATTGTTGGTTCAAAGAAATTTTGCTTGCCGACTTTAGCATTAAAATAACCTTGAACAGTCACGGTTCCTCTAGGCCCTCATCAAACATGTCCTTGGTGTCTTCGCCTTTGTCTTCCGTCGGGGCATGTACACAAATTTTCAGAATTTCGCATATATCCGGATGATGTCTGTACATTCACTCACGTAGATGAGCTTTGATACCAGATGTCGTAGTCCTTTTCTAACTACAAATCCGCAACCAAATTCATGCTTTTTCACATGGCACCTGAAGTATATGTCACAGTTCTTCTTCCATCCATGACCTGTTCATCGCATCCCCTGGATAGCATTAATGTCAGACTTATAATTATCGAGGACATCTGCCAGTTGCATGACGGCACCGAATCTGTATAGTGTTCTAACATTCTAAGTTCATATCCGATTTTCTTTTGCTCACTCTCATTTCGTATTTTCATTCCCAATACAACTGTGGCTGATGGCAAGCCCAGCCCACCCTGGCTTTGCAGTTTACCTACTGCTGGGATGTTTATGTTTCTGCCGCCCATTACGGATTAGACTCTGACCAGAATACAGTGTGTCCAAACTGAATTTCTGTTTCTTTACTTTTGATCCGCCGTTGGTCAGTAGTGTTGGCTCATCCGACTTTAAAGGACAAAATAATATGTCCGCTAGTTCGAAGAGCTTCACTGACAGGGTCACCTATTTAACCTGCGAGGCATTAGTGATCGATCGCAGAACCAATCAGGCTGCTCAGTCGATTCGCATTCTATCTCTAGCTAGCTAATGGAGGGCTTCGATAAACCCATTGCCCGGGAAATACTTCTAGGAAGTAGTATACAGCTTGGACTGCCCTATGAAGGAATCATTTCAGGCGACTCCCAAATGAGTGGCTATCAGAAACTTCCCACCTCCACGGTCAATGGACTCAATTACCTGTTCGAATTGCATTACATGTGGGGCATTTCCCGTAAAGCGGCAAGCATAATAATTCGGAAAAACGAGTTACGTTTTCCAGCAGCAAAGTATACGACATCTATAAGAGGTAGTTTCAACTGGACGTTTTTCCTGATGAGCTGTGGACGTTCAAACCTTGCTGTCGCACATGTTACAACGATTTAATGCTGTGGTCCAAAGGTTGTTAAATTTTTCAATTTAGTTTGTACCACGTTAGTAATATTGTTTCGCTGTAGGTCAACGAAAATCAATGCAGTTCCCATGCGCTGGCTAGACCCAGGTGGGCGAAAGATTTTTGTACATAAATCAGTACCATCAACCTTGCTCCCAGTACCACATTCTGATGAACTTCCTCCACCTGAGCTATATCCTGGAAGTCCTAGTCAACATCTTGATGTCACTACATGCGTTGGAACAGAAGCCATTTACAGGGTTTACTCAGGAAATGAAGCAGCCCCAAACCCAATGTTAATGTCGAGCACTTAAATGCAGTGGTACGGAAGCTGAATCTATCTAAAAAGAAATCAGATATATTAGCTGCTGACTTGAAAAGTCTTCATGTGCTTGAACCTGCTGTTAATGTTACTTGTTTTCGTAAACGCCAAGACATTATTTTGTCATAGTTTTCAGCTATCGAATCCAACACGTTTACTAATTTCAACGATATTGAGGGCTTAATGGCGGAAATGAATATCGAATATATCCCCGAGGACTGGTGTATCTTTACAGATACATCCAAGAAAAGTCTTAAAGCTGTACTACTTGGTTACGGCAATTCCAAGATTCCTATTCCAATAGGGTATGCAGTTGACATGATGGAAAGACATGATTCGATAACACAGCTGTGGGATACACATACAGCAAACCGTAAGCAAATCCTACTAGTTCGGAAAGCAAAATGTCAAACGAACATAAAGAGTTGAAAGCAGTGAAATATGAAGAGCACAAATGGCGTGTCTGTTGTGACCTAAAAGTTGTTAGCTTCTCTCGGGTATACAAGCTGGATACGTTAAATATGGATGATTTTTATGCAAATGGGATAGCAGATGGAAGGGGAAGCAATATTTCAGAAAACAATGGGTACCAACTGAAAAAATTATTTTACCACCATTTCATGTAAAACTTGGTGTGCTGAAAAACTTTGTTAAATGTTTGGATACACAAGGAGAACCATTAAGATTTCTGAAGACATTATATCGAAAACTTATCGCAAAGATAAAAAAGGTATGAGTGTTTTTTTATTTTATTATTCAAGCTCAAGACCATCTATGTCTCTATTAATAGGGATATGGTTTTTTAAAAAAGAAGATGTTTTGCAAATATATGACTGGTTAAATTTTAATTTTTGTCCATGGTTTTATACAAAATACATTATATAGATTGTGTCTTTTCATTACAACAATTGTTTTTGTTGGCCCGGACATAGGAAAACTTACGCAAAAGGCTGAATTTGAGCAAATACTCTCATCAAACGAACTTGCCTTTTAAATTTCAATTGATGTGTTTTAAATTTCAATTGATGACTTTTAAATTTCAATTGATGTGTTTCAAATTTCAATTGATGTATTTTAAATTTCATTTGATGTTTTTCAAATTTCAATTGATGTATTTCAAATTCCAAATAGAATTTTTAAATTTCAATTGATTTTTTTCAAATTTCAATTGGAAATGCTGTAGGTTCATTTTTTAATTTCGCATATGGATTATTTTGAATATCTGTGGGCAGCATAGTCAGATAAACATGGTGAACGATTTTATCAAATCTATTGAAAAATGCTATGGGGGGAAAACGGGTTTCCCATTACATCCCATGAAGGTATTGGTTGTAAACTGATCGGGACCAACAGTTTTTACACCGACGCCGAACGGTATTTTGAGATGCTTTTTCATGGCTACATACTCGATAGGGTCGCCGTCACTATGCGAGGTGACCGCCGTCGAAAGAAATTGAAGGTGGCCAGAACAGGGAGACAACCCAGGATCTTATGTACAAGAGGTGCACAGATTAACCATTGCACCACCGACGGTCAACGGTATAGAATTACCAAGAGCTAAAAGAAAAATCCAATAATTAAATTCTTTCTTAAATACCCAAATTTATACTGATCGTTTGTTTATAGATGTTATATCTGCAGCTTTCTTTTGTGCGGTGGTTAAAGTAAAATTTTACGTAGAATATTTTTTCATTACACACTACCCCCAAAAATTAAGTTTTGTGGGACATTTTAGCGCCAACTCGGAATAAGTTCAAAATTAACCCTTAAATGGATTTTCGGTTTTGACTTATTTTTGGCATTGAAGTTGATTCCTGAGCTTTGGTGTGTTCAGAAACTTATAGTAGAATTTTATGAACAAAGTTTTTGTGGTACATCTTAGTGGTTTTTCTTACCCTTTTCCACAAAAGAACATAAATGACCCATATATTGAGGCTGTAGAGTATTAAAGTATTCCACAAAAATGTTTCCCGTAAATTTGTACACAAAATTGCCGAACACATCCTATATCTAAAATGTAAGGCTAAGATCATTTCCTATGCCTATTCATCATAAGAATGTGCAAATGGGGGAAAATGTCAATCCCCTTAAAAAACTAAGACGTAAACTTTCATAACGCCGATACATGTGTATTTTTTTTACCCCCTCTACCAGAATCCGTTGTCAGAACCGTGTTATTTTCTAAAAAGTTTCGTTTTGTTCCACAATGTAATTAAGCCGCCACTATAATTAACAATTATTTACCAACTCTTTTTCCATATCTCTTCTGTTGCGTACGTATCTCTTGTTTTGTTTCGAATGATCTTATTAAATTTAATTTGCAAAAATTTGAAACTACAATAAACAAATACCAAGAAGGGGTTATTTTGTCGTCCCCGGTGCACACATGCCATGTCATATACTTAGCTTGCATTCATGTTTTGATTACTTTTCCAGGAATTAACCTGCATATGCGGATGAAGTGTCAACAAACATAAATGCTGTTGATTATTCGGGATAGAAATATGATATTTCAATTGAACTTAAGTCTTTGCATAAACATTTCATTACTTAGGTAGTATGTGATGTGACAAAGGAAAGCAATGGTTTATACGAGAACATTGGATGGTTTTATTTTCCAGGAATTGAAGAAATGTTAACATTGTAATCTTCGAAGACATGCAATAAATAGTGGGAATGCTAGAGGGGGATATCAATTGTCGATATTTCAAAGAAAATTTAATTAGTATTTACTCATATAACTCCAAGTAAAAATGGTCACGAAAATTCAAGTTTGCTTTTTTGATTTAGTATCATAATTATGATTATAATCTATTTAAATTTATGTAAGTCCTCTATTCAAAATCTATATGGCAATATTTTGAAATCAACAAAATTATGGTGTAGGAAGTAGAAATATATGAATTACAATTTGCAACTCTTTGAAACACTCGTAAGAAACCTTAGTGTATAACCCAGTGTTGACAGTATCTGGATAATTATCCAAAAATGGGACCATTTAAAATTTTTTGGATAATTTTTGAGTAATGTAATTTTTGTGTAAATTAACTTGTTATCGCAAACGCTATCGTAAACGCTAAATTTGCATTTCCATAAACTTTTTGATATCTCTTTAAAGGCTAATAAAAACTTCGTTTGCAAGGAAACATTGATCCATAATCTGTTTTGCATACATAGTTGACCAGCTTTATGTTCATTTTGACAACTGGCCGACATTTTTCGTCGACATATCCATATTTTTTTAGACTTGAGAGCTCTTCTACCACACCCAGAAAACTAATTCATTGAGAAGAGGTTGTAGCAACTGTAAATTCGATTGTTACCACCTAATTGGGCTTGCTACAACGGAATTGAAGATGTTACGACCGAATTTAGTCTCCACAACCGAAATTCGGTTAAAGCAACCTCGTGTCATAATTGATTCGGTTGTGACTTCGTTCCGCCAACTAAATTTTTGATAACATCGTTTGGAACAACCGAATTTGGAATTGTTTCGAGTAACCGAATGTGGCATCTATTCAGGTGTTACAACCGAATATGTCATCAATTCGGTTGCAATTGTCGAATTTCGCATCAATTTGTTCGCAGTAACTGAATTTAGACTTGAATCGTTTGCATCGACCGAATTTCCCGTCCATTCGGTTTCTGTAACCCAATTTTTTATGAATACTTTTCAATTCGGTTACCACAGCATAATTGTATGTATTTCAAAGCTGATATTTAAAATTATAAAATCAAATACTAAAAGATGGTCCAACCATAATGCACGATATTAATTAAGAGTGACACCTTATCGTCAAGTTTTTTGGCCAACTTAATTTGGCAGTTCGTTGTTTCAGTACTTGACAAATTCAACCATGGAGAGGTACACAATTGAGCACCGCGTTAAGATTGTTGAAGCCTTTTTCGAAAATGGGTGTTCCAATCAAAAAGAATTTCGAGCACTTTCTGATTTTTTTCGTCAGCAAGAGAACGGACTTCTTGTGGTACCAACAGGATGGTACCACTTGCCACACAGCCAACGAAACAATGCCTCCTTTGCTCGAGAAATTCAATGGCCGTATTATCTCGTGTCGTGGCAATGTTAATTGGTCGCCCCGGTAATGTGATTTGACACCATTGGACTTCTTTCTTTGGGGATATGTAAAAGAAAAAGGACAGTTCAATACCTAGGGGTTGAGACAATTCGGCACAATAAAGACATTGAACCTCAATTACGTCTCAGAGTCATTGCAAATTTGGACCATCGGATAGAGGTATGCCACCGAAACCGTGGCGAGAATTTGGACGATATTTGTTTCACACATAATTGTTATAGATCCTTCTATCATAATACAAAACAATCCAATGAGTGTTCGAACTCACGGGCGATGTGTTAACACCTTTTTGCTACACGGTACCTGGTCGATTTCTATGAACACATTAGTAAATGTCACATTGGAAAATAAAAAACAGCGTTCAATCATATGATGACGTTACATTTAAATAATGTTAATACTTTAAATTGTTTAAAGACCAGTGCAAGCAAATGTGTCATTATTTTCTTGTTTAATACTTTGTGTTTTATTCCCACAAAAAACAAAGATAATGCAAACCAACAGGCACATGTTATACATGCATTGTTATGTTCGTACATACGCTACACAAGTTCACACAATTTTCGGTGGTCTCTTGCTATTTAATTTTTAAATACGTATAACCACGTCATTATTCTCTTTGCTTTAAGACAAGACAACTATTCGCTGCCGCTACATCAGTGTGTGTTTTTTTTCGCAGTCTAATGATCTGTGTTTCGCAGTCGGACAAATCTGTGTTCTATATAGCGGTGGGTCACCCTTATCATTTAGGGGTATGAAAAATATATGTTGACCGATTCTGAGACCTACCCGATATGCACAAAAAATTTGATACAAATTGGTCCAGCCGTTTCGGAAGGGTTTAACGCCAAACAATCGGTGTGATCGCAGTCGGGCAATCTGTGTGATCGCAGTCGGACAAACTGTGTTTGGATGTGTTCACTTTGTGAGTTTAGTCCCTACCCGCGCCTAGAGATGTTGACACATCAAAAATTCAATAAGGTATAGTAGGTGCTGTCGACGAGATATCAAGATTTTTTGTGGTTATTAAGAAAGGTTTGTAAATATATTGTAGTTATTGTTTTTGAATTCGAACGTGTTATTTTGCAGAAAATGTCCAAGCAGATATTAACAGTTTTGAAACTTTCAAAGGTGTTGGAAATATGTATGATGCAATAGTCTGTGAATAACACAGTGTTTGACCTAGATCAACAGATACAACACGTCAGAACATATGATGGGCGTGACTTCACAAAAGGTCGGAAATAGCATGTAAAACAAATTTGTTTACCTAAAAAATTACCCTATATAAATTACTTTATTTTCTCGCTTCACAATTTTTTAAAAAATCATTTGTGGTATTATCTAGATTCGGATGTAACAACCTCTATTTCGGCTGCGATAACCTCTAAAGAGGTTGTGACAGCTTCTAATGAGGTTGGGTCAATCTATAATGAGGTTCTCTCAACATATAAAGAGATTGTGTCAACCTCTAATGCGGTTGCGTCAACCTCTAATGCGGTTGCGTCAACCTCTAATGATGTTCTGGAATCTTCTAATGAGATTGCGTCAACCTCTACAGCGATTGAGTCAACCTATAATGCTGTTGTGTCAACCTCTAACGCTGTTGTCTCAACCTATAATTCGGTTCAGATGACCCCTAGTGAGTGGTTGTGTCCAACTGTAATGAGGTTGTGTCAACCTACAATGAGGTTGTGTCAACCCCTAATGGGGTTGTGTCAACCTCTAATGAGGTTCTGGAATCTTCTAATGAGATTGTGTCAACCTCTACTGCGATTGAGTCAACCTCTAATGCGGTTGTGTCAACCTCTAACGCTGTTGTCTCAACCTATAATTCGGTTGTGATGACCCCTAGTGTGGTTGTGACAAATTTTTAATTCAGTTACGTCTAATTCGGCAGTCTCAACTAAATATTCTGTGTGTGCAGTTTAATGCTCTCGAAAGTTGCGATATATATGGGCTAACATATGTTTGCTGTATATTTTCAGATTTGAATAATATCTTCAGATTTGAAAGCTTTAGATTTTCATTATTCTATTGTGAAAAAAATTCGAAATTTTTTGTTTTGGGAAGTGACTTGTTGGCAAAAAGTATAACAATTTAAAAATATTATCAACGGAAAAACTTTTGGTATGATCCAGATAATAGCCAACACTTTAGTTAAAGCTTGATTGTGACCCGTCAACATTTCAAATCCCGGATATATTACGTTGCACGCACCAAGAAAGGTTCAAATCGATGGTAGAAACAGACATACCCGAGCCGTGGACTTAAATAAATTAGGAATTTTGAATTGAATCGAAAAAAATTTTCTTCGTTGAAAGAAAATAACAAATTTTGTGTAATTCGAAGTGATTTTGGATAACTCTTGAAAATTGCTTGTGTAATTTTGGCCTACACTGGTGGTAACGCTGGTATAACCACAATCAGGGCGCTAACGTTGGTGTCAATTCGAAATACGTTGATGATAACCACAACCAGTTTGTGAAAAAATTGGTGAAAACAAAAATCTTCTCAAGCCTTCTTAAATTTGTTGTCTTACAGGCAGGAAGGACCAACATAGTATCGGGTGTAGTTTTTCACCCTAAATATTTAAATTATTTTAATGTTGGTTATATGAAAACTGGACAATAGTATTTCAACCCACCAAAAAATACTGCTTACTCAGAAGCTGGATTAATAGTAAAGAGAGTTTGAAATATTTAAAACGTGCTACTACTCAGCACTATACGCTGAAAAATCTGAAGTTTTTTGTTGTTTGGATGCAAATATAACATGCGTTTGGAGCTTGTCGCAAATATGATATACTTGTGCCCAAACGCATTGTGGTTGCTATTCATTATTTCATGTTTGAGACACAAAGATTAATATGTTATAACATATGTGTTGGCGACCCAAATATATCTGTGTTTTGTGATACAAATACAGCAATGTTTGTTGCACTGTTTATGCTCTCTCGAAAGCAAGAGAATGAAAGAGGGGCAACGAGTGGGTATATCTTGTAAGTGTGTTCTGTATTTTTCATAAATAAAATTTTCATAAATATTCCTGAATGTGCGTGTAAATTCCAGATGAAATCAGTGTTTCCTATTTTGGCTGATGTATAGCGTTTTAATTTCATCTACTCAGTCGTCAATGGTCCATCGGACGCTCGGACGGTTAAATGGTTGGTGATGTTGCTTTGGTTTTTGTATATGTGTTTCACATATATTTATGTGTGCTACCAGAGTGAGAAATGATTTTGAGGAAAGAAGCTGGAAAGGGCAACAACGTGAATCCCTTTTTCTTGCCGAGCTTCTACTGAAAAAATCGGAATGGCGGACCATTTGTGAAATATATTAAAAAACACAAGTAATTAATACATGCTTGTCTTACATGAACTAGAGTTGTATATAAGTATATTGTTTGTGAACCAACGCATAGTGATAACCAAGGCATAGTTGAAACCTTCTGAAAATAAAAACGTGAAAGACAACAAAGAAAGGAGAAGCAATAGAGCAACAGATTCTCATTTCATAAAAAAGGATTGCATTCAGCAAGTAAATGTAAAAAGGGTAATTTTAAATATTTTAATTGTTTGTATTAGTTATTTATTTTAATTATAATAAATAAAGAAAGAAAGAATAATTCGTTACAAAATATTATTATTTTTGGGAGAAAATACCCATATGTTTCCACGTAAGTATATGAAGATTTGGGGGAAACACGCGAAAGCTTCCACGCAAGTATATGGATGTTTGGGATGAAGCACGCATATGTTTCCACGTAAAAGCATATATACTGTCAGTAAACATGCTAATGTTTGTATTTAAATACACCTGAGTTTGCAAACATATAAATGTTTGAAAAGTGTTCCAAACATATACTGGGTTCCTTCAGAATATATTTGGGAGAATATGTGATATAGGCCGTGTTTTTCAGTGTGTAGTTAAAAGCGACCAAAGTGTGAATTTTTAAATTCGGTCTTATGGAAGAAGAACAAGGAGTGGCGATTATCTTCGCTTCTGGTATTAAGAAGAACACAGCCCTACTGATTCGGTATTTGGAGTTACTTCTCAGTTGGTAACAATTACATGAGGTGTCAGGGGACACCCGGTTGGAACGAAGTTCCTTTCGCTATATATTATGTACTAGTTAGATTCAACACGCCTAAGACGCCCGTTGAAAATAATTTAAATGGATCTTTAAGAAAATATACTTTTTGTAAAATGATACATAAACTTTTTTAAAGAACATCTTTTTCATGTGTTAACATCTATAGCGGCGAATAGGGACTAAATCTATCAAAGTCAAAATCTGCTAAAACCAGATTTTATGCTGCTGCTAAAACCTTCGCAGACGACGTTATGGTGACATACTAATACGTCGGCTACTTCGTACAAAGTATGTGTGATGTTGTGTGTTTGGCTGTTTCGTTGCTGTTGATATGGCAAATATGTGGTTATGTGACACACGTATACGTCAGCTACTTGGGACAAAGTATGTGTGATTTTGTGTGTTTGGTTGGTGTTGCTATGGCCAGACAACCCTTTAGGAAATAAAATAATCGGTTTATAAAATCACTAATTATAAATAAATTATTTTACAACTGACTATAAATTGGTTTAAATCTCATGCAGATATCACCCAAACATATTGCATAGATACACATGTAATGTGGAAAAATATAAGTAAAGCAAAATACATAAGTAAATGGAAGAAAATGAAAGAAACAAAAGAAGTTTGTAAACCAGTTAAATGCCGCATTTCAACCAAAGCGCACGTGGTCTTTGAAGTGAATTTTAATAAGTGCAATTTTTAAAAAATAAATTGTTCGGAGCAATAGCCAAAAAGTGTTTGAGTTTTTAGTTGAATAGAAGCAACACAATAAACCGAACCATTTTCGCAGTTAAATAGTGCATAAATTTCAATTGTTTTATACCGGGCAAAGTTTGCACAAAGTTTCTAGTGTTTTTATTTCTCGTTTTCTAAAAAAGTCTGTAAAAAAGATTACGACTTGAACATAAATATTAAAAGTATAAAATCAAATTAAAATCAAATCAATCTCAAAATGAAGCCATAATGTCAGCCTTATCAACACAAAAAGTAGTGACCGAAAGCTTTGTTCGCCAAGAGAAAAACAACGTGGTGGTCAAAGATGTTTTTCCGATAAACACATTGGATAAGTTAAGGGCACTCAATGAAGCAATAACTGATGAAAATCAGAAAGTTTATGTGAGTTATTTTTCTCCACTCTTAATATTACATTAGTTTACAGTCATTTTCGTGCTTAGGATCTATAGGATAAAGGCAATTAGAACTCTGCAGCACGAAAAAAGGCATAATTTGTAAACTAGTGTTGTCATTACCATTTTCTTAATTTTGTACTTTTTACAGACCAATGCCATGAAATTGTCGCTTAAAGGGAAATTGCAAAAAACTTTAACGACAATTCTCTCTACGCAATTGATTCTGGAGACAAATATTGATGGCACTCATGGCAAAAAGAGGCTCAAGGACTACGAAAAAGTTTTTGGTGCACTGATGAATGCATTTCGACCACTATGTGATGATCCAGATTGCTGTGTGTTCGCCATCCATCGTTTGTTTTTTTATTTACAATACAACTTTTATAGATAGTATCTCATGAAGAGTACCTGAGTTTTAATTTAATTTTGTAATAAGATGCCTTATTTTAAGTGAAAAATGTATTGAAATTTTACGGTTTAAAAATAAATTTGAAGTAAACTGTTTAAAAATAAATTTTAAGTAAACCATTTAAAAAATGAATTTAATGCAAAATGTTTACAAGTTAATTAATAAATAATTGGTTTTTAAATAATTGAAATTAAACTGACTATTAATTGGTTGAAAAATAAGTAATTAGTAATCAATTTAAAAGTCATGCAGAGACGACCAATTGACTATTGCCTATGACATGGCAATGTTAATATAGTGAGTTGGCGACAAGGAGAATAGTCACTTCAACCACCAGTTGTGCTTATTTAAAAACCAGTTTAAAGTTATTTATAAATGTGTTTGATTTCCTACAGGGAAAGCGAGTCATTTGATGTTCAGCATTGCCCGGTGTATACAAAAACAAGTAGAAACGGTGTTAAGTTCGGCCGGGCTGAAGCTTATATACCCTCAACCATGACAATTTACACTCACACTATTTGCATTCCCTTAACATTTTTTTTAGGTCCCCCCCCCACCCTTACACACAAACACTCCATGACACAGCAAGCATAAATAAATCACCAACATATCAGTAGTAGTAGTAGTAGTAGTAGTAGTTGTTGTTGTTGTTTTTTTATTATAGTGAAAGGTAAGTCCAATAAAATATGGGTGCGGAGCACTCTCAGAGCAAAGAGAGTAATGACGTATAATACGTATATAAAAATGAGATAGCAAGAGAGCAACGACAATTTTGTGAACTTGTGTAGTGTATGTACGAATATAACAATGTATGTATGTATATACAAGTGCCTGTTGCTTTGCAGTCTTTAAATAATTTTAAGTATAGTATAATGTTAAGTCATCATAAGATTGAACGCTGTTTTTTATTTTCAAATGTAACATTTACGAATGTGTTCATAGAAATCGAACAGGTACAGTGTAGCAAAAAGGTGTTAACACATCGCCCGTGAGTTCGAACACTCATTGGATTTTTTAAGAAAATTTACTTATTTTCAGGAAGGCTACTTATCTCAAGAAAAGAAACGGTATCATTTTATTTCTAAGAAAGGGTACTGTTAAGAAAACGAATTTTTGTAAGAAAAGGAATTTTTTGTAAGAGCAGGTATTTTTTTGAAGAAAAGCTCTTTTTTTACGAAAGAACAGGCAAACTTTTAAGAGTAGGTACTTATCTCAAGAAAAGTTATTTTGTTTTACAAAAAATTTACTCTTTAAAGAAAAGGTAGTTCTTTAAGAAAAGGCAATTCGTTGTAAGATAATGTACTTTTTAAGAAACGGTACTTATTTAAAAAATTAATTATTTTCAGAAAACGTACTTTGTGTAAGAAAAGTTACTTTTTTAAGCAAAGGCACTTCTTTAAGATAAGGTATTTTGTTAGATAAAGGTACTCTGTTTAAGAATATGAATAGGTATTTTTTTGAGAAAATTTACATTTTTAAAGAAAACGCACTTATTTAAGAAAATTATATTTTTTTTAAACTTCTTTCACTTTGGCTTTTCTAAATTTACTTTTTATTCGGTTCAAACTACAATATCTAATAAACAGGCTCCACCAAGAAAATTTCCCATGAAACAAGAAATATCCCCGCATATGTTAGTCTAGACACAAACCAAGCCAAAAATACCAGTGTAAGAGTAACGATGCGTTTACACGGGGCAGTTTGAGGCAAAGACAAAAATTGTTTGTGTGACGTACGCGTCCAGCCAGTTATAAAGACAGTACAGGTTTAAGCAACGCCGACCGTGTCGTTTCGTGCTCTGATTTTTGTATTTCTTCGCTCTTTTGGCATTGTGTTCTGTCTTACTTCTCCAAATTACAATGGAAATGATGTACTCTGCAAAATTAGACACGTATTCATGTTTATATGTTTGTATTGTCAAACAATATTTCAATAAAAATTATCAACATTTTCTTATACAAATATATTTTCCAATTTGTAAAGTCGTTTGCGATGTTTTGCTTTTTTCTCAAATTACTACGAAACGTCACCGATATGGCCGATGGCTGAACTAGTAGAGGTTGACGCAGCAGGATTTGTTGTAATTGTTTGAACCAACAACAGCCATTTGTTTTTTGTTTCATGACTAATCATCAAATTCAACACAGATCCATATGAAAGAACACAGTAAACAAAAAAGTACAACAACAAAATACACTGATTTTAACAGATGGAGTCATAAGAAAGTAAAATCAGTTGTTCTATTGCGCCAACCTTTACTAGTTCAGCCATTGTCTGGCCGCTTATGTCAAATCTCTTGCCGAAGTTACTGTCGGTGAAAAATCAGAGACAGTTGCGAGGCAAGTGAGAGAAGTGTAAATGTGGTAGTAAAAATGTGTGAATGTATTGCTACTGTCGGAGCAAAACTGTCCCGTGTAAACGCCAGGTAAGTGTGCTGCCAAATGTAATTCCATGCTTAGGGTTGTACTTCATGGATTTGCCAGTCTTGTACTTTGGCTTTTCTTTTTCTCTTTTTATTGGGTTCAAAACTACAATATGTAAGAAACAGGCTCCACCTAGAAAACTTCCCTTTAAACCAAACCAAAAGTACCCAATATTGTTGATAATAATGGGTTGTAATAAAGTAGTTAAAACAAAGTTGTTTAAAATTTTTTCAGTTAGCCCCCATCCCGCAACGTGCGATAAGGAACTTCGTTCCAAAAAATAATAGAAAATAAGGATAAGCTAAAATTAAACATTAGAAAGAAATCCACGAAATAAAGGAGATTACTCCAGTTTTCTTTGAGTTTGTCCGTTGTATTCAAAATGCAACTCTGGTCGCACATATCTGTATAAATTCGTCTCTGCGAATTCATGCTATTCAAGTCTACACTATTCCATCCTCTTTCAGGAAATAAAAAATATATATCCACCGATTTCTAAAATAGAAATAATAGTCCAAACTAGTATTTAGCAAGACTACCTAACGCAGACATAGCTCCGGAACATTTTCTCCGTCTCTGGTTATCGAAGGCAGCTTTATAATAAGGCAAGTTATAGTACATTCATATGTGTCGTTTTGATTTTCGTGTGCTTCCGTAAGATTTGACGGAATTTGAATATCTAATCTGTTGTGGATTTGTCATTACACATGAGATGCATGCAATTTATGCACCTCCTTAAGTTTTGGACATAATATGTCATTTTTTTGCTATTTGGGTTTTGAAGATTGAAGAAAATACGGCAAGTTTTTAGAAGTGAAAGAAATATTTATTTTGATTGTCAATCAGTGCTTATTATTTACTTTTTAAAGATTATTTCTTGTAAATGTTGTCCACGGCTACGCTTCACGTAGTCCATTCTGAAAGTCAATTTTGGCACACTTTTTCCAACATTTCCGCCGGTATCACACCAAAGACTCGTGTCATGTTGTCTCCGAAGTCTGCAATCGTGGCTGGCTTGTCTCTATAGACGAGAGACTTCACGTGCCCCCACAAAAAACAGTCTAGTAGGGTCAAATCGGACGAACGAGGCAGTCAATTGACAGCGCCACAACGTGAGATTAATTGCTCACTAAACTTCGCCTCTCAATTGGTTCATGGTGCCGCGTGCAGTTAGTGTGGCATGTGCCGCATTCATATTGAAACCACATGTCAATCAAAACCCATTTTTCAATTTTGAGCAAACAAATGTACGTGATCATCGATCGGTATATTTATTGCTCCACTGACCGTAACGTTGAGGCCATTTTCGTCTTTGAAGAAGTATGGTCTAATGCTGCCGTTGGCCCATAACCACACCAAACAGAGCAAATTCTCAGTGCGCATTGACTGCTCCTGACAATCCTGTGGCTGCCCTTCGGACCAACTTCGGACGTTAATGGACGTACCCATTGTCTCCATCGTCGCTGGAGACAATTTTTCGATCTTCTTCCAGTTTATCTAAAGCCCATTCAATACAAAGACGACGTTGTGGTAGGTCGCTCGACTTTAGATCCTGCAACAGAGGTATTTTATATGGCTTTTGACCGAGTTATTAACTTAAACTCTTCCAGGTTTCGAATAACTCAAACCCAATTGCTGACATCGGCGACGGATGGCCACATCGCGAACTGTATTAACGCGAGCGGATAGAGCAACAATATTCTCTTCGGTATGCACTATACGAATTGGGGTTGGTTTATTGATGACCAATAGAGTGAAAGTGGTCTAAAATTTGGTACCCATTACCCACGGCCCAGGGTAACCCACCCTCATTTTTGATCGAAAATATGTAAAAAATGTGTATATCTTGGAAACCGAGCACCCAATCAAAAAAATAACTAATTTTTATGACCAATGAATGTCTAATATGCCATCACTTTTAAAAAATCGCTTACACTGAAATTTTTCGTATAAAAACAATCGGTAAAACGCCCTTATGTCTATGGTTCGGATACCGAGAATAACCGATTTTCGAGGATTTGTAAGGGTTTTGCATAAAGTGGTCGAATTCGTACGGAAGAAATTTTTTTAAAAAATCGCCAAAATAAAAAAAATTGCCAACATAAAGAAATAGCTATAATTCGGAAACGGTGCATCCAATCGCAAAAGAATTATTTTTCTTGCCTGACATTATGAAAAACCATGAGATATCCGCAAAAATTATTTATTTTTTCGATACGACGATTAAAAATGGGGACTGGTTACCATGGGTAACCCATTACCCATCGCCGTGGGTAGTGGTAAAGATCGCTTACCCATTCTCCATGCGTGATGGGTAGTCGTGGTGGGTAATTCCCCATTGTCACGGGTCACTACCCATTATTTCCAACATTACCTTGTGGGTAATGGGTAATCATGAGGGAAATTCCCCAAATTACCAATGGAGGGAAAATACGAACTCTGGTTCTGACCATGTCTTCAAGTGTTTTCCAATAGGTACTTGACAACTTTGAATTTAATTTATGAACGCACTATTGCACTGATCATCTAACTCGTCGCTCTCATGCTGTTTTGATCCAAACGCCACTTTCTGCTATTGGAGAAAAACGCAATTTAAGTTGGAAGCCAATTTGTTTTAAAATGGCTCCTTGGATTTTTTTTTAATTTCAGCATTTTTGTTGTGCATAATATCGAGATTATTAAGGAAAAGTTTTAAGAAATATCAGTTGAAAATAGGGGAGTTATAATCACTTTTGTAAAATATGAAAACTGCATTTTTGATCCATATCCAACATTTCGTTTCGTTTTTTTACATTTTGCACCAGGTGGATCAAAATGCACATGGATATGGATCACCTAAGCACAACATTTGAGTGTAAAGTTGTGGCATATGTTCCTTGATGTTGTTACAAATAAGAAATCCAATTTTTACTTAATTTTTTTTTATTTTATATTTATTAGTTAATAACTTAAACAAAATTCATTATATTCTTATTTATAAGTATTAATGTTTTAGAGGAAATTAAAGTAATGAATTTACTTCAAATTAAACAAATTTTTTATTGAATTTTGATGCTCTACTGGGATAAATGGAAGCAATTCGGTAATATCTTTAATTTTTTCTGTTGCAATTGGACGTTTCTGTGATATCGGTATGCCAGAGGAGAAAATATTTTTAAAATTTAAATGAAGTGTTCGAGATCTTTTCGTTAAGTCTATAGTCTGGTATTCAGTATCTGCAAACGATTTTTTATATTTTAAAGAATACGCTTTCTCAACAGAATATTCATAAAAAATAGATTTTAGTTTAGAAAATGAAACTTTCTTGAATTCCAATTTTGGAACACGAATAGCATAATTTTTAAAATTTTCTGGAGCCATTTTAATAATAACTAATTTTGTTTTTTCAGACGACATTTTTGATAATAATTGAATAAGGTGTTGAGGACTATACAGTTCTAAATGTTTTAAATATCTATCAATAACAGAATGCACTGAATCAATTTCCTAAATGTTTGAGTGGCCAGGCTTAGAAAATTTTTGAATTATTTGAATGATTTGTGGATGTTCTGCCAGAAAAGCTTTGATTGCTGTCGAAGTAACACTGTTTCTATTTTGTGGAACACAGGAATCACTCCATAGTGAATTTCGCGTTAGATGAGGAAAATCATGTACCAATTTTGACAATATGCTGATTAAAGCACTGACTATATCATTGCCAGATCTACCGCTGTGAAATTCCGTCCAAATAGCACAATACGTAATTTTGGTTTTGTTTGGCAGTATTAGCGTTGCTTTCAAATTAAAAACGTTCAGCTTTCTTTTGTAATAGAATATAGATGCATTCCCTGAAATTTTTATTTAGATTATCAATACTATGTAAATACAAACATTAGATCTTAGAAGTATTTGAAGTTTAGAGTTTTGTATTTGTACGTGACATAAAATTAAAATTTGCGAATTTGCAGTACCAGTATCAAGAAATTAACTCACACTTGTTTCTTGAGAATATTTTATATGTTATGTCAAACATACTTCCGTTTCAAAATGTAATGTATAATTACCTCTAGGTAAGCCAAAAACCTTTTGCAAATCATAGCAGATTATTCCATTTTTAGAGTCTATGTTGTTTCGATCAGTATCTCGTTCAATTTTACACAGCTCTTTCTCTTTTATATGGGCCATGTGTTTCAATCTATCGCTCTCGTTTAAAAATGCATTATTTTGATGTTTGTAACACTTATCACAAATGTCCTTCTTTGGTTTGTGAAAAGATATATTAAACTCTGTTCTGAACACTTTCTCATAAATTCCTTTTTTAACTGGAGTCTCACACTTTTCTATGTACAGTCTATACATTTTAGACAGGTTAAGATCAGCTTCTATATATGATCTAGTAGTGTTAGAGCGGCAGTAATGCGACTCTATCTTTTTGAAACTTTCAATGTGTTCTCGTACCGTAGACAGCTGATAATCACTTGTAACTTTTTTCACGTGTCTACCTCTTGTATTAGGCTTTGGAACACCGGTATCAATATTTTGATGGTTTTCGAACGCGTAGTAAATTCGCTTCTTGTCGATATTTAACGTATTTAAAAAAAATAGCCTGCAAACTCTGTGAATTCGTGAATCAACTTGAAAACGATAGGTGTAAGATATACGTTTTTTGAGAGCTCCACTGCAGCGGCGTCTTTTAATGGGCTGGGTTCTAACAAATTTAAAATAGAATTTTACTTTGTCATCATCATTGAGTTTCCAAAAGTCTTTAAATATTTTTAATCTATCGTCATAATTAAAGTTTTTGTTACATTTCAAACAACAGCTCACTTTGCACGAAGATAATATTTTACGTGGTGGCATTTCTTGATTTTTACTGTTAACATAACCAGCCCCCGATTGCCTTAGTTGTTTTTTTAAATTTCTACTCCATGTTTTTTTCAGATGTGACGTGATCGAACAAGTCGGAATGGCGTCGGCGTCTGACTGTCCAAATAAACAGTTATTTTCTAAAAGATCGAAATTTGGGTCTATAATGGAATCATCCGACGAAAAATCAGATTCACCACAGGATTCGTCAAACATGTTTGGCAACCGAAATAAATTCCGATGTATTTTTTTACAATTAATGGTTCACTTGTTTTTATTTAAAAAATAAATTTTGTGTTGATCATTCACTTCATATATGTATGTGCATATGTATATACTTTTAATTATTTTCAGTTTTAAATTCACAAAAGCATGCTTACATTCGCCCGTGGTAAGCTGCGACTAGTCGCTTTGAAGTTTAAAACGTAAATACCGATGCAAAAATTAAGTCAAATGCTTTCTAGTGGCTGCCGGGAGCTATTAGCGCCGGCCTCTGGTTTACACCCTTAGAAGATCAAGCTGACTCAAGAATTGAAGCCGATGGACCATCCGATTGGGCTCTCAAGAAGATGCGCCAAGATGATGAATTTCAACGGAAAATCATCTTCAGTGACGAAACTTATTTTTGCCTCAATGGGTTCGTCAATAAGCAAAATATACGTTATTGGTTTGGTGAACATCCACACGTGCTTCATGAATCACTACTTCCAACACAAAAAGTAACTGTTTGGTGCGGTTTGCATCCAGGCGGCGTCATTGGGCCATATTGTTTCGTCGACAATAACGATCGTCACGTTACTGTGAATGGCGATCGTTATCGCGCCATGATTACCGAATATTTTTGGCCCGAATTGGAAAACATGGACTTGGACGACATGTGGTTACAACAGGACAGTGCCAGAAACCACACAGCACACGTTACAATCGATTTATTGGGAGTAAGTTTGGTGAGCGTGTTATCGCAAGAAATGGACCAGTCAATTGGCCGCCTCGTTCGTGCGATTGAACGGCTCTAGACTTTTTTCTTTGGGGCTACGTCAAATCATTGGTCTATTCCAACAAGCCGACGACGTTGGAAGAACTCAAAGCCAACATTGAACGCGAAATAGCGGCCGTTACGACCGATATGTGTGACCGAGTTATCGAAATTTAGGTCAAACGAATCGACCGCTGTCGACGTGCCCGCGGTGGCCGTATGAACGAAGTCGAGTTCCATTCATAAATGTTTTGATTGTCTTTCAAGTTGATATTAAAGTTTTTGAAATATCTCAAATGGTTTGCGTTTTATTTTAAAAAAAAGTTGTCAAGTCCTTATTGGAAAACCCATATTTGCTCTACCTGGACAACTGCATTGGATTCTCCAGAGACGAGTAATGCAGACAAATAATATTTTCATATTCCCGACAAGTCTACTCATGTGTGATTACGTTTCCATCCATATCTTCACAGAAGAGGAACCCTCAGGCATGGCCATTAGGTGAGCTTCACGATTAACCTCTCTTTTGACTCACGGTTTACCTCTCTTCTTTTCTCCTTGTACCATCCTGGCGCAGAACGCGTTGTGACTACCTGAAGCATTGCCATAAGTGCACTGCTCTTTTCAAATTTGAAAAGCGTCATTGTTTGTCGTATCATGGTTTGTCTTGAGGCGGTTGTTAATAACCGATTGCTTTTCCACTGCGCATCAGCATCATCGCAAGGTGGTGTATGTAGCTCAACTAGTTGCGGGAGAATACTTGAGAAGGCTATGGCTACAGTTGGATACAAAAATGTATTTTAAACCCTTCATAACTATTTTTGTTATCATTCGATTTTTACGTTTAAAAAAATTAAAGGCTAAAGTCCCACCTACAATACAAAAACCGCGTATCAAAATTCAGATCCAATCAAAAGTTATAGATTTTTTGACCGCCTTCTGGAGAATTGGTCTACTGTGCGGCACACAAATTTCTGGTCGGGTTGGCAAAAATCGATAAATTGGAATACGACATAGGAAAACCTTTTTTAACGAATAAGAAAATTGGAAAGCGATGGACAAACTATATCGAGCTAATAGGCGACGTTGTTGAGATATAAACCGTTTTTTGTGGAAAAAGAGTTTATTCCAAATGTTACGAAGT
Source organism: Phaonia tiefii (assembly GCA_963931995.1). NCBI lineage: Eukaryota > Metazoa > Arthropoda > Insecta > Diptera > Muscidae > Phaonia > Phaonia tiefii. The sequence continues at coordinate 82,915,895 of OZ008368.1, read as the reverse complement.
AGTCAAACTGCCCTCGTTGATGTATTTTTTTATTTTATTCCATCTTACTCGTCTTCACCTCTGTATGAACTGAATTTCCAGGTTTGCATACAAAAATTAAATTAATTGAAAATGGTTGATCCCCTGAAGTGCTTTTAATAAGTTCAGTCTTTTGTTTTTCCCTACTTCACATGTTTTGGTGTTCACTGATGAACCAAATTATCCTTGCTTAATAAGCAACACGACAGGATATCTCAGTTTTGATCCCATAAATTATATTTAATTTCCAATATTTTTTTTTTGAGTAATACGCTTATGACACAAGCGAGCTGCTTTTCTGTTAACCGTTTAATTTTTTTTGGTTTGTTTTTCCAATTCCTGTAGAATCGAATATGTGTTATATATATAATGAGATTGAATATTAGTAAAGATTTTACCCTGACATGCCAAAGGCCTTTATGTCCCATACCCGCTGTTCTGTGACGTTTTTTTTACTACAATGGCTACAATACAAATCCTTGCTACTTAGCTGCGCAAATGAGTGCGTAGCATAAAGTTACCTTTAGATGGTGTTTTTTGTGTGCGACTGCTGCTTGAAATTACTGCAGTGGCAGGATAATCACAGGGATTCTCGTGCTCATATGCACTTCAACTCCAGTGGGTATAATCAACAAACCAACACAAAGGAATTATAAAAAATGGGAAAAACATTCTAGCTCACACACATACAAATACCATGAATCGCTGCCTATAGGCAGCCGTGTAAAGCCGCACACATCACCCTAAAAAAAGGACCACAAGGATCTCAGGCGCTAGAATCTCTCTTCTAGTGGCTACACAATGTTGCATGCAGCTATAACGCAGCCAGTTTCATATAAATGACTTAGACTACAAAGTGAAATTAAAATGAGCTGTGAACAAAAAAACGTATCGTACTAGAGTCGTTAGGAAAATTCCTGCCTGTTTGGAAAGTTTGTTCCATGAAAACTGGAAAGTGTTGGGAAAGAGGCAAAGAAGTATGTAGGAAATCACTGGCACATACAACGCTATGGAAAAGCGCAGTGTAACTCTGTTCAATGCAATTACGCAAAAAAAAAGAGAAATTACATTACAGAGTAATTGTAACAACGCCGCACGCATCTTACGTATTGTACGTACATATGTATGTAGCATTTGACGGTGCATGCAACATGTTTGCTATTGCTTTCAAGTGGCACAGTGCTGCTAAACAATAGTTGGGTCCAAATTGTTAGCTGTTTCTCGAATTCATTCAATTAGTTGTTGACCTGGTAAATTTTTAGAGATTCGCACAATTACTTATGGATAACAATTTCGCCCAGACAAGTCGCAGAATGGAAAGACCCATTTAATCGAATATACTTCTCATACATGACAAGTTTCTGGGAAAACTGTGACTGAATAGAGGAATAATTCCTTAATTGGCAGTATCAACCGCTTTAAGTTTCACTAAAGTATCACCAAAGACCTTCAAGCTTTGACCGATCTACTGATCCCCTTGCTATAAATCCCGTCCACACACTGAAAGACGGCCGCTTCGTCGCAGGGATAAAACATTTTCGTCAGTGTTTTACATTGCAGCCATGAAATGTCTCGTATATCCGACAATTTGGTTGTCGCTGCAACGAAAAATTTCATACATGATTTCTTCGAAAATTTTTCATTTCGTTGCTGCACAATTTAATTTAACAAAATCATGCAGTTGTGAAACAATTTCATTGCAACAATGACTCAAATTCATAGCATCATTGAAATAAATTCATAGCAGCAATGAAATAGATTCATTGCAGCAATGAAATTTATTCATTGCAACAATGAAACAAATTCATTGCAGCAATGAAACAAATTCATGGTAGCAACGAATCAAATTCCTTGCAAAAATTAAACATTCATCACAGTGACGAACAATTTGCGGTTGATGAACACATTTTCGTAGCGGGCATGGAACTGTACCTCAGCTGACTTTCGATGACAAAAGTTGTTGGGGAGGTGAACATTTCCATTCCAGTGACGAAGCATTTCCGTTGAGTGTAGACTTCAGGTACATACGCTAGGGATCAAGGGCCAAAAATTTGATGCTTCTTCAAAAAGAGGGGAAAAGTGTTATATAGCTTCCAAAGATTTAATGATCATTTGCTACAGACTAGAAGTGGACCAGAGAAATCATTAGCTGCTAGTGTACCCACAATGTTTGTCGTTCTTACAATGGACGGACGGTTCAATAATGCTAAAGGGTTTTTCAACAGAGACGCTACAAAAGTAAATCGATAGGGACAGCAAACGACTCCATATTTTTTCCCGCTCTTTTGACATTTCTCTTCAGTAAGGTTCGCCATTTCATCATGGAAAGATATACGAGCCAACAACGAGTCGAAATTATTAAAATTTACTACCGAAATAAGGAGTCAGTGGCCTCAACTTTAAGAGCGCTACGTCCAATTTTTTTTTACGTCCGATGAGGCTCATTTCTGGCTGAATGGCTTCGCCAATAAGCAAAATATGCGTTATTGGTCAGACAGCAATCCACACGTAATCCATGAGTCATCATTGCATCCCGACAAAATTACGGTTTGGTGCGGTTTATGGGCCGTACTTCTTCCGTGATGATCAAGACCGGCACATTACTGTGAATGCGAAACGCTACCGTTCAATGACAATCGAATATTTTTGGCCCCAATTGGATAATATGGACTTGGAGGATATGTGGTTCCAACAGGACGGCGTCACGAGCCACACAGCGAATGCCACAATCACTTTATTGGAAACCAAGTTTGGTGAACGTGTTATCTCACAAAATGGCCCAGTCGATTGGCCGCCTCGGTCGTGCGATTTGACGCCGTTAGGTTATTTCCTGTGGGGGTACGTTAAGTCTATGCCAACAAGCCAGCGACGATTGATGAACTTCGTACGAATATCGAACGTGAAATTGCAACAGTATCGGCCTATTCATGCTTGAAAACCGTCGAAAATTGGGTTCAGCGTCTGGACTTCTGCAAGCGTGCCCGTGGTGGCCATGCAAAAAAAAACGAGTTCTATACATAATGGCATCGAACGTACTTTCGCGGGAATGTTTAAAAAAACTTTTGTAGTGCTCTTATTGAAAAACCCGTTACTTCCAGTGAGATTGTAAAAGCTTCATTAATCCAAGAGACGCAATCTACCCATATTCACTAATCAAAGAGGCTAGTATACAATATCCGCACCAAAAGACATGTCACAGTCGATATTTTCACCTGTACCTCTGCCAAATATGCCAAACATGTGTCTCGTCTCCAATTCAATAGGAACTGGAAATGACCGAGGTTTAACTTAAATTTTTTCAAATTCAGTGAGATTAACCCTTTTTGAAATTTTGTTGGATGAATGCATGCCCGGTGATTAGAGTCTCAGTGTACTATGCCCCATATTTAGAAAAGGCGACCCGAGTCTCTGTACCAACTACAGTGGAATATGCCTTTTTTCCATAGTATATAATATTCTATCAATTGTAGTGTGCGAACGACTAAAGGCAATTATCGCTGACCTGATTGGACCATATCAGTGTGGCGTTAGGCCTGGAAAAACGACAAATGACCAGATTTCCACGCTCTACGCCTAATCCTGAAGAAGACTCATTAATAACAAATCAATCCTAGCATCTATTTTTCGACTACAAGGCGGCCTTCGATAGTCCGATACTCTATGAAGCAAAATCTGAGGTTGGTATTCATGCAAAACTCATACGCCTTTGCAGGATGAACTTGACGTAGACAAACCCCGCAGTGAAAGTTTGTGAGGATCTTACTGAAACTTTTGAGACTAATCGAGGCCTCAGCCGATGCGATACCCTATCGTGCGATCTGTTTAACATCTTAATGGAGATCATTATGAGAAAAGCTGCATTCAACATGAATAAAACCATCAGCAGCAAAAGTCACATGCTGCTCGCGTATGCTGATGATATAGATATCATGGGCGCACAATTTCGAGAATTGATAAGGAGTCAGCAAAAGTGGGTCTGACAGCAAATACGGATAAGACAAAATTAATGCTTTCAACGAGCAGATCCTCCATGTGATTAGACCAAAGCGTGAACTTTGGCAATCGCTATAATTTCGAGGAGGTGGACGAATTGAGATTAATCGGAAAATTGTGCTTGCGAATAGATCTTATTTTGGGATAAGCGAGCACTTTAGAGATAAAGCTCGAATAACAAAAGTCAAGCTGTACCAGACTCTCATACAACCTGTCTTGCTTTATGACGTAGAATCCTGGGTCTTATCGCAAGCAGACGAAACATCTGTATGAGTCTTCGAAAGAAAAATACTCCAAAAAATGTATAGCCCTATAGTGCACAACGGCGAGTATAGGCTACGGATGAACCATGAGTTGAATGAGCTATATCCCGAAATTGACATAGTTAAGCGGATCAAAATAACGCGATTGCGCTGTCTAGGCCATGTCAGTAGAATGGATGAAAACTAACCAACACAGGAGGTTTCCTAAACCGAAGACGAATAATAAAAAGACCAAGACTCTGCCGGAGGGATCAGGTTTGACGAATTCCTGCCTACACTGGGTATTGCCAACTGGAGAGGTAAGGCAAAAGATCAAAGTAGTTGGCTAAATATGTTTTCTACGTTTTGTAAGGTTCCTGAAATCCCAGGGTTGTTCGATACCGGATAAGTAAGATTGAGACCTTCAGTATTACACCAGTTCCGAACAATATTGGATCCTACCCACTTACACATGTACCGGACGGCGCACAAATTGTGCTACAAAAAGAAATTCAAATAACTTTTTTTTAATAAATGTATGTCATTTATTTATATTATTATATTATGTACTTATATTATATTATATATAATATATCTGATTGGTTTTGAAGATGATAGACCATACACGACCTCCATGCTCGTTCTCGCATATGCGAACCTGATCAAAAAATTATTCAGTGCGGCCTGAAGGGTTGAAGCCGGGATTGCCTCAAGTTACATTGTTTTAATGGACTGCTTCAATTTAGTGAAATGCCTTGGTTCCGTTTTGTAGACCTCTTGCTGGATACGACCCCATAAAAAATTCTGGTGCGGTTAGATGAGGTGACCTTGGGGCCCAGCGAACATTTGAGATTCTGGATATTAATTTGCTTGAGACTTTTCGTTGGAGGTCCGCCATAACTCTGACTATGTGTGCAGTTGCTTCATATTGCTGGAACCAAATGCTGTTGAAACGGATACGTCTTCGGCACAGTTGTGTGTAAACAAACTTCCTCAACATATTTAAATAACGGTCCCAATTGACAGTTACTGTTACACCGTTTCCTCCCACAATGCACCTAAATGAAACTGCGCACCATGACTCGTTCTGGTTGAAGTTTCGTTCCATGGAGTATTTCTGTATTAGATTTATTCAATATACGGCAATTTAGCTTATTTACATTGCCATTTAGATCAAAATGGACCTCATCAGACACTAACAAGTTCTCAAGTTGTTGTCTTCTTCAGCCATTTCAATAATTTTGTGGCAAAATTTCAGGCGTAATTTGACTTTGTACGGAAACAAATTTAAGTCATCATTAATTATAAGATGTAATGACTGTATGTTAACTCCACTTTACTCCGATAAGTTTCGAGTCGAAACGCATGAATTTGACTCAATTGATTATACTACAGCCGCGATTGTGTCTTGAACCCGCTCATACACTGAGAGAATTATGTTCATAATTCATAGATCTTCCTAGATTCTATGAAATATTTCGTTATTTTTTAGCCAAACAAACATTTCATAGACTCTATGAAAGACTTTCATAGATTTCATGAAGTTACATTTATGAAACTTTTTATGAAAACTTAATAAAATGTATGAAATTGCTACATAAGTTCTATGAAAATAGTTAATAGATTCTATGAAAATATTTCATACCGCCTATAACATATTTCATAGATTATATGAACCTAAGTCTACGAGAACTTTCTCAAATCTGTAAAAATCTGCTATAATAACTATTAATTAGTTGCAGAGGACCTATGAAAAACTTTCATGGAATTTATGAATATGTCTCATAGATTCTGTGAATCTTGGGGAATAATAACGATTTGTTATCGCATTTGTAACAATTTTTAGTTTATGTCGCGCAAAGAGAACTACGAAAATATGTATTTCTTCTTGCCTTTTATGTCATGCAAAACCAGCAAAGAGTAAGGAAGACCAGAAACAGCAAAACAGAACGCTAGAAATATAAGTTGCCGGCTCTAACTCTGTTGTAACACTAAACTAATAGTCCTTATTCATTTCTTAACTCTTTTGATTTAGTTTGCATGCTGTACATCAACATATCCAACAACAATTACAATGCTTCTGCTAGTGCAAGTTTGAGCCACATACCTGGCTGCACCAGTAGAGGTTTGACCCATTCGAACAGCTGATTTTGCTTTCTTACTGTCAACTGTCAAATACAGTGTATTTTGCTATTGTACTTTGTTGTTTACTTTGTTTGTTCGTGTGCATTTGTGTTGAATTTGACAGGGTCGTGAAGCAAAAAACCGAAGCACCGATTTCAGTGAATCTTTATCCCTTCTAAGCATTACAAAAACGAGAGAAGGGAGTATGATGTAAAAACTTTCAACGTCCTCTCTGAGACAATGATTTTTGTTCGTTATTGTAGCAAACGAATCTTAGCAATTGTTGAATTTTTTGCGATCCAAAAACTAGAGACTTTTGTGAATAGTAAACAAATTAACATAGCGTTTTTGTGCACGTGTTTATGTTTGAGAATGAATGCTGTTCCTTATATTATATAGATACAGTACTTTCAAATATCAGTGTATGAGGAAGGGATTAGGGAAAGACTTTTAAGAATTATAGGTACATACATATTTCGAGTTCACAACCCAGCAAAAATAAATGTGGGCATCTCAAACTGTATGCTAAAATTATAAACCATTATTATTTTTAAAATCTGTTCTCATGAAATGTATAAAAAAAGTTAACAAATTTCTAAAACTATTGGTATAACATTATTATATGACTCTTCCAAACTCTCGACTGAACACTTTTTGTTCGCAGTTCAAGTGTCGCGACTATGGCATTACACAAAACGAAAAGATATTATAAAATTAGTAGTCTTTCGAGAACGTGCAACACCCAGTGGAGTGGTAAAAACATAACCAAATGGCTATAAATCAGGGTTAGTACTTCGAGGGGAAAGGGTTGCCCTGGGTTATTGTCCTGGGGAATGGGCAGCGATCGGTTATTCGTTACCCACAGGGTATGGGAATAATAAGGGGTAGTTTCTCACGACGATGGGGTATTATCCACCACAATTACCCATTACACATGGCGATTGGGTAAGGAGCCGTTATCGCTACACATGGCGACGGGTATTGGGTTACCCAGGTTAACCCATCCTCATTTTTGATCGGAAATTTGAAAAAATTATATATCTCGGAAACGGAGTGTCGTATCGAAAAAATAACTAATTTGTAGGAATTTCTCAAGGTTTTTAAAATTCGTATAAAAGAATTATTTTTGAACAAATGGCTATAACTCGGAAACGTGTGAGTTCAGTCGCAAAAATAATAATTTTTTTCCTCCATGGGAGGCTTTAACCAATGGAAGTGTTTAATACTGCGTCACTTTAAAAAAAATCACTGAAACTAAAATTTGTCGAATACGAAATCGCTAAAACGCCCTACTGGATATATTTCGGAAATAGAGCGTCCAATCGTCGAAGTAACTAATTTTTAACGGTTTCCAATTCAAATAGAAGTTTTTTTTTTAAATCGCCAAAATAAGAAAATCGCTAAAATAAAAAATAGTTGTAACTATAGTTATAAAATAGAAATAATATTTTTTTACATCCGTAGGGCGCTTTACCCAATGGATGCCTTTAATACGGCATTACTTTTCTTAAATCGCCATCACATTTGGGCGTATAAACGGTTTCTTTAAAAGTTATGTCGTATTAAATTATTATTATTATTATTATTTTTGCGACTCGACACATCGATTGCGAGTTATAGCTATTTCTTTCTTAAATATAACGATTTTCTTATTTTGGCAATTTAAAAAGAAATTATACGAATTAGACCACTTTATGAAAGACCCTTAGAAACTCGCAAAAAAAAAATGTTTATCCCGAAAGCAGGAGCCAACCTAGAAAAACGATTTGCACCACTTGATTCAGCGTACCCGAATAAGGTTTGTTTGTTACGTTTTTGAAATGGCACAGTGTATTTTACAGTGTTAAAAAGGAAAACTTGTATAGTTTGTCGCATATTGAAGTGGTGTTAGCAACACTGTGCTGCCTCTTGTAGTAGAAGTAAAGTAACTGCAAATGCGTGTTGCGGGAACAGTAAATCGCATCTAACCTAATTTTTACCCTACATTATATTCCTTCGCCTTTTCAAAAACAATTCCAACGTTGTGTTTTTTCTAACATCGCATTTACAACACACACAACTTTAAATAGGAGGATGATGTCCTTTTGTTTCGTCACGAATTGTTCATATTTTGTGATGTTGTTGTTGCCTTTCATGTCCCAAGGGAGTAAACTCATTTCTATGCACTCGTCAAACCACTACGCACTCATCCGTTTCTCAGACAGAATCCCACTTTTGCCGTCCCATTGTCAGACTCCCTGACTGTCTGTCTCTTGCCCTATTAAGTCTCGCTGACACGTTGAGACGCATCGTCATTTATGTTGCATGAATGAGGCCTTCTATAATATAAAGTTCTGCTGCAATTATAATTTGTGTTACAACATGGTAGTAATTTTCATTTTGCCGCCAAGAAATTGTGGTTGTTTTCGCACTTTCGTTTTTCAACTTTCATGTACAAATTTTTATGATGGGAAAATGTTTTGCTTACTCTCTTTCCGTTGCTCCAATTACTTTTTGCTTCATTTCTAAGCAATTGCAATTACAATTAGTTTTCAATTTCGTTTGAAAGTTTTTGCGTTATTACTCTATTGCGTATTGTCTGCGGTTTTTCGTTTTGGCTAAGCGTGGGAAATATTTGTTTTTGCCATCCTTCCGTGGGGTTTAAGTGGGTGAGGGTTAGAAGTTGCCCTCCTCCTCAAGCCATGCGTGAAATGTTTGCGGTATGTTTTTCCTTTTACATTCTGCTGCAGATGATTGCATTTGTGAATTAGTTTTTATCTCGGGGAATAGAGAAAGGATCAGAAGCTGTAAATTGAGTTATATCAATTTCAGTGTCCATCCACCCACACATCCATCTATCATTATATGCAGTAATGAAAAGGTTTGTAAGTTATCATATAGTGGAGAGGGAGGTCCATTGGTGGGAACTAGTACAGAGTTTATTTTCTGGTGGATGATCAATCAACGTTTTATAAATCCTTCAGCGTCGCAACAACTGATTTCGTTTAAATTGTGCACCTAGAAATTAAATCTGCTATTTGTTATCCTTATTTACTTTTATACATTTTGTAGATTTCCGAATTTTCAGGACCATACATTTCCAACTCAAAAACGCTCAGTCTTTTCATGGGATGCATTTGTGACAACCTCTAATCGAATTTAATTAAAACTAAAGGGTGATGTTTTTGTGCTTTCATACTGCATTCACTGTTTAACATTCATGATCAATATACTCTGGCAAATCATAGTGAATAGATTCAGGCTGCCAAATTATCTAAATTTAATTTGAACATCAGATATCGATTCGTGATTTTCATGGCGCATATAATCGTTCATCTGAGCAAGCCATTCGTCAAACTGTGGATAGATTTCAACCACATACTCTCTAAATGATGCAGTACCACCAACAAAAAGATCTAAATTTTTGGCTTCACGGGTTTTTTAATAAACAAAATTACTACCTATGGAGTGAGACCAATCCACAGCAGACCCTACAGGCTCGCTGGGGTCATCTTCGATACCCTATTTCTTTACAAATTGAAGCAGGAGCTCGCGCTACGGTCAATAAAAATCGCTACGGCATTATGATCAATGATTTTTTGTTTGAAAATATGGATGATTTATTGAAATCAAAATTTGGTGATAAATTGATGTCGAGAAATGTACCACCCAATTGGCCTCCGAGGTAGTGCGAATTGACACCGCTCGATTATTTCCTGCGGGACTACGTGAAGTCACTGCTTTGTGTTGATGAACCTGTAACAATTGACGCCTTAAGGGCCCCAATTGTTCTTGCTGTTCGTGACATACGGCCAGCAATTCTCGAAAAATTGAATGCGCTTCGTCAGGAGCAGCCGCGGTGGTAATGGTAATGCCAGGTATTGATCTTGCGAATAAAAACATTTTTTGTTGATTAAAACATAATTTTTTGTGTTTTGTTTTACAATTTCAATTACATTAAATTTGGATATTCTTCCACACTTTTGTTTACAGCGGCGATATTCCCTTCAACACACACATTCCTTCGACGGTTAAGTATTATTGCAGCATTTAGAGAGTGTGTGGCATTACGGATGGCTGGCTTAGATGGACGATTATGTGCTCCATAAAAATCACGAAGTCCTCCATAGTTTTTCGAATCGCGAATTTCAAAGTAAATTTAGATAATTTCATACCGTTGTTAAAGCATTAATCTATTCATGATGATTTACTGGTGTATACTAATTATAAATGTGAAAAACCCAGTGCAATATGGCAGTTCGTTAACAATGGGGTGGTGTTACAATTGCTAGGAATGTTAACAGGGGACACCGCAGGGGGGAGTTCTGTCTCCACTATTATGGTTAACTCTGTCAATAAACTGCTTCTTGAATTGGACAGGGGCAAATGCCAGGTCTTTGCCTATGCCGATGATATTGCTATTAGCTGTACGGGTAGAAACCTCAATTTATTTAGCATTTGTCCAACCAGCCTACTTAGTCTGATTTCGAACTGGACCGCTAACAACAGACTATCACTTAACCCACTTAAAACGGAGCTTATCTTGTTCACTCGGAAATATAAAATACCCGCATTTCAACTGCCGTCAGTTAATGGGGTGCAATTACAGTTGACGGAAAAGGCCAAGTTTCTGGGGATAATTCTCGACAGAAAACTGTCTTGGAAACTGAATATGGAGCAGAGGGTGAAAAAGGCGTCTGTTGCACTTTACTGCTGTAAAGGGGCGATAGAAAAGCTCTAGGGACTGTCTGCTAAGATCACCATGTGGATTTATATGGCAATAGTCAGACCAATAATTCTCTATGACATCGTAGTTTGGTGGAGGTCCGTCCAAAAGAAATATATTCTGAATTCCTTGATGAAAATTCAAAGATCAGCACTGATTAGCGTTAGTGGGGCAATGGGCACGACGTCAGATACTGCCCTTAGTGCTATCCTGAACATCTGTACTCCTGATATCATGGACGAATCGGCAGCAGCTACATCCCTGGTGAGAATCACAGATTGTGGCGTTTTGATATCGGTACATTCCCGTCACGCAGAATTACTACACCGGATCAACTCTATTCCCGTAAAAACGAACTACCGTAAAAGTCTAAGGACTTCTATTCCGAACAGGAATACCTGGGAAAAGTCACTGGAAGGAGACACCAGTAGTACCAGAGTTTTCACGGATGGATCAAAGTTGGACGACCAAGTAGGCTATGGGGCCCATTCACCTGACCTAAATATAAATATCTCCTTCAAGTTGCCTGATCACTGTATTGTATTTCAGGCGGAAATTACCGCCATACTGGAGGTTGCTGAACTACTGAAAAGTAGTGTCACAACCCTCCGGAGAATGCCATAAAGCTGCCATAAAATCCCTGGAAGCCCTGTGTGCTACGTCCCTGACGGTGAAAATATGCCACTCATCACTTAGGGTGATGGCAGAGTATTTTGACATCAGGCTCATCTGTGTAGCGGATGCGTTAGCTAGACAGGGCACTAGGGCACAGGTTCTTCCGAAAAAAGAGACAAAAGAAGGTATTAGTATGCCAATCTCTACCTGTCGTTTGCAGATCAGGCAGTGGGCCGATAATATGTTTAAGGACAAGTGGAGACTTACTTCAAGTTGCAAACAAGCCAGGGTCCTCTGGCCACATGTGGACAGGAAGAGGACTTGGCAACTACTTAACTTGATGAGAGGAAGGTTATCCACAATGATAGGAACACTTACGGGACACCTTCTCTTGGATTGCCCTGCTCTGGCAGGACTGATAAGTAGCATATTCGGACCATATATAGTTAGCACCGTAGCCCTACAGGATATTCCTGTAGGTCTTATTGACAAATTTATTGAAAGGGCAAATTGGCTAGACGACTAGTCAATAGTTGCTATGGAGGAAACTACAGGTACCACAATGGGCTTCTTTAGCCTAAGTGTGCTAGACAGCGTGCTGTCTTGCAGCCTTTTCAACCAACCAAGCGCCAACAAAATTTTGGGAGTTGTGAGGTGTTTGAGATTTATCATTGAAAAAATAAAAGTCTATAAGAAATTAAAGTGTTTTAAGATTTTGTGAAAATGTGAGTATGAAAATCATTGAATTGTGTTTGTGTTATTGTAAAAGCCACTTCAACACTTCTGAAAAACGAATAAGATGGTATATTTGTATACTGTTAACATTATGTTGATATTGTATCAATTTTGTACAAAACTTTCATTTTGGACATACATTATTTCATTCTATTTGCACTTCATATTTTTTTAAAAGCTCAATGATATTGCACCTTTGCTGTCGCATGTTTACAACAGCTGTTTTGTACACATTCACAATTGGAAATAAAAGCAAATGCATTTCCATATTCACAATAGGGTGCTGTCAAGCGACTACAAATGATAGTATGAACTATCGTTTCTTTTGATACATCGCCCATCGCTAAAAACATGATAATAAGGGGTTAAGCTAAAATAACGTATACAAAACCAAATGTGAACTTATTTGAACCTGCATAACTTTTTGGCACAACTTCCTTTGGCCGTGGTCGGGTCAAAAAATGTTTTGTCGTAAGGACCTATGGCTTCTACAGCGTCCACAAAAAGGTAAAAAAAAACCCAAATTGGGTGGGGAAAATTGATTTTTTCAAAAATATTTTTCATTTGTGAAAATAAACCATAATATTTTGGGGAAAAAAAAATTTGCTTTTATAGTAATTTTAATTTTTATAGAAATATGTGAAAAAACTAATTGAAAATAATTCAAAATACATAAAAAAAAATAAACTTTTTTAAATAACGCAAATATACGAAATTAAACTAAAGTATAAAAATTTAATTTTTTAAATTAAAATTGGTATATTTAGAGGGTAATTAGAAATAATTCAAAATAAACGAATGAAAAATTATTTTTTTTTTAAATAACGCATATTTACAGAAATGTGTTTTAAATTAAACAATAATGATTTCGTTTTGTAGAAAAAAAAGTATAACTAATTAAATTAAAAATTAAATAAACGAAATAATAAATAAATGCAAGAGAATAATTTTATTATACCGATGATGAGTCTTCCGACACATCCAACTCAACAGCAGGACACGGCTTTGTGTGGTCGAAAAAAAATTTATTTTTGGAATTGCGTGATTTTGAATTTGCGCGATTTTTTTTAAATAAAATCTAATTTTGGGAGTTAACTTAGTTTACGGACTCGATTATAAGCGCGGCAAGCAATTTTTAATTTGGACATGACAACACGCTGTCTTTTTTTGTTGTTTGGATGCAAATATAAAGTGTGTCGCAAATGTAAAATACTTGGACACACATTGTGTTTGCTATTCAATATTACTTATTTGCCACATATATTTATGTTTGTGATACAAATACAGATGTGTCTGTTGCACTGTCTATGCTCTCTCGAGAGCAAGAGAATACAAGAGGGACAACGAGACAGCCTATCTTGTAAGTGTGTGTCTGTATTTTTACATTATTCTTTCAGCCAGTGAGTCATAAATATTCCTGAATGTGCGTGTAAATTGCAGATGAAGTGTTTCTTATTTTGGCTGATGTATTGCGTTTTAGTTTAATGTATTCAGTCGTCAATGGTTCATCGGACAGAGGATATCAAAAAGCACTTGATCAGTGAAAAAAGGAAAAGAAGAAACTGGAAAGCCCGAGCCTTTACTGGTCGAGCCTAAACGGCGGACCATTTGTGAAATAAGTGTAATAAAAAAACACAAGTAATTAATCCACGATTGGCTTGTATGAACTTGAATTATATATAAATATCTTGTTTGTGTACCAACGCATAGTCATAAATAACGCATAGCTGAAACCTTCTGAAAACAAAAACGTGAGAGACAGCAAAGACAGGAGAAGCAATAGAACTGCAGATTATCATTTCATGGAAAAAAAAACAAATAATGCATTCAACTCAAATAAACGTAAAAAGGGCCGTTTTACATCTATTATTTTTTGTATTAATTATTTATAACTGTGGATTTATATTGTTAATATTAACTATGATAAATAATACATATACAGGGTGATTCAGGAAGTTCCGGACAAATTTCTCCAGCGTATTCCTTGGCACATTTCATGAAGAAAAGTGCACTAGGACCATGTCCGAAAATGCACGGGTGCGAAATGGCAGCGGGTTCAAAATTTTCGGATTGGTGGTCAGAGGGTAGTAGGGTAAAGTTGCTAATTTCTGAGTCAGTGTTAAAATAAAATCTTAAACGTTTTAATTTACAAAAATTCAAACTTTTTGCATTTCAGTAACATGGTCATAACTTTGGAACGGAAAGACCTCTGGGCTTCGTTTAGGTCATTTTGGAAAGGCAAGAGGTATGGGTATCATAAGTTACCTGCCATCTGGCTGAGCAAATTGAGGTTATGTGATTTTTTTTCCATTTTTTTCCGAAAGCTCTGTATCTCGGCGTTTTGAGTTTTTCCTACTTTTTGATTTTGATATCTCTATTAATAGAGATATAGTTTTCAAAAAGGAGTTATGCAAATGTATTCCTATGATTCCTAGCAAACCGCATAGATCGTCATCAGCGGTTGTTGGAAATGATGCTATTGAAAAGTTCACCAAACTAAATGCAAACGAAATCTTATTTCAATTGACCCATTCATCATCCCTGATGAATTTGAATAACGTGGAGCTCAACAAAACGGCATGCAATTGATATTGCTTGTACAAAATAGTGTAGTCTTTTATGCAACAAAAAATCTAATGGGAACCGATGGTTCTCTGGAACTGGAAACAAGTTTCTGCAAATGTTTTCTTGTGTGTTTTGTTTGCGATATTTTTCGAACACTTCCATAAAGGTGAATTCTCAATTCAAATGAGATTTCGGTTGCATATAATTTGATGAATTTTTCAATAGCATCATTCTAAACAACCGCTGATGAAGATCTGTGGCTAGATCTGAAACAGCTTTACGGTCTGCCATGAATCATAAGAATACATTAGCACAACTTCTTTTTGAAAACTATATCTATTTTAATAGAGATATAGAATGGCCAATAAAAATGCCGAATAAATATAAATTATCCCTCATGAATATGCATTTAAGTTGTCCTTTAAAAAGCTTCATTTTGCAACATCCAAGCTGCTTTTAGTCGCCCTTAACTAGTGCTGCCAAATGGAGCATTTCATACCAAAATTATGCCCTATTTCAGCAGGTTGGTTAGCGTTTTCTAGCTCAACTCTGCCTTACAATCCTGCTTCTGAGTAAGCACTCTATTGTGCTGGGTACTGGTTGTACCTTGTAGCTCAAAGGAGGTCGAAAAATATTCGTTAGAGGTTGTCACAGCCGAATTAGTGGTATAACCGAATTTATATCTATATAGTTATATAAAAGAATAACGTTACTGACTGACTGACTCAACATCGCCCAGCCCTAACCGCTGGAGCTAGGAACTTGCAATTTGGCACGGAGGTCCATCCTCTAGCGCTGACCTCCGCTAAGACGGGATTTTTGGGAATTCCTACGGAGAGGGGCAAAAAGCGTAAAAGTCTCTCCCATGGCGGCCTGCCCAAACACCTTTGGCTAAAAAGCTGAAATTTTCAATATTTTTTAATTCGGATATGCCATTACTCCCTGGTATGGTACTATTTACAGTTTAGCCCAGAAACTGGGTAAATTAGCGAGTAAACGGGGGGAAAGTTTCCCCTTGGCGTTCATAAAACTACCGATAACGAAGTAGCTAGCAGTGTCAGAAAGGAATTTTAAAACTTTTTTCTAATATTAAGTGGTGACTTATTTTCCGGTCTTCTTGTAAAATTTCAAACCGAGAAAATAAAGTTATTTATAGAGGGTAATTTTTAGGGTAACATATTCATTTTACATACCACTTCCGACGTTTTTTGAAGTACCGGCCATCGTGGGTCGCGCACAGACGAATGCAGCATAACCTAAAAAACTCACCTTGTAGAACTTCAAAACTGTTGATATCTGCTTGGAAATTTTAATACAAAATCGATAATTACAATATTTCTTCTTAGCCACAAAAAATTGTACCGCCATGACAGCAGCAATTATACATTGCTTAACTTTTTGATATAAAATTTGTTTTTAGAATTTTAAACATCATGCTTGAAATACATACAATATATTGTGGTAACCAATTGAACGCGAATTCGGTTGGATCTACAGAATTCATGGAAAATTCCGTTACAGCAACCGAATAGACCAAAATTTCGTCGTCGTACCTAAAGTGAGGCTAAATTAGATTATTGCGACCGCACTGATACCAACTTCGATAGTTACACTCGCATTGCTGCCATTACATCCCCCGAATGAAATTCATTTATATAAGATATCGTTGGGGTATTCGAAATTTTTCGCTCGTTGCAATCCTTCACCAATCATTTCACCAATATCTTAGCCAGATAGGACTTTTTCTCATATAGAATTGTTGGATGAAACCAATGACTAGAGACCTGAGAACAAAAAGGTTCTAACTGAATATATTTGATAAATTCATCTGCATATGTCATCGCACTAAAATAGGCATGTCCTTTGAGTTATTGCAATCGTCATAATTTTATCTCTTGTCATTAACGAGATATCTACTAGAACGAACTTCTAACTACATATTTTCCTGCAGTAGTTTGGTTAAGAAAGGGTAATTCCAAAATAATCGACACAAAAACAGTATTTTTGACACCTGAACCCCTTCGATTTCGATGAAATTTCAAACGTATATTCTTCTCGTTTCTGTCGGTGTTGGAATAACTTTCGAATGCGATATCAGATGGTAACGATCTTGGTATCACCTGATAGATTTCGACCTAAGAAAGAAGAAAATTCAAAATATTCGTTTCCAGCATATTCAAGGACATTTTCTAAATTTTTATGTCCTTGGCCCACAAGGACCTGCTATTTCTATGTTTTATTCCTAAAATGGAGGTCGAAATTTATCAGGTCATATAAAGATCGTTACAATCCGATGTCGCATTCGAAAGTTATTCCAACATGAACACAGCTATCTCTACACAAAAACACTGCAGATAACAACTTTAGGCAGCTATAAACGATGAACACTATAGAGTTTCGGCCTAAACCAAACGTCATTTTAACGACAGAAATGATTAAAATATATGTTTGAAATTTCATCGAAATCGAACGGGGTTGGGTCAAGGTCTGCGTCGAAAAAATTTGCGATTAGTAGATTTAAACTGGATATTCTCAAAAATACCTCGTTGTTCTAAGGTCGCGAACTGTGTCTTCGTGATACATTCGATTTCGAACTATACCGCAGTAACGTCTCGCAGTTACAGTTAATATCGCATAGACATCATATGCTCTTGATGGTTCTAACTATATCCGCTTACTGCTATTTTTCGCTATTGATATTTCCGTTAAGATGTTGAAGATATGAAAACTGTTCGTTTACCGAGGCCTCACGTGGTATTAACTTCTTCGATGGCATATTTGTAAACCTTCCCTAAGGGGTTGTTGTAAGTAAGTATCTTTCTCTAAAGTTGAACAGGGATACATTAATTCTCCCAGTTTATACGAATTATTAAGTTTGTGTATATATAAAGAAATGGTTTGAGTATTAGAGACATTTTGTTTTTTGTTAACAAACTACAAGAGAAAATGCAACGAAATCAATTGTACATTCTGAAATTTGTACATCCACTAGGAAGCATTGTGAGTTATTTTATAATAAAAATAAAGAAAATTGAAAATATCTTTTATTTTAGCTCAACTTAGAAACAAATATTGGCCTAGCTTCCCGTGAACTGTAATTAGAGTGTTCAAATACTCGACTTTTCAGAAAACCAGTTTTCGAATTATTCGAAAATCTAAGTTTTTCTAAAACCCGATTTTCGAATAACTGTATTTTTTGAAATAAAAAAATCTATACTTTCATCATTTCCCTTGCTGGAGTTTTTTTAGTCGGTCTGTTTTTTTAAGAAGAATTCACCGAAAACATATCAAAAACGTCTGCAAAGGAAGCCCTGGTATCATTGGAACATTTTTTGTGCTCGACTTTTTTGAAAATAATATAAAGGTAATAAAAAGCTTTATATTAAAAAGGTCTTGAGCTTGAATAAATGTAGAAAATTGTAAAAATCTATACTTATATCACATATGAAGTAAAATTTCGCCTGAATTTTACGACCTTGGGGACATGTGCTGGAAAAAAAACTGAATATCCAGTTTTATTTGACTTGAGCTCCTGAGTCGGGAACACGTTGCCCGAAAGGGGACATTGACTCAAAGGCAGAAAATATCGAAAAAAGGGTCTCCTGAACTTAAACGTTATGGGTACTCAAATAAAAGGAAATCGTCTTACGATTTCAATGGTGCAATTACTTTTCACACCCGATGGCTGTGAGTCGCCAAAAATTGCGCCAAATTCGACTTAAGGTGCAGAGGTGCAGATCGATTTTTCAAAAGACATCAATTGAGTTTTAAGAAGCATCAAGGGAAACTTAAAAGACATCAATTGAATTTTAAAAGGCATCTAGTAAATTTTAAGACATATCAATCTAAAAGACATCAAATGATTTAGAAGACATCTATTGAATTTTAAAGACACTAATTGATTTTTAAATACACCAATTCTAATTTAAAACAATTCATGTGACAGCCAACATATCAGTAGAAATTTAAAATACAAAGTACAATTTAAAATAAATCAGTTGAAATTTGGAACGCATAAATTGTGTTTTTATGAAATTTAAAACGCATCAGTTGAATTTCGAGAGACATTAATTGTAATTTACAAGAGATCAAGTAAATCCTAGCAAACATTTGTTGTAATTTAGAAGGCAATAGCTGACATTTAAGACAGTTTTTGTAGTTTTTTGTTGTTGTAAAGATGTTTGAAGGACGTTATTGTACTTTAGTTAATAAGCCGGTTACAATAAATCGGTTAAACCGGTTAGTCGAAAAAGTTAATTTTTTAAAAACCCGCATTCGGGTTTACATAAAAAACAGGTTTATCGGTTTCGGTTTTGAACACTCTAATGATAATATCATAACATCTAGTCATGTGATAAGAATTTGTAGCGCTTTAAATTAGGTTCAGAATGGAGCATTCCTATAAGCATGTATCTTCCCGTTACTAGAAGTTATCTTAATTTAGGAGGAGCTTCGTTAATTTCTAAACATTCAGAAGTACATTGCCCAATCCCTAGCATTTACTGATTTGCCATAACCTGACATATGTTATTTCGGATTATACAGGATCCTAATATAAAGAGCAGAAGGCTGCAGGATGGACAATCCCATACCCAAATTGAAAGCTGTCTTCCAGTGCAAGATTTGCTATAAACATGAATTCTGATTATGTCCTAAGTTGATTCCAATAAAAAAAATACATGAGGTGTCAGGGGCACCAGGTTGGAACGAAGTTCCTTTCGCTATATAATTATTATGTACTAGTTAGTTCTACCACACCTAAGGCGCCTGTTGAAAAATAAAAAAAATAAATAAATGGTTTCCCATAACATCCCATGAAGGGACCGAGGAGAACTTCTCACAATCACTGAGCTGTGCGCTTTCCAGTTTTTACTCACTGATTGGGACCTACAGTTTTACACCGATTCCGAACGGTATTTTGAGAAGCTTTTTCATGGCTATATACTCGATAGTGTCGCCGTCAATATGCGAGGTGACCGCCGCCGAAAGAAATTTTTATTGAAGGTGAAGGGTTCGAACCCAGGGTCTCATGTACAAGAGCTGCGAACACTAACCATTGCACCACCGACAGCCTGTTGAAAAATACTGTAATTTAAATGGATCTTGTAAAATGATAAACCTTTGTTAAGAAATTTTTTATTTATTGAATGTGTTTTTTAAAAAAAAAGGATATTTTTAAGTCCCGTTTGTAAGAATATGTATTATTTTTCCCTAAAAGGTCCTTTCTTTGATGAGAGGTACTTCTTTTATTAAAATAAAAAAATGGTTTCCCATTACATTCCGTGAAAGGGCTATGGAGAGCGTCTCACAAACCAGTGAGCTGTGCGCGTTCTAGTTTTACTCTCACTGATTGGGTCCTTCAGTTTTACACCGGTTCCGAACGGTATTTTGAGAAGCTTTTTCACGGCTGAATACTCGATAGTGTCGCCGTCACTAAGCAAAGAAAAAACCTAAGAGTATTATTTTTTTTTACAAAAAATACTTTTTTTAAGAACAGATACTTTTTAAAGAAGTGGTACTCTTTTTAGGATAAGGTTATTTTTTTAAGAAAATTTACTTATTTTCAGGAAGGCTACTTTTCTCAAGAAAACAAAAGAAAAGGTGGTACTTTAATTTTAAGAAATGGTACTTTTAAGAAAAGGAGTTTTTGTAAGAAAACGTATTTTTTGTAAGAGAAAGTATGTTTTTTAAGAAAAGCTTTTTTTACGAAAGAACTGATACAATTTTAAGAGCAGGTACTTATGTCAAGAAAAGTTATTTTGTTTTACGAAAAAGGTATTCTTTAAAGAAAATGTAGTTTTTTAAGAAAATGCAATTTATTGTAAGATAATGTACTTTTTTAAGAAAAGGTACTTATTTAAAAAATAATTTTTTTTAAGAAAAGGTACTTTTTGTAAGAAAATTTACTTTTTTAAGCAAAGGTACTTCTTTAAGATGTTATTTTTTTAAACTTCTTTCACTTTGGCTTTTCTAAATTTAATTTTCATTCGGTTCAAACTACAATATGTAATATCGTATACAGGCTCCACCTAGGAAATTTCCCATTAAACAAGAAATATCTTAGTCTGGACACAAACCAAAAGTTCCAGAAATTGATCGTCCAGTAAATAATTGCCCTGACCTTGCCTCAATTCTTCTCTTTACCCGAACGATGTTATCAGTCCAACAATTTTGAATGTCATGAACAGTTTTGAAAATGTACAGGCAGAAAAAAAAACTTACGGCATTTCAAACCAGATATCTCATACATATATTGAACAAAAACAAATATTTTCTTATAAAGTATAGTAACTCTACTGTAGCATTTCGTTCAAAATATGGATGACAAACTACACTTTGTTATGTCGTGCGATATGATACCTCTTGATTAGTTCTGGTAGAGCTACGTGAAGGCACTGATTAATGCTGATAAACCAGTAACAATTAACGCCTTGGAGGCCACAAATGCTCGTGCTATTCGTGACATACGGCCAGTAATACTTCAAAACGTGGCCCAAAATTGGACGCCCAGAATGCGATTTGTCAGAAACAGCCGCGGTGGCCATATGACCCAGATCATATTTAAATATTAATGCTATATATTGATCTCTTTTTTTACTAAAATAAACTTTTTGATTACAATTTAATTTGTTGTGTTATGTGTTTCAATTTGTATTTTTATCGATCATAAAAAAACACCGTTTATAAGAACGCTCTTTACGGATATCCTTACAAGTCGCTAGGGCCATGCCAACACTTCCCCATTACTGTAAGATCTCAGCCGCTCTAAAGTTTCCCGGAATATATCAGTGCAGTGGCAGCCACATAAAGTAAATTATTTCAGCAGCTTATATGACAATTTTTGTACTCTTATAACGGGTTTTACAATAGGTACTTGACAACTTTGAATTTAATTTGTGAACGCCCAATCTCACTGATCATCTTACTGTTACTTTCCTTTTTTTCATTAAACTCAACATTTTCATCATGGTAAAGCACAGGAACGAACAACGTGTGCAAATTATAAAAATGTAGTACCGAAATTCGGAGTCGGTAACAGCAACTTTAAGAGCGTTAACTCCAATTGTCGGTCGTTATTCTCGAAGTGCAAAAATTTCAGTCTACATATTCATTGTGTGATGCTGCCGTGCCAGTGAGACAATGGGTTGGTCGAAGTGTCGAAAATATCGCTGACGTTTAGGCGTCCATATCAAACGATCAAAATCAGTCTATTCCGCGGCGTTCTCAAGAACTGGGCATCACCAAGACCATTTTATGGCGAATTTTGCGTAAAGATCGTGGTTTACACCCAAACAAGATCAAGCTGACTCAAGAATTGAAGACGATGGACCATTTGAAGCGTTTGTTCGTACGTTCTCCGATTCGGCTCTGGAGAAGATGCGCCAAGATTGGTTCAATTGGTTCGTCAATAACCAAAATATGCGTTATTGGTTAGGTGAAAATCCACATGTGCTTCAAAATCACCACTTCCTTCATCCGCAAAAAATACTGTTTGGTGCGGTTTGCATGCCGGCGGCGTCATTGAGCCATATTTTTTCGTCGACAATAACGATGGTCACATTACTGTGAATGGCGATCGTTATCGCGCCATAATTACCGATTGTTTTTGGCCCGAATTGGAAAACATGGATTTGGACGATATGTGCTTTCAACAGGACGGTGCCACAAGCCACATAGCACACGTTACAATCGATTTATTGAAGAGTAAGTTTGGTGAGCGTGTTATCTCACGAAATGGGCCAGTCAATTGGCCGTCTTGTTCGTGCGACTTAGCGCCTCTAGACCTTTTCCTTTGGGGCTACGTCAAATCATTGGTCTATGGCAACAAGCCGACGATGTTGGAAGAAATCAGAGTAGTTGGAACAGAGAGTAGTTCCAATCGTGATAATCACAACTATGTTATAAGTTATACAGCCTTTGAGAACCACTAAATTTCATTGAAATTTTAAATTTTATTGTATTCAATAAAAATGTGAACATTTACAATTGTACACATATAGATCTTTTCAAATCGCATTCACTTCCTTTCTATCTTCCGCTGAATTTAAATTCAAGTAACTTTATACATCATTTCGCCCACCAAAAATATTTCAGAATATAGTTCATCATACTCGCATTCACAAATAACTTGCCACCTTTGCCATAACGCCGAAACACTTTTAAAACCTATATGTATCCACCTTTTCCCCTCCCCACTCAATCGAAGTGAGTGCGTGTGACACACGAATAAGAGGAACAACTTTTAACGCTTAACTGAGAATGTCGGTACCACATGCCACAGGCTTTACGACTGACTCTGTATTTGCTTGTAATGGAGTAATGCCAATATTTTGCCCCAAAACGAGCCGTGCCACCTTACCATGTCACATATGAAATTTGCATTGAAATGATGTTGATTACAAATTGGCAGTATCACAGTTGTGAAGCGGTAGCGTCAGTGGTTTTTGTAGTGACAATGAAAGCAAAACAAAAAATTACAACAAAAGGAAAATAATATTAAAGTTAACAAACAATATAAATACAGAGAAAAAAAGGTTAAAAGCGCTAAAATCACAGCACCCAAAGAAACCCACGAAAAAATATATTCGTATATACGCAGCAGGTT
This sequence comes from Phaonia tiefii, assembly GCA_963931995.1. Classification (NCBI taxonomy): domain Eukaryota; kingdom Metazoa; phylum Arthropoda; class Insecta; order Diptera; family Muscidae; genus Phaonia; species Phaonia tiefii. The sequence continues at coordinate 82,892,293 of OZ008368.1, read as the reverse complement.
GTCACCCTGTGGTTTCATTTTATGATATACCCACAATTTCCCAGACGCGCTACCCCAACTGCGTTCGGGAAGAAAATGTAGCAAACAAACAACACGAAAATTTTTCCGCACAGAACGCAAAACTTTTTCCATTCATTCTCACAGAAGGGCATCTGATGTTTTTGTTATTTCGTTCCCTTGTTACCGAGTAGCAAAGGAAAATACAAGAATATTTCCAAAAAGAGGTTAAAAATCAATAAAAGAACACACAAAATGTATTACCATAATTTAAGCGGTACAAATTGGTGCCATTTGGTTCACATTGGGATGGATGGCATTGAGTTTAATAATAGTCCTTTTTCAGGAAGCTTAACAAAAAGTTTTATAAAGGTGTGACAATATATTATATGGCCGATATATTTTGTTTTGTTTTTTTTACTTTGGTCATTTTGAAACAATTGCCAACTTTCATATTGGATAGGTGAGAATTCACGTAGATTCAAATTTGGCAAGGACATAAGATGATATCGGTACAGGAGCCTAGATGTCAAAGATATGAGTCGTGACACCTAAGAACTGGTACACTGCTAACGCAAATACATTTAAAAATAATTTAATTTCATTCAAGAAATCCTTAAGGTTATAATGACAACTGGTTTCTAATGAAATCTAATAAGGGTGAATCAGGAAGAATACACTCCTTAAAATAAAAACTCGTATTTTTTGAAATAGTTATGATTCTTTTATAGGATTGTGCAGATGACATGTGCCGATTAAGTACGCAGTAAAATATCCGTCAAATGATTCCCACGGCTCTGATGACTGGCCATTACTCTTGTAATGAAAATTTCCATGACTTTTTCACGGAGATGTGGCTGTATCTCACCGATGACGCGTAGGATCTCGGAGTTGAGCGCAGGAACTTTTTCTGGTTTATAGGCACAAACCCGAGATTTCACAAAAATCCAAAGAAAGAAATCGCATGCCATTAAATAGCATGATCTTTGTGGACAGTTGACATCAAAATTTGTTGAGCTAATTTGTTCTGGTAATCGTTGCTGCAATATATCGATTGTTTCATGTGCGGTGTGGCAGGTGGAGCAGCCTTGCTACAACCACATATCGTCCAGATCCATGCAGTCCAGTTGAGGCCACAAGAACACCGTTATCATGTTCCTGTTCATTGCACTTCACTTTCGGGCTCATTTGCAAGACAGTAAGTCCCAATCCGCACCAGACTCGTTGCTCGTTGTGGGCGAATTTGTTTCTCATGGATTGCATGAGGATTTTCTGAGCCCCAAACTCGACAATTTTGTGTATTCACGAAGCCATTCAGATGGAAATGCTGAAGACAAATTGGCATTGCCTTCAGTTTGCTCCATTACCCATTGAATGAATTGCCGGCGCTTTCCATGGTCTGGTGGTTTGAGCTCCTGAGTAAGCTGAATTTTGAATGCATGAAGGTGGAGGTCTTTTGTCAAAATTTGCTGTATAGTTCTTCGTGAAATTTGAATTTGTTGAGAACGATGCCGAATTTATGTTTTCGGATTTTGGGCAACACTCTCGTTTACAGCAGCAACGTTTTCAAGAGAGCTACCAGTACGTTAACACACAGGAGTCTTATAATCCATAACCGACCCAGTTTCTTAAAATTTTTAGACCACTTTTCGAATGTGCAATTACTCGACTGAAAATTCTTCGAAGTTTGCAAGCGGTCACAGCATAATTTTCCAAATTTTGTTATAAGTTTTCACAATTATGACGCGTTGTTCTTCCGTAAATCGCTCCACTTTTAATTATCGGAATAAGCATATGTGACAATTGCCAACTTTCAGAGTTTCTACTTGAACAAAAACAAAATTACACTAAATTTAAATAGTCCAATCTTAATCGCGTCATTTCAAGTTGAATGAATATATAAAATTTATCGAAACTTCTCAGTACAAATTTGGTTTCTTCGATTTCAAATCTGCTGTCAACAAATTTTTCAAATCTTATTGAACTTTTTAACAAGATGGTTTATTAGAATGCATCTGTAAAACTGTATACAGCCACAGAAACAAGCGAACTAGCCGCAATCGAATTTTGAGGTTGTCACAACTATATTAGATGCCATCACATGCGAATTAGCGGTTGCCTCAACCAAATTTTTGTGGGGACTACATTCAGTCACGATTAAATCGATTCGGTTTGGGCAACTGCAATTTGGTGGTAACAACCAAATTTTCGGTTTTTACAACCTTTTTCCAAACAGTTAGTTTTGTGAGTTTAATACATTTTGCAGTGGCTAATTTTATTTTCGAAAATTCAAGTTCATTTAACTGAAATTGTCAGCCCATGCCTAATGTACGCATGTACTCCAACGCGCTGACAGGAGATTCACAAGTTACGCGAATCCCAAGAAGTATCAAAGAGCTGCTGAAGTTCAAACAACATAGACCGATCAGTGAAATCCGCGATACAGGAGGTAGTCCACAATATGGTAAAGTCATTTAGTGACCAAATGTTCACCCTGGCTATTTTTAGAGGCATAGAGTTAGCTTCTAACAATGAGCAAACCTTGAAACAAATCCAGTAAATAAACTGACTGGTACTCAAATTGTTTGAAAAGAGTTGTAGCAACTGTAAATTCGGCTTCTGCCATCGAATGGCAGCTGTCACAACCGAAATGGGGTTGTCACGACTAAACTTAGTACCCACAACTGAAATTCGGTGGAAGGAATCTGTAACAGGTTGTGACAGCATGTAAAGCCGTAAAGACAACCTCCAGTTTGAATGGAATGACATCTAATGTGGGCCTCGAAATGAGAAGAACCTCTAAATTCGATTACAGCTAATTCGGTAACTTTTCCAGTGGATGTCGGTTATGGAACAACAGAAATAGCAGTGGAGCGAATAACCTACATGCAAAAGACAAAGAATGACGTAGATCTTCACAAGGTTTGGGTTACCATCGTATAAAGTGTACATTTGAAACTTGAACCCCCGTTATTTCGGTCCAGATGGCCAAATAGACAGTTACGCAGTCGCAGATTATTAGTTAACTTTGGAAATAGTTCGCTTTACGCTTGAAGAATCTTGGGAATTACTATTAAAAACTTTCTTCCAAATTTCCGTGTTCCAAAGAGGACAAATTTTACCGCAAAACCATATTGGCGTAGACTACGTCTTACCTTACGGTATAGGGTGTCATGTCAGATTGTTATTGTTGTAATCTTTATTTCATTGATTATGAGGAAACGGCGAGATAACTTTTTTTAAAAATTTTTTTGTAGGTAAATGAAGATGTTATCTTTCGTTTGATATACATTTCATATTGGTTGATATCTTCCTAATATTTCAATTTCTCAAATGAAAATTGTTTAAACACATACACTCAAACATATGTGTGGGGTTTGGTTGAGTGTTTGAGTTTGTAGCGTGAACACAAACTATGCTGCTGTTTCAGTGTGGACACAAACCTTCGGCTTGATGAATTGATGAAATATTGAAATTTCGTATATTTACTTATGTATTTAAGTGAAACAAAATGTTAAATCTGAATTTGAATTTAACATGGATATATAATTATAATAAATATATGAAAAAATTAATTCATACATTTTTATGTTAAATGAAAGTGCTGCGAAGTAAGCAAAATAACAATGCTGCTTGATGCTGCTTGACAGCAGCTGATAGATGACGTTTAGTAAATTAAAATAAAAAATAATCAAATTGATTTGCGTGTTATTTTTCATTTATCCTTACTCTTTTAATTTAAAAACATATTTATCCTATTTTTCCTACCATAAGCTTCTGTATATTATCAAAAGTAACTATCAAATAAATATATTCATTTGCTTATGTTATTTACCATTTATTGTTATATATGTTTTCTGTCTTATCGGATGGCGTATTCTACGTTAAACTTAATGGCCGTGTCTCTGACACAGCCTGCAGGGACCTCGGACAACTGTCTGCTGTTTTCTTCGCATTTGAGGCTCGGACACTTATCCATTGTGAACTTAAAATACAAAAGAGGCCCAAGACACGAAAGAGGCTTAAGACACAAGATAGCGGCTCAAACAGACGAAAATGTACTAAAAAATTAGGTAGATCGAAAATAAGAAAAAGTTCGATAAAATGTCTATATCTCGGAAACGGAGAGTCGAATCGAAAAAATACCTAATTTTTGGAAGTTTCTAATGAGTTTTCATTAAGTGGTCCATTTCGTACGGAAGAATTTTTTTCACAAAATTGCCAAAATATGAAAATCTTTAAAATCAAAAATTGGCTAAACTCAGAAGCGGTGCATGTTTATCTCGAAGACTCCCGGTGATGTTGCGTCAGCATGCGATATGACCAAAGATTCTGCCTCGAAACTACATACCTCGAAATTATAACGGTTATCAACCTTCACCCTTTCTGCTTGATATTCTGCTTGCCACAACCAATAATTTCGTCGTGTGCTCATTTACTGTCAAACCCACTTTTGATGACTCCTTCTCAATTCTCGAAAATAAATCATCAGCATACGCGAGCAGCATGTGACTTTTGCTTCTTATAGTTTTATTCGTGTTGTTTGCAGCTTTTCTCACGGTGATCTCAAATAATATATTTAAGAGATCGCATGATAGGGTGTCGCCAGGCCTTATCAATATTTAATGAAGATTTCGTGTCGATCAGTATCATTCTACAAAGGCGTGTCAGCTTAGCAGGAATTACAAGCTCCGTCATATTTTACCGTATCGGGCTACAGTTTTTCCCGTATCGGGCTACCAAAGGTAACGTTATAATCTAAAAAATTGAGATTTGTCGTAATGTGTATAAATGGTCGATAGTTGACTTTCCAGGCCTTAAGTCACACTGATAGCTCCAATCAGGTCTGCAAATTAATGTGTTTCGCAGTTTACGTTTGAGAGGATCTTGCATACGATTGATAAAAAGCTTATTCCACGATAGTTTGTACATATAGTCAGGTCGTCTTTTTTCAAAACAGGACACAGAATTCTAAGGCTACAGTTGTCGGTTATGCGTTCGTCAAGCCAGATTTTGCATATAAGCTGATGCATACACCTTTCCTACTCATAACCGCCAGCTTTACACAGCACAGCCGGTAGTCCATCAGAACCAGCGGCTTTGTTGTTCTTAAGCCGCTTTGGCTTGGAGGGGGCAGTCGATGCCGCCGCCCTGGATGTGATCTATACCCTCATCAATATTGAAGTCTCCTGGGAAAAGTACAACAGAAAAGTTATCTCTCTATACTCCCAACATACTCTGCACATTTGTGACCAGATTCTCGTCTTTATCTCTACAACCTTATCACCTTTCGGTAGAATTTATGGGCCTTACTCTTCCTTCTGTCAAATTCACTGCGCTTACTGCTTTATTTTCATCGCATGCCATGCGACACTCTCCACCGTATCATGGTTTTTCTTTCAGCGGTTTTTCATAACCAAGTATGGTCTCTGCAGCAGTTTTCATAGAGTGGAAAATGTGTTTACACTGCGCTTGCGGATCATGAGGCGGGGGTGCATTCTGCCCCACTATCTCATTGCGCTGTTTCCACTAGTTTCCACTAGGCACTCATACAACATGTGCGTGGTGTTATCATAGTTTTCTTCTGGCGGGGCATGTACACAAATTAGCGATATGTTAAAGTATTTCGTTTATATTTCGGGATTGATCGATGAGACCAGATGCCGCAGTCTTTTTCCAACTACAAATTCGCAACCAAATTCATGCATTTTCTCATGGCAGCTGTAGTAAAGGGTTTTCCAATAGAGACGCTACAAAAGTAAATCGATAGGGACGGCAAACGACGCCATATTTTTCCCCGCTCTTTTGACATTTCTCTTCAGTAAGGTTTCCCACTTCATCATGGAAAGATATACGAGCCAACAACGAGTCGAAATTATTAAAATTTACTACCGAAATTTGGAGTCAGTGGCCTCAACTTTAAGAGGCCAACTTTAAGAGGCCTCAACAATCAGCGATGAGGTTCACTTCTGACTGAATGGCTTCGTCCAAACGTAATCCATGAGTCATCATTGCATCCCGAAAAAAATACGGTTTGGTGCGGTTTATGAGCCGGCGGCGTCATTGGGCCGTACTTCTTCCATGATGATCAAGACCGGCATATTACTGTGAATGCGAATCGCTACCGTTCAATGATAACCGAATATTTTTGGCCCCAATGGGGTAATATAGACTTGGAGGACATGTGGTTCCAACAGGACGGCGCCACAGGCCACACAGCGAATGCCACAATCAATTTATTGGAAACCAAGTTTGGTGAACGTGTTATCTCACGAAATGGCCCGGCCCAGTCGATTGGCCGCCTCGGTCGTGCGATTTGACGCCGTTAGATTATTTCCTGTGGGGCTACGTCAAGTCTATGGTCTATGCCAACAAGCCAGCGACGATTGATGAACTTCGTACGAATATCGAACGTGAAATTGCAGCAGTATCGGCCGATTTATGCTTGAAAACCGTCGAAAATTGGGTTCAGCGTCTGGACTTCTGCAAGCGTGCCCGTGGTGGCCATGCGAAAGAAATCGAGTTCCACACATAATGGCATCGAACGTACTTTCACAGGAATAAAGAATTTCATTAGTATCTAAAACCGGTTTTGTTTTATTTAAAAAAACTTTTGTAGCGCTCTTATTGAACACTCTTATTATCACAGTTCTTCTTCCTGGTACAGCCATGTCCAGTCCATCGCTCAGCCTTATAGTTGTCGGGGGCTCCTCCCAGTTGGGTCGGTATAGTGTTCTAACATTCCAAGTGCATATTCGCAAATAAATAAATTAATATTTGCCTAGCACATCACATGAAGGGATAGGGGAGAGTTTCTCGGAAACGCTGAGCTGTGCGGTTTCCAGTTTTCATTCACTGATGGGGACCTACAGTTTTACACCGGTTCCGGACGGTTTTTTGAGAGACGATTTCATGCTTTATTAGTCGACAGTGTCGACGTCACTAAGCGAGGTGGCCGTCGTCGAAAGAAGTGTAGGGTGGTCAGAGCAGGGATCGAACGCACGTTCTCCTGCAAAACAGCCGCGCATAATATTTATATTGCGGGGGTCGTCAACAAATAGAATGATTTTATGTTTCTTATTGTCATTTTGTGTTTTATTGCCAATATAACGGTGGCGGAAGGTAAGCCCAGCCCACCGTGGTTTTTGCATTGTACCAACTGCTAGGATGATTATGTTCCATGTTCGCCCATTATGGATCAGACGCAATTATTCAACACCACAAAAGTCGACTTTTCAACAAAATTGATTCGCAATTTTGCAACATAATGTAGGCTTTTCGAAAGTCGTTTTGTATAACACCACCGAATGTGATATATTTTCCACCAACAAGGTTATGGTGACATTTCCCTCGGATACATGAACTGCTTCCAGGGGATATCGAAAATAAATCACTGATAGTGATTATTGTAGCCGAATTAATACAAAAGAACCCTGAATTCCCAACAACACAATGGATACCAGTCCGAATCACCCCCTGAACCACTGTATTCTCTATGTTTAGGCCCTAGCGGTTATTGTTTCCAACTGTAAAATGTGGTTCTTTGGGTAAAAATTTGACTCAAACTTTAAAGTCACCACTGAAACAAAGGTATATTCGAAAAACATTACAGTTGGGCAAATCAACGGTTAGACAAAGTGTATTGAACTAGCTGAAGTCAAAATACAGAATACGGGTTCTTTGCTGTAATCGTCTGTTCAAAATGTTTCCAAAACGGACTATGCGATCGTATTATCGATCGATTTCCGGCTAGTCTTTTTCGATTTTCAGTTTCCTAGTAAAATAATGTTTGCTTAATCCTCGAGTTTGATCTGGTTTAAATGAATTTCAATTAATTCTAAACTTTTATAAATTTACACCCTTGTTGTATTGTGTAATTATTGGAAATTTAAGATAAATTTGTCAATGTTAACATGCATTCAAAATATTTGCTAACACATGCGTCGATAAAGAAACTACAAAACAGATAAGATAATCTAACTCTTACTGAAGCAGAAATTGCGAAGACAAAATAAAAATAAAAACAAAACCCAATTTAGGGACAAAACAGAAGCTAAAACAATTGTTTCGAATAGTAGATAATGATGATGCCAGTAATGATAACGGGAAAACAAAGACGACATTTACTCTTGTCCCATAACATTTCACTGAACAACCGACCAATCGACTGAACTAAACTCAGGTCACACACAGAAAAACAATCTATTATCCAAAGGGACAATCAGCAGCATAAACGTCTTGAAGTCAATTACATAATTACATTGACTTAAAGGGACAAAATGTTTTAAATTACATCACAAAGGGAATACGACAAACCAAAGCCGATAACTTAAGGACGAAGACTACTACAAAAGGAAAATCCTGAGCTGTCACTTGCAGCCGCTAAACCATCGCCTGCCCGTAAATAACAATTGGGTGCTCTCTGTTCTCTGTCGTAACGAAAAACAAGAACAAATATATATAATTCAGACGACACGAGGAGAAATTTTTGGTAGATTTATGAAGAACAATTTTGTATTTGGGTCTTTGGTTTAGGTCCTGCCTGCCACTGAGGATGTTATTTGAGAAATTGTTCATTTATAAGAAATGCACATACATATTACTCTGAATTCTGTTCTGTTGTTACCTGAAGGCCAGAATTTACTTCCTGACCTGAAAGGCAATAAGGGGAAGGATAGACACAAGTTGAAGTTGAACAACATTTAGAAATCACATACTTATTTATAACAAATGGTCAATAGCATTGACGAGAATGTATGCAAATGTTTGTGGTATAAACTCGTAGAGGAGGACGGAATTACTTAAGAGCAGCTCACAAAAAATTGAGTGAACAGCTCTAGATGTTATTTGGAAAGAGAACCTCCATCTAGGGCAATGTCACATTCCTGGATCACAGCCAAACCATGCGACAGGGATGCCATTGGGTACATTTTCATGGCTAGTAATCTCGAAAACATCGGTCGCTTGGAATTGGTAGATGGTGTCCATAGATACGCGATGGTAATTTTGCACAACGACTCAATGACCCTTCTAAAGCCATCTGGTGGTGTGGTGTAGTTCAGAACTACAACGGTATTTATACCATTCGATTATTAACCAAAAAATTGCATCACATGTAGGTGAAGACTCGCGGACACGGGATCAAGAACATGAGGCTACTGTTAACTTGTCAACGGTGATGGGGAATGTACCAATGTATGAAGACTTGGTGAAGGCCTCAGCAGGCGATAGCAATCTTGCTAGGCCTGTACATGCCCTTCAACACACTGCTGATAATGACAAATGGTGCAGACTCTTTTCGGCATCAAACGACGATTGACCTATAACGTTGCGGCTTCTTCAGATCAAGCTCCATCGGAGTAAAGAATCATCTATCAATTTTAGCCCTCGTCTAGCAAAAGGCGAGGAGGAAGTGGTTTTAATCCAAACGCCCTGTTCTGTTAACGGCACAGTTATTGGATTAATGGCGCAAGTGTAAAGTACAATAGCCACACCCATTGCCAACATTCCCAGAGATTGCATTGTGACCAGAAACGATCTGAATATATTCAAGTCAAGAGGGTATAGCGACAGTAATAACAGCGCGTTGGTCGCTTCGTACAAGTCCCATTAAGAGAAGGGGCCACCAACACCTGTCCCGGGGGCGACAGACCTGTTGCCATCAGTATCCTTAAGATGTCTCAGTGGTTGTGGTTGTCTCCAGTGGTTGTGGGGCCATTTTGGGATTTCATTGGCGCTAATAACTCGGATTGAGGACCTACTAACTACCAGACTTGTTACATGTAATAGAGGCAATAAACCGACTTTCGTCACAAACTCCAGGCAAGCGGTAAAATATGTCACTTTTGCAACGTGGGAACTGTATTAAATGATCAGGTACTATATGAAAATTGTGTTTGATTGCAATTCGTTCTCTGATCATAAATATATCGGTTCCACTTTGATTGTACGAGTAAAATGACCCAGGTTTAAGCAGGTTATGACTGGTATCTCTACGAAAAGACATGTAAGAGTTGTTTGGGACCAAAGACATCTGTGGTGCGCAGATTATACAGAGAATCTAGAGCAATCTAGTTGCCACCCACGACTCTCTCATCCAATCGCTACAAATCTCTTGTCCGATGGTCTAGCCAAGGGGTAAGTACCCTCCCTAGATGAATGCAGATCTAGGGGATGATTGCCGACGACTATATACGAAAGTCAAAATGTTGATAAACGAGGTCGACGGGGCAATTATAAAGTTTAGACAAACCGGTATAGGAATGCGCTAAGACAACCGTGGGTATACTCTTCTCCCGTCGGTGAAACAATGCCTAATATGCGCAGCTCTTCTGAATGAGAACGTGCGTTCGATCCTTGCTCTGACCCCCTTACATTTGCCTTCGACTACTGCCACCTCGCGTAGTGATGCCGACACAATCGAGTACATAGCCATGAAAAAGCTGCTCAAAATACCGTTCGGAACCGAGTCCCAATCAGTTTCTACTACATTGGAAACCGCACTGCTCACTGGTTGTGAGAAGCTCTCCCCACCCCCTTCATCAGATGTTATGGGAAATATTGTTTAAGCTCTTCTGCAGATCAATAGATGAAGACTTGCGACAGGAAACACTACGATAATGTACCTATGAGACTTCTCTGTCCAGCGGACAGCCTGCAATGGGGATTTGCTCAATCTCTTTATAGTCACCTCAATCTCCTTATCAAACTTGCTGAAGGAGGAGACCGCTGTTAGTGAACGTGCTTCTCAAAGATCAAAGGTTGCCATGTAAATTTGTTACCGAACGCAGGATAATAACGCATCTACACCGCCGTTTATCGAGGCCAGTTTAACGATAACCGTGGTCTCTACGCTTTGCCGTTGACACCACCCAATTTGAGATTAAATTGAAATTTCAGGTGGCAACTCCGTGCTTAGACAAACTCTGCGTCGAGACAAAATTATCGAAGACGGCGGCACAACAGAAAATTAAGTTGGTGAATACTGGTTTTGCCAATTTTATACAAATTTGGGATGTTTTCCAAATAACCGAACCTTTAAAATTGATTCAGTGGGTTACATCGGGCCAGTCGATAACATCTGCTCACAGTGTGGACCAAAAAGACCCATTTATTCATATCAGCGGCGGCATGAGCTTCAACAATTTTTGATGGCGGCGACGCGTGGGAAAATTTTTGATCGGCTTCCGTCTGTCAAACAGTTGATTTTTTGTATATGTTTTTATTATGGTTGCATTGTTTTAGTAACTACCAGAGTTGCTTTAAAATGTACACCAGTTTAAAATGAGGATACAATTAAACTTCAGTTTCTACAGATTAAAATTGTATGAGTATGAGCCGCATTAGTTGAACTATCGGTGGGTTTAAACCCTTTGAGTTCTCAAAAGCTGTGTCAGATCTACTAATCCCCTTCCTCATACAGGTATAATTGACATCGATTTTGTACTCACAGGAAAAATATGGTAAATTGTCGATAGGATGACATGCATGAAATTTTTGCCTCTAGCAAGTCCCAAGTTATCAATACCAGTTCCAGTATTCAGGAGACACTGTCTGAGAAGTTTGCATGTGGATTGACTACAGATTGGGACAAACACCTTCTCTATAATCTTTAACGATGATAAAGACTCTATTGAACATTCTTTCGGAAGGAGGATGTCTACTATGACATCCTACTTATTTAGTGATACGCGTTGGCACGCGTTTGAGCGGAGCAACATATACTGTAACCGGGTTGGTCTAGCGCTTAGTCTCGTTAGCTCGTGGTATTACAGTCTACTAAAAAGTTTAAGTTGGTCATTAATCACCTGCCATTAACACCTAATCTATTCTAACAGTAAAATACCGAAGTGATCGATCAATCACCCATTATAGAGGGCGGATCAATAAGTCCGTGACATTTCAGACTTCCATCGTAGTTATATGAAATGCAACACTGCCCCCATCAAACACCACCTGGCATCTGTCAAATTTTGAACAAGTTCCGTCATTTACTTTGCGTTTAACAGTTGTTCAAAACTTTCAACCCAATTAAACCAGGGAAAGCTTTATAAATACTATGGGGACTCTGCACCATCGATTTCAATGGTAAAACGTTCTGAATGGACAATTGAGGTCAAAACACCCAAAAAATTTAGAAAAAATCCACGGTATGGTGTTCGCCGAAAGTGAGTGAGATTGTTAATGCCAAAGGCATTTCATATGGCAGTGTGGTTCCGATTTTAAGCAACCTGCCTGCAATATGTGTGCCGCGTTTGCTCTCAATTGGCCATAAACGTAATCGTGTGACAACTTCAAAGGATTATTTGGTGTTCGAAGGGGTTCTTGCGGCGTTTTGTAACTGTGGATGAAACATGGATGCATTATAACACTCCGATGACCAAGCAGCAGTCTAAATAATGAATTTCTCCGGTTGAACCGGCTGCGAAGAAGGCCAAGGTAAGTTTGTCGGCCAATACGGTGATGATAACAGTTTTTTGTACTGCACGCGGGATAATCCACATCGATTACCTTCAAAAGGGGAAAACAATAAACGGCGAATATTATGCCAACTCATTGGACCGATTTAACAAGAATAAAGTTATTTTTCTTCAAGATAATGCACGGGTGCACACGTGTGTAGTCTCAATGGCAAAATTCCAAGAATGGAGGTACGAATTGGTACCTCATCCGCCATATTCTGCTGATTTAGCCCCCAGTGACTATTTCCTACTTCCAAACCTAAACAAATGGTTCGGAGGAAAAAGATTTAGCTGCAACGATGAAATTATTGATCACACAAATGCCAATTTCTCGAAAAATTCTATGTTTTTTGTAAGGCATACAGACTAAGTGTATTGAGCTTAAAGGAGATTATGTTGAAAAATATTTCTTTTTTTGCAAAAAAAGCTGTGTTTCATTCAAAACGTCACGGACTTATTAATCCGCCTCGTATGTTTCAATAATTCCTTACTAAGTATACAATCAATTTTAAAAGCTTCAATTGTTATTTAAAGTATTTAATAAAATATTGAAAAGATGCCTCTAAATTCTTCATGATTTGTTTGGAACCTTCTTTGTAGTTCTGTACTACCATACATTTGTAAATAGTCTGTAAGGATAAATTCCATAGACAATAAATTTCTAAATAAATAAATAAAAAATAAATTACTTACTATCATCCCTTAATCAAGGGATAGTGTAACAACATCTGTTTAAATGATCAAATCTTATTTTTATACTTTCCATAGTACGAACTTTCTTCTGTCCTTACTAACCTACTTCATGGTTGGGTTACTAATATTTAGCTAGCACTGCAGCTGACCAGTACATTTTCGCCTTCTGAAATCTCAATTGATTGCCCTTGCAAATCCTTTATATTTTAAGACCGATCCGTCTTCCTGCTGAAAACCCCTGATTTTATAGTTTGAATTTATTGACCGATTTTGTTAGTTTCTAGTTAATGTATGAGAAATTCATACTACAAGCTTACAAGGACCGGAACATTTTCCTAATTGAAAAATGCTTGGTTTATGTTGGAAATGATAGACAATTCAGTAAAGCACACTCACTGGCTTGACTAGTTTCGAACTCCGCTGCAAGTTCATCATTAGATTCCTAACCAAAGTGCCTCAATTGGTACCATCGGTTGATCATCAATCGTATATATGCAAAATCAATTCTGCAATTTACATGTGCGAATTAGTATCGATCGAAGATCCCTAAGTATCACATACTGAAGGCCGAAAATTCCAACAAAAGAACAGACAGCTTCTTGATGTGTTAACATCTATAGGCGCGGGTAGGCACTAAATTCACAAAGTGAATACATCCAAACACATTTTGTCCGACTGCGATCACGGATTGTTTGCCGTTAAACTCCTCCGAAACGGCTGGACCGATTTGTATGAAATTTTGTGCGCATATCGGGTAGGTCTCAGAATCGGCCAATATCTATTTTTCATACCCCTAAATGATGCGGGTGACCCACCCCTATACAGAACACAGATTTGTCCGACTGCGAATCAAAGATTGTCAAACTCGGGGAAAAAACACATACCGATGTAGCGGCAGCGAATAGTTGTCTTGTGTGGGTGCGGAGCACTCTCAGAGCAAATGACGTGGTTATTTATTTGTAAAAATGAGATAGCAAGAGAGCAACGAAAATTGTGTGAACTTGTGTAGCGTATGTACGAACATAACAATGTATGTATGGACATGTTTATGTTGGTTTGCATTCTCTGTTTTTTGTGGGTATACATAAAATAAAAAGTATTAAGCAAGAATATAATGACACATGTGCTTGTACTGGTCTCTAAATATTTGGAAGTATAATTTTTATTTAAATGTAACGTCATCATATGATTCAACGCAGTTTTTTATTTTCCAATGTAACATTTACTAATGTGTTCATAGAAATATTGTCATTGTTACACGGTACAAAAAGGTGTTAACACATCGCCCGTGAGTTCGAGCACTGATTTGATTTATTTGATTTTTTTCCATCACGTTCTTCTTTTCCTCATGCGTTCTCGCATTGTTGCAATGCTTTGAGGTGAGTTTTATCTATATCACAGAGTTGTATTTTTCCGTGGTATAGCTTTTTGATGACCGGGCAAGTGGGAGTTACGTTTATTTGAATTTGAATTTTGTTACCGATTTTGGTAGTTTTTAGTTAGAGTATGAGAAATTCATACTACAAACTTACAAGGTCACGAACATTTCCAATAAAAACCAACCATTATTAATAAGGAAAATGTTCCCGACCTTGTAATTTTGTGGGATGAATTTCTCATACATTAACTAAAAAATACAATGTTTTGTTTTATAATATTTTGAGAGCTCTAGCATCTACTACAAGGATTCTAGGAAACCAACGTCCTCGAGAATTTCCTATTTATTCATTCAATTTCCTATTTATTCCATTGTTCAATCCTTTTCCTCAACGTTATTTTATTTTCGTCTCAAATCTTTTTGCTGGTTCTGTAGTATTTTTCTTCATACTTTCAGTTAGCATACCTTCCCCTCATTTAAAGACGACTTTATATTTTATGTTACGTCTTTTGTTTCGTGTTCTTTCGTTTCACACAGTTTTCCACTTGAACTGGAATACATAATTACAATTGGATACATGTTTCTTCGATTTCCTTTGTTTTTTAACCTTTGGCTGCTACTGACTACAACAATTTTCGGAAAATTCCTCCTCCCACTATTCCTTCCCCGGCTGTTGTAATGTAACTTGTTGTTGTTGGTGTTGATTATTAACATTAACATTTTCTATTTAATTTCAAATTTAGGGAAACCGTAAACTCAGACTATGTGTGTGGTAAGACGACACCGAATGTTAGGGAAACGCTATCTAATCGCTTTCTACACTCAACACCCCTGTGGTGTGTAACAGCACACACGTTCGCTAAGGAGCACACACACACAACTTATCTTAAGATCATCGCCATGATGCCGTCATCTTCTTTGAAATAGGCGTCAGCACCAACGTCCGCTCTGAAGTCATAAATATGTTATGTTTAAATCCTACACCACCACTGTAGTACACGGTATTACGGATAGTGTTCGAAGCCTGATGTTTGTCACATTCGCAAATACTTGAGATAGGTCTGTCTTGAAATATAATGATCGTTTCAGAATCACTCGGTCGTGCGATTTGACACCGTTAGATTATTTCCCGTGGGGCTACGTCAAGTCTATGGTCTATTTCAACAAGCCAGCGACGATTGATGAACGTCGTACGAATATCGAACGTGAAATTGCAGCAGTATCGGCCGATTTATGCTTGAAAACCGTCGAGAATTGGGTTCAGCGTCTGTACTTCTGCAAGCGTGCCCGTGGGGCCCATGCAAAAGAAATCGAGTTCCATACATAATGGCATCGAATGTACTTTCACAGGAATAAAGACTTTCATTGGCTCTTATTGAAAAACCCTTTGTATCCGGTATATGGTTAGGGGAATCTATTCCTGAAGTGTCTCAGTGTATTATGTACTGTATTCATAAAGAGTGAACCGTGTGTCTGGTCCAATTACCGTGGTAGCAGTCTTTTATCATTCGCAAATAAGGTATTGTCGAGCGTGTTATGTGGAAGACTAATGCCAATTGTTGAAAACCTGATTGAACTTTATCAGTGTGGTTTTAGACCAGAAAAGTCGACCACTGACCAAATATTCACGCTACGCCAAATCCTGGAAAAGGCCCACGAAATGCAAATCGATACATACCATCTTTATTTTCGATTACAAAGATGCTTTCGATAGCCCCATACTGGGAAAATGTCTGAACTTGGGATTACGGCAAAATGTCTGAACTTGGGATTACGGCAAAACTGATCCGCCTCTGTAGAATGACGCTGACCAACACCAAATCAGCAGTGAAAGTGGGGGTAAGACCTCACTGAACCATTCTGTACCAAGGGGGGATTTAAACAAGTCGACACAATTTTTTGCAATCTCTGCAACATCGTAATGGATATAATAATGATAAAAGCTGCTATAAATACGAACAAGACGATTAACACGAAAAGCCATATGTTGCCGGTGTATGCTGACGACATAGACATTATTGGGCGAAATTTGCGAGCGGTTACTGCAGTATTTTCAGGAATCGAAAAGGAATCATGAGGGCAAGACAAAATTTATGGTGTCAACGACTCGAAAAATTTCTCGACTTGGTCCGCACTTGAACGTCGATAACCGATTTAATTTTGAACTGGTAGATGAATTTGTCTACCGTGGATCCGCCGTGCACAAGGACAACAACGTCAGCCTGGAGATAAATAGGAAAATTGTGCTAGCAGATAGATCTTGGGTTCAGCAGGCAGTTTAGGAACAGAGCCCTCTCTCGACAGACAAAAGTCCAGCTGTACCAGACTCTTACTTTACCATTCTTGACATATGGCTCCGAAACTTGGGTCATATCGCAAGCGGATGAAAAAAATCTGGGAGTATTCGAGCGAACAACTCTACATAAGATAAATGGTCCAGTTAAAGAAAACGGCGAGTACCGACCTCATTAGAATCAAGAACTATATCATCTATATTCTCACGTGGGCATAGATAGCTAGGCGGATATATGGATGAAGATGAGCCAGCGCGAAAAGTTTTCAATAACGTACTTGATGGAAGCAGGAAAATAGGACGACCACGACTCCGCTGGAAAGACCAGGTAGAATAATTCCTCCGTATCCTTGGTGTTACCAACTGGCGAGAAAAGGCGAAGGATAGAACCGGTTGGGGGAATATATTGAAATTTGTTTAATATGTTTATTTAATTAATGTAGGTACATGACGTCACGATGTTGTAAAATAGTCAATAAAAGTAAAGGAAAGTGTGATATTTACATGACTCGATTTTTGTTTCGTTTAATCATAAATTATCGCTTGCCGTAAATAAATGTCTGAAGCAATGTTTAGTTGCCTACAATTGCCTTTGAGGGAATCAGAAATTATATTTGTATGTTAGTTTTTAAACTTCATACTTTTTCTTCAGTCTGAGACAATCTGGTTAAAACTAATTCGAAGGGGTCCTTCCTGATCAATTTTTCCAGAGTCTTATGTGAAAGTTTTGCCAATTATTTTCAGATTTGCAAGTTTTGATAAATCAATCAGGAATTGGGTGTTCGTATTGATCCGTTAGTTGTTGGAATTTTCAGGAGCATGCGTGCATTGGATATATGGCGGTTTTTGGAACCTTATTTCTATCCTTATCGCACGTAGCGGGATGGGGGCTAAATTAGAAACGCCAAAGTGCAAGACTTGCAAATTCTTGAAATACAACCCTGAGCATGGAATTACATTTGGCAGCACACTTACTCTTACATTCTTATATTTGGCTTGGTTTGCGTCTTGCGTCTAGGGGCCAAATTCATTGTTTAATGGAAAATGTTCTAGGTGGTGCATGTTTATTAAATATTGTAGATTCGAACTGAATAAAAAGTAACATTAGAAAAGTCAAAGTGAAAGAATTTTAAAAAAATAATATTGTCTTAAAAAAAAGTAAATTTTCTCACAAAAATACCTACTCATATTCTGAAACAGAGTACCTTTTCTTAAAAAAAGACCTTATCTTAAAGAAGTACCTTTGCTTAAAAAAGTAAATTTTCTTACAAAAAGTACCTTTTCTTAAAAAAAATTATTGTTTTTTAAATAAGTACCTTTTCTTAAAAAAGTACATTATCTTACGGCTAATTGCCTTTTCTTAAAAAAACTAAATTTTCTTTAAAGAGTACCTTTTATCTAGAACAAAATAACTCTTCTTGAGATATGTACCTACTCTTAAAATTGTACCTGTTCTGGAAAAAAGGACCAATTCTAAATAATTCCCATTTCTTAAAAAAAAACTTTTCTTCCAAACATTCCTTTTCTTCAAAGTACCTGCTCTTAAAAATAAAATAATAACTTTTCTTGCGATAAGTAGCCTTTTTGATAATAAGTACATTTTCTTAAAAAAATAACCTATCCCTAAAAAAAGTACCACTTCTTTAAAAATACCTGTTCTTACAAAAAGTACTTCTTTGTAAAGAAAATTAATACTTTTAGGCTTTTTCTTACTTCATATTAAAAATTGTACCTTTTCCTAAAAAAAACATTAGCATTTAATAAAAGAAGTACAACTCATTAAAGACCGAGCCTTTTCGGAAAAATATAATACATATTCTTACAAAAAGGACCTAAAAATATACTTTTTTTTTTTAAAAAAGTTCATTCAATAAAAAGAAATTCTTAAAAAGTTTATCATTTTACAAAAAGTATATTTTCTTAAAGATCCATTTAAGGTATAGTATTTTTCAAAAGGCGTCTTAGGTGTGTTAGAACTAACTAGTACATAGTATACAGGGTGACTCAGAAAAATCCGGACAAATATCTCCAGCGTATTACTTGGCTCATTTCATGAAGAAAAGTCCACTAGGACCATGTCGTCAAGGGTGCGAAATGGTTGCGGGTTCAAAATTTTCGGATTGGTGGTCGGAGGGTAGTAGGGTAAAGTTGCTACCTTCTGAGCCAGTGGTCGGATTTTTTGGGCTTGTTGGAAAGGTCTTTGAGAGGCCTTTCAGAATTAATTAAAAAAGAAGTAGCAAAATCTCAAATCGCCGAGCCTTGGGGAAAAAAAATTCACATAACCTCAATTTGCTCAGCCAGATGGCTGGTAAGATAGCCATACCTCTTACCTTTCCAAAGTGACCTAAACGAAGCCCAGAGGCCTTACCGTTCCAAAGTTATGACCATTTTACTGAAATGCAAAATTATTTGTTTTTGGAAGCGAAATAACAGCACACATTTATTAGTTTTTGGCTGACGAATCAAACACATAAGGAAAAAAAACATTTGATGTTAAAGGAAGTTTTCAATGTGGTTCCCATTTTCTACTAAACACAATTGCAGCCGTTCGCGAACCACATCCGCCACTTTTAGTTCACTCATCTGTTCACGAACTTTCACCGTAGCTTCCTCAATGCGTGCAAGTAACTGCTTACGATTGTGGATCTGCACAGAATACACACAATCTTTCATGTAGCCCCACATAAAGAAATCAAGTGGTTTGAGATCTGGAGATCGTTGCGGCCAGCCGATTGGTCCAGCTCGTCCAATCCAACGTCGAGGGAAATTGGTGTTAAGCCAGTCCCGCACAATAAGCCCGTAATGCGCTGGAGCACCATCTTCTTGGTAGAAAACATGATTTCGTACCCCAAGAGGTACATCCTCTAGGATTTCTGGCATGGCTTCTTGTAAAAAAGCCAAATATTTTTGTGAATTTGGGCGGAAGTACTTCTGGCAAGGTGTTGTTGGCAAGGTGTTGTCGATGATATATACATGCTGAATTAATCGACCTCTGTAACGTATGCTCCCAAACATATTTTGCAGGACCACTTATATATTTGGAACACACTCCAAACACTGATATATTTCGAAGTCCCAAACTCACTTGTATTTAAATGCTAACTTTAGCATGCTTACTGACCAACATGCATTCTTTTACGTGGAAACATATGCGTGCTTCATCCCAAATATCCATATACTTACGTGGAATCATTCAGGGGTTTCCTCACAAACCTCCATGTACTTACCCGGAAACATGTGCGTATTTCCTGCCAAGCATATAAATAATTATAAACGTATTATTTTTAAGTTAATTTAATTTTACATATACTTATCTTTATTTTTACACAAAAAAAAAAACAGTTAAACTGATCTTTTTACATTTACTGGCATTGAATGCATTATTTGTTTTTTTCATGAAATAAGAATCTACTACGTTTTTGTTTCTCCTTTCCTTGCTGTCTCTAACGTTTGTGTTTTCAACGGGTTTCAACTTCGACAAACGCTACAAAAGTTTAAATATGTACAATCCTTTCAAGATTGAACGAAAAATCGTTGGAAAACTCGAAGAAAATGGT
Source organism: Phaonia tiefii (assembly GCA_963931995.1). Classification (NCBI taxonomy): domain Eukaryota; kingdom Metazoa; phylum Arthropoda; class Insecta; order Diptera; family Muscidae; genus Phaonia; species Phaonia tiefii. Next base: position 82,871,914 of record OZ008368.1, on the reverse strand, counting down.
TTCCCATTACATCCAATGAGTTGATGGGGGAGAGCTTCTCACAACCTGTGAGCTTCCTATTTTTATACTCACTAATTGGGACCTACAGTTTTACACCGGTCCATATCGGTATATAGAAAAGCTTTCTCACAGATAAACACTCAATTTTGTCGCAGTCGCTAAGCGAGATGACCGTCGTCGAAGGAAATTTAAGGTTGCCAGGGCTGGGATCGAACCCACGATCTCATGTACAAAAGCCGCGCACGCCACCATTGTACAACAGACGGCTACAGGCAGATACAACAACATATTTTCATTACAAGATGATACGGCATTTAGGAAGCAGGTCATATTATACGCAGTCTCTAGTTCAACCGATTTTCAGTTTTTAGTTTTGAGGCTGTAGAATTGGTTTTCCAATTTTGTGTTTATTAAGTGGGAACCAATAAATGTGAACATGTTCGAAGCGCTCCATTTCGTCATCTACTCTGGGTTATTCCGAAAACAATGTAGAAAACTTTATCTCCTCTGTTTTACCGATATATTTTAGTTCAAGGTAAAGCTGGAAATTTTCTCTAAAATCTATAGAGGTTTCTTTGAATTTCTAGCATATATTTTGATCTAATCTGTCCTTTTATGCCTTTTCTCATATTCCCTCTTAAACATTCACATCCGAGTCACCATAATTTTAAAGATCAGTGAGTGTAATAGTTAACTACTACGCAGTCACTACTTATGTTTTATGATAAGAATTTTGTTAAACATTTTACAATTTTCACAGTAGGACCTTAAAAATTTCAGTTCACATCAATCCCTTGTCCATAACTATTAGACGCCTTTTCGACACCTGTTATACATGTTCTGCCGCAAACCGCTACAATTACTTACTTTGTCATGGGCGCTTCTACTAAGCGCCAGGAATAGCCAATTTTCTACAGAACCCTCTCACCGGGTGGCTTCACACACATGTATGGAGATGGCGGCGATCTGACTACCTACCAACCAGTGGCCATTGAAAAGATGTTTCGATACCATAAAACTCAAATAAAAGCAATAAAAAAGGAAAATTAGCCGACAAATTAAAATAAACATTAAAGACACACAAAAGAAACCCCAGATAAAGAATGAATTTAAAAGAAGAAAAAAGACGCAACAACAGGCAAAAGGTCACAGGAGCTATAACCCAAAGGTAATAAATTCTTCTTGAGAAAGACAGAAGGGAAGAGAAAATGAAAGAAAAACGTGGCTATGTACAAGAAAATACGTCACATTAGGACACATTAATGGAAAATTACGGTGTTACGGAAAGGAAAAGAAATACGTTTTTGATTAGAAATTTACGGACTCAACACTAGGGTGCCGGCGGTAGCCGCGGAAAAGGTACCAAGCAGTCGTGCCTAAGGAAAGTGCAGCATTTGTCGGGCAACAACAAACGGTAATGGAAATATATTGGGAATGGTGATAACCACCTTGATGCCACACACATAGTCGACCAGACTGGGTCATGTGGCTTGGGAAACAAGTGTTCGATATAAAAACATGTGTAATGTAGCAGAGATGTTAAAATGCAAAAAGAAACAAATAAATTGAAAGTAAAAATTAAAACGTTTGAATATAGTGCCAATTATTTATGTAGCAATGTTTGCTTCATAAACACTTCGAATTTTTGTCATCTTTGTATAAATTTCTTGCTAATTATTAGGCGCCGGATTTTGTGCAAAAATATTATATAAATATATGTATATTAATACGTCCCTAGTACAGGGTCGGTTGAGTTGGTCTAATGAATCACTCGTCCTAAATTACAAGCATTATAGAAACGTCAGCAAATGATGTGCAAAAATATACCCTCTTGATCACGACATTTGTCTTTAAACAAGAGATAATGATTGCTACTTGAAATGTAAAAACTCTCTCCGAAAAATCGAGATTCGAACAAGTTAGACCTGATATGGAATGCAAAATTGTGGAAATCCTGGGCCTAAGTGAAGCGCGTTGGCCTAATAGTGGCAAATTTCAATTACCATCTGGACACTGCTTTGTTTTCTCCGGCAATGCTACGCAACGTATAAACGGAGTCGGCCTTCTTCTATCTCCTAGTGCTAGAAATATTATAATATCATACAAAGCTATACCTGATCGCACCCTCTTTGCGAGCTATAATTCGAAATTTCGCAGGATTTTGTGGTATAGGCGCATGCATCTACTGAGACTGATGAGGGCAGTGTTAAGGACGAGTTCTTTAGCTAGCTAGATTTTGCTGACAGTTAGTGGGATTAATATATTTAAGGGAGATTTCAAAGCCAAAGTAGGCAACGACAACAACAACCTACAGGAAGTGACGGGAAGACATGGCCTTGGAACTGTGGGAAATGACAATGGTGACATACTCATAGATTTCTGTACTTGCCATCAACTGTCTATTGGCGGAACGAAATTCTCCCACAGATATATTGACAAGAATACATGGGAATAGCCTGATGGTCAAACCTTAAATCTAATTGACCATATACTTGTCAGCAAGATGATTCTGGCTTCCTTACGACGATATTGTTAGCTACTACCACCCCTTAGCGGGCAGAATATAAAAATATTAAACAATATTACAATACAAAGTTTAAATAAAAGGTTCACGAAGAACATTGGGCATCAACGAATTCTCTTCGTCGTATTCGGTCTCTGACAAGTGTTCCATGAGTTTGTTTGTATTTCTTCTCTAGGCACCTCGTTCGTGTATTTGGTGGCCTTCCTGGCCTTCGACACCCCTGCGTATCCCATTAAAGTGCCACTCTAGCAATATCTCTCGCCTAAGTACAATATATTGCCGATCCAATTCCATTTTCTTCTACATATACGACTATCCAATTCAATAGGACTGTTGCATGTACGTTGACAGAGTAGTTCATTAGAAATTGTCTTGGGCCAGTAGATACCGAGAATTTGTTTCAGGCAACGATTGGCAATCGGTTGGACCTTCTCCATTTTCAGCTTCGTCTAGCTCCAAGTAATACAATCGTACAACAGTACCGAGTTCACACTACAATTCGCAATTTCGTCTTTCCGATATTCTCTTATTGCGCCAGATTTCGTGCAGGTTTAGAAATGGAAAAAAAATCCATGGTAATATTGCATCCCAAATAATTGACTAAATCCATGTCCTCACGTTTTCGTAGTGGAGTATTCCGTTCTGTTCCAATACGCATTAGTTTTATTTTCTTTATTGATGTGTTAACATCTATAGGCTCGGGTACGGCCTAAATTCACAAAGTGAATACATCCAAACACAATTTGTCCGACTGCGCTCACACAGATTGTCCGACAGCGATCACACATTGTTTCCCGTTAAACTCCTCCGAAACGGCTGGACCGATTTGTATGAAATTTAGTGTGCATATCGGGTAGGTATCAGAATCCGCCAACATCTATTTTTCATACCCCTAAATGATAAGGGTGACCCACCCCTATACAGAATACAGTTTTGTCCGACTGCGAAACACAGATTGCCAGACTGGGAAAAAAAACACACACAATGATGTAGCGGCAGCGAATAGTTGTATTGGGTGGTTGCGAAGCACTCTCAGAGCAAGGAGAATAATGATGTGGTTATACGTATTACTCACCAAATTTCTGACATTAGTCCTCGTGTGATGTATACGTTTGATGTTGAAAAGAATTGCTTTACTAATACCAGATAGAGGCAATGGTTCAAAACAACGAACAAAATAACAACAACGGCATTTCGTTTTGTGTGTTAAAATTAATGCGTTAAATACAACACAAATGTATGCTAAGAATAACAGTCAATAAAAAAGTTTAAAACACATTTAAATTTCACAGTTTTTCACCAAAATAGCATGAAAAATTAAAGCAAGAAGTTATTGTAATTCAACCTGGTGTATATCACTTTTCGTCAAACATCTCTCTATCACACCGACCGCATCACGAACAGTGTGAAAGTGTGCATTCTCTTTGTTTTTTGTGGGTATAAATTTAGACCAGAGGTGACCAAAAATTTGTATGGTGTAGTATTGGTGAGAAAAACGATGTTGATCCAGTCGTCGTTTATACAGCGCCGTATGCACATGACCTCAGGTGTATGAAGTTTTGGCTGATATATCAGGAAAACACGAATATATCCGCTTACTTGTTTACACGTCGCTTTCTCACCGACGACTGAATGCAAGAGCATAAGAATAAGTGTGACTTTGTTTATGTGTTGGTCTCCGCAATTGCGGTATGGGCTGGTCACCAGTGATTTAAGGGGCCCTTAAACCTGTGGATAAGTTGCTCGACTTCAAGTTCACATCAACTTCGATAACTAGATATCAACTTCGATTTTGCCCTTACACTCTCAAACTAGTTGAGGCAACTTCATTTTCTTGTCAGATGTCGAAATGAAAGGTGGTGAGCGGACTGCGAAAATACCACCAATTTTAAGAAAAAAAACTATTGTTATTTTCTTGAAATATTTATAAATATCACTATAAATCACATTTATTTAGTATATATTTTTCCGATACTGTTAAATTTATATATTTTTTGGTTCATTTATTTATATTTTGCCGATAATGTTGTCTCATGAACGTTTCTCACCGAAATGCGTATGAAAGTTGATGCAACTTCCCCTTACACTGGTGGATAAGTTGATATCAACTTCAAAAAATCAAAATGGCTTTGATTTTACATCAACTAGTTTGTACAAACCACCAACTTCACCTTACACCATGGATAAGTTGACGTCAACTTAAAGTCGCTGCAACTTATCCACAGGTCTAAGGGCCTCTTTAGACTATAAAATAAAAGGTATTAAGCAAGAAAATAATGACACTTGTCTTTAAATATTTTTAAGTGTTATTAAGTATTAATATTATTGAAATGACACGTCATCATATGATTGAACGCCTTTTTAAATTCTTTATATTAACTTCACCTGTTTGTACGCATGTATGCCGAATTTTCGATTGATTTTTAATCCTTTTCCCGTAATCCAATCGAGCTGAAAATTCGCAGGCAAATTAATGGCGACGACATAAATTAACTGTCAAAGTATGGGCGGGATTGGACATAGGGGCGTGGTAACTCCCATACAAATTAACAAATTAAAAATCCATAATTTCTGCTCCTGTTAAAGGTACTGGAACAAAATTGGGTATGTTGGTTAGGTGTACATATTCTAAGATCTGCTGCAAAGATTGGACAAAGGGGCGTGGTCATATATAACGAATTTATAGTCGAAAGCTATGCTTTTACGGGTTGGTTTTTTATTATTGTGAAAGGTAAGTCAAATAAAATGTGGTTGCGGAGCACTTTCAGAGCAAAGAGAAGAATTATGTATTATACGTATTTAAAAATGAGAAAGCAGAGAGCAATGAAAATTATGCAAACTTGTGTAGCGTATGTACGAACATAACAATGTATGTATGTCATGTGTCTGTTGGTTTGCATTCTCTGTTCCTTGTGGAAATACAACCAAAAGTATTAAGCAATAAAATAATGGCACTTGTGCTTGCACGGGTATTTAAATAATTTTAAGTATTAATATTATTTAACTGTAACGTCATCACATGATTGAACGCTGTTTTTTATTTTCCAATGTAACACTTACTAATGTGTTCATAGAAATAGAACAGGTACCATGTAGCAAAAAGGTGTTAACACATTGCCCGTGAGTTCAAACACTCATTGGATTTTTTATACTAAATTCTACATGTCTCGCATTTTCGGAGAATCTGCTTAACTTAGCCTCGCTGTCGTCAAATTTGTCTCCCATAAGACATACATATGCCATCTGCGTAGTGGATATCATGTAGATGTTCATACATACACAACTGAATGCCGAACAGTGGTTCCACAATAGTTGCCTGCAGTACCTCGTCCATAAGTAAAATACATAATGTTTCATACAAGACACATCCCTGGCTAATTCCGGCATATGTGGTGAAAGGTTGGCTTTTCCTTCCATTAAAATGAACATTATACACTGCATCTCTATACAGTTCACTATATTGTCTAGTATACCCTTTGTGGTCAAGGTGAACCACATTGGGTTGCGGGTACACAATCAAACGCTTGTTCGAGTCTACGAAAAGTAGATATAGAAGCGAGTGTAGTTCAGTTGATAAAAATAAATCCAATTACATTCCATGGAAGGACAGTGGAGAGCTTCTCACAATCACTGAGCTGTACGCTTTCCAGTTTTCACTCACTGATTGGGACCTACAGTTTTACACCGATCCCGGACGGTATTTTGAGAAGCTTTTTCATGGCTAAATACTCGATAGTGTCGCCGTCACTATGCGAGGTGACCGCCGCCTAAAGAAATTTAAGGTGGTTTGAACCCAGTATTTGTTTGAACCCAGTATCTCATGTACATGAGGCGCGTACACTAACTATTGCACCACCGACGGCCAACTGATAGTTCTATGATTACACGGAGTGTTTTCATGGGGTCGGCACACGAACGACCAGTCCTGAAACCCGCCTGCTCCTTCACCACCGGCGCGATCCGCTGAAGAAGAATCATTGCCATTACTTTGCCTATTGTATTGAGCAATGTAATACCCCTCAGTTCCTTCACAGCGTTAGGTCACCATTTTCGGTCACTATTGCTTTTTTCACACCATAGCGATTTTGTTATTTAGCCATCACTGGTGAACAGGATCGAGGAATCGGTTCCTCTGAACAAAAACCGACTGAACAAGAACCGAAAGACGGGTCCCAATGAACCGAAAACGGTTCCAAAAAGACCGAAAAACGACTCTACAATAACTGAAAAACGAGTGGAAAAGAACCCTGAAACATTTCCTAAGAGGACTCGTTTCCAAAAGAACCACAAGTGGTATCCTGTGGGTGAGGGTACGAAAATATGTACTTTTATCAAATTTTATAGTCTTATAATTGAACCTGTTTCGGACAGGAATGTTCCGAAAACCAGTACCGGTACTAATACCCGGTTTTTCTCGGAACCAGACTCGACAGAACCGGTTCTTAAAATACGCGGAACCGCACATCACTACTATCCTTGCACGTCTGGTGACCGGCGTAATGACATCTGCTAACGCTAATGCACCATATTTCAACAGTTCCGCTGGAATATTATCAGGACCAGAAGATTCGTTATCCTTCATTCTGTCCAGCGCCATCTCTATACCTTTTTTCACAACACATCCCTACTCGGGCTACGACGTGAGTATGCTGCCGGAAAGCATACACTGATCTTCATCAAATGGAGGTCTAGATTGTGTCGTAAAAAATTCACGCCATGTCTCCACTTGATGAACTGGCTATGAAATCTCTGTCCCATCATTAGCTTTTAATGACGCACTACTCTTGATGCTGCTGCTGCTCAATTTTTTTTTGTATTGAAGGGTACATACTGCGGAACTTATGTTGATAATTAGGGATCTCCGATCGAATTCACACTTGTGAATTGCAGAATTGAGTTTGATTGATGATCAACCGACAATTAGGCATCTGATGATGAACTTGTCACGGAGTTTGAAACTCGTCATGCCAGTTATTGTGCTTAACTGAATTGTCTATTATTTCCAATAAAAACCAACCATTTTTCAATTAGAAACATGTTCATGACTTGTAAGTTTGTAGTACGAATTTCTGACATATTAACCAAAAACTAACAACAATCGGTCTTAAAAATTCAAATTCAAATTTCTTTTACTTTTTCTCTATATTCTGAAATTTATGTTGTTCAAATAATTAAAACTGGCAGTATATCGCGAAATAATCACGCGGCAAATACCAGTTTGCCTATATAAGTATTCGCTGTCTGAATGTTTGTCTAAACACGTCTCTCCGTGGGAGAAAGAAACAACCCCAAAATGTCAAAATCAATGGCGAGCATTTCTACAACTACGCTCTATCATGCGACTCTACAGTAGAGAAAAATTTGTATGCAGTGTTTACAGTCTGTAGACTGCATTTTCTCTATAGCGGCTCTACGTAGAGTGGTAGATTCACGGTTTAGGTTATACACAACAGGTAGAGTCTCTACAGTCTACGCTCTACTTTCTACAGAAAAATCTCTGTAGTGGACACTTGGCTTTACCGCCTGTTCTCGAACGAATAGCTAAGCGAACGACAATCAGTCACTCACATTCGACCCAAATTTGGTTTATCTAAGTCGAAATTTTCGTTTGCCTGACTTCATGTTTGTTCCTAAGTGACAGCACATTCGAAATAGAGAAAACAAAATTTGTACTGAAAAATTTTATATTTTCATTCGACTTGAAACGACAAGATTGTAAAACCCAAGCCAAACTTTCTTTCGTATAGAACACGAATGAAAACTTTCGAAACAGGCTGTTGAAAATATTTAAAGACAAGTGTCATTATTTTCTTGCTTACTACTTTCTGTTTTATTCCCACAAATAATAAAAGAGAATGCAAAGCAACAGACACATGTGAATAGATACATTGTAATGTTCGTACATACGCTACACAAGTTCACATAATTTTCGTTGCTCTCTTAATATCTCATTTGTATATACGTATTCTCTTTATTCTCTTTGAACTGACCCAGCGGCGGAATTCGCAAGTAGTGGTGCCAAATTAGCTCTTTTGGGGCTAGATTTAGCACTTTTTGACCTTGCAAACCTCGAAAAAAATTTCAATGGCGCTCTTTTTTTGGAAAAAGGCGAAATGTGCAAGCGGTTTGAGTTTTTATTTAGCCCGTTTTGTATACAACACCGATTTTGCTGAAGACTGTTAATTTTTTGTTGATGTGTTAACATCTATAGGCACGGGTAGGGTATAATCTAACAAAGTCGACGCATGCAAACAACACAGCATTATCTACGTCGAAGCTATGCAGCGTTAGCATTGAAAATAATATGTGGTTGTTGTACAACAATAGTCTCTGCCTGAAAACAAATATGATGGTATTGATGTAGCGGCAGCGAATAGTGGCCCTTATCGACGAAGTCTTCCTACTCGTCAGCTTACGAACATAGCACAATGTATGTACATGTGTATGTTGCTTTGCATTCTATTTGTTTTTTTGTGGTAATAAAACAAAAAGTATTAAGCAAGAAAATAATGACACATGTGCTTGCACTTATCTTTAAATAATTTAAAGTATTAATATTATTTAAATGTAACGTCATCATATGATTGAACGCTGTTTTTTATTTCCCAATGTAAAATCGAACAGGCACCGTGTAATCAAAAGTTGTTAACACATCGCCCTAGAGTTCGAACACTCTTTGTTTTTTTTTGTATTTTGGGCGGTCCCGTTGTACTATGACATTTTTGCTGTTAATGGCCTTGAACAACTGTTAATGCATTACTGTGAATGACGGGCGAAGTATTTTCAAAGTTATTGTGTTTGTTTTCGCCCAAAAATATCGCAAGGTGTGGAAACAAGAATCCACTTTTATACTGTAGATGCAAGAGAAAAACACTAATCCCGGTCGTACAGAATGCCCACTGTAGCATCAGCTGTGTATCAAGAAGTGACATCCTGTTGGTACCACATGTCGTGATCGGTAGGGCTCTCATTTGACGGTAATTGTAATGCCAACATCGTCTTCGAAGAAGTACTGTGTGAAGATTTCCCCGGACAACAATACAGACCAAACATTGGAATTCTGTTGTGCATTGCCAATTTGTAATGACTGGTATCGTCATAAATCCGGCAATACTTGTTTATTTACCGGTTGATTCAAAACTTGGTGTCGACGCCACAAGCGAACACCCATTTTGATAATAAAGTTTTATTATTCGCACCTATTGCCCGGCCCTGTAACTTGCCATGTAGATCTGTGTCTATTGTGTGAAAAATTAATAACAAGGACTAACAATAACTGCCATGAACTGTCAAAATCTACCGGTCCCTATTGGAAACGAGTTAATTATTAAACGCGTTTTAGCACTTTCGGGATTTTTCTAGTTGATTTCTTTATTTGGCGCGTTTAGTTCCTGCAGAATTGGCATCACTGGCCGCAAGACCTTCCACAAATAAGGTATGCGGATTGGTTCTTTTGTAATGCCTTACTAAAATAAGGCCTGCGGAATGCATGAATTTTTTCATCAGATGTAATCAAGAAGGAGATTTTAACAATTTTAAGAAATTTCAAATTTAGTTGTTTTAGATCCTCGTTATGTTTAAGTTGTAATTTCCTTTAAGGCACTAAGAGATCATGTTTTCTCCAGTTAGTGAAAAAAATGTAAATGCCGCGGGTGGGATTCGAACTCACATTCGCTGGGCGATCGTTTCGATGTTTGTGAAGCATCATCTGCAGCAGTGTCTAGCCCGTTAAGCCACTGCGGTTTGTATTTACACAAGTCACTAACCGAAGAAATTTCTTTTCATATTCTTTTTAACCGTAATTTAATTGGAAAATTTCATACAAATTTTAAAGTTACATCTGTTATTTAATATTTTTCAGGGTAGTTTTAAAATTTTCAATTTGAAGTTGGGCGTGGTAACATTTTCTAAGATAGATACATACATACATAGTTACTTATAAATAAAAATTTAGAAGTGGATAATGATTTTGTGATAAAATAAATTATTTTAATTTTATTTTTGTTTAACACGCCTTCTAAGGCCTCCTTTAGGCAATGGGCAAAGAAGGCCTTGCCTCCCAATCCCAATCAATGTTAAAAAGAAAGGAGGAGGTAATGTGTAGGGAAGGCCTTCCATATTTTAAAGAAGGCCTGTTTGGTTCTGATTTCAGGCCTTCCAGGTCACGACTTCAACAGCTGGGGAGTGTGCTCCGCACCCACACAAATCAACTAATCGCTGCCGCTACATCAGTGTGTGTTTTTTTCACAGTCTGACAGTCTGTATTTCGCAGTCGGGCAAATCTGTGTTCAATATAGGGGTGGGTCACCCTTATCACTTAGGGGTATGAAAAATAGATGTTGGCCGATTCTGAGACCTACCCGATATGCACACAAATAGGTTCAGCCGTTTCGGAGGAGTTTAACACCAAACAATCTGCGTGATCGCAGTCGGACAAACTGTGTTTGGATGTGTTCACTTTGTAAGTTAAGGCCCTACTTGCGCCTATAGATGTTAACACAACAAAAAAAATACAGCAGACAGTTGTCCGAGGCCTTCGGCCACGGACTGTCCCTGCAGGCTGTGTCAGAGACACGGCCATTAAGTTTAACGTAGAATACGCAATCCGATAAGACAGAAAACATATATAACAATAAATGATAAATAACATAAGCAAATGAATTTATTTATTTGATAGTTACTTTTTTATAATTATATATCCATGTTAAATTCAAATTCACATTTAACATTTTGTTTCACTTAAATATATAAGTAAATATACGAAATTTCAATATTTCATCAATCAAAACAACAGCCGAAGGTTTGTGTCCACACTGAAACAGCATCATAGTTTGTGTCCACGCTACAAACTCAAACACTCCACCAAACACCACACATATGTTTGGGTGTATGTGTTTAAACAATTTTCATTTGAGAAATTTAAATATTAGGAAGATATCAACCAATATGAAATGTAGATATATCAAACGAAAGATAACATCTTCATTTACCTTCAAAAAAATTTTTAAAAAAAGTTATCTCGCCGTTTCCTCATAGTCAATGAAATAAAGATTACAACAATAAAAATCTGACATGACTCCCTATACCGTAAGGTAAGACGTATTCTACGCCAAAAATTGAGAAGTAAGAGATAAGAATGTGCACATAACCTCAATTTGCTGAGCCATATGGCAGGTAACTTATGTTTTTTTCGTCTTAAAATATAGCCCAACCGCTTACCTTTCCAAAATGCCTTAAACGAAAGTTCAGCCAAAAATGTCAACAAAATAAAATCTTAAACGTGTTAATTTACAAAAACAAATGAATGTGTGTTGTTGTTTCGCTTTCAAAAACAAAAAAAAAATGTTTGCATTTCAGTCAAATGGTCATAACTTTGGAACGGTAAGACCTCTGGCCTTCGTTTATTTTGGAAAGATAAACGTTAGGGCTATCTTTTAAGAGAAAAACGTGAGTTATCTGCCATCAGGATGAGAAAATTGAGGTTATGTGCACGTTGTTATATCTTTTTTCCAATTTTTTTTTGAAAGCTCCGAATCTCGGCGATTTCACTTTTTTACTTATTACTTATTCTGTAAGTTCTCCCAAAGACCTTCCAACAAGCCCAAAAACAAAAACATCCGACTACTGGGTCAGAACTTGGCAACTTCACCCTAGTACCCTCCAACCACCAATCCGAAAATTTTCTAGCCGCTGTCATTTCGCCACCTTGTATTTTCGGGGATGGTCGTAAATGGACATATTTTCATGAAATGAGCCAAGGAATATGGTGGTGAAGATCTGTTTATAATGAAAGTCGATAACACCAATCTGGTATATCAGATTTATATGTGAGATATTAAGAATGCAATGGGGAAAAGTCCGCTTTTCAACTAAACCAAATCATTTTAAAACAAAGATGTTTACCCGGCGAATTGCATTCCTCATAAACTTGACTAAATTAATAGTGTCCCTTTCGAAAGTCAAGCCTCACTATTGAGAGAAGGAAACTCTTCGGAATTAAATTGAATTTTATTTACACGGAAAATGGATTTCAAGCATATGCAACGTTTTGTGATAAACAACGTTGTTTGTTTTGTTGTCCGCTGCGTAAACACACACTGCGGATGGTTTTTCGACTCACGAACACGCCACGTACAATTGTCCGTTCGAAAAGCAAGAAAATTCGAGATTAACGCCACACACTCAGCGATTGGCCTGGCGACTTATTGGTTGAATTGGTGAATGCGAGTCGAACGGGAAACTGAATGCGCTTAATTAAACTCGAACGGAAAATCAGTCGGTATCATTGGAGTTGTTGGAATCACGTTGTTCATGAGTTGCTTCATCGTTAATCTGGTTCCACTGCTCAATTTCGGTTCGTTCAAATCATACTTGGGGAAAAATTATTATATGGCAATTAAATTTTGTAGTTTAATTTGAATTACCTCTACAAATGCAAACTCTGCAAATTGTGTTATTCGCCAAAATATTAAGTATATAATTATAATGGCCAGTTTCACAGTTGAAAATTCTCCATTTAAAGGTAGTTCAAATTAAATTTAAATTATCATTAAAATGTCATTTAAAATGAAAAAGGTCTCTGAGCTTTTAAATTGAGCTTTTATATGACGAGTGTGAAACTCGCCCTAAGAATATTACTTTTAGACATTTGCGAAAAAATAATAATAATTTTTAGTAAATGAAGGGTATTGCCAGATTGATAAACTATGTATTTCAGATGTTTTGAAAAAACAAAAAAGCTCTTCATAATTTGTTTTTTAGTTCTGGCGACACTGGCACAATTTTTAAAACAAATTTAAAACAATGAATAGCTTTTAGTATAGACACATTAATTCCCTCAATAAATTAAACGTCATAGGTATGGTTGCAAGTGAACATTGGATGGTGGGAGGATTGGGTTCAATAATACCAGATAAAGGCAATAGTGCACACCGTCCAACAAAGGCAAAAACAACCGCATGTTTGTGGCAAAATAGTTGTGCTAAATACAATACAAATGTATACGAAAGATACAAGTCAACAAAAAAGTGCACAATACATTTGAATTTCCAGGTCTATACGAAAACGAAATGAAAATGTTAAGTAAACAGTTGTTGTACCTCCACCTGCTGTAAGTTAAGTTTTGTTGAAAAGTGTGAAATGAAACGTCAGATGAGAGAATTAATTCGTCTATACTAAATTCGTCTATAGCTTTAGTCTTGTCCCAGCAATTCTAGAATAGGAAATTGAAATACCAATGACAAGAATATAATGAATGTCATGAATTCGAGAATATCATACTAAGTTTTTATACGTAAACGTAAAGAAACAAAATTTTCGCTTCTGGAGTACTGACAACCCATGTGTCATTCACAAATGGCTATTGTATCCAGTCAAAGTCTGTGCATTATACGCACTTTATAACAGAGCAGTCATTGTGCAACACTGTTACTATGGTGCACGGTACTGAAACATGACCAACGAATTTTTATTGTCGCAAAAAAAAGATAACCCCAAATGGACATTAACAATAACGGCGTTCAATTCACCGATATCTCTTAAAAAAATTATGGAAAAAATATAAAGGTATAAATAAATATTTCGCAAAAATCAAAGTTTGATTCACGTTACTGAGAGACTTGTGGTACTGAAAGATAATGTGCAGTATTATTGTCCAATTGTCTTAAATCTCTCAAATTTTATGCACAAAATATGAGGAATATGAGAAGATAATGAGAAATATTAAAATTCTTTAGTGATCTAAATGTTTGAATGGTTTAAAGAAAATAGTTTACAATTACATCCTATAAAGAGATTGAGGAGAGCTTCTCACAACCTGTCAGCTGTACGCTTTCTAGTTTTCAACTCACTGATTGGGAACTAGGGTTTACACTGCTTCCAAACTGTATGTTGAAAAGCTTTCCATGGATAAGTACTCGATAGTGTCGCCTTTACAAATCGAGGTGCCGACGTCGAAGGAAATGTTAGGTAGTCAGAGCAGGGATCGAACCTACGTCTTCACTGTCAACACCTGCACATACTAACCATTGCAACACCAACGGAATGGTTTCCTTCTCCTGTTAAATTTGCTTATGACCATTGGAGACCGTTCATATACCTGTACTCTTCATGATCCACGCCGTTGAATCTCGAACTGAACCCGGATGCAACTAAAAATTTGAGATAAACAAATTACTACTGAGCCAACAACTTATAGTGTGATAAATTCTTGTTTTCTTTTTTGCCCCTAATTACACACATATTTGCTAAAGTACAAGTTATAAAATCTCCTTCATCAACCATTTATAATTTCATAAATATCCAGCTTCCTTTCTTTCAATGACTACAAGGCACGTTTATCCTTTCATTGGTTCTTAATAAAATTCAAATGATTTTGAAATTAAATTTTTATTACACAATCGCCTAGTCTCTTTACACTATACCCTCATTACCACCAAACGTATAGATATATGTATTTACACTCCAAAAATCTCAATCCTTTTATTGAATATTTGGTCAGTTTGCCGTTTGTCCAAACTGGGCATTTGTCCATTGAGTACTACAGAGCAGAGCGGTGAGATGAGCGGAATGAATAATACACCCGGCAAACATTCTAATGACGATGACGATGAGGATAATGCCTGGTCTGATGATGATGACTTAAACGTGCTTAGTTTATATTCTGAACGCATCATTCAATCTATTGAGGCTCCAAATAGGCATCCAACTAGAGGCAAACAAATAGTCAGACAAACGCACAAACGTAAAATACACGGACCGACTAACATGCGAATGGACCAGGCCAGCATCAAGCTATGCTGATGGACATCATGTACGCATCTATACATGCACGGATAACTGAGAGATTCCTTTAGGTTTATTGATTGTTTATGCGTGTTTGAGAATTTGGTACGCATATAAAACCCGGTTTGGTACCCGGAGTGTATTCGTCGTGTACTTGTATTCATCCTTAATTAACATTTACAACATTTTTGGGATAAATAGAGAAATAATGAATTGAATGAAATTGTGGGGGTAAATGTAAATATATAGTAGCAGCAGCAGAAGCAGCGGCGCCAGCGTGGAAATGTTGCAAGTAACAATTTTGATTGAAATTTGAGGAAATTTCATTGAATTCTCTACGATACGGAAACACCTTCAACCCGCATTCAATACCGAAAATGGTACAAAGAAATATAGGAATTTCTTTTGAAATTTTGTTAATCAATCACAGAAAGAGCATTTGGGTGGAAATTTTCCTCTTCACTATTTTGTTTTTTTTGTTTTTGGTTTTATTTAGAATTAAATGAAATTGGAAGCAGTTGTATGTTAACTACCACACTGGTGGTCATTTACTGCTGGAGATCTACAAACTAAGAGATAGATGGTCAGTTTTGTTTGGATTTGTACTGTCCATGTGAAGAAGGTGTTACAATTGCCAATGAAGACTGATTATCATGATGATTGTGTTGAAAAGAGTATAGTAGGTTTTTGTGATGAGGGCATGGGAATTGATCCCTCATTTTCGAAAGCGGTTAAAGTTAAAATTGTAAAATATGTAGAGTTATACTGTAAAAAATTTTTATTGAATTAATCATTCAATATTTTAAGCAGTAAATACATATAGTATATATAAATAGACAGCGTTGCTAGACTAAACTCTGAGACTGGACAAATTTTGCTGCAATTCTCCAGGATGTATTTAAGGAAAGCGCTATACACAACAAAGAAATCCATCACAAGGAAAGCGATAAAATGCCAAGAGGAATGCTGTTAATCAACACGACTACAATATTATCCCTGGGTCTAGTTGGTACATCGATTATCATTAGCATTATTATGAAGCAACTAGCGCCTCTCGAGGATTAACATCATTAACCCACAGTATAGACCCGCACTTAGCTGCTTGAAGTGGTCACACTTTTCAGCTTAGGGACACCACATTTTTTCGCAATCTTTTATTCTGACTCTGGTATCTTTTAGTAGTTATGAAAATTTACGACTTCGGTCCTACTCCAACACTTTCAAAATTCGGGCTCCACTCAGGCTCCGACACAATTTAGTCGAAATCTTTAGATTTTTTTGAAAATGGAGTAGGAGTCGTCTAAATTTTTACGACTCTGACTAACATTCCAAGTTCAAGATTTTTTGAAAATCAAAGATTACAACAAAAAGGAATCTTTGCGGAGTCGTAATGGAGTCATGATTTTTAAAAATGCTGGGGGCAGCGTCGTGTAATCTTCGACAAAATTCACAAACCTGTGTAAATATCGTACTTAGTTCCTTAATTCCATCCAATTCAATTCCATTCCAGGCAACTGTAATCAAGAAAGCAACACATGTGGCGCTGCTGCACTTAGATCTTACACTGGCTGCAACGGTGTAGTAAATCATTTTATGTGAACAGCAGTCATGTACACTGAAACAAAAACTTTGCCACAATAGTGAAATTGTTCGGATCCTCCAAGAATAATTTCATTCAAAGTGAGTAAGTTAGATTTACTTTCATTGTGTATTTTACAACCTCGTGAGGCCAACTGTCCTACACATATAAATTGAACAAACAAATTAAATAAAGTTTAACATATTCTTCTGACTCGTTATATCCCTCGCTTTTCTCGTCTGTTGGCAACACAAAGGATATGGAGGTATTAAGCGGTTTGGCCATTCCAACGGGGTCTTGGTGGTCCCCTTTTCCTGTACTCAGCGAGTTGGTCATCAAAAACCTTTTGCTCTGGATCATGTTCATCCATTCCCATAACATGGTCTAGCCAACGCAATCGCCCTACGTCTATGTCAGAATACAAACCATTCAGCTCGGGTTTCTAACGACGCCGGTATTCGCAGTTTTCCCTAATAGGGCTTTATATTCCACGGACAATTTTCCTCCTGAAAACTTCCAGTGTCGGAGATATATGACGGGACAGGTAACGTGATGATTCGGTACAGCCGGACTTTGGCCTGTTGAGAGAGGTTCTCGTCCACACAATGCCTGCTGAACAGAAATCAACATCCATTTCAAAGCACAATTCTCCTATTCTCCTCCAGGCTGATCAATTCACCTATCACTTCAAAATTAAATCGGTCATCGGCTTTGACACCATTAATCCCATCCTGGCGAAAACAAGGCGCAGCCTGATTGGTTATGCGGACACTTCGAAAGTGACTGCTCTTTCAGATTAATCCCTCAACGCTAATTTTTTTCGCCGAAACTCATGAATTTTAGTGACTGCGATACTATCCAAAAAATAACCGTAATTAAGCTTGTCAACCAACCATTCAGTATTCCTCCCAACCTGCGAGGAAAAAAATTAAAGCGCACAGCTCTCTGATTGTATGAGTTCTCCTCTATTTAGTCATGGAATGTAGTGAGCAGATATGTTTAAAGGCATTATAAGACGGATATTATTTCCCGTCATTGCAATGGTGGTCGCAATGGTAGTGTGCGCGCCTCATGTACATGAGTTCCTGGGCTCGATCCCTGCTCTGACCACCTTAAAAAAATGTTCTTTCGGCGACGGTCACCTCGCATAGTGACGGCGACACTATCGAGTATTTAGCCATGAATATGCTTCTCAAAATACCGTTCGGAATTGGTACATAACCGTAGGTCCCAATCAGTGAGTGAAAACTGGAAAGCCCACAGCTCAGTGATTGTGAGAAGCTTCTCCCAGTCCCTTCATGGGATATAATGGGAACCCACTTATTTTTTTTTTATAATCTCACAAGTCTGCCATTTCACATGGCACAGCAAATGGTAACAGATTTCGATTGCAGAGTATAATGACCGTCTAGTAACTCCGTTAATGGCAACTATGATAAGTGGCGGAATTTCGCATGTTCTGCCATTTAAATGGCATTGTCCGAAAAATGGTATTGTATGAATTCGTGACATGCCATCCGTTTTTATTTGTTTAAATCGTAGCAAACGTCGTTTTCGGTGCTTGATAATACAATTGTATTATTTTTGTGGAATCATTTGATTATTTTTATGGACTCGTTCGACGCAGCAGTATGGATAACGAAATTGTTGGTAATGACACATCTTAGTCGGCGGGTGATTTTGAAACGGCATCGACGTCCAAGAATATAAATTTCATGAGGTGTCAGGGGACACCCGATTTGATCGAAGTTCCTTTCGCTATATTTTGTGTACTACTTTAGTTAGTTGCAACAGGCCTAAGTCGTCCGTTGAAAAGTACGATAACTTAAATGGATCTTTAACCAATTTTGTACCAGCGGTCGAGATCTCGACCACAACCTTTTGCTGTTTTGTATTAAATTATTGGAAATATTAGGTAATGGAATTAAATAATTTTTCTTAATTTACATATAATTAAGTTTGACGTATTGGCCTTCCGACCTCAAGTGTTTATGTTATGAAACTAATCAATGGTACCATATTTTAGTCGTCATAGCTGCAAGATGTTTATCAGGTGGAAACTGATTCGCTACGGATACAAATATGGGTGTTTGTGTTCATCGAATTGGTATCTGTTTCAATTCCTACCATATCCTGGAACATCGGATACATATGATAAACAATATGGCCGAGGTGCTAGCGTGGTTATGAGTCTAATGTCGGTTGGTGAGTGTCCTAGACCGGTGGTCCCCAACCCCCGGTCCGTGAATCAAATGGTACCGGGCCGTGTAAAAAGAAAATAACACTAGGTCACAAATAACAAAATTTTCTCTGTGATTTGTTTCTAGCATACTTTTTCTCATTGATTTTGACCTACCAAACACGAAAATGAGCTTTAAAAATTTTTCTGTTGATTGGTTTTCGAGATACAAATTTTTGAACTTTTTTTTTAAATTTTTGGAGGTACACTTACAATTTTGAGCATATCTTTCGTCTTCTTTGACGTATTTGATCCTACTACTACTCAAATTAAAGCAAATTGAGCCGTCTACAACTCATTCTCAGAAAATTTTCAAATCGGGTGAGTAGTTTTGATGTTGGCGGCTTAAAAAGGTTAAAAAACTGCGTTTTTTTAGTAAAAATGTGGCAGAAAAATTCATATAAAAATTCATATAAAATATAAAACGCGATGCTAACAGCGATTTTGGTTTTTATGTATAGCTGGCATTTTTCCAAAGAAAATAAGCACTTACTTAACAAAATCTGACAACAAATGGCGCACTTATAATTTTTTTGGTAAAACACCGAAATTCCGCTATTTCACGATATTTTGATTTTCATTATTTGCACAGCTAACCTACTAGGAGGGATCGAAAAAGCAAGTTTTTTATAATCCTTTTGGAATAGAACGGAACAGTTGCTCCTATACAGAAGTTACTTCTGTTCAAAATTTCACCACCCTGGGTTAATGTCTTCTGTTCTGGCAAGGGACGTGAAATTTCAAAAATTTAGTGAAATCAGGAATTTTTTTTTTTGAAAATTTTTTTCAAATGTCACAGCACTTAGCAGTTTTGATAAAATTTTTAAATTAATATTAATAACACAAATATTTCATAATTGTAAAAAACCTATTTACAATACCGTAGGGACGTTTTGTCGATGTTTTTAAGAAAATGGTATAATGAAAATGCAGAACATAGAAACACAGGTGCATTTTACGATACGAATTTTGGCAAACCCACTTTACATGTACAAAATTGTTTGGAAAAAACGTTTACGTAATTTTTATGATTCTCAGAATTAAAAAAAATAAGTAATACACAAATAGTTATTTAATTTTTATGATTGTGGTTGCAGAGTCATATACGCTTCTGAATGTGCGTGGACGCTCTTCGTGTTCCTTTATGACTGCTACTCCGTTCACAGTCAATTAAAGGGAATTACACTTTTTTATTGATGTGTGTTTTCCCGATGGCTACCTGTATCGGATTTTTTTACAGAAATTCCCCCCACATTTGTGAGTGGTCATTATTTGGAAACTTTTCCACAATTTGAAACGCACACTTGCTGAATCAGGTATATAGCCAGGTATGGTATTTATAGGTGTTCATTTATCGTTTTTTGTCATTCAACAAGTGTCTACGAACGCGAGTAGTACGAGTAAAAAGTGAAACAAATTGAATTTAAGTGCATATAATACCTACCCAACAAGTAAGACAATGAGTAAAAGACTACGTCTGTTCGAGTGTTTGAACAATCCAGACAATTTCTGCAATGTTTGTGGCGAGTTTATAAAGAATAATCACGCACACACGTTTACTCCAGCAGTGCAATTGCACTATTTGAATTATTTTGGTATTTCACCAAATATCACAGAATCATGGACACCTAAGTCGCTATGTGATCTTTGCTATATAATCCCAACCAACTGGGCAGCTGGCGGAAGGTAAGAATTTTTATTTAAACACATTAAGCAAAGCAAATATAGTAATTTATTTTAATTTTAGGCGCCATATGAAATTCGCTACACCAATGATGTGGAAAAAGCCGCTATGCCATTCCACAGACTGTTATTTTTGCCTCACCACAAACAGTGGGGTAGGGAGATTTTTAAAATGGAACTACGCTCAAGTGGGATCGTTTGCACTTCCAGTACCACATTCGAATGATGTACCATATCCAGTGTGCCCTGGTGCATCTCTTCAAAAAGCAGAATCGTCAGATCAAGAGCCCGAGTCAAGTGCAAGCGAATTTGGGGCGTGGAGAAAGCGAAAATTACTGTCACAGGCCGAACTAAACGATTGGGTGCGCGATTTTGGTCTCACTAAGGAGAAATCCGAACTTTTTGCGTCTCGGATGGTACAGTGTGGATTTGCGGATTCAGAAGTGAAAGTAAAAAAGTGAAAGTGCAGCGAATACAAAAAAACAAAGAAGAAGTCAGCTGTTTTTCCACATGGCATAAAATGCACAGTTATATCTTTGTTTCTACTCATTTTTTATGGGCGTTGATTTGGTTAATTTCGTTAGTTTAGCTCACCTGGCACATCCATTTCTAATTGTGCCATACATTGAGTATGTAGTGCTCTAAATAAATTAAAAAATAATATACTAAGACTAATTTGTTTATTTTAAATTAAGTTCAAATGTATTTATTCGTTTGCGTTGGGTAGGTAAGCTGTGCAAATAATGAAAATCAAAATATCGTGAAATAGCGGAATTTCGGTGTTTTACCAAAAAAAATTATAAGTCCGCCATTTGTTGTCAGATTTTGTTAAGTAAGTGCTTATTTTCTTTGGAAAAATGCCAGTTATACGTAAAAAACCAAAATCGCTGTTAGCATCGCGTTTTATATTTTATATGAATTTTTATATGAATTTTTCTGCCACATTTTTACTAAAAAAACGCAGTTTTTAACCTTTTTAAGCCGCCAACATCAACACTACTCACCCGATTTGAAAATTTTCTGAGAATGAGTTGTAGACGGCTCAATTTGCTTTAATTTGAGTAGTAGTAGGATCAAATACGTCAAAGAAGACGAAAGATATGCTCAAAATTGTAAGTGTACCTCCAAAAATTTAAAAAAAAAAGTTCAAAAATTTGTATCTCGAAAACCAATTAACAGAAAAATTTTTAAAGCTCATTTTCGTGTTTAGTAGGTCAAAATCAATGAGAAAAAGTATGCTAGAAACAAATCACAAAACGACTGTTGGCTAGTGTAATTGGTGAAAAAAATTATTATTCTGTTGAAAACCTATTTACGCTAAGTAACCGCCGACACAATGCCTTTGAAGTAAAAAAAAAAAACACCGCACAACCATATGCACGCATGCATGAACATTATCAAACGTTGACCGGTCCGCGGCGACATTAAGGTTGGGGATCACTGTCCTAGACAACAAGAACATAAGATTGCATTGGTTCCATGCAGGGACAATACAGAAGTCAGTTTGGCTACGAACTACGATCAGATTAATCCGATAAGAAATGTAATGCGATCCGATAGAAAACAAAGCCAACCTTATTGCTAATTACAATAAGTGCATGGGCGAAGTCGACCTACATACATGATAATGCTTTCACTAATTATCGGATTGGAATCAGAGGAGAAAGAGGTGGTGGTCACTTTGGGTTACCTGCTTGGTGTAAATGCGCCAGTGTCAATGCTTGGAAATTGCATTGAATGCTTGCTGAAGAAAACTAAACAGAAACTCAAGGGTTTTTTCTTTTTGATTTTAAGAACTCAATAACAAAAACTTTGTTATCGAATTAAAAAATTAACAAACATCGAATTAGTTTCGTCTAAAGGGGCCCTTAGACCTGTGGATAAGTTGCAGCGACTTCAAGTTGACATCAACTTATCCATGGTGTAATGTGAAGTTGGTGGTTTGTACAAACTAGTTGATGTAAAATCAAAGCGATTTTGATTTTTTGAAGTTGATATCAACTTATCCATTAGTGTAAGGGGGAGTTGCATCAACTTTCATACGCATTTCGGTGAGAAACGTTTATGAGGCAACATTATCGGCAAAATGTAAATAAATGAACCAAAAAATAAATAAATTAAACATTATCGGAAATATAGAAACTAAATAAATATGATTTGTAGTGTTATTTAGAAATATTTGAAGAAAATAAAAATGGGGTTTATTCGTAAAATTTGTGATATTTTCGCAGTGCGCTCGCCACCCTTCATTTCGACATCTGACAAAAAAAAGAAGTTGCTTCAACTTGTTTGAGAGTGAAGTTACCTCAACTTGTTTGAGAGTGTAAGGGCAAAATCGAAGTTGATGTCTAGTTATCGAAGTTGATGTGAACTTGAAGTCGAGCAACTTATCCACAGGTCTAAGGGCCCCTTAATGAAGAAAATGGAAGCTACGACGACTTCGTAGGCCGCCCTACATCATTGTCCTAAATAAAAGGTATGCACATGTCCGTATGTGTAAAGCACTGCACTGCTACTAAGAGCACTGAAAATGTATATGTGGGTAATTTCTTCAAGACCTACCGCAAAAATTTTGAATATTTTTGTTCCACCTACCCTGTTTAAAAATTCAATAAATTAAAATAATAAATAAATTCAAGGAACATTTTATTTACCTGCAGCTTTAGTTCTCATATTTACTTTTCTTAAACAACCCGTTTTAATAGCGAAGATTATTTACCATTTAGTTTATTATATTTCATATCATAACAAATCGTATCACAAAGATCGTATCTAATTATCCCAGAAGTCGAGATATCGACCAGCAGTTTTCACAGGTAATCCACAGGTGAAAAAAATAAAAATAAAGTCTAAAATAATTTTTGGCATATTTCTAACGAACCATGAACATTTCATTAAGATATTAAAACATTTATGTATTCTCGTACAACATGGGTTAAGAAACAGTACTTTTTGTAAAAGGATAAATTTTTTTAAAAACATTTTTTCTATAGAATGTATTTTTTTAAAGAAGTATATTTTTGGGTGCATTTTGTAAGAATATGTATTATATTTTCCAAAAGGTCCTTTTTTAAAGAAAGGTACTTCTTTTATTAAAAGCTAATTTTTTTTTTGAGAAAAGGCACTATTTTTAAGGAGAAGTACTATCTGCGACAAAAACCCTTAAGAGCATGCATTTTTTTTTTTTTCAAAGAATCACTTTTTTTAAGAAATGCTACTCTTTAAAGAAGTGGTACTCTTTTTAAGAAAAGGCAACAAAATGTACTTATTTTCAGAAGGGCTACTTGTCTCATTAAGAGAAAATAAAAGGTATTATTTTATTTTGAAGAAAAGGTACTTTTAAGAACGGGAATTTTTTTAAGAAAAGGTGTTTTTTTAAAAGAAGGTATTTTTTTGAAGAAATGTGTTTTTTTTAAGAAATGGGAATATCGAAAATTTTTCAAGAATAGTAACATTTTTAAGAGTAGGTACTTATCACAAGAAAAGTTATTTTGTTTCACAAAAAAGGTACACTTTAAAGAAAATTTAGTTTTTTAAGAACAGGGAATTTGTTCTAAGAAAATGTACTTTTTTAAGCAAAGGTACTTATTTAAAATAAATACTTTTACTTTTTTTGTAAGAAAATTTACTTTTTGTAAGCCAGGTATTTCTTAAAAATAATGTATTTTTTTAAGAAAAGATGCTTTGAATTTTTTTTTTGAGAAGATTTAAGTTTTTTAAGAAAAGGCACTTATTTAAGAAAATGTTATTTTTTAAAATTGGTTTCACTTTGGATTTTCCAAATTTACTTTTTATTGAGTTCAAAATTACAATATATACTAAACTAACTGGACCTGGGAATAAATCAGAATGGACCAGTGCGAAAATTATTCGAAGCCGTACTCGAAGGACATCGAGAAATAGGACGACCAAAACTTCGCTGAAAAAATAGGTGTAATATTACCTACGAAAGCTTGGTGTTACGACTGGGAGAGAAAAGCTGAACATCGAGGATGTTATTCTCTTTTTGCAAGGCCCTTTGGGCCACTTAAGTAAATAGGTAAGTAATTGACCCAGTTTCTTCAAATGTTTTGATCACTAGTCGAAATGTTGACACGACGACCGAAAATTCCGAGAAGTTGTCGAACGACTTCAGCGCAACTTTCCCAAATGTTGTCTGGGTTTTCACATAGATAACGCTGTGTTCTTTTGTCTACCGCCCCATTTTTAATTATCTCTACAATTGTAGACACACCTGTCAGGACTGCCACTTACACAGGAAAATAAACCAAAAATCGCGTACTTTTATAGGAACAGCCATTACTTAACGACACTCTGGTCCTTCAAAATGGGCTATGTGTAATTATTACAAATTTTGTTATATGTACTATTGTGCAACCTTTTTGGTCATACATTTACCCAGCGAGTCATTTCCCAATATCTGCATTGGTCTAGAAGTTGGCAGTACTACTAAAGTCTACATAGTCGATTTCGATTGTTACTCTCTTGAAAAGTTGATAAAAAAATTACAGCAGACAGTTGTCCGAGGCCTTTGGTCATGGACTGTCCCTGCAGGCTGTGTCAGAGACACGGCTATTAAGTTTAACGTAGAATACGCCATCCGATAAGACAGAAAACATATATAACAATAAATTCATTTGCTTATATTATTTATCATTTATTGTTATATATGTTTTCTGTCTTATCGGATGGCGTATTCTACGTTAAACTTAATGGCCGTGTCTCTGACACAGCCTGCAGGGACAGTCCGTGGCCGAAGGCCTCGGACAACTGTCTGCTGTAATTTTTATATTTACCAACGGCATTTGATTCAAGTCCGTTTAAAAAAAAAAATTATGTTCAATTTTTTTAAACTTAATTTAATTTATGTATTTTAATTAATATTTTTATTGAAATAAGTTCTGCGAATGTTGAGAGGGCCGCCCTAATATTAAAAAAGGTTTACCTTATCGAGTCTTCGCATTAGCATTCGAGCGTTGTGTGAAAGCTTTACGCTTTACAATTCAAAATTAATGTTACAACAGCTTTATTGAAGCTTTCGTAAAAAAGCTTTATTACATTAGCTTACTGTTTGTTTCACTTTTTACTAGATACATGTTGCCAAGCAACATTAGCTTGCAGTTCGTTTCACTTTTTACTAGAAACATGTTCCTAAGCAATGTTGAGCAACCAAAAACACTCAACCAAACACCACACATATGTTTGAGTGTATGTGTTTAAACAATTTTCATTTGAGAAATTAAAATACTAGAAATATATCAACCAATATGAAATGTATATCAAACGAAAGATAACATCTTCATTCACATACAAAAAAAATTTAAAAAAAATTCATCTAGCCGTTTCCTCAAATTCAATGAAATAAAGATTACAACAATAAAAACCTGACATGACTCCTCATACCGTAAGGTAAGACGTATTCTACGTCAAAAACACATAGCACTGTTTGGAAGCACAGCGGCGATAAGTAATTCGCCCCACAGCTAATACAGCTGTTCCCTACCATATACTTAACCAGTGCGTTGTTGCCCGGTGGCTATCAAACAGTTCTATCGGCTGGAATATCGCAGAACAAAAAGCGCCTTTTTGATAATTTCAAAATGTTGGGAAATCCAAGATTAGTTTTTTCTCCCAATTATTTTTTTTAAATATCAAATGTTTCTTTGAGGAGGGAAGAAAGATTATCCAAATAAGATTTTTTCCAATAGAATTTAACCAAATTCATGCAAAGACACCAAAAACACATTTAGTTAAACAATGCAAAAAGTCACGTTTTGTTCTGCGGCTCCTCATATACAGGGTGATTCAGGAAGTTCCGGACAAATTTCTCCAGCGTATTCCTTGGCTCATTTCATGAAGAAAAGTCCACTAGGACCATGTCCGAAAATGCAAGGGTGCGAAATGGCAGCGGGTTCACAATTTTCGAATTGGTGGTCGGTGGGTAGAAGGGTAAAGTTGCTAACTTCTGAGCCAGTGGTCATATCTATGCATTTTCGTAGCGCTCCTCCTCAGTTATTGAAATTCATACGTTTGAACGAACGGCCTTTGAATATTCTATTTCACACCCCTGAAATAAAAATAGTAACCAAAACAAAAATTTTGATTGGAAAATTCCTTTGATTCATTTTGAATCAAACAAACAACACCAACAAATATGTATAGAAGCAAAAACGAAAAACCAAACAACGTAAATAACAAATCACAGAGTGAACCTCCTCGTAAACACACGCTTACACCGCGGAAAGGAAATATCCCTAGGAATAGGATGAAACATATGAAAATATTTTGTGGATGATTTTCAAACGTTATATTCGTTTTATTGTTTTCTTTAAAGAAAATCATAAAACATAAAATTTTTCACGTGCTATGGACCACATATAGAGAACAAAAAAACAACAATTCATATTTCAGATTGACGTGGAAAACAGTTAGCCATATGCGTGCTAAAGGCATTTTGTAACATGTCAGTCATCTAATCCAACTCGAAGGCAATATCACGGTATTCTAAGTACTGACATCCTTATTGAAGGGACGTAAGGATTACGTATCTAAGAAGATTTCAAGTAAATTCAAATTAAACAACTAGTGCTGTTGCTGTAGGTAATTGCCAATCGTGCTCAATGCAATGCAAAGAATAATACCTTATTTTAGAGCCAAGAGTATTTAAACTGCTCACAAAAATGCCGATGCATAAATACGCCTTCCACAATGTCGCTCCTTGTCAAATCGGATAAGAATTTATATTTTTATGAAATCTTAATGACAAATTTTTCTTTTAAAACCATTTTAAAAAATCCACAACATTATATATTTACCTGGATATGCGAGTAGTCCTTTGCAAATTTAGATATTCCTTTCAGCGATTCACCGTAACGTTGTAGCCATTCTCATCTCTAATGAAATATGACCAGAATCCGAGTTTGCTGAATGCACTGGCAGACCTTATATTGTAATTCCGAGATTTATAAAAATATTAATAAATACTTACTTAGGTGGCCTGCCTCAAGGCCTCTCAAGGGCCTTACGAAATGAGGATAACATGTTTATCCAACCTGCTGGCTGTTCAGATTTTCTCCTCCAGTTTGTAACATCAACCTCTCGTAGGGAATATTCCATCTGGTCTTTCAAGCGAGTTCTAAATATTTACTTTATAATAATTCAAATTAAAATCAATTTTCAAATTTGTTTGTCAATTCGAGAATATAGACACATTATTTTAATAAGTGATGTCGTTTTTTATTTAAAAAAAGATTTCTTCTAAAACAAAATAAATATTGAGACGTTGTTACAATAAGCTTACAAGGTGAGAAACAACGACCGGGAATACAACACTGTGTGTTATAGAATACGATAAAACTTAACCTCAAAGCACTACATGCGAGAAAGATAGTGGAGGAAAACACTTTCTGTTGTTGTGTTGGAATAATTGAGATTTTCAGTATGAACCCAATGTGCACAAAAACGGATGTGGATCCATTTCAAATCCGGTTAAAAAAATAAATGTTTTCCCATTACATCCCATGAAGTGACAGGGGAGAGATTCTCACAATCACTGAGCTGAGAGCTTTCTTGCATTCCAGTCACTGATTGGCACCTACAGTTTTTACACCGATTCCGAATGGTATATTAGTGTCGCCGTCACTGTGGGAGGTGACCGCCGCAGAAAGAAATTTTGAGGTGGTCTGGGCAGGGGTTGGACCCAGGATCTCATGTACAAGATGCTCGCCCACTACCATTACACTACCGACGGCCAAACCCGTTACGGGTCCATAAAATCATAAAAATGAGAAATGTGTGCTCTTGCTCCCGCTTCAAACCCGTTACTGGTCCGTAAAAACATAGAAATGTGAGTCAGAGAAATTTCTATTTAGCGGATCCTTTCGAACACGTTTCGAGTCCGTAACAACATTAAAATCGAATTAGTGAAACGGCGATTCGGCGGATCCGTTTCAAACTCCGTTATAAACCCGTTACGAGGCGGTAAAATCATAAAAACTGAATTAGTGAAAAATTTAATGCATACATGGGGAAAAGTAATTATATGACAATTATAATTTGTAGTTTAATTTGAATTACCTTTTGAAATGCAAATTCATAAAAATTTCAATACCATTGGCAATTCTATTTATTTTCAAAGCATTTCCTTCATATCTGGTTCTTTTGGTTTTCAAATTTTTTATGGAGTTTTATGAATTTGAAGGTTTATGAATTTGAAAGTATTATGAGGCAATACCTCTCAAAGCCACAAACTTCTACATATAAAAAATTACATGAGGTGTCAGGGGACACCCGGTTGGAACAACTTCCTTTCACTAAATATTATGTACTAGTTACTGCCAACACGCCTAAGGCGCCCGCTGCAAAATACAATAATTTAAATGGATCTTTAAGAAAATAAACTTTTTTTAAAATGTTAAAATTTTTTAAAAATTTTTTTTTATTAAATGAATTTTTTTAAAACAAGTATATTTTTAGGTACCTTTTGTAAAAATATGTATTATATTTTCCCCAAAAGCTCCTTTCTTTAATGAGAGGTACTTATTTTATTAAAGGCTAATGTAATGTATTTTTTTTAAGAGAAGGTATTTTTATTTTGAAGAAAAGCCTTTTTTTCGAAGGAATACGTAAAATTTTAAGAGTAGGTAAGTTATTTTGTTTTAAAAAAAAGGTACGCCTTAAAGAAAATATAGTTTTTTAAAATAGGCTATTTGTTTTAAGATAATGTACTTTTTTAAGAAAAGGTACGTATTTAAAAATATTTACTTTTTTAAGAAAAGCTATTTTTTGTAAGAGAATTTACTTTTTTAAACAAAGGTACTTCTTTAAGATAAGGTATTTTTTTAAGAAAAGGACTTTGTTTAAGAATATGAATAGGTATTTTTTTTTGAGAAAATTTCCATTTTTTAAGAAGTCGCACTTACTTAAGAAAATGTTATTTTTTAAACTTCAATCGCTTTGGCTTTTCTAAGCTTACGTTTTATTCGGTTCAAAATTACAAAATGTAATAAACAGGCTCCACCTAGAAAATTTCCCATTAAACAAGAAATATCGCCCCTTATGTTAGCCTAGACACAAACCAAACCAAAAGTACGAGTGTAAGAGTAAGTGTGCTGCCAAATGAAATTTCATGCTCAGATATTTATTTATTTTTCATGAGTTTAGTTTACCTAGATCGCACAGTTGCGTTTTATTAGAGATTTCTAAATACGCGCTGAAAAATAACGGCCTCAGCTACATATTGCAGGAACCATATATGTGTTTGCAACCATGGTTTTCATGAATTGAATATCTGCCGCATTGTTTGTTCTTTGTTATCTTTTAGGTTTTTGTTTTCGTCAGATTTTAACAAAATAAATCCACAGTTAGGTCAAAAAATCATACATTATAACCTATGAGTCATTCTGCGTACAACATGTAATATTGAAAAGCAAACACAATGTGTTTGGACACAAGTGGAGTATATTTGCGACAAGCTACAACAACACGTTATATTTTTATCCAAACAATAACAAAAAACTGGACCTCGTGCAAAATAAATCCGCCTTAAAAAACTCTCCGTGATTCTGTTGATTTTATATAACTATCTATATCTACACTATAATTTTAAATAAATTAAACAACATTGGTTGACACACTGTTCAACAACAGTTCTTCTTTAGCGATGAAGGCTCAACATTAAACATTTGTACGTGCATCATCATGCGGGCACTATTATTTTCATTTATATGGCAGGTCATTTCAGAAATTGACAATGAACATATATTATTTATTTTTGATAAATTTGCTCGAATAAGGAATCAAATGGATTCTGAAAGTAAATCTGAAAAAAATACCAAATAAAATGCCGATTTCAAATCAAGTTGCTTTAATTTTAAATTGAGCATCTTCTGTCATTCAGT
This sequence comes from Phaonia tiefii, assembly GCA_963931995.1. Taxonomy (NCBI): domain Eukaryota; kingdom Metazoa; phylum Arthropoda; class Insecta; order Diptera; family Muscidae; genus Phaonia; species Phaonia tiefii. The sequence goes on along the minus strand of OZ008368.1, from coordinate 82,841,207 downwards.
TACTATTTGGGAATCTTATTATAATGAACCAACATTGTTTGTCAAAGCGTTTGATTTATCGGTTGAAAATTAATTAATTTTCCCCTCCGTTCAGAGGATATAACAAAATTTCTCACGTTCATATTAATTCATAGTCTGACCGACCGTCCCCGCTTTTGGTGGTTAGTCCTGATTATTGTTGGATTGTCCGGCTTTTCGTGTCACATCCTGGCTGGTATCTATAATAACAATACGATTATATACAAAATCAGACGTTTTTTATGCATTTTGTCTTATTATAATAGCTGAATTTAGAACTTTCCTATAGGAAAAATTCCGATTCTGTACACGAACCCATTCCGAAGTTAAATATTTCATAAATGAGTTGGCCCCAACTGACTATTTTTGTCTGTTAAATATAAGTTGTGCCACTTTAAACTAGAGCTGGGCGCGAGTCACGTGATTGGCGGGATTCACGTGGTATCCACAATTTCATACTGTCTTGACCCTTGTTTGAAGCCGCCTAAGTAAGTACGTAAGTATGAGTACTCACACCAAACAAAATGTCAAATAACATTCGTTTTTGGGTGATTATTGGAACATAAAGGCATATGGATGATGCGAAGGCAACGTTGGAAGTGCAATAAACCCGGTAGACCATGTAGAATACCAGGCGTAGCGACAAAACACCCAAAGTCATACCGCCCAAATCAAAAAATGACACGTTGCCCGAAATCTGCCATATCACCCAAAAGTATTGCACAGAAAATGTCATTTCAGCCAAACACAATGTCATAAAACCCAAATGCGGACTTTTGGGCAAACTGACGGTGCAGCGTTTTTTAACAAATGTTATATTGCCCAAAACTGGGTATGACAAATCGTCCAAAAATTAATAATGTAAACTGTTGTTGCAAAATTTTCCAAACTTTTGGAGAATATGACGTTAGTTTCGGATGTAATGACGTTATCTTGTAATATATATATTTATGTATATATTTATATATTTAATAAATTTTCAAAAAACGGGGAACAAAAATTACATACACATATCTGCAATCAATCATTGTAATAAGGTCATTTACATATACAAATAATTATTCAAAACAAAAGCATGAAATAATAACAAAGTAATTTCTTCCAAAAAACAAACAAAAATTAAATTTCCTTTAAAGGAACAAACATATAAATAAACGTATTTCAAATTTCTTGTATGATTTTCAGCCTATACATATACTTGAATAGTATCACAAATAATTTCTCGACAGTATGGGCAAGTCTTTCTAGTGTCCTTTTCAATCTTGAGTAAACTAAGTGCTTTGTACCATCCTGATTTCTACAAAAAAAAAACAAAGTATACCATTTGAAAACAATTATCATCATGGGCCTCGATTAGCTTCCGCGTTCGTACTGCCGCGTCGCGGGCGCCGCGCGTTTCACGCCGCGAAGCAAGCGCCGCTTGCGTGTTGACAACGGGCGCGCACTTACTTTTCACATTCGCTCCTAAACACTTTTCTAACTTCGGCCAAGGAATTGGAATCCTTAAGAAGCAATGTGGGGCTTCTACATCGTTTTTTAATATTATTAAGGGATTTCAATTCCATGTATAAATCTTCCTGATTTGAGTGAGTGGGATGTTCACTATTTTTTTTACACTTCATGCAATCACCGTTGGCAAAAATTGCAACTCGCGCATTACAATTCACATTGTAACAAGTATAATATAATTTGTCTTTGTACGAAGATTTTTTTTTGTACAGTTGCTTTTCACTTATTAAATAAATCAACTGCGAGCCACTTTTTTTACCGCCAACATATTCAAAACGCTCGGACTCCATTGTAACCGCACTCTACGGATGAATAAACGATAATGAATGAAATAACATCGAAACAAATTGTGGACACAATATTTGTAAAAGCAACGGTACTTTACCTTGTTCAATGTTTGCGCGATTTACTTAATTCAAGCAAATGTCATTTCGCCCAAAAAGTCATTTAGGAATTGTTACATTGCGTTTGGGTGATATGTCATTTTCAATATACAATTTTTGGGCAATATGGCACCTTTTGGGCGAATTGTCATTTTTAAGGTAACTTTTTTGGGCAATATGTCAATTTTTATGTTGGCGTTGCATTTTTAGTTTTGGGCGATTTGACATAGAATAAAATTTTGCTTTGGCGTCGACTTTCCAGACAATGTCATTACATCCAAAACTGATGTCATATTCCCCGAATCTTTAAGAATTTCAAAACAACAATTTGCATTGAAATTTTTTGGGCAACCTGTCATTTTTAGATTTGGGCGGTATGACTTTGGGTGTTTTGTCGCTACGCCAGAATACCATTTGTCCAGCCAGAAACAGGTATCTAACACACACCGAGCGCGTCGTGCAACCAGAAGCAGCAAAAACACCATTGGAATCGTGGTAAATGTCGCTGAAAAATCTGTCTTTTTTGTTATTTGGATGAAAATATAACGTGTTTGTATCTTGTCGCAAATATACTATACTTGTGACCAAAGACATAGTGTTTGCTATTGAATATCACATGTTTAAGACACAATGATTAATAGGCTATAATATAAGTTTTTGAGATTGAAATGTGGCTTTGTTTGTTGAAAACCGCTCAAAACAAAACGTGACATACAACAAAAAAAAAAAAAAACAGCAAATTTTCAATACATGAGACAATGCTTGGAAACATATGCATGTTTCCTGCAAAATGTTTCTGGAGCCGTTTTTTTGGAGTGTTTATTCTGCAGCTTTTCTTTTAATTAGCAACAGCATGTTAAGAAACAAACTCTTATATTAAAATACCTTCCTTGCTCAAATCCAGAGTATTCCTGACGAAGTTAGAGTTTATTGATAATCTTGCATGGGTAGGAATCACATGATGTAATACACATTAGTCGAACCGAATTATTCTCCAAATATAACGTGTTTGTAGGTTGTCGCCGTACATTTGTATCCAAACACATTGTTTGGGACAACCTAATTAATAAGTCATAACATATGGATTTGTGACCCAAAGGGGACTTTGTTTATTGAAAATTGCTGAAAACAAAACCACGACAGATAATAAAGATACAAAAGCAGCAGAGCTTCTATTCACGAAAACAATGCTTGCAAACATATACAAGGTTCCTGCAATATGTTGCTAGGGCCATTATTTTTCAGCGTTTATGTAACAGCTTAAACCCATATATTACGAGGGCATAAAATCGGCTCGAAGTACCAAATTTTAGTATAATTTATTCATACAGTAAAATATGCTTTGTACTGGTGGCTGCCACATAATAACAGTCATCTAATATTCTCCAATCTACTTATGTATGGTACACACGATTCGACTATGGCCTATCACTTTTCATATCGTCAATAGTTCATGTTTCTCACATAAAGTCTATGACTTTTTCCCCGTATATTAAACAGTAGTAGAGGTATAGACTGTGTTTGAAATATGTCCAATATTTCAGTTCAACCGAACCACCTGAAATTGCTTTGGTATTCAAGAATATAACGTAGATATTAAGAATTGCCGGGAAGGGAGGTTGACGGCTATATTTCACTGTTCATGTTGTTCATGTTTCAAATATTCTATTCATAAATATTTCATTATTTTACTGTTTCGTGCACAATATTAGATTCTCGTGCAAGAAGCCGTTAACATATTTTCTGTGCTAGAATTTATTTAGCTAAAATGTTTTATGTATTTTTATTGCCGAAAATATTATGAGGTTGACTAAGTCAAATATTGCGACTAAGTAAAAATTCCGACATTTGTACGTCAGTAACCTATTTGTATTTGTAAATATAACGTCTGGCAATGCAATTGAATATTTTAATGATGGGTAATAAGATGCTGTTAGCCACGATTAACTTGGACCGCTGGAGAACTGATACATATACTTGGGTTATTAGCATTACGCTGTTATCAATTTTGCGATGAAGCCTTTAGTTGAATTCAAAATATGTTCAGGTTGTAGCAAACATAAATTTAGCTGCAGGTACTGAATTGAGGGTACCACAACCCAATTGTGGTTGTCTTGACACAACAGAAGTTCGGTTGCAACAACCTCGTTTCATATGTGATTCGCTTCTAACAGCTGAACTTCCAAATGTGTTCGTTCTATTACCTACATTTTCTATAACTTCGGTGGAAACAACTTAGTTTTAAATCAATTCCATTGGAACAACCGTATTTGAGACCAATTAGGTTGCAACAAGTGAATGTGTCATGTATTTTGTTCAAATAACTGAAACGGGCTCCAATTCGGTTGCACACATCACATTTAGTACCAGTTCGATCGTAACAACCATTTATACGAAACTAACTAAACTAACCAAATTCCACTTCAATTCTATTGGCAAAATATAAAATAATTTAACCCTGCTGTTAGATTAGAAAAAACTTACGAATCTTAGATTGAGGGACCATTTGGTCCATACTGCAATTTTCATCCAAAATAATAATTTTATCTTATTCTTTGTAACTATTTTGGTTCAAAAATTTCTAAAGCAAGTATTTGACATATCAAAAACATCCGCTAACATATCAAAAACATCTTCTAAATATTTGACATGAATTTACATTCGCTTGGTAATGAAAAAACTTACGAATCTTAGATTGAGGGACCATTTGGTCCATACTGGAATTTTCATCCAAAATAATAATTTTATCTTATCCTTTGTAACTATTTTGGTTCAATAATTTCTAAAGCAAGTATTTGACATATCAAAAACATCTTCTAAATATTTGACATGAATTTACATTCGCTTGGTAATGAAAAAATGTACTATTGACCAAATGGTCCTCTAATCTAAGATTCGTCATTTTGTATTTTTCTCAGTCCTGAATAAAGTTAGAAAATTTAATTTTCGCACATAACATTGTTTTATTAAAAGACCCCATTAGCAGAAAAATATAGTCAGTATATATCACCGTTCCAAAGTTACAAGGGAAAACAGAAAAAATTTGGACCAAATGGTCCTAATCTAACAGCAGGGTTAAACAAGAATAAAAAGAATGTAGAATTGTCCCTGTGACGGTTGTAGCCATATTTTATATTGTGTGTATGGAAAGGAATGTAAAACTATTTTAATAAAATTTGCAGGTAATGTTCAAATTTGGGACATGGCACTGACCATATGGCAGTAGAGGCAGCTTACGGTTTCTAATAAGTATGTCCCGGCCAATAGGTTTAGCGGAATCCTCTATTCGCTAGCTAGAGTTAGAAGGCAAATCGAATTAACAGCCTAATTGGTTATGCGATTACTTCTGCGTTTCAGGGTAAATAGGTGACCACTGAAGCTCTTCGAACCAGCGGACATGCTATTTTGGTCTTCGATGGCAGATGAAACAAAACTACTGGCGAACAGCGGATCAAAGATAAATATACAGAAATTCAGTTTCGACACACTGCATTCTGGTCAGTGTCTGATTCATAATGTGGGGCCGAAACATAATCATCCTGGCAGAAGGTAGAATGCAAGACCACGATGGTTTGGGCTTGCCTTACGCCACCGTTGTATTGGCACTAAAAATACAAAATGAGAAACATAAAACCGCCCTATTGGTTGACGAACCCCGCAAACCCTATTAGGGCCAAGGTTCACAGATAAGAACTTAAAACGTTAGAACACTATACAGATCCGGTGCTACTATCTGACTACCAGATATCCTCGTAAATTATAAGGCTGGTATTACTGCTATCCAGGAGATTCTATGGATAGGTCACGATTGCACATGGTTGACAAACTGTGACATATGCCACAGCTGCCATGACAAAAAGCATGAATTTGATTGCGGATTTGTAGTTGGCAAAAGACTGGATATCTGGTCTCTAGGTTCAACAGCGTGTAACTACACTACTAGTGGAATGGACGTCCGTGTAATTCGAGTAAAGGTTCACATAAGGATAAGCAGAGTGAAAATCGTATCCAACTAGACATATAGAATGCTGTACGTCTGAAAGCTGCAATTACCATGATCCTGAAGCGCAGTGGAAGTACGTTTCCTACTCTATGAAAACTGCTGCAGAGACTAACTGGATTACGAAAAACTGCCTAAAGACTACCATGGTACTACGTAGAGTATCGCATGGCAATTGATGAAAAGAACGCAGCAAGTATAACAATGTTTTCATACTTTCACTATTGGATGCGAATGCACGATTCGAGTCGTAGCATATTGTGTCTTGATTTCAAAACAGTCCACCCGAGTAAATGTATCAACTATGGTGGAATATGCCATCGCATGCAAGGTCCTGTCGTGCGTGATATGTGAAAGACCAAATCCGTTTGTTGCAGACCTGATCGCACTTTATCAGTGTGACTTTAGGCGTGGAAAGTCAACTATCAACCAGATATCCACATTACAACAAAACCTGGAGAAAACCCACGAAAATCAAATCGACGCCTACCACGTCCTAGTAGAATATAAGGCTGACTTCGATAGCCAGATTCGGGGAAAACTGTACCAAGGTATGTCTGAGCTTGGTATTCCTGCTTATCTGACACGCTTTTGTAGAATGATACTGATCAACACGAAATCCTCAGTAAATGTCGATGCAGATTTCACCGAACCATTTAGTATGACGCGAGGCCTCAGGCAGGGTGACACCCTGTCATGCTATCTCTTCGACATATTAATTGAGATCAACATGAGAAAAGCTGCAGTCATACAACTACCAGAAGCAAAAGCCACATGCTACTCGCGTATGCTGATGATTTAGACATCATTGGATGAAGTCTACGAAATTAAATCCTCTCTCGAGAAACGAAGATCCAATTACATCAGACCAACATAAATCTTTGTCTTGCTTTATAGCGCAGAATACTGGGTAATATCGCAAGCCGATGTAACATCACTGGCAGGACGTCCCACGAGCTGTCTGCTCTGTATGCCGACATCAACGTGTTTGTGCGTATCAAAATAACGAATTTACGCTGTCCAGGCTATGTCAGTAGAATGCATTAGAATGAACCAGTGCGAAAGGTATTCGAAGGCATCGACAAATAGGATGACCAAGACTGCGCTAGAAGATCAGGTGGAATATTGCGTACGAGAGCTCGGTAATATCGACTGGAGGAGAGAATGTTGTTCCGGATTCCACGCTAAATTTAAGGGAGAGTGCTATCATAATTATATACTTATAGAAGGGTCGAACGGTTTTCGTTTATAACTAAATCGACAGATGTAACACGCTATAGTAATAAGGGCTGTAGTCCATTAACGCTGGGACTAAAAAAAGGTCGGAAGTGGTTCAAAAACTAATTTGTTATCCTAAAAATTAGCCCATCGGAAGTACATTAATTTATCGATTTGTAAAGTAATTACCATAATCGATTGGCAACAAAATACTTTAAAAATCTTACTAAATGTATTTAAATCGAGAGAAATAAACTTTGTTTTGGTTGTGATATCATCTGAATTCGGTTGCGATACCCTCTGACCTTGGTTGTAACAACCCATGATTCGGTTGCGACAACCTCTATTTTAGTTGTGGCAACTTCTTCTTTTATTGTGGCACTCTCGCGACAGACTATGCGGTTGTGACAACCTCTAATGTGGTTGCGACAACATACAATACGTTTGCGACAATCTCCAATGCGGTTGTGACATTCTCTAAGTCGGCTGTGACAAGTCCTATTTCGATTGTGAAACCCGCTACTTTTTGTCGTAGTTACAGGTCGCAGGCTATGACAACATTACAACAACGGCTAATTCTGGTGTCTCAAACCGAGTTTTTCTGAGGCTGAATGTTTGTGGTCGTCAGCGGTGCAATGGTTAGTGTGTGCGCCTCTTGTACAGGAGATCCTGGGTTCTATCCTTGTTCTAACCACCTTAAAATTTCTTTCGGCAGCGGTGACCTCGCATAGTGACGCCGACACTATCGAATATTAAGCCATGAAAAAGCTTCAAAAAATTGTAGCTCCCAAACAGTGAGTATAAAACTAGACAGCGCACACCTCACCAATTCCTTAAGGGAAAGTAATGGGAAACCATTTATTTTTGATGTGTTAACATCTATAGGCGCGGGCAGGGCCTAAATTCACAAAGTGAATACATCCAAACACATTTTGTCCGACTGTGATCACGCAGATTGTCAGACTGCGATCACACAGATTGTCCGACTACGATCACAGATTGTTTGGTGTTAAACTCCTCCGAAACGGCTGGTGACCCACCCCTATATAGAACACAGATTTGTCCGACTGCGAAACACAGATTGTCAAACTGCGAAAAAAACACACACTGATGTAGCGGCAGCGAAAAGTTGGCTTGTGTGGGTGCGGAGCACTTTCAGAGCAAAGAAAATAATGCTGTGGTAATACGTATATAAAAATGAGATAGCAAGAGAACAACGAAAATTGTGTGAACTTGTGTAGCGTATGTACGAACATAGCAATGTATATATGGACATGTGGCTGTTGCTTTGCATTCTCTTTGTTTGTTGTGGGAATAAAACAAAAAGTATTAAGGAAGAAAATACTGACACATGTTCTTGAACTGGTCTTTAAATAATTTTAAGTATTAATATTATTTAAATGTAACGTCATCATATGATGGAACGCTGTTTTTTATTTTCCAATGTAACATTTACTAATGTGTTCATAGAAATCGAACAGATACCGTGTAACAAAAAGGTGTTAACACATCGCCCGCGAGTTCGAACATTCATTGGATTTTTTGATATCGGAATGTCTGTACCATATAACATGATTCTACGCCAATAGCATGATGGACAATGTTTGGAATAGCTGTACTTGTATCGGCTTAGTTTATGTTTACCTAGTAACACCTAGTCCTTATTAGGATCCTCCTCATCACTACTAGACTAGTAGCTCTTAAATAGGTTTCGGGAATGGTAGCTAAGGTAGCAAGGAACGACTCACTTAGACCGTTTAGTACATTATGGTATCACAGGCTTAGGAGATAGAACACTAGACCGTTTGGAGAACCAATTTGTGTGCTCCAAAACCTCAAGATCCTGGCAACACAAATTTGAGGTAGTTTACCCCTGAATAAGTACGTCCCATAGTATAACTTCCCCTACCGGATAGCTGTGACCACCTGAAGACAAGATTTTCAGAGAATTCGTCCTAATTCTTATCAACAGAATCTTAGACTTGCTGCGTTTATAACAATCAGAGAGTGCCCAATCCAAACTGAGACAAGCATTAAAACCTAGCGACTGGCTAAAGGCCACTAGCGGCCAAATTTGTCTTGCGCGTGCCCAATATATACTACTGTCCACCTCTCGTTCTTAATCATATGGGAGCGTTCTTGCAAGTCGATATGTTCAGTTAATGTGCAGCCTGTAAGGTAGACCCTAGTACCTCCAGCTCATCCACACATAAGTTCCCGGAATGTCAAGTTGCCCTGGTACTTACAGGAGATAAAAATATCCCACTGTTGGGCTATCTTAGCAAAAGATCTGTGGAATTTTTAGGCAGATGTTGAATTCCGAGACACTTGTTCCAGGAATTATTATTACCGCCTTACAATCGGAGAAAACATTGGCCACAATGTCTGCTGGACTCTTATGCCTCACCCCGCGGCTCATTTCCCTAATAGCCAAAATTTTAACTCGATAAACGCTGAAATGATCAGGTAGTCTACGAGGAAGTGACAGCCCAAGTTTTAAGCATTTAGCCTAGCTGATCACTCATTCCCAACGTATCCGTATCGAAGTTCACATAGTCTTCTATTCCATGATCTACTTTGTTCCAGGAACCTCTTTTTGATATGAGAGTCTGATGTTTCCGACCGAATATTGTTTCCGCTTACGAGAGGTCGACAAATGCAGGAACGTTGGCAACACATTCAAGCACTGTTCCATAGCCAATTCTGATTATTCTCGATTTTGAGAATATCGTTAACCGGACGGCAGACCTAGAAGCTCTCTGTCCGCCTGTAATACCCACCGGAAACAAATATGTTATTACATTCAGTGAATCAATGGGAGTGGTGTATAGACCCAAGTATATGAAACATACCTCAGGCTTAATTTCATTCCCATTAGACGTGATAGGTTTCATAGTAATCATGTTCCGTGACCACTGAAATTCGAGCTATTTTGGTTTGTGATTTTTGTGCAGTTAACTGCAACATGCCCGAGTGGCTGACACATCAAACACTGGGTCGGTCCCTCCTTACTGATACACACAAACTGAACCGATGAATATAGGATGAACGTTATCTGCTGGAAGTTGATGAGGTCGGAGTTCTTAGATAACTTTAACAGTCATATATATACCTACAAGGCATATACCTCTCTCCCTTCCTATATTCGTCAGCCCCAAAATGGGCAGCCTGAGTCCCAACTGTGTCAGAAAATGTCTGACATTTTGGACATCAGGCGATTTATTACGTAAGTTTTTGCACCCTTAGGGGTATGCGTAAAATAATTGAATTTTAAGTTAGAAAAAAGATCCTTCAATGTGGCGTGATCCTGAAATAGTTCGTTGCCTTCCTACGCAACATATTCACTGTAAAATTGACATCCTTCTGACATCTCTGTTGCATCCTTCAATGCTGCCTTGTGATTGACATCAAAAGTTGATATTGCAGGCACCGCCTTGCTAAGCTTATTAGATTCCATAGGCGCTGCGGATTTAGCTGCCGTCCGTGTAGCCACCTCATTCTTTCTTGCAGGCGTTCTTTACCACCTGGCAAAGGAAAATTGAGTTTCAACTCCAGGAATGGAGCTTGGTTGCCCATACATAAATCTTCTTCATCCATATTTTCATCAGAGAACTCAGCTTTTCTCAGACGCATTTTCACTCTTAGAAAAAACACTCTTACTCTCACGCATGATGACGTGAATTCTCTCTAACGCGGCCAATCGGTATTCAAAAATTCTTTTTAAAATTTTCATTCTCAGTCTTGAGTTCTGTGACAGTTTTCTGTAGGCTGCCTAATAGCTCATCAACATCATCGTTTATACCCAGCAATTTGGCACTAGGAACAGAAGCATTCACAGCCCGTGTTGATGTACCAGGAGTTACGGTACCAGCAGATCTACACGGGAAATTCAAAATTTCACCACGGGAAGGGTCCTTCTCCTGCCTCTTGCCGGTACCTAACTTGGGTCCCTGGGAGATGGCGCCAGAATCTCTGGCACCAGATGCTTTCCCGCCAAGAGTCACCTCTTTCTCCATTTAATTTTCATAAAACTAGGCTCTTGGTAGTATTTGGTGAACACCAAGCTCAACTTTTTCCGCCAAACTTCGGTCTTCGAAATCGTCAACAATTTTTTTAAATCGTTTTGCACAAGTGTATCCGTTGACTTGGCTAAATTTCCACTTGCTCTTGGAATATCTACTTGTTGCACAATCCCCAGCCAAGAGCACCCATGGCACTTGTTCTGCACCAGAAATTTCCACATGTTATTTTCCTACTGAAACGATGAAATGATGTCGATCATATGCGATTTTTAAATAAATTATAAATTTCTGCCAAATCAACGTCGGTTGACACATATTTCAACAAGTGACATTCTTTAATTCGGTGGACTCAATATTCAACATTTGTACGCCCGGTGGCATGAACTCACAATTAAACATATTCATTCTAAATGGAGTCATTCTAAACATGGAGAATTGAATAGAAGGCTTCTAGTGCAAGTCGATTGCACCATACGGAACTACTACTTATGAAGAGACTATATAAATATACTGAAAGCAGAGGTAAAAAAATAATTACCATGTCTTCAATTTTTTTCTAAAACTACACCCAACGAAATAAATATAAAGGCAGAACCATTTTTTGTTTTTTCCAAATGTTGAGATGAATTTTCAAGTTGTTATTTTATATTGTATTAGGCCTTTCAAAATAAAATACTTTTCACCAAAAATATTTTGACTATAACTTCTTCATGGAGAATCAACAAAAATGAACTAATTACTAGTGCGAAATATTTATAAACGCAAAAGGTTTATTTAAATATTTTAACAAGTTTCGTTAGACGTGTGATCTCCATTAACGCTGATAACTTCTACTAAGCGTCTTGGCATTGAGTTTATCAACGAAGGATCAGATATCTCCCATATTTTTGAATAGCAACTCTTCTATCCTTGACATTCTTCAACTGGCGACGGGATGGCAAACTAGGGTAGGTAAAATAGACCCGAGGTTCTTGATCGGTTAAAGATCAGACCTATGTGCAGGGAAGTCAAGAGTTGGTATTACTTCTGGGCTCCAGAAATTTTGGAGTTTTCTTTTACCGATGTACTGCTGCGATCTTCTGCTGGATGAGAAATTCTGGCGCACAAATTTCCTCTCCAGAATTAACTAAGACGACATCAAATAGTCAAATATAATACACGGAGTCCCTTTTTGTGAAAATGAGACATATTGGAGTGGTTCCTCTATAACTAATAAAGGGTTTTTCAACATTGACGCCACAAAAGTAAATCGATAGGGACAGCAAACGATGCCATATTTTTCCCGCTCTTTTGACATTTCTCTTCCGTAAGGTTTGCCATTTCATCATGGAAAGATATACGAGCCAACAACGAGTCGAAATAATTAGAATTTACTACCGAAATTTGGAGTCAGTTGCCTCAACTTTAAGAGGCCAACTTTAATCAATAATCAGCGATGAGGCTCATTTCTGGCTGAATGGTTTCGTCAATAAACAAAATATGCGTTATTGATCAGACAGCAATCCACACGTAATCCATGAGTCATCATTGCATCCCGAAAAAATTACGGTTTGGTGCGGTTTATGGGCCGGCGGCGTCATTGGGCCGTACTTCTTCCGTGATGATCAAGACCGGCACATTACTGTGAATTCGAATCGCTACCGTTCAATGATAATTGAATATTTTTGGACCCAATTCGATAATATGGACTTGGAGGACATGTGGTTCCAGCAGGACGGCGCCACAAGCCACACAGCGAATGCCACAATCAATTTATTGGAAACCAAGTTTGGTGAACGTATTATCTCACGAAATGGCCCAGTCGATCGGCCGCCTCGGTCGCGCGATTTGACGCCGTTAGATTATTTCCTGTGGGGCTACTTCAAGTCTATGGCCAACAAGCCAGCTACGATGGATGAACTTCGTACGAATATCGAACGTGAAATTGCAGCAGTACCGGCCGATTTATGCTTAAAAACCGTCTAAAATTGGGTTTAGCGTCTGGACTTCTGAAAGCGTGCCCATGGTGGCCATGCAAAAGAAATCAAGTTCCATACATAATGGCATCGAACCTACTTTCACAGGAATAAAGAATTTCATTGGTATCTAAAACCGGTTTTGTTTTATTTAGAAAAACTTTTGTAGCGCTCTTATTGAAAAACTCGTTACTTGCCCAAACCGTAGGGGACGCACCGCCAAAATTTCGCCGCTGACGCATAATTTTGGAAAAAACTCTGGAACGCAAATATTTGTTCGATCCATCAGGTCCATCCAAATTTAATTTTTTCCATCGGCAAATATCACTCCTCATCCAAAAACCTGTATATTTCAGCGAATTTAAATCTGGCTAATTCATGTTTAAGAGCAAGTTGTGCATACTTTTTCCCATATGACAGTTTCAAGTCGCGTTTCACTATTTGTTGAGCACGACCTAACCCTGCTCCTAAGCTCAATTCAGCAATAATTTACTTATTACCAAAGTTTTCTTTAACACAAACCCTTTTGATCTCTCTTTTGGCGCTTTCACTGATCAGCGGTGTCCTTCCTGGTTGTTTTGTGTTTCCACATTAACCATTCTATTTTATAAAATTGTCAATGACACAGCTAGATCATTTCAATCACTTCGAAATTTCCCGATTGGAGAGCCCTTCATTACGATATTCTTAAAATTTTCCCCTTTCTTCTTTACTTGTCTACTTTCCACCAGGTATTCTATATAAATTGATTTTTTTTAAATTTGACCAACGTAAGTTTTAGAACTATAAAATAACAACCAGAGAAACTCACTTCTATTTAAATTCCTATTTACTACTGTCCGAATACGGGTTCTTTTCCATGTTGCCTTTATATATATTTCGCAACAGAAACAGAAAAAACAACGTCACTTTTCATTTAATTTGTAAAAGAGATCGAATGGTTACATTCTATGACATAACATACCTAATGACTCATAAATGCATTACACTTCTACGCCAAAACCGCAGTGCATTGACAGCATCGAGAAAAAATGTATTGCCTTTATAATTATTTCGCTGGATGTATATGTAAAAATGTTTAATATGCTAAACATTTTTTTATGTCCGTTTATCGTTTGGAGAAGTTATGATCACTCACTTCCACAATAGTTGTTAAAGAGTTGAATAGGCGGAACTGTGGCGAGCATTCACTTTACCATACCCAATATTTATTGGTACAATTACAGGAGTTTAAAAAATCCTGTCCACATATGAGAGCGATTCTTAACATAATATGAGGCGTTGAATTGGATTGGAATCTTCGATTCGGTGGTCAAGATTGGACAGTGATAAGCTAGAAATGAAGAGCGGTTAAACTGAGTCGCTTGCATTGTTTCGGATCTTTTCAAACGAAGTTCCTTATCGCACGTTGAGGGATTGGGGATAAATAAATAAAAATAAACCATATTTTTTTAACACTATTATGCTACAACCCGGTATTATCGACTATATTGGGTATTTTTGCTTTGGTTTGTGTCTAGGCTAACAAATTTTAGGAAATTTCTTGTTTAATGGGAAGTTTTCTAGGTGGAGACTGTAACCAGTATTTAGTAAAAATTTTAGTTTTGAACACAATATCAAGTAAAATTAGAAATCCAATGTGAAAGAAGTTTAAAAAATAAAATTTTTTTAAATATGTAAATTTTCTTAAAAAAAGTAAATTTTCTAAAAAAAACCTATTTATATTTATAGCTTTTCTCGAAAAAATACCTTATCTTCAAGAAGCCCCTTTGCTTAAAGAAAGTATATTTTCTTCCAAAAAAGTAGCTTTTGTTAAAAAAATTTTATTTATTTTAATAAGTACCTTTTCTTAAAAAAGAAAATTTCCTTACAACAAATTGCCTTTTCTTAAAAAACTACCTTTTCTTTAAATAGCACCTTTTTGTGAAACAAAGTAACTTTTCTTGAGATACTGCCAACTCCTAAAAATGTACCTATTCTTGAAAAAAGGACCAATTCTAAAAAATTTCCAGTTTGGTTTTCAGTTGTTTCGGCTTAAGGTCATAAGAATAAAAAATGTGTGTATTGATATGTACCCTGTTTGAAATTAAGCCCTTTCTCCGACAGAACGTCAATTATACACAGAAAAGAATAATTTTTCAATTCAATTAAAAAATTCGAAAATTCAAACACAATATTAATTGAAAATCCTGGGATAAAAAAAAATCACATATCAGCTAACATATTTGTAGGTTGTTTATTGGCAAAATATTATTTTTCAATCGATGCAAAATTTAACCCATCGTTATTTTTCAAAAATATGTTCGCTTTTAGTCGATGAAGAATTTGACATATTAAAATACTAAATTTCATTTCATTTATTTATTCAGTCTATGGCCAATAGTTCCTTACATACTAGCAGCTTAAAGTATAAATAGTTGCTTAATTAAATTATTAAGATGTAGTTTAAACTTGTCCATAGGAATAATAAAATCTAATGAGTTATATAACGAATTATGCAATATCATCACCCTAAGCAATGGTTCATTTACAGCATAATTAGAAGTATGAATATCAATACAGAAAGGACAGTAATAACGAAGTGATCGAGAAGGAGCATTAAATTGTATAAAAGATAGTAATTCAGGGCAGTCCACAGAAGTATTCAAAATACGATAAAGAAACATTAAGGAGCTAATATCTCTTCTAGATTTTAATCATTTCATGGAAATGAGCAAACATCGACTCTCATAAGATGGAAGTGCACCAGGAAAGTTTAAAGAGATTAATGCAAATTTACTAAAAGACTTTTGAACTTTTGCAATATCATTTATGTGGATAGAAGCTGTTGGGCTCCATATGGAGGAAGCATATTCCAACTTGGAGCGTGAAAATGACGAAAAAACAACCTTTTTTACGTAAGGATCTTTAAACTGAGCAGTGTTTCTGCGAATAAAGTACATCGAGGAGTAAGCTTCGGGAATAATATAATCAAGGTGTGTTGTAAATGTAAACGTAACATCAAAAATAACACCTAAATCACGAATTTCCAAAACCGACTCTAAAAAGCGGTTAAATATTTTATATTGAGACATAATTACGTTGCGACATTTATGAAAAGAAACATGAAAGCATTTAGACCAGGGTCCATCATAAAGAGAGCCAGCTTAAAAATGTGTGTGTAGTGGTGAGTGTATTTTGAGTGCACTGGGAGAAATTTCGTGCTACATATGTGTAATATATTTATATAAACACAAAATTTGTTCCTATA
The DNA here is from genome assembly GCA_963931995.1 of Phaonia tiefii. Classification (NCBI taxonomy): domain Eukaryota; kingdom Metazoa; phylum Arthropoda; class Insecta; order Diptera; family Muscidae; genus Phaonia; species Phaonia tiefii. The sequence continues at coordinate 82,824,852 of OZ008368.1, read as the reverse complement.
CATAAAAATTTAACGCAAGTATGAGTAAATTTTTGATTGTATGAAAATATGAATGCGTGTACGTTTCAATATGTGAATTTATGAATATTGCAGTTTAAGTTAAATCAGTTGAAGAAAAGAATTAAATTATCTTCACAAATAATTATTTTCTTCAAACATTTTTCGAATATACATATTTAAAATTACAAAAACCAAAAAAGTTTTTCCCACTCTACTTTCCACAATAAGCGAAAAATATTCCAAGTGTACTGAAAATATTTTGTTTTCTCATTAAAACTAGAGAGCTGGCATTCAAAATTAATGTGTTTTGTTTTTGTTTTTACAAACACATAGCGACACCGACCTGCTTTATTGAAAGCTATCATACAACTGAATGAAAATTATAGTTTTTACGCTTTTTGCACAGAGTTTCGTTAACAGTCGTGTTGTGTACGTGTAAAGAGCCGATAGCGTTCCGCCCCTGGGGCAATAGCATGATGACCACTGATTTAGACTGATTAATATGTAACCCATTATTAGCCGACCATGTACCAAATCTATCAATATTGTAGGTATTGATTGTATTGTACATCAGTTTTCGTTTTGTCTGAAACAGCCGCGGTAGGATTCGAACTCACATCCACTGGAAGATCGTGTCAATGTTTGTGACACAGCGTCGTTTCGGGCAGCGTCTAGCCCGTTACGCCACCGACTGCCTGTACAAAATTATCTCTAACCCGGTGGCTACACGAGCAAGAACCCGCTTGCTCGGCAAGTATAAATTGTCTCTTTGTAAATAGTTTTATAACTAATCACTAACCGTGGTAGTTATTTTAGTATCACTAAATAATGCCTAAGAGCGATAATTGTCCACCCTGTGCATTACCAGTAGATAGTTAAATGGATTAACGAATTTAAAATTTGCGATCTAATAAAAAACTTGTTGCGTAGGGAAAACAAATCAAACAAAGTCCCGTTATCCTTACGCTGGAATTCGTACAGTTTTTGTTATTTTGTTTATTTTATCAGTCGTTTACTGGAACTAGGGCTGCGACATCGACCTCAAAACATCGATGTTTTTCAACATCGGTTAAATCGGTTTTAAAACATCGGTTAAAAACATCGATGTTTCTGCGCACGTATTCTCAAGTGAGAAACATCGATGTTGATCCAACATCGGTGTTTCTGCGTGTTTTGTTTTCCCTGAAGTGCAGTTTTATATATGTCATGTCGACGATATTAAGCAAAAACATACAAAAGTTGATTAGTACTGCTTTTTTATTTTTTGCTAAAAAACTTTAATAAAAAACATCGATGTTTTCAAAATAAAAAATTTATAGAAAAAACATCGATGTTTTCGAATTGCTAACAAAATTATATAAAAAAAACATTAATATTTTCAAACATCGATGTTTGGATTTCGCTTTTATATATGACGTGCCGGCGTATATATCACCCTATTGGTCGATATAAAGCAAAAACATACAAAAGTTGATTAGTACTGTTTTTTTATTTTTATTGCTAAAAAACTTTAATAAAAAACATCGGCTCACAACCAGTCCGAAAGCAAAAACATCGATGCAAACATCGATACAAAACATCGATGTTGGAAAAACATCGGCACTAAGACATCGATGTTAAAAGTACTCCATGTTTTAGAAAAACATCTTTGTTTTTAAAACATCGATGTCGATGTCGCAGCCCTAACTGGAACTGAAACGCAAAAGACTGGCAAGTGCCATAAAGTGCATTTAAGTGTTTTTAAATTAAAAATGTGTGTAATATATTTATTTGTTTATCAAATAAAATGTAAAACAAAACATTTTCAGAAAACACATATGTGTTTAATCTGATAAATGGGCTACTAGTAATTATGTTTAATTAACACTAACTAAATATATCAATCGAAAGTACTAGTGAGTTGGGGCTAGTTACATAGGGGGCTTTTCAAAGCCGAATAAACGGTCTATCCAGTTTCACCAGCTATTTAGTGGGTTAAAAAGGACCTGTGAATTTGAGTGCCGGTTTGGACTAGTGAAATAACGTGAAATTGGTAATGCAGAAGGTAGTCAATTGTACCCCTCCTATGACATCGCCATGTGAAAGTAGACAGTCAAACACAAGTGAAGTAGATTGGACGGTAACTAGTACTGGATACTAATGCCTAGGTAAATTGTTAGTGCGGCACTAGTAACGCAAACAAGCGGGAAATTGTAAGCAATTCACAATACACTCACATTTTTTTACTAACACACTCACATTTTGCTCATTGAAAGCTAGCTGGTAGAGGATTTTGAATACCAGCTAGTTGGCAATGGTCGCTGCAGAGAAAGTCAAAACACAACAAAAGCGGTAGCGGTAGCGCATTTTGATAGCGTATTGCGATCGATAATACATGAATAATTGAAATACCGCGCTGTGTAGTAGAGGGTATTATTTGTGTTTTTTCAGTTATTAGTGTTTTGTGTAAAATAAATAAATAAATAAAATGTGTGCCAACAAATCAGTTTTTTTTTGTTGCTTCTGTGACGACGCCATATAGAGAAATGAATTTGCTACAATTCCTTGTAGACAGCCCACGTCACAGCTGCCAATTCAACGTAATTCTGACAGCTAGTATGTGTGAAATTCATTGACCAATATCTTGCTCGTGTAGCCGCAGGGTAACTGAAGTTATGTGTTTGTTCGTATCGTAGTTACTTCGTTAAATATTGAGGTATTTCTTATAAATTTTGTTTTTGGTACCATTTATCGATTTTCATTTCAATATTTGAGCAATTTGTCAGTATATCAATGGAAAATGTAATTGAGTGCTGAGATTGTTCACGTACCAATTTTTTTTGTTAAAATTTTCCAGTCGTCTTTTTTTGTGTATGCAGCAATTAATGTCAATTAAATGACAGGCCAAACGTTGGGTGAGGGATTCCATGTACTGGTGACAAGTCCAACATATGCCAGAAATTATATATTGGTACTACAACTGGCAAATTGGGGACTGGAATATCTGCACGTAAGTTAACCCGAAAAGCTCATTATAAGCCGATGGAACAAAAGACAGCACTTGCAGCCCACTGTATTTTAACTGGACACGAACCTAATTTTGACGAAATGGAAAATCTGGCTGAAAAGGAAAATTACTCGATATGCCTCTTCCGGGAAATGCTGCATACATTCCATCGGAGAAAGGGCTTAATTTCAAACGGGGTACAGATCAATGTGGACAAGTGTATAGGCACACAATTGACAAATTCAAGGGAGGACGAATCAGTTAACATGAGCCTGCGGGGAAACTTGGTCGTGCACTGTGTTATCTCAAAATGTGGTTGGTGTTGATCGTTCTCCCTTTGGGGGGACAATATATTGGATTATGTTTATTCTTGTTTGAACTGTCCAATACTGTTTATGAATACTTTGTGTTTATTCTTGTGTAGGATGATTACCGAGTAAAACACGTCCGTTTTCAGCTGCGCTCACTACTAGAATGACGCTTTGTTCTTTATTCGTTTTTTCTTAAAGCTAACATTTGAATCCAAAGATGATGAAATATCATAGAAAGAGACAATTATATATATACACGAGATAAAAAAGAGATAAAGGATACGATACAGAAATATGTACAAAATAGAATTAATAGGCTGCCTCGTACAAAATAGAATTAATAGGCTGCCTCGTACAAAATGGAACTAATAGACTGCCTCGTGGATACAGGGAAGTATATACGTCATGGGAACCATATCCAGTAACAAATGATGGACTACAACTCGGCCATCCTGACAAATGAGATCACCTGATCTCGTTTCACGAAGAACCGCGCCAGCCTCCGAACCACGGACGAATATTAGCAGCTGCCCAAACTCCCCTATAAGGATTCCGAGATTGTTGAAATCCCTCAACATCCTCTAGAAGGTACCTATCGTTTCCCAATGCCCTTGCTATTCTATAGGGACCCTTAAACTTGGGAATTAATTTTCTGGACACACCGACATGCGAATCGAAATTCCTTACCATAACGTAATCGTCCACAGCATATTCAGTGGCAGGTTTTCTAGTCTTATCAAAATAATTTTTGTTGTACTCTTGAGACGCCCTTTGTCTCTCCGAAGCCCTTGTCCTGACCACATTGTGCACCATCTGTGCTCTATTCTGTATTTCGTCAACTACACATTCCTTAAGTAAATCTGCTACCTCACCACGTTGGTCAACACCGAAAAGCATCACGCTAGGACGCTCGCCAATCGACCTGTGAATCGTATTGTTAAGGGCATGCTCGACTCTCTCCAGCACAGAGTCCCAAAACAACCCTTTTTCCGGGCATATCATCTTTGCCAACATTGGACCTATGCTCCTATTCACCCTCTCTACCTGCCCATTGGCCCGTGGAGAACCCGTGGCGATTTTCACATGTCTAATACTGTACTGCTCCAAAAAATTCTGAAATTCGAAAGAGGTAAAGGCTGTTCCCCTATCGCTTATTACACATTTCGGACGGCTATAAGCTCTAAAATAATCTTTTAAATGTTTCACGACTTCGCCAGTCCTTGTCGTTTTGGTCGGGTAAAGTCTCACATACTTTGTGCTCGCATCGATCACGACCAAGATATGTTTCAGAAGTCTACCCTTATCGACGGGCCCATAATGATCCACATGAATAACATCAAACGGATTGGTAGACTTCGGGATGCTGTTCAAAAATCCCTCCTCCTTTCCATGTTTGTCCGAGTATGTAATACATTTCAAACAGTTCTGGACGTGCTCAGAAGCTTTCTTCCTTATACAAGGAAACCAGTAACTCCCAGATATAAGGTCCACCATCTTGTCAGTGCCTATATGTCCCATCTCGTCGTGATACTTGTACATAACATGATCCTCCATAGATTCGGGTACACAGAATAGTAAAGTGTCGTACTTGTCCGACTTTTTGTACAGAACACCGTTTCTCATTTCGAACAGTTTGTTCTGAGTCGTCTGGAGCTCATCTTTTAGCTTTGCCAATCTAACATCCTTGTTTTGGCATATAACCAGATTCTCCTCAAAGCTATTGCTTTCTATCGCCATCACACTTAAGCATCTACTCAATGCATCAACGTGCTGCATTCTAGAACCCGCTCTGTGCTCTAACACATATTCATAATCTTGTAGTTCCAGACCCCATCTTGCAATTCTCGGGTTCATTTCCCTCTTATTAAGAGTTTGAGTCAAAGAGTTACAATCCGTAACGATCTTGAATTTCCTGCCTTGTAAGTATACCCGAAACCGTCTCAACGCATATACTATCGCAAGGGTCTCCAATTCAAAGCTATGATACTTAGCCTCTGATTCCGTAGTCCTTTTAGAAAAATAAAATACTGGGTGCATTCTACCATCCGCTTTTTTCTGCAGCAATACCGCACCAAAGCCTATGCCACTGGCATCACAGTGTAGTTCTGTGTCGTCGCCTGGGTCAAATATAGACAACACTGGCGATTGCATCAACTTCCCTTTTAATATCTCAAAAGCTTTAAATTCCTCCGCCCCAAATACAACCGTTCTATCCTTTCTCGTTAAATCGGTTAACGGCCTCGCCAACACCGAGAAATCCTTTACAAACCTTCTAAAATACGAAGCAAGCCCCATGAAACTACGTACGGAATGGACATTAGTCGGCACAGGAAAATTTTGTATCGCAATCAAACCCGCATCGTTTGCACTTATACCCCCCTCGCTAATCTTATATCCCAGATATTCAACGCTCGTCTGCAAAAATTCGCATTTGTCCAGCCTTAATTCCAAATTGTTCTCTACTAACCGGCGAAATTCTTCCTCAAGTATAATAAAATGATCCTCAAAACTCTCAGTAGCTATCATGATATCATCCAGATAGACTATCAATCTGCCATCTCTGACCATGTCAGAAAATACCCGATTCACAAATCTCTGGAATACAGAAGGCGCATTCTTAAGTCCGAAGGGCATTCTGAGAAATTCGTACTGACCCATAGGAGTAACAAACGAAGTGTATTTTATAGAACTCTCCTCCACATGAACATGGAAAAATCCATTCCTCAAATCTAATTTCGAGAAATACCGCTTACCAGACAATCTATCCAACAAATCATCAATCAAAGGTATAGGATAGCTATCCTTCAACGTCATTTTATTCAATATTCTATAGTCTATACACATGCGCAACTCGCCGGTTTTCTTCTTTACCAAAACTATAGGAGAAACGAATTCCGATTCGCTAGGTCGTATGTATCCTTTTTCCATATACTCATCTAGGATTTTCTGTAACTGTTCTTTCTCGCTATACGATAATCTGCGGGGAGTGCAACTGAAAGGTTTCGAATTCTCAAGGTTCAATTTAATTTCGCACCTCGTCGCTGGTTCAGGGGGTCGCCGTTGCAGTTCATAACATTCCAAAAATAATCTCCGTAGCTTACCTTTACATTTAAAATCAACATTATCACCCACGATTAATCTATCCTCGTCATCATTTTCACAACTAATGGACATTATAGCGTTAACAAACTCTTCCCCCTCGGAACCCACACAGGGTTCTTCTGAAATGCAATTTGATACAAGAGCCAATCCAGCTTCTGTCAAGAAATCTCTCCCAAGTATACAATCAAATTTCATCAAATAATCATCAACGACTATAATTTCCAATTCAAGTATTTTTTTATTGTGAAGAACGTAAAATAAAAATTTTCCCATAGTTTTCAATTCGACATTGTTAATTCCAAAATAAGAAATATTAGTACTGCTTAACTTTGACAGATCAAATTTCCCAATTATCTTTGATAATTTTATAAACGAGGAGGGGCTCCCTGTATCCATTAGGCACTCTAAACGGAAAAAGTTATTGAAATTACAGTCTACGCTACATTTAAAATACCTTAAATAATTATTATATACCTTCGGCCAATTATTTTTCCGGTCTGGACATACTGCTACTCTATGGTCCTTGTTGCCACAACCATAACAAGCGCCTTCTTCTCTTCTAGGCTTCATACATTCTTTGGAGAAATGCCCCAAACAATTGCAATTATAGCATCGTAGACCTTGCTCGCGTCTTTCGTTCTTAACGGCATACTCACGGCGTTTAAGTGGAATCTTCGACAAACCTGCCAACAGCTGTCCTTTGTTTTTAAAGCATTGAAGGTTCGCATGCGTCTTTAAATTCTCATCTGGGATTCCTTCAATCATGTAGTCAATGAGCTCGTCTTCAGGAACGCCCAAAGAAACTGCCAACATAGTTTTGTCGTTGTAGTAGTTTACAAAATCTTCGCCGAACTGCCATTTCCGAGATTCAAATTTACGACGCGCCACGAGCTTGTTCTCCCTGTTACCAAACAAATCTATCATATCTCGGAACAGTACGTCAAGATTCTCATGCACAAAGTTAGATTTTGTGTGCAACCAGGCCTGGACTCTACCTTTAACTTTCGCCATTAACAAAGCTTTTATTGTGCTATCACCCACTTCGTACAACGCAGCAACATTCTTTAATTGGGTAATAAAAACATTCGGAGCATTTGTCCCATCGTACTCTGGCAATAGTTCTTTTAGTAGACCAAATGATGTTTTACCATCGGCAGAAATATTCTTCGCACCACTATTGTCATTACAGTTGTCACTTCGATCAATGTTTTGATTTTTTTGATCTTCATTTCGCTTGTTATTTTCATTGCCGTTCTTTTGTTGTTGTTTTCTGTTGTTTTCACCGTCGTTGGTTTGTTGTTTGTTGTTATTTTCACCGTCGTTGTTACGTTGTTGTTTTTTGTTGTTTTCATCGTCGTTGTTACGTTGTTGTTTTTTGTTGTTCTCACCGTCGTTGGTTTGTTGTTTGTTGTTATTTTCACCGTCGTTGTTACCTTGTTGTTTTTTGTTGTTTTCATCGTCGTTGGTATATTTTTTGTTGTTATATTCACCGTCGTTGTTACGTTGTTTGTGGTTACTTTCAGTATCGTCGTCAAGTTGTTTGCTATTGTAATTTTCGACGCTCTTATTTTGTTCTTCTTTGTTATTATTTTCAGTGTTTAAGTTTTGACACTCACTACTTTTTTCTTCTTTGTTATTATTTTCAGTGTTTAAGTTTTGACACTCACTACTTTTTTCTTTATGTATATTCAAATTTCTATATTTTTCTTCGAGTTCTTCTTTCAATCGGTACAATCGGTTCTCTCTTTCCAAAATTTCTTTTTCCTTTTTTAAGATCTCTATTTCTCTTTTCAGCAAATTGTTTTCAGCACCGTCATTATTTTTTTCTTTTTCACTCATTTGTTTGTTTCTATGTTTTCGCACAGCACCTTTGTTCGTTTCATTGTCAATCATTTGTTCCTTTTCATTTTCGCCCCTTTCATTTTCATTGTTAACGATCGTTTGCACCAGTTTACATACACTTGCATAATCGTCATCGTTTTCACACTCATTTGTCTCCTTTTCGTTAGAATTTTCCGTGACGTCGATCATCGGACACTCTCCTCTCTCCCCACTCGGGACTTCGTTTAACCGCAAAATTAACGAATTTTTCGTGCCGCTTGTTGGCAAACCTAAATGGTGAAGCCAACTGCGCAGCTGCACTGCTGTATATGCACTTGGATTTACTGTATCACTCATCGTTCTCTTCCACTCAATTTGGCTGAACACTAGTACTGGGGGAGAAAAAAAAAATTTGTGTATCTGCCAACACTACACACACAAGAAATCAAAGTTTTGCACTATGCTTTAGGGGTTAGTTTTTTCTTTTCTTTCGTTTTGCACTGTTTTTTTTTTAATTTTTTTTCTTCTTCAACGAATTTGACACTTTAGTTACGCCTTATTTCTATTTCATTTCCTTATTTTTCTTAATGTCGTGCGTTTTGTTACAACTCTTTTATTCTGTACCTTCGCTTGTATTCACTCTTCTATAGTATCTAATAATTTTTAACATTTGTTAGACTTTTTTGCGTAAATAAAGCAAATAATTAACAGCGATATTGCTTTTTTTATTTCGTCGTCTCCTTTCGGGGGTTTTTGTTTTTTTTTTTTAATTTTTTTAAATTGTTTTCCTTTAATTTTTCGCGTTTGTTATTCGTTCTCCTTTATTTTTTTCCGCTTATAATTTTGAATTTTACTTTTCAACTTAAATTGTCAGTTTTTTTTTTAGCTTAATCCCACTTCTGAGATTGTAGGATGATTACCGAGTAAAACACGTCCGTTTTCAGCTGCGCTCACTACTAGAATGACGCTTTGTTCTTTATTCGTTTTTTCTTAAAGCTAACATTTGAATCCAAAGATGATGAAATATCATAGAAAGAGACAATTATATATATACACGAGATAAAAAAGAGATAAAGGATACGATACAGAAATATGTACAAAATAGAATTAATAGGCTGCCTCGTACAAAATAGAATTAATAGGCTGCCTCGTACAAAATGGAACTAATAGACTGCCTCGTGGATACAGGGAAGTATATACGTCATGGGAACCATATCCAGTAACAAATGATGGACTACACTTGTTTTATCAGATCCTTGAAAATTATCAAAAAAGTTGGTCGAAATATTGGAAAATATTGATAAAATTGTAAAAGAAATTCTTGAAGTGGTTCCTTTTTATTCATAAGACCTTAAGCCGAAACAAGTGAAAACCAATATATCTACAAAGTCCAACTTTACTTACAACTAAAATTTTCATTTCTTAACAAAATCCTTTTCTTTAAAAGAAACCTTCTCTTAAAATAATAATTTTTTTTTTAAAAAACTCCTTTTCTTAAAAGTACCTTTTCTTAAAAATATTTCTTAAAATCTTTCTTAAAATGCATACCATTTCTTTCAAATGTAGTACTTTGTAAAAATAAATTAAATCTTATGGCTTTTTTTTACAGAAAGTTCTTCTTAAAAATAGTACTTATCTTTAAATAAAAGAAATACCTCTCTTTAAAAAAGGACCTTCTCGGGAAAATATAATACAAAAAAGACCTAGAAATATACTTTATAAAAAAATACATTCTATAAAAAAAAATTCTTAAAAAAGTTCATCATATTACAAAAACTATCTTTTCTTAAAGATCCATTTAAATTATAATTTTTTTCAACGGGCGCCTTAGGCGTATTGGAAGTAAGTAGTACATCATATAGAGCGAAAGGAACTTCGTTCCCATCAGGTGTCCTCTGACACCTCATGTAATTTTTGCCAGTAGTTAAATATCCAATCAGTAGCTTCATGTCCTTGGGCATCTCCGAAAATATTTCTATTATCTCCTTCCTTGTCGCGCAAATCGCCCACGTTTTCCGGAAAAGACCGATATGGAATTGCTGGAAATAAATTTCCGGTGATATAGGACCTGTATTCTTGGGATCATTGAGCATCAATTTACCAGTTTTGTGCTTGAAATCCGGTGATTTGCATTACGGTTTGAAATGATACCGATACTATTGCTTTATTGTGAGGTGAACATTTTTAATTACTAGTTTTCGAATATCTATTGCGAGATATATTCATCCTTTGATAAAAATAATTATAATTCATAATTTACTCATAGTTTTATATGTTTTCAAAAATGCAGGTGTTGGCAATTTGTTTTGTAAATTATTCGAATAACGAAAATGTTCATTTCAGGCGCCAGACGTGAAGTGCCTACAGAGAGTGCCTACAAAACTAGTTGGGGGCAGTACACGCAATCATCCTATTGTGATCCACACCCTCATCTATATTGAAGAGTCCAGGGACAATTATTGCAGAGAAGTGATCTTTCAATATTCCCAACATATCCTGCACATCTACGGCAAGATTCCTGTCCTTGTATCCACAAAAAGGGGCCCCTTATCCATTGCCGTTGGTTTGCCTTGGTACTTTTCAGTAGAATTTACGGGCCTCATTCTACCTTCTAGAAGATTCAGTTTGCTCACACTCGCGCTTTCTCCATAAATTTTTTTGCTTCCTAAATACATTGATTTCCTCCCTTCTCTACTCCTTATACCGCTCTGTCATGGCTTGCTTGGCAACTGACTAAAACATTGTCATACGTGCAGCGTTCATTTCATCATCGTATCATGGGTTGTCTTTAAGAGGGTTTCATATCCAACCAAGTACTGTCTCTGTAGGCAAATTTCACAGAGTGGGAAATTTACTTCCACTAACAATACCGTGTGCGAAACTTTGCTACAACCAGCTAGTGATCCGAATCGATATTAGATTCTCGAACCACATGCACGTTTATTACACTATAGCATTTCCAGTTGAAATTTGAGAAAAATCAACTGAAATTTAAAAATTATATTTGTAATTTGCAATAAAAAATAAATAAATGGTTTCCCATTACATCACATGAAGGGACCGGGAAGAACTTCTCACAATCACTGAGCTGTGCGCTTTCCAGTTTTCACTCATTGATTGGGACCTACAGTTTTACACCGATTCCGAACGGTATTTTGAGAAGCCTTTTCATGGATATATACTCGATAGTGTCGCCGTCACTATTCGAGGTGACCGCCGCCGAAAGCAATTTTTTTTGAAGGTGGTCAGAGCAGGGTTCGAACCCAGGATCTCAAGTACAAGAGCCGCGCACACTAACCATTGCACCACCGACGGCCACCGACGGTAATTTGCAATACATCAATATAAAGTTGAAAAACATCAATTGAAATTCAAAAGACATCAATTGATGTTTAAAGTACATCAATTAAATTTTAAAAAAATCACTTAAAATTTAAAGTTCCTCAATTGAAATTTAAAACACATCAGTTGAAATTTAGAGGACATCACTGAAATTTAAGGCACATCAATTGCAATTTGAAAAACATCAATCAAAATTTAAGGCACATCAATTGAAATGTAAAGGACACCAATTGAAATTTAAAAACCTAATGCATAAAATCGGTTAATAATTTTTTAATTTTAAAAACAAATTTTAAATTCCAATTGATGTCTTTTAAATTTCATTTGATATCTTTTAAATTTTAAATGATATATTTAAAATTTCTATTGGTTTTTTGAATTTCAATTGAAGTATTTCAAATTTCAAAACGAATTTTTAAATTTCAATTGATGTATTTCATAGTCGAATTTCAATTGATGTTTTAACAAATTTAATTGATATGTGTTAAATTTCTATTGGAAATGGTGCAGTAGAGTGCCTTCCATCAAATAGCAGGTGATCAGTCTGGTTCTTCGTGTGTCTGTCAAGGAATATCAGAATACGCTTACGGATCTCCTTATGTTGGAAACACGTACTACTGAGAACCATCTTTTGCGCCGCAGCAAAATCTTGATAGTAATGCCAGCCTTATACTTATCGAGGACATATGCCAGTTGGATAGTGAGACTGGATCTGTATCGTGTTCGAACATTCCAAGTGAAATGCGTTAATCGAAGGCCTTATAACGTTCACGGTGGTCGTCACCAAGGGATAATTTATGTTTAAATTGTAACGGCTTTTTCAATAAGAGCGCTACAAAAGTTTTTTTTAATAAAACAAAACCGGTTTTAGATACCAATGGAATTCTTTATTTCAGTGAAAGTACGTTCGATGCCAGTATGTATGGAACTCGATTTCTTTTGCATGGCCACCACGGGCACGCTTGCAGAAGTCCTGACGCTGAACCCAATTTTCGACGGTTTTCAAGCATAAATCGGACGATACTGCTGCAATTTCACGTTCGATATTCGTACGAAGTTTATCAATCGTCGCTGGCTTGTTGGCATAGACCATAGACTTGACGTAGCCCCACAGGAAATAATCTAACGGCATCAAATCGCACGACCGAGGCGGTCAATCGACCGCGCTATTTCGTGAGATAACACGTTCACCAAACTTGGTTTCCAATAAATTGATTGTGGCATTCGCTGTGTGGCTTGTGGCGCCGTCCCGTTGGATCCACATATCCTCCAAGTCCATATTATCCAATTGGGGCCAAAAATATTCGGTTATCATTGAACGGCAGCGATTCGCATTCACAGTAATGTGCCGGTCTTGATCATCACGGAAGAAGTACGGCCCAATGACGCCGACGGTCCATAAACCGCACCAAACCGTAATTTTTTCGGCATGCAATGATGACTCATGGATTACGTGTGGATTGCTGTCTGACCAATAACGCATATTTTGCTTATTGACGAAGCCATTCAGCCAGAAATGAGCCTCATCGCTGATTGTTGAGGCGTCTTAAAGTTGAGGCTACTGACTCCAAATTTCGGTAGTAGATTTTAATACTTTCGACTCGTTGTTGGCTCGTATATCTTTCCATGGTGAAATGGCAAACCTTACTGAAAGGAAATGTCAAAAGAACGGGAAAAAATATGGCGTCGTTTGCTGTCCCTATCGATTTACTTTTGTAGCGTCTCTGTTGAAAAACCCTTTATTATATTTTTATTGCCAATGTAAAGGCGGCAGAAGGCAAGCCCAGCCCATCGTCGTTTTACATTTTACCTAGTACCAGGATGATTATGTTTCAGGCGGCCATTATGGATCAGACATTGCCCAGAATGCAAAGTATCGAAACTGGATGTTTGCTTCTTTACATTTGATCCACAATTGGCCAGCAGCGTTGGCTTATCCGCCTCCAAAGGCGAAATAATATGGCAGCTAGTTCGAAGAACTGATTGTGGGAAGCTCTCCCCAATCCCTTCATGGGATGTAATTGGAAACCATGTATGTGTGTGTAGCTCGCGCTTCTGATCGCATAAGCAATCATTCGTTTCGCCTTGCCACTCTAGCTAGCTAACGCTGGGTTCCGATAAAGCCATTGCCCAGGACATACTACGAGGAAGCAGTGAGCCGCTTGGCCTCCCATATGCAGGAGTCATTTCTGGACACTCCCACGTGAGTGGCAATCAGAAAATGTGCACCTCTACGATCTGTCTCATGTCCCTTGATTAATTTTAATTTTCTTAAATTTGTAACAAATTAAAACTTATAAGTACAATTTTTACTGCAATGCCAAAATAATAAATCAAAATCATTTTCTCTGAAGCGAAAGAAGCGAAGCCTTTTTAGTTCCCCTTTGTAATTAGTTGAAGCTCCCCTAAGTGAGACTAGTTTAATGTTTCGTTTAACTAATTATCCCACAACAAACAACTGATTTTTAACGTAAAATTTCAGACAGCAATCACAAATGTGGGCAACGCACACTTGGCTCCCACTTTTCATGGACAAGGATGTTTAATCCTTCGAAGACCACAATGGTGTCCCTTAACACACCATACAATTGTAGTCACTTTCAATTATGACCCGTAAACACCTGAGCCCACTCATTGGCACGTACTAAAAAAACACAATTAGTTAACAATATACGACATGTATTTGACACCCTCAAAAGGATATTTTACAAGGACTTAACTGAACGGAAAGCAAACCTCAAATCTCAACACAAATTAAAAGAATATTTAGTATTTTCGAGAATTTTTTCCTACGACTTCACTTAAGTTTCAGGAAACCCCATACGTTATTTCGAAAACAACCCCATATGTCAGGAATTATTTTCTTTTGTCATGAGCAAGAGATTTAGGGGTAACAGGGATAATTATGAATTAAAGTCTCATATGTTAATCCTGGTTGCTAATGCAACCGTATTGTGTTTTAAAAATCATTTCGAAGTTTCCGATTTCGTAACTCGTGCCAGATTGCAGGAATATTCATTGAAGTGTTTCATTTTTTGTTTTGTGTTTTCTCAGGGTTCATTTGTGGAATTTCAAAAAAAAAAAGAAACAAGAATTACGCAAATGTCCGCATATGTTTTGTCCTAATCCTCTTTATGCTGCGCTGCACAAAATTCACTTTCTGACTTTTTTCAGTTTCATTTCGGTTATTTTTATTTTTTTTTCTCTTTATAGGAATATCATTTATCTTTATTGCAGTTTATAGTGCAATTTTTCAAAAACTACACAAAAAACAACAGATTTGCACAGGAAAAATATCCGACTCGTTCTTTGTTTATTTTTTTCATACATTCAGTTTTATTATTATTGATGACTTTATATCCTCTAACAACCCTTAGTATGCTAACAAAGCGCAGCACAGTGGGTTAGGGGCAAAAACAAAATAAGGAATAATCCGCATACCATCCCCTACCGAATATTCATAAATTCTTTGGATCGGCATTATAGGAAACACAAACACCCTTTAGTGTCACTGAAAAAAAAATGGTTTTCTATTACATCCTATGAAGGGATTTGGGGGGAGCTTCGCACAACCAGTCAGCTGTGCGCTTTATAGTTTTCACTCACTGATGGGGGCCTACAGTTTTACACTTTGTTCCGAAAGGTAGATGTCTACAACACATAGACCTGAAAAATATTGATGGATACACGCAAAGAAAAAACTCGTTCGTCCCAAACGAAATCTCAGATAACTGACGTTCCTTTGGGGACTGTAGTTGGGAGAAACGAACTTCTTTTAAGTCCTACATGTCATATCGTTTCGGAGAACCGAAAAAGGGTTTGCAGCAAACGAGTTATTCAAAATATTAGCTGAAAATGTTTGCGAGAAACCAAAAACGGTTCCGCCAACTGTTGTTTCAGTTGCAGCAACATAGTTTTAGTTGCTCCCAACCAAAAACGTTTGCGAGAACTGAAGAACGTTTGCAGTAAACGAGTTATGAAAAATTGCAGTTGAAAAAACGATTGTGAGAAACGAAAAATTGTTCCAACAACTGTTTTTTTGGTTACAGTAACCGAGTTGTAATTAAAACTTATATTTATGGCCCCCATAAGCCCTTTTTGTTTAAATTTCCAACTTTTATGATTTTGGTTTTATTTTAAAAAAAAAGTTGGAACTTTTGTCTATTTTTCACTGTCTACTTACACGTCTGTCTCGCCTTGCGTTCAAATAACAACTAAAAGAGCTGCAAACTACAACTCGTCAATTGTCCATCAAAGATATACTGACAAGGTAGAAGCATTAGAGTGTGTGATCACTTTTATGTGTATGCGTGAGTGTGTATGCCAAAGGAGTGGATAAGACTGTATATAAAGTCGACAGGATGAAATTTCTTCTTCGTAAATTGTGCTCTCATTAGAAAAATGGATAATTTTAGTTATCGCAAATGTTTTTAAAATTTGCGGCAACTGTAATTTTTTACGCGTTTGATGCAAACAAGAACACTTATTTGTTCGAAAAAAAATTAAGAATCTCGTTCAAATCCAGGGCTCAAAATTTTCTTGGGTCACATATATTGCTGCCGAAAAATCAAAATGAAATTTCAAAAGATATGAATATTTTCCCTCGTTTATGGTTTAGCCGCTTTTGGCATCATAAGCTGAAAATTGTGAAAAAAAAGTCAAACATATGAAGCTAAAAATTTCAAACAAATATAATATTATTCATGTAGCTGCCAATAAAATAGTCTAATCCATATAATTTACTTCTTAGCAGGGATTATGTAATTAAACATTTAGATTTGGATGAAACATTCTGCTTGGCTGACTTTAATACCAGCCCACATTGGTCGTCTGTGGTGTATTAAAACCCTGGGTAGTCACATACGTCAGTTATCGCTTTTTCGGAACCTATTTTCGGTAAAATCGAGGAATTGAAACCGGTTAATAACCGTATGATTAACTTCATCTTCCTTGTATTAAAACCACTTTAATAAATGTAAATACACGCTGAAAGATCTATCATGTGTTTGGAGCTTTTCGAAAATATAATATACTTGTGCCCAAACGCATTCTGTTTGCTATTCAATATTACATGTTTGAGACACAATGATTAATGTTGTATAACATATGTGTTTGAGACCCAAATACTCTGTGTTTGTGATACAACTACAGCAGTCTTTGTTCAATATTTATGCAAGATAATAAAAGACTGTCTACATAGTTTGTGATGTTGCTTTAGTTTTGTGTGCATATGTTTCGTATATAATATTATGTGTATGTGAGCTACCAACGTGAGAAACGAGTTTGAGGAAAGAAACTGGAAAGGGCAACAACATGAATCCCTTTGTCTGCCCGAGTTTTTACTGAGAAAATCGGATCGGCGAAACATTTCAGAAATAAGTATTATAAAAAAACACAAGTAATTAATCCACGCTTGGCTTGCATGAACTAGAGTTGTATATAAGTATATTGTTTGTGTATCAACGCATAGTGATAACCAACGCATAGTTGAAACCTTCTGAAAACAAAAACGTGAAATACAACGAACAAAGGAGTACCAAAAGAGCATCAGTTCTCATTTCATAAAAATCGTAATGCATTCAATGTAAGTAAATGTAAAAACGGTAATTTTAAATATTTAAATTTTTTGTATTAATTATTTATAAATGTGGATATAAATTGATAAAATTTATTATAATAAATAAAGAGAGAAAAAATAATTGGTTTCTAAATATTATTATGTTTGGGAAGAAATACGCATATGTTTCCAAGTAAGTATATGGACGCGAATGCTTCCACGTAAGCATATGTATGTTTGTGATGGAGAACGCCTATGTTTCCACGTAAAAGCATACATATTTGTCAGTAAACATTTTAATATTTGCATTTAAACACACCTGAGTTTGTGACTTGCAAACATATAAATGTTTGAAGTGTATTTCAAACATATACATGATTCCTGTAGAATATGTTATGTTATGTTAATTAATTTTAGTACACTTTTTTAATTATAATTATTTCTAAGATATATAGGGAATAATTATCGATATTGATTGCATAAATTATCACATTATTTCGATTTGACTTAGTATAAATGATAAATAGATCGAAATAATAAATTGTCGAAACTGCGTGTTTTTTGAAACAAAAATTTACCTTACACTGATAAAAACTGAAATCTATAAATCACTGATATTTAGATTCTACACCAACTTGCATGCTACGTACATACAAAACTATGTCCATTCAAAGTTTGTTTTCTTTGTTGTTTGCACCTTGTCGCAAATATAGTATACTTGTACCCAAACACATTGTATTTCTTATTCAATATTACACACTTGAGACACAAATGATAAATGTGTTATAATATGTGTTTGTAATGCAAATGTTGATTTGTTTGTTGCAAATTGGTAAAACCAAAAACGTGACCGACAACAGAGGAACAAATAAGCCGCAGATCTTCAATTCGTGTAATCCATGCTTGCACGTTTCCTGCAATATGTTGCTGCGGCGTGCATAAAATGTATTACAGGTGCTTTGCTTTTAAAAGATACCATGGTACCATGCACAAGTTTGCAAGCATTGTTTTCGTGAATGGCTTTTTATATCTTTATTATGACAGACATCAGTGTTTTCAGCAGTTTCCAACAAACAAAACGACATTTGGGGCACAAATACACATTTTATAACCTAGTAATCATTGTGTTCCAAACATGTTATATTGAATAGCCAACACAATATGTTTGGACACAAGTATACTAATGGGTTTTGCAATAGATACTTGACAACTGAGAATTTAATTTGTGAACGCACTATTTCACTGATCATATAACTCTTACTTTCTTTTTCCCAGTAAACTCAACATTTTCATCATGGTAAAGTACACGAACGAACAACGTTCGAAATTCGGAGTCGGTGACCGCAACTTTAAGAGCGTTAACTCCAATTTTCGGTCGTTATTCTCGCCCCAGTAGACAAGCAATAACAAGTACAGTGCAACAATTTGAGTCTACATATTTATTGTGTGATGTTGCCCTGCCAGTGAGATAACAGGTTGGTCGAAGTGACGAAAATATCGCTGCCGTTCAGGCGTCTGAAGCAAAAGATTCAAATCAGTCGATTCCGCGGCGTTCTCAAGAACTGGGCAGCACCAAACCCACTTTATGGCGAATTTTGCGTAAATATATTAGTTTACACCCATACAAGATCAAGCTGATTCAATAATTGAAGACGATGGACCATTTGACGCGACGTACGTTCTTCGATTGGGCTGTGGAGAAGATGCGCCAAGATGATGAATTTCATCGCAAAATCATCTTCAGTGACGAAGCTCATTTCTGGCTCAATGGGTTCGTCAATAAGCAAAATACGCGTTATTGGTTTGGTGAAAATCCACACGGTGTTTCATGAATCACCACTTCATCGTGCGGGTTGCATGCCGACGGCATCATTGGGCAATATTTTTTCGTCGACAATAATGATCGTCACGTTACTGTGAATGGCGATCGTTATCGCGCCATGATTACTGATTATTTTTGGCCCGAATTGGAAAACATACACTTGGATCACATGTGCTTTCAACAGCACGGTGCGACAAACCACACAGCACACGTTACAATCGATTAATTGAAGAGGAAGTTAGGTGAAAGTGTTATCTCAACAAATGGACAAGTCAATTGGCCGCCTCGTTCGTGCGATTTAACGCCATCAATCATTGGTTTATGCCAACAAGGCGACGACGTTGGCCCACGTTACGGCCGAAATGTGTGATCGAGTCATCGAAAATTGGGTCCAACGAATCAACCGCTGCCGGCGTGCCCGCAGCCTGTTGGAAAACCCTTTATATATGTGACAAGCTACAAAAGCGACAAAATTTTCAGCGTGCCTAACCTAAAATTCAAAATGTGCCTTCGATGAAAGTATATACAGGAGTTATTTTACAGATAGCATTATACAGTTTATTCGATCTATCTGTTCTTTTATTGGATCTATCCAAATAGACGAATTCACCGTTGAGTAAATTTTCCTTTGGGCGTATTGTACTTTTGGATTTTGAATACTGCCTATTCTTTAAAGCATTTCTGCTTACATACTCCTTGTGGTGGAATTCGATCCGGAGCTTATTTCTAAGTCGGAGTTGGCAGATATGTCTCCGGTTTCCAGTGGACAAATTATATCGTGAAACAGGCGGCAAAGCCTTTTGTGTCTGTCTGATGGGTTCAGTAAAAATAGAGAGAAATTTGGAAGTCTTTAGATTTTTGTTCTAACATTTGTCGTGCAAGAATTCTTTGAGCGGAAAAAACGCGGCTAATCGACTTGAAATATCCGGTGAAACCGTCTCATAGAAAATGTAAATTTTTTAAAATCGACGTTCTGTCAACCTACCGAAATTCGGTTTGCCGTTTAACCGTTTTGGGTTTTGAATGCCTAGACGTCTTCTAAGAATAATATAGAGAGTTGTGTCACTTTAATTTTTCTAGTTTGAATTCACTTGATCAACATTTTGCGTTTTATATGATTTTACTTTTTTTCTCTATAAGTCACACTGTGCCATTGCATATAGACACTATCATTTCCTTCTCATTCAAATGATACACATATGTATATTTAGAACACACACACACTCACAGGAATTCAAAAATACTCACTCTTTTATATCCTTATCACTTCCAATATTTTTATGTATGATACTTTTTTTTTTGTAATGGCTTTAATACTTTTTGAAAATAAATCGTTAAATAAACAAAATATCGAGTGGAGTCTAGATATAAACAAACAACTGAATAAATGGTATTGAAAATAAACATTTACAAAAAAATACCAAAATTTTATTGTTATTCTTTATTTCAATACATCTACATAGGAGATGAGAGTGAAAATGGTATTGGTAGAAGGACGAAATGGAATTGCATTTATTTCGTCGAGTACGAGTGATACATGCGACGTAACCCCTGGCTCAGGTGCACTTTACAAAGTCATATGGCGCAATTTTCATTTTCATTTCAGTTATGAGTCCTGTTTTTCATTCCTATCATCCAGCCAATAAGGGTGATCATTTTTTATATGTGAATTCTTGGACGGTTTATGGTACAGTATGCATTTATTGCCATCGTTGATTGGTTTAGTTTGCGTTATCGTCTTCCGTGGGATGGTGGAGTACAAATGGTACCGTCATTCATTCACTCCGCCTGACATGTGTTCTAAAGTCCACAGGAATTATGTTTTGCGAAACAGTATTATTGTCAATATTTAGCTTTATTTACATAACATTTAGTTTTAATATTCTTAACGATTATTTTATGGTGATAAATGTCACATTTTCCCTGATATCACATCAGATGGTGACACAAACACCGTTCTCTAGTGGTGGGTGCTTTAATAGGAAAATAATAACTAGATGTGTATTGAAAAGTAACTGATTAATGATGGGTACAGCAGGTATTAAATATAAATAAAAGTTCGTTTCATCTGAACTTTGTACCAATCGTTTGAGATTGTTTAGAGAGAAAGAAAATAAAAAAGTGATTAATATTCATTGGAGGTTGTTAAGCTAATGTGGTTTTAATTTATTTGAGGCCTCCAATATGATCGAAGTTCGCCAGTCATTTAAAATGGTGGGTCATATAAAAGATGCACTTAAAAAGTTTTTATATTTCAAACTTCATAACTCTCTGGACGCATCAACTGTAAATAGATCATTATGTTCTTACACTTTCGATTAGGATGCCACTTATCGAATTATTACCGTGAGTAGTCAAAGATTTGAGGATGTTGTATCATACAATTACGATAGGTTAAGTTTGGTTGGGAAATAAGATTCGAAGCATTTGTGCCTCGTTAGAATTCCCGTTTCTGAGCCTATAGTTTAGGTGGTGTGAATGCCTGTTTTGCTTTCTTCGGGATCCCAGGAGAAAACTAAGAGATTTTCAATCCGTTCCCCTGAGGTTCTCCAAAAAATATGTGTATTGTATCAACTAAAATCTAAAGCTGAAAAAGTGAAGCAATTGCAGTCAGAATGTTCCACATAGGCCACACATGAGTCGGCTCAGTTCGAGTTTATCAAGCTTTCCAGCCCTTTAAACTTATACCCATACGGGTCCCAACAGTATTTTACCGACCAAATCCTTTCTGATGAGTTCCATAAACGTATATGGGTTATTCTTGCTGACTGTTGGCGTGCAGCCTTTATGATCTGGAAAAGTTTGCCATTTTCCGTATTCACAGTTCGACGGATGGTTCCCATCTGAACAAATTCATTTTCTCTTTCATTTCCCACGGTGCCGCCGTTCGTAGGAGTCCAGAAGATCCCAAGTTTATCTCTCCTCCTTACACTAGGGTACCGTAATCGTTGCAATGATATCGCATTGATAGCCACTTGGTTATCTGCATATATCTTCAAATTTATGTGCCCACATTCACCGTATAGTCACCTTGCACATTCCATGATCTGCTTAACCTATGAATAAAATATAGTACTCTGGTCAGACAGGCGACAGTACCGTTCCGTATTTTGATCCTCGATTTGGTCCATTCCTCCATCCTAGTATTCCACACAAAAAAAAAATAATACACGACTCAAACACGGAATTTGTCAGCTGAATTACTTTTATATTTGGATTTTAGCTAGTGACGAAAATTGTTCACCCAAGTTCACAAACTATTGGTCGGTATTTGAATATCTTTCAATTAAATTTACAATCAGCTTGAGTATAAAATTAGTCAATTCTATATAATATTTTCGATTAAATATTTACTTGTGTTTAGTAATAAATTAAACAAGAAATAATTTTTTTTCAATTATGTACGTTATTAACTGGAATACTAAGGTAAACAACATTGATTCTTTATATAACTTACATGCGTAATCAACTTGAGTACGAGATTAATCAATATCAAAAAATGGTTTCCCATCCCATGAAGGAATTGGGGAGAGCTTCTCACAAACAGTGAGCTGTGAGCTTTCTAGTTTTATACTCACTGATTGGGATCTACAGTTTTTACACCGATTCCGAACGGTATTTGGAGAAGTTTTTGTATGGCTAAATACTCGACAGTGTCGCCGTCTCTATGCGAGCCACCGAACAAATTTAAGGTGGTCAGAACAGGGATTGAACCCAGGCTCTCATGTACAAGAGGCAGACTCACTAACGATTGCACCACCGACGATGAACATATTATATATATTTTCAAGTACATGCCTAATTAACATGAATATGATGTTAAATACTATTTAATATTTGCTTCGCTATTACAATGCTCACAAAGCTATTTTAGCTAGTTGTAACGCCACGAAAACATTTCATCCGCACACTGAATACAATCATAACGAAAAATACGATAATAAAATGGACCAGTATATACGACACCCGTGAATAAAACATTTATACGAATACGAGGGTGGATCAATTAGTCCGTGTCTTTTTGAATGAAACACAGATTTTTTTGGGGGAAAAAGAACTATTTTTCAACATAATCTCCTTTTAGCTCAATACATTTAGTCCAACGTATCTCCAATTTTTGTATAGCTTCCAAAAAATACGATTTTCGAAGGCATTTGTTTGATCAATAATTCCATCGTTTAGGTTTAGAAAAACGAAATAGTCACTGGGGGCGAAATCCGGAGAATATGGCGGATGAGGTACAAGTTCGTAGCCCAATTCTTCGAATTTTGCCATTGAGACTACACACGTGTGCACCCGTACGTTATGGATTGAGAGCAAACGCGGCACCCATCTTGCAGACAGCTTTCTTAAACCCAACAGATCATTTAAAATCGAAACCACACTACTATATGAAATGCCTATGGCATCAGCCATCTCGCGTACTTTTACTCTCCAATCGGCCAACACCATATCGTGGACTTTTTCGACATTTTCTGGTGTATTGACCTCAATTGGCCGTCTAGAACGTTCAGCGTCATTTGTTCTTGTGCGATCACAACGAAAGTCAGTAAACCACTTGTTTACCATTGAAATCGATGGTGCAGAGTTCCCGTAGTATTCATCAAGCATTTCATTGGTTTGATTGACGGTTTTTTCGAAAAAAATAATAGTGGTATTCATGCAAACAAGAAAACCTAGAACTTTTGCTCAGCGCAAGTTTGCCCAGAAGCGTTTCACGAGGCACCAAATAAAGTTGCTCAGTGTATCTATGCAGCAATTGTAAAAAAAGGCTGGTAAAGTAAATAAACAACAAAGTAAAATTAAAAGTATATGCTTTACCTATTCCATTACTTTATTTTTTTCACATAAATCAAAAACCCTGTTTGTTTTCAATACAAACATATTGGCATTGAAATGTCAAAAGTTTTCACGTTTCTTTTTCCAGGTTTGCTCAGCAAATTCGCCTCGAAAACTTTCCACATTTGTGCATGTCGCTTTGTATGGGAAATTTGTTTGTTTTGACGTTTGCTGTCGAAGTTTACGATGTTTTCGAGTTTACGAGGTTCTTTCGAGCTTTCATGAGGACCACTCATGTTTAATTAGCACTCGAAATTAATTTTTTTTTCATTTAAAAAAAAAAATGCATGAAGTTCTATATTTTGAACAGCTGTTAAACGCAAAGTAAATGTCGGAACTTGCTCAAAATTTGACAGTAGCCTACTAACAGGTGGTACTTGATGGGAGCAGTGTTGCATTTCATATAACTACGAGGGAAATTCGAATAGTCACGGACTTATTAATCCGCGCCTCGTACTTACCAAACTTGTCCACAAATAGTACACACGTACAAACTAGCCACCTCTATTGAATGACTGACGATCGCAATATTGGTTTGCTGCAGAATATGAGTTCCGATGTGGTTGTGGTAGTCATTGTAGTAGATGTAGTAGTCATTGGGTCAATAGTCAACTCTGGTTCTATGTAATGATCGGTTATCACTTCAAGACAAAGTGCATTGCCAAGTTCATACCCGATCCTAATAGTTATTTTCAGACCTATATGAAGGCTTGACTCTTCGGGAGTACTGCACATTTGTTACTACCACGCTTTTACCCCAGTACTGTACCCTGGATAGTCTTTACCTTGGTTATTACGAACAGGGTGCTTCTGGTGGGCATTGCATCTTTGATATTAAGAAGGCTTTACTTTTCGTGGGTACTGCACCTTTGTTTTTACCACAGCTTAACGCCTCGTGGGTACTGCACCCTGGTTATTACCACGGCTTTACCCCTCGTTTGCACTGTATATTTTTTATTACAAAGGCTTTATTCTTCGGCTTCATTCTTTATTCCCAGCTTCATTACCTTTGTTATTATAGTCTATTACCACCGACATCAAACCGGGACCATATATCGGCCCAAAACCAGTAACCGGAATACCGGTAATTCCCGTCTCAATAACACCGAACGCTGCACCCGTACCGATGAGTAATATTAACAAGAGTTTGCAGCAGCTGTTTTGTATATAAATGTACTCCGGAAGATTTATGAGCCTCTATTGCACAACGGCGAGTATCGGCGACGCATGAACCATGAGCTGTATGAGCTTTATCCCGACATCGAGCGGATCAAAATAACGCGATTGCGCTGGGTAGGCCACGTCAGTAGAGTGGATGAAGACAAACCAGCCCGAAGCTTTTTCGAAACCGAACTCGAAGGAAGGCGAAAAATAGGAAGACCAAGACTCCGCTGGAGGGATCAAGTTGACAAATCCCTGGGTACACTTGTTATTACCAACAGGAGAGATAATGCAAAAGATCGAACTGGTTGGCGAAATACGTTATCTTCGTTTTGCAAGGTACATGACCCCCCGGTGTTTGTTCGAGACCGTATAAGTAAGTAAGTAAGTAAGTTTGGTGTACTAACTAGTACACTAACAAAGTTCGTGAAATACTTGGAAAATATTAAAGAATGCGAGAAATCACTAATTTCAACACTTTGAATATTAATTGGAATCTCCAACAGTTCATTATAATTGGATTTCTTTCAATGAATATACCTTTTCGTAATCGATTTGATTGGCAAAATTTACTCCCAGTTGATGTGTTTTGTACTTTTGGGTTGACACGCGGCTGCAAAAGTATGAAAAAACGCATAACGCAACCCAGTTACCTTTCACCGATTCTACCCTGAAAGCATTTTCTTCAAGTAATAACTTGATCAGCTGTCTCATCGGTGCCCCTTGGATAAACGACGACACTCACTGACTAACCGATTTTACACTGTTGGCCAACTTTATAGTCTTTCAAAGGAAGCATGGTTCCTCATTAGCGGTTATCTTCCGTTATTTAGGCATCTGATGTAAAACTTATTACGGAGTTCATAATGTGCTTTTCTGAATGGCCTGTTTTTCCAAAAAAAAACATCCTCTTTCATTTAGAAAAATGCTTCCGACGTTGCAAGCCTATACCATAAACTTCTCATATTTTAACACATAAACAAAACCAATAACACCATCCTAGAACTCAACCGGAGAATTGTGCTTACAAATAGATACAAATAGCACTTCAAAAATAACAACCTGTCTCGGGAAACAAAGTTGCAACAGTATAAGATTCTCATACAACCTGTCTTGCTTTATGGCGCAGAATCCTGTATCAAATCGCAAGCTGCAGAAACATCACTGGGACTGTTCGAGGGAAAGTTGATCCGAAAAATATAATATGTATCCCGACACCCAATCTGTATCCCGAGCTGTATAATCTGTATCCCGACCCCGACGTAGTAAAAAGAAATGCTGACGGTGGACAATGGTAGTGTGCACGGTTCTTGTATATAAGATCATGTGATCGATCCCTGCTATGACCACTTTACATTTCTTTTGACGACGGTCACCTCGCTAGTGACGGCGACACAATCGAGTACTTAGCTATGAAAAATCTGCTCAAAATACCGTTCGAATCCAGTGTAAAACTGGAGGTCCCAATCAGTGAGTAGAAAACTAGAGAGCGCAAAGTTCATTGTTTGTGAGAAGCTCTCCCCAATCCCATCATGGGATGGAATGGGAAACCATTTTTTTTATCGACGTAGTTACTCGCATTAAAATAACTAGTTCGTTTGCCATGTCAGTGGAATGGATCAGAAAAAACCAGTACAAAAGGTATTCGAAGACGTACTGGAAGGACATTGAAAACTAAGGCGACGAAGGCTTCGCTGGAAAGACCAGTTGGAATATTTCCTGCAATAGCTTGGTGTTACCAACTGGAGGAGAAAAGCTGAATATTGAGCCGATTGCAGAAACATGTTATCCTCATTTTGTAAGGCCCTTGACACCTTTGGCTTATTTGAGGCCACCTAAGTAAATAAGTAAAGTAATAAAACCATATTATACCAAAAGAAATTGAATTAAGTTCCTATTATTTAGTTTTTAAAAAGATACTTGTATTTGGACTACCCTACCCTGGTATTTGGACTATAAGGGTCTGTTATCAACAGCGGCGAATATCGAATTCGACTGGCAGACTGGCATCGATGTAGTTCAGCGAATCAAAATATATCTATAGCATTGATTAGGTCTTGCCTAGTGCTGGGACGATTAATCATTTGATGCATTATAATCGATTTTTTTCTTTCAATTAACGATTTAATTGTATCGAAAAATGGGTTTCGATTAATCGAAACGTTAATCGATTAGTTGCTAAAATAATCGAAAGAAAACGTAATAGCAAAATATTGACATCTCTAATATCATTACATTTTTCGCGGAAAAAAGAGCTTGCTACGGACGCTTTCTAACAATTTCTAATTTTTCTAACAAAATTATAGCTCCAACTCAAAGCAAAGGGTAGAAATTTTATTCCAAAATTAACGACAAGGAAGTGCAGTGCCGGTTGTGTGAGAAAAGAATAAAATGGTGCAAGAATACTACGAACATGCTTCAGCACACTAGGCTAAAACACCCAAAAGATGCTGAATCCCTCAAAGTAAGTGCCTCAGCTTCAATTACAATTAAATTCATTTAAAATGTTAATTGTTGAATATTAGGCACCAATAGTATGCAATGAAGACTCTGAGGGTGATGAAGAAAGCAAAGAAGTCACAAGCACAAGCCAAAAAGCAAAATCAGTGCAGAACAGTCAGCCCAAATGCATCCAGCCCAATATTCAAGCTGCTTTTTCAAACGCAATCAGTTACGAATCAGGTGGCTCCAAGCACCACAAATTAACCAAATCAATTGTTGAAATGATTGTGATGGATAATTTGCCATTTTCACACGTAGAAGGTAATAATATATTGTAAAATATTCTTGTTGTTATAGTGTCACGAATATAAAATATTAATTTAGGGCAGGGGTTTTTGAAACTAATGAAGGAGCAGCATCCCCTCTATAAAGTTCCAACAAGGAAAACTATTAAAGATCAAATGGAAAAAATTTATGAAGAGGTGATGAAGAACTTTAGAAGAATGGTGTGCCAAATGTCAAACATATGTTTGACTACGGACATATGGACGGACATCAATATGAATAGCATGCTTGGTATAACCCTTCATGGCTTGTTCGAAAACAAGCAAATCAATGCCACAATTGGCGTGTTTAAATTAACGCAAGCTCACACAGCTGACCATATCGCTAAAGTGCTTATGGATTCATTGGCCCAGTTTTCTGTAACCAACGATCAGGTTATGGCAGTGGTGACGGATATTGGTGCAAACATGGTTAAAGCTGTTCATCAAAGTGTCGGAAAATCCCACCACATTCCGTGCTTCGCGCACACACTAAATTTAGTGTGCATGAGTTCCTTGAACATTCCAGAAGCTTCCGATTTGATTGCCAAATGCAGAAATATTGTAGTTTGGATGAGACGCCATGTAAAAGCAAACGATCATCCACAACAGCTACAATCTTCTGCTGGCGTCCCAGAGGGACAAATGTTAAAGGTGATCTTAGACGTCAAAACAAGGTGGAATTCGACGTTTTACATGCTTGAGCGCTTCATCAAGCTAATCTCATACATCGGCCAAGTGCTATTAAACTTTTCAGATGCACCCCAAATGATATCAACCAAAGACAAGGATGACATGGTCGAAATCATAGCCTTGCTTAAGCCTTTGGAAGCGATGACCACTCAAATAAGTGGTGAGAAGTATGCGACTTTGAGCCTATTCATTCCGATTGCTCATTGTGGACGACAGCAAATATTAAAGGTGGTTTGCAAGTCACCTATGGCAACCAAGCTAAAAGCAACTATTTTGACCCAGTTCGATCGGCGATTTGGAGTAATGGAGCATTCATATTTCTTTGCGGCATCAACTTTGCTGGGTCCACGTTTTAAAAAGATTCACTTTCAAGATCCCATGGCCTTGGCTACAGTTATGAGGAACATCAGAAGCGAAATGGTGCAACTTTCTCAAAGTGATGAAAGTCTAGGAAGCATGAGTGTGGGATCCGCTACTGGCGAGGTTGAATTTGATTTATGGGCCCACCACAAGTCGCTGGCTCACAAACGTCGAAAAAAACACAACGACGGAATCCAAATTCAGGACGAACTTAGCTTTTTTTTGAACACTCCCGTTTTGGAGCTGAAGCGCGACGTCATCAATGCCTGGGAGGAAATGAGAACGGTGTACCCTAAGCTTTATATAATATCTCGTCGCTACTGTTATCTTTTAGGTACTTCGGTACCAGCAGAGCGCCTCTTTTCAAAGGCAGGTGCTACTGCCACTGAAAAAAGGAACAGGCTGACGACCTCGCGCCTGTCAAAACTATTGTTCCTAAACTCTGTAATGAACAAATAAAATAAAAATTAATATTTTTTTTTCAATTGATATGTACTTTCATTTATTAATTCTCTGTTATTGTTATTACAAGGCATTTGCATTACAATTCACATATCAACATACCACAAAATTGCACGGTTTAGTTAAAATATTAAAAAAATCATTTGATTATTCGATTATTTTCATTTTCCTTCGATTAATTGCAATTAATAATCGCTCGGTTTCAATTAATCATTTGATTCATTAATCGATTAATGAATTTTTTTCCCATCACTAGTCTTGCCAACACAATAATAAAGGTGATGCATTTTTAGGTTATACATTTTTGTTTATTTATAATAATTAAAATAATTTATTTTTTTTAATAATCATTAAAAAATTAACAAATTGATTTAATACTAAGTTTAAACCGCCAGGTTCGACATATTGTGCATATATTTTGAGATTAAAAATGTTTAATTTCTTTACCCCATTTTATGCCTTAAATTTAAACCGAAGCATTTTAAGCGACCAAATACATTGCTTTTCTATATAGAAATAATTTCTGATCTTACTTTAAATGCCACATTTATATGTAATTACAATGTGGTAAATAAGGACTATATAAATACAATACATACTACATAGATATGTACAATTATGGGAAATTTATGTACAACACGAAATGCAAAAAGGCCAAAAAAATGGGGGCAGAACAAGAAGAGAACATCGAACAGCGAAACCACGGCCACATTGTGATTACACAAGTTCGACAGTTTGTATACATAACAGCAACAATATCCGCAGCAATGGCAATGCCAACAGCAACAACACCAACATCATTGGCAACAGCAACAACATAAAATACGACCAATTTCAATTTAATTCATAACGATTTATGTACAACATTTACAACAACAAACAAATAATAAATTAACAATAAGGATTAAATAACATACAAATACATACGACAATACGAACAACAGCGTAAATGTATACATGCACACAACAGTGTACGATTGATATGTACATACATTCTTACATATCCGTATGCACGCACGTATTCATTCGCTTACGCACGCACGCTTACACGAAGTGACACCAACAGACTTACTACGCACACACACGCACTTCAGCTATTTCCCCACATATGGCCAGAGATGAAATCCAAGAACAATGAGAAAAATCGAAGCTGTCATACATATTATTAAAAGGATATTTGTAATTGTATATATATGTGTATGTAGATGTGTGAAAATGGGAGTAAGAAAGCTTTGAAGGAATGGGGTTGGTGAGATTAATTGGGTAGTAATTTGATATAGCCTTTTTCCCGACCTGCAAATATCGTACGTATTCCGTAGTCAAGGCAAAAATGTTTCTTGAAGACATAAGTTCATAGGATAAACGCCACAAAGGTATTATTTAAAGAGTTACCGCAGAACTTTTGCAACTATGAATCAGCTTTTATAAACACATTTAAAAATACTACAATTTATAAGTTTAACTTCCATTTTCGCTTTAACCTGTTAAGTTTACAATTTTTTAATGTCTGTCCAGCATGAAATTGTACCCTCCGCTTTTCCAGTTCTTATTTAACTTCTTACCGTTCAAGAGTCAATGCTAAGAAGCTATGTTAGATTGGGTTGGGTTTAGAGTGTCCAAACAGAAACGGCATTTTTTAGAAACCGGTTTTCGGTTTGTTGGAAAAATCAATTTTTCAACGAACAGGTTTTCGGTTTATTCGAAAAATCTATTTTTCATGAAACCGGTTATCGGTTTTTTTTAGCAAAAACCGGTGGAACGGTTTTCGAAGTTTTCTCTAATTACGGAGAATTTTTCTCTCGAAAACTCTCAGGTGTTTTTCTTCCGCTTGGAATATGACCCAAGTTTCGAAGCCATATGTCAAGACAGGTAAAATGAGACTCTGATAAGGCTTGACTTTTGTCCGTCGAGAGAGGGCTTTGTTCCTAAACTACTTGCTGAGACCAAAATGGCATCTACTTGTAAGCACAATTCTCCTATCTATCTCCAGGCTGACGTTGTTCACGGCGGATCCAAGGTAGACAAATTCATCTACCACTTCAAAATTAAATCGGTTGTCAACGTTAAAGTGCGGACGAGAGGTTTCTCTAGTCGTTGACACCATCAATTTTGTCTTGCCCTCATTAACAGCAAGACCCACCTTCGCTGATTCCTTTTCGATTCTTAAAAATACTGCAGTAACCTCTCGCAAATTTCGCCCAATGATGTCTATGTCGTCAGCCTACGCCAGCTACATATGGCTATTAGTATTAATAGTCTTGTGGGTATTTACTGCAGCCTTTCTCATTATTATCTCCATTAAGGTGTTGAAGAGATTGTACGGAAGTGTGTCGCCTTGCCTAAGTACTCGCTTGGTACAGAATGGTTTAGTGAGGTCTTTCCCCACTTTCACTGCTGATTTGGCGTTGGTTAGCGGCATTCTACAGAGGCGGATCAGTTTTGCCGGAATACCAAGTTCAGACATAGCTTCGCACAGTTTTTCCAGTATGGGGCTATCGAAAGCAGCTTTGTAATCGACAAAAAGATGGTATGTACCGATTTGCATTTCGTGGGTCTTTTCCAGAATTTGGCGTAGCGTGAATATTTGGTCAGTCGTGGACTTGCCTGGTATAAAACCACACTGATATGGTCCAATCAGGTTTTCAATAATTGGCTTTAGTCTTTCACATAATACGCTCGACAAGACCTTCTACGCGATGGATAAAAGACTGATACCGCGATAGTTGGAACATACACACGGGTCACCTTTTTTGAATACAGGACATACTTCACGGAGACTCCAATCGTCGGGCATAGATTCCCCGAGCCATATGCCCCATATAAGTCGATGCATGTGGGCTAGCAATCCTTCGCCACCTGCCTTAAAATGTTGAGCGGGTAGATCTACCACTGCAATTACCTCCTGATCTTCAGTGGAAGAATCTGAGTGGAGTAGTGCTGAAAAGTGGTCCCTCCACATTTTGAGCACACACTGCTTCTCAGTCACCAGATTCCCATTCTCGTCCTTGCAGGAGGGCAGCCCATTATTAGTCCCGTTATTCAATCTTCTTACCCTATGGAAAAACTTTCGGGATTCACAATTCATCCTGCATATTTCGGTTGTTGGTTTTCTTGCCTTCTCAGCTTCTTGTACCGCTCACTGGCAGCATGCGTTGTAACTGACTGTCGATAGGACATTGATATCTCCGGTAGTTGTAGCTTGTCAATATCCAGCTTTTTCTCTGTTCGGCTTCGTACGTTTTTCGCCCTGCTCAGTCTTGTGCGAACTTTTGCAGCCAGTAGGTAATGATCCGAGTCGATATTGGCACCTCGAATCACACGTACATCCATTATACTAGAAGAGTGCCTGCCATCTATTACCAAGTGATCAATCTGGTTCTTCGTCCGCTGATGAGGAGATATCCAGATCGCCTTATGTATGTCCTTATGCTGGAATCGTGAGCTACTGACTACCATGTTCTTTGCAGCGGCGAAGTCTATCAGTCTTATTCCATTATCGGAGACTGTAATTACCGATGGTTGGTCGAAAGACACTTTCCTTTCCTAATTTGGCATTCAAATCGCCTAGAATTATCTCAATGTCGCGGTCAGCCGCTCATAAAAACCGCTCAGATAGCTCATTCTTATCGCCTTAGCACATACAGCACACATACAATACACTTATTTGTGTTTAAAACTCAAAGCTGCACAACTCTATTTATATATGGCAGTCGGTGGTGCAATGGTTAGTGTGCGCGGCTCTTGTGCATAAGAACGTGGGTTCGCGCCCTGCTCTGACCAACTCACATTTCTTTCAACAACGAACACCTTGTTTAATAATGACGACACCATCGAGTACATAGCAATGAAAAAGCTTCTCAAATATCGTTCGGAACCGGTGTAAAACTAAAAGGCGGACGGGTCTCTGGAAGTGAGAAGCTGTCTCGAAACCCGTTTTTTTAATTAAGCCGCTTTTTAAATATAATATGACAGTTACGATTTACTTTTAAATAAAAAATTTATATCACACATATTCCAATTTGGAATGCGTGTTTAATATATAATTCAAAAGGTTTTTTCAAATTCATATCAAACTGATTTATATTCGAAAATCATATTCAAATTTAAAAAAAATTAAAATAAAAATTATTTATAAAATAATTCTATTTTTGAAATTTTGAAAAAAAAATATTTTAAAAGTTTACATAATTCTTATTCAAGTCATAAAATCATTTTGAAATTTGTATGAAAAATTTATTGGGAAATGTAATTTAGTAATTCAGTGCATCCGGAAAAAATTACGGTTTGGTGCGGTTTATGGGCCGGCGGATAATATGGACTTGGAGGACATGTGGTTCCAACAGGACGGCGCCACAAGCCACATAGCGAATGGCACAATCAATTTATTGGAAACCAAGTTTGGTGAACGTGTTATCGCACGAAATGGCCCATTCGATTGGCCGCCTCGGTCGTGCGATTTGACGCCGTTAGATTATTTCCTGTGGGGCTACGTCAAGTCTATGGTCTATGCCAACAAACTAGCGACGATTGATGAACTTCGTACGAATATCGAACGTGAAATTGCAGCAGTATCGGCCGATTTATGCTCGAAAACCGTCGAAAATTGGGTTCAGCGTCTGGATTTTGCAAGCGTGCCCATAGTGGCCATGCAAAATAAATCGAGTTCCATACATAATGGCATCCAACGGACTTTCACAGGAGGAAAGAATTTCATTGGTATCTAAAACCGGTTTAGTTTTATTTAAAAAAAACTTTTGTACTGGCCTTATTGAAAAACCCGTTAGTTGCCGTAAGGTCTTGAAGAAGAGCTTGTCAGTTTCTATAGGCATGTCCACATGTTCTAGGTCACCTGGAGCATGTAAAATAGTCCACATCCTAACAAGTTCATCTGCTTCACAGTTACCTGGTCTGCCCCTGCAGCCCGGCACCCCATTTAAAGTGAATATTAGACTGTTCAAAATTTTCATTTCTAAATCTACGACAGTCGGGGCACTTCTCGAACTCAGGAAGATGGATTCTAGGGAATTGATCGCAGCTTTACTATCAGAAAAGATATTGATTCCCACTTTAGTCAGAAAATTACTGCCCAGCCATTCCGCTACGTCGCTAGTAGCTAAGATTTCTGCCTCGTAGACTCTATAGTCTTTTCGCAATGAATATCCCTTGGCCTTTAGAAAAGACAGGAAAGCTTAATTTATTGTCAAGTTTCGAAACATCTAAAAGTTTACGAATTTCTTATGACCAGTGATGCGACCATTGAACTCTGATCTATCAAGTATAAGAGTTTGGTACTTTTTGTCAAAGAGTGCATCGGCCACAGTTAAATCGACAATGCAATAGAAAGACACTGTGTCCGTAGTCATTTTCTGACCAGAGATTCCTAAATCTAACACCAGCCATGGCATGGTGCCATTCGATGAACTTTATTGTGTATCGCGCAGTGGGTGAATTTCGGTAGTGCCGCCCACTACCTCTCAATTGACCATAAACGTAATCGTATGACAACTTCAAAGGATTGTTTGCAGTTGTTTAATTGGGCTACGAATTGGTACCTCATATGCCATATTATCCGAATTTGGCCCCCAGTGACTATTTCCTATTTCCAAACCGAAAGAAATAGCTCGGTGGAAAGAGATTTAGCTCCAACGATGAAATTATTGATCAAACAAATGCCTATTTTATGGACCTCGACAAATCCTATTTTTTGGAAGGTATACATAAATTGGAGAAACGTTGGGCTAAGTGAATTGAGCTAAATGGAGGTTCTGTTGAAAAATGGTTTTCTTTTGCAACAAAAATGTGTTTCATTCAAAAAGTCACGGACTTATTGATCCGCCCTCGTATTAAGGCCTGCGTGAGGCGTCCGGTGTAGAGGTCTCTGAGCCAGGGCGCCAGTCTGTAAGCCACTGCCTGTAGCTCCGCCGGCGAAACGGTGTCCGGTCCTAGCGATTTGAAAGGATTGAAGTTTGTAAAGCCCAAAGAACTCTTTATTGGGTTTCACTCTCACTGACAACAACCTAAGACCGTACTTCAACAGAATCTCCAACTGGAGTATCTAGTTCATCCTTAGAATTGCCTGGGAATTTGTGGCAGTGATTTCTCACTTTGCGCCGTCCACGGTCCGTAAATTTTTCTAATGTACCAAATATTAAATGGAGTTACGGCCAAAATGTTCCTTAGCCTGTTTAACTTTTAACGTCGGTTGAAGTTTCAACATCGCAGCACAAATCCATCCAAAATTTTGTTTTACCTGTCCTCAACATGCTTGACGTCTTCTTTATATTTATTAAAGTTCTGTTGTACCTTGTGGACTTTGCCCTATAAAACATCTTCCTTCAGCACTTTCGCAATATAATCAGAAGTGGCGGCCACCATTGTGACCTGCATTAGAACGTCAGTTCTATCTGTAGCCGTGACTTAGGGATTAATTTCTTATAAAAGCGCTACTCACCGCATTTCCGTTCGGGATCTTCAAAAAATATATAGTAAAATTTGCTGACACGGCATTTTTCGTTCTGTCTACAATATAATTTTCAGGATGAGCTGGTGAACAATAGCCCTTATTACGGTCGTCGTCGTCAACGTCGGTGATGTTATTATGTCAACATAGCTTCGTTTCAACATCATCGACACATCAACGCTATTTTGGTGTTCTTTAACTATCTTGAGATGACGTCGACTGTTTATCGATAACTTATTAAAAACATAAACAAAGCTCTCAGTTTTAGTGAATGAAAGCAGGAAGAATAACTGTTTTCGATTTGTACTTCAATTGAATTTTGTAATATGGCGGAAGTTATTAAAATAACTACCAAGCTGGTCATTTGTGCAAAACTATGGACTCCGATTCAAAGTTAGACGAGCCCTCGATGGACGCACATGTAGCCTTTCCTGATACAAGAGCTGAATGTGTTGAGAGAAAAATTACGAAATTATGATTTAGAAATGATCTCAGCCAATTCACCATGCAACATCAATTGCTGACCTTTGAGCGCTCATAACAGGTGCAACTACTACTACTAGTTCGCACTTGACCCACTTAAGTGACTTAACCCTCTGCGACTGACGTTGTAGTGTGACAGACACCAAGAAACATACATACGCGTTTTGTACCGTTATTTTACAAACATCGACTCTCGCGTTGTTAGTACCTTCCTATTACGTACTCAGACGTGCATTAGTGTATTCGAAGCGATCGAGGCGAGCGCACACGTCGCTGTGGGAGAAGGAGTGTCTACAAGTCAACCACGTCAGTGTTAAGGTATATATATGAGAATCAACCACCTCAGTGTATTTGTTATACTTATGTAGTGTCTCCTAAACAACACGTCAGTAAAATTGTTTCGCTTTGTTCGATTTTTCAGATGGGTAATCAAGGGTCTAGCTGTTCTAAGAGGACGTCGTCTGGAACTTTTAATAGCCGCGACGAGCAGATACAACAGTGGTTGGAAGAAGAAAGCGAGGACGAGTTCAGCGATCTTGATGATGAAGGCAACGACCCAAATTTTCAGCCAGAAAATCAAGTCTTAGAAGTTGACGAAGTTTCAAATGACGCATTGGAACAAGAATTATGTGTCACAAATCAAGAATCCGGCCCGGAGCTACAACCCACCACTGAAAAAGTGCGTCAAGAAACTTCAAGCAAATCACCTGAATATTACAAAGCCAAAAATGGATTTATGTGGTATAAAAAAGAGAGTCCAAGAACATCAAGAACTGCTGCACACAACAGTGAAAGATTACCTGGCCGTCCACATACTCCTAATTTTAAAGGCTATTTGGCGCTTTGTTTGAAGCTTTTTGACATATCTATGTTGGAATGTTTGGTGCGATTTACAAATCAAAAACTCAGTACATACAGAGCACAATTCAAAAATAGTGCAAAAGTAGAACTTATGGATACATGTGTCACAGAAATGAAGGCGTTCACTGGTTTAATGTAATATACATACTTCGGTATTTAAGTGCAATGACGCAGATCTTCGAATAATATTTGCCACCGACGGTACTGGTCATGAAATATTCCGCTGCGTGATGTCCAAATTCCGTTTTTCGTGTTTGATTAACTGCCTCAGATTTGATGATTCGACTACACGACAGGAACGCCTGAAAGAAGATCCACTTGCTCCAATATCTGATATGTTCAACAAGTTCATCTCAAACAGTCAATCTCAATATGTCCCCGGACCATACCTCTGCATCGATGAAATGTTGCTGCCGCTTAGAGGTCGCTGCAGGTTTATCATTTACATGCCTCAGAAACCAGCCAAATATGGTATTAAAATAATGTTGTAAGCTGATGCTCGAACATACTATATTTACAACGCCTACATTTATTATGGGAAAAATTCTGACGGCATGGACATGACTGAACAAGAAAGAAAATTGTCAGTACCAACTCAGTCTGTTTTGAGACTTGTAAAAGTGGTCGAAAACTCAAATCGAAATATCACGGCTGACAATTGGTTTAGCTCTATCCCACTTATGGAAATGTTGCTGAAAAAGGGGCTTACCTACTTAGGTACACTAAAAAAGAATAAAGGTGAGATACCATCCTGTTCCTTACCAAGCAAGCATAGAGAAGTGGAGAGTTCCTTGTATGGCTTCACCAAAGAGTATACACTATTATCACTATTATCCTATGTACCGAAAAAAAAATAAAGCAGTTCTGCTGATTTCTTCTTCTCACCACAATCAAGGAGTAGATGCTGATACAAAAAAACCCGTTATAATAGCAGATTACAACCATACTAAGGGAGGAGTTGACGAAATTGACAAGAAATGTTCGACATATTCCTGCAGCCGCAAAACTCGCCGTTGGCCTATGGCAATTTTCCAAAGAATGCTAGATATGATAGGAATTAATAGCTTTGTATTGTATCAATCGTGTGCTGACAGTGATGATAAAATGAGGCGAAAAATGTATATACTCAATATGGCAAGAAAATTGGTGCTAGATCACATGAAAGGCCGGGTATATAACGAAAGATTGCCAAGGGAAGTGAGAATAATCATCACCGGAGTTCTAGGTGAAGATCTACCCCCACCCCCACCAACTATTCGATCTATTCCACCAAGCGGAAGAAAAGTTTGCTCTATTTGTCCCTCAAAAAGATATTGATGCTGCGATTGCCTCAATATTGATGCTGCGATTGCCTCAAGCCAATTTGCCTCCAGTGCTCTAAGCCCCTTTGTGAAACCTGCCAAAACAACTTGTAACTTTGTATTAACCAATTTAATGGATCCCTTTTTATTTCAAGGCTGATTAGCTTAAGTGTGAAGAATATTTTTTGAGTTTGAGTTTCTTTATAGATATAAGTTTTAAAGGGCCAGTTTGTGCCGTGTCAATAAATAAATTTGGTTTTGAATTTAAAAAATATTATAGGTTTTCATTCAAAATCTTAAAACTGTGGTAGACCTTGTAAAATCCATACGAGTATAATTAGGAAATGCCGAATATGTTTCATACAAAATTAAAGTTTGAATTTGAATTTTCGCAACTACGAGGTATCTAAGAGTTTCAGTAGGTAAACAACACTAAACTTGGGAAATATAAGCCATCGGTGTCTGGCCAATGGCGTCTTGTGTACTACAACGTCAGTAGAATTGTGAAAATTATGTCATGTCTAAGCCACTTTGTGGAAGCTGCCAAAACAAGTTGTAACTTTTTGTTAAACCATTGAATGTATCTCTTTTTTTCAAGGATAATCAGCTTATGTGTGGACTTTAAGAATGTAAAATATTTGTTCAAAAAATTACAATATCGAATATTTTTTTGAGGTTTTTGTATAGATGCACATTTCAGGGGGCCTGTTTGTGCCATGTCAATAAATTCTTTCTAGCATGAAATGTGTTTTTGAAATTAAAAAAATATTATCATTAATATCAACTTACACTCTTAAACTGGAAGACAGAAATCATTTGAGTAGGTATTCAAAACGAATATTAAAAAATATAAGCCACCTAAATGGTGTCTGATAAACTACCACGTCAGGAGAATAGTGAAAATTAAGTCACGTCGGTCGCAGAGGGTTAATACCAGCAGGTAAGTTTGATTCAGGGTAGTGGCAATGTTAGCTGCTAAGGAAACAATTACCACAACAAGGACTTTCGAGCCAGCGATAGCCAAGGTCATTCAGAAATAATTATATACCCCATAATATTTTTGATTCAAATATTTATATAACTTCAAATTATTTAAGTAAAAAAAAAAATTAGCATTACTATGAACCGGTTGTTCATTGGATTTACCGTCAGACAATTCCTTGTGCAGACTCGCCGGACACATAAAGTGGTTTCTCGGAATTTAATTTTTGGGCTTGCCGTGTATTATGGAGGTATTTTTTATTGGCTTTCTAGTCCCGATCCGTAGTGTTTGGTATACAGCAGTACACACTACGGTCTTTTTCTGTCCCTGTGCACTACCAACTTTAAGAATTTGTGTTCTTTATTTCAAGGGTTAGGGCTATTTTCTGAGAATGTTGCACAACAAAAAAATCAAAAATTTTTGCATTTTCTGACCTCGCAACAATCCATGGAGGAAAATGTTGCCCGATAAAATGCCTGAAGTTCTTCTTCGATGACGCGTTGGATCTCGAATTTGATCTCAGGAATTCTTTGTGGTTTATTCACATAAACCGGAGATTTCAAAAAACTCCAAAAGAAAGAAATCGCACGGCTTAAATCGCATGATCTTGGTGGCCAGTTTGCACCAGACTTTATTGAGATAATTTGTTCTGGAAATCGTTGCTGCAATAAATCGATTGTTTCATGCGCCGTGTGGCAGGTGGCGCCGTCTTGCTGAAATCACATGTCGTTCATGTCCATGCCGCCCCATTGAGGCCACAATAACTCCGTTATCATGTTCCTGTAACGGATGCCGTTCACAGTCACTGCAATTTCGGCCTCATCTTCAAAAAAGTAATGGCCAATCACGCCGCCTGACTAAAATCCGCACCAGACAGTTGCTCGTTGTGGGTGCATTTGTTTCACATGGATTGCATGAGGATTTTCTGAACAAATAGTCAAAGTTTGCGAGCGGTCTTCGTTTTTAATAATCGGAATAGCAGCTGCCACATTTCAGAGCTACCAAAAAAACTTCACTAAATTTAAAAAGTGCAATCTTACTGAGACAGCCTTTATTACTGTAGACAGTCTAAAGTTCTCTAAGTTTTAAAACTGACCACAACTTGTGCCCATCTCTAAACGACATGACCAAGCACTACTGTTTTTTTTTATATCTGAATAAACAACATTTAATTGATATTCGAAAGACAGGAGAGCTACCAATTCATTTCGTAAGATCTATTGGTTCCTGGCGACGACAATTGA
The DNA here is from genome assembly GCA_963931995.1 of Phaonia tiefii. Lineage (NCBI taxonomy): Eukaryota > Metazoa > Arthropoda > Insecta > Diptera > Muscidae > Phaonia > Phaonia tiefii. The sequence goes on along the minus strand of OZ008368.1, from coordinate 82,784,300 downwards.
GACGACCTCCACCGAAGAAAAAACCTCGTTACACGTCGATATTTTTATTTCATAATATGGAGTAAGGAGTGAGGGCTTCAATCAGCAAGCTGTGCGATTTGTTAAGACAAACTGATTGAACGGGACCTGCAGTTTTGCATATATATTACTTTACTCAAAGCCTTCCTAAGGTGTTTGAAGGCTTAGTTACATGTTTTCAAGTCATTACTGTTTTTATCCCAATTATCTAGGCTATTACATTTTTGAAGCAACGATGTTATGTGACTTAAGCCTATTACTTTTGTTAACAAAATAAAACACTTAAATTCATTAGCTTGGCCGTTAGTTGTATGGAGAATTTTTTATTTTGGTTTCTTATATTCTCTCCCCTCAAATCGGTTCAGTTTTATGTAAAAAAAGTACACAAATATTTCATAGCGATAAGATGTGTTTTAAGGGGTGCGTCCGCCCCACAAAGTTGGCCTTCAAGCCCATTTATTCAAATATAATTTGTTTGTATATGAGTATCTTTTTAATAAAACATTTTACACGTATATGATGTAGCAACCTCTTCTAGTCAGCAACATTAGCCTCAACAAAAATTTAAAAAAAAAACATTTTACAAGAATATGATGTATGACACTAATTTAGCTCGTCTAGTAGACAACATTAGCCTCAAAGCAGCAACAAAAAAAAAACACAAAATTATGTTTATATTTTCTTCATTATTTTCTAAAATATTAATTTTAGCAAAAAACTTTCTTTAAGACTAATGTTGTTGACTAGACGAGCTAAAATAGTGCCATACATCATATTCTTGTAAAATGTTTTTTTTTAAATATACTCATATACAAACAAATTACATTTGAATAAATGGGCTTGAAGGCCAAATTTGAGGGGCGGACGCAACCCCTAAAACAAAACTTACCGCTATGAAATTTTTTTGTATTTTTTTTACATAAAACTGAACCGACTTTGGGGGGAGAGAATATAAGAAATCAAAAATAAAATCACCATACAACTAATGCTAATATTTTTCCTGCTATGCTGTACCTGATTAAAGGCCTTCAAACCGGTACATTGATGTTCAGCAAAGGTAGGATTATCAGTACACATTCTCCCTTTGTCGGCGTTAAGAACATTCTAACCGATTTCAGAAGAAAATACCTCATGCCGCCATTCTTTAATTCATTATATCCCACTCGTAGTTTAATGTAATTATTTTCATATCATATATCCTTTTATTTGTGAAATACACGATATTAACCTACAAAAACACTCATATCCTCAACGAATCATACATACAAAGAACATTTAATTAAAAATAAAGAAATATGTAACACATATATACTCACACATGTACACTCTCATGCACACACTAACAAAAAAGAGCAAATGTATTATATAAATTATGAAGAATCCTTTTAGTTCCTTTATCTTTATGCCTGTATATGGAAGTGAGAGAACTGTTACTGCTGCTGATGTTGTCGGTTACGTTTGGAAAGTTATTCATGCGAATTCATATTTAAGTTGGAATTATGAAATTGGGAATGTTAATATTTGATTGTAGTTTTTGCACTCCCTGCATATGTATATATTCATGTATCTGTGTCAAGAAAATATGTGCGAGTATGTATATACATACATACTTTATATCTATACAGCCTTTTTTGTATTTGTATTTATATCGTATCATATTTATAACTTCAATTAAATGAAAATCACTCAGACGTCAGAGTGGATTTAAATTAAGAAGCTCAAAGTGATCACGTTCCTTTGAATTGGGATATTTTGTGGATCTCTTTCGTTTCAAATCGAGCAAATCTTCTTAAATTATTTGTGATTGCAGAATGATTACGAAAGAGTGGATTTATTAATTCAAGTAATTTATAAAATATGCCAAGCAACTTTGCACGTATCAGCTTTCGAAATAAGTTTTTATTGCCGCTGTTTACAAATAAAGCCCTAGAGTTCCGTACGATTATTATGATATAATCAGTGGAAAAATAACAATTTCTGCAGTTGCTAACTCTGGTGATATTTAACAGCTCTTAAAATTTTCGTACATACAGGCTGGACTCACGCAAAAAATGATTTTGATAGAATATACCGGGATTTATTTAAGTAATAATTTTAAATTTGTTATTGACTCGTAAAGTATACAATGTAGCCTTGTTTATGGAATATCATATTTGGCGCAAGGCCTCCACGGCTTTGCAGGCACATACAGACCCTTTTGTTGAAATTTGTTATGATCGTTTTGCATAAATATGGCTGCAGTTCGTTAATATGGTACAGCGCTCATTTTCCACCATCAAGGCGTGAATGGTACACAGAAAAAAATATTCCCGAATTAATTTCAATTACTGATTTGCTTGAAAACAGAGATAAAATTCAATTATTTCATTATTTGACTCAATCATTTGAATACTTGGTTCAACAATTTTACATTTTCAACAATTTTACATTTTATAAAGCGAAGAAGATCAATTAAAATTTCAGTGGAATCAAGTACTTGTGTACTTGAAATTACAACATTCTTTATATGTTATTTGACGTTTTTTTGTTCGATTTTTAAGGCGAATTTTTGTTGTTGTCAGGGAGAACAAGTGGAAGATGCGCATCACCAAAAATCCGTTACAAACGGTGTTTTGTTATTGCAATCGGCACTCGTCAACACAATGACAGCAACAACACATGTGCTACAAAATTATTGCGAAATAAAAACACATCTTTGAGAATTTACAAATAAATGTTCAAACGAAAAAAAGACATACCATAAGCAAAAACAAAAAATATTCAATATATATTCAAAAAATATGAGATGTTGGTTTTTGTTATTTTGGGTGTTAATGTTAATCATTAAAAATTACCGATTTCGATTGAAAGCGAACACCGACTTTTGATTACCAGAATACTCAAGTTGAGTACGCTAGTAATCAAAACATTATATAATTTCGATTAAGCACTCACTCAACTTGATTACACGCGTAATTGAAATTTTCCATAAAAAATTGATTAAAGTCATGCTTAACTCAATTACAAATTTAATCAACAATATTAAGAAATTTTGATTAAATCTGTGCTCAAATAAATATTTGCTTTAATTGAAAACTTTTCAATTACGATCTTACAATTCGAGTAATTGAATTTACAAAAATCGTCATTGGCGGAAATCCAAGTATAAAAATAATTGAATTGACAAATATCGTAATTGATTTGAGCATTCGCTTTTTTCTGTGTAGTGGGGTTGTCGGAAGGCATAGGCTTCAAATTATCCGAACGGAAATGACTAACGGCGTTAAAGCGAATGATTTGTGTGATTAATTCCGATCAAAAAATTTAAAATTATCCAGTAAATGATTCATCCAGTAGTTGAACTGATTCTCGGACTTTGTTACATGTTTGTTACTTGTTAAAATCACATGCCGTTAACATCAATGTCTTGTAATTTTTGGCAAAAAACTGGTTTATTATGACATGATATCGATAATGCCTTCAGCCAAAAATTCACCACACACAGTAACCAGTTGCGATGGATTTGTTTGTCAACAATCACTCTTGGATTTCCTGTACGAAGCAATGTGGCAATGAAGCTGAAAATATCCACATCACTGACGACTATGAATTTCGAACTGCAGCTACTAAAACATCATCATTCTTAAACTATTGCTCAGATGTGAAATGGCGGTGAAGTTTGGGATGCCCTTTATATACTTCTACTTCCGCACTGAAAAAACAACGGCCGCAGAAACATATTGCAGTAACCATGTATATGATTTCAAGCATTGCTTTCATGAATTGTAGATAAGCTGCTTTTCGTTTCTTTGTTGTCTGTCACGTTTTTTTTTATCAGCTGTTTTCAACAAATAAAGCAAAATTTTGGTCACAAAAACATATATTATATCCAATTAATCATTGTGTTTCCATCATGTATTATTTAATAGCAAACAAAATGTGTTTCGACGCAAGTATACTATATTTGCGACAAGCTGCAACCACGTTATGTTTGCATTCAAACAACAAAAACATACAGATTTTTCTGCGTGTACATATGTATATTAGACCGACTCACATTGCACGATATGGTGCGGAAAAAAGTGTTTTTTGTCCACCGGTCAAAATGTACCGTGGGCTGTTTTCAGACGATTCCCTATATATGTAGTGCCCAGCATTAAGATACCGTGAGTCTCATATGAAAAAATTCCGATCCACCACCATCCACTGATATAGTTACTAAACTTGTCAAAACATGTCCTGACACATCCCTTTCCTGGGATATTCTACAAAAAACGTAGTTTTAAATTTTTAGTAGGGAGGGTTTTCTGGTTTAAATGTCGGATTAGAGAAATTCTAAAAATTAAAAATTTTGTCCAGATCACCTCGGACAATGTATTCCCAAATAAAACAGTACATCTATACAACAATGATGTCCTTGGAAAAATAAAAGATTTGATAGATGTTCCCATCGTATTGAATTTGTGGTTAAACGCGATCAAGTGGGAATTTCAAAAAAGGATGAAGCATGTATTTTCTTAAATCGACTAAAGATTAAAATATGCCAATCCGACATTTAAATCAGAAAACCTCGGTATAAAAACTTTAAAATTCTATGTGTTATATTTTCATAGTTAATTGCTAATTGTACATTATCCATAGTTAAGGTACAAAATTCTTTGAAAACTAAAAGAATACCCTTTTTTAAAAATGGTCCAGGTCACCGGATATTAATGTCAAACACGAAATATTTTGCGAATCATCATAAAGCAAACCTAGATACATTTTGAGGGGTGACCAAAAGCAACTTTTATATTTTTACTCAAACAGAATAATTCAATACAATGTCTAAAGGAAGGGTTCACGGAGCACACGGGAGTGTCAACAAGTTCTTTATCGATATCTGTCCGTGGCAGTTGATTTAGTTTGTTTCCATATTAGACTAGCGGGATTTTATTCATTATCATTATATCATTTTCGTATATTTGCTTGGTTTGATATTAGTCAGTATCATTCTACGAAGGCAGAACAACATAACCAAAATCAGACACAGTTTCGTAAAGCTGTCTCAGTATCGGGCTATCGACAGCAACCTTGTGGAGCCACATGGAGCAAATTAATTATATGACAAGCATCGTATGTACACGGTTAAAAATGTTGGTGTAAATTTGAGTAAAATTTGACTTACATATAGAGTTACACCGAAATTGTATTAAATTAGAATACCAGCCAAATATTCAAATGTGATTTGAATAAAAATTGATATTCAAATTGAATACTGAACCCATACTAGTTTCAAAGTCTACTTTGGATTCATTTTCAATCTTGTTTGTATTAATTTTTAATCTTGTTTGTATTAAATTTTATTTCTTTCGAATTCATTTTTAATAGATTTTCCGACTAATTTTAAATCTAGTTTGTATTCATTTCTATTCCATTCGCATTAATTTTTAGTAGATTTTTGGATTAAGTTTTAATCTTGTTTGTATTAAATTTTATTCCTTTCGAATTAATTTTTAATAGATTTTCCGACTAATTTTTGATCTAGTTTGTATTAAATTTTATTTAATTCGAATTAATTTTTAGTAGATTTTTGGATTAAGTTTTAATCTAGTTTGTATTCAATTTTATTCGATGCGAATTCATTTTAATAGATTTTTGGATTAGTTTTTAACCTAGTTTGTATTAAATTGCATTCCATCAAAATTTAATACAGAAACTGTATTAATTTTTCTTTACCTGTTACCTTTCTGAATCAAATAAATAATCAAGAATTTCACAAATTATTGTATATATTTTTTATTTCCAATTCATTCGATAGATATAGTTATACATAAATATACCTTAGACAGTTCTTGTGTATACAAAAAAGATAATTTAAACATATGGGCATTTCCACAGAAAGGTCAACGTTTTGTCACATCACGTCACCCTCGATAATTCCTTATATTTTAGGACCAGTTAGTTTGAGTGTCTTCTTTTCTTTTACTAAATATGCAGTTACTTACATTCTGTATTTAGGGAAAGAATAGAAAATAATCGAACCACATGGTTCTAAAATATGAGCAATTAACGAGGGTAACGTGATGTGACATAGGGTGGCACTTTCTCTGGAAGTGCCCATATATATTGTTGGCTTAATTCCTAACTTTTTTCATTTTATTCTTTTAACTTAAAATTATTTTAGTTTTATTTAGCTTGAAGAAATCAAAATAAGCAAAATTTTTACATCTATCGTATACATTAGAGTGGACTTAAAAAATAAAATTTTTTGCTTATTGTTTTCTTTCTTATTGATTATCACTTATTATTTAATTATTATATTTCAGTTCTTTTCCCTCAAATTTTGATTGACGATGCAAAAAAATTATTTCCAAAATTTGAGACAGATTGGTCAACGGTCAGGGCTGCCACACTGGAACTCAAATACATCATTTGTTTTTTCCATTTTGAGTGGCCGTGTGGCACCTCTTAACGTTGACCAATCTGTCTCAAATTTTGGAAATAATTTTTTTGCATCGTCAATTTTTCCTCTGACTTTGGATAGTTGGAGCATTTAATTCTTAATAGCTTTGCAGCCTCATTTACGACTGTTCGTCTGGAACTATCGCACAATGAATTTTTTTGTTTGTATTCTTCAAGAATATACTGACATTGGTTTTTTTTTTCAAATGTTCAATGAGATCCTATTAAGAAAGTACATAAATTAGGTTAGTTGAAATATATTTAATACCGCTAATTTATCGAAATTTTTTAGTTGGGATCTTATTAATAAAATTCGATCTAAGCACTGGACAAAGCATGTTTGGTGAATATAATAAAAGTCATAAATATTAAGAACATAAACCAAACCGATTAAGAATTATGAACAAATCAATTTGCGCTTTGATTATAAGCTTTCTCACCTCTTTAGTAAAAAGTTCTTCAAATTTTGGTTTTTTTTATTACAGGCTGTTCGTCTAATTCAATTTCTAAGAGAAATGATGCTGACCAAATATATTGTTGAACGACTTTTACTAAATGTTCTTCCAAAATTTCAGCGCCAAGATAGTTTTTAATGTTTTTTAATGTTACCACGTTCAACATGAAACGCATGCAAAACTAAATAAAAAATTAAATAAAAAACAATAAGTAAAAAATAAAAAAGTACGACAAGCGTACACATAAACAAGCTACAGTATACAAACAAAGCATTAATAACAAAAATTCATAAAATTCAACAAGCGCATAAAAAATGTTTCAGTATGCAAGCAAAAACAAAAATCCAAAAAAAAAGCGAAAAGAGAATTAACGAGAATGACTTAGTAGGCAAAATATTGATTGATTGATTGAACTCCCGGTAATATTATTTTTATTTGTTTATATTTAATTTTTTAAGTTTAATTTTCCTTTTTGCTATCATTCTGCTCACTACACTACTAAATCTATTATCCTTATTCCTTATTATTTTTATTTTTTATAATTCGCTCTTATAAAATTGTTATTTCTTTTCGTCTTCAGGAGTTTTCCTCCAATGACTTGAAAAAAAAATCGCACATATTTTACCAACACTAATTTGACAATTGAAAACTTTTACAAATTTTATTTATTTATTCACTTCCTTGGTGTCATAACACTTTCAATATTTGATACATTTTCAAAAAATATACATTTTGTTACCGACGCGCTTTTAACGTTTATAAAAAAATTCGCACTTATTGCGTCCATATTAACACTTTTCCCTTTCACGTACATAAAGCAACTGCGACAGATAAACAAACATCTATCATTCTTGCATCGACAGGGTTGTATTAGAATACAAACATTATTCAATTGTAATACACTAAGGCCTCAAAATTAATACAAAATTTACACCAAAAGTATTAAATTTACTCCACAAGTATAAAATGTGTTATTGAATACAAACATTATTCAAGTGTAATACAGTAAGGCCTCAAATTTAATACGAAATTTACACCAAAAGTATTAAATTTACTCCACAAGTATAAAATGTCATTTTAATATTAGAATTTATTAAAATTAAATACAGAATATATTCAAAAAATTTTTAATATATTGGGAAGTGTCAATTTTAATAAAAATTATATTAAAAATCGCTGTAATACATTGCTTGGATTAGAATTTACACCAAGATTTTTAACCGTGTAGTTTTTACCTTTCGACATGCAAATTCCAAAAAATTTAAATACCATTGGCAATTGTAATTATTTTCAAAGCATTTCCTTCATAGCTGACAATTTTGGTTTTCAAATATTTTATACAGTACAGGTTTGTGAATGGGAAAGTACTACTAAGCTATACCTATCGAAGTCACAAACTTCTACATATAAAATATTTTAAAAACCGAATTGCCAACAGCCAAACAAATTCAAATTAATTAAAAGCATTGCCATATTTCATTACAATTGGCATCCGATTCCATAACCTGAATTTGCATTGCCTGAGCAAATGGATATTCAAAATTATTTAATTACTATTGCGAACAATGGAAATTTGTGTCGGAAAATGGGAATTCGTTGCATTAAGAAGGATTAAGGCTGATTGAAACCCTATGCGCAGAAAGAACATTGGGTCTCTTATCAGACAATCTAAACTAATACACTAATATTTTAGAATGATTAGTAGATCACAAGTGTAATTTAAAATGTATTATTAGTTTTCGATTTCTTTATTTTACGAATGTATAATATTTATTAATATTAATAAATTATTTAATATTTAATTATACCGAGTCAACAGTCCGAAAAGGGTTAAAGAAGTGTCTTTCCAAGCGACCTGGGAATCTAAAATTCCCTCTTTTTAGGAGTCTTTTCGGCACCATAAATGAACATGATTTCAGGGACATTTATGAGCATTTTTTAACTCTTTTTCGATCATTTTGTGCATATTTTTTGTTACTTTTATGGATCATTTCTGACTCATTTTAGATTATATTTATAGTCAATTTCCGTAGCATTTCACAATGCTCGAAATATCCTTCGCCTGGATTTATATACTAACAAAAAGGTCGAAATGATTATAAACTTTCGTCAATTATATCAACACTGGTATAATTACTCATAAAAGTTGAGGTTACTACTTATATTTCGGGTCCTGGCAATACTAGTGTTGCCATATGCAATATCATCTGATATTTCCTTTCACACTATTCGTGTTGCGGTCGTTGCTGAAGTTGGAATTACAAAATTTGCTGCCTTAAGTTTTTCATGTCCTTTTGCTGAAAAACTGTGAAGTTTAAACATATTTTATACTCTTTTGTTATATTTTATTGCTAATATACAGGGTGATTCAGGAAGTTCTGGACAAATTTCTTCAGCGTATTCCTTGGGTCATTTCATGAAGAAAAGTCCACTAGGACCATGTCCGAAAATGCAAGGGTGCGAAATGGCAGCGGGTTCACAATTTTCGAATTGCCGGTCGGATGGTAGTAGGGTAAAGTTGCTAACTTCTGAGCCAGTGGTCGGATGTTTTGGTTTTGGGCTTGTTGGAATGGTCTTTAAGAGGCCTTTCAGAATCAATAAAAAAAAAGTAGAAAAAAGTCAAATCGCCGAGATACAGAGCTTTCGGAAAAAATGGGGAAAAAAATTAACTTAACCTCAATTTGCTCAGCCAGATGGCAGGTAACTTCTGTTTTTTCTGTTTCTGTTGAAAGATAGCCATACCTCTTAGCTTTCCAAAATGACCTAGACGAAGCCCAGAGGTTGTACCGTTCCAAAGTTATGACCATTTTACTGAAATGCAGAAATGTTTGTTTTTGTTTTTGGAAGCGAAATAACAGCACACATTTATTTGTTTTTGTAAATTCACACGTTTAAAATTTTATTTTATTGAAACATTTCAGTAAAATGTTCATAACTTTCTCATTGTATCCCACATCATTTGACGATTGCTCCAATAAAGGCACGCAAAGAGCAGAGGCCGTCGGTGGTGCAATGGCTAGTGTGCGCAGCTCTTGTAAATGAGAACGCTGGTTCGATCTCTGCTCAGACCACCTTATATTTCTTTCGACGACGGTCACCTCAATAAGTGATGGCGACACTTTCGAGTACTTAGCCATGAAAAAGCTTCTCTAAATACCGTTCGGAACCGGTGTAAAACTGTAAGTCATAATCATTCAGTGTAACACTAGACAGCGCACATTTCGCTGATTGTCAGAAGCTCTCCCTAATTACTTCGTTGGATGTTATGTGACTCCATTCTTTTTAAAGAGCGCAGAATTGTCGATGAAATACAACAGCGATTTGGCACCCAATGACGTCTTTTTACTGCGTGGTAAACGTTTTTCGACGTCCGAAGCAGCTGTTAAAGCCTTCAAAAGCCCTGATTTGGAAGTGTCTCAATCGGAGTGTAAAAAGTGATTCGAAAATTCGTTTGACCGCAGCAAAAGTGTATTGATTTTCACGGAGTATATTTTGAAAAACAATAAAACCATTTCCAATGATAAATAATTGGTGGACCCGAAATATGCATAGCAACGCTCTAAATAACCATTAAAATGTTATAATCTAGAAGTGAGGATTTAGTGTAAGTTAAAATATGATATTTATTAATTATTTCTCACCTGAACACTTGTAAACACCTGAGAAAGAGATATATATGGTCATCAAGATTACCTACCTATAGGAGGTTACCCTTGATAAGGCCCTCTTGAATTCCAATTGGAGCTTTTTTGTTTTTCCAAAATATTTGCTCTTATACATTATACAATCCCGAAATAGGTGTTGGTAATGTGAGGCCAGTTCGATATTGCAGCTAATGTGGGCATTTACATTTACATACATTTATCACTCTTTTTTGAACGTTAAGATAACATTCATGTGAAATTTAACTTTTGAATGTGTTGTGTATGTATCGATATATTTGAAAATGTACGTCTCTTTTATGAGTCTGTTGTGGATCATTTATGCACAATTATAAACTTTCATATAAGAGTCTGAAAAAAGTGTATTTTCAGAGCGTAAATTTTAAAAGGCTCATAATAAGGATTGCGAAATGTCTTTTATGACTCCGAGTTATGAACGATGTGTAACCCCTAATATTTTGGACTTTTTTCTGACTCTTAATTTCTGAACGCTATGAAAATTGATGGCTTAGAATAAATAAATAAACATCAAATTTGTAAGCTATAATCTTAACCGGGTTTTTTAAAATTACATATTTCGAAACAACTGATCCCAATAAACACCAATATTCTGAAAATTCAAGTGTTTGAGTATTGCTTGAATTTAAACTTTATTTTATTCTTCGCAATAACCCATTTAGCGGCCCAGAATCCAATCTAGACAAACCAAAAAATAGGAAAGTAGCCATCTAGATATCGAGGACCTGATTATGTTAATATTAATTCTATTATTGCAGATAATCAAAGGCCAAATTTGCAGCTCCATCATATTCAGAGTTTCATAACTCGTTAAATTTAATATCGTAAATTAATTTTAATTTAAAAATTATCCATTCGCTCTTCCTTATTTACAGCGTTATAACAATTCATATTCCATTTAAATATATGTGTTGGGTGAGATCGCCCTACATCGATCATCAAATTATATTTGTATTTATGATTGTTGTTAAATTTGTTAAATATTGAAATTGCGGGCCACCCTAATATTCTATTCTAATAATTTTGCTGCAACAACAACATAGATACTGGTTTTGGTCATTATGTTTTGTACCGTATGCATGTATGTTGTTGCTTGTTGTTTACATTATCGATGCAAAAGAATATACCAACAACAACAACGGCGCTGACGAAGTCATTTGCTTCAGTTTGATCACTCAGCCCATAGTCTAATAATATAAGTCGACGCGTGGCGTGTTGTTGTAATATGAAACGATTTTGACAGAATTTTGTTGGACTATTGTTATGACAATACACTCGATATGTCAAAATTATTTTATATACGAAGAAGAGGCAAAGGAAAAACGCCAAAGTAAATAATTACATGCATAGAATTACATGTATTAAAAAAAAAGTAGTAGGCAGAAATTATATAATTTACAATTATATTTATATTTCAATTTAATTTGCACAACACTTTTCAAACGTTTAATAACGAACAATAAGAATCAAAACAAATGATGAGACAAGTTTGACACTTCGAGTGTACTACGTAAACAAAGAATGATAAAAAGAAACAACCCAATAACAAAATGCCTGATCAGCTGGGCTTATGCTTCCACTTATATTATTACACTATGACTCAGCCGTTGTATTGTTGTTGTTCTTTCTTTTGGATTCTCTGTCCAGATTAACTGTCGTTCTATTTTGATAGATTTGGTGGCCCCCGACAATGAGAAACAATGTAAAATCAGTAGTCGAAAAGAATTTGAACAATAAAGTTCAACAATAAACACCATTTCCAGTAAAAAATCAAAACTGTTTTAAATTAATAAAATTAAATAGTTATGCACAATTCCAAGAAACTGTGCTCGTTCTACATACAGTCAAGGAAAAAATTCTACATACATCCCTTGTTTTAGAGGTTTTAGAAAGTTTGTGAAGGAAATTAAGAAAATGTTTATTTCAATATTAAATTCATTAATAAATAAGTTTATTTATAAAATCAAAAAACAATTCATTTACATAATAAAAACAGTAGTAACAAAAACACTGAAAATTCATAGGAAAAAAGTCTACATACAGCCACAAAAAATATATATTATTTCAAAATTTTATATATAAAAACAAAAAAAAAATACACTTTGAGTATTTGGTCGGTCCACCTTGGGCATCACTAACTGCTTGAAGACGACAGGGCATTGATGTCACCAAATTCTCCGTAATAAGGGGTGTTATTTTAGCCCATGCACGAATAAGGGCGGTTTTTAATGTTTCACGGCTACTAATGTCATATTGTCGTACCAATTTTTCCAAAACGTCCCATATGTGCTCTTTTGGGTTTAAGTCTGGTAACTGGGGTGGCGGATTCAGCTGTCTTGGAGCATAGTAAAGAAGCCAGTCTCTAACAACGTGTGCAGTATGCTTAGGGTCGTTGTCTTGTTGGAAAATTCATTGTTTTCCCAGACCTAAACTATCAACAGATGCTTTCAGATTTTGTTCCAATATATTTTTATATTGGTAGCGGTCCAATATAACGACTTAATTTTACTGTCTTAGCAATTTCTCCATAAGATTTATTTTCCTTGCGGAGATTTACTACCATATTCTGAACTGAAGTATGAATCTCTTTTCGTTTTTCCATTTTCAAGGATGCAAATTGGAATAATACCTTCTTTTTGATGTGTAAAAATCTTTTTCACAATACAATCACAAATTTAGAGTAAGATGTGCGATGAAATCGTTAACCAATCGTAAAGCGTTATCAAATCGGTGTGAGCTATGTATGAGTGTATTAGTGTACTCATACGCTGCATACAACATACTCAACACCATCTAGTGTGCAATATTAGCTACTAATTTTCGAACACCATTGCTGTAAAATAACATTACATTTCAGTACACAGCTGATTAATAACTTGTCAACCGCAACAAATACAAAATAATAAAATATTTTACAAAACACCAAAAAAATTATAACTCAGAATATCAAACAACACAAAGTGTATCAAAGCTGAATGGAGGTAATATTAATTGTAATAAAATTTCTATTAGATTCCAATATAAATTAAGATTATAACATATCTTCATTACGTACTGTTGCCTTACACTGAAACTGGAGCACGACAATTGGGTAACAATCTCCATCTCATGCCAATTATTATGGGTGGAGATTTTAATACAAATTGTGCAAACCCACAGTCGCAAGCTTTATCAAAATTTTTATTTGTCGTTTTCCACTTGCATATGAGCAATTCTCCACAAACCCCCACAACTAACAATTCCACTACTATAGATGCAGTTTTCCATAGATTTTTAAATACAATCGAATCAAAAATTTATATATCTTTTTTTAGTTACCATAAGCCAATATTAACTATTTGTACTTAAGGCATTTACCATAGATGGGCACTTTGCAGTACTACTACAATTTCAGTAAAAATAATTCTTTAACTAGTAAATTTTTACTGATTACTAAAATTTTTTTCAGCATTTTTTATAAAGTGCCTACATGATTACGATGAGGTGCATTGAATTTTCAGTAATCAGTAATGCCCGATTACTGATTATTATGAATACGGCCCTATGATTTTACTGGTAATGCAAATTCAATTTCATTATCAGTAAAAATTTACTGAATTTTTTCAGTAATCAGTAAATTTACTGCTTACTGTAATTTTTAATGCAGTACATATATATTGCAGTGTGCCCATTTACTAACCAAATAAGTTAAATAAATCAAACAAAAACCAGCAAATTCCTATGTTTTGATACTTTTAATTGATTAATTAAAAAAATATACTAAAAGCATAAGTACTTCCAACTTCATTACTAGATGTTTACACATCTCCCCTGTGATCGGACTCACATTATTTTTGTCACTTTGTCCACCCAAATAATTGTAATGCTTGTAAATATAATTAATTCAACAAAGTTAACTGTTATTTCCCTTTCTTTGTTTTCAATTTTCTATTTGATATTAGGAGTTGCCACGCTGTATGCAGACTTTTTTCCCGCTAATTATTGTGGTTTTTCCTAATAACTTCCATGTTATATTTTTTTCATATTTTTTTTCTTCAAATAATCTTTATTTTAAATAACTAAAATATTGCAATAATATCATTTTCAATTGTCGCTACTAATTCTCTTAAACTTCAAAATCGTAGGTTGTATGTAGACTTTTTTCCTTGACTGTAGAAGTTTGAAAATAAAATACACGGCTTGAGATAGAGTAAATTAACACTGATTTAAAGCTGGAATTAAAATATAATTCCTTCCTTGAATTCCAGTGCACTGTCTTACTTATTTTGCCTTGAATTCAACTGTAATTCGAGCCTTGAATTCGACTGTAATTACACTTTAATATTCGAATTGAATTCAATGGTTAATTTCGCTGGAGATTGCTATTGTTTTACAGTGTAATTGAAGTATAATTAAACACTTGAAATTGGAAAATACGGCTGGAATTCAAGTTGAATTCAACTTGATTTCCAACACAAATGTTTATTGGGATACCCCTGTTTTTGAATGTGCACGATTTGAAGGATGTTGTAAATATGATATGAATATATTTAATAGATAGAAACATGAAAATTCCTTGTCCGTAAAAATCATAAATCTTCAACATATTACTTGAGATCATCATGAGAAAGCTACAGTCAACAGGAATAAAAGTATCAGCAGCAAAAGTGGCATGCTGATCGCGTATGGTGATGATATAGATATCATTGGGCAAAATCTGCGAGATGTTGCTGCAGTATTTTGGAGAATTGAGGAGGAATCAACAAAAGTGGGTCTGGCAGTAAACGAGGATACGAAAAAACCCGGTGGACTAATTTATTTACCTCGGCTCTGCCGTGAACAAAGATACTTTCAATAAAGAGCGTAATTAAAATGAATTAGTTAATTAATTTTCTAGCGATCTCTCAAATAAAACGCTTGCATTTAAATTAAAAATGGTGGCATTTAATTTTGACACTTAATTTGACATTTAATTTTGTCACCATTTTTAATTTAAATGCAAGCGTTTTATTTGAGAGATCCCTAGAAAATTAATTAACTAAATCATTTTAATTACGCTCTTTATTGAAAGTATCTAGACCATTCTTGTTGAAGTGCTAAGTAGGCGGTCCATTGTACAACCCCACATGAAGAAGAATATACTTATTGAGGCTAAGAGAAAAATTATTTTCTAGTTTTTAGTGCATTTATAAATAAAACACTGTAACTTGATTTTTTTTTAATTATTTTTTTATTTTTAATTTTTTAGTAAATAAATTTTTAATGTTTTAATTTTTTTTCATATTCATGTATTGTCATCCAAATCTGACAAGTGTGCAAAATTTTAGTTCGATTGGTCAACTGCAACTGTGTTAAAAATGAGATACTAGATTTGAACAATACAGACTGATTTGAACAATACAGCCAGACAACAAAGCATGTTAAATAAAACACTGTAAAAACGGTGAGTATTTCTGTCCCTGCATCGACGGAGTTATGCATATCAAAAAAGTGCGTTTACGCTGGCTAGAACATGTCAATAGAATGGATCAGCATAACCCAGTGCGAAAGGTATTCAAAGACGTACTCGCAGAACATAGAAAAATAGGACGACCAAGACTTCGTTGGAAAGGCCAGGTGGAATATTACGTGCGAGAGCTTGGTATAACCAACTGAAGGAGAAAAGGTGAAGATCGAGCCGCTAGGAGAAACAGGTTAGATTCATTTTGTAAAGCCCTTAGCCCTTCTGGGTTGTTTGAGGCCACCTATTTTTGTGAATAAGTAAACCCTCCACTAAGGCTACCAGATCATTGTAGAGTGTTTCGAGCAGAAGTCATGGCAATCGGAGAAGTTGGCTGCTACGTATCGTCATCACAAACTGGGACATCAACCTCTAAACTGACAGTCTCTGCACTCAGTATTCCTGACTTCAATATCTGGCCACAACTGTCGCTCACCTACATATGATATGCCCTAGCAGCTCGATATTAACCGTATATGGGTGCCGGGGTACAGAAACATTCCAGGCAACCATAGAGCAGATGAGCTGGTGAGATTAAGGACGACCTTATCAACTGCACTGTTCATTGGTCATGTGGGTACGCCACTCTGTTAATACAAGTTCATGCTTAACCCCGAATCTCTCCCAAATTGAACTGAATTGTACGGCGTACGCGATATCCATTCCTGAACCAGATACGTGTATTGACTAGGAATCTGGGCTGATTATTGTTTCACAATTTGTGGGGATGAAGAGGAGGACGAGATCGATGAACATCTACTATTATTCTGCCCGGCTTTTTGTGAGAGTAGGAGACAATATCTAGGATATTGGTTTAAAAGACATTCAGACAGTTAAGTTGAATGGTCTTTCGACCTTTTTGTAGAGTGCTAAGTTGTTTGCCAGGGACTAATGTACGTATATTCTTGCGTCACGTACTGGAAGATTGGCGTGAGGTCTCATATGGCCTGAAATTGACATCAGCTCAGCTATACCATGTAAATTTACTGGCTCAATGATGGGGCCGGAATATGACATCCAGTGATACCACAAATTACCTCAATGGAATAAATGTGTCAGTGGCGATAGCCACCTTTGGGTAGCCTAGCGTAATTCACAAAAAAAAACAACAAAAATACACTCACTTACCGTAAGGTACGAAGACATAGAGGTGACATTTGTGATAAATTCTGGTGAAGTTGTTGTGTTGTGTGTTGCACGATAAGGTCGTTAGTATTACCTTTTCAGTAATACAATATTAAAGCTTCACAAGTATTTCCTTAAGTACCCATGTTATAATAGCAAACACTTGCAATCCTTTCCTTTTAAATTGTCCTCGATATATCCTTAACTTAACATTTATCTTATTCTTTTTCATCTCTTTCAGAAGCTTTGGTTGTTAACCTACTTTCATTTCCACTTTTAATTTATTTCTCTACTTTTACTTTCTTCTTAAACTTTTTTCGGTCCTATTCACATCGAATGGGTTGCACTACTGGTAAATCCCTTATCTTGACTTAATATCGCTGCTGTTGTGTATGTCGTGTTTCTTGTTGCACGATGTGGAAGATGACGTCTGTTGCCACGTTTTCATTTGTTGATATTAAATAGAAAAGTTGAACTTTTCATTTCGTTTAGTTTAGTTAAGTTTTTGTTTTCATATTTATATTTAGCATATAGACTGTCTATTTACTTACTTAATTATGGAAATTGCATACTAAACTATACACTGAAAAAAAAATATGAAAGAAATGTTCTGTCTTTGGGTCCATATTTTTTTCCAATCTTAAAATTGTTGATATATATAAAATAACAAGATTTGGCCATAATCCTAAAATACGCGTTTGTGCTGCAGATGAGAATTTCGTTTTATCTTTCGCTGTAATCTTAATCTTAACGCCAAGACATTTCTCCAGGTTTTGAAACGAAATACCCTAATGTAGATATGTGATGAATGAGGGAACAATTTAATGTGCAATTCATATAAATCATTAATTTTCATATTGTATTTGGGTGCCATTGATATTTCTCGAGCATTTTCTTACTAACGAATTCTCATTGCGTTTACAGCTCTTTTCCCAAATCTCATCGATTTTCGTTCAACACTTTAAAAAATATCAAATTTGAAAAATATCAAATTAATTTTGAAAAATATCAATGGAAATTTTAACATTTTATTTGAAATTTGAAATGCATCAATTGAAATTTAAAAATTAATTCAATTGAAATTTGAAAGACATCAATTGAATTTTGAAAGACATAAATTAAAATTTAAAATTCGTCACTTTAAATTTAAAAACTATTAAAAGAGTATTAGATTTTTAAATTTCAATTGATGTATTTCAAATTTCAATTAATGTCTTATAAATTTCAATTGAAGTATTTCAAATTTCAGTTGATGTGTTTTAAATTTTAGTTGATGTATTTTAAACTTTAAAATTTAAATTTTTAAATTTCAATTGATGTTTAATAAATTTCAATTGATTTATTTCATATTTCAAATGGAATTTATAAATTTCAATTGATGTATTTCAAACTTCAAATAGAATTTTTAAATTTCAATTGATTTTTTTCACATTTCAAATGGAATTTATAAATTTCAATTGATGAGTTTCAAACTTCAAATAGAATTTTTAAATTTCAATTGTTTTTTTTCACATTTCAATTGGAAATGGCGTAGATCTAAAGGCATCATCCTTTGAAAGAATTAGACTTTTCACAAATAATGATTTCAAAATTGTATATGGCCGATGGTGGTGCAATCATTAATGGGTTGAATTATTGCTCTGACCACCTTGTACTTATTTCGACGACAGGCTCAGCGAGGTGGCTACCGACACTGTTAAGTACGATATGTATCCATAAAAAAGCTTCTCATAAAAAAGCGTTTGAAACCAACGTAATACTATAGAACCCCATTATTGAGTGTAAAACTAGTGGGGGATTGTGCTCGGGGATTGTGAGAAGCTCTATACTATTTCTTCATGGGATTTAATGTAATCTTCCATAAAAACTATTAAAAATTTTTGTAGATTCCAAACAGAAAACTTCATTGATTCCAAGATTTAATTAGATTCTATGAAATTCATCTTACAATTAGTAAAATGTGATTGATATCATAAATTGTTTGAGGTTTTATCGTTTCATAAAATCTATGAAACAGTTTCATTGACCATATGACTCAGTTATATCTACCTTGTGAAATATTTCTTTGGCTGAAACTTAATGAAGAAGTTAATAAAATGCACTCTTATAAGAAGTGGACTACGAAGAGTGCAGGTCGAGATTTGAGAGAAACTTTCCCGCTCATAATCCAGATTGTCTAAACTGGAAATGATGTTAACCTTCGTAAGGAAGATACTTAGACTTTAAAAGTAATTGCTCCAAACTAGGCGGTAATATTGGCTCTTACCTTAATTTGAGCGATATCGGCTTAGTGCTGAGGCCACATCGCTGTAGTGTCTTCCAGACAGCATTCATAGGTGCCAGAGAAGTTGCATTTTGGTTGAGATATATTGAACATCAGCATCTGCTCTACTAGTCTCTATACTAGAAACCCTCGACGATTTAGTTTCCTTAACTTCAGAATTTATACACAACAGCTACTCATCTCTAAATGAGAGCCACTTACAAACATCTTGAACCCTGAAGTGGCTTAAAGCTTCCTAGGTAGCCACAGATCAGACGATGAAGCATACGGCGAAGCTAACTCTTCAAAGGGATATACACTCAGAATATTAGGTACATATTGTTAATGAAAAATTACATCCTAGTAATGACTTTTTCGTGAAAAGTAACCAAAGAATAAATTCATTAAAGTTAACATAACACATCACATGTATAAAAATTATTCATTAGGAATCAAAAACAAAATTCTATGAAACTATTGTAAATCCTTATGGAAATGTTTATATATTTAATAAAACTGTTCTTTGGTTGCCTTTTCATGAAATCGTATATAAACGGTAACGAAACTGTTCATAATTCTATAGATTTTTTGAATTGTTTCCTTTTTCTGAAAATTCAACTTGATATTTTCAACTTAATATTTTCGGAAAATGTTCATCAACGAATGATGTTATTGAAACAATCATTAAGATATATGTAAGGAAAACTCTAAATGCAATGAGAATTCTTTAGTACGTAAATGATCACAAAAAATTTTAAAACCAGAAAACATTTAAAAAACAAAACTGCTGTGTTTGTGTAAACAAAGTTTTGAAAAATTACCCGATTTATGAATTTGTCAATGAATCGATTATTGTATATTTGTGAACATATTCATTAAATTTACAGAACTATTCAGAAGTTCGTGGAAATTGTTCATAAAATTAATGAAAAAAGGTTTATGAACAGATAGTATGATCTTTTATGAATTTTAATTTTTCGGTGTACAGCTCGTATGTTAGTATCTCAGTCCGTAGATCAAAAGGTCTTATGTGGGGAAAGACAAACGGTCGAGGTAGGAAATGTGTAATCGTCAGGGAGATTTGACCCAATTATAACCAGAATCGTTTGAAATGCTCGCAATCTACTACTATTTGAATATTAGTGACTACGCCATATTCTGAGGAACAGAATCTCCCCTCGACTGATATCTCAGGTCATCATTACTGTCGGAGCTGTAGGATGACGAAGAGTTGGAGATCGTCGAAAATATATTTATTCGAATATATTTCGAGCTCTTTGTATGAGATGGTGAATTTTTTTAAGATCCCTCTACAATTTAGATTTAACAGATATTCAGTGTTAGGTTAGGTAGAAGTGGCTGTCACTATTGACCCGCTTAGTCTAATGGGGCCTACCTCTGCATTGGAGACTATAATGCGGTCCAGCAATATGTACCTCCATGCCACGTAGCGTCCGCAGGTCTGATAGGCGGCGTTTTTAACCACCAGCTTGCAGGTAGAGAAGGGCATACCCACATGTTCCATATCCAGTGGATCAAGTAACCACATTAAGCTGGCCACACTCATTTGGAGATGCTCGACAGTAATGGGCAGAATTTGAATTTAGGAATACAAGATTTAATAGCAGAATGACTGTCAGACTAAATATTGATACACCGGGCAGTGATGACATTTCTCCAGTGCTAGAGTGCAGCTTCGCCAGTGATAATAATTTCTGCCTGCAAACATTACAATGGTCTGGCAACATTTGAGAAGTCTAGACTCACCTCTTTCGAGTGGGCTCCAAAACCTCTTCTGCCATCTAGTTTGATGCTACTGGTGTAGAAGCTTAAATAATTTATGATTGTTTGTTGTTGTCAGACGTTTTCGAGCCAACAAATAATCCCAATAGGTTTTGCTTTTAACGTTCGACGCTTTGCTATAATATTGGGTAGCATCATCAGGATATGTAAAGAGAATTAACAAACAAATTTAATAGAGTATCGTAATATTGAAAATACAACGAAAACTGACCTCAAGCTCGAATAATTTGGACTCTTTATTAAATATCTTATATTACCTAGAATGAGTCTTTTTCAGTCCTACCTGTCTAGAACACAAATGCAGAAGTTTGAATATTTGTGTCATTCAATCACTTCTAACACGGTTTGATGCAGATCTCTTAAAGTCGTCCTAGGAGGATTGCTGGCGTTTCCGCCATTTGCCTGCCCAGCAAAGTTAATGGTAATAGGTGAAGGACCTCCTCCAAACACTCAGCAGATGGTTGCCATTCTCTTGACCTTAGCCAGCAGATGTATTTTAGTAGGTTTATCCAGGATCTGTCGCAAAGCGGGCAATGCGAGCAAACAGCTGTATGTTGTACTGTTATATATTATATTCTGCAACAATGCGAGAATGCATGAGGAAAAGAAGAACATGGTGGAAAAATTCTGTCTGTTCTTGTTGTTGGAATTATAGGCCTTTCAGTGATGTTGACACTTAGGGATCTTCGATCAATACTAATTCGCACATGTGAATTGTAGAATATATATATTCTATATTCTGTATATACGATTGATGATGAACCGATGGTTTAAATTCAGGCACAGTAGTTCGAAACTAGTCATGCCAGTGAGTGTGTGTTGAACTGAATTGTCTATTATTTCCAATAAAAACCAACCATTTTTTAATTCAAAAAATTTACATGACTTGTAAGCTTGTAGTATGAATTTCTCATACATTAACCTAAAAATAAACTATTTCCGGGGACAGGCCCTATCGACCTCCCATGGAATATAGGGCCACTGTGGCTAGACTGATCCTATCCATATAGTTAGGCTTGAAACTGAGTTCGCTATTGAAAAACAGTCCTAGATATATTATTTTATACTTCGGTAATGGAATCAATGTGAATACCATTAAGATCTTTTTGTGTTGCATATATTGGTTCATTGGGGCTTAGTTACCTCAATTTTCAAGCCTTATCCAAGTACATTAATCTCTCCTGTACTCTCCGAACCACATCAGTTCTGTTGCCTGTTGCGGTCCTCTAGGATCGTGTGGCACAAATCGCACCCAGTTGCTTACTTGACCGCGTGTAGTGTACATTTTGTGATTTGTCTAGAAGACATAAAACAAATTATGTCACAACTTCTAAGACATACGAGGACAACTGCAACTTCTCTTTAAAATCGAAACAAGGACACCGTCATATTATGGAATATCATGCAATTCCAACTTTAATTCAAATTCTCCTTCAACCGAGGGGGGAAAGAAAAACTTGCTGTCATTGTTTATAATAAATACACAATAATTATTTAGAAACTGTTTGCTTAGTACAAAACGGCTTCAAGGCGCCAGGGGTGCTTAGCTCCATTCCGAGTGTGTTGAAGTAGGATGATACATTGATGGTGGTCTATCAAGCGGTAATGGTGGTGGCATTAAAGCTTTCAAACTCTATATGCCACTAAATAAGGCTAATCAAATATTATGCTACATTTTACCCATCCAATACGTTGTTGCAATGCAAACGGGGGCCAAAACGGGTTGGGAGAAATTTCCCCCACTTGTTCGAAAATTTAATATGCTGTCCTCTGTCTAAGTGGGTTATCATAATATTTAATATGATTTTTATTAATTAATTAAAGGCTTTTAGGCCATAACAAATGTTCGCTTCGGCGGAAATCAATAAACTATGGAATGAATGGAAAGAAGATGACTCTTTGTACTCTTCGAAGAAATGTAGAAACTCATTAGGATATTTCCAAGTATTCTCGAATATTAAATTTCGTACAAGTTAGGAACGATGGACATTTATAACATTGTGGAGTTTTATGACAAAATTAGGTCATGGCTGGTACTTAAGTTCTATAGAACTTAAGCACTTGTTGTCATGGTAGAGAATTAAACATGATTATGCCAAGGTTACTGCAGGAACTTTTCAAAGTCTTAAGACAAACCGATATAAGAGTTTGAAATATAAACGCAGGGAGCAAACGGTCTATCCCAAACACATTATCACAAACATATATGTTTGCGAAAATTGTGCAAGTATTCTAATAGTTACATATTGTGAACATATTATATTTGACACGAATTAACATATAAACAAATTACGATGGATGCTAACTATATAAGTAATATACTTATTTTACTTACTTACTTATCCGGTCACGAACAACCCCGAGGGGTCAGGGACCTTACAAAAGGAAGATAATATATTTCGCCAACCAGTTCGATCTTGTGGCTTATTTCTCCAGTTGGCAATACCAAGTGTACGCAGGGATTCGTCAACCTAATCCTTCCAGTGGAGTCTTGGTCTTCATATTTTTCGTCTTCCTTCGAATTCGGTTTCGAAAACCCTTCGTGCTGCTTCGTCTTCATCCATTCTACTGACATGGCCTAGCCAGAGCAATCGCGTTATTTTGATCCGCTTAACTATGTCAATGTCAGGATAAAGCTCATAGAGCTCATGGTTCATGCGTCGCCGATACTCGCCGTTGTGCACTATAGGGCCATACATTTTTCGGAGTATTTTTCTCTCGAAGACTCCTACAGATGTTTCGTCTGCTTGCGATAAGACCCTGGATTCTACGTCATAAAGCAAGACAGGTTGTATGAGAGTCTGGTATAGTTGGACTTTTGTTACTCGAGAGAGGGCTTTATCTCTAAAGTGCTTGCTTAGCCCAAAATAACATCTATTCGCAAGCACAATTTTAATTATTTATTTATTTATTTATTCTCCGCTTGATTTCAAGGCTGACGTTGTTGTTTTTGTTTACGGTAGATCCGAGGTATATAAATTCGTCTACCACCTCGAAATTATAACGGTTATCAAAGTCCATGCTTTGGTCTAATCGCGTGGAGGCCCTGCTCGTTGAAACCATAAATTTTGTCTTGTCCTCATTTACCGTCAGACCCACTTTTCCTGACTCCTTCTCATTTCTCGAAAACACCACTGTAACTTCTCTAACTGTGCGTCCAATGATATCTATATCATCAGCATACGCGAGCAGCATGTGACTTTTGCTGCTGATGGTTTTATTCATGTTGACAGCAGCTTTTCTCAATATATTCTCTATTAAGATGTTAAAGAGATCGCACGATAGGGCGTCACCTTGATTGGGGTCTCGCTTAGTTTCGAAAGGTTCGGTAAGATCCTTACCAACTTTCACTGCTGATTTGGTGTTCGTCACAGTCATCCTGCAAAAGCGTATGAGTTTTGCAGGAATACCAAAACTCAGACATTGCTTCATGGAGTTTCTCCCGTATCGGACTATCGAAGGCCGCGTTATAATAGATAAATAGATGATAGGTGTCGATTTGTTTCTCGTGTGTCTTCTCCAGGATTTGGGGTAGCGTGAAATCTGGTCAGTTGTCGATTTTCCAGGCCTAAAGCCACACTGGTGTGGTCCAGTCAGGTCAGCGATAATTGGTTTTAGTCTTTCGCACATTATACTTGCTAGAACCTTATATGCTATGGATAAAAGCCTTATTCCACGGTAGTTGGCACAGAGACTCGGATCACCTTTTTCAAATATGGGACATAGTACAATGAGACTCCAATTGCCGGGCATTCATTCGTCTAACCAAATTTTGCTATTGAGCTGATGCATGCACCTTATCAGCTCATCGCCGCCGGCCTTAAACAGCTCCGCCGGTAATCCATCGGCTCCTGCGGCTTGATTCTTCTTAAGCCGAGCAATAGCTGTTCTGACCTCGTCTTGTTTAGGAGGGGGCAATCGACGTCGTCGTCCAAATTTAGATCGATTGTCTCGTCATGGGATATCTCAGGTACCAAAAGCGCAGAGAAGTGATCTCTCAATATCCCCAACATACTCTGCACATCTGCGATGAGATTTCTGTCCTTGTCTTTACAGATGGGGGGCCCTGAACCATTCCTATTAGTTCCGTTTTTCACTTTTTGGTAGAATTTTCGAGTTTCGTTCTTCCTTCTGTAAGACTCAATTTTCTCACTCTCGCGCTGTCTCCAGTGCCGTTTCGTACGCATAATGAGACGGTTTACCTCTTTTCTTTTCTCCCTATACCGCTCAGTCGCAGCTCGCGTTGCAACTGCGTGAAGCATTGCCATGCGTGCAGCGTTTTTTCATCATTGGCAATGCGATACTCTTCATCGTACCAGGGTTTGTTGCGAAGCGGTTTTACAAAACCAAGTACGATTGTTGCATAGACGCGGAAATGGGTTTCCACTGCGCTTAAGGATTATTATCGGGAGGGGGTGGGTTCTGTGCCAAAAGCTGCGAGAGCTTCCTTGAGTAGGCTGTGGCTACCTCTGGTAATTGCAGCTTTCCGATGTCCAGCTTCCTCTGCGTCTGGTTTCGTACGATTTTCGGTCTACTTAATCTTGTGCGAACCTTTACTGCTACAAGGTAATTATCAGAATCAATGTTAGCTCCTCTGATCACTCGTACGTCCATTACAATGGATAAGTGCCTTCCATCAATTACCACGTGATCAATTTGGTTCTTCGTTCTTTGATCAGGGGATACCCAAGTAGCTTTGTGGATGTCTTTATGCTGGAATCTCGTACCACTAATGACCATGTTTTTTGCCGCGGCAAAGTCAATCAGTCTCATACCGTTTCAGCATGTAGACTGAAATTGCCAATAGTTGGATGAAACAAATTCTCCCTGCCTACTTTAGCATTAAAATCTCCTAGTACATTCTTAATGTCATGGCCAGGGCAGCGGTCATACGTTTCCTCTAGGAGCTCATAGAATATGTCTTCGGCATCATCACCTTTCTCTTCTGCCGAGGCATGCACACAAATTAGGGAAATGTAAAAATATTTCGTTTTATGCGGATTGTGGCTATACGTTCGCTCACAGGATTGAACCTAGAGATTAGATGTCGCAGTTTTTTGCCAACTACAAATCCGCAACCAAATTCATGTTTTTTTCATCGCAACTGTATATATATCGCAGTTTCTTTTTCTTGTGCAGCCATGTCCTGTCCATCGCATTTCCTGGATTGCGGTAATGTCAGCCTTATAACTTTCGAGGACATCTGCCAATTGGAAACTTGCACCCGATCTATATAGAGTTCTCACATTCCAGGTGTATATCCGTAAATCGTGGTCCTTATAACGTTTGCGGGGGTCGTCTTACTTATTTTAGTTATTCCAAATTTGTTTATTTTCATAGGCAAATAGCATATGTGAGTTTGTGTATATACGACTGATGATCTACCGGTGGTATCAATGCATTCACAATGGTTATGAATCAGATAATGAACTTGTCATGGTATTCGATACTACACTGGAAAAAACCCTTCGTCGCAGGGATGAAACATTTTCGCTAATATTTTTACGTTGCTATAGTGAAAAGTGTCGTTTATCTGACAATTTGGTAGTGACTGCAACGTCATACATGATTTCTTTTACAATTTTACATTTCGTTGCTGCAACAACTTACAATTCGTTTTGTAGAAAAATGGGATAACAATTAAAAGACTAGTAAAGGCATGATACAGTGGCCGACAAAAGTCTACATACGATGCAGTTTTGTTTAAAATCTATTTCTATGATGCAGTTTTGTTTAAAATCTATTTAAACAAAACACGAAAAAATTTATTTACTGCAATATACACACAAAAATTATTCACGAAAAACGGAAAAAATGCGTTCACAAAAGTCTACATACGGCTTCGAAACTAACATAAGCCACTTAAGTTAAGAATGAAAAATTATACTGATTATTAACAACAAAACTTTCCAACTCAGCATTCGTTTTGAAGCTTCTTATTCAGTATTGGAGCACTAGTAGTCCCAATTTGTTTGACTTTACGTTTGACTTTCAATAAGCTCCAAAACGAGCTTAATAATATTTAAGTCTTGGATTTAAAGAGGAGTGTACAATTTGCGTGAGGCATAATAAATCAGAAAATCGTCCACGTTATGAACGGTGTGTTTTGGTTTGTTATCTTCGGGGAAAGTCCAAATATAAAGAATATATAAAATACCAACCGATGCTTTCAAAATTTGTCCTAAGGCTAATTTATATTGGCAATAATCCATTTTACTCTTAATAAGTACCAGATTTTCAAATCCTGATACACCGGCGGCACCCCAAACCTACAAGCTGCCCGTAACATACTTAACAGTACGGTCTACGTCTTTCGGATTCATTGCTGTAGTAAATTTACTACAAACTTTGGTTCTCCCGTCATTTCCAAAGTAATTACTTTTAGTTTTATCCGTAATCAATACTAGTTTCCAGAAATCTGTGCCTTTTTGGATATGCTATTGGGAAAATTCCAAGCGAATTTGCGTCTTTTTGATGTGTTAACATCTATGGCGGCGTATAGGGACTAAATCTATCAAAGTGAACACATGCAAAAAACACACAGACATGTTTTCTAAAAAATAAATAAATGGTTTCCCATTACATCCCATGAAGGGACCGGCGACAACTTCTCACAATCACTCACTGATTGGGACCTACAGTTTTACACCGATTCCGAACGGTATTTTCAGAAGCTTTTTCATGGCTATATACTCGATAGTGTCGCCGTCACTAAGCGAGGTGACCGTCGTCGAAAGAAATTTTAAGGTGGTTGGAGCAGGAATGGAACCCAGGATCTCCTGTACAAGAGGCGCGCACACTACCCATTGCACCACCGACGGTCACAGACAGGTTTTCTGCTGCTGTTAAAATCAGATTTTATGCTGCTGCTAAAACCAGATTTTCTGCGACTGCGAAAGAGAATAATGACGTGGCAGGGCTGACGCAATCGAAATTGTGTCTATAGCGTATGTATTAACATAATAATGTATGTATGTACATGTGTCTGTTGCTATTGTTGAACGGAGATATAAAGCATAGCCACGCAAAATTTCATTTGCAAGCCCAGGGGCTTGCGCAGTCAACGTTATGGTGACACACTAATACGTCAGCTACTTCGTACAAAGTATGTGTGATGTTGTGTGTTTGGCTGTTTCGTTGCTGTTGATATGGCAAACATGTGGTTATGTGACACACGTATGTATACGTCACCTACTTCGGACAAAGTATGTGTGTTGTTGTGTGTTTGGTTGTTTCGTTATTGTTGCTATGGCCAAACAAAGCGAGTCATTTGATGTTCAGCATTGCCCGGTGTATACAAAAAAACTATTATTTTTTATTCTCCAATGCCAAACGCCTTTTTAAATTATTTATATTAACTTCACCTCTCTGTATGCATGTATGCCGAAAAAATTTTGGATTGATTTCTAACCCTTTTCCCATGGGAAAGCTTCCCAGGCAAACTAATGGCGACGACAAAAATAAACTATCAAAATATGGGTGGGATTGGATAAAGGGGCGTGGTCATATATAAAGAGTTTATAGTTATTATTGTGAAAGGGAAGTCAAATAAAATGTGGGTGCGGAACACTCTGAGAGCAAAGAGAATAATTACGTATTATATGTATATAAAAATGAGATAGCAAGAGAGCAAAGAAATTTTTATGAACTTGCGTAGCATATGTACTGTTGTTTTCCATTCTCTTTGTTTTTTTTGGGAATAAAACAAAAAGTATTAAGCAAGAAAATAATGACACATGTGCTTGCACTTGTCTTTAAATAATTTTAAGTATTAATATTTATTTAGTTATTTATTTATTACGTCTATGGACAAAAATCCTTACAGACTAGCATATTAAATTACATATGTAAACTACTATATAAATTCATGGAGTTACTTATACAAAAATTAAAATAATACATTATGAATTAATACATTAGTTGAAATATTAATTAATTATAGTATATAACAATTTTCTAAAATTCGGTTTAGGAAGACTAAAATTAAGTAAATTGCAATATTTATTATAAAGTCTCATGGCTTTTAGTAGTGGTTCATTAAGTGCATAATTCGTAGAACGTAGACAAACATAAAAATAAGTATAATGCCGTAAAATACGAATCGTAGCATTAATAGAAACAAACGATAATAGTTCCGGACAATCAACACACCCATTGATAACATCATACAAAAATATCAGAATTCCAATATCTCTTCTTAAACTCAGAGAATTTAATGAAATAAGTAAGCATCTACTTTTATACGATGAAATTGGGTTAGAAAAATTCAAAGAAATCAAAGCAAACTTTAAGAATAATTTCTGAACACGTTCAATACGATTAATATGAATATCTGCTGTAGGACTCCAAATAAAACAGCAATATTCTAACTTTGACCGACAAAATGATGAAAATATTACAGTTTTTGTATATGGATCTGAAAATTGGGCCGTATTTCTACGTATAAAGTACAAAGTAAAATAAGCTTTTGGAATAATATAGTCCAGGTGAGATGTAAATATTAACTTCGTGTCAAACATTACCCCCAAATCTAAATATTCAAATGCATTAGTCAAACCATTACCATTAATTTGATATTGTGAAACAATTATATTTTTACAACGGTGAAAAGTCATTTGAAAACATTTAGATAAATTAATTGGTAAGCCATTACTTGTGGACCAAGCAACAAATCTATCCAAATCCGCTTGCAGAAGTACAGCATCATTAACTGAACGCACGGTATAAAAAATTTTAAGGTCATCAGCGTATAGAAGATGTCTGACATGTAAGAAGCACTGAGATATATCATTCACGAAGATATTAAATAACAATGGCCCTAGAATACTTCCCTGAGGGACACCCGAAACAGGAATATAAGGCTCAGAGAAAACTCCATCTATTAATACGGAGCAATACCTATTAGTTAAATACGAACGGAACCATCTAATTAGAGTCAGTGGAATACCGATTTTAACTAGCTTTAATAGTAATACATTATGCGGCACTCTACCAAATGCTTTAGAGAAATCAGTGTATATAGTATCCACCTGAAATCCATTTACAAAACTGTCAACACAATAACGAGTAAAAACAGCAAGATTGCTCGTTGTCGACCTACCAGAGACAAAGCCATGTTGAGCAGGTTATTTAAATGTAACGTCATCATAAGATTGAACGGTGTTTTTTATTTTCCAATGTAACATTTACTAATGTGTTCCCAGAAATCGAACAGTTACCGTGTAGCAAAAAGGTGTTAACACATCGCCCGTGAGTTCGAACAGTCATTGGATTTTTTTTTCGCGTATAATTGTTTTTTGCATTCAGTCCTGCTATGGTAACTATCATTATTCAAAGTTCATTGAATTAATAGTGAATGCACTATAGTATCTTATTTTATTTACCAACCCTTGGGCCCACTTTGGGGATTTAATTTTCAGCTTTTTGTCCACTTCTCCTAAAGTAAAGTTGGCATCTCTGGTGTTTAAATTCTTTGGGCGCCCACTGCGGGATTTTTTGTCAACAGTACAGCTGTTTTTAAATCTATTTAATATTGTCTGCTTTTGATTTTCTTAAATTTAACTGTTTTGATATTTAACCGAAGGTTTTCTATATTTCACAACTAAGTGTCGGACAAAACTTTAAATTTTTGAAGCTATGCTTCTTACAGCGGGCTTTGAGAGACGGAGTTAACTGGGAAAAAATGGCATAACGAAAATGCGTGAGGTGATAGTACCGTTATTTTTAACATAACAGAATAAGCTTTATCATATACCAGCGCCACCTCTACAGGACTAGTAGAAATAAAAGTAGCTAACCTGTTATCAATAACATGGATCAATCCAGCACAGATTACAACCATATTAATATTTCAGAAAGCTTTAATAAACATGACTTTAAATACAATGTGCCGGATTTCACTTTTGCAAGCTTTTATATCACCATGTAGTTATTGCAATTTGTCAAACTTCACGGAAAATAAAGCTCATCTTTCAACTCTTTCAAAATAACATTAACACTCTCACAACAGGTTTGTAGGCTAGTTGGTTGGAAGCTAATGCAAACAAAAAACAAATACAAACAGGTACAATGGACACACGCAAACAACTACACATTAATTTGTGTATTTGTGTTATTAGAAGTACGAGAAAGAGAGAAAGAGAAACCTTATGCTCATTAAACGACGAAAAATGTTGTATGTGCTCGCAATTAAAGAACAACAGAGATGAGGCAGCGAGAATCAATAGTTTATATTGCAGAAACAACAAGCTGAAGCTCTCATTGACAGGCAGAGAAGTAAACAGCACATGGCTCTGGGAGAGTTGTATGCGTATGCCAAGCTTTCCTTTAAATACTCAGCTGATAGCTTACAGATCGTGTGGTCGCATTTTACATGTATATGATTCTACTACTTACTTTTAGTTTTTATAAAGTGATGTTTTACTTCTTATTGTAATTTAAAATTTAAAAATATGTAAAACATTTAAGTTAATTGTACGTCGTTTACATCATGGAGGAGAGTGAAAAGTGCAGCATACAAGTTTCAAGTGTAAAAAAAGAGTGCGTAAATTTAACAGTGAATAAAGTGTACATTAGATGGAAACAATATTGTTTATCACTTTAAATATAATTTCTATAAAATTGTTCATTAATATTAATAAAGCATAATATAATATGAGTATTTCTATCGTATTTTTATGTATTATTAATATTAATAAACACTTTTAGGTTAAGTAGCAAAGATAAATTGGGGACATTGCAACATAATGAAGCGCAAAGGAGGTATCGTGCACGTAACTTTGCTGATGAAAAATCAGACCCCCTACAAAAATTTCTTTTGGATAAATTTAACTTAAAAATCAATAATGACCCTGCACAATCGACTACTAGACATGGCACCGCTATTGATGCAGTTTTTTCAAGATACTTAGAGAATATTCAGTCATTAATTTATACGTCTTATTTCAGTTACCATAAGCCTATAATTTCTATGATACAAATGCCAGAATAAAATGAATGAATGTATTTAAACAAAGCTGTTTTCATTTTTTCAATGATGATTTTCAATGATGCTTTAATGATGTTTAATATTGTTAACCCAATTAAAATGTTTTCTTAACATAGAATATGTTATACGGCAGTATAGGGGGGTAAATTCGTGCTAGTGGAAAAATAATAATAAATAATATCTGATGTGTTAATAATAATAGTAATAATAAATAACTATATATATTTTCAATCATTGTGTTTCAAAAATATTAAAAAACAATCGAAAGTAAGTTGGAGCATAGCTTCTGTCGGCAGTCCCCCAACTGCCACGTGTGTATTTTTTTTTCGACGAGCCACTCTCACAATTAAGTATTTCTTGAATCAAACCAAACTCCAACTAAACACAATTTATTGGATCCTAATGCAAAGCACAATATTAAAATTCAGTCTCTAACCATGTAGCAGCGCACAAAACCATAAGGTATGGCCGTATGTAGACTTTTGTCAATGCTTTTCTTTCGTGTTTCGTGAATATTTTTTAAGCTTGTATTCGAGTACAATTTTTTTGTGATATTATATTACTAAAAAAAGGTTTCCAAGAAAACTGCATTATTACTTTTCTCCATAATGTATTTGTACTCGTCTGGCAGGTAGAATGAAGATCGTATGTTGACTTTTGTCGGCCACTGTATTTAAACAACTGATATTTGATTTATCTTCTACTTTTTATAGTTTATTTGTGTTATTCGTTTATTTTGGGGGTTTGCCAACATTTATTGTTGACGAAACAATTTCGTTATTGCAACGAAACAAAGTTTTATGTAGATAAAGAGAGAGAGAAGCAGTCGAAAAAATTAGCGATCGTAAAAAAGAGGCCAGCAAGAGAAAATGGTGAGCAGTGTTGGATCTCGTACACATCTTAAATCGCTTCCTGTACAACAACCGAAAAGGGTAGACATATTTCTCCGCCGGAATAACTTAAATAAATTTGTTAAAACAGACTATTTAGTTATACTTAGTAGTAATCTTTTATTGTGAAAATAAACTGTGTGAAATCAAATAGATAAATACTTAACATGACAGCATAGAAAGTGACGCATCGATAGCAGAAAAACTACCCCGAATATGTAACTGAACATTTGTGTGGGTGTCTATGCGCGAGACGGTACAAATCGCAACAAAATGTTCCTGTTTATGTGTTGTAAACATAAATCGGTCGCGCTTGTTTGTAGTTGGATTAGTAGTTGGATTCGAAGTCAACGAAAACGAAGAAGTCAAAGAAACAAAGTGTTTCAATTAAGACGAACATAAAAATTTCAATTTAAGGTACAATGAAATGCATCCGATTGAAATTATGAGAAATTTGGTTAAAATAAATAAAATAGCAGTTGAAGAAAATGCTTACTTGGCGATCACTCTGGCTTAATGACGGGGAGATTTGGTGCTCCAATTGAATGCTCTCAAGAATGTAAGGAATAGATGTTCGAAAAAGTATAAAAAATCTGGACTGCCAGCAGACTATGCTAGGTATATTTTTGCTAGGAGTAGATACAACTCTAAATCTCGTGAGAGTTACAGATTATATTTGGATAGGTTGAAGGCTAATTTTAAACGGAACCCCAAATCATTCTTTAGATTTGTTAACTTGAAGCGTAATTCGTCTTCCACACCTTGTAGGATCAAAATGAACGGTATTGAATATTCATATGAAGAGTCTATTGCTAATTGTTTCGCCGATTTTTTCGCATCTATTTATTCCACCCGAGCCTATGATGTTTCCAAATCATACCCGCACACTGTCCGCTCTACCATTCCGTTTGATGCACCTGTCGTAAATTCGTCGTGGTTGCTAGATAACTTAATCAGCTTGAAAGCCTCGAATAAAGCTGGACCTGATGGTATCCCGGACTCTATGTTGAAATACTGCTCGAATTCTCTCAGCTTACCGTTGACTCTCTTATTTAACGCTTCGTTGAAGTTCGGCCATTTTCCTGCACAGTGGAAGAGCTCTTATATAATCCCTCTCCACAAATCTGGTAGTTTAGTAAATGTTGCAAATTATAGGGGAATTGCAAAATTGAGTGCCATTCCTAAACTTTTTGAGAAGTTAGTCATAGAGGTAATTTCTCATCAGGTTTCCTCAATTTTAGATCCACCGTGACTAATTTGCTTCAGTTTTCCTCTTCTATTATTGACGGCTTTATTAATGGAGATCAAACTGATGTGATTTTTACCGATTTTAATAAGGCTTTTGATAAAGTTAACCACAATTTGTTATTATATAAACTAGGGGCAATGGGTTTTAATTGTACCATGCTGAATTGGATTACTTCTTACTTAATGAACAGA
Organism: Phaonia tiefii; assembly: GCA_963931995.1. Classification (NCBI taxonomy): domain Eukaryota; kingdom Metazoa; phylum Arthropoda; class Insecta; order Diptera; family Muscidae; genus Phaonia; species Phaonia tiefii. The sequence goes on along the minus strand of OZ008368.1, from coordinate 82,749,737 downwards.
CAACAGATGGTATCATTTGGTCGATCATTCTCAAGATCTATTTTTGTGTCATCTGGGGTACCTCAGGGCAGTCATCTTGGGCCGGTTCTATTTTTGTTATTCATTAACGACTTACCCGCCTCCATAATGCACTCTAAATTGTTAATGTACGCTGATGACGTGAAGATCTATTTTTCTTACAAGGATCCTTGTCAATATACTTTACTTCAGAGGGATTTGTCTACTTTCCAGACGTGGTGCGAAACCAATTTGATGGAGTTTAATTTTACGAAATGTAAGCATATGCTGTTCTCTAGGTCATCATTATTTTCGGCAAAATACATTTTAGGTGGCAATGTTCTTGAATCGGTGGATTCATTTGTTGATCTTGGTGTTCTCTTGGACAGAAAATTGAATTTCAACTCCCACATAATTACGATGGTAAACAAGGCTTATGGCGTTCTGAACTTTATTAAACGTTGGGCAAAGGAATTTTCAGATCCCTACGTTACGAAAAATCTTTTTACTTCAATAGTCCGCCCTATTCTCGAATATGGATCAGTTGTTTGGGACCCCCAGTACAATTTGTATGTTAATATGATTGAATCGGTCCAGAAACAGTTTCTCATTTTTTGTCTGAGAAATCTTCAATGGAACCCGAACCATAATCTTCGTTCGTATAGCAGTAGACTATCATTGATCAGATTGCCGACTCTTAGTAGTAGACGTATCATGATAAACTCTATTACAGTTTAGAAGATAATTGATGGATGTATATGTTCTGAATTTCTGTTATCTAAGATTTTCATAAATGTCCCATTGAGACCATAGTATAATAATATAAGTCGACGCGTGACGTGTTGTTGTAATATGAAACGATTTTGAAAGAATTTTGTTGTACTATTGTTATGACAATACACTCGATATGTCAAAATCATTTTATATACGAAGAAGAGGAAAAGGAAAAACGCCAAAGTAAATAATTACATGCATAGAATTACATGTATTAAAAAAAAAGTAATAGGCAGAAATTATACATTTAACAATTATATTTATATTTCAATTTAATTTGCACAACACTTTTCAAACGTTTAATAACGAACAATAAGAATCAAAACAAATGATGAGACAAGTTTCACACTTCGAGTGTAATACGTAAACAAAGAATGATAAAACGAAACAACCCAATAACAAAATGCCTGATCAGCTGGGCTTATGCTTCCACTTATATTATTACACTATGATTGAGACCCACGAGGTACTATAAACTCATTCACATCGAGTTTCAGCGTTCGAATTATGCGTCCTTTGATCCAGTTAGGAGAATGTGTCGTGACTTTGATGTGCTATATCAGTTTATTGATTAAAAAAAAAAAAAAAAAAAAACCCCTCAAAACAACAACAATTGCATGATTTAAGAGGACAAGGATGCGGTTCTATGTTAAAGGAGTAGGGCATAGGGGAGTAGAGCTTATATTCATGGTAAGTACAGACATGATATGTACATTAGGATGGGTCAATTTGTATTGGACCAACAAACTTGACAAAGAGTACAGCAGAAACGTAATCTACGACAAATTCCTAAGAAATCATGGTTGTAAAATCCGAATCGAGCCAGCGATTTTTCACTGGAACATTTGTAGATTAGCGTAAAAAATCGACCTAAAAGCCATACTTTTGATACTTCATACTTTTCGATTTCAATGAAATTTCACACATATATTCTACTCGTTGCTACGGTTACAACGCCGAAACCATTCATCACCGAACTCATCACACTGTATTGTCGGGCCCTACTTCTACACCGTTGCGGTTACTGGAGACCGTTACCTGAGTATTTTGATAGAGTTTTTCTATCCAGAATTACGCCGAATGAGAATTTCTTTCAACTCTGTGTGGTTTCAGCAAGATGGTGCAACTCCTCACATAGCCCGGCCTGTTATGACAAAATAGCGACAAAATTTCCCAATCAGCTGATATCCTGAAACTCCACATTCCGTTGGCCCCCCAGGACGCCTGACCTTACTACACCTGACTTTTCTTGTGGGGTTATTGCAAACAGGAAGTCTACAAGGCAAAACCAACAAATTTGAATGAACTAAAGTAATCCATTCGAGAAACAATTGCGGCTGCGGAGCAGGGGGGCATTTAAATTCCATAATTTTTAAAACAAATTAAAATATATTTAATAAAATTGAATGAGCTTTAACATGAGTAAAACAAACATGAAGTCCATACACTGGAAAAAAAAAATTACAGCAGACAGTTGTTCGAGGCCTTCGGCCACGGACTGTTCCTGCAGGCTGTGTCAGAGACACGGCCATTAAGTTTAACGTAGAATACGCCATCCGATAAGACAGAAAACATATATAACAATAAATTCATTTGCTTATATTATTTATCATTTATTGTTATATATGTTTTCTGTCTTATCGGATGGCGTATTCTACGTTAAACTTAATGGCCGTGTCTCTGACACAGCCTGCAGGGACAGTCCGTGGCCGAAGGCCTCGGACAACTGTCTGCTGTTATTTTTATATTTACCAACGGCATTTGATTCAAGTCCGTTTAAAAAAAAAATATTATGTTAAATTTTTTTAAACTTAATTTAATTTATGTATTTTAATTAATATTTTTATTGAAATAAGTTCTGCGAATGTTGAGAGGGTGAATATTAAAAAAGGTTTACCTTATCGAGTCTTCGCATTAGCATTCGAGCGTTGTGTGAAAGCTTTACGCTTTACAATTCAAAATTAATGTTACAACAGCTTTATTGAAGCTTTCGCAAAAAAGCTTTATTACGTTAGCTTACTGTTTGTTTCACTTTTTACTAGATACATGTTGCCAAGCAACATTAGCTTGCTGTTCGTTTCACTTTTTACTAGAGACATGTTCCTAAGCAATGTTGAGCAACCAAAAACACGCAACCAAACACCACACATATGTTTGAGTGTATGTGTTTAAACAATTTTCATTTGAGAAATTAAAATACTAGAAGTATATCAACCAATATGAAATGTATATCAAACGAAAGATAACATCTTCATTTACCTACAAAAAAAATTTTAAGAAAATTCATCTGGCCGTTTCCTCAAATTCAATGAAACAAAGATTACAACAATAAAAACCTGACATGACTCCTCATACCGTAAGGTAAGACGTATTCTACGTCAAAAAGGTATTTGAGTTTCTTAATATAACAATATTCATCAGGGTGTTTGTTGTATATATATTGAAATCAAAGGATAATTCGCTTCTAAATATTATTCTGTTTATGCGGAGGTTTGGTGGGAACACGCGAATGCTTAAACGTAAGTATATGGATGTTTGGGGTGAAGAACGCATATGTGTCTAAGTAAAAGCATACATGTTCGCCAATAAACATGTTACTGTTTGCATTTAGATACAAGTGAATTTGGGACTTGCAAACATATGAGCGTTTGAAGTGTGTTCCAAACATATACATGGTTCTTGCAAAATATGTTTGCGTGAATATGTTACGGAGGCCGTTTTTTCAGCGTTATTGATTTTGCTGAATTGAAAAATATTTTTCTTTTTATACCCTCACCCATAGGATGGGGGTATATATCATTTAATACATAAACAAAATGTAACACATAGAAGGAGCCATACTAGACCCTTTGTATCTTTGGACGAAATTCGTTTTAAGACTATTTAAGACGTTTGAGCCTGTCTGTCTGTCTGGCTGGCCGGCTCGCTGGTCAACACGATAAGATCACAATGAAACTTTGTCAGTGTCTATTATTTGCCAATTTTAAGTTTGGGATTGAAAATAGGCGTTTTGAGCACCCCCCTTCTGGTACCTCCCATACAAATCGATACATTTAGGACAAAATCATATTGCTTTCAAACCTTTCTTCTGGTAGATGTGATTAGCTTCAACTCTCTCACCAGTTAATACACTGTAAATGCCTACTTAACTGGAGGAAATGGGCGAGATTGCCACGCCCAGTCTGGTACCTCCCATACAAAGCAGGGTGTTCGTCCGGGTTGTCAATCCGAGAAATCGAGTGAAACATTCCGACCTTAAGGAAATTAGGTATAAAGTTTCATGTTACCCAACGCCAATCACCGATACAAAAGTTGTTTGGCCGTCTGTTTGTTCAGCACGAGAAGTCCCGCAAAACCGAACCAATCTTTATGAAAGTTTGTACTAGTCAATATTTAGCCAAATAAAGCTCTTCTATAGAAAATGAGCTGTTTCGCCACGCCCATTCTGGTACCTCCCACATAAAAGTTGGGCTGATGACCGGTTGTTCGACTCGATAATTCTTATAAACTACAACCGATCTTAATAATATTCGGTAGTATATATTTTTAATTTCGGTTATAATATTTTGCTAAACGCTACTGTGTAATTATTAACTGACTATTGTGACACGCCCAGTTTCGCACCTCCCATACAAAATTTGGGGTTTGCCCACTCGATATCGTCAATATATGATAACCGATCGTAATAAAATTTGGTACTGATCGAAATGTTGGCAACAACTTGCCATGCCCATTTCTGTACCCCGCATATAATAAATATTGGGAGGGAAACTAACTAATTTGGGAATTCAATATTATTTGTTGCAATGTCAATCTGCTATTGAATATGGTCACTTTTGTGTATGGGCGTTTTTTAACAGAACTCCAACCCAATGGATGACTTAGGGTGAGGGTATGAAACTTATGGACTGGTTTTCGTAGTATATGATATATTCCTCCATCCTATGGGTGAGGGTATGCAATTGGATGTATGTATGTATGTGTGTATGTTACGAATGGATTCGGAAACGGCTGGACCGATGAAATTTTCAGATAATATTCAGAATCATCTGGCGGGTGACATAGGTTCAGCCAGGGGAAAAGTGAGCGGTGCCACGCCCCCTTTTCAAAAATTCCTCTGACGGCTTTTCTAAGAGACCAATAGACCGATTGTAATGAAAATTTCACAATGTGGTACTGACGACCTGCTGATACTCCATGGCTATTCTTGGTTCTGATTGGATTAAGGGGCGTGGCACCGCCCATACAACTTTAAAATTAAAATGGCTATATCTCAAGAACTGTCAGAGATATGAAGATGATTTGTATATATGTTGTTAGAACAGTATGAAGTACAGCCAGGGTGAAAGAGGGCGGTGACACGCCCCCTTTGAAAGAAACCGATGTAACAGCCATAGCTATTGTTTGAAACGTAATGGAACAACAAATTTTGTTCACCATTTGGCATTACAAAAACTTTGAATGCAAAACGTAGTTTTCCGTGTCCAGCTAGTTCTTTATAAAGTGCATAAGAGCATGTAGTGGGGTTTTAGTAGCTGCACGCGACATATTAAATGTATCTATGGTTCTACGTAGATATGTGTCAATCATCATACCCAAAATGTTTAGAATGTTCCTCCATGAGTTCCTCCAGAGGCTCAGAATCCAGGGAGGCTGCATGTGAAGTCTGCTCTGTAACTACATTATACCTTTACCGTCAGAGTCAGGGGATTTGTTTCCCCCGTATCGGGTTATCGAAAGCAGCCTTATAATCTACAAAGAGATGGTAGGTGTTAATTTGTTATTCGTGGGTTTTCTCCAGGTTTTGTCGTAATGTAAATAGCTGTGCGATAGTTGAAGTTCCAGGTCTAAAGCCATCTTAATAAGGAACGATCCGTTCTGCAACAAACGGCTTTAGTCTTTCTCACATTACGCTCGAGAGGATTTTGTATGTGATGGAAAAATGGCCTAGTCCACGATAGTTCGTACATATGCTCGCGTCACCGTTTTTGAAAACAGGACACAGTATGCTAAAACCCCAATTGTCGGGCATGCATTCATCTAGCCAGATTTTCCATAGAGCTGATGCATGAACCTTTCCATCTCCTATCCGCTTGCCTTAAAGAGCTCAGCCGGTAGTCCATCAGCTCTGGCGGCTTTTATGTTCTTCATACGGGAAATTGCAGTTCTAACTTCACTTTGGCCACGAGGAGAGCAGTCGCCGCCATCATCATGTATGTGATCCACACCCTCATCCAAATTGAAGTCTTCTGCGACAAGTAAAATAGGAAAGTGACCGTTTCATACAAAACGGGGTGCCTGATCCCCTTCCGTTGGTATGGAAAATTTTGGAAAAAATTGGAAATATTCTTCAACTTCGCTTCAGTATCAGGAGGCGGGGGTACGTTCAATTAATATTATTCATCTTCTGGGGGTACGGCTGCTCTGAATAGGCCGTGGCTATATCTGCTAATTGCACTTTCCGATGCCCAGCTTTCTGTATGTCTGGTTTCGTACGACTTTCGCTCTAGTTATCATTATGCAAACCTTTGCTGCAACCAGGTAGTGACCCGAATCGATATTAGCTCCTCGACTCAGACGTACGTCCATTACGCTAGTAGAGTGCCTTCCATCAATTACCAGGTGCTCAATATGGTTCCTCGTCTGTTGATCTTTATACTGGAATCTCGAACGGCTGACAACCATGATTTTCGCCGCGGTAACATCTAACAGCCTTATAGCGTTATCGTAAGTGATGGCCTGTAGACTGAATTTTCCGATGGTTGGTTCACAGACGCTTTCCCTGCTGATTTTACCAATAAAATCACCTAGAAAATCTTAATGTCATAGCCAGGGGAAGTAGTCATATGCTTCCCCTAGGTGCTCATACAACATGTCGTTGGAGTCATCGCAATTTTTTTCTGTCGGGGCATGGACAAAGATTATTGATATGTTAAATATTTAGCTTTTATGCGGAGGGTAGCTAAAAGTTCACTCACGGGATTGAACCTTGAGACCAGATGGCGTAGGCTTTTGCCAACTACAAATCCGTAAACAAATTCATAATTTTGCTCAATGGAGTTGTAGTACACATATGCCGCAGTTCTTCTTCATTGTACTGCCATGACCCGTCCAAAGCATCTCCTGGTTAACAGCAATGTCAGCCTTTTAATTCTCGAGGACATATGCCAGTTGAATAGAGGCACCGAACCTGTATAGTGTTCTAACATTTCAAGTGCATATACGTAACTCGTTGTACTTATAAAGCTTGCGGGGGTCGTCAACAAATAGGGAGATTTATGTTTTCATTCTCTCTTCGTATTTTCATTGCCAATATAACGGTGTCGGAAGGTGACCCACCATGGTTTTGCATTTTACCTCAGACGCTGAGCACAATGCAGTGTGTCCAAACTGGATTTGTGTGTCTTTACTTTTGATCCGTCGTTGGCTCATCCGCCTTCAAAGGACAAAAGAATATGTCCGCTAGTTCGAAGAGCTTCAATGACAAAGTCGCCTATTTAACATGCGACGCATCAGTGACCTCATAACCAATCAGGCTACACATTCGTTTCGCCATCTCACTCTAACTAGCTAACGGAGGGTTTCAATAAAACCATTGCCCGGGATATACTACGAGAAGTATTGAGCTGCTTGGAATCATTTCTTGCCACTCTCAAATGAGTGGTTATCGCAAACTTTTCACCCTCACGTAAGTCCTATGACCTATTTTTCTACGCCTCATAAAAAAGCTCAGATCATAATGACGGGGTCCATAGGGCATACAGACTGATGGTAGCCAGGTCGAAGATTCATTTTCCCCAGTCTGGCATTAGTAAATTCTCTATTACAATAGTTATATAAGAGAAATATTTCTGAATGATCCTTGACAACTGTAATCCTTTTGGCTTGCCTATAGATTTAAAAACAAGAATCTTTTAACCTGGGCACTTTTGTGATTCCTCCAGGGTTCTTCTATGAATACGACATCGGCTTCTTATTTGCATCTGTGTTGCTGGCCTCGTTATCGGTGTTTTCCAGTAGGCTACCTGAGGGCTCATCACTGAGCTTAGATTTAGACAATGATGTAGCATTCCCTGCAGTGTAAACATGGACAGTTACGCCGACGTCTCTGCCTTCCAGTCCGTCCGATTCCGGTGTAAGTTCTATGGGCTTAGTGTCAGGATAGCCTGGATCTTTCATATATATGGATTCAAAATGTGAGCGAGTGGGTAATGGTACTCGCGTGAAATTTATACATTTATACAGTGGTGCGGTGTGCTCTCTATACTCTGCTTTAAAAGATGTTCGGCGATGACTAACCATTTTATTAAATCAAAAGCGTTTCTAAAGCAATCGACCTGTAATTTTGTATATGAAACGTTTATTTCATATACATTGATAACACAGTGCAACACTAAAAATTTGATGAGGTTCGGACCATAAAATTCTTAAAGCTCATGATGGTAATAGAAAAACCCCAGCTAGGTTTTGTTTGGCTGGCAGTCGTTTTTTTATAGAACTTTAAAGTTTTCGGAAGCGAGTTTGGTGTCGGTATTGCTTCCCATGCTTGCATATCTTAAACTATTTAAAATTTTGCTTTCACGCTTTCAGCAAAATGGTAGCACTTAATCGTAATCGTCAATCGGAAATACATACACTACATAGATACACTTTTTTTAAGATTATGAACATGAAGATGACATACTACTGATTTGACATATAGGTATGTTTCGTAGGTCTAATCAAGAGCTACAATTTTGGGGAAAGCGTCAAAACAAAATTCAAAATAGTTTACGAGATATAGTACCAACACCCAAATCGCTTCCGAACATTTTAAAGTGCTATAAAAGAAACGGCTGCCACCCAAACAAAAACCCAGCTGGGGTTTTTCTATTACCATCATGAGCTTTCAGAATTTTGTGGTCTGAATCTCATCAGAATTTTCAAGTTTAAAAATGGTGTACTGTGTAATGGGAGCATTGCCTTGCTTCCAACGATTATACAAAAGTATACCCAGAATATGTTTTAGTTCAAGACTATCACCAGACAATTTAAGGGTACTCTTCCTATTTTTAAAGTGCATCCAATGATTTATATTCCATCGCACTGAAGTCTAATGCATTTTTTTTCAACACAAAAAAAAGAAGATGCAGGCTGAGAACTATTCAAATTTGTCATAAATTAATTTTAATGTTTCATATCATAAACATCATCCAAAAATTATTAATATCTTTAACAGTGAAATACAAGAAGAAAATGATTAAAATCATTTTCATTGCGTCTTTGATGCATCGAGCGTAATTTATTTCATAGAAAAATGTGACTGAATTTTTTTGTTTGTTTTATCGCTGCTCCGAAATGAAAGGAAAATCCGTTTCTGGACTGTCTTCGTTAACCTCATTTAACGCGCGCCTTAATCTGCGCTCCTCCTGTCATTGTGGCAAACCATGCCTTTTGGTGGGGAGAGAGACGAAAGTGATGGATCAGATACATGACACAAATACATACTCATAAATACTTATACTATGTGTATATTCATGTGTAATCATAAAAGATGTACTCATCCGTAGGATACATTGTTAACAGGGGATGGGATGTTATGCTGTGTATATTGGAGAAAACCCGTCTGACATTTTGTACACGCGAACTTTATAATTGGATTCTGAATACAATTGCTTAATTCAAGAAAAAATGTTTTGAATTATTACAGTTGTTAGCACTATATTTTTGTCAATTATAATTGAAAAAATTCAAATTGCTATTTGAAATCAAAGATCGTATTGAGAGAAATCAATGTGGTATTGAGAATTGAAACTGAATATTTTGAATAATTGCAGTAGTTGCTACTATATTTTTTTCAACTATACTTTAATTGAAAAATTCCAAATTTATGTTAAGATATCAAAACTGGAATTGAGAGAATATCAGTTGATATTAAGAAGTACAAATGTTAAATGCACAATTAATATTAATCATCTTCCAATTAATTTTGAAACGGAAAATTCATATTTAAAAATGGAAATTAAAATGGTAACAATTTTTCGTTGATACCGAAAAGCGTACATTGAACCAGTACATAAATTTCAGTTGGATATACCGACTTAAGCATACCCTCACTCTAAGTCATCCATTGGTTTAAAAATTGGTTCTGTTAAAAAACGCCTATATTCAAAAGTGATCATATTTAATATAGCAGATTGACATTGCGCTTAATATTATTTAATACCCAAATTAGTCAGGATCCTAAGTGGTTTTAAGGATTTTTTTTTGAATTGCAACAAACTGCCCCCCCAATATTTATATAGGAGGTACAACAATGGCCATAGCAAGTTGTTGCCAAAATTGTGATCAGTACAAAATTTTATTAAGATCGGTTGTGATTTATTGGAGATATCGAGTCGGCAAGCCGGAAATACGCCCAACTTTTGTATGGGAGGTACGAAACTGGGCGTGGTATAGTAGTCAGTTATAAATTACGCAGTACCTTTTACCACAATATTGCCTAGTACCGAGTTTTATTAAAATCGGTTGTAGTTTACGAGAGTTAAAAACCGGTCATCCGCCCAACTTTTTTATGGGAGCTACCAGAATGGGTCTGGCAAAACCGCTCATTTTCTATAGGAGAGTGATACTTGGCAAAAAATTGAGCAGTACAAAATTTCATACAGATTGGTTCTGTATTGCGGGACTTCGTGTGCCGAAAAACCAGACGCAAACCACTTTTGTATGGCAGGTACCAAAATGGGAGTGGCAAAATCAGCCTTGTTCTAACCGGTGATTGGGGTTTGATGACGTGAAGCCTTGTATACAATTTCATTAAGGTCGGAAATATTTCACGCGATTTATCGGAGTTACAACGCGGACGAACATCCAGTTTTGTATGGGAGGTACCAGAATGGGCGGGACAATCTCACCAATTTCCTCCAGTTAAGTGGACACGTACAGATTATTTACCGATGTGTGAGTTGAAGCTAATCACGTCTCCCAGAAGAAAGGTTTGGAACAAATACTATTTTGTCCAAAATGTGTCGATTTGTATGGGATGTACCCGAACGGGCGAGGTCAAAACGCTCATTTTCAATACCAAACAAAATTTCTACAAATAATAGTCAGTGACAGTGTTATCTGTAAAGATTTCCGGCAGTTATAGTGTTGACCACCCAGCCAGGCAGACATGCAGACGGATATGGCTCAATCGTCTTAAAGTGCCGTAAAACGAATTTCGTCGACACATACTAAGGGCCTAAAACGGCTCCTCTATGCGTTACATTTTTTTTGCGTAGTAAATGTTCCTATGGGTGAGGATATATAAAACACCCACGAAAAGCAAAGACATTTTCCATCTGTCTGTCAATTATTGGGCTGTCTGTGATATCCCGGTACGGAGAATGTCTTGTGAAGCTATATCTGAGATTCGAGTTCCTGATAAGCTTATATGAGTCTGTGGAATAATACTGATAGGGACAAAGTCCTCAGTGATGCTTGGTAAAAATATAACAACTATTTGAGGTATTAGACTAGGCTAGGCGACATTCTCCCTTGCTATATCTTCAACATCATAATGGAGGTCTTTATGAGCTGCAACCAACACAAATACATGCTAGTGCAACAAAAGTCATATACTATCAGGGTTTGCTGATGACATAGATACTCGTATTATGGGTGAACTGAACGTAAAGTTGGTATTGTATTTTCGAGAATTGAGAATGAATCGGAGAAGTGGGTTTGGCTATAATTAGGACAAGAGAAAGTTAATGATTTTAAGGAGCAGATCCGGTTAGTAAATATTATGCCTTGAATGAAGTGGATGCATTTGTTTACAAAAATTACCTGTAAAATTACCTGTAACATCTGTAACAATGTGTTATTTTGCATTAAACATGTATATATTCGGAACACACTCCACAGATGCATATATTTGTGTACCATAGACTCATGTATATTTATAGGAAAACATTAGCATGTTTACATGCGAAGATGCATAAAGAATTTTACGTGAAGCCACACGCGTGTTTCAAACCAAACTTATTACGTCGACCTATTAGTGTGTGTCCAAACGAACGATTGACGACTAAATGCATGAATTGAAACTGAAACAGATCAATCAACATACGAAACACTCAATTCATTTACACACGCGTTCCGAAATATTGGAAAAAACAGTTTTTTACCTAACTCGAATATAAAAATGAACGGCGTATATGTCCCTTGGGAGAGTAATGTAAACTATTTGGGTGTAATTCTGGACAAAACACTTTTATTGAATGACAATATAAGTTACACCATCAACAAAGTTAATATGTCGGTTATACTTTTATACCCTTTAATCAATAGAAAATCTAAATTAAGAATTGAGAACAAACTTATTATTCTGGAAATGATTTTGCATGCAATACTTTTTTATGGTGCTCCTGTATGGCATGATTCGTCAGATTGTCACATAAAACGTCAAAACAAAATTCTGAAAATGATGTGTCACACAGTGCAACACGAAAAAATATAATCAAATACGAACACCACTACGTGATAAAAGACAAAAAAAAAAGACCCGTGTCTCCCAGTTTTGCCCAAAGTCATGCACTTTTTTTATGAGCCCCCAAAGATTTGGGGCCTTGGTGTCATTTTAGCAAAAAAGTGATCATTTTGTCAGGCTCATATCTTGCAAACCGTTTTGAATTTTGATTTACTCTCTGAGGGAAAGTTGTAGCCTTTGTCATCTGGAGTTGGCGGCCTTGATGATACAAAATTGTCAAGAGCAAGCACTGGTAGTGTGGCAGTTGCAATTGTTTTATAAATATTGTTATTCTCAGCTTGTCGATTTTAACGACATGTGTAATTTACGCATGCATCCAGGTACCATCATGATCACCTGGGCGATTAATCCAGTTTACCGGCTTATAATACTTCATACTTTGTTTGCATCCACTGAACTATGCAATGAGATTGTTATAACATTGGCGACACACTGTATTAGGTGTGTAATTTTCATCGGTCAAGTCTACTTCGTCGAAAAACAACTTATATGCTTTCTTGAACTCACTACTTAAAAGATTCTTTTCCTTTTGAAATTTTGTAGAACTTTTTTTTGATTTGATGACCGCAAAGGCAGCAAAATAAATCAATATTTTCACACTGCATATTGAAATTGTCAGTCCCCAATGTTGTGTGCGAATTATGCTGTAGGAGTTTCTCTATAACTTTCACCGCTGAGCTCTCATTGACGTCGCGCTGTGTAAATCCTCGATGCTTTTTTTTTTTTGAGCTTAAATTCATTTATTTCTCCAACTTTTGTTCTAATTTTTACAACTAATTAATATACATACGTACATTTTTTTCCTAACATCTACTGATAAAACTAGGATCATTTTCATTTTGAATAAATTATATCGGCCTATAGCCAGCCCATATACATTTTTATTTCAGATTTGACATTTTGTCCTTATTTTCATCTGTTATCCCGGGAAAAAGGAGACTAAACCCGTACCCTTATGCCTCGATGTGAGCGTCGTGTCGCTTTTATATTGCGTGCTGCGTCCATTGCTGAGTATGCTGAGCTTATTGCTTTGCCTGTGCTGTTGCGGTCGGTGATATAGCAAAGTATCTCAATGTTGCATTAAACGGAGTTAAGACACATTCCTAGGAAATTCATATGTTCTAGAAAGTTGTTTATTGAGATCTTGGGTATATTTTTCTAGGTGATTGTTTCCTTGAATTTAATCCGCTTTGCTTCCTATGGACCTGAATAGCGGAAACAAGGTAAAAAAAGTCGAATTTTTTTAAGTTTTTTGTGATTTTTACTTTGAAGGTGAAGTTCTTTTCATTTTTTATGTTGCCAAGTTTTATTCTCTATGACAAGAGCTACAACTTTCCCTCAGACAGTAAATCAAAATTCCGAAAGATTTAAAAGATATGAGCCTGACAAAATTATCACTTTTTTGCAAGAATGACAGCGAGGCCTCAAATCTTTGGGGGCCCATAAAAAAAGTTTATGACTTTGGGCAAAATTGGGAGACACGGGTCTTTTTTTTTTTATCACGCAGTGGTGTCAGTATATGGTTATATTTCCATGACTTAAAAAAATACACACAGAGAAATTAAAACATTTTCAGGAAATTTTACAATTTTGCGGCTACCTAAACGCTACCTAAGCGCTACCTAAACGGTGTTAAGAATCATTCCTAGGAAGTTCATATCTTCCAGAAAATTGTTTAGATCTTAGGTACAGTTTTGTAGATGATTGTTTCCTTGAATTTCGAACGGTTTGCTACCTATGGACCTGAACATGGGAAAAAAGGTAAAAAAATCGAATTTTTGCAAGTTATTTGCGATTTTGACCTTGACGATGAAGTTTTTGATTGTATATGTTGACAATTTCTGTCCTTTACAACAAGAGCTGCAACTTAAAATATTACACACAGTGTAATTTACCATACTACTTTTCAACATCTCGTGTTCATTCATGTTATAATTTACGATTAGTTAAAGACAAAATAAGTCATTTAACAGAGAAATTCAATGATAAATGTAAATACGATCTATTTGTTCTGAAGTAATAAGTGTTTTTTTTACCTTCTGACATTTTTTTATTTATAATTAAAAGTCAAGGGTTTTGAAATGTGAATTTATTTCCCCATATATTTATAATATACTTTGGAATTTATAATAATTTCTGTCAAATTATGTCTAAGCGGAAAAGTTATATTATTTCTAACTAAACTCTTTAATGTACTTACATATTAAATCATTGTGTAAGTTACATTAATTTAATCAATAAATATACATACATACATTAGTTGATAATGTATGGTTGGGATGCATCCACTGCGCTTAAAACAGTCATAGATTTTGGGATATTTCACAGAATGTAAACACGAATTGGAAATAGATCTAAATGTATCGAGATAGCTTATCCAGCAACTGCTAAAGGAAAATATATCAGGGAAATATATGCCAACCCACGCTTTACCCAGCGACAAAACCATGCGCGAATTGCATTTGCTGAAAAATAAAAACATTGGGACGAAGAATGTGAATCAGTAAAGTCTAGTGACGAGAAATGTTTCTCTGATTTTTTTTAAACTACTGGCATCATCTATACGTCATGCCGGCTAGTGTTGGCACCGCCCCTTACTTGTAAAGTCACAGGAGTATACGACGATTTAAGTCACGTATTCCGTTCTTGCGAAATTTTCGTAAAAAACTTTGTCATTTATCTATAAACGGAAAATTATGTTGCGGAGAGATTTACCTTGCAGATATTCCATTTATAATTCATCTACGTACTTCATTTTCTTTTTAACGCATGTGGTGTTACTTCCGCTTGCTAATATTACCGAAATGTCAAAATTGCGGTCCCAAACAATTGTTTGTTGGCATAACTTTGGCGTAACAACCCTATAATTGATTTTGCCTACGAAATTTTAGCAGAGAAATGAGTACCAAGCAAATGAAGAGTGAGCAAAATTTTCGGTTTATTAAATTTTCGTTATATTTCATACACGTATTTCTTATCGCAACGAAAATCTCATAAAGTCTGAATACCGGGATAAAAGAACTTAAACTTGTATTAGTGACCTTAAGAAGCAAAAAGTCCACTCAACCGACACAGCCCTGCACGACGTCGTCAAAACTATTGAGAGGTCCTTGGAACACAAACAATATACCCTGGCGGCCTTCTTGGATATAGAGGGTGCATTCAATAACGTGAGCTCGGCGGCTATAGAAGAAGCACTTGAAGATCTAGGCGTGGGAACATTCGTCAAGAGTTGGATAGTGAAAATGCTACAGAGCAGAATTATCAACGCCTCTATGGGAAACAGCGAGTCATCAAATCGAGTGAATAGGGGAACTCCCCGGGGTGGAGTCATCTCTCCCCTACTGTCGTTACTCGTGATAAACCAAATACTACTGTAACTAGGCAATATGATTATCAAAACCGAGGCGTATGCGGATGACGTGGTGATAATGGTGTCTGGTTTGTTGCTATCCTTGTTGAGCGAAATAATGAATGAGGCCTTGAAATCACTTAGTGATTGGGCCACTGGGAGTGGTCTTGGAGTGAATCCAGGGAAAACTGAGGTCATGCTTTTTACCACGAAGACCAAGATACCAAAGTTTAATCCTGCTCGGCTAAATGGAATAGAGATTCCACTGTCCACTCACGCCAAGTACTTGGGAGTGATTCTAGACCAGAGGTGACCAAAAATGTTTATGGTGTAGTATTGGTGAGAAAAACGATGTTGCTTCAGTCGTCGTTTAAACAGCGACAAATGCACATGAGCACGGGTATATGAATTTTTTGCTGATATATCAGCAAAAGATGCATACGTCCGCTACTTGTTTACACGTCGCTTTCTCAACGACGACTGAATGGAAGAGCATAAGAATAAGTGTGACTTTGTTTATGTGTTGGTCTCCGCAATTGCGGTATGGGCTGGTCACCAGTGTTCTAGACCCTAAACTTTCCTGGAAGCGTAACATAGAGCACCGCGCACAGAAGGCAACCGTTGCGTAGTAAGCTTGTCGAAAAATATTGAGAAGACGGTGAGGTCTCCGACCGATAATGGTGCTATGGGTGTACACTAGCATAATCAGACCAATACTCTCCTATGTAGCAATGGTATGGTGGCCTGTCGCCACCATGAAACTGTTGTATAGAGTACAGAGATCAGCTTGAATCGGCTTAACAGGGGCAATTAGGACGTGTCCAGCTGAAGCCCTTAATGCAATGCTTCATATTATACCAATCAACCTTCACATCACAGCTAGTGCGGCCTGGAGTGCCACCCGACTAAACGCTCTTGGACTCTGGAAGAGCAACGCATATGGACATGGGAGTATACTACAGACAATCCCAAGAGAACTCAATATAACAACCGATTACTGCACCCCCTCATTGGCGTTCGATAACCTATTCGATGTCAGGTTTCCCAAGAGAATAAAGTGGGATAAAGGGGAACCACTTACAGGATTTGCCACCGTATCCAAAATGGAATGGGGAACCGGCTCGGGTGTTTTCTCCGAAGAGGCAGGCCTCAATTTCTCATTCAAACTCCCAGACTTGTGCAGCGTTTTCCAAGCAGAGGTACTGGCCATCATGGAAGCCTGCGCCGCACTAATACAACAGCGAAAAACAGAGCGCATTGGAATATTTATAGATCGCCAAGCGGCTCTCCTATCACTCAAATCTGAAAACAGTGCATCTAAACTCGCTAGTGAATGTAGGGAAAAACTTGTCGATACCAGGCCACAACGGTCTCCTAGGGAACGAAAAGGCAGACGAACTAGCTAGGGCAGGATCATCTTCCACCGAACTCCAGATGGTGTCCGTCACAACGCCTATAGGGTTACTCAAGAGAGGTATTTTCCTGTATTACCTTGAAGGAGCGAAGACCAGATGGGATAGGACGGAAACGTGCCGCATATCCAGAAACACATGGCCAGAATATAACATTCATCGGACTAACTCCCTCATCAGCCATAATCGGGTAGACATATCTAGACTAACTGGCGTGCCGACCGGGCACTGGCCAATCGGTAATCACGCAAGATGGTTGAACCTGCCATATAATGACCACTGCTGTGCCTGCGATGACGCAGTAGAGGAGGAGACGGTGGAGCATCTCCTCTCCAGTGGTCCGTCCGATGAATAGACGCCTGAAGACTATGGGCCGTCCCTTCCTGCATAACCTCACTGAGATACACGAGATAGATCTGGGGGATCTAATGAGGTATCTCCGATTAGCAGGCTGGATATAAACACGGTACTTTGGACTTTCCGGAGTGATGTGGTATGTAAAACGGTGTCTCAAGACACTAATTGATGCTAAATAGTATCTTTAGCAACCGCGAAAACCAACCAACCTTAAGAAGCTAATTGGGTTCTATGCCACACAGGCTAGGACAGATTCTTATAAACAAGGACAATACAATACCATATTAATTATATAATTAAATTGTTTAACAATAAGAATGAATGCAAACTTTAGTTTTTGCACATATAATCATTTTCTTTGAAGAATATGTGAAATATTTTTTTGGTTCTATAAAATAAATCAAAACATCTATTTTTATATATTTCTAAATTACACATAAATGCAAACGAAAATAGAAAAATGTTTCATTTTCTCATATTATACTATAAAGTAATTATTGGTCGGAGGTATAAGTATGAAAAAGATTCCCTTAATATTTACTCCTGCCCCTTACTGATTTGTTTAAGACCATAAATATGTACATTTGTACAGAAATACGAGCACCCTTTTTGGTACTTTTACAAATATCTTCCCCCCTTTTTATTGCCGACCTAGACCAAGAGCTGGTGTACATCGAAATGGCATTGAAGATTTATGGCAACACAATTAATCAGTGGAAATATATGTATCTGTGAATGGGGGTATATGCACCATGTTGCATGAATGAATGTGTTCATAAATATGTACTTGCATGAATGTTTGCTGCTGTTATTGTTGTTTGTATTCTTGATATCATTGTAAGTCGTCGCAATGGATATGAATGTACATAAATATGTACACGGAAAGTACAACGACTTGCATGTATATTCATATATCTTGTGTGACTTTTGGTGGTAAATGTTGTCACTGTTGTTGTTGCCGCTGCCACCAAAGTTATAAATATGGCTGTTATGTTAAATAATTATAATGAGCGGTAAGCAGAAGGAACTGATTATACATTCAAACATACACCAATATACTTTTTACCCAGCTTGTTGCATCCACACTACTACTGAGCCAAACAGATGCACCTCTTCGAATGCAAAAGGGAGAAAGTAAAAAAGAATATGCATGCGAAGAAACCCTATTTTCTTAAAGGAAGCTACAATCAGTTTAAAAAAATAGATCGTTTCCCATTACATCCCATGAAGGGATTGGGGGGAGTTTCTCATACCATTCTTTTTGATGTGTTCATATCTATAGCGGCGTATAGGAACTAAATCTATCAAAGTCAAAGATTTTATGCTGCTGCTAAAACCAGATTTTATGCTGCTGCTAAAACCAGATTTTCTGCGACTGCGAAAGAGAATAATGATGTGTTAAACAAAACTGAGCGAGCAAGAGAGCAATGAAAGAGTGGTGTGGCAGGGGTGAGGCAAACGAAATTGTGTCTATAGCGTATGTATTAACATAATAATGTATGTATGAATAAGTGTCTATTTCTGTTGTTGAACGGAGATATAAACCATAGCCACGCAAAATTGCATTTGCAAGCCCATGGGCTTGCGCAGTCGACGTTATGGTGACACACTAATACGTCAGCTACTTCGTACAAAGTATGTGTGATGTTGTGTGTTTGGCTGTTTCGTTGCTGTTGATATGGCAAACATGTGGTTATGTGACACACGTATACGTCAGCTACTTCGGACAAAGTATGTGTGATGTTGTGTGTTTGGTTTTTAAATGAAACGTCTTCATATGATTGAACGCCTTTTTAAATTGTTTATATTAACTTGACCTGTGTGTATGCATGTATGCCGAAAAATTTTTGGATTGATTTTTAACCCTTTTCCCGTTATCCAATCGAGCCGAAACTTCGCAGGCAAACTAACGGCGACGACAAAAATAAACTATCAAAGTATGGGCGGGATTGGATAAAGGGCGTGGTACCTCCCATACAAATCACAAACTAAAAATCCATTATTTCTGCTCCTGTTTACGGTATTTGAACAAAATTGGGTATGCTGGTTAGGTTTACATATTCTAAGATCTGGTGCAAATATGGGCGGGATTGGATAAAGGGGCGTGGTCATATATAAAGAATGTATAGTCAAATAAAATGTGGGTGCGGAGCACTCTCAGAGCAAAGAGAATAATGACGTGGTTATACTTATATAAAAATGAGATAGCAAGAGAGCAATGACAATTTTGTGAACTTGTGTAGCGTATGTACGAATATAACAATGTATGTATTTATATACAAGTGTCTGTTGCTTTGCATTCTTTGGTTTTTGTGGGAAGAACGTCATCATATGATTGAACGCTGTTTTTTATTTTCCAATGTATCATTTACTAATGTGTCCGTTCATAAAAATCGAACAGGTACCGTGTAGCAAAAAGGTGTTAACACATCGCCCGTGAGTTCGAACACTCAGTGGATTTTTTTACACTGACTGATTGGGAACTACAGTTTTATACCGGTTCCAAACGGTATTTTGAAAAGCTTTTTTCATGGCTAAATACTCGATAGTGGCGCCGCCACTAAGCTAGGAATTGTTTCGACAATTTTAAGGTGGTCAGAGCGGCGATCGAACCTAAGTTCTCATGTACAAGAGCCGCGCACTCTACCATTGCACCACCGACGACCAATCGGCTTTACAGAGGGGTTTTTAATTAAATTCTTATCGGCCTGATCGAAAGTTTACATATTTAACTACTTATCCGGTATCGAACAACCCCGACTTTACAAAACGTAGATAACATATTTCGGCAACCAGTTCGAACTTTGCTTACCTCTCCCGTTGGTAATACCAAGCGTGCACAGGGATTCGTCAACATTATCGGAGCGGAGCGGAGTCTTAGTCCTCCTATTTTTCGTCTTCCTTCAAGTTTTGAAGTGATTTTTGATTCTGCGCCATAAAACAAACCTGATTGTATGAGGGTGTGGTATAGCTGGATTTTTGGTACTCGAGACAGAGCTTTATCTCTAAAGAATTTGGTTAGCTCAAAATAACTTCTATGCGCAAGCACAATTCTCCGCTTGAACCCAAGGCTGACGTTGTCGCTTTTCTTTACGGCAGATCCGAGGTATATAAATTCGTCCAACACCACGAAATTATAACTGTTATCTACTTTCAGGCTTTGGTCTAAGCGCGTGGAGGTCCTGCTGGTTGATTCAATTAATTTTGTCTTGCCCTCATTTATTGTCAGATCCACTTTTCCTGACTCTTTCTCAAATCTTGAAAACACCGCAGCAACTTCTCTGATATTTATATCATCAGCATACGCGAGCAGCATGCGAGTTTTGCAGCTGATGGTTTGACTCATGGTAACTGCGGCTGTTCTCATGATTATCTCCATTAAGATGTAACAAAGATCGCACAATAGGGTGTCGCGTTGCCCGAATCCTCGCCTGGTTTCGGTAAGACACTCACGAACTTTCACTGCGGATTTGGTATTTGTCAAGGTTAGCCTATAAAAGCGTATGAGTTTGCAGGAATACCAAGATCAGACATTGCTTAGTAGAGTTTCTCCCGTGTCGGGCTATTGAAGGCGTCGATTGGTTTTTCGTGGGTCTTCTCTAGTATTTGGCGTAGCGTGAAAACCTGGTCAGATGTCGATTTTTCAGGCCTAAAGCCACACTGGTATGGTCCAATCAGGTCAGCGATGATTGGGTTTAGTCTTTGGCACATTTTACTTGAGAGAACCTTATTTATATGCTATGGATAAGTCTTATTCTACTGTAATTAGCCTAAAGAATCGAGTCACCTTTTTTAAATACATGGAAGACTACACTGAGACTTCAATCGCCGGGCACGCTCACACCTAGCCAAATTTTCCTTAAGCCAGGCAATAGCTGTTCTGACCTCGTCTTGGTTAGGAGGGGGCAATCGAAGTCTTGATTTGTCGAAGTCGAAGATTGATTGTCTCACCGATATTGGAGCGAGCATATCCCCACCGTACAGTAGCGAGGATATCCCAATATTCCCAGCACGCTCTGCATATCTGCGATGAGATTTCCATCCTTGCCTTTACAGAAGGGGGGCCCTGAACCATGTTTATTAGTTCGGTTTTTGCCTTTCGGTAGAATTTTCGGGCTACGTTCTTCTTTCTGTATGTCTCAATTTTCTCGCTCACGCGCTTTCCCCACTGCAGTTTCTTACGCTTAAAGAGGTATTTTACCACCTTTCTTTTTTCCTATTCCGCTCACTCGCAGTAAGCGTTACAATTGACTGAAGCACTGCCATACGTACAGCGTTCTTTTCATAATTTCCTATGCGACACTCTTCATCGTACCATGGTTTGTTGCGAAGAGGTTTTTCAAACCCATGTACGTTTGTTGTGGCAGTTTTTATAGAGTCTGAAATGTGTTTCCTCTCCGGTCCAAGGTGGTCATCGGTAGGCGTGGGGTCCGAGCCAAAAGTTGGGAGTGCTTGCCTGAGTAGGAAGTCGCTACCTCTAGTACTTGCAGCTCTCCGATGTCTAGCATTATCTGTATTTGGTTTCGTACGATTTTCGCTGTACTTAAACTTGTACGAACCTTTGCTGCTACAAGGTATTAATCAGAGTCGATTTTAGCTCGTCTGATCACCCGTACGTCCATTACACTGGATGAGTAGCCATCATCAATGTCCACGTCATCAATTTGGTTCTGCGTTCTTTGATCAGGGCATACCCAAGTAGCCTTGTAGATGTGTTTATGCTGGAATCTTGTACCACTAATGGCCATATTTTTGCCGCAGCAAAGTCGATCAGTGTCATACCGTTGTCGGAACTGTCAGCATGTAGACTGAAATTGTCAATAGCTGGATGAAGTACATTTTCCGTGCCTACCTTAGCATTAAAATTTCCTAGTACAATCTTAACCCAGATATGCCGTCGGGCGTACTAGTGCAACAATCTTCGTAGTTTTCCAAAATAGCTTTATACTGACAGATTAGATTACAAAACTGAAGAAAGAATAAAAAAAAATATTTTTTAACTTGGATTTTGAGTCCGTGCTACATGTAGTACGTTCGGCACATATGGAAGCAAAATAGAGTATTTTCGTGTGATTCAATTCAAGTCGTTTATTATTCAGCAGTTTTTGTGTACATAAGTAAAGAAAAAACAAATGATTAAAAAAATTAGTTGGTGGCTAACATAGTATGGAGCCATCTGCTCGTCCACTGAATACTGTATGGTTTTCGGAGCATTACTTTATAAACTCTTGTTCAACATTTGTAAAAGTGGTCTATCTTTTGCGAACTTGTCTGTTTTATCCAGTCTGTTGTTAACCACAAAGTGCAAGTTTCTTATTATGAACTCAAATCGATCCCTACTCATTGCGTTCGATACAAAAGAATGATGCGTGTCCCTATCATTTTGCCAATACATACGGCGTCTCGAAACAGTATTGTAGCCACTCAGTAGCAAAATTCCAATAAAGCACCTGATTTCGTCTGGAGTTATATTAGCAGCAGTATTTTGTTTCGACGCATAGTCATTGGAGTATTGAGTAATAACTTACAGCAAGTCACCATCAACAAATTTTTCGAATAATTCTAGAGGTGCAGGTAAAGTTTCCTGTTCACATGTTATAACAATAGGATGAGTTTCTTCCAGATCGCGATTTTCCCATTTTACTGATGACTTAATACATTTACGTTTCTTGGCCTGTTGCAAGAACGCAAGTGGAATGTCGTCTTCACTATCCGAATAAGTAGAATAAGAATTTCGATAAAGCTCAGCCTCAGTATTTAATAATACGGGTGGTAAGTTTTCAAATTTCACTTCATCTTCCAGAATTCAGAATCTTCATCTGTGATGTAATTGTTCGCACCATGAGTGGGCACAATTGAGATGTCGTAAGAATTTTGCAAAAACTCTTCATCACTTTCCTCTTACTTACTTACTTATCCGGTCTCGGACAACCCCGGGGGGTCAGGGACCTTACAAAACGAAGATAACATATTTCGCCAACCAGTTCGATCTTTTGCTTTATTTCTCCAGTTGGAAATACCAAGTGTACGCAGGGATTCGTCAACCTGATCCGTCCAGCGGAGTCTTGGTCTTCCTAGTTTTCGTCTTCCTTCGAGTTCGGTTTCGAAAACCCTTTGTGCTGGTTCGTCTTCATCCATTCTACTGACATGGCCTAGCCAGCGCAATCGCGTTATCTTGATCCGCTTAACTATGTCAATGTCAGGATAAAGCTCATAGAGCTCATGATTCATGCGTCGCCGATACTGGCCGTTGTGCACTATAGGGCCATACATTTTCCGGAGTATTTTCTCTCGAAAACTCCTACAGATGTTTCATCTGCTTGCGATAGGACCCAGGATTATGCGCCATAAAGCAAGACAGGTTGAATAAGAGTCAGGTACAGCTGGACTTTTGTTACTCGAGAGAGGGCTTTATCTCTAAAGTGATTGCTTAGCCCAAAATAATATCTATTCGCAAGCACATTTCTCCGCTTGATCTCAAGGCTGACGTTGTTGTTTTTGTTCACGGCAGATCCGAGGTATATAAATTCGTCCACTACTTCGCAGTTATAACGGTTATCAACGTTCACGCTTTGGTCTAATCGCTTGGAGGCCCTGTTCATTGAAACCATTAATTTTGTCTTGTCCTCATTTACCGTCAGACCCACTTTTGCTGACTCCTTCTCAATTCTCGAAAAAACCGCAGTAACTTTAGTTTCGTATTAGTTTTGCAGGAATACTAAGCTCAGACATTGTTTCATAGAGTTTCTCCCGTATCGGACTATCGAGGGCCGCTTTATAATCGATAAATAGATGATAGGTGTCGATTTGTTTTTCGTGTGTCTTCTCCAGGATTTGGCGTAGCGTGACAATCTGGTCAGTTGTCGAATTTCCAGGCCTAAAGCCACACTGGTATGGTCCAATCAGGTCAGCGATAATTGGTTTTAGTCTTTCGCACATTATACTTGATAGAACCTTATATGCTATGGATAAAGGGATTATTCCACGATACACGCCTTTGCAGATACTCGGGTTACCTTTTTTAAATATGGGCCATAGTACACTGAGACTCCATTCGCCGGGCATGCATTCATCTAACCAAATTTTGTTAATGAGCTGATGCAAGCACCTTATCAGCACATCGTCGCCAGCTTTAAATAGCTCCGCCGGTAATCCATCGGCTCCTGCGGTTTTGTTGTTCTTAAGCCGGGCAGTAGCTGTTCTGACCTTGTCTTGGTTAGGAGGGGGCAATCGACGTCGTCGTCCATATTGTGATCGATTGTCCCATCGTCATTGGATATCTCAGGTACTAGTAGCGCGGAGAAATGCTCTCTCCATATTCCCAACATGCTCTGCACATCTGCGACGAGATTTCCGTCTTTGTCTTTACAGAAGGGGGGCCCTGAACCATGTCCATTAGTTCCGTTTTTAACTTTTTGGTAGAATTTTCGGGCTTCGTTCTTCCTTCTGTATGTCTCAATTTTCTCACTCTCGCGTTTTCTCCACTGCCGTTTCTTACGCCTAAAGAGACGGTTTACCTCCTTTCTCTTCTCCCTATACCGCTCAGTTGCAGCTCGCGTTGCAATTGACTGAAGCATTACCATACGTGCAGCGTTCTTTTCGTCATTTGCTATGCGACACTCTTCATCGTACCACGGTTTATTGCGAAGCGGTTTTTCGAAACCAAGTACGGTTGTTGCGGCAGTTTTTATAGAGTCGGAAATGGGTTTCCACTGCGCATCAGGATCGTCATCGGGAGGGGGTGGGTTCTGTGCCAAAAGTTGCGAGAGCTTCCTTGAGTAGGCTGTGGCTACCTCTGGTAATTGCAGCTTTCCGATGTCCAGCTTCCTCTGCGTCTGGTTTCGTACGATTTTCGCTCTACTTAATCTTGTGCGAACCTTTGCTGCTACCAGGTAGTGATCAGAATCGATGTTAGCTCCTCTGATCACTCGTACGTCCATTACACTGGATGAGTGCCTTCCATCAATTACCACGTGATCAATTTGGTTCCTAGTTCTTTGATCAGGGGATACCCAAGTAGCCTTGTGGATGTCTTTATGCTGGAATCTTGTGCCACTGATGACCATGTTTTTTGCCGCGGCAAAGTCAATCAGTCTCATACCGTTGTCGGAACTGTCAGCATGAAGACTGAAATTGCCAATAGTTGGATTAAACACATTCTCCCTTCCTACTTTGGCATTAAAATCTCCTAGTACAATCTTAATGTCATGGCCAGGGCAGCGGTCATACGTTTCCTCTAGGAGCTCATAGAATATGTCTTTGGCATCATCATCTTTCTCTTCTGTCGGGGCATGCACACAAATTAGGGAAATATAAAAATATTTCGCTTTTATGCGGATTGTGGCTATTCGTTCACTCACAGGATTGAACCTAGAGACTAGATGTCGCAGTCTTTTGCCAACTACAAATCCACAACCAAATTCATGTTTTTTTTCATGGCAACTGTAGTATATATCGCAGTTTCTTTTTCTTGTGCAGCCATGTCCTGTCCATCGCATTTCCTGGATAGCGGTAATGTCAGCCTTATAACTTTCGAGGACATCTGCCAGTTGGATACTTGCACCGGATCTATATAGAGTTCTTACATTCCAAGTGCATATCCGTAAATCGTGGTCCTTATAACGTTTGCGGGGGTCGTCAACAAATAGGGGTTGTTTATGTTTTCTGTTTCGTTTTTGTATTTTCACTGCCATTATGAACGGTGGCGGGAGGCAAACCCAGCCCACCGGGTTTTTGCATTTTACCTACTGCCAGGATATTTGATTGCAGCCGCCCATTATGGATCAGACGCTGACCAGGATGCGATATGTTGAACCTGGATTTTCTTCTTTTAGTTTCTATCCGCCGTTGGCCCGTATGTTTGGCTCATCCGCCTTCTAAGGACAAAAGAATATGCCCGATTGTTTGATGAGCTTCAGTGACATCAGTCACCTACTATACCTGATTTGAAGCTCATTTGTTTCGCCTTCTCACTCTAGCTAGCTAACGGAGGTTTCCGAAAAGCCATTGCCCAGGACATACTGCGTGGAAGTAGTGAGCTGCTTGGACTGCCCAATGAAGGAATCATTTCTGGCCACTCCCAAGTGAATGGCAATCAGAAACTTTCCACCTCCACGGACAGTCCCATGTCAACGGAGTCATTACAACGGATAAATCTCGATGACATATGTGGACTTGTATCCAGACAAAGTCCAAATTTCAGGCAAGTTAAAAGTTTGCCAATTCGTCTGGAATTTTCCCAAAATATAATTGAAAGAAAAAAGACGACAACAAATTGTTAAATTGCTTGTTTGTGTGTTTATGCTGTTTTATGTGCATGCAATGTAAAGAATCAAATTTGAAGTACATGGAGTGAATCTAATCCAGGAATACTACAAAAGATTAAACTGCACCCAGAACGAGTCACTTTGTGGAGTGATTTTCTTGATTTTCTTGACTTCTTTGAAGAAAACGAGGTGACAGTAACTGTCAATGGGGACCGTTATTCAAAGATGTTGAATAATTATTTTACCCAGAATTACGCCGAAGACGTATCCGTTTTAAAAGGCTTTGGTTCCTGCATGATGGAGTAACTACGCAATTCTCAAACAAATTAATATCCAGAAACTTCAATTTCTGCTGGCCTCCAAGGTCGCCTGACCTGACTACACCATACTTTTTTATGGCGTCATAGAAAGTACGATGTGTAATAAAAGGAAACCAAGGAATTTGGCGAAATTGAAGCAGCCCATGGAATTAATAACTGAGGTGATCCCGACTTCAGGGATCAATGGATAATTTCCTGATAAAGTGCCGCATAAACGTGGATGAGCATGGAGGTTGTTTACGGTCTATCATCTTCAAGACCAATTGGTTATATAAAATTAAATTGCATTTTCTATATACTACGAAGGCTGCTATTTATATTTCGGGAAAATAGCTTTATTGTTTTTCAAAATAATCCCCTTGAAGTTCAATAGACTTTTGCATTCGTTCAAACCATTTGTCAGAGAAGTTTTCCATTCCTCTTGAGACACCTCCAAAACATGGGTTTTCAACGCTTCAACTGCTTCTTCGGCGCTCGTAAATCGTTGACCTTTGATATTCGGCAACAAGGATAAGTCATTGGGTGCCAAATCAGGACTGCTCAAAAATTTACCTGTTTGACGAGATATCTGAGATCTCGTATTGTCATAATGGAAAATGATTCATCTTTGGCGGTTGGTAGGTTTCTCCGAAAACTTCCGACAAATAAATGGTCGTGTACCACTCACAATGGTCGTATACGTCTATCTCACGATACGATCTTGCATTAGCAGTTCTCGCACTGCATCGACCTTTTGTGGCAGAACAACCTTTTTTCACAAAATTGATCTTGGAGCGAACGGCGTCCGAGACTGAATTTGATGGTGCTTCATCACCAAATGTCGGAACAAGTTGATTGAGACCCTCTTGTCTCGATAATCGGCGACGAAATCGTAAAAAATCATCACGGGTTTATTCCATTTCACGGGTTAATTCCATTTTTTGACCGAGATGAATTGTTCAAAACACTGTAAGTAAAACAATAATGCTCGAAAGTGAAAACGTTCCATGTATATGTATGCTAAAAAATTTCAAACTTGCCAATGGATGCTCCAGTTTGCATCTGGGATCACAAGTATTTCCAGTTCCCGAAATATAAATAGTAACCCTCGTAAAAAACAAATAAATGAAATACATTGTTCAAAAAAAAGTTATTTGAATTTCTTATTGTAGCGCAAATGGTGCGCCTCCCACATTCTACGTCATGAAACAATGGAGAGCGTAGGTGGACTTCATGAGTTTTAAAAGTTTTTGACTTTTGCCCAAATATTTGTCGCCATTCTCTTATTATACAAAATAGTATAATTCTTTTAGTCATACATTTTAGTATGAAATTTCAAAATCTATACATTGAAATTGAAGTTGGCAGAGTAAACAATATGTCAATATCATATGGTCGACTGTGATTAACTTAAATATAATTTAAATGCACAAGGCTGACCATTTAAGTTGAATTCAATTGTTGTGTTGAAAATTTAAATTCTGTATTTAAATACTATTTAAAGAAAAATAGAGGATAATTGCGAAGTGAAAAATTGCACCTAAATCTAATTTGGATCGTTTTACTTTTGAATCTACTAATTGTATGAGCGTCATCTGTTTGCCTTAAACGGCGAAACAGATAAATACCCAGAGATGCAGTCACAATTTACAACGACATAGCAACATCAATAACAAACTCCCTTGAAAGAAAAATATCTGAACAATTTCCTCCGAATTGCGGTGTGTGTTGTGCATGGAAAAGTGAGTATCTTCGCTATTTTTCCCATTCTTGAAATTAAAAAAAAAATGTATGCCGCGCGGCAGTGGCGTTAAATTTTCCAGCATTTAATTAAAAACATGTCATTTGCTCTATAATGATCTACAACAACAACAACAACATCTTGTAACAGCAAAGACAATAACAACAATATGAAATAGTCATAATAATATCATGACGTTGTTAACATTGTTGTTATTGCTACAATTGCCCCCGAAACTATTTGTTTTCGCGTTTTTTCTTGAGTATCATCTGTATTGCCTCTTCTTTGGATTCTCCTTTTGGTTGACTCTTGAGGATACAAAATCGTCATCATCATCATCATTTACATGAGGAAAAGTTTTAACTTTCCTTTCGATTTTTACACATAAACTGTGTGCAGCTGAGTGAGTATGATAGAGATTAAAGTACATTTTGTTCAAGGATTGGTACCATAATGTTTAAAAAGTACCTATGTACCAAACTGTTTAAATATAAAATTTACTTTTTTGAATCGACATTTCAAATTACACAGTTACACAAAGTTAGCGATGCAGTACATTTGAAAGGTTTTTTTTACAAAAATTAAGACGGCAATTTTGGTGAGTAACTAGTAGTTTCTTATATCCCACAGTAATCTTGATCCAATGGGTCCAATGGGACTAAACCAATGTTGGAAATGACAACTGGTTTGGCAAAATGTTTTAATTTGTGCATCCTTATAAAGAACTCATAGCCGTTGGGTAAACTATCTTCCAATCAACAGCAGTATTGCACATGAAAGTCCAGTGAACAAATCTCCAGAACTTACTTGAATAAAATATCCAACGTGTGGAATACTTTTGAGAATTTAGTCAACATAACCTAATTTATCCCGAGCATTCATGGGGCAAATTAATTATATGACAATTATAATTTGTAATTTAATTTGAATTACCTTTCGAAATGCAAATTCATAAAAATTTCAATACCATTGGCAATTGTACTTATTATCAAAGAATTTGCTTCACATCTGTCAGTTATGGTTTTCAAATATTATGAATTTGAAAGTACTGTGAGCCAATTCCTATCAAAGCCACAAACCTCTACTTATAAAATACTTTATAAACAGAATTGCCAACAGTAAAACAAATTCAAAACAACTAAAAGCATTCCCACATTTCATTACAATTTTCATCCGATTCCACAACCTGCATTTGTAATTGCCATTGCGAACAATGGTAATTCTTTTGCATTTGCATTAGATAAAGTAATGCACATCAAAATCCAATGCAAATTAAAAAATTACATGAGGTGTCAGGAGACACCCGGTTGGAACGAAGTTCTTTTCGCTATATATTATGTACTAGTTAGTTCCAACACGCCTAAGGCGCCAGTTGAAAAATACTGTAATTTAAATGGATCTTTAAGAAAAGATACTCTTCTAAAATGATAAACTTTTTTAAGAAACTTTGTATTTATTGAATGTGTGTTTTTTTTAAAGTAAATTTTTAGGTCCCTCTTGTAAGAATATAGAATATGTATTATATTTTCCCGAAAAGGTCCGTTATTTGATGAAAGGTACTTCTTTTATTAAAAGCTAATGTTTTTATGTAAGACAAAGCCTAAGAGTGAGAGAGAACAGGTACTTTTTAAAGAAGTGGTACTCTTTTTAAGGATAAGGTTATGTTTTTAAGGAAATTTACTCAGTTTCAGAAAGGCTGCTTATCTCAAGAAAAGAAAAGGTATTATTTTATGTTTAAGAAAAGGAATTTTTGTAAGAATATTTATTTTTTGTAAGAGAAGGTAGTTTTTAATGAAGAAAAGCTTTTTTACGAAAGAACAGGTACAATTTTAAGAGTAGGTACTTATCTCAAGAAAATTATTTTGTTTTACAAAAAAGGTACTCTTTAAAGAAAAGGCAGTTTTTTAAGAAAAAGGCAATTTGTTGTAAGATAATGTACTTTTTTAAGAAAATTTACTTATTTAAAAAATTCCTTTTTTTAAGAGAAGGTACTTTTTAGAAGAAAATTTACTTTTGTGAGCAAAGGTACTTCTTTAAGATAACGTATTTTGTTAAGTAAAGGCACTCTGGTTAAGAATATGAATATGAACTTATTTAAGAAAATGTTATTTTCTTAACATTTCTAAATTTACATTTTATTCGGTTCAAACTACAATATGTAATAATCAGGCTCCACCTACAAAATTTCCCATTAAACAAGAAATAGCGTCCCATATGTTAATCTAGACACAAACCAAGCCAAAAGGATGAGTGTAACAGTAAGTGTGCTGCCAAATGTAGTTCCATGCTCAGGGTTCTAGTTCATGGATTTGCCAGTCTTGCGCTTTGGCTTTTCTAAATTTACTTTTTATTGGGTTCAAAACTACAATATGTAATAAACAAGCGCCACCTAGAAAACTTCCCATTAAACCAAACCAAACCAAAAGTGCCTAATAAAGTTGATAATAATGGGTTGTAATAAAGTAGTTAAAAAAAAAGTTGTTTAAAATTTTTTCATTTAGCCCCCATCCCGCAACGTGCGATAAGGAACTTCGTTCCAAAAAAACCATGTATGATCTCGATTTCAATTGAAATTATTTATTTACATTTGTAAGGGTTGAATTTTATGTTTCGGGATAGAGAACAAAGTCAAATATTAATCATCGAAAATCATTTTATTGTTTTTCAAAATATTCCCCATGAAGACTTATACACTTTTGCATGCGTTTGAACCAATTGTCGAAACACTTTTGCCACTCCGATTGAGGTATCTCCAAAACATGCATTCTGAATGCAGCAACCGCTTCTTCAGGTGTCGAAAAACGTTGACCTCTCAGTTTGTTTTTTACGTACGGGAATAAAAAGAAGTCATTCGGTGCCAAGTCAGGACTTTACAGCGGATGACCCATCAAATCGATGTTTTGGGTGCTCAAAAATGCAGTTGTTTCAGCCGATGTGTGAGAGCTCGCATTGTCATGGTGAAGAGTGATCCGTTTTCGGCGGTTGGTTTTCCTGATTTCGTGGGAGACAACTGGCAAACAAATAGTTGTGTACCATTCAGAATGTAAGGTTTTTCCGAAAAAACAGGCTACCATTTGCTTGGAAGTGCTTCGGGCGCGAACAACTTTTGTTGGATTTGGCTCATTTTGAAACACCCATACAGTTGACTGCTGTTTACTTTCGGGCTCATACGCGTAAATCCAAGATTCATTGCCTGTCACGATGTCATAGACGTGTTTCGAAGCACAGCGATCGTATTTTCGGAGCATTTCTTTCGACCAATCTACACGAGCCTTTTTTTGAGCGATTGACAAATTGTGTGGGATCCAACGCGAACAAATTTTTTTGACAGTCAAATATTTATGCAATATTGAATGTATTCTGGTCCCACTAATGCCTAAGGTTGTCTCAATCTCATGATAGGTCACATGACGATCTTGCAAATTCAGTGCGAACACAGCATCAATGGTTTTCGGAAAAACAGCTGATTTTGCCCGATCTTCACGAAATTCGTCTTGGACCGCGATTGAATTCACCATACCATTGTTAAACACTGGTCCTTGATGGAGCTTCATCGCCAAAAATTAAATTAAGTTCATCCATGCACTGTTGCTGAGTTAATCCACGTTGAAAGTTGTAAAAAATAATCACTCGAAAATGTTCACGATTTAATTCCATTTTTGGGCCGAGATGAATCTTTTAAGTTACTGTAAGCAACACAAATAGCGCTCGTATGTCACAACGTTCTGATTACGCAAAACGTCAAAAATACCCAACTTTACAATAGAGCTGTCAGTTGCCAGATTGCAACACTAGGGTTGCCAAATCCCGAAACATAAAATTCAACCCTCTAAGTACATAAATCGCCAGTTTCACAGTTGATAACTCGCCATTTAAATGTACTTTAAATGCCCGATGTTTGTCATTTAAGGCTCGGGTCAACAGCTGTGTTGCCAAAAAAAAAGCTCAAAGTCTTGTACGCTTCTGGGGTGATACATTAGCGTTTTGTTTACGCGCGTTTGTGATGTTTGGTACTCTCGTTCATGTGAATAGTTGATAGTAGTGCATAGTAGATAGCAGTGCGTAAGTTTTTGGCACTTGAAAGACAATGGAAGGAATTGAAACCAAACCACCTTTACATTGAACGAATGGGCGTGTCAAATGTGACCTACATATTATTTACTTCCCAATTTAAATAGCATCCTAAGTGGTTTTGGGGAATTTTTGCGTCTACCAATCATTTGTCCGCCCAATATTTATATGGGAGGTACACAAATGGGCATGACGAAATTTTTAATTTTTTACTACACAATAGCTTTTGCCAAATATTAATGAGGACCAAATTTTAGTAAGTTCAGCTGTCATCACATATGTAAAACGAATTACTTACTTACGGGTGTTTTTAAGCAACACGGAACTTAAAATGATAATACAAGACAAAGATAGTGTTGGAATGACAGTTTTTTATATTATGATCTGGTACATAACTTCATGACATTTATTATTTAAATATGATTTTCGGTGTATATCAGCCACTGCTACGAATTACATGGTTCATTAGATCAGTCCAATTGTTGACTACTTTTTCCAATAAATCCGCCCATATGGCGCCAATGCTTCAAGAGTTGCTGGTTTGTCGGCATAAACCAATGCCTTCACTTAGCCCCATAAAAAGTAATCCAGATGCGTTAAATCGCGCGAACAAGGAAACCAGTGGAAAGGACCACTTGTGGAAATAAAGTTGTCACAAAATTGATTTAACCTTAAATCGATTGCTAAGCGCGCTGTAGGGTAAGTTGCGCCGTCGTGTAGGAACCACATGTCGTTGATGTTTAGCTGATTATTTTTTAGTAACACAAAATCAGTCAGGATGGCTCGATAGCGCTCGCCATTCACCGTGACGGCAGCACCTTGCTCATTTCGAAAGAGGATGCCGCCGGCTTGTAAAAAGCACCAAACAGTCGATTTTAATGGATGTAATGGCGATTCGTTAACGGCTTGAGGATTGTCTTCGCTCCAAATGATCAATAACTGCACAAATTGCTTGCTTACTACGCCGATTATGTTGACCGTAAAATGGACGAAGTGCTCTATGAACTTCGCGAACAGATTTATTTTTTGAAAGTCAATTTCCACAATTTTGAATCGTTGTTGCAGCGGCAAACGATTCATGATGACGTGTCAAACCTTACTAGACAAAAATGCCATAACAGTTTGACATTCCCAACTGTGGAACCAACAAACACGGGTCTGCTACTAATTAAATGCACATGGTCACTTGGGTGTACTGAAAACGGCGTTTTTGGAATTTTCGCTTTTTGCGTATCAAAAATGCCCATTAAAGAACTGTTTAAAATATAATATTTTCAAGATTTTTACTGAGCACTTTCTTTCACAACGGCATTTTGAAGCCTAGATAATCTTATTTTTCTCGATTTTTTGCATATTTCCCAATGTATTTCACGATTTCTCTTGAAATTATAATTATTTTATATATTTGCTCGAATTTTCATGTAAAATATAAAATAAAGTAAATTGACAATTTAATTGAAAAATTGGGGAGAAAAATTGGATAACAATAACATTTGAATAATATTTCCAAATTGCGCCGTAAAAAAAAAACTCTTTCGAAATGTTAAAAATGTTGTTTAATAATTTTCAGTTCAATATCAGTTACTATGAAATTGTACTTTTTCATAGAAAAATTGAATTTGTACTTTGTACTTTTTCATAGAAAAATAACTTTTGGAACGAAGTTCCTTATCGCACGTTGCGGGATGGGGGGCTAAAAGAAAACAGTTTGGAACAACTTTTTTTTAACTACTTTATTACAACCCATTATTATCAACTATATTGGGTACTTTTGGTTTGGATTGGTTTAAAGGGAAGTTTTCTAGGTGTAGCCTGTGTATTACATATTGGAGGTTTCAAAACAAAAAAACGAAAATTTAGAAAAGTCAAAGTTCAAGACTGAAACACAACCTTGAACACGGAATTACATTTGGCAGCACACTAACTATTTCACTCGTACTTATGGTTTGTGTCCAGACTAACATATTTCTTGTTTACTGGGACATTTTCTAGGTGGAGCCTGTTTATTACATATTGTAGCTTGAACCGAATAAAAAGTAAATTTAGAAAAGCCAAAGTGAAAGAAGTTTAAAAAAATAAAATTTTCTTGTATAAGTGCGTTTTCGTAAAAAACAAGTAATTTTTCTCAAAAAAAATACCTATTCATATTCTTTTCTTAAAAAAATACCTTATCTTAAAGAAGTACCTTTTGCTTAAAAAAGTTAATTATCTTAAAAAAAGTACCTTTTCTTAAAAAAACTAATTTTTTTAAATAAGTACCTTTAATTAAACAAGTTCATTGTCCTACAAACAATTGCCTTTTCTT
The DNA here is from genome assembly GCA_963931995.1 of Phaonia tiefii. Classification (NCBI taxonomy): domain Eukaryota; kingdom Metazoa; phylum Arthropoda; class Insecta; order Diptera; family Muscidae; genus Phaonia; species Phaonia tiefii. Next base: position 82,714,651 of record OZ008368.1, on the reverse strand, counting down.
AAAAAACCACCTTTTCTTTAAGTAGTACTTTTTATGTAAAACAAAATAACTTTTCTTGAGATAAGTACCTACTCTTAAAATTGTACCTGTTCTTGAAAAAAGAACCAATTCTAAAAAATTCCCATTTCTTAAAAAAAACATTTTCTTCAAAAAAATATTTTCTCTTAAAAAAAATACCTTGTCTTACAAACATTCCTTTTCCTCAAAGTACTTTTTCTTAAAAATAAAATAATACCTTTTCGATTATTTTCTTGAGATAAGTAGCCTTTCTAAAAATAAGTAAATTTTCGTAAAAATATTACCTTTTCCTAAGAAGAGTACCACTTCTTTAAAAAGTACTTCTTTGCAAACTCTTAGGCTTTTTCTGACAGAAAGTAATTCTTATTAAAAATGGTACCTTTTCTTTAACAAAAAACATCAGATTTTAATAAAAGAAGTACCTCTGATTAAAGAAAGGACCTTTTAAGGAAATTATAAAACATATTCTTACAAAAAGAACCAAAAAATATATTTTTTTTTTTAAAATACATCCATTAAAAAAAAATTTCGAAAAAAAGTTTTGCATTTAAAAAAAAGTATCTTTTCATAAAGATCCATTTAAACTATAGTATTTTTTAACGGGAACTAACTAGTACGTAATATATGGCGAAAGGAACTTCGTTCCAACCGGGTGTCCCCTGATAACTCACGTAATTTTTTTAATAGTATATATTAGTAAAGAAATATTGTTAAATTGATTATTATGGTGGCTGGTTAGGAATACAGTTATTTCAATGCCACCAAGGCATATGATCAGCTAACTTCTCCACAAGTATATAGGAATATCATCACACATTATAGGGATACATAAGTCTCAACTTAGCGAGAATTGTTACCGAGAATGTAAAAAATATATTTTTCTATTTATGCTGATAATATCACGTCGTTTGATCCCCCCATATTTAAAAAAATTACATGAGGTGACACCCGGTTGGAGCGACGTTCCTTTCGCTATATATTATGTACTAGTAGTTCCAACACGCCTAAGGCGCCCGTTGAAAAATTCGATAATTTAAATGGATCTTTAAGAAAATATACTTTTTGTAAAATAATAAACTTTTTTAAGAACCATTTTTTTTATAGAATGTATTTTTTTTTTAGTATATTTTTAGTTCCTTTTTGTAAGAATATGTGTTGTATCTTCCCGAGAATGTCCTTTTTAGGTACTTCTTTTAATAAAAGCTAATGTTTTTTAAGAAAAGGTACTATTTTTAAGAAGAAGTACTTTCTGGAAAGAAAAGCCATAAGAACATGATTTTGTTTACAAAGAAGAATCTTGTTGAGAAGAGGTACTTTTTAAATAAGTGGTGTTCTTTTTAGAAAAATTTTATTTTTTAAGAAAATGTGTTTATTTCCAGAAAGGCTTTTATTTTTAAGAAAATTAACTTTTAAGAAAAGGAATTTTTGTAAGAAAAGGTTCTTTTTCAGAGATGTTTTTTTTGAAGAATAGGTTTTTTTTAAGAAATGGAATTTTTTTTAGAATTGTTCCTTTTTTTCAAGAAAGTTGTTTTATTTCACAAAAAATTTACTCTTTAAAAAAGGTAGTTTTTCAAGAAAAGGTATTTTTTTGTAACAAAATTTACATTTCTAAAAGAAGGACTTATTTAAAGAAAATAAATTTTTTAAGAAAAGGTACTTTTTGTACGAAAATTTACTTTTTTAAGGCAAAGGCTACTTCTTTAAGATAAGGTATATTTTTAAGAAAAGGTTCTTTGATTAAGCCAATGAATAGGTATTGATTTTGAGGAAATTTACTTTATTAAGAAAAGGCACTTATAAAAACAATTTTCTTTTTTTTAATTTCTTTCACTTTGGCTTTTCTAAATTTACTGTTTATTATGTTCAAAACTACAATATATGCTAAATAGTGGTTACTGGATCCAACTAGAAAACTTCTCGTTAAACAAGAAATTTCCCAACATACCAATTTTTCCCAATTTTTTTCATTTAGCCCCATCCCACAACGTGCGATAAGGAATTCCGTTCCAAAAATAAAAATACTGCCAAAATACACTCTGCATCGAAATATCTACTGCAGGTAGGGAACTATAAATACCCTCGAATAAAAAAGTGTTACTTTCCCACCTCTTCGATACGCATCATTTCAGACCCCCCTCCAACAAAATGATTTCAGTGACCCCTAATGGTCACCCAAACGCGCAGTTTAACCGACAACTCCCATAAAATACAACCGGTATTAATATTAAAGGCCGTCGGTGGTGCAATGGTAGTGTGTGCGGCTCTTGTCCATGAGAGCGTGGGTTCGATCCCTGCTACGACCACCTTAACTTTCTTTCGATGGCGGTCACCTCGCTTAGTGACGGCGACACTATCGAGTATTTAGCCATGAAAACGCTTCTCAAATACCTTTCGGAATCGGTGTAGAACTGTATGTCCCAATCAGTGAGTCTAAAACTAGAACGCGCACAGCTCACTGATTGTGAGATGCTCTCCTTAATCCCTACATGGAATGTAACGGGAAATCATTCATAAAATGGGATACTTCCCAATACTTTATTAAACTCTATAATTGAAATTGGACGAATTTGCGACGCCCATTATGTTACCGCCCATTTTATTGAAGTAATGCCAATGTGTCCGTTGTTTCAGAACTATAGTTTGGCTGAGTATGACCAAGTTATTACCAACAAACTAAAAAAAGGCAGTGGACAAAATTTAAACTTTTGATTTCAAATAGTATATTTGTAATGGTTAGAGACACCACACGCGACTTCGCCTGTTTTGTATTTGTGTCAAAAAGAGAATCTCAAACAATATTGGGTTACGTGTTTAGAAGTTGCATGCCATTAAAATTTGAACTCTCGTGATGTGATCTTGTGATATTTTTATACACTGTAGCAAAACGTTCGTTGAAACAGGGTCTCTTTAATTACCATATTCTGAAAGCCTGACTCCTTTCCTACAAAAACCTGACACATTCTAAAACAATTCGACCGATAGTATAGAAGTTATGATATTATTGCATCTGTCTTTTGCAATCGGCCACATATGTTCTCTTTAGAAGCATAGCTAGTGTGTGTAATTGACAAAATTATCAGTTTATTGACTTATTTCGTTCCATAACTCCCTCTACCGCAAGATTACAATTTTGTGTACTTTATGTACATTTCCATTAGATTTAAGTATCATCTCTGTTCTATGGTATATGGGCTATCTGCCTGCTGTTTTGCAAAGATGTGCCACAGTTGGGTATTATTTTCCAACGCGTCCTATATGCTCCGCGTAAACTCCGACGTCTCGTCGAGTCTCGTAATATTGTGTCTCTCATTAGTTAAGCACTTGTCGCAATTGTAGTTGAGCTCAGCTATCATATTGCTGTTATTGTTATTTGGATTTTGCTGCTGTAATATTGCTATTTAAAATTAATGACAAGTCCTTTTGCAGACGTCCGGAAAACATATTACAATTTCTTTAAAACAAAGTTAAGAGAAACAAAACAAACTAAATTTGAAATGGGTTAAAAAAAAATTAGCTCCATTTTGTAGACTTTTCTATTGTAATTTAAAATTTCTTTAAACTAGTAACTAAACCAAAAAAATAATAAATTAGAATTTACAAAAAAACATTCATTCAGGGTTGGTTTTTTAAAATGTCTCCCTTCGTTATTTGATGGCCGTAAACTGATAATAACATTAGCGCGGTTTGAACTACAAATCATGCAAACATTAAAACTTTTGCGAAGTCACGTCCTTTTTGTGATTTTATTTAATCGTAGATTTATATTTCCCTTACCTGGCATTTATCCATTTACCGCATATTTATCATAATAACTTTTAAATATCAGCATTAAAGCAATTTTGCATTTTTAATACGCATTTTATTACACATTCGCACGTTTCTGGCCACAGCTATTATGTGTAAAACGTTTATACTCGTAAAAGCCCTGTAATATTTATAACACAAGTAAGGGACTACTTATATTCTATACAAGACATTCGTAATTGACCCCTTGGATTTTACTACTGGCAGTAGAAACAATTGCAAGTAGTGAAAATAACTTGGAGACGTTTTTTATGTTGATTTGATAACAACACGTAACGACAGACCTGTAGCAATTTTGTTTAATTTGAATTAGTCTTTCTGCGCAATCTGGCAATATTACCGATAAATGGGAACATCTGGGTTTAGTCGCACATTTATAGGAAAAATTTTAAATTTTTTAAGCTATGGGGTTAAAAAACTGAACTTTTTTAAGGAGACAAAAACAAATTTTTGTGCACGTGGTTGTATTGACAAGCGTTTAAAAAATTCAATTTTTTTTAAAGCAAAAAATTGTCATGATTAATTGTACAGGTTTTTATACACGAACGAGGCGGCCAATTGACTGGTCCATTTCTTGAGCTAACACGCTCTCCAAATTTACTCTTCAATAAATCGATTGTAACGTGTGCTGTGTGGCTTGTGGTACCGTCCTGTTGAAACCACATGTCGTCCAAGTCCATGTTTTCCAATTCGGGCCAAAAATAATCGGTAATCATGGCAAGTGGTATTTGCTGCTGATGGTCTCCTTCTCATTAATTGTAGCTTTCCTCATTATGATCTCAATTAAAATATTTATAAGATCGCATTCCTCGCCACGTTTTTATTGGTTCTGTAAAATCTTTACCAATCTTCACTGACAATTTCGTGTCAGTAAGTCTCCTTCTGTAAAGGTGTACCAGTCAACATGGAAGAAACCCCAAGCCAGGCTAAAGTTACGGAGAATTGTTCCAGCATCGGATTAAATAAGACACCCATATAATCACTAAAGATATGGATAGGTTTCGATTTGTTTTCCGTGAGTTTTCCCCGGGATTTGCCGTAATGTGAATATATAGTGCAGGACTAAAGCCACTCTAATATGGGTCAATTACACTAGGTCACAAATAACAAAATTTTCTCTGTGATTTGTTTCTAGCATACTTTTTCTCATTGATTTTGACCTACTAAACACGAAAATGAGTTTTAAAAATTTTTCTGTTGATTGGTTTTCGAGATACAAATTTTTGAACTTTTTTTTTTAAATTTTTGGAGGTACACTTACAATTTTGAGCATATCTTTCGTCTTCTTTGACGTATTTGATCCTACTACTACTCAAATTAAAGCAAATTGAGCCGTCTACAACTCATTCTCAGAAAATTTTCAAATCGGGTGAGTAGTTTTGATGTTGGCGGCTTAAAAAGGTTAAAAACTGCGTTTTTTTAGTAAAAATGTGGCAGAAAAATTCATATAAAAATTCATATAAAATATAAAACGCGATGCTAACAGCGATTTTGGTTTTTTTGCATATAGCTGGCATTTTTCCAAAGAAAATAAGCACTTACTTAACAAAATCTGACAACAAATGGCGGACTTATAATTTTTTTGGTAAAACACCGAAATTCCGCTATTTCACGATATTTTGATTTTCATTATTTGCACAGCTTACCTACCCAACGCAAACGAATAAATACATTTGAACTTAATTTAAAATAAACAAATTAGTCTTAGTATATTATTTTTTAATTTATTTAGAGCACTACATACTCAATGTATGGCACAATTAGAAATGGATGTGCCAGGTTAGCTAAACTAACGAAATTAACCAAAGCAACGCCCATAAAAAATGAGTAGAAACAAAGATATAACTGTACATTTTATGCCATGTGGAAAAACAGCTGACTTCTTCTTTGTTTTTTGTATTCGCTGCAATTGGTCTCACGTATTAGGGTCCAAATGTAGTCACCCATCATAGCCGTGTCATAGATGCCCTGATAGCGTCGTTCCATAGCCTTCAATTCCTGATGAAAGCGCTCGCCGTGTTCGTCGCTCACGTCTCCTAAATTCTCAGGGAAAAAATCCAAATGAGAATGCAGAAAGTGTATTTTAAGTGACATGTGCACTCCTACCCAAAAATGAAAAAAAAACGAGAATTAAAACGCTATTTAAATTAACATTTGTTTCAAAAAAAACCTACCCATTGCTTCATAGTTCTTTACCAGATCCTCAACTATGTCCTTATAATTATGGCTTTTGTTGTTTCCTAAAAAGTTTTCCACAACAAGCCTGAAGGAATTCCATGCAGTTTTTTAACCTTTTTAAGCCGCCAACATCAAAACTACTCACCCGATTTGAAAATTTTCTGAGAATGAGTTGTAGACGGCTCAATTTGCTTTAATTTGAGTAGTAGTAGGATCAAATACGTCAAAGAAGACGAAAGATATGCTCAAAATTGTAAGTGTACCTCCAAAAATTTAAAAAAAAAAGTTCAAAAATTTGTATCTCGAAAACCAATCAACAGAAAAATTTTTAAAACTCATTTTCGTGTTTAGTAGGTCAAAATCAATGAGAAAAAGTATGCTAGAAACAAATCACAAAACGACTGTTGGCTAGTGTTATTTAAGCAACAAATCTTTCGCACATTACGCTCGATAGTGCTTGTATGCATTGGGTAAAAAATTTATTCCACGACAGTTGACGCATACACTCGGGTCACCTTTTTAAATACAGATCATAGTACGATATGAGTCCAATCGCCGTGTTAGCGTTCTTTTAACCGAATTTTGCATATGAGCTGGTGCATGCACCTTGACAACTTTATTGAGATGTGAAAAATTTGTATTTTTTGCTGTTTGGGTGCAAATATAACGTGTTTGTAGTTTGTCGTAAATATGTAAATATAAATATACTTGTGCCCAAACACATTGTGTTTGCTATTCACTATAATATGTTTGGGACACAATGAATAATAGGCTACAAAATATGTATTTGTGACCCAAATGTGTTTTTGTGTTTGTTGAAAACTGCTGAAAACAGAAACGTGACAGACACTAAGGAAAAAAGCAGAAGATCTTCAATGCACGAAAGCAATGCTTACAAACATATACATGGTTCATGCAATATGTTGCTGGGGCCGTTATTTTTGAGCGTGTGGAAATAATTAGTTCCTCGTATAAAGGGATACATACATTTCTACACGGAAGGGCTGAAAATTAATGATAAGGTAGGCTACGGAGTTTATTCTAGTGAACTAGGCTGGACGCTTTCTCGTAGACTACTTGATCATTGTAGCGCGTATCAGGCGGAAATTGTGGCTATTAGAGAAATGACCGGCTGGCTGATGGATACTAGTCCGGCAGTCAATGGGATCAGTGTCTTCTCGGGTAGTCAGACAGTAATCAAATTCCAGGAATCAGTATTCTTGAATTCAACAGCTGCCCAGGACTTCAGCAAATCTCTTAATGAGATGACCCAGATATTCACCTCATGTGAGTGCTAGGGCACATGCACATTCCAGGGAACTGCAGAGCGGATAAGCCATCCAGACCAGGGACTACGTTACATGTTCCATAGGAATTGGAGCATGTTTCTTTGGTTTCAGCGAATTGTAAGCATATCGTGCAAGAGCGCTCTTGTATTATGATGCTGGGGAGATGGACAAGGGGCACAGACTATATTCGCTCAAGACAAATCTGACCGATACTGGATGGTGGAAGATCCCTGAATCTTTTGTCATTACCCAGACCCAATTATATCAATGCTTGTTGCAGTTTTAATGGGACACTTGCTAATTGGTAGGCATGAGGTGAGACTAAATGTTATGGCAAGTGATTTCTGTAGAAGCTATAACTATGAGGATGTAGAAGAGTCCATATTTGCTGCACGTGTCCAGCAGTAGCCGATAGGAGGATGTCTATGGGAGGATGCCTACTTATTCAGTGAGCATTACCTCGGATAAGTGTAGATAATATCTTGAGCCTCTTGGAGCAAACTAAATGGTTCTCCGGTAGAGCTAACATCTGGTCTCGTTACCCCGTGTTATCACAATACTCTACTAATTCTAAATGAGTCGTTCATCGACTGCCACCAACACCTAACCTAGACTGACCTATTACCTCATTGATCTCGTCTGCATTGCTTTATACAGTGACAAGTAAAGCACAGAAATTATCTCTCCATATCCCCAACATACATTAGACATCTGCGACTGGATTACCGCCCTTATCTTCATGGAATATAGGCCCTGATATATGGCTGTTGGTACGACTTTTTGGTAGCATTCTCTTCTTCCATCAGTATGTTTCAATTTACTCACTTTCGCGTTTACCCAACTGCCGTTTTTATTCATTTAAGCAGACGGGTTTCCCCTCAACTTTTGTCCGCTCTCGGTCGCAGCTAGAGTTGCAACTGACTGAGCATTACATTTATTGTCCCATGGTTCGCCTTCTCATAATCAAGCACGGTATCAGAATCATCTTTAATACAGTGGGAATTGCATTTCAATTTCGCTTGAGCAGCATTATTTGGAAGTGTGTTATGCGCTACCAGACTTATGTACATTAGGGTGTACTGAAAAATCCTTTTTTTTATTTCAAATGTGGGGGTCTCAAACGACACGTATTAAATAGGTGATTACGGGAACGTCAAAGTCTTTTTTTAAAATCTTTATAAAGGGTTTTCTAACAAGAGCTGTTATTTTGAATCACCCCGTATTTCGGTAGCTGTCAATTTTGAAGCTTTTATTCTTTGACATTTGAGAAGAAGAAACTACGATGTTGATGTTGTTTTTCACTATTAACGGCATACATTCCTCCTTGTTATTAATAAACATCCGATCATTATCTCAAAAAATTGAATTTTTCTGTGAATACCAAAATAACACTTCTTATTGGAAATCCCTTTATTGTAAGTGTTTAGCAGTGTTGTCTATTATAGCGATTATTTAGTTATTTTAGCGTTTTCTGCAGATTTAAGCAGTGTTGTCTATTGTAGCGATTATTTTGTTATTTTTAGCGATTTATTGTGTGATTTTATTTGTAATGGCGTGTTTAAAGTAAAAATTGCGTGTTTAAAATAAAATAAAAATATCCTGATTTGGAGAAATGCATAAATTCTCCATCTCAATCTTCTCCTAAACGCAAGAAATCATCGAGGAAATTAATTCCGCTCATAAATGTGAACTCATCACCTTGTTTAATTGAGGTTAATTCACCTATGGCTGCTACTGATAACTCTGTTATCCGGTCGGTCGTAGCCTCTTCTGTGGCTACTGGAGCTGATATTTTGGAACCTTCCGCTCCATCTGGTGGTGGTGAATTACAGTCCGAGCGGGTTCAAACCAGGGACAATAATTCGAGGGACATCTTGTCGAATAATTCGATTGTTGACCCTGGGGTCTTGACGTTTGGTGCTGATAGATTGGCCACCGTGTCAAATGGTTCAGTCGTTGGCTCTAACCCTTGTTCTTCCAGGTTACGGCTAGAGAGCTGACAGTAGTTCCGGCTAGGCGGGTTAATTTTTATTTCAAGATTCTCACCGGAAACCACTGTGGACGATATACATTTTTATTTATCATCTAAATTGAATAACACGGATTCTATAGCGAGTTATAATAAGCTTAACTCCGCGCATTCCGAAAAACTCGCCTCTTTTAAGCTTTTTGTTCCCGATGGTTTGTTTGGACAATTGGTTAACTCTAATTTCTGGCCTTCAGGGGCCTTGGTAAAAGAATTTATACAACGCAATAATGGGAGGCGTTCGAAACCTGTTTATCTCCCAAAATCGAATAAAATGGCTTCAAAAAACTAAATGGATTTGCCAACATTTTGTATCAAAATGTTCGTGGCTTAAATACTAAACTTTTTAGACTCTATGTGGACAGTTTTGGTTTTGATTATGATATAACAGTTTTTTCCGAAACATGGCTTAAACCCAATGTACTCGATTCAGAAGTCTTATGTGACAGATTTTCAATAGTCCGAAGAGATTGCGCGGTTAAATCTGGCGGTGGTGTGTTAATCGTTGTGCTCAGATCATTGTCTTCTGACTATGTGATAACGAACATTACTGATATATAGTTCTTAGCACTCTCTGTAAGGTTGGGCGCTGCCAAACTTTATATAACTTGTTCGTATAGTCCACCTTCGACAGAGTTTGGAATTTATGAGATGCACTTGGATGCCATCTCTGAAGTGTGTGGGAAGCTTGGTGACAATGACAGCTTACTGATATTGGGTGATTTCAATTTACCTTTGGTATCATGGTTACCCTTACCTGATACTAAACATCTCATTCCGTTACCTCCTTGCGACTGGACTTCTGATTTTGTTAGACTCATTTCTTCTCTGAATCTTGTTCAGATTAATGATATTGTTAATGCTATGAATAGGACACTTGATCTTGTAATAGTTAATAATTCTGATAATTTGGAGTTTCCCGCGTTAATCCTCTAAGTTTTCCCGAGGACTCATACCATCCTACAATTTGTATTCGTCTCTATCTCCAAACTGAAAGCTCAATCTATTCAAAATCTACCAGGAAAACTTTTTGTTTCTCACGTGCTAATTTTGTCTTACTGAATAGTCTTTTTGAATCTGTCGATTGGAGGTCAATATTCGATTGTGAGGATCGCCAGAGCTTGGTTAGTTATGATATTTTTTGTGATGTAATGAATATAATGATGAATGTAATGATGAATATGTCTCCCCGATTATGGCTGATCAGGGAGTTAATCTGATGAATGTTATGTTCTGGCCATGTATTTCTGGATATGCGGCACGTTTCCGTCCTACCCCATCGGAGATGTTTATGTACATCTGTGCCAAGGGTATCTGCTGGAGACGAGAATTGTTCACCTCCTTGGTCTTCTAAATATTTGAAGCAGTTAAAAAATGCCAGGAGTAGATTACATAAAAAGTTTAGGGTATCAGGTAGATCTTTTGATTATAGTAAGTACACTATTGCCAGATGTCGTTACGAGGCAGAATCTCGCAAGTGTTATCAATCTTACTTGTCCAAGGTTGGTAAGAATTTTAGGAACAATCCTAAAAGTTGTTTCAACTTTGTTCGCACTAAGCGTAAGTCCGTATCAAGACCTTCTCGAATTGTGATGAATGATGTCGAATACATAGACTCTGAATCTATTGCCAATTGTTTTGCTGACTTTTTCTCATCTGTTTACTCGGTTAATTCAGTCTCGACTACCTGTGACTATCCCTACGATATTCGGTCCTTAGATCCGTTCGGCATCACTTCTATGAGTGATACGTGGGTCAAGGAGAACCTTTCATCACTGATGCCCACGAACACTTATGGACCTGACGGGATCCCTAATTCTGTGCTAAAATTCTGTTCTATGACATTAGCTATACCATTGATTATACTATTAAATGCATCTTTGAAATTTAGCTACTTTTCGGTGGTATGGAAAAGCTCGTATATTGTACCTCTTCATAAGTCGGGTAGCATTACAAATGTGTCATATTATAGAGGTATTGCGAAACTGAGTGCGATTCCTAAACTTCTTGAGAAACTGGTCACTGACATTATATCTTACAAAGTTTCCTCTACTATTGACTGTAGACAACATGGTTTTCGCAAAGGTCTATCTACAGTTACAAACATACTTCAATTTTCTTCTCTAGTAATTGATGGTTTTATTTCAGGAATGCAAAACGATGTTATTTACACGGATTTTAGTAAAGCTTTCGATAAGGTTAACCATCACCTCCTACTGAGTAAATTAAGAGCTATCGGGTTTAATTGTAATATTACACAGTGCAACACGAAAAAAATAACCATATACGGACACCACTACGTGATAAAAGACTAAAAAAAAAGACCCGTGTCTCCCAATTTTTCCCAAAGTCATGCACTTTTTTTTATGGGCCGCCAAAGATTTGGGGCCTCGGTATCATTTTCGTAAAAATGTGATAATTTTCTCAGGCTCATATCTTGCAAACCGTTCAGAATTTCGATTTACTCTCTGAGGCAAAGTTGTAGCTCTTGTCATAAAGAAGAAAAATTGCGAACATATAAAATCAAAAAAACTTCACCTTCCAGATTTTTTTACCTTTTTTCCGGTGTTCAGGATCATAGGTAGCAAACCGTTCAAAATTCAAGGAAACAATCAACTACAAAAATTTACCTAAGATCTCAATAAATAAATTTCTAGAACATATAAACTTCCTAGAGATGATTCTTAACACTGTTTAGGTAGCACGCAAAAGTGAAAAATTTGCCGAAAATTTTTTAATTTAATTTTTTTTACCTTTTTCTCCTGTTCAGGTCCATAGGTAGCAAAAAATGAAATATGCCTGGCCAGAACCATGTGTTTGTCCAAGGGTTAACACCATTTAGGTAGCGCTTAGGTATCACGCGATCATGCACCGACAGCACCAGCACAGGCAATGCAGTAAGCTCAGCACACGCAACAAGGGACGCAGCACACAATATAAAAGCGACACGACGCTCACATCGAGGCATTACACAGCGCGACGTCAACGAGAGCTCAGCGGTGATAGTTATAAAGTGAAAGTGAATGTATAAAAAGTGAAAGTGCTACAGTATAATTGCACACAACATTGGCAACTGACAATTTCAATATGCAGTGTGAAAATATTGATTTATTTTGCTACGTTTGCGGTCATCAAACCAGAAAAAAACATCCACAAGATTTCAGAAGGAAAAGAATCTTTTAACTAGTGAATTCAAAAGAGCATATACATTGTTTTTCGATGAAGTGGACTTGACCGGTGAAAATTACACACCTAATACAGTGTGTCGCCAATTTATAACAATCTCATGGCATGGTTGAGTGGAGGCAGAGGTACTATGAAGTATTGTAAGCCGGTAAACTGGATTAATCGCCCAGGTGATCATGATGCAACCAGTTGGTATGCATGCGTAAATTACACATGTCGTCTAAATCGACATTCTGAGAAGAACAAAATTTATAAAGCAACTGCAACAGCCACACTACCAGTGCTTGCACCTGAAAATTTTGTATCACCAAGGCCGCAAACTCCAGATCGTACTACAGAATTTACAGCAATGAGTACAGCAAGTGGTATTACTTATGAAGATCCATTTGATACCGATTATGAGCCCCAACAGGGAAGAGATGGACCACAACTAATAACACAAATGGAAATGGATTTCATTGTGGCCATATTGGGATTATCGCAGCGACTTGCAATATTTTTGACAGCTTTTTTAAAGCAAAGAAAACTCACACATGCTAATGTTAACTCTACGGCGTACCGCAAACGACAAGCTGAATTTCAGATGCTCTACACTCTAAATGATGACAATTCGTTCGCTTACTGCAACGATATAAAAGCTTTGGTGGTAAAAATTGGAATGAACTACATCGCTAGTGAGTGTAGATTATTTATTGATGGTTCTGTTTCAAGCTTGAAAGCAGTGTTGTTGCATGTGTCGAACCAAAAACCTTCCATTCCGCTAGCAATGGGTATCAACATGAAAGAAAGCTATGAAACATTGAAAGATATAATGGAAAAAATCAAATATTACGAAAATAAATGGAAGATTTGCTGTGATTTGAAGGTCATCAACATTTTGCAAGGGATCATGGATAAGGGCGGCTTCCCAAAATTCTTTTGTTTTCTTTGTAATTGGGATTCACGCTCACCTCTGAATTAATTCCAATGTAACTCGTGGAGGCCAAAAGGAAGTGTGGATGAACAAATACAACAACATAGACTGAAGAATGCACCTTTAATTGACAATACTCACGACATCTTGCTGCCACCGCTCCACATAAAATTGGGAATTGTTAAAAAATTCATCGAAGTGGCCGTTGTAAATTGCCCAAACGCATTCGCATTCCCAAAGCGTAGCGATGACAAAATTAAAAAAGGTATTGTAGTAAATTTAAAACGAATTTTTGTTCACCTAATTGTACTATTTACACTATGTTAATGTTTTCTTTTCTGTCTTTATTTTTTGTTTTCATTTAACAGGCGAACTTAATGGCCCTGACATTAGAAAGCTATTCAAGAGCAACTTTGATTCATCGCTTGATGAAAATCATTCAATGGCATGGATTTACCTTCAGCGTGTATGCACCAGAGTCTTGGGAGGGGATCGAGACGCGGAACCGGAAGCAAGAGAATGGGTGAAACAAATGCTGCATTATTTTGAGATAATCGGCGCATCGATGACATTAAAGCTGCATTTTCTTCATTTTCATTTTGACGATTTTATCAAACAACTCCCTACCGAATCCGATGAGCAAGGAGAACGGTTTCACCAAACCACAATGCCCATGGAAAAACGGTACAAAGGCAAAAACCTCGACGCATTGCTTGCAGAGGTATGTTGGTGGAGTCAGAAGATCACCCTGTATGATGTTAATGAAGTATTTGAAGAAGAAAGAGCTGATGATGGAGGGCAGTCTGGAAGCAACGTGCCTGTGGACACCATAATTGCTGAATCAGAGTCAGATTCGGACGACGATTTGGATCCACATCTTAAGAGAGCGCGATTTGCAAGTCCAGGGCCATCAACATTATAAACATAATACGAATACTTTTTTTTAATATTTTTTTAATAGATAGCATAGTATCTCAATGTTGAAGTAAATAAAAAACAAATGAAATTAAAAAACGGTGTTAAGAATAATTCCCAGGAAGTTTATATGTTCTAGAAATTTGTTTATTGAGATCTTAGGTAAATTTTTGTAGTTGATTGTTTCCTTGAATTTTGAACGGTTTGCTACCTATGGACCTGAACACGGGAAAAAAGGCAAAAAAATCGAATTTTTTTAAGTTTTTTGCGATTTTGATCTGGAAGGTGAAGTTTTTTTGATTTTATCTGTTCGCAATTTTTGTTCTTTATGACAAGAGCTACAACTTTGCCTCAGAGAGTAGAAATTCTGAACGGTTTGCAAGATATGAGCCTGAGAAAATGATCACATTTTTACGAAAATGATACCGAGGCCCCAAATCTTTGGCGGCCCATAAAAAAAAAGTGCATTACTTTGGGAAACACGGGTCTTTTTTTTTTTAGTCTTTTATCACGTAGTGGTGTCCGTATATGGTTATTTTGCCATGACTTAAAAAATTACACACAGTGTTATTGAATGGATTTCATCTTACCTTGCGGGTCGCGAACAGTTGGTAATTTTTGGGGATTCGTTATCTAGACCTATCCAAGTGCCTTCCGGCGTTCCTCAGGGAAGTCACCTGGGTCCTATTTTATTTTTCTTGTTTATCAACGATTTGCCTAATTCGATAGCTGAGTCTAGTGTGCTTATGTACGCGGACAATGTGAAAATTTTTATGTCCAATCGAGCTGAAACTTCGCAGGCAGACTAATGGCGACGACAAAAATAAACTGTAAAAATATGGACGGGATTGGCGAAAGGGACGTGGTACCTCCCATACAAATAACAAATTAACAATACATTATTTCTGCTCCTGTTAACGGTATTTGAACAAAATTGGGTATGTTGGTTTGGTGTACATATTCGAAGATCTGCTGCAAATCTGGGCGGGATTGGACAAAGGCGCGTGGTCATATATAAATAATTAATAGTCAAAACTATGTTTTTTACAGGTTTGTTTCTTTATATGAGTACACTTATCGTTCCCTATCGGTTGTTCAACGTTCGATTGCTAGTAGATTTTCGCAAAAATATATTATTTTTGGACAATATGGGGCTTAAGCGACGTGCCATGGTGAACGTATGGAGAAAAAAAATATTATAACAATTTTGACGAGCATTTTTTTACGACGTCTTTTTAAGTCTTTGTCATGCATATATTATTTTCCATATTTTGCTGTATTTATCAGAGATATTCCATTAACTGTATAAAATAAATATAATTGAAAGTGATTTTGCGAAACAGAAAGACAAACCTTCGAATCAAACGATATTTGTTGAAAAATTAGCTATTTGATGAAATATTTATATAAAATACAAGAAAATGGGGAAGACAAGATATGCAAGACAAAAAAATGCCTTGTCAAAATTTGTAATATCGTCGGCTTAACCTGCAAACCTGCTAAATCCACTTTTTAAGTAAATTGAGATTTTGGTGCCGTATGATAGAGATCGATAACTAAATAAATACGATTTTTATTTTTGTACATTGTAGTCATACATGAAGAATGCCATAAAATAAACCAACTATATTTTTGGTTTTCCTCTCAAGCTATATGATATATAAGAAGTTTTTTGTCATTCCTGTAAAATATGCTGAAATGGAGTTAGCAGGTTTGCAGGTTAAGCCGACAATATATTTTTTTATATATATATGTCCATCACCACCAAAAAAAATATTTTTTTTTTCGAAAATGTACTAGCAGTCGAAACTTCAACGGCTGGTAGGGGACTATAAGTATCCTCGTATAAAAAAGGTTGACGTTGCCGTAATCATCTCTTCATTACGCGTCGTTTGAGACTCCTCCTCAAAAAAAGTTTCCAGTATACCCTAATGTACATCAACCCTAAAACTAAGTACAATTGGGTGATAATAATGTAGACATATCTAACGATCATAGAGCTGACATGTTTCGTGTGTTTTGGTGCCGGCGATAGGTCACAAACATTTGTATAGTAAACAATTCTCAACCAAATTGAGTTATCGTTTGCATGGAACTTGATGAATATTTCGGTAGCTGCATTTCAAGAAACCCCTGATGGTATACGGTGTGCCAGGAATCATGAGTATGTATTGAACAAATTTTATATTTTATAAATTGCATCTCTATTAATAGAGATATAGAATGAAGAGAAAATGCAAACAAATTAGTTATCTGTCTTGAACAATGTTGTAACGTGAGCTGCGTATCGTTGTTTTATCTATAATTTAGTACCGATAATTTAGTATGCTCTCGAAAAGAAAATGCAAAACTATAAGTTCTCAATAGAAACTCACTCAAGAGTAGATAGCTCTATTAATTGTCTTGAACATAGTTGGAATGTGAGCTGAATTTCGTTGTTTCTTCGATAACTTAATAGGGTGTATTATGCTGTTAAATACGTGACAATATTCCAGATGTCAGGGGTTTCGTCTATGTCATGCGATTTTCCCGATATTCGAGCCAGTGTTACGCACCAGTGACTGATAGACCTAACCATATATTACAGGAAAACTTCTTCTTTTTTTAGCCAAGCTGTCCATATTTGGAACAACACTCCACAATTTATATATCCTACCACTACCACCATCTATAAGTTTAAGTCAAATATCGAACAATTGAACATCCTTCCTTCTTCTCCACCTAACCAACTTTACGTATGCAATAAGATGCACTCCATCTATGGGAAGCTCCTTCTGAGAATTGGTCGAATAAATATAGCAAAAATCAGGTGGTTCACTTTCCTTCCACTTTCTATATATTGCTCTTCTGCAGCCTGCGTTGCAACTGAGTTCGGCAAACCCATATATGCAGCGCTCCTTTCGTAACTTGTCATGCGTTAGATGTTATTATAGTTTACCTTTTGGGATATTCATTACAGATGCTATTCATAATAAATGTTAACAATGTTTTGCAATGTTTGAAGATTTTCCACAATGACAAACGTATAAAATTACCAGGAAATATTAATGATATTTCAAATTATAATAATATTCATTTACGCTTATAATTAAATATATCCATAACAACGCAAACGTCAGGTGCCTATTAATTTTTATTGTTTAAATATTCTATTCAAAACTACAAAAATCATTATTGATTTCAAATGCCAACATGCCTGCATAAATGTAAAACTTTTGTATAATAATCGAATTGTAAATAATTATCATAATTTGTTTGTAAACTAATCCGGGTTCAGTTAAACAAAAAAAAATCTAGTTTTGGTTTCGATTTAAAGAATTATTTAAAATGTATTTTTGGGTAATTTAGAAATTAATTATGTGTGTTAGAATTTGTTGTTATTAGAGACAGTTCGCATGAATCTATTGGTTGTTGTTGGGCGATTTGGCATATGTTATCAATAAATAACTTTTTAAATTCGACACCGAAATTAGAGCAGTTGAGTCGAATGCAATGAAAAAAATATCCTACACATTCGCACACAATATTCATGCTTACAGGCTTCCATCCAAGGATACGGTCTCTATTCAGATAAGGTATGCGGGGAAAGTCTGGATATATCGGCTATTTATAAAGACTCCAGGATGTTACGAAAATGTTAAAGGCAATATATTTCATAGTTTTTGGTCCGATTTATGCGTACGGAAAATCCATCCTGCGATGAGCTTTCTTAAATCTAAATTATTTTGCAATGATTCTACAATTGGTTTCGCGTGTCCAAGGAAATCTGTCGCACAGTGAAATTTTCCAAATGGTTTGGGACTGAAAATGGGACCTATGCTGGTCTTCCTCTCACATGGAAATCATGGGTAGATGGCCGACTTCTAAGCACAAAATTCTGCTGTTGAAAATGTGGTGTTCTGGTATCACCTACACTGAAAGAGCAACGCTTCGTCGCCGGAATGAACTATTTTCTGTGGAATGAAATATTTTCGTTGGCTGTAATTAAAAGTTTCGTACAGTCTACAATATTACTGTTGCTGCAACGAAACATGCCATACATGATGTTCCTACCCTGCAGTTGAGAGAGAAATCAGATGAATAGTAAACTAGTAAATGTTTGAGATTTCGACTACTTTTTCTAATACTCATCTGATAAGGTGGGAAAGGGCTTGTATTCTTGCTGGTAAGGGTCTTAGTCGCTTATTGTAATTTTAGTACGGGTGTCGTGACCACTGTATGTATTGAGGCCGTTTCGTGATCAAACCTGTTGTATGCCTCTATGTACTTATACCATTTGGCGAATATAATCCACCTGGTAAGATGGTGCGTAATATTTCGCGATGTATACTTATTTTGGAATCTGATAAAAATGTTCACCACATCCAAGGGAGTTAATGGAAACCTGTACCGAATACGCAATGAGTGTATACATATAGCTTCTCCACTTCAACTCACAACCTCAGACACTGCTCCTTGTGAACTAGGTACTCCGTGTTTCCGCCAACGAGGCAGTATCAACCGATTGTGGGCGGTATAACCTTAACATTGCAGCCATGTTTCACCAGATTAGGTGCGGCTGCGAGCGGGTGTCTGCCTTGGAACACGTGAATCGCTTTAGAAACTATTATCTAACAAGTTGTGATGGGTCTTATAATCTGGCAGCACCAGTACCATCGTAGGATGCAGTGGACCGATCATCCACTTATTTGAATCCAAATCGATTAATGACACTGAAACCAACGAAATACGATTACGGCCTTTGGCACACGTGCCCGTATGTGAATGGTACAACGGCATGTGATGACTCTTAGATAAACATCAAGAATAACCCACCAAGGATACGGGGGGTTCTTCTGCCAGGTCTTTCCAGCGAAGTCTTGGTAGTCCTCTTTTCCTACCTCCATCGGTTACGTTATCGAAATCCTTTCGCGCTGGCTCATCGTCGTCCATTCTGATAAGATGGCATAGCCAGCGAAATTGACCTAATTTGATGTCCACATCAGAATACAAGTGATGTAGGTCTTGGTTCCAACGACGTCGGTACTCGACGTTTTATTTTTCATCCGCTTGCGATATGATCGAAGTTTCGGAGCCATATGTCAGGACATGTAAAATGAGAGTCTGGTATAGCTGAACTTTTGTCTGTCTAGAGAGGGCTTTGTTCCTAAACTGCCTCCTGAGCCCAAAATAGCATATATTTGCAAACACAATTCTCCTATTTATCTCCAGGCTGACGTTGTTGTCATTGTTCACGGCGGATCCAAGGTAGCCAAATTCATCTGCCACTTCAAAATTAAATCGATTGTCGACGTTCAAGTGCGGACCAAGTCTAGAAGTTTCTCTAGTCGTTGACACTTTAATTTTTGTCTTGTCCTCATTAGCCTTCGCTGATTCTTTTTCGATTCATGAAAACACTACAGTAACCTCTCGCAAATTTCGTCCAATTATGTCTATGTCGTGTACATACGCCAGCAACATATGGCTTTTCGTGTTAATGGTCTTGATCGTATTTACTGGAACTGTATCTCCATTAAGTTGTTAAAGAGATTGCACGATAGTGTGAATATTTAGTCAGTCGGGGACTAGCCTGGTCTAAAACCACACTGATA
Source organism: Phaonia tiefii (assembly GCA_963931995.1). Lineage (NCBI taxonomy): Eukaryota > Metazoa > Arthropoda > Insecta > Diptera > Muscidae > Phaonia > Phaonia tiefii. Next base: position 82,694,731 of record OZ008368.1, on the reverse strand, counting down.
AGGTGCAATTAGGTTTTCAATAGTTGGCCTTCGTCTTTCATATAATACGCTCGAAAAGACCTTATACGCGATGGATAGAAGCCTGATACCGCGATATCACGGTTCACCCTTTTTGATTACAGGACAGACTCCAATCGTCAGTTTTTGGACTAATTGAAACGAGATGGTTTGGAAGTGGAGAAATGATATCGGCAAATGGAAATGTTGCCTTGCATAGTGGAAATATGAGTAGATGCGAAAGTGGTGTAGGCTTTATGATAAGCAAGGAAATAAAGGGAAGCCTTAACCCATGGAACCCAGTATCTTATCGGATTATTACTGTCAGATTCTACAGCGAAGCTTGAAGTTTTTTCACAATTATACAAAGGTATGCACCAACCGAGTATCCCGAAGCCTTGGATAAAGGTGAATTATACAACCAACTAACTGCCGTAATCGATAATAAAATAGACAAAAGGGATAGACTTATCGTGACTGGGGACTTTAACGCTAAAAAATGCAGCGATATCTTGGGCCTAGCCCGAATAATGGGCAAAGAAGGAATAGGAAGCAGGAACGAGAACGGAGAACGATTTATAGAGTTTTGCCAAACTTTCCAACTGGTTATAGGTGGCTTAATCTTGGCACATTAGAAAATTCACAAAAGCACGTGGATATCACCAAATTAACAAATTCTGAATCAAATAGACCACATTTGCAAACGCCGTAAATGGAGTGAGTCATTAACCGACGTACGCTCTAACAGAGCTGGGGACATTGATAGCGGCCACGAACTAGTGATCGCAAATATAACGTTCAAATTGATGAACATGTACATATAAACGAAATAGTCAGGCTGCAATCCACAATCGCTTTGACATAACCAAATTACGGAACAACAGGACAAAGGAAAAGTCGAACAGTCATTGGGAAATTTCAAGCCATCTAGAAATTCGATATGGGAGGAGAACTGTAACCAACTTAGTAGCACCGCAGAGGAAACTATTGGCAATAGTCGCACAACGGATGGTATAATATGGATATTCGACGACACATGGGAACTTATAGAGAAAAAAATATTCTCAAACAATGGAAGAGTGAAAATCCCAATCTCAACCATGAATATCGGAACATAGCAAAATACGTCACAATGGTTGCCCGAAAAGATAAGAGGAAATACTTTGAGAATATGGCAACTGAAGCCAAGGACACAGCGATCACAAATAATGTGAGATAACGTCACCGGATAATCGGCACCGGAATCGGAACCGAAACCACGCAATAAAGATTTCAAATTGCAACCTTTTGACAAATGTTATTGACCAGACCAGGAGGTGGATGGACCATTTCTCAGAAATAAGCAACGTGTGCAATGTTATGCATGACGAGACCTAGGACACACATCCCCATATTTTGGCCACCACTGGTATACCATCGTAATCACCCACCATACAAGAAATTGCAAGGCGAAAGTGCAATAACGCACCAAGTGAGGATGGAATACTCGCAGAGCTAATCTAAATAGACCCAAAAAATTCTGCGTAAATTATCCATTCGAAGCCTGGGCAAACGAACTATTCGAGAACACGTGGGCCAAACGAAAGATAATATCGTAAAGCTACCGAAAAATAATGATCTAACAGACTGCAATAACTGGAGGGGTATCACCCAACTCAACATAATCTACAAAGTTGTAGCCACTAAAATAAACAGTAGATTGGTGCCAGTGGAGAAATCACTTCGAGTCAAACAGGCTGGTTTTCGCCCACAACGTAGCTGTGTAGGCCAGGCCATGCCAACAGAGCAATCGATAGAATAAAGAACAGCCGTGTACATGGTATTTGTCGATTTCAAAAGGCGTTCGACCTTGAATATGACGGCGATATGGTTCTCATTAGGAGCAAAAGCTGCGCCAACGAAATTAATAAATTTGACACAGGCTATGTACGCAAACGCAAAACTACATGTTCGTCACAACGGTATGACCACCGAGGAATTTTAAACACACGTTGGCGTCCTTTATCGCCGCTCTACTTTGCCGTTGCGCTAGACGAGTTAATAATAATACTGAATCAGATAAAAAGAGGAATTGTGTAGAACTTCCATCATCACTTTGAAGACTTGCACTTCACTGATAATATTTGGCTCTTGTCTCATAATCATGATAGAAAAGCATTCAGGACAAACTGAATGGATTAGGACAACTGGTAAAGGAAGTGGGACTGGAGATAAATACGGGAAAAACATATGCTATGCGGGTTAACAACACGACCACAACCCATTCAATATGTCGGCCATTTTGCTGCCTTGGTTGCATAATGACAGCGAATGGAGAAATATATTAAAATGTATCTAGTAAACTGAACAAGACAAGATCAGCTAAACAAAATATAGAGGTCTCCCCAAATACCGCAGAATATCAAAGTTGGGATATATAACGCATGCGTAAAATCCATTTCATTATTTGGCAGCGAAACATGGCATATGGCAACCTCAATAGTCCGGAAAATTCAACCATTTATTAACCAATGTTTACGCATACTTATAATGTGACGTGTGTACTGGCCAAACACAATTCCAAATGAGGACCTATGGAGAATTGCAAACAAGGAAAGCATAAGATGGCAAAAAACAAGAAGGACGTAGAAATAGGTAAGCCATGCGCTACGAAATCTAGTGAACAGCATCACCAGAATGGCGCTGGAATGCAAAACCCAAGGAAGCCGACGGCCTGGTCGACCAAAAAAACACTTGGCGCAGAACATCAATATATAAATTAAGACAACAAAATATACATTCGATGAAATTAAAAATCTGTGTAACAATATAAGTAATTGGAAAAATCTACATTCCCAAGCGGAATAAATAAAGAAAATAAATAGACATCCAATGGGGCAGCGGAAATAGAAACAGAGAGATTCAATGCCTTTCTATTTTTTTAAGTTTTTTTTGTACATATAAGTATTTAAAATTTGTAGACGGCGTAGTGTGGCCACATAGTGTCACCTACACTCACGAAACTAATTGATTTAAAAGAGGTTGTATCAGCTGTCAATTAGGAGGTTGCCACCTAAATGCGATTGCCATAACCAAATTCAGGTTGTCACTATAGAATCTAGTTCCCACAACTGAAACTCTATTGAATCAACGTCGTTTCATATCTCGTTCAATTGTTGCAACTGAATTACCAATTGGGTTCGTAACAACCGAATTTGGAATCAGTTACATTGCAGCAGCCGGCGGTAGTGCAATGGATAGTGTGCGCGGCTCATGTGCATGAGAACGTCGTTTCGACCCCTGCTGTGACCACCTTACATTTCTTTCGACGACAACCACCTCAAAATAATGTTCCGAGCCGGAGTAAAACTCTACATCCCCATCAGTGAGTGAAAAATTAGAAAGCGCCCAGCTCACTGTATGTGAGAACGTCTGTCCAATACCTTTATGGGATGTAGTGGGAAATGGTTTCATTTTAGCCAAATATAGAAACTCGGTTGCAAGAATTTACTAGTTAAATGCATGATTGGGGGATTTAAAGAGGATTAAACAAATACCTCTGCACCAACTACCGTGGAATAAGGGTTTTATACATAGCATATAAGGATCTATGAAACACTATGTCCGAAATACAAAAATCAATTATCGCTGACCTGATTGGACCATACAAGTGTGGCTTAAGGCTTGGAAAATAGAAAACTGACCACATTTTCACTCTATGCTAAATCATGGAGAAGACCCAAGAAAATTAATCGACATCTATAATCTATTTGTCGATTATAATGCGGCCTTCGATAGCCCGATACGGGACAAACTCTGCGAAGCAATGCCTCAGATTCCTGAACTCATACTCCTTTGCAGGATGACCTTGACGAACACCAAATCCGCAGCGAAAGTTGGTAAGGATTTTACCAACCTTTGAAACTAAGCTAGACCTCAGGCAAGGCGATACCCTATCGTGCGATCCCTTTAACACCTTAATGGAGGTCATTATAAGAAAAACTGCAGCCAACATGAATAAAACCATCAGCAGAAAAAGTCACATTCTGCTCGTGTATGCCAATGATATAGATATCATTGGGTGCACAATGAGAGAAGTTACTGCGGTGTTGTCGAGAATTGAGAAGGGGTCCATAATAGTGGGTCTGACGGTGAAGGAGAACAAGACAAAATTAATGACTTCAACGAGCAGGAAACTAAACTGGAGTCGGGCTGGCCTTCATACAGATCCAGCGCCTAATTGTTTAAAAGGGAGAAAAAAAGCTAAAAAAGCTGCTGGTATCAGCTTCTGAGAGTCTATATAAGTAGCTAACTATTCTGCGCACTTACCACGAGTGTTATCTATAGATTCTAACCTTCCTGGAGTCATTACACGTAAACAAATTTTGGCGCTGAGACGCTTGATCTTCTTATGGAAATTCATTTCCCGAATAGTTAGCCTATCACTTTCGGTGTAAATATTTGTTCCTCCACTGTGACTAGCCACAAACAAACTAGCCGTAACCGAACTTAGAGGTTGTCATAATCACAAAATTATGGGTTTTCAGAACCTAGTTAGAGGTTATCACAACCGCATTAGAGCTTCCTACAACCGCTTTGGAGGTTATATTAAACACACTTGAAGTCATCGCAAACAAATTAGACGTTGTGATAACCAAATTTGAGGTTCTCCAACCGAACTAGAGGTTATCGCAACCGAATTGAATTTAACCGATGTTACAACCGAATTTAGTCATCACAACTTAATGAAAATTGTTTCTGTTAATTAGAAACGACTTTAGTGATTGTGTTTTACAGAAAACGAGCTGAACCTGGCAAACTACGTTTTGCCTTCAAAGTTTTTGTAATGCCGAAGGGTGAACAAAATTTGTTGTTCCATTACGTTTCAAACTATAGCTATGGCTGTTATATCGGTTTCTTTCAAAGGGGACGTGGCCCCGCCCTCTTCCACCCTGGCTGTAATTCATACTATGCCGACAACAAATATACCAAATCTCATCTTCTTATCTCTGACAGTTCATGAGATACAGCCATTTTCAATTTCAAATTGTTAGGGCGGTGCTACGCCCCTTTTTCCAATCACAGCCAAGTATAGCCAAGGAGTATCAGCAGGTCGTCAGTACCGCATTGTAAAATTTTCATAACAATCGGTTTATTAGAAAAGCGATTTTTGAAATGTGGAGTGATACCACCCATTTTTACCTTGGCTATCTAGCCTATGTCACCCGCTATATGATTCTGAATATTGTCTGAAAATTTCATCAAAATTGGTCCAGCCGTTTTAGAGTCCATTCGTAACATACACATTAGGGTGGACCTTGTGTCGATATTTTGGTAGATGAGGGCTCTATTCCGTGCCTTTTTGAAAAAAAATGACAATGCCGAAAAAAAAAATTAAAAAAAAAAAACATTAGGGGTTGCGCACGAGCCGAGAAAAAGGTCCACTTTGCCAAAATTAGGGGGGAAATTGCCATAGGTCATCAGGGGTCACCCGTAGGGGGGAAGAATGTATGGTCGACCCCCATTAACTTTTTACCGCCAACATTTTCCCCCAAGACACCCACCCCCTATCTCCTCCCCATTAGGGGGTCACCATACAAAAATGGAGGTTGCTCAGTATTTTCGAAAAACACCATAGGTCATCAGGGGTCACCCCTAGGGGATGCAAAATATATGACCGACCCCCATTAACTTTTCATCCCCAACATCTTTTCCGAACAAACTTACCCTCTATCTCCACTCCTTGAGGGACTCCCCATACAAAAATACTGAAAATCTATGTATTTACAGTTGCACAATATCGAGATTTTTTTTGATTTTTTTTGATTTTTTTACAGAAATTCCACCAATATTCAAGAGTGGTCATTGTTTGGAAAGTCTTGAAAAATTTGAAACGCACACGTGCTGAATCAGGTACATAGGCACCCTTAGCAGATGCCCCCATTCATCAGTACCTGGCAGTAAAATATTGCAAAATACGTAGTAGTTATAAATAGCAGTTCATTCATCGATTGTTGTCATTCAACAAGTGCCGACGACCGCGAAAAGTAAATTGATTTTTCTCCCGTTTTTTAAAAGTTAAGATGACAACACGACTTAGATCGCGCGACGATATTTTTTTGATTGGTTATCCAAGCATGAATATTACGGGGAACAAATTACCGTCGAAGAAGCAAGTGCTAAGAATGCATTTCTTCAACATTCGCAAACGAAACATGTCGAAGAAAAATAGTGCGGTTATAGTCGCGGACGCAGTGATGATTTTTTGGCGCCAAGCAGCTATTCCGACGAAAGCCAGAGGAGATGTTACAAGAAAAATAGCTGCGCTGCACGATGAGTGGGATGCTTTAAGAAAGTCATCTCACAGAAAGACTGAGTCCACTAGAGAAAAATAGAATACGTTTTCTGATAGCTTGGATAATCTTTTCGACATCGCACACGCCAACGCCCTTGAGAAAATGACAAATACCGAAGACATTGAGTTTCTGCTAAAGCAAAGAGAAGATGGCCGGCCAGGAACTATGGGAGGTGTGAACGCTACTGATACTCGAACGAGGAAAAGAAAAGCTGAGCGCGAAGAACAAGAAGAGTTGCGACGCAAAAGTGCAACGGAATCTAGTAGAGATCGGTTCGCTAAAGGCGGTAAGCTATTTCGCGCTTTGTGTGTTCGTCCAATGTTTATATTCAAATGCAATTCGTTCAATTGCAGTGGTTAAATTTTCAAGCAGTGATTCAAGCGATGATAATGGGAGACAGGACGAAAACTTCCCGGCAGAAGCTGGCCCGTCAAATGTTGGTGACAGAAGAGGTTACAAACAATGTTTTACTGAACGAGTCCTATCAGCTTTGGACAAGTGCAAAGTGACTGACCGAGACGCGGTCGGCATTATGATAGCGGCGGCAGAAGCATTTGGACGCGATCCTCAACAATACACAATAAACCGTACGTCGCTTCGGAGATGTCGGCGTTCAAATCGAGAGAACATGCTGAGTTATGTGAAAGACAATCCAGAAGTAAGATCGCATAGATTTATTTGCTCTCATTCAGAATTCTTATTCTTCAACGCGTTTCATTCATCTCCAGCTTGTCGCAGCTAAATCCTTCGTAGTCCATTGGGATGGCAAAATGCTTTTGGATTTTGTGGGTACAAAGAAGGTGGACCGTCTACCGGTAATTGTCTCGTACGGAGAAAAAGAACAACTTCTTGGAGTTCCCAAAGTAGAAGATGGGAAAGGAAAAGGCCGGAGAATAGTACATGCCGTTTATCAACTGTTGGCATCTTGGCATATGACACATCGAATACAAGGACTTTCTTTCGACACGACATCAACGAACAGTGGCCCATTCTCCGGAGCCGCAGTTGCTCTTGAGCGGCTGTTGGAGAGAGAAATCTTATATTTACCTTGCAGACACCACGTATACGAACTGGTGCTAAGGGAAGTTTTTGAGACAAAAATGGGAAAGACCAGTGCACCAGGCGTTCCTTGCTTTGACCGTTTCAAACAGGAATGGGACGCTGTAAAGGTTAAACCATTCCATTCTGGCTTGATAGACGATCAAGTCGTCAGAAAAATTCCTGTGGCAATGCAAGTCGGCATAAAGAAGTTTTGCTTAGATCAATTGAAGGAGAAACACGCTCGCGATGATTACAAAGAAATGCTACAATTAATTCTTTTGTTTCTGGGTGAAAAACTTGAGAATTACCATTTCCGACCTCCAGGACCCGTTTCCCATGCTCGATGGATGGCAAAAGCCATTTACAGCCTCAAGATGTTTTTGTTTCGGAGAACTTTTCACTTATCTGTATGTGAATTGAATGGTATTCGACACGTTTGTATTTTTGTGGTGCGACTTTACGTCAAGGCATGGTTTGGTTCTTCTCGAGCAGCTGAGGCGCCGAATCAAGATTGGAAGTTTTTGAAGGACATCGACGAGTACAAGTCCGTTGACCAGAATTTATCTCGGGTAATGATAAAGAAATTTATCGGTCACCTATGGTATCTCGCCGATGAGCACATAGCCCTTGCCTTTTTCGATGACAAGGTTTCAAATGAGTTGAAGGCCAAAATGGCCCAAGCATTGCTAGAAAATGAGAATGACGAAGGTAAAGACGATGAAGAAGACGAAAAAGGTGAAGAAGATGAAGAAGACGAAGAAGGTGAAGAAGATGAAGAAGACGAAGAAGGTGAAGAAGGTGAAGAAGATGAAGAAGACGACCCGGTTCCCCCAGCTCCTCGCGTCGTAATCAAAAGCACCAGCGTTAAAAAAATCGAGGTGAAATTCAAAGATGTGAATGAGGAATTCTTGGCTAAAGACTTGAGCAACTTCGTCTTTCATAATACCAAAAATTTATTTGTACGATTTGGAATATCGCAAGATTTCATTCTTGCAAATCCAGCAACCTGGAAATCTCGCGCAGACTATCAAGAAGGTCGTAGAATTCTAAATAACTTGCGCGTTGTGAACGACACTGCCGAAAGAGGAGTAAAAATGATACAAGATTATAATAGAATACTGTGTCAAGGCGAAGAAGAGAAACAGTATTTACTACATGTTATCGATTCTTACCGCAAGAAATACCCATCAGCGAACAAAAATATGTTAATTTGACTATATTATATTAAGAGTGCTTAGTAGTACTACTCAATTACAGCTTCTTTTATTTTTGTATGGGGAGTCCCTCAAGGAGTGGAGATAGAGGGTAAGTTTGTTCGGAAAAGATGTTGGGGATGAAAAGTTAATTGGGGTCGGTCATATATTTTGCCCCCCTAGGGGTGACCCCTGATGACCTATGGTGTTTTTCGAAAATACTGAGCAACCTCCATTTTTGTATGGTGACCCCCCTAAGGGGAGGAGATAGGGGGTGTGTGTCTTGGGGGAAAATGTTGGCGGTAAAAAGTTAATGGGGGTCGGCCATACATTCTTCCCCCCTACGGGTGACCCCTGATGACCTATGGCAATTTCCCCCCTAATTTTGGCAAAGTGGACCTTTTTCTCGGCTCGTGCGCAACCCCTAATGTTTTTTTTTTTAATTTTTTTTTTCGGCATTGTCATTTTTTTTCAAAAAGGCACGGAATAGAGCCCTCGTCTACCAAAATATCGCAAAAATGTCATTTCAACGTCCACCTTAATACACATATACATATAAGTTTTGAAATGGGACTTTATTGATGCCAAATGCAATACACAAGTTTTCAACAAATATTAAACGTTTAAAAAAAGTGACAAAATAAAAGTTTTTATTACGGTCTTCTTTGTTTTTGTTCGTTGCATTTAGACTGCAACCCTGATCGGATAAATTTTTGAGGAAATCAAAAAATTAGGGAAAGCTAACTGATCAATTAAAACTTTTTCCAACCGTTTCTCTAATATCGTAGTCTAACACGGTCTTAAGGGGTTCGGATTGGATAACATTGGGGAAATTTGTAGGCAACAAATTTGAGATTTCTTCCGGAAAGGAATTGGTGAGGCATCGAGGCACAAATACTACGAATTCCCTTTCCCAATCCAACGTAATCTAAACCGACATTTGTATATAGCGGCGATACGATTTGTACCATCCAAATTTAATAGTATGAGTTCCAGAGGTTATATAATATGTTACACAGAAATTTTATTGAAGAACTGATTGCGGGAACTACAATTTTTTTTCCCACGAGACTACGTATAGTCTCCTACCGGCCATTGCAGTTTTGATTATAAGTGTATCTGCGTTTCGAAATTTTGATCGTTCGTACTTTTTCTTTCCAATGTTTCAACTACATTTTCAATTTACTTAATTTTGTATTTTACATGAAAATACTATCAAATTCATTAGTGATCATTTTTTATCGAGAAGAGTTTTTGCAATAGTTTTTTGTGTTTTTTGCTTTCGATGTTTTCCGAACACTTGTATAGTTTGGAATTTTCAATCTAAATGAGTTTTCCTATGAAATATCATCATTTCGAACACAATCTGAGGCTAGATTAGAAACAGCTCTACGGTGTGCCAGGAATTAATTGAATGCATTTTGCAAACTTCTTTTAAAAACTTCATCTCTATTAAGATATAGAATGGCCTAGAGCCAAATACTATGAAATATATACAATAAATATACTTAAAAGCTAATTTGCGAATTGCAATGAAAAATACGTGAAAAATCTGAAAAAATGTGCTTAATGAAGCCTCCAAATGTGTCGTAAAATCAAATGCTCCATATTGATCAAAAAATATTTTATATTTTTACCTAAATACAGTAGGCATCGGGAATTCAAGTACCTTTGTATAAAAAACAAGTTTACGTTCCCGTAATCAGCTCTTCACTATGCATCTTTTGGGACACCCCACACTTGAAATTCCAAAAAACGCTGTTTGCAGTACACCCTATATGCAGAACACACATATGCATTTTATTAACGCAAAGTTTATAAAAGTGGCGGATGTTGGGTTTAGAGAATCGACCACACTGGTTCCCTTTTGGATATACGCCCTAAACAAATGCCCCAAACCAATGCTCCCAAATGTAGGCCCCCACGTGTGAAAAGGTGCACTGAAATAACGGTCAGAGAAATTCAACAAATTTGCAGATATGCCTCTAGGTCTTCCACGTGGGAGTTAACCCAAACGTTTGTACAGAACGTCATATTTAAAAATTATGCCCATTTATTCCTCGTCGCAAATTGTAAAAATGCTACTGCTTAACCCGAAACGTATAGGTCAACGCCTCCAATTTGCAAAGGACCCACTGACTTGGTTAGGCAAGCGGTCGAAAGTAGTGTTTACCGACGAGAACAAATTTAATAGCGATGGACCAGATGGATACAACTATTATTTCCATGATTTAAGAAAATAACAACAATTTTTGCACCGTAGACGCAACAGAGAAGGAGGGGTTATGGTATGACGTGCCATATTCTGCTACTGCACCATCGATTTGGAAACCGAAAAAAATACCGCAGCATCGTACAAAAGGACATTTGAAGCCGTTTTTCGTCAATTTAACAATTTGTTTGGACCCATGGCATGGACTTACCAAAAATATAATGCTCCAATACATACTGCCAGATCTGTAAAATATTGGATTCATGAGCAAAATAAGGAGCTTTTGCATATGCCTCCATAGTCACCTGATGGATACATAATGGAAAATGTTTGGGGGTTGGCTTGCATCAAAAGTACCTCTGTCAAATATTTATATGTATGTGCAAAATATTTTTTTTTTCTTTCCGTCTGAAAACTAACTGTAATTTAATGTCGACCGTATACAATTTTTTCGATAATATCCCTCTCTCTTTATCATATACTTTTTTCTCTATTGGGCTTTATTTTTAGTCCCGTTATCTATGATTATCGCTGTAAGTTTGCAATTCGATAGCAAATAATTATTTGTGCAGTCGCGTTCCTGACACTTTAAAGTGAACAACTCTATTTTGCTCTGGTGTTTAGTATAAAATATATTTCTGTACGTGAGTAAAGTGATCGTTATGAATATATTCAAGAAACGTCTTATTCAGTTTTGTTTCTAGTTGAACATGCCACGTGGAAGTGAACTTACGGATGAGCAGCGCGGAAAAATTGTTAGAATGAGACTTGCAGGTAAAGGAATTGGCTAGATTGCAGCTGCGGTAAATTGGAATCGCAATAAAGTTTCGAATTTCCCCAAAGACCCCGAAAACTATGGTTGTATTAACTGTAGACCAGAGGACTAAGCGGCGGATTTGGCCTTTAGCAGCTAATGACAATATAAGTCGTAGGGAAATAAAGGTGGAATTGCGTCTAAATGTAACGAGACAGCGTGTATAGCAACTGCTAAAGGACGATATAGGTCATCGGATCCAAAGCAAAATGGCCAAACCACGCTTAACCCAGAGCCATAAAAATGCAATGCGCGTAGTGCTTTTGAAACCATTATATTTAGTGATGAGAAAAAGCTTAGTTTCGATGGACCTACTGGTCACCGTAAATATTGGAGAGATTTACGACATCCTCGGCAAACGTGCTACAAGCGAAACCACGGTGGTGGATCTCTTATGATATGAGCTGCATTTGGAGCACGAGGAAGTCAGAAATATACTTTGTCCCAACTGAAATGAATACGGAAGCATACGCTGATCTGTTGGGCAGCAATTTAATTGACTTTGCTGGCGAATTATATGGAGATAACTGAACTTTTCAACAAGACAACGCCCCGATCCAAATTGCTCGGCTCACAAGGGATGTTTTTAAGTCCCGAAATATTCCATTACTGGAGTGGCCAGCCATAAGTCCCGAACTCAATCCAATTGAAGATCTCTGGGGGATACTTTCCGCCAAGGTGTTTTCAAAGTCGAAGTAGTATACGACGCTTAAAGAACTAAAACTAGCAATATTGGCCTAATGGGAGAAAATTGACATGTCCAGTTTAGGCAACTTAGTGAGTTCTAAGCCACGCAGGCTACAACAAGTTCTTATACACAAGGGCAACTCAATATGTTATCAATTACATATTTTAATTGGATAAGATTTAGAATTAAACTTAATTTTAATTTTCGCATATGTAAATATATTCTATGAAGAATATATCAAACACTTTTTTTTTTCTAAAAAAGAAATGAAAAAATATGTTTTCTTATAATTTTAAAGAACACATAAATATGAACTAATATCTAAAATAAAAGTCAAAAAAAATTTAGTTTTCAAAGCTCCTACTCAACATGATACATTGCACATATAAATATTTGACAGGGGTATATGATGATGGACACGCGATAAAAGATGCTTCTGACTCTATTTCTTTGAATTATATAGGGTTACTATATCAATCAATGCCTGACCGTTTGTTTGAAGTTTTTTCCAATGAGGGTAGTAGCACCCGTTACTAAATCTATTTGTTTTATTATTATCTGGCGCTGCAACTTCTAATTTGGTTGGCAAAATACCTAATTAGGTTGTGGCAATCTCTAATTCGTGTGTGCTGTCATCTAGGGTGATTGTGACAACCTCTCAATACGGTTACGGTTAATTTCGTTGTATCAACCGAATTTTGACGTAGAATACGTCTTACCTTACGGTATGAGGAGTCATGTCAGGTTTTTATTGTTGTAATCTTTATTTCATTGAATTTGAGGGAACGGCTAGATGAATTTTTTTTAAATTTTTTTGTAGGTAAATGAAGATGTTTTCTTTCGTTTGATATACATTTCATATTGGTTGATATATTTCTAGTATTTTAATTTCTGAAATGAAAATTGTTTAAACACATACACTCAAACATATGTATGGTGTTTGGTTGAGTGTTTTTGGTTGCTCAACATTGCTTAGGAACATGTATCTAGTAAAAAGTGAAACGAACAGCAAGCTAATGTTGCTTGGCAACATGTATCTAGTAAAAAGTGAAACAAACAGTAAGCTAACGTAATAAAGCTTTTTTGCGAAAGCTTCAATAAAGCTGTTGTAACATTAATTTTGAATTGTAAAGCGTAAAGCTTTCACACAACGCTCGAATGCTAATGCGAAGACTCGATAAGGTAAACCTTTTTCAATATTAGGGCGGCCCTCTCAACATTCGCAGAACTTATTTCAATAAAAATATTAATTAAAATACATAAATTAAATTATGTTTAAAAAAATTGAACATAATATTTTTTTTTTAAACGGACTTGAATCAAATGCCGTTGATAAATATAAAAATTACAGCAGACAGTTGTCCGAGGCCTTCGGCCACGGACTGTCCCTGCAGGCTGTGTCAGAGACACGGCAATTAAGTTTAACGTAGAATAGGCCATCCGATAAGACAGAAAACATATATAACAATAAATGATAAATAATATAAGCAAATGAATTTATTGTTATATATGTTTTCTGTCTTATCGGATGGCGTATTCTACGTTAAACTTAATGGCCGTGTCTCTGACACAGCCTGCAGGGACAGTCCGTGGCCGAAGGCCTCGGACAACTGTCTGCTGTAATTTTTTTAAGAACAGGTACTTTTTAAAGAAGTGGAACCTTTTTTAGGAAAAGGTTATTTCTTTAACAAAGTTTACTTATTTTCAGAACGGCTATTTATCTGAAGAAAAGAAAACGTATTTATTTTATTTTTTTATTATTTTGAAGAAAATTAATTTTTGTAAGAAAAGTTTTTTGAAGAAAAGGTTTTTTTTTTGAAATGGGAATTATTTTAGAATTGATCCGTTTTTTCAAGAATAGGTACATATTTAAGAGTAGGTACTTATCTCAAGAAAAGTTAGTTCGTGTCACAAAAAAGCTACTCTTTAAAGAAAAGGTAGTTTTTTCAGAAAAGGCAATTTGTTGTAAGAAAATATCATTTTTTAAGAAAATGTACTTATTTAAAGAAAGTGTTTTTTAAGTAAAGGTACTTTTTTGAAGTAAATGTACTTTTTTCAAGCCAAGATACTTCATTATGTTAAGGTATTTTTTAAGGAAAGATACTTTTTTTAAGAATATGAATAGGTATTTTTTTTCTTTTTGAGAAAATTTACTTTTTTTAAGAAAATGCATATGTTTAAGAAATATTCATTTGTTTTTAACTACTTTCACTTTGACTTTTCTAAATTTTCTTTTTATTGGGTTCCACCTAAACAACATCGCATTAAACAAAGAACTTCCCAACATATGTTAGTCTGAACACACACCAAGGCAAAAATACCCAATATATAGTTGATAATACTGGGTTGTAACATAATAGTGTTAAACAAAAGTTGTTTATTTTTTTTTTCATTTAGCCCCATCCCGAAGCGTGCGATAAGGAACTTCGTTCCAATTTGCATTCAAATATTACCGAAATGAATCGGGCATTATGAACTCAATTGATTCCTTTTAACAGCAATATCAAATATATTTAATTACAGTTCCAATCAGATACAATGTAAATTTCGTATGCATGGACAATGCAAAGGTTGATTTGAATTTAATACAAAAGTATTTCGGTTTTATTGACAAACAAATTTGATTGACAAATTTCAGTCCTTCATTCGGCCGTGTCCTAACAGGGAATACCTTGGTACATTACAGAACAATTTAAAATTGTGTTATTTGGCTCATGAAACTTGTGTTCTATTTAATATTTAGAAATACATTCTGCGTGATTTGTCTGCGGAAAAAAACTCTAAAGCCAAAATTTGTACGAATTTTTAAATTAATTGTATAACAACTACAACAAAAATAGTAGCACATTTCCAAGTAAAACTAAATGAGAAATTTTAAATAAATTGTACTAATATTTAAGTGAAATTTTAGAAGTTATACTTTTTTGCACTGGTATTTGCTTAAAATTCGCATTGCCTGTATTTTTTTTAAATATAGGCCCGATTTTGCACAATTTGGAAAAATGCTGACAGCTGTAGAAATGAAAGAGTATCATAAGTTGGCGTGATGACAGTAATTGCAGTAAAAGCAGTAATACAAAAACATTTAAAACTACGAGACTTAGTCCTAAACACACAGAAATGTTGGAAGCTTCGCAAAATTTTCATCACCATATATACTGATCTTTTTAACATCTGGTATTTTAATTACCAAACTTTTGTCTTCGAATTACAAACAACAGGGCCCAAATAATATAATAGCGATACATAATAATATTTGATCTTTCGAATAATATTGCTGTTTAGACCGCAGCTCTCAATTACGGAAAGTACTTTCGGACACAAATTTACGATTCGGGGTTTCCGATCGTAGAACGATAATGCGATAGATTGTAGAGGTAGCCATATCATATGTGTGAATTAGAGTAACGACAAACTGTCCACACAATGAATTGCAGCGTATACTCTTAATTGAGTGTAATCGACAGTTTTTGTATGTTCCATCACAGATTGACTCGAAGTACGTCGCCACTCGTCTATTTGTATCAGCTACAACTCTGGCTCATCTACCCATCTGGCAATAGCGCCATCTGCTTCTCGATTCTTCCAAAAATTTCCTTACCGAATTCATCAACCGTTCGTGGTGAGAAGGTAAACGCTAGCTCTCAACTTACAGCTATGATACCCATTTTATAAACATTAAGCTTCACTATACCCACAACACTGAAACAAACCAAGCTCCAGCTACCACCTAAGTTGCTTATTAACAGACAGTCAAATGTTGGCTTAACATAATTCACATATTCAAAAGTTAGTGCAGGCAAAAATGTAAAGTATTTTTTGTAACAAGTTTCCGTTTGTTGCGCTACATCGTTCAGAAAGTTTTCGTAATCGGAACCACTCGTTCAAATTGCTTATGACCCTAACGCGAAATAGTTCAACTTCTTATTGAAATTCTTCTGCACAATTTGTACAGTACATGACACAACGACATCATTTTCTACAGCCTTTTCACTCGTTTTGGCGAGAGCTTCTGACGATAAGTTCTGCAGCTCTTGTCGGATATTCTCCTTGAGAGCTTCCAGAATCTGTCACTTGTTCACATAGGGTTACTCCAAATCGCCGAAACGCGACATTCGGTGACCCAAAAACGTACCATCAGAATTGCGCCAAAACCTCTACCGATTTATTCGCGAAAAAATAGTCACGAGTATTCCCCGTTCTAGAAGAGTATAGGTATCCAGGGCCCCTGTAGACGTGCATTCTGTATCTCTATGCCTCACAATTTATAATACAAAATTTATAGTTGCCGAAATTTGCAAAACATATTTGGAAATATATTGTGGTCTATTTCTGACCTAGGCAATTGTTAGTGTTATCAGGTGCAATCTGGCACCACTATTGGAAATTGTTTCGATTTTTACGAGGGCGGATCAATAAGTCCGCGACTTTTCGAACTTCCCTCATAGTTATATGAAATGCAACACTGCTCCCATCAAGTAACACCTGTTAATAGACTACTGTCAAATTTTGAGCAAGTTTTGTCATTGACTTTGCGTTTAACAGCTGTTTCAAAACATACAACCTCGCGGATTTTTTTTAAATGGAAAAAAGTAAATTTCTTGTGCTCATTAAACATTATTTTTTCGCGAAAAAAAAAACGTCAACTAAACCAAGGAAAAGCTTGACAAATACTACGGGGATCCATTCCATTTCAATGGTAAAAAGTGGTTTACTGACTTTTGTTGTGGTCGCACAAGTACAAATGACGCTGAACGTTCTGGACGGCCAATTGAGGTCAATACACCTGAAAATGTCGATATGGTGTTGGCTGATCGAAGACTAAAAGTGCGTGGGATTGTTGACGCCATATGCATTTCATATGGCAGTGTGGTTTCGATTTTAAATAATCAGATGTGTTTAAGAAAGCTGTCTGCAAGGTGGGTGCCGCGTTTGCTCTCAATTGACCATAAAAGCACGGGTGCACATGTGTGTAGTCTCAATGTCACAATTCCATGAATTGGCCTATGAATTGGTAACTCATCCGCCATATTCTCCGGATTTAGCCCCCACTGAATATTTCCTCTTTCCAAACCTAAAAAATGGCTTGGTGGAAAGGGATTTAGCTCCAACGATGAATTTATTGATCAAACAAATGCCTATTTTTGGAAGGGATACAAAAATTGGAGAATCGTTGGACTAATTGTATTGAGCTAAAAGAGATTATGTTGAAAAATATATTTTTTTTTGCAAAAAAAAACTGTGTTTCATTCAAAAAGTCACCAACTAATTGATCCGCCCTCGTAGCTTAGCGGTAGTCAGAAAAGGCATTATTTCTGGATGTTGCAGAGACTCGAATAATTCGTCCTATACCTAAAATGTAAAGATAACATAATTTCCTATGCCGATTTATCATATGAATGTGATGAAGGGGGAAAATTGCATCCCCCTTAAAAAAAGCAGACGTAAACTTTCAAGACGCCGATACACGTATATTTTTTTGTTACCCCCGCTACTACAATCCGTTGTTAGAACCTTGCAATATTTTTTTGTGTTCTACAGTGCAATTAGTAATATTTTACCGAATGCACTTATCCTCTGTTATCAATCAAAATCCTGTCCATCCCATGTTAACAACACCCTGTTTCATTTACCAGTTTCCAGTAATTTAACATCAATTGCGGTTTCTGGTGGCATTTTGTTTTGTTGTTTCACAACTCATTCTCTGCTTTTTAGGTTTTAAAATGCAAAACTTTTTTCAAAATATTTATAGGGCGTTCCAACATATCGGTTAGGGATCTCGCACAGAGTCATTTTAATTTGATTGCATTATTTGTAATTATTTTGTTTTTGTGTGTGGTGGCTGTAACTCGACTAACTGATGCAATGTCAGCAGTAATAGTTACTTTTGATGCAATAGCATCCGCAGCATGGGTTGCTGTTGCAGCAGTTGCTGCATGTAATAATTTTATTCTCTAATTACTTTTAAACAAATGCTGAGATTTGTTAACAATTACCGATGTTATGTGTTGGCATTTAAAACAAAAAAAAAATAATGTTAACATTTATTTCCTTATTGTAATTGCAGTATGGTTGAGTTTTGTTTAAATATATTTTAGGTAAAAATTATAGGAAGATCTTTTGTAAATTCACTAGTTAACCCGGCAATGCCCAGAACTTTTTTTGTCTCAGACTTTATTGAAAAGACGTACACTTACGTATTTGGACCTCCTGAGCACGAATATGTAGGGCATTTTCCGATATTTGTTAACACTTTTCCGGAAAACGCGAAGAACCAGCGTTACCATATGGTAACCGTGGGTCGCCTAGGGTACATGGTTTTGACGTAGAAGTAAACGATTTTCTTTAGGTTTCGTTTTGAAAATATACATTTTTTTTGTTTTTACAGAAAATAATGCAACCAGTGCAATTCTTTATTGAAATTACATATGAACCATTCATATTTTGAAGTCAAACCACGTATGGTTTTGTATGGTAGCTGGCAAAACATTTGACACAAATTCCGACGTAGCAGTTTCCTCGTGCTGTTCGTCTGTCAACTTTGCAACGTCCACCGCTAAATGCCTACGATTAGATGGGACCACAAAATGTTCCGTCTGACCATAGCGTAGAGTGTGCACAACTCGACCTGGTGGCTGGGCATATCTGTGGGCCGGCATCGGATCAGATGCTTTTGCATTTGTACCTTAAAAGCATTATGGGTTGCACTTTGGATCATCTATCAGCCAGGTGAAAATGCTTGACCAGCATTTTTTCCCCTGTATGCGATACGGTATTGGGCCAAATTTTGGTCGCATCGGTCTAATCCACACATATATTTGTTGTACTCCGTGATCGCACAAGGACGGGGTATATTTATTTGGGCTGCATTCTCCTTTGAATAACGATGTGCCATTGATTTTGGATTTTCACCAAAGGTGGTAAATAACATGCAGACAATATTATTGTCTCTCCATTTCACCAGACGAACTCCAGTGTTTTTCATCGCAATTGATTCCGAGTAACGTCTTTCCATTGACTTCAAGTATTTTTTCTGCCCCAGTGGACAGCTTTCTGGGATACGGTTTTCTCGAATTGCTTCAGTTGTATTCCACGTAATTCGTCAGGAAAATAATCTATCACGCTGGCCAAAGAAGTAGCGCACTTTCCAAACTTGGCTCCACACTCAACATTTGAACGGGGATTCTTTCCGCGGTAAATTTCGAAGTTCACCATGTAGCCAGATGCAGCGCAAATAGAGCAAACTTTGAAGCCGAATCGAAGCGGTTTGCCGTTAATGAACTGTTTACATCCGTGTCTACCAAAACAGGATATCATGCTTTTGTCGAAGGAAAGATTTTGTTTGGTATGGATGAGTTTAATCACTTTCGCTTTTAAATAATCGGTAAGAGACCGCAATTTCCCCATTTTGTCGGGATTACAGCCGATTCTTGTGGAAGCCTTGGAGTTGTCTTCGAAACGAAGACATTGCAAAAATTCTTGAAATCTGTTCCGACGCATGGAGTCATTAACAAAGTTATTGCGAATGTCTTCATCCTGACTCCACAAATTTCTGTAGTTGGGGTGATAATTATAGCCAGTAATAATTAATATACAGATGAATGTTCGAAGTTCGATGACTGTATTACTTGGGTTAGGCCTACTCAGTTCGATTGCATATAATGCAGAATGTTCGCAAATGTGTGTCAATAATGCGGCATCAACAAACTTTTCAAATCTTCATAATTTGCATCTGCAAAGATGGGTACAAGAGACAGCGCATGATTCGAATGTAAATGGTAGTCGGCAGATTAATTAGTTGATTTTAATCTTCTGCTTCACCGAGTTCTTGAATGTAATCAAGCATTTGTTGCGGCGATAAACCTCTTGACATGGTAAAATATATAAAATCACAACAAAATATAATTATAGTTATTAAAAGACTGCATTAAAAGTACACAATATGTCACCACGAATGCTATAAAAACACAAGAAATGCGAAAAAAACATGTACCCTAGGCGACCCACGATTTCCATATGGTAACGCCTAGAGTAATATTATAAAAACAATAATGTAACAAATTTTATGTCTACAAAGTTAAACTTGCATTTCATTGATTATTTCATTACCTGCCGATAAGTGTAATTTTTATTAAAACTGTGCGGAAAATATAGATATTGTGCATGTACTTGCCGACGTGCCATCTTGAAAACCGGGAATTTTTCACTTTAATTGTTTAAACTTCATTTAGAAGCGCTATAGCTTTGCTAATTAAATACTGAATTACACACATCTCAACTTATTGGGAGCCTACAAATGTGAGACGTCAAGTAACGGTTTATTTTTGACTTTGTGTTTTGCAATTTCCGAGTTATGCATGTATATGTAGCGTCATAATTTGCATTACCATATGGTAATCGTAGCTTATTTCGGGTTAAGCTGAAAGCCTGGGAAAAGGTCCTACGTTGCCATCATGAATTTTTAATATTTTTTGGCATTAGTTTATATACATTGAAATAAATCATTGATTTAAACTATGGCAGTGGACAAATTTTGCTATATACGCAGAGAAAAAATGTATGTCCCAAACATATTTTTCCTGGTATTACTTATATGTTTGGGGAAACTATCATCATTTTTATAGTTACAATCTGCAAACATAGTATGGTTGCCACGAATTAAAATATAAACATATTATGTTTCATGCGAACCACATTATATTTAATCAGGTTATAATAATTTTAGTTTTATATTTCAATTTGTTGGTTTGTTTCAAATATATTTAGTTATAAATTATTACATGAAATTTCATAATTTTGAACACTGCAGATATTGAGAGGTCGCAAATATGCACAATTTAGCGCTGCACTTATGCATACGTAAATCCTGTACATCAACAAATGATATTAGTCAAAGTTCTCTCGTATTGGTGGAAAAAGTCAAAGCAATCAAAATTGGATAAAGGAGTGAAAGAACTGCTACTAATACAACAGAACTCAATGTGCAATAATTGCAAGCAGTATTCAAATTAAATGAATAATAAATATAAATTTATTCTAGAATTATTTTAATAAAAAGGAAAATAATAAACTTTACAACAATTTTAACTTAATTTTTCGGAAGAACATCATATTCTTCTAACGGCTATATCTCAGAAACCAATTGTAAGTTTTTTTTCATGTGTTCGGCTCAATTGTAGCTATAGACCAGGGCAAGAAAAGTGTTAACGAAACTAACCCCAAAAAAACCCAAATCTGGTGCCTCAAACTTGCAAAACAATTGAAAAATTTTAATTTTTCCTATATTTTTCACCATTTTCGGCCGCCCACAGCTGCAAAACTGTGGACTTACTACAATTGTTAACTCATATCTCGTAAACCGTTCACAAAGATCTCTATTTTTAACTTAATTTGTATCAAAATAAAAATTTTTTATTTGTACTGTCATTATTATGATTTTCAATATTGAAAATTATAAAAAAAAAAATATTAATCATCATTTCCCTTCCGGCAGTTTTTTAGCCGGTCTGTTTTATAAACTTGCAATTTTCTAAAGTTGTTCAAGCTCAAGAGCATTTTATTATAAAGCTTATTTATTAGCTTTATATTATTTTCAAATAAGTCGAGCACAAAAAATGTTCCAATGATACCTGTATGTATAGCTATTTCGGATCTTGCCAAAATCTTCATCAGCAGACATTTTTGGTACGTTTTCGGTGAATTCATCAAAAATATATACATAGAAACACTCATCATATCAATGAGAATTCCTTTATACATACTTTCGAAGAATACCAAGCACTAACATTGGAACACTTTCATGCACAAATCTTTTTATCATTTCGAAAAACCAATGGTTTTAAACAGACATGGTTTGTTTTTTTTTTTGATACTACAAACCACTGGGTTGCCATCAACAACGTTATTGTTTCAAGCAAAAACAAGTCATGTTTGTTTAAAACCAATGGTTTTTCGAAATGATAAAAAGATTTGTGCATGAAAGTGTTCCAATGTTAGTGCTTGGTATTCTTCGAAAGTATGTATAAAGGAATTCTCATTGATATGATGAGTGATTCTATATATATATTTCTCTATATATAACGTATGTACAATAGGGTGGACCTTGTGTCGATATTTTGGTAGATGAGGGCTCTATTCCGTGCCTTTTTGAAAAAAAATGACAATGCCGAAAAAAAAAATTAAAAAAAAAAAACATTAGGGGTTGCGCACGAGCTGAGAAAAAGGTCCACTTTGCCAAAATTAGGGGGGAAATTGCCATAGGTCATCAGGGGTCACCCGTAGGGGGGAAGAATGTATGGCCGATCTCCATTAACTTTTTACCGCCAACATTTTCCCCCAAGACACCCACCCCCTATCTCCTCCCCTTAGGGGGGTCACCATACAAAAATGGAGGTTGCTCAGTATTTTCGAAAAACACCATAGGTCATCAGGGGTCACCCCTAGGGGGGCAAAATATATGACCGACCCCCATTAACTTTTCATCCCCAACATCTTTTCCGAACAAACTTACCCTCTATCTCCACTCCTTGAGGGACTCCCCATACAAAAATACTGAAAATCTATGTATTTACAGTTGCACAATATCGAGATTTTTTTGATTTTTTTTTGATTTTTTTACAGAAATTCCACCAATATTCAAGAGTGGTCATTGTTTGGAAAGTCTTGAAAAATTTGAAACGCACACGTGCTTAATCAGGTACATAGGCACCCTTAGCAGATGCCCCCATTCATCAGTACCTGGCAGTAAAATATTGCAAAATACGTAGTAGTTATAAATAGCAGTTCATTCATCGATTGTTGTCATTCAACAAGTGCCGACGACCGCGAAAAGTAAATTGATTTTTCTCCCGTTTTTTAAAAGTTAAGATGACAACACGACTTAGATCGCGCGACGATATTTTTTTGATTGGTTATCCAAGCATGAATATTACGGGGAACAAATTACCGTCGAAGAAGCAAGTCCTAAGAATGCATTTCTTCAACATTCGCAAACGAAACATGTCGAAGAAAAATAGTGCGGTTATAGTCGCGGACGCAGTGATGATTTTTTGGCGCCAAGCAGCTATTCCGACGAAAGCCAGAGGAGATGTTACAAGAAAAATAGCTGCGCTGCACGATGAGTGGGATGCTTTAAGAAAGTCATCTCACAGAAAGACTGAGTCCACTAGAGAAAAAGAGAATACGTTTTCTGATAGCTTGGATAATCTTTTCGACATCGCACACGCCAACGCCCTTGAGAAAATGACAAATACCGAAGACATTGAGTTTCTGCTAAAGCAAAGAGAAGATGGCCGGCCAGGAACTATGGGAGGTGTGGACGCTACTGATACTCGAACGAGGAAAAGAAAAGCTGAGCGCGAAGAACAAGAAGAGTTGCGACGCAAACGTGCAACGGAATCTAGTAGAGATCGGTTCGCTAAAGGCGGTAAGCTATTTCGCGCTTTGTGTGTTCGTCCAATGTTTATATTCAAATGAAATTCGTTCAATTGCAGTGGTTAAATTTTCAAGCAGTGATTCAAGCGATGATAATGGGAGACAGAACGAAAACTTCCCGGCAGAAGCTGGCCCGTCAAATGTTGGTGACAGAAGAGGTTACAAACAATGTTTTACTGAACGAGTCCTATCAGCTTTGGACAAGTGCAAAGTGACTGACCGAGACGCGGTCGGCATTATGATAGCGGCGGCAGAAGCATTTGGACGCGATCCTCAACAATACACAATAAACCGTACGTCGCTTCGGAGATGTCGGCGTTCAAATCGAGAGAACATGCTGAGTTATGTGAAAGACAATCCAGAAGTAAGATCGCATAGATTTATTTGCTCTCATTCAGAATTCTTATTCTTCAACGCGTTTCATTCATCTCCAGCTTCCAGCTTCTCCAGCTCCAAATCCTTCGTAGTCCATTGGGATGGCAAAATGCTTTTGGATTTTGTGGGTACAAAGAAGGTGGACCGTCTACCGGTAATTGTCTCGTACGGAGAAAAAGAACAACTTCTTGGAGTTCCCAAAGTAGAAGATGGGAAAGGAAAAGGCCGGAGAATAGCACATGCCGTTTATCAACTGTTGGCATCTTGGCATATGACACATCGAATACAAGGACTTTCTTTCGACACGACATCAACGAACAGTGGCCCATTCTCCGGAGCCGCAGTTGCTCTTGAGCGGCTGTTGGAGAGAGAAATCTTATATTTACCTTGCAGACACCACGTATACGAACTGGTGCTAAGGGAAGTTTTTGAGACAAAAATGGGAAAGACCAGTGCACCAGGCGTTCCTTGCTTTGACCGTTTCAAACAGGAATGGGACGCTGTAAAGGTTAAACCATTCCATTCTGGCTTGATAGACGATCAAGTCGTCAGAAAAATTCCTGTGGCAATGCAAGTCGGCATAAAGAAGTTTTGCTTAGATCAATTGAAGGAGAAACACCCTCGCGATGACTACAAAGAAATGCTACAATTAATTCTTTTGTTTCTGGGTGAAAAACTTGAGAATTACCATTTCCGACCTCCAGGACCCGTTTCCCATGCTCGATGGATGGCAAAAGCCATTTACAGCCTCAAGATGTTTTTGTTTCGGAGAACTTTTCACTTATCTGTATGTGAATTGAATGGTATTCGACACGTTTGTATTTTTGTGGTGCGACTTTACGTCAAGGCATGGTTTGGTTCTTCTCGAGCAGCTGAGGCGCCGAATCAAGATTGGAAGTTTTTGAAGGACATCGTCGAGTACAAGTCCGTTGACCAGGATTTATCTCGGGTAATGATAAAGAAATTTATCGGTCACCTATGGTATCTCGCCGATGAGCACATAGCCCTTGCCTCTTTCGATGACAAGGTTTCAAATGAGTTGAAGGCCAAAATGGCCCAAGCATTGCTAGAAAATGAGAATGACGAAGGTGAAGAAGATGAAGAAGACGAAAAAGGTGAAGAAGATGAAGAAGACGAAGAAGGTGAAGAAGATGGAGAAGACGAAGAAGGTGAAGAAGATGAAGAAGACGACCCGGTTCCCCCAGCTCCTCGCGTCGTAATCAAAAGCACCAGCGTTAAAAAAATCGAGGTGAAATTCAAAGATGTGAATAAGGAATTCTTGGCTAAAGACTTGAGCAACTTCGTCTCTCATAATACCAAAAATTTATTTGTACGATTTGGAATATCGCAAAATTTCATTCTTGCAAATCCAGCAACCTGGAAATCTCGCGCAGACTATCAAGAAGGTCGTAGAATTGTAAATAACTTGCGCGTTGTGAACGACACTGCCGAAAGAGGAGTAAAAATGATACAAGATTATAATAGAATACTGTGTCAAGGCGAAGAAGAGAAACAGTATTTACTACATGTTATCGATTCTTACCGCAAGAAATACCCATCAGCGAACAAAAATATGCTAATTTGACTATATTATATTAAGAGTGCTTAGTAGTACTACTCAATTACAGCTTCTTTTATTTTTGTATGGGGAGTCCCTCAAGGAGTGGAGATAGAGGGTAAGTTTGTTCGGAAAAGATGTTGGGGATGAAAAGTTAATGGGGGTCGGTCATATATTTTGCCCCCCAAGGAGTGACCCCTGATGACCTATGGTGTTTTTCGAAAATACTGAGCAACCTCCATTTTTGTATGGTGACCCCCCTAAGGGGAGGAGATAGGGGGTGGGTGTCTTGGGGGAAAATGTTGGCGGTAAAAAGTTAATGGGGGTCGGCCATACATTCTTCCCCCCTACGGGTGACCCCTGATGACCTATGGCAATTTCCCCCCTAATTTTGGCAAAGTGGACCTTTTTCTCGGCTCGTGCGCAACCCCTAATGTTTTTTTTTTTTAATTTTTTTTTTCGGCATTGTCATTTTTTTTCAAAAAGGCACGGAATAGAGCCCTCATCTACCAAAATATCGCAAAAATGTCATTTCAAGGTCCACCTTAATGTACAAAGGAATTCTCATGAATATGATGAGTGTTTCTAAATATATATTTTTAATGAATTCTCCAAAAACATACCAAAAATTTCTGTTGATGAAGATCTTGGCAATATCCGAAATAGGTATACAGACAGCCCTGGTGTAATTGGAACATTTTTTGTCCTCGACTTTTTTGAAAATAATATAAAGCTAATAATTAAGCTTTTATTAAAAAGGTCTTGAGCTTGAATAAATTTAGAAAATTGTAAAAATTGCTGATTTTCCAGCTGCATTTTATGTCGGAAATTCGAGAAATGTAGCAAAAGGCAAACAAACATAAATTAATCAATACCCATTGAAGCTGATGCTCTCGGAGAAGATATGAAGTTGATGCTCTTGGCTTTTTCGTTGGTGGTTCAGGTCCAAGATCTCAATCATTAGCATCATCATCTGAGCTTGATAGTACATTTAATGACATATATCATTCGGTGTGTCCTTCAAATCTGTCGTTCATCTGTTCATCTTCCTATTGCGATACATTATGACTCCATCAAAAAAAAAACTTCTGCAAGAAATGCATCCCGTTGGCATAGTGACCATTTCCATTGGCATGGTGACCTAATGGGATCACTCTCCTTGTTCGATCGCTTCGGCGGGCGATTGGTTGTAAAGGCTCACCAAAGTGGTGATGGAGAAAATGTAAATTCAATGTCATAGATGCATTGATAATATGAAAAAATTGAGAATTGTTTTCACCAATGGGTGTCATTGCCACGAGTGGGTGCCATTGTCAAGTGTGGTAGATCTACCTACTTCAATTTCCTGCTAGAATACGATAATTTGATGTTCACACTATGTGTGTGATTTTCATGAAAAGTGCTCAACTGTTTATTACTTCATTTTTTCAATTCTTTGAATAAAACAAAAAATATAAATAAATTTCGAATGATTGTTCCGAACATAGAGACGTATAGAGAAGCGATTGGACTGAGTCAATTTATGAAGTTTGGAGTGTTACATATAGACGTTGTATGTTGGAAAGTATGGCTTTAATAATACCAGATAGAGGCAATGGCTCAAACTAACCAAACAGGATAACAGCAAAGGGATTTCCTTTTGTGCTTAAAAATTTTTTTTGTAAATACTCCACAAATATATACCACCAATAAAATATAAAAAAAAATCAAACTACGTTTAAATTTTACAGTTCTTAACATGAAAAATTTTAGTCAATAGTTTGTGTAATTCCATCTCGTGTAAGTCAATTTACGTTTTACCCTACTCAGCCTTCGTCACCCCAAAGGGTTTCGCGCCCTCTAGGCTCACCGTTTAGCTTTCATTGCTACGAGGTTCGCTCGTGCGTTGCCGATTATTCCACCGTGCCCGGCACCCAGATGATGTTGAGTCTGCCGTGCATAGAATAGTCGTTTATTACCCTCGTACAGTTAAGGCCCGTTCTAGATTTGAAAATTTTCGATGATATTGCCGTGATTGCCATTTGGCTATCTGTGAAGATATTTGCCTCGGTTGGTTTTGTATTATCGCCGAGCCATTTGATATACTCCGTAATCGCCCGAACTTCCGCCTGATAGTTCGTATTATGATCTGGGAGGCATAGATGGGATTCGTTTACCGGATTTTCAGTGAAAAATCCTAGACCCATTCTATCCCCTAGCTTTGAGCCTTCCGTGTAGCAGTGAGTCCCATTTGGCATGTGTACCAAGGTCCAATTCTGCCAGCCGTCTCTGGTTAGTGCTGAAGTCACACAATTCGCTTTAATCCTTAGCTCAGGTATTCGGGCGGATTCACTCGTGTAATATGGGTAACTGACTAAAGCCCCATTATACGATGGTGTTTTGATTTAAGATCCCTTTGGCGTGTAGGCGTTTTGCGCAAGGCCGGTCTCGCATTTGACTCTAATCGCGATTGGCTGAATACATAAAATAGTCTCCATGTCCCTTGTCGGCCTTATTCGCCCTGTCCTCTATGTGGCGCTTCCAGTTCAGTTTCCGATCTAATATTGCTTGTAAGTACTTAATCTTATTGGATATTTTATTCATCTTATCCAGGAATCGTGGAACTTCATACTATGAGATTTTCGTCTACCTTGTGAATAGACATATTGTGCGTTTTGTCTGGGTTCATTTTTAAGTGCCTTGGCTTTGCCCAGTTGTACGCTAAATTCAGTGCCCTCTCGGCCTATCCTCTAAGAAGTGTTATAATGACGTCTGCGTAGCAGATTAGTTTAAATCCTTCCTTAGGTTTCCTTAGGAGAATGTGTATTGTGAGAACCCATAAGAGTAGTAATCACTCCCTTTGGAGTATCACGTTGTACCATGTCTCTGATATTTTTATCATGGGAATCGCAGCTTAACCATCTAATCCTTAGCATATGATTGGTCCAGTCTTTTAATGCCCGGTCCACCATAAATTGGTCGAAGGATTGAATGAACAACTACATCCGAATGTATTAAAACACACACATAGTAATAAAAAACCAAAATTCATGTTTCTTTAAAACTAAAAAATAAGAAAAACAATCAGCTTTGAATTTATTCTAAGATATACCCAATTAACAAGCTTTAATCTCAATATGTCAAAATATCCCTCCACTCCTTACCTACAATCCAGAACTTAAAATTGTTTACTAAATCAAAAGTTATAGAGTTTTGGTCAACTGACAATCGATTCTGAGCAGCTGTATGTCGGCCAAACCATTGCATCACCGACGGCCACTTTCATAGCGACAACACATAAATTGGGGTCATTTTAGGAGTCAGAAAACGGAGCATCTTAATGTTCGGAATACACATAGAGTGCGGAAATAATTTGCTGCTGGAACTCTCAGGTGAACAGAGATTTTTAACGTTTTTATGTACATGTTAGAGCTTTCGTCGAATGCTGTTTTAAATAGATGCATAATAGAGGTATGCATAATGTGAATTGATTGACATTTTCTTAGAAATGACAAAAAAATGAGTTCTGTTTATTTGAAGATTTCAAATTTATTACATTAAGTTGAAAAAATTATATCGGTCAGTTGTCCCGAGTTGATACACATTGGTGCTCCTTTTATGGCTTTGGCATTGTTCCTCGCCAAACATCTGACTCAAAATTGGCTATATCTTCCTCAATGTTAGTTTTCAAGTCTTCCAAGGTTTGCGGTTTAATGCCCTAAAGGAAGAATTCTGGCGCCGTTAGACCTATCGATCTGGTCGCCGCCAGTTAAAATCTTAAAAAATGGGAGATCAGGCGGCCCGAAAATTGGTGTTTCAAAATCTCAATTGTTGCTCGAACTATGTGAGCAGTTGCTATGTCCTACTAGAACCAATAAATCTCAATATCCAATTCTGCAACTGCAACGCTCACCAGTTACGGTTACGTTGGTTTCATCGGCCTTCTCCAAAAAATTAGTGCCAATCACTTTTTCACTGCAAATGTCAAATCAAACAGACGCAATGGCTCTGGTTTGCACTTTGTTCTGGAACATCATGAAGTCTTTCACTAAAATTCGTTGCAACGAAACAGACGCCTGATTGGGTGCATCGTCGTTTCGTCCATGTTTGTGGATTCTCTCTGATGTCTTCGGCCACAGCAGCGATGTTCTCGTTCGAACGAGCAATACGAGGCTGTCCTCTTCTTGCGGCATTTCCAGTGGATCCAGTTTGGTCGAGGCGCTTAATTGTTCGCATTGCACTCTGCACTAAAACAGCAGGCCGACAATTGGTCAAATAAGCAGTAAGAACAATTTCACGTGCTCCATTGCTTGTTGTTAAATAATTCTCTATCTGTCTACAACATAGACGAGAAAGCACAATGACATTTGAAGTCAATTGCAAAAATTAAAGCACATTCACATTATGATATTGCTTTTGCGCCACCTTGAATATACTAGTGATTTGAATTCGATGTGGGCGATGCGGCCGTCAATTTTATTCCAAATAATGGAAATTATAAATAGAATGTTAGACATCGATGCGCAAAATGGGTCAATCTCCAGTTTATTAAGAGGGCCTATCTGGGTTTGTTCACCTTGACACGAGAAGTCAAATGGGCCAAACTGCTTGCAACTATTCGCAACGAAAGTGGTAGATATATTGCTCGAAGATCTCAGCCCATTCTATAGCCATAACTTTTTTTTGATGTGTAACATCTACAGGCGCGGGTAGGCACTAAATTCACAAAGTGAATACATCCAAACACAGTTTTTCCGACTGCGATAACACAGATTCCGAGATTGCAATCACACAGATTGTCCGACTAAGATCACAGTTTGATTGGAGTTAAACTCCTCCGAAACGTCTAGACTGATTTGTATGAAATTTTGCGTGCATATCGGGTAGGTCTCAGAATCGGCGAACATTCATTTTTCATACCACTAAATGATAAGGATGACCAATCCCTATAGAGAACACAGATTTTGCCGACTGCGAAACACAGATTGTCAAACTGCGAAAAAAACACACACTGATGTAGCGGTAGCGAATAGTTGTCTTGTGTGGGTGCGGAGCACTCTCAGAGCAAAGGGAATAATGGCGTATTACAAATAAATGGTTTCCCATTACATCCCATGAAGGAATCGGGGAGAGCTTCTCACAACCAGTGGAGCTGTGCGCTTTCTAGATTTATGCTCACTGATTGGGACCTACAGTTTTACACGGGTTCCCAACGGTAGTCTTGAGAAGCATTTTCATGACTAAA
This sequence comes from Phaonia tiefii, assembly GCA_963931995.1. Lineage (NCBI taxonomy): Eukaryota > Metazoa > Arthropoda > Insecta > Diptera > Muscidae > Phaonia > Phaonia tiefii. The sequence continues at coordinate 82,663,861 of OZ008368.1, read as the reverse complement.
TACTCGATAGTGTCGCCGTCACTATGCGAGGTGACCACCGTCGAATGAAATTTTATGTTGGTCAGAGCAGTGATCGAACCCAGGATCTCAAGTACAAGAGGCGCGGACACTATCCATTGCACCACCGATGGCCACAACGTCTATAAAAATGAGACAGCTAGAGAGCAACGGAAATTGTGTGAACTTGTTTAGCGTATGTACGAACATAACAATGAATGTATGTTCATGTGTCTTTTGCTTTGCATTCTCTTTGTTTTTTGTGGGATGAAAACAAAAAGTATTAAGCAAGAAAATACTGAGACATGTGCTTGCACTGGTCTTTAAATAATTTTAAGCACAGTGAAATCTCTCTCTACAGCGGACACCGAAGGGACCATCGAAATGTGTCCGCCCTAGGGGGGCGTCCTTTCAAGAAACAACTGCAAAAACTAAATCAGTGCAGACTATTTCATAATGCGACTGTTGATTAAAATATTCTATTACAATAAAAAACAAACAGTTCAAATGGTTTGATTCATTAACAGAAAAAATAAAAATAAAATGTTCATGTATGAAATAATATTTAACAATGTTTTTAGAATGCATATTTTATTTCAATAAATATTCCTTCATTGTCATTTGTCGTGTGTTGGTTTTAACAATAACATCTTGAAAATGCAATTCAAGTGGTAAAAGTATATTTATAGCTTCAATATCTCCTTGGTATTCGACAAACGTTTTAAGATCCCGTGTCTTATACATAGCCTCTTTGTATGTGTGTACATATGTTGCTTCTTATTTCTTGAATATCTATTGGTTCAAGTTCCTCTGCGGAATCGTTGGATGTTTTTTGCATTTCTGGAATTTTCTCGGTCAATGAATGCTGAATGCCAATGCTGATCTTTCAATTACTAAATCCTCGTCAACTTGGTAAAAATCATTTAAGCTCTAGCTCAAATTCACCATTAAGTGCTGTCTGATTATCCTCGTCATCCAACGTAAATCCCGCCTTACGAAAACAATTTTGAACTGTTTTAGGACTAATTTGGTCGCATTCCTTTTTAGTAGAATAAACGGCATCCAATAAGTTAGTTCGTTTCACTAAATCGTGGGATCAATCGGTCATTTCGATGTTTACTAGTAAGTGCTTTAGGACTAAATTTCTGTAATTGCTTTTAAAATTTTTAATAACTCGCTGATAAAGCGTTTGACTGGTGGAAGTACAATTAGGCGGCAAGAAATTGTACCCTCATTTTTCGGCCTAAATTTTCCAACCATTCGTTCACGATTTCCGATGTCATCCACGATTTTGTGTTGAATTTCCATATTACTGGTAAGTTACCTATATTTAAATGTTTAAAAGCTCTTGACTTAAATTAGTTGCCAATAACTACACAATGGAAAACTGTAATCCTTTCTTTGGACAGTTTGCCTCCTAAACATCATGTTTCAAAGTCATTGTTTTGTTTGCCAGTGCTCTAAAGTAAAGCCTAGTTTCATCGGCATTGTAAATATCTCTTGTTAAGTAACCCTTCACTAAAGATGACAGTTTCACTAAAAACGGCAGATTCTCCAGATATTGATTTGAACGTAATATTGTGGCGAATTCTGAGTTTGTTGAGTCAACCAGATGAAGCGTTGAATGTAAAGTTACCCAATGAATCAGCTATTTCCTTAGCTTTGCTTCATATCAATGGCCCTAAAATGGACAATTTATACATATTCCTCTTAAAATAATTATTGCTTGGGAAAAATTAAATATAATTTTAAATAAATTGATAATTCTACATATTATGTGTAATTGCTTAAAATTGCTAAAAAAAATTCTAAAATCTTACTTACCGGTTAACGGAATTCCTTTATCGCGTGCTGCAACAAACCACTCATATCACAATCGATCTATTGTGAGGCCACCTTCTTTCGAAAATCTTCTCTTTTCATTTAATTTTTGGAATGCCATTTTTCATTAGCTCCTCCCTTTTTATATAATGTCAGAAGCTTGAGTTTTACCAATATTAAATTGGTTGATGAATTTCTTACACGAAATTTGTCTCTATTGTACACTTCAAGCACTTCTACTTTTTGTTTTACTGTCAAAATATACCTCTTTTTATCCATTGTCAATATCTGGCTCGCACGGATGTATACTAATGAATGATAGCTAAATGAAATTTAAAATTTTGTTAACGGGTTCGTGGCTCTATAATTTGGGAAATCCCATAAACCGCTTAAGCGAAAAACGAACTAGATGTCCGCACAATATAATTTTTTTCCTCAAATAGCTGTCCGTGTCCGTTCAAGGGAGGTCCGCTTAAGGGGGAGTAGCTGCAATGTGTTTCTTATGGAACGTTCCCGGGACCTAGCAACTGTGACCGTCCAAAGGGGGTCTCCGCGAAAGGATGGTGCACACAGAGAAGAGATTCGCTGTCACAACTATATTTACAGTCAATTAAAATTTGGCGATTCATTAGACTATCACATTATTCTGTTGTGATTACCAATAATTGTGTTCAGTATCACCAAAAGTTGTGCATATTAATTGATTTGTAATTCAGTTTTGGTTGCAAGAACTGAAATATTTAGTTGAAGCCACAGCAACAATAAATAAATGTGAAATGTCAATCGAGTTTTTGTTCTAGCAATCAAATTATCCTGTAGTGGTGAATATTCAATTAGTTGGATGAACAAAAAAATTTAAAAACTATTTCGGTTGTGCCAAATAATATATTGGTATGCTAAACTAAAGTAATTACTTGAATTTGATGGTTGTCACAACAATTTGGCGATGCTTTAACCCTATGAATTTTATAGAAAATTTTATAGAAAAAATTTAACAAATATTTTAACGTAGAATACGTTATACGGTAAGGTAGGGGTGTTGATCTGGAGCACAAAATTTTGAGAAAATGTTTGTCAACTTTCACCCACTTTTACTTAAATATTAAAACATATTTTAGCAATTTTTATATGTTACTCAGTTTTGGTAATATGTTTTGTTTCGAATTACATTAAAAAAATTATATGTCTATATATAAAAGTTTTATGTAGTTAAGGAAATAAATATTTAAGAGCATGATATTTTAGACTTTTTTTGTACATGCCGCTGTTGTTGTTGGTTTGTAAATGCCGCTGTTGTTTTTGTTGTTGTTGTGAAATCAAATGATTTTGGCTTTGCTGTGCGTTGTTTATTTATCGAGCAGCGTGTAAATGTGTGTGTGTGTACATTTCGTTTTGTTGGATCGGTCGGTTATTAGTTCGTTTGGGGAGAACATAAAATGAAGGGAGGGGAGCGTGGACACTTGTGTGTGGTTGAAAGTTTACAGATCTTTGCTGTCGTTTGTTTACTTCTGCGAGCAGCGTGTGAATGTGTGTGTACATACATTAATACAAAGGATTGGCGATGTATACGCTAACGTATTCTACGGCTGATCTATGTGCCCGTGTTATCTAACACAGGCTTGTTATTTTTTTTTATTAAAATTGTGTATTTTATATTTAAATATAAACAAAATTATTATTATTTATAGTCCATTTTTTTATCGACAATATGAAAATATTTCTACATCACGGAAACGGAGCGTTCAGTCGAAAAACAAATACAGACAATCTTACTATTCATATTTTCGATCAAAAATGGGGATGGGTTACCTTGGGTATCATATGTATGTTTAAGTTAATTTGTGTCATCCACAATAATAGTTCCTCCAGCCAAGTGTCCACAATAGTCTGCATGTGTTTGTGAAGGCGTCAATAGTGGCGTCATATTCAACGATTATGTTTAAAAGTCTCACTTCACCTCAATTTATGATAATATGTATTCTTCGCTGGCTGATATCTATTCCCTTTATTGTTTTTTCCACAACTTTGTTTATCACTTTCTGTTTAAAAAGTATTAGTTTTTCTGTAAAGTCCTCGTGTAACATTCCAATATACGCAGTTTCTCTTTAACAACAAAGCCTCTTGTGAAAAATCGAATACATACTCGTAACTTTGCAACAAGTGTTTTTGTAACAGAAACTAAATTATGATTACAGTAACTAATATTTGATTACAGTAACTATTTTATTAGTTGCATCTTCCATTTCAGATGAATGATGTTTTTGAAATACTGAAATTGGTTAATACAACTAAAGTACGGTAGTAGCAACTTGTATTTAGTAAAACCTATTTTTAATCTATCAATAACATCGACAAATAATTCTGATGTTTGACAATTATGAATTCTAATCAAAAAACGGCGACACTATCGAGTATCTAGCCATGAAAAAAGCTTCTCAAATTACCGTTCGGAATCGGTGTAAAACTGTAGGTCCCAATCAGTGAGTGAAAACTGGAAAGCGCACAGCTTAGTGATTGTGAGAAGTTCTCCCCAGTCCCTTCATGGGATGTAATGGGAAACCATTTATTTTATTTATTTATAATCAAAAAATTGACTTCATTATGAAATTTCCAATGCCTGAATTGATTTCCAACTAATCTTTCCCCTGTGTGTGTTCGTTATGCGAGATTTCACTGTATTAATATTATTTAAATGTAACGTCGTCATACGATCGAACGCTGTTTTATATTTTCCAATGTAACATTTACCAATGTGTTCATAGAAATCGAACAGGTACCGTGTAACAAAAAGGTGTTAACACATCGTCCGTGAGTTCGAACACTCATTGGAGTTTGTTTGTTACCGTATGATTTCTGCAAATCATAGAAACACGATTGGAAACAGAAAATTGGGCCTTTTACGGAAAATCATGTAAAATTAAGCAAACTTTTAAAGGTGCGGTAAATTTCAGAAGAAATTCTATTACAAAATTATCGGACGAAATAATCTGGGAGCTGATCTATGAAAATAAGCCTGACAACAAACTCAACACCTACATTCATTATCACACGAATTGTTTCTATTCAGTCTTCTATGGGATCACAGTTTGAAGCTGTGTGGGGTCGCAACAATTTAGAACGACTTCTGGGCAACGCATCATCATGGTTTTCATTTGTGTTAGTCTTAAGTCGGTGTACATTTCTGTCACAACATTTCTAAAAGCGTCGTGACAAGCGATTATAGTTTAATGATGACATCACCCTGTTAAATTCGACACTCAAAAGCATTGCTAGTTGATTGCCGAGTAAGTACTGCTTGTTATCAACTAGCGGGTGGCTAAAGGTGATACTAATAATTTAAATATTTTGCGCTACTGATACAATCTTTAGTAAATACCAAGTACTGGCTGGAAGATAAAGTTATCAGTTTAGTGGTAAATCATGCCGAAACACATATAATGGTTTTTAATAGTAAAACCCAACCAATCAGAAAACACTTCTATAGAGTGAAATGATTAACAAAATCGTTTATTGCCGTCCCATCCTCACATTGATAGACCTAGTACAAGCCTTTGAAATCCGTTCTGATTGGCACTGAAGAAGAAAACACCATTTTTTGCAGTTATGTATATTATTTTATTATAAATTACATTATATAGCTCTTAATAGTATCGTAACACTTTTCCTAATATTGACTAGCATATAAATCCATGTACTACTTATAATATATATGTATGTTGTATATGTTGTCCACAAGCTCCAACGTGGCCCACTATAACATTGATTCTGAAAATACAATCCTTTAGAACCTATGTATTCCTAAGAGTAGCTATAAAGGGTTTATCTTCTGTGGGACACTCAAAAACCATAAAAGGTTCCCCGAGTAGTGTTGTCTTCATGCCCGAAGCTTGAAACATATTATTCCACAAATTATTTGCCACCGCCGCGTGACCCAATTGGCTGAAATGAAAACAATCGCTGGCAAGGAACCGCATATCTATATCGCCATTCGGCAATAGTGGCGTTGTAATATTCGTGGTAAAGGATTGATAAAGTATGGCAAAGTCTTGAGTTTGAAACTCAGCCAAAGATGCCACGTATTCATCTACATGTTGCCAGCGAGTTACAAATTCAGACATCGTCTGAAAATACTTTGCGTCGTGGCCGCTGCCGAAAATACAATGGCAACCAAAATGATGTATAGCATCACACTGAAAGTTAGTGTGAGGCATGTGGCGCAGTTTAACCAAATTCGGGACGGGTATCAAATTCACCATAAGTCTCGGCACGTTATCACGTAGTAATGTGAACGCTCTCGTTAGATCTACTTCGTGCTTTTTGAGAAACTCCCAGAGATTATCATGATGACATATATCAGAACATATATCGTTACTTCCCACAAATATTGTCAAAAGTTTCCAATGGTTTGCCATATCGATACGAGGATCCTTCTTCATACGCTCTATAAGAATTTGCACCTGAAACACTAGATCTCGTGACATTACCATAGGCTCAGCTACATTCAGAAATGACCTTCTTTCCACAGATACAACGTCAGCTGTGGCGAACCCATAAAGATTTGGATTAAACACCTTCAATATATTAGGCAATGTAAGAACAGTTCGCCAGTCGGCCTCCCCTCCTCCCGAAAATGCTAGACTTCTATACTCCTTCATTATATCCAGAAATGTTTCCGAAAAAATACCATTTCCGGCCGACAGGGAATCCCCAATGGCTGCTATTACATCTACATCGCCGGGTCGTACTTCATCCACTGACGAAGGAGGTGTCGACGATTTGGTGCCATTTAATGGGCAGGGGAATTCTTCCCACGACCTTGGCCTTTGTACTTTACCCAACTGCCGATTGTTGATATATAAATATTGGAAATTTTTGTAACGATCATTTAGAAGCAACTGACGGAATATGCGATACAAATCTCTGCCATCATCTAAATTTGTAACCAGTAATTTCCCGTTTCTCGCATCACGTGCATGAAATTGAGTTTTTGTTATTCCAGATTTTGTAAGAAAATAGTTTATTGCATCATTGTTGCGACCTTCATTGGATGGGGCACAAGCGAGGAGGAATACGATGTGGATGAAAAGATTTAGAAGATTCATTTTGGGAAAATTTAATGATATATAGTCGGTCTTCTGAAATGATACAAAAATATTTTATTTATTATAAAATCAATGCCAGTTATTATCTTAATTTTTAACTTTATTTAATATATTTTATTTGATTAACGTTAATATCAACCTTAATTGCAAAAACCATTTGCAAAGATTGTTTTTGTTGGGCAGCCATTGAAGTCACCCAACCTCGTGAACTGAATTTCGTGTGGTATGACAACTGCCAAACTTTTGATTCCCACAGTCCGTGAGCTATGCGCTTTCTAGTTATACACCCACTGATAGGGACCTACAGTTTTACACCAGTTCCAAACGGGATTTCTAAGAAGCTTTATAATGGCAATATAGTAGATGGAGTAGCCGTCACTAAGCGGAGTTACCGCAGTCGAAAAAAATGTAAGGTGTCAGACAAGGGATAGAACCCATGTTATCATGTGTAAGAGCCGCGAACACTACTAGTGCATCACCGACGGCCACGTATTCTGTTAGGTAACTAGACTTATCTACAAAGCTAACTAGAGCATGCAGGCCAGGTTTGCCCCCGTGGTAAGACATGTGGCCAGCTGAGAAGTAACTAAGGTCGTGTGTACATAAGTCAGCTATCTTGTCACATGGCTACAGAGTGAAAGATGAGAGACTGATTTTTCTAAATGTTTTTGGCGTGGTAAAAGGTGGTGGGCAGACCAATCAGCTGAATCATCGACGCTGTGCATGAAGATATGGTAGAGGAGCCCATGAGCCAATAAGCTGAAAACATCGATGCTGTGCATGAACATATGTTAGAGGAGCCCGAAACATCCATACGAAAACTTGCCCAACAAGTGCACCTTTCGCGGCGTCCCCTGCGCCGTATTTGGACATTGGATTTGAAGATGTTCTCACACCAACTGCAGGTAGACCAACAGTTGTTACCATACGACGGTGACACACATTTAGAATACAGCCATAAGATTTGGAATTCAATGACGAAGTGGATGATTTTCCATCCAAATTGTTCATTAGCGACGGGGCTTATTTTTATCTTAAGGGACGGCACGTCGAAACGAAGTTTGTTTATATTTGCACCGTCGGTGGTGCAATGGTTAGTGTGCGCGCCTCTTGTACTTGAGATCCAGGTTTCGATCCCTGCTCTGACCACCTTAAATATCTTTCGACGGCGGTCACCTCGCATAGTGACGGCGATACTATCGAGTATTTAGCCATGAAAAAGCTTCTCAAAATACCGTTCGGAATCGGCGTAAAAACTGTAGGTCCCAATCATAGAGTATCGGCGCACAGCTCATTGGTTGTGAGAAGCCCTCCTCGATTCCTTCATGGAATGTAATGGGAAAATATTTATTTATTTATAGACGGAAAAATCACGCATAATTCATAGAGTACCATTACACGCTCTCAAAGTATCCGTGTGGTATCCAGTTACGTCGGAAAGGATGACTGAATCTAACTAGTTCGATGTTGCCGACGGTAACGGTAACGCCGACCACTATAGAGACATGTTGACTGAATTATTCTTACCGTAAGTTAACGATCCGGAGTTGGAGGACATGTGGTCTAACAGAGAGGTTACTTGTTATACTGCACGTGACACAATGCGTATTTTAGAGGAATGCTATCCAATATCGAATTTTGTTGGTTTGGCTTTGCCAGCCAGAACTATCGATCCTTTGGGGATATTTGCAGTCGTTGGTGTACGCGAATAAGGCCCACTCCCTGTAGGAGTCAAATAAAGATAAGCGAGCAGAAACTGATACGTGACTCCACAAATACTTAGCCAAAATGTAATCAAAAGAGGACGCATTTGCATCAACGCCAACGGGTATCATTTAATACGAGAAAAAAATGTAACGGATCGAAGGAGCCATATTAGACCCTAAGTATCTTTAAGCCATGAGCCATGAGTTTCTTAAAGCCTGCCATGTTTGTCTGAAAGTCTGTCTGGCTGGCTTGCTGGTCAACAAGATAACTGGCGTAAATCTTTATCGATCACAGCGAAATTTAGTCAGTAACTATTATTTGTCCAGGGTTAATTTGGGATTGAAAAGGGGCATTTTGAACACGCTCTATCTGGTACCTCCCATAAAAATTTACACATTTAGTACGAAATCTTGTTTCTTCAAAATCCTTTTCCTGGTAGATGTTATTAGTTTCAACTCAAACATAGGCTAATAGTCTGCAAATATCTACTTAACTGGAGAAAATGGGCGAGGTCGCTGCGCCCATTCTGGTACCTCCAATACAAAAGCTTGGTATTAGGCTTCATGACATCAACCGCCAGTCATCGATTAAGACATGGGTGACGTTGCCACGCCCATTTTGGTACCTCCCATACAAAAGTTTTTCGACAAGCTGGTTGTTCGGCCAGATAACTCCCGTAAATTTTTGCCGGACACAATGATATTTTGTTAGTGACTATTATTTATCCAAACTTAGTTTGGGATAATATCGACACATTTAATACAAAATCATATTTCTTTTAAAACTTTTGTTGGGAGATGTGACTAGCTTCAACTCAAACATTGGTTAGTAATCTGTAAATTACTACTTAATTGGAGAAAATTGGCGAGATTGCCACGACCATTCTGATACCTCCCATACAAAAGCTTAGTGGTTGTCCGGGTTTTCAATGTTATAAGTCGCCTGAAACACTTCCGATCTTAATAAAATTAGGTATTAGGCTTCACGTCATCAAACTCGAGTCACCAATTAAGACGAGGGTGATGTTGCCACGCCCATGTTTGTGCCTCCCATACATAAGTTTTTCGGCCGGCTGGTTGTTCGGCAAGATAACTCCCGCAAAACCAAACCAATCTTTATGAGATTTGGTACTAGGCAAAATGTAGTCAAATGCCAATCTTCTGTGGAAAATGAGTGGTTTTGCCACGCCCATTCCGGTACTTAACATACAAAAGCTTGATAGTTGTCCGGGTTGTCAATACGATAAGTCGCGTGAAACAATTTCGATCTTTATGAAATTAGGTTGTCGGCTTCCTGTCACCAAATGCCCGTGACCGATTAAGACAAGGGTGATTTTGCCACGCCCTACCAACATAAGTTGTGCTGCCGGCCGGTTGTTCGGCAAGATAGCTCTCGCAAACCGAACCAATGGTTATGAAATTTGGCACTAGACAAAATTTAGTCAAATGCACACAAAAGTTGAACAGATTACCGGTTGATCGAAACGATAACTCTCGTAAACTACAAGCGATCTTCATGAAATTCGGTTCTCGGCAATTTTGTTCCAAAAATTAAAGATTAACTACTGTACTTCGACCATTTTCTGTACTGTACTTCCATTTTCGTACCCTCCATACAAAAGTAGGGCGGCTTTCCGGTTGACTGATTCGATATCTCCCCTATACCACAACTGATCTGAACAGAATTTGGTGACGACCAATATTTTGTGTAATACTGTGTACGAACAAATGAATAACTTCGCCATGCCTATTTTTGTACCTCCCATATAAATATTGGGCGGACAATTGGGGGCGGACAATTGGGGTAGTCACGATAGCTCTCCATATTCACTTAGGATTGTAATTAAGTAGAGTATTGCATAATATTGAGCGCGATACCACTCTGGTATTGAATTTTGACACATTTGCCACCCTCATTCGTTCAACATGTTTTTTATAGATCTAGGTCGCAATGAATGACTTAGGGTGTGGGTATGTTTAAGTCGGTTCACTCGAGTGAAATTTCTGTGCAGGTTTAATTAGGGTTTTCCACATGTGGTTTGTAGCAATCGTTTTTCGGTTCTCATAAAAGATTTTATATAGTTATCACAATGGAAATGATTTGTTATGATACTCCTTTGTCTGAGTTTTAGGTTTAGAGTGAATATCGATGGCTTAATATAAAAAGGGCCTAACTCGATTTTTTGTTACTTGACAGGAGAAGGAAAAAACTTAATAAAATCTGTAAAATTTCAGATACAACAAAAAGTTTTAATGCAATTTCCATAAATGTGTTGCCTCTTTTTATTAAAAATTGCATTAAACCTTATTTTGTATCTAAAATTTTACGGATTTTGTTAAGTTTTTTCCTTCTCCTGTCAAGTAACAAAAAAATCGAGTTAGGCCCGTTTTATATTAAGCCATCGATATGTATATCGTCGTCGAAATTGGTGCACACATTTCATGTATTTTTTCAAATTTTTGAACGAGATTTTTTAAACCATAAGTTTTCTAACAGAAAACCTGCTCGCAATTACTAAATTATACCGGTGACGGGTTTTTTATTCACTTATAACAAAATTTCACTCACACAAAAATCAAATTGATACCCTGCCATTAAAACACTGAAAAATTTTCTGTTTCTTGTTGTTTGGATGCAAATATAAGGTTTTTGTAGCTTGTGTCCAAACACATTGTGTTTGCTATTCAATATAACATGTTTGAGACACAATGATTAATAAGTTATAATATATGCATTTGTGAACCAGACGTGGCTCTATTTGCTGAAACTGATGAAAACAGAAAAGTGGCAAACAATAAAGAAATAAAAATCAGCAGATCTTCTCTTCACTAAAACAATGTTTGCAAACATGTACATGGTTCCTGTAATATTTTGCTGAACCCATTATTATTCAGCGTGTACGTAACTACTAACGCTTATAGCTGAACGAACGGAACAATTGGTAGTACACCACATAAGTGTGCATCCACTGCAATTTTTCAAATGCCGTCTCAATAAAAACACATACTTCACTCACAGTTTAATATTTTTTTCACAACAGTCAAGTTCACCTACACGACAATTGAAACAGTGTAATTATTAAACTTTCTTTCGCTTGGCTGCCAAACCGTTCTAAACTCTTCCGCTTGTTGTTAACAACTGAAGTTTTCGTTAATGATTAGCTCAAACATCTCATATGGCGACAATTCTATATAATTTTGTTTATATTCAACCAAAAGTCAAAGTAACACATAGAACTTGACATTAAACAACGAATATAAACACTTAGTAAAGTATAAAGTACCGACTAGAGATGATAAAACTCAAAACCGGGTTTACAATCTCCACGAAGCGGCGGAATGTGTACGATTTTTTCACTTTAAGGTACATATTTCCGAATTTGAGAGAATTTTGTCATTATTTTTGGTATAAACATGTATATTTAGTGAATGGAGCAAAGAATTCTGAAACAGGAACCAAAAAACCAGCTATTTCCAGTGAATTCAATATAAATTCCCATAATTTGGCAAAATTATTCGCTTTGAAAAAATATAATAGTAATAATAATAACAAACATAATAATTTAATAAATAAACTAATAAATGTTAAGAAGGGGCGTGGCCTGCCCACTTGTGTATACACATATACACATATACAACATAAACATGATAAAACCTAAAATAGCCCTTTTCAAAGTGGTCAGACCAAGGATCGAATCAAGAATATACAAGAGTCTAGCACATTTCCACGTTTCTGAGGAGTATGTATAGCGTTCCATGGCTTGTTGACATGCATTCTCAATCTGGTCACTTTACAAATATAAAAACGCAACGTGCTGAAAGCCTTTTATCTCACTACGAGCAGTTTAAGAAAGTTGGAAAAAAATTACATGAAGTATCATGGGACACCCGGTTGGAACGAAGTTCTTTTCGCTATATATTATGTACTAGTTAGTTCCAACACGCCTACAGCGTCCCTTGAAAAATACGATAATTTAAATGGATCTTTAAGAAAATATACTTTTTGTAAAATGTTAAACTCAAGGCCATTATATATCTCTATCAATAGAGATATAGTTTTTTTATAAAAGGAGTTTTGAAAATTTATTCCTATGATTCCTGGCAAACCGTATAGCAGTTTCAGATCTAGCCCCAGATCTTCATCAACGGTTGTTTGGAATGATGCTACTAAATAATTCATCAAACTAAATGAAAACGAAATCCCATTTGAATTGAGAATTCACTATAATGCAAGTGTTCGAAAAATATCGCAAGCAAAACACACAAGAAAACATTTGCAGAAACTTCCTCCCAACTCCAGAGAACCATCGGTCCTCATTATACATATTTTTTGATGTGTTAACATCTATAAGCGCGGGTACGGCCTAAATTCACAAAGTGAATACATCCAAACACAATTTGTCGGACTGCGCTCACACAGTTTGCCAGACTGCGATCACACAGATTGTCCAACTGCGATCACACATTGTTTGCCATTAAACTCTTCCGAAACGGCTGAACCGATTTGTATGAAATTTTGTGTGCATATCGGGTAGGTCTCAGAATCGGCCAACATCTATTTTTCAAACCCCTAAATCACACTCACCCCTATATAGAACACAGATTTGTCCGACTGCGAAACACAGATTGTCAGTGTGCGAAAATAAAACACACACTGATGTAGCGGCAGCGAATAGTTGTACAATGTGGATGCGGAGCACTCTCAGAGCAAAGAGAATAATAACGGGTTTATACGTATATAAAAAATGAGATAGCAAGAGAGCACTGAAAATTGTGTGAACTTGTCTATCGTATGTACGAACATAACAATGTATGTATGTACACGTGTCTGTTGATTCGCATTCTCTTTGTGTTTTGTGGGTACAAAATAAAAAGTATTAAGAAAGAAAATAATGACACTTGTGTTTAAATATTTTTAAGTGTTATTAAGTATTAATATTATTTAAATGAAACGTCATCATATGACTGAACTCCTTTTTGATTATTGTTAAAGGTAAGTCAAATAAAATGTGGGTGCGGAGCACTCTCAGAGCAAAGGGAATAATGGCGTATTATACGTATATATAAAAATGCGATGTCAAGAGAGCAACGAAAATTGTGTGAACTTGCGTAGCGTATGTACGAACATTACAATGAATGTATGTTCTTGTGTCTGTTGCTTTGCATTTTTTTTGTGGTAATAAAACTAAAAGTATTAAGCAAGAAAATAATGACACATGTGCTTGTACTTTTCTTTAAATAATTCTAAGCATTAATATTATTTAAATGTAACGTCATCATATGATTGAACGCTGTTTTTTATTTTCCAATGTATCATTTACTAATGTGTTCATAGAAATCGAAGAGGTACCGTGCAACAAAAAGGTGTTAACACATCGCCCGTGAGTTCGAACACTCATTGGATTTTTTTTAAAAAGAAGTTCTTTTTTTAAGAACAGGTACTTTTTAAGGAAGTGGTACTCTTTTTCGGAAAAAGGTTACTTTTTTACGAAAATTTATTTATTTCCAGAAAGGTTACTCAAGAAAAGAAAAGATATTATTTTATTCTTAAGAAAATGTACTTTTAAGAACAGGAATTTTTGTAAGAAAATATATTTTTTTAAGAGAAGGTATTTTTTTGTAGAAAAGGGTTTTTTTTAAGAAATGCGAAGTTTTATAGAATTGGTCCTTTTTTCAAAAATAGGTACATTTTCAAGAGTAAGTGCTTATCTCAAGAAAAGTTATTTTTCTTCAGAAAAAGGTACTCTTTAAAGAAAAGGTAGTTATTGAGGAAAATGCAATTTGTTGTAAGAAAATTTTATTTTTTAAGAAAAATACTCTCTGTAAAAAATGTACGTTTTTTAAGCAAAGGTACTTCTTTAAGATAGGGTTTTTTTTTTTAACTTTGTTTAAAAATTTGAATAGGTATGTTTGTTGAGAAAACTTACTTTTTTTAACAAAAGGCACTTATTTAAGAAAATTTTCTTTTAAAAAACTTCTTTCATTTTGGCTTTTTACTTTCAATTGGGTGCAAAACTACAATATATACAAAATATTGGTTACATGTTCCACCTAGAAAACTTTCCGTTAAACTATAAATTTCCGAACATATGTTAGTCTAGACACAAACCAAAGAAAAGTACCAAATATAGTTGATAATGCGGGGTTGTAGCATAATATTGTTTAAGAGTAGTTGTTTAATTTTTTTGCATTTTGCCCCCTTCACGAAAAGTGCGATAAGGAATTTCGTTCCAAAAAAATATAGTAATCTCCACCAGGGCTCATAACAACTTCTAACCGAAGCTAGCGCGATCGAAAATAACATTAGATAAATATTTGAATATTTATCTAATGACGATTTCCCGTTCGGGAGTAGAACGCGCGTTTTAATTAAATTGAATTAAACCGGCGAATCCGGGTTTTATTTTACCCGAAGCTTTTTTAAACCCGAAACCTTTTGGCTTATTCTAGCACTGACTGAGACATTCAACTAGTTGCCTATTTAATAACTCGGAAGAGTAAAGTCTCCGGCACTTCAACCGTAAACAATTAAGTGCGAAAGTAACATAAGCAAAAGTTAAATGGGTAATAATAACGAAATAAACATTACGAGAATTTCAGAGAAAGAAAAGGGCTGTAAAAATGCTTGTATTAAGATGTAAAACATTGATCTTCAACTTAAATGTGAAGTTCAACACTAATGTTAACATCGACAGGGACAGACAGCACATGAATGTACTGCAAACCAGGGTATGTACTTCTTTCGACGATCGACGTGACATAAGATTGACTGTTGTTTTGGTGTGATGTATTCGCTTTGAAATCATGTGGTGATCGATAAGAAATTGTGTTTAAATAGAGAATTCTGTTGTTGGTATTGCCATACCCTACATGCGGCCTGAGAGGATTGTGATTTGTAGGCAGGGACGGTGTATATTTTAAGCAAGCGAATCGCGACCGTAAAGATATAAGCACGTCACACACCAAGTCAGCTGTCAACATGTTTTTTAAAGGTCAAATATTTATCTAATGTTATTCCACACATATTTTATTGGTGTTTGGAGAGGAATATCAGAGCCAGAAGTATTCAGCGTGACACTCGGGTTTCTTTTCAGTGATTTCCTGAAGGGGAAAATTATTGGTTGTATTTTTCCTCATTTATTTATATTTTCCATTTCTCAAAATATTTTGTCACATGTACCAGACATGTTCTCATTCGTTTTATGATAGCCTTTGAAACTTTTCCTTTCTTTATTATGGACCAATTTTCTGGGATATTCGTAGACCAAAGTGCATCTTCAACATATACAATTCAACTGCCTTCAGTCAAAAAACTTTTAATAATTTTCTGTAAGTACATATATGGAATATCAAACTCATAAAGTTTGAATATCAGACCATTGTGCCCATATAGAGTCGAAGGCTTTTTCAATGTCTAAAAGAACTATACCCGTACTTTTGCGCTGCCTTTTGTTGCTTGTGATTCAGTTGACGATTAACTTGATGCATTGTCTAATGTTGCTTTCGAAAGCCGAATTGTTTTTTATTTTAAATTGAATAATTTTCTGTAAATTCATGTAGTCTACTTCAAATTATTTGCTCAAAGACCTTCTCCATACAGTTCAGCATGCTTATAGGACGATAATTTTTCGCTATCTTAGGCGACACAAGTGCGCAGTCCGATTGGTTATGCGATCACTGATATGTTTACGGCTTAGTAGGTAACTGATATCACTGAATCTCATTAAACTAGCGGGCATATTATTTTGTGCTTAGAAGGCGGATGAGCCAAACATATAAGCTAGCGGTGGATAGGAATCAAAAGAAGAAAATACAGGTTCGACATATTGCATCTTGGTCAGCGTCGGATGCATAATGGGAGGCTGCAATCAAATATCATAGCAGTAAGTAAAATGCAAAAAGCCATTGGACTGGGGTTGGATACCTAATCTCCAGGTTCAAGCCTGTGAATCTTCGTATACCCCCTTCCGATGACGATCCTGAAGTCCAGTGAAAACCCACTTCCGACTCTATAAAAACTTGGTTATGAAAAACCGCTTTGCAACAAACCGTGGTATGATGAAGAGTGTCGCATTGCAAATGATGGCAGTGCTACAGTCAATTGCAACGCGAGCTGCGACTGAGCGGTATAGGGAGAAAAGAACGGAGGTAAACCGTCTCTTTCGGCGTAGGAAACGGTAGTGAAGAAAGATCAAGAGTGAGAAAATTGAGACACACAGAAGGATGTACAAAGGCCGAACTTTCCACCAAAAAGTAAAAACTGGGGTAATGGACATGGTTCAGGGCCCCCTTCTATATACGCAAAGATGGAAACCTCATCGCAGATATGTAGAACATGTTGGGAATATGAGATATGAAATGACTGAGAGCTAAGAGGAGTGTTCCCACCGAGTGAAGCAGTTGATGTTATTTCTGCAAATTAGAATTAATTTGTAAGTTAAAGATCAATAAAGAATCTAAATTCGAACCGCCGAATAGGGCAAATTATTCTGCTCTAATTTCGAAAGGTTTGGTGGTTCCTAACGAAGGAATGTGGACATGACTGAGCCTAACTCAGCCCAAGACAAAACCAAGTCAGAACCTCTATTGCTCGGCTTAATAACAACAAAGCAGCAGCCGCCGATGGATTTCCGGCGAAGCTCTTCCAGACTGACCATTACAGTGTGAATTCAGGCTTGGAATATCGGAAAGCTGGCCAATTTTTCACGCTACGCCAAATCCTGGAGAAGACCCACGGAAAAAAATCGACACCTGTCATCTATTTGTCGATTATAAGGCGGCCTTCGATAGCCCGATACCGAAGAAACTCTAATCTGCAAAACTCATACGCTGTGACGGATAACGGTGGTGAACACCAAATCCGCACTGAAAGTTGGTAAGGATCTTGCCGAACCTTTCGAAACTAAGCGAGGCCTCAGCCAATGCGACACCCTATGGTGCGATGTCTTCAACATCTTAATGGAGACTATTATGAGAGACGCAACATGAATAAAACCATCAGCAGCAAAAGTCACATGGTGCTCGCGTATACTGATGATGTAGATGTCATATCTTCGGTGTTTCAGAGAATTGAGAAGGAGTCAGCTAAAGTGGGTCTGACGATAAATTAGAACAGACCAAAATTAAAGGTTTCAACAAGGAGGGCCTGCACACGATTATACCAAAGCGTGAACTTTGATAACCGTTAAAATTTCGAAGGTGGTGGATGAATTTATGTACCTCGGATCTGGCGTAAACAAAAACAACAACGTCAGACTTGAGATCAAGCGAAGAATTGTGCAAGCGAATATATGTTATTTTGGGCTAAGCAAGCACTTTAGAGATAAAGCCCTCTCTCGAGTAACAAAATTCCTGCTGTACCAGTCTCTCATACAACCTGTCATGCTTTATGGCGCAGAATACTGGGTCCTCTCGCAAGCACACGAAACATCTGTCGGAGTCTTCGAGAGAAAAATACTCCGAAAAATGTATGGCCCTATAGTGCACAACGGCGAGTATCGGCGACGGATGAACCATGAACAAAAATCTGACCTTGACATAGTTAAGCGGATCAAAATAACGCGATTGCGCTGTCTAGGCCATGTCAGTAGAATGGATAAAAACGAACAAACACGAGGGTTTTCGAAACCGAACTCGAAGGAAGACGAAAAATAGGAAGACCAAGACTCCGCTGGAGGGATGAGGAAAACCAACTATTTAGGCGAAAAAATGGCAGTGGGAGCAGAGAGAGTGAAAGACCCGAAATGTGCAGGATGAATGGTGAATCCCGAAAGTTTTTCCAGACGGTAAGAAGATCGACCAACGGGCCTAATAATGGGCCGCCCTCCTGCAAGGACGAGAATGGGAATCTGGTGACTGAGAAGCAGTGTGTACTCATAATGTGGAGAGACCAATTTTCAGCACTACTCCACTCAGATTCTTCCCCTGAAAATCAGGAGGTAATGATAGTGAAAGATAGTATAGATTGTACCAACCCAAGACCCCCACACCCGAACCAAGACGAGATTAGAATGGCGATCTCCCGCCTGAAGAACAATAAAGCCGCTGGTGCGGATGGCCTACCCGCTGAACTTTTTAAGCCAGGTGGCGAAGGACTGATAGCCCACATGCATCAACTGATATGCGGTATATAGCTGGGGGAGTCTATGCCCGACGATTGGAGTCTCAGTGTATTATGTCCTGTGTTCGAAAAGGGTGATCCGTGGGTCTGTTCCAACTATCGCGTTAGCTATCAGTCTTTTATCCATAGCGTATAAGGTCTTGTCGAGCGTATTAATAAACCTGATTGGACCTTATCAGTGTGGTTTTAGACCAGGCAAGTCCACGACTGACCAAATATTCATGCCAAATCCTGGAGAAGACCCACCAAAAGCAAATCGATACACACCATCTTTTTGTCGATTACAAAGCTGCTTTCGATAGCCCCATACGGGGAAAACTGTACGAAGCTATGTCTGAACTTGGTATTCCGGCAAAACTGATTCGCCTCTGTCGAATGACGCTGACCAACACCAAATCAGCAGTGAAAGTGGGAAAGACCTCACTGAACCATTCTGTACCAAGCGAGGACTTGGACAAGGCGTCACACTTTCGTGCAATCTCTTCAACATCTTAATGGAGATAATAATGAGAAAGGTTGCAGTAAATACGAACAAGACCATTAACACGAAAGCCATATGTTGCTGGCGTATGCTGACGACATAGACATCATTGGGCGAAATTTGCGAGAGGTTACTGCAGTATTTTGAAGAATCGAAAAGGAATCAGCGAAGGTGGGTCTTGCTGTTAATGAGGGCAAGACAAAGTTGATGGTGTCAACGACTAGAGAAACCTCTCGACTTGGTCCGCACGTGAACGTTGACAGCCGACTTAATTTTGAAGTGGTAGATGAATTTGTCTACCTTGGATCCTCCGTGAACAAGGACAAAAACGTCAGCCTGGAGATAGATAGGAGAATTGTGCTTGCCAGGCAGAAGAATCCCGCCGTATCCTTGGTGTTACCAACTGGCGAGAAAAGGCGAAGGATAGAGCCAGTTGGCAGAATATGTTGAAATTTGTTTAATTTGTTTGTTTAATTAATATGTGTAAGACGTCTGACCTCATGAGGTTGTAATATAGTCAATAAAAGTAAAAAAGATCTATGAAAATATGCCTGACAACAAACTCAACACCTATATTCAGTATCATACAAATTGTTTCCATTTAGACTTTAATGGGATTACAGTTTGAAGGTGTGTGAGGTCGCAGCAATTTAAAATGAATTCTGGGCAAGTCATCGCCATAGTTTTCATTTGTGTTAGTCTTAAGTCGGTATATAGTAAATTTCGGTCACATTTGTAAAACCTTCCAGAAAGTCGATTACAGTTTTCTGATGATATCACCCTGTTAAATTCGACACTAAAAATCATTGCTAGTTGATTGTCGAGTAACCAGCGTAATGCTAAAGGTGATACTGATAACACTGTTCTGCATGAAAATCGGCCCCGACAAAATTCCTGCTGATTTTAATCTGAAATGCCCTCCTGAATCCGAATATTACCCCCGTTTTTCCCCATCACTTTCCGTTTTCGCGGGACGCCCCCTTCCCCTTTTGTTATCTTATGGTGTTTTGTTTGCCATAACTCGAGAACGACTATACCGATTTTGCTGAAAAATTAAGAATTACAATTGCCTTTAATCTATTCTTATACTACTTCTCTACATATTCAACAGTTTCGCAGATATAAATAAATTTATGATGAAAAAAATAATGTTTAGCCTAAAAAATTAAATTTTTTTATTTTTAAATTTTTTTCACACACACACGTTTCAGAATGCAAGCCATGCTCGTTTTTCATTGCTATCCACAAATGTATGGCTCGTTCGTAATCACAAAGTACGCAACCAGGACTTATGGTAAATCATACCCATTGGCCAACAGGCCAACTTTCAAGCTTGTCTTTGATGAGTCTATAAAGAGTCGCCGTTTGTGTGGGTCACATGATATCTGTAGTTCTATCATTAATTCTATTGCATTAGACGAAACACTAAGCCATCATCTTCTGAAAAAAGTAATTGCAGCTTTGACTGTCTGATCCTATAAGAAAAAATTTTTACGTCTTTTTCGAAGAGACTACACTGCTGAAGTCGCGACCCAAGAAGTTGAAATTTGCTCTTAGGTAACTCAAAAATCTTCGTCCTATCAACCCCAGGTAGGCCAAGACTTGCATTCTCATTTAAAACAAATTTAATGCTCTTTTATTGCAGAATTTTAGTGCTTGCGATACAACCGACATCAGCCTCTTGCTGGAAAATGGCCAGCGGGACATCTGGCTAGTATCATCGTACATGGCGCACGACCAGTCGTCAGTGCGTCAGGGATATTGTATCGAAGGCAAACAGACGGAATTGTAGCGTCATTATAGGTGCCGATGCCAACGCGCACCACACAATATGGGCGATTACCTGCACCAATTATCGAGGCGAGTCTCTTTCTAATTTCATTATAAGCGAAACCTTGTCTATTTGTAATAGAGGCGAGAAACCGACCTTCATAACGTCGGTTAGGAGGGAAGTACTAGACCTAACTTTACTACTTGGCTACGACTATGTAACTGTATCCGATTGGATCGTACTTTCTCATCATTCATTTTCTAACCACAGATATCTACAGTTCTACATAAATATCGAACCTCTGAAAAAGGAAGTTTTTAAAAATTAGATGAGAATGGAAATGGACCTATAGTGGGCGCCTAAGGAAACTCTTAGGTAACCATCTGAATATTCCGACTAATGTGCCAGAGCTGGAAGAATTAGTTGCCAAATTTACACGCTCAATGAATCCTGTAAGACCAGTGGTTATAATGCTGCCAAGGGTAAGAAAAAACCTCATTAGTGGAACGTTGAGCATCAGGATCTAAGATCGTCCATTAGGCGGCTTTTCAACAAGGCCAAAAAAGCGGCCACAAAAGGGATTGGGACGTTTACAAGATTAGTCTTAATCTATATGAAGGTGAAATCAGGAAAGCCAAACGGAATTCCTGGCGAAACTTCTGTGAATCCATCGAGGGAACCAACCAGACTGCACGCTTAAGATGCATGCTCGCTAAAAACCCACCGTGTGCGGGGTTCTTACTGAAAGACGATGGAACGTGGACGTATTCGTCTGAAGAGTCTCTTGGGATTCTCCTGGATACCCACTTTCCCAACGATGACAGGAATTCTGGTCATCAGCCAGAAGAGTTAGGATGAAACTCACCTAGCTTAGAAAAAGTTCGCTCAATAGTGAGCAGAAAGAATGTGATATGGGATATTATATGCTTTAAGCCCTATAAATCAGCCGGACCTGACGGGATTATTCCCGCGCAACTACAGGAGGCACCAAGACTATCTTGTAGTTTTTTGGAGGCAATCTTCAGGGGCTGCCAAACCAAAGTGGTTTTCGTCCCGAAACCGGGCAAATGCTCTCCTGTCAAACCAAAGGACTTTAACCCAATCCGTCTATCATGCTTTGTTCTTAAGACATTTGAAAGGTTACTGGACATTCATGTTAGAAGTAATGTGCCACAGAATCTACTATCGACTTCTCAGCATACCTATATCAAGGGCAGGTCAACTGAGACGGCTCTCCACTCTATAATCAACATAATAGGAAACTCTCTTGAGAATAAGGTCTTCGCTTTGGGGACCTTCCCGGGCATCGAGGGAGCCTTGAATAATATTCAACCTTCGGCGATTCTTAGGTCGTTACAGAATCTAGGAGTCGACGGCTTAGTGACACGCCTAATTGGGAAGCTTCTGGTGGATAGATCCGTCAGAGCTGAATGGGGCGGTGTTACAAATGCTAGGACCGTTAACAGGACGACACCACAGGGGGGAGTTCTGTCTCCAATATTATGGTTAACTTCTGTCAGTGAACTGCTTCTTGAATTGGACAGGGCCGAATGCCATGACTTTGCCTATGCAGACGATATTGCTATCACCTGTACGGGTAGAAACCTCAAATTACATAGCATTCGTACAACCAGCCTTCTTAGTATAATTTCGAACTGGACCGCTAACAACCGACTATCACTTAACCCACTTAAAACCGAGCTTATACTGTTCTCTCGGAAATATAAAATACCCGCATTGGAACTGCTGTCAGTTAATGGGATGCAATTACAGTTGACGGAAAAGGTCAAGTATCTGGGAATAATTCTCGACAGTAAACTGTCTTCGAAACCGAATGAGGAGGAGAGGGTGAAAAAGGCGTCTGTTGCTCTTTACTGCTGTAAAGGGGCGATAGATCACCATGTGAATTTATATGGCAATAGTCAGACCAATTCTACTCTATGGCATCGTAGTTTGGTGGAGGTCCCTCCAAAAGAAATATATTCTGAATTCCTTGATGACAATTCAAAGATCAGCACTGATTAGCGTTAGTGGGGCAATGGGTACGACGTCAGGTACTGCACTTAGTGCTATCCTGAACATCTGTACTCCTGATTTCATGGCCGAATCGGCAGCCGCTACATCTCTGGTGAGAAACAGAGATTGTCGCGCCATAATATCGAGGCATTCCGCACACGCTGAATTACTACATCGGATCAACTCTATTCCCGTAAAAACGGACTACTGTATCCCCTACCTTCTACCATTGACAAATCTAAGAACTTCTATGCCGAACACGAGTACCTGGGAAAAGTCACTGGAAGGGGATACCAGTAGTATCAGATTTTTGACGGATGGATCAAAGATGGATGAGCAAATAGGCTATGGGGTCCATTCACCGGACCAAAATGTAAAAATCTCCTGCAAGCTGCCTGCCAGGCTGTATACTGGGATTGACAAAAATGCGTTGTGAGGAACTGGTCTTCTAGCTGAAGGTATGTTAGGATATTGAAAATTGTCCGTATGATGAAGCCAACGGGTAAACGCACACCAATAAAAACCCGTTGATATAGGAACGGCATTCGCAAGAATGCAGTCAATGCAGCAGGATTTTGATTTGCAGGTGGTTTGAAGTTTGCGATGCATTTCCATAGGAAGTAATTTGAACTCTTTTCGTATGTAAGGTTTCGTTTTTTGTTTTTAGGTAGACGTTGTCCAACAAATTAAGGGTCTTTGATAGTTTCCTGCATAATTTGTTTAGTTTTCTCTTATCCGGAGTGTATCGAGTGCGTTGTCATCTACTTCTCAGTTTTCGTTTTCTTGTGACGATTTTCCTTATTTTGATAGGGTATTGTTTTCTGCATGCACTTGGGGCAATGACTGGTGTACTTTGCCACGTAGCTGGTTGTATCTGCTTAGTAAACGATAAAACGTCATCATCTATTTCATCAGTTGTTTGAGCTAAGACATCCCTATTTACGGATTTTTGTAGTAGCAGGGGAAATATTTCCAAACTGTTAAGGTGTAATATAAGTATGGTTGTTGTTCTTTATTTAATAGTTTAGACCGGAGAGTGATCCGAACATAGATCAGAACCATCCTCAATAATCATGACGTACTTTGAAAGCTCTTGAATAACGAAACAGTCAAACATGTCAAGGGTCTTTTCAATATCTGTTGCCCAATATGTTGACTTAGAGGTTGAAATATAATCGCAACATGTTTCATTTACTGCTTTAAGTAGTGCTCGGCCTTTGGAATTCGACAATCGTGAAATAGTATGGAATAGTATAGAAAACTCATGGAACGAATTGTATGACTCAAAAGCACTGGCGACATCTGGCGAATGATTCAAAACGAATTACTCTCTTTTTGTCATAACTTAGTCCATTCATAATTTTGATGTGAAATATTAATGCTGATGAATCATTGATGATGATGATGAAACATTTTTAATTTTTGTATTATTTTATGTAATAATATTGTCGAAATGGTGCATATATATTGAAATATTCTCTAAAGGGAATAAGACTCGTTTATGCTCTTTTACTCAGACTCTCTATATGAGAGCGGAAAAAGAGTGAAATAAGTTCTCTATACTATTCAATGCTTTTTGTCGTCGCTCTATTTATTGCAAAACAAAAACAATTATTTCAGTGAGATAAATGTTGCTTTCTTTGTTTTAAAAAATTTTACCTCTAATGCTAAAGCAAATGTAAGAAAAAAGAAAGTGCAATTGCAAAAGAACCTTCAGCACAAAAACTATTCATTTTTTATTACCAATGTACCAGTTACTAATGTGTTCATAGAAATCTAAAAGGAACCGTGCACTGCACTCCCTCCTCTTGCACTGTTTTTTGGATGGGTTTTATGATAAATGGCATAATTCTTTAATGTTACGTAAGGTTCTTTCATGAAATGGGTCTCCGAAATGAAACAGACATTGATATTTCTGATTTCAAGCAGTAGTTTCTGCAATCCATTAGAATTCCATAACATTATCTTTAACAATTTGGACTTAGCCCTATCTGGTTAAAGTACTTTGATCTAGTAAATCTAAACGATTAATTATACGGATCAATGTTGGTAAAATTTTGTCTTTATTGCCGGTTTTATTGTTTGACAATTTCTTTGTGTGGCCATATCCTTGACACTTTTTATATTGAGGAATTTTTGCTGATTTCTTTATAGGTTCTATAGTAACCACACAGGCTAGTACAGTTTTAATTTCATACATTTTGTTAATATCATCGGTTGCATCAAAACTCAGGTAGAAAATATCTATTGGCTGCCTACTGCGCTGATTATATTTTAGAACTGCTTCTTTGGCTTGGCTTCTTTGGTATGATCGAGTTGCTTGACAACAATTCTAATAGGACGAGATTGCTTATCCTCGTAAGTATACCATGGATATTTTTCTTTATTGAAATAGTTTGTGATCGCCCTGTAATAAAGATTTAGATTTATTTTGTACATGCCATGTTGTAGTAGTTTCATATTGAATGTTTTTATGCACGCTCTGGCGTTTATTGTTGTTTGGATGCAAGTATAACATGTGTTTGGAGCTTGTCGCAAATATAATACTTGGGCACGCATTGTGTTTGCTATTCAATATTACATGTTTCAGACATATTGATCAATATGTTATAACATATGTGTTTGCGACCCAAATATATTTGTGTTTGTTGCACTGTTTATGCTCTCTCGAGAGCAAGAGAATAGAGAATAAAAGAGGGGCATTGAGTGTGTATCAGGGAAGATAATGTTGGTACAATTGTACCATTTTTGGTACAATTGAGTCCACAAAAGTACGATGGTACACCAATGACATAATTGGTACAATTTAGCATTTACTCCTTTATGTATTTTATTTTCAGTTAACATCGATTTTTACATCGCGTAGTTACATGATGAAGAAAACTTTATCCTGATTTTAATTAGGAAAATCAATCGAAATCGATTTATGAATGAACAATACATGAAAAGTGGGAGTCGCTTTTTTAATTTAGAATAATTTTTATTTAGTCTATTTTGAGGAATATTTCAAGCATGAAAAACTTAATTTCAGTTATTCTGGATTCAAAACCCCTCTTTATAAACTATCAATTTTATATTTACAATACGTACTTAAAATAATTAATAATGTTAATTTAGAAATGCAGTCCGAAGACGCCAGAGCACAAAGAAAAAGGCTCAATGTGACAACTGTGTCAAGCTTGAAACGAAAGACCTTTTAAAAACATATAATTCTTGCTGCTATAACTTTAAAATAGGTAGTGATTTGTGACAATAAAATTTATACATATTTTTCATTGATCTCACTTTTTTAAGAACGTGTGCATCGTGTTTTGTTTGTTCTTAAAAGAACTTGCGTTATTATAAAAATAAATGTATAAGATTGAATTATTATTTGTTAATTTTCCGATATTTGTTTGAAAAAACTGTTTATAACAAACTTACAGCTTGTTATTTTTTAAATTTGGTACAATTGGTATTAAAAAAGTACAGTTTTGGAAGCTTGATGGTACAATTGAAGAAGTTTCATTTTGCATCCCTGGTGTGTATATCTGTATTTTTTCATTATACTCTCAGTGAGTGATTGATAAATATTCTTGAATGGGCGAGCAAATTGCAAATGAAGTTTGTATTTCTTATTTTGGCTGATGTATTGCGTTTTAATTTCACATATTCAGTCGTTAATGGTTCATCGGACAGAGGTTATCAAAAGCGCTTGATCAGTGAAAAAAGAATAAATAAACGCTCGGACGGTTAAATGGTTGGTGATGTTGCTTTCGTTTTCGTGTATGTGTTTCGCATATATTGAAAGTGAGAAAACGATTTTGAGGAAAGAAACTGAATCCTTTTTTTGCCCAAGCCTCTATTGAAAACCTCGGATTGGCGGACCATTTGTGAAATATAATAAAAAAACACAAGTATTTAATACACGTTTGTCTTGCATGAACTAGAGTTGTATGGAAGTATATTGTTTGTGTACCAACACATAGTGATAACCCAGGTATAGTTGAAATCTTCTCAAAACAAACCGTGAGAGATAACAAAGAAAGTAGAAGGAAAAGATCAGCAGATTCTCATTTTGTGAAAAAGTAAAATAAATGTAAATAGGGTCATTTTAGATATTTAAATTTTTTGCATTAATTATGTATTTTCATTATAATAAATAAAGAAAGAAAGAATAATTCGTTTGTAAATATTATTATGTTTGGGAGAAAATACGCATATGTTACCACGTAAGTATATGGAGGTTTGGAGGTAACACGCACGCGTATATGGATGTTTGGGATGAAGCATAGTGCCGATGGAGTATAATGGAGTATAACCACCTCATATATTACATTGTATTCTTTAGAATTTTATTTTCTCTTTGACTTTTAAATAAAGAAATTGACAGATAAAAATAAATAATTATCTGATGAAGCCAAGTTGATTATACTCCACGTGTTGCGTTTTTTACATAACAGTTAATGTTAACTTATATAGGTATCGAAAAAACACCCCTATTGTAACAGCATTGGGGGAATCTTTGATATTGTTGTTGCTGCTGTTTATGACATGCAAAAGAGCAAAGAATAAGGAAGATCTCTCACAATCACAAAACTGTACGTATAAAAATTCAATAGTAAAATTTCCTACATTTTGGATAATTTTAATGCCATAAAAGCACCGATTTCGGTGAATCTTGTTCCCTTCTAATCACTACAAAAAAGAGGGTAGGGTGTATGTTGTCAAAACTACCTACCTCCCCCTGGGACAATGTTCTTGTTTGGTATTGTCGCGATTCAAAAACAAGAGACTTTTGTGAATAGTAAACAAATTAACAAAGCGTTTTTGTGCACGTGTTTATGTTTGAGAATGAATGTTGTTCCTTACATTATATAGATCCAGTACTTTCAAATATCAGTGTATGAGGAAAGGATTAGGGAAAGACTTTGAAGATAGTTAGGTACATACATATTTCGAGACCACAACCCAGCAGAAATAAATGCGGGCATCTCAAAATATATATCAAAATTATAAATTATTATTATTAGGGGGTAGTACGTTAACCACGAAAGAAGTTCGTTAATTACGACATTTTTAAAATCTTTTCTCATGAAATGTATTTATACAAAATTCTAACAAATTTCTAAAACTATTGTTATACAATTTTTAATGAAGCATTTACATAATGATATTGAAATGTTTTCATACAATTAATGACGACTTGTGAAAACAACTTTTCTATGAACACGTTTTGTAAAATTCATAACATTTTATTCATAGGATCGATGAAATCTAAGAAAAATTTCATAGGATTAATTACGAATTTTTAATGAAGAATATTTCATTAATATTATGATTAAAATTCTTTCACTGTGTACAGTGAAATGATTAACAAAATCGTTTATTGCCGTGCCATCCTTGCATTTACTTATATAGCCCCAGCAGAAGCCTTTGACATCGGTCTTCATTGGCATTGAAGAACAAAACACAATTTTTTGCAGATATTTTTATCATTTTATTATAAATTACATTATATACCTTTTAATAGTAACACTTTTCCAAATTATGATTAGCATATAAATACCTGTACTACTTAAAAATACTGTATATGCTGTGCCTGACTCCACAAGCCACAACGTGACCCACTACATCTGTGATTTTTAAAATACAACCCTTTGGAAACTATCTATTCCTTAGAGTAGCTATAAATGGTCTTTCCTCTGTGGGACACTCAAAATCCACAAAAGGTTCCCCGTGTAGCGTTTTCTTCATGTCCGGAGCTTGAAACATATTATTCCACAAATTATTTGCCACCGCCGCGTGACCCAATTGGCTGAAATGCACACAATCGCTAGCAAGGGAACGCATAACTGTATCGCCATTCGGCAATAGTGACACTGTAATATTCATGGTGAAGCATTGATAAAGTATGGAAAATTCTTGAGTTTGAAACTCAGCCAAAGACGCCACGTATTCATCTACATGTTGCCAGCGAGTTACAAACTCGGACATCGTTCGTAAATAATTTGCATCGTAACCACTGCCGAAAACACAATGGTATAAAGAATGATGTTCAGCATCACAGTGAAAGTTACTGTAACGCATGTGACGCAGTTTAAACAAATTCGGGACGGGTATAAAATTCACCGTAAGTCTCGGAACGTTATCGCGCAGTAAAGTGAACGCTCTCCTTAGATCAACTTCGTGGTTTTTGAGAAACTCCCAGAGATTATCATGATGGCACATATCAGAACATATGTCGTTACTTCCCACAAATATTGTCAAAAGTTTCCAATGGTTTGCCATATCGATACGGGGGATTCTTCTTCATGCGCTCTATAAGAATTTGCACTTGAAACACAAGATCTCGTGACATCACCAACGGCTGAGCTACATTCAGATATGACCTTCTTTCCACAGATACAACGTCAGCGGTCGCGAATCCATACAGATTTGGATTAAACACATTCAGTATATTAGGCAATGTAAGAACAGTTCGCCAGTCGGCCTCCCCTCCTCCCGAAACTGCTAGAATTCTTTACTCTTTCATTATATCCGGAAATGTTTCCGAAAAAATACCATTTCCGGCAGACAGGGAATCTCCAATAGCAGCTATTACGTCTACATCGCCGGGTCTTACTTCATCCACTGACGAAGGAGGTGTCGACGATTTGGTGCCATTTAATGGGCAGGGAAATTCTTCCCAAGACCTTGGCCTTTGTACTTTACCCAACTGCTTATTGTTAGTATATAAATGTTGGAAATTTTTGAAACGATCATTTAGAAGCAACTGACGGAATAGATACAAATCTCTGCCATCATCAAAATTTGTAACCAGTAATTTCCCGTTTCTCGCAACACCTGCATGATATTTAGTTTTTGTTATTCCAGATTTTGTAACAAAACTGTTTATTGCATCATTGTTGCGACCTTCATTGGATGAGGAGCAGGCGCGGAGGATTAGGATGTTGATGAAAATATTTAGAAGATTCATTTTTTGAAAATTTAATGACGTATAGTCGGTCTTCTGAAATGCTACAAAAATATGTTATTTATTAAAAAAACAATATCAGTTATTATTTTAGTATATAAACGCGAATCAGAAATGAGAAAAATGATTGATTAAAATGAACATCAAACTTAATTGCAGGAGCCATTTCCAAACATTGCTTTGTTTGACAGCCATTATCACACAACATCACGAACTGAATTTCGCGTGCGATGGCAACTGCCAAAACTCTTTATTAATACTATTTTGAAATTAATTGCAATGTTCAACAAGTGCTTTAATGAATTTAATTCCGCTCTTTGCTATGAAAGTAACACCAGCAGTGCGTGACACCCAATTGGGATAATTCCATCTCAAATAATTGCACCGATCCCAAATTGCAAATGGCGTCAAAGTTATTTAAGTCACCGAGACCGAGATATGCTGGTATACGGAAACTTTAAGCAAAATAAAGTCATAATACAACAACCGTGCACAGTTCAGGTTGACAAATAGACAAAAAGGTGCCAAGGCTATCTGAATGTCTGTCTGTCTGTCCAACATGAAGTGGAGTGCAAATTATCTTTTTCTACTCACACAAAAGGACGGAGAATAGCATGACAAATGTCCGACGCTATCCTGCTGGTCTTCATCCTAAGGGAGTCTTCAATAATTATGAGTTTAGATTACAAATATAAACTCGTGTTCCCCCATTAAACAGTGTCCAGTGATCACAGCTAGTAGCATATACATAGATATATTGTCAGGGACTTGGTATCAAGTTCAATTCGCGTCATAATTCTGGTAATCCTGCATTGTGCACCTCCAGGACATTTATCATTCGCATGTCTGAGAGTACAAGTTAGGTAGTCTAATCTCGTCAGCACATCCGCACCCATATAAGGTTGATATCGAACTCTTTGGTAATTTCATTTAGAGACTCGTGTCAGTTTTGGCCAATTTGTAAAGTCAGGAATACGGGTTGTAGAGAATTTATAGCAGTCTGACTTTCAGAGTAGATGTGAATACCCCATTAAGCAAAGTCTCGAATCACCTCGTTAAAATGGGCTCCAGAATCTACATCGCCATCTAGTTTGTAAGCATCAGTGTTGAAGCCTAAATATCTGCCATAAACTGGTATACCTCTCGTCCATTCCTGCCTGTCAGGGATATGAGTGAATAATTGTCACTCAAACGTGAAAGTGAGTGCTATGTAACGCACTTCTGTAGGGGATTCCCGTAGAGCCCATAAAATCACCCCATGATAATATGGACTGGTGTCCCATACCGAAAAATGTCTTAGGCGGTTTGCTGGAGTTGCAGCTATTTCCGTTCTCTGTAAATCTAATGACAAGAGGTGGTGGAATGCCCCAAACCATCGGTAGAATTTGTGCAGGGAAACACTTGATACACACCGTTGTCATCCTGTTGAATTTCTCTGACAGATCTGGGTAAGTGTATTTTCCCAGTACCGGACTTAAAACGACAATGACGAAGGGTAATATCGGGTGGGTAACGTCAAACTATATCCAGTAAACTATTGCTGATTATGCGCCCATCGTTAGCCGATGTCACTTTGACACGAATATAACCGCACTGTGGCTCTACTGATGCTATCCATAGTATTTGACTTGAAACTAAGCTTTCTGTCGAGAAGCATACCTAGATAGCTTGCACCATCCTTTAGTCAAATTTCTCCACCACATTGTATCCATGGCTGAATATGCGGAACCCTCGTTTTGCTGGTCAAAAGCACGAGCTTATGTTTCGCTGTAGGTATGCCCAACCCCACCCCCCGTGGCTCACTAGATTGAGTCCTGGACTACAGCTTTAGAAGGGTATTTTCTCTGTACTGCAATTGCCAGGTTGTCAGCATATGCCACGACTGTGAAACCTGATTTCCTCAGATCAGGCAAAACAATATCCAATGCTAAATTCCAGAGAAGTGCTGATAAGAGTCCCCCTATTCCACCTTAGCGACTACGGTTGACTAATCCACCACAGCGGGTTATGCTGACTATTCCAGCATGGCGGCTTATGCTGACTATTCCACTATAGCAACTTCGGTTGACTATTCCACCATAGCGTCTTAGGCCGACTATTCCACGTTACGTTATTGACCGACGGTAATCCGAACCAGTGCTTCCGTCCGCAAGTGAGGTACTGTCTGGAAGTACGAACCGAACCAATCTTGCACCGCTGCTTGCTAACCAGATCCGACGTCCCTCCCGTGTGCGTCACACCAAGTTCTCGATTGCCTAAAATCGATAAACTGAACACAAGGGATATTATCAAACCGTTCCCAGAAGAGTGTTCTCAAACCAATCCCGGAAGAGTGCGACCAGACCGAACCCAACGAAGTGTTCTCAAACCATTCTCAGAAGAGTATCTTCAACCGTTCCCAGAAGATTATTGTTAAACCACTCCTAGAAGAGTGCTTTCAGATCGAACCCAAAGGAGTATTCTCAAACCATTCCCAGAAGGGCATCATCAACCATTCCGAACTACTCCCAGAAGTGTGTTCTCAACGTGTGGATAATTTTATGTTGTTTCTTTAAATTAAATTATTTTGTATCATAAGATAACCAATATAGAATCTTTATTCAAACCCCAGAGAAGGGTAAACCTTTCTGTTCTTATTTCGGAAGGTTTAGTGGATCCTAACGAAATACCCTGGATACGACTGAGCTTCCTCAGCCTTTGACAAAACCACGTTACAAATGGCGACGCTCTTGTTCACAAAATCATAATTTCGGTGCCTGCTCTGAGAGACGGCGGCACAATCTAGTAATTAGCCGTGAAAAGCCCTATCCCATCTCTTCATGAGTTGTAATGGGAACAGAGAAACAAGCCGAGGCCAAATCGTCGGCGGCGGCGGCTCTGAGATTTTTAGCCGGCGGCGGTGGCGGTTGTGAATTTTTGCCGGCGACAGCTCAATTTTCGGCTTGCAGTCAAAACATTTTTTGGTCGTATAAAAACAGTGATAGTGCGGGTGTTAATTGTTAAATAACAAAAGAATGACAATTGCAAAAAGGCACAAATAATTACACACTGATTTAAAAGTTAAATTTAAAGTTCATTCCTTTTTTAAGTTTCAGTGTCTTATTCGGAGCTACAGCTACAGCTACATCATAGAGAAATTTAGGGTGGAGTAATTTATTCTCTCTTCTGACGATTCATTTCAAACTCTTCGTCGTAGGTTTGTGCAAATGAGGGAAATTCGACGAAAATTAACCTACAGCAGGTAGAGGTACAACAACTGTTGATTTAATTGTTTTATTTCGATGTCGTACAGAACTATGAAATTTAAATGTATTTTTCACTTTTTTGTTGATTTTTATCATTGGTATACATTTGTATTGTATTTAACACAACTATTTTGCCACAAAAACACGAAATGCGGTTGTTGTTGCTTTGTCGGACGTTGTGTTCCAATGCCTCTATCTGGTACCATTGAACACATCCTTTCCACCATGTAATGTTCACTTGCAATTATACCTATGACGTTAAAAATATTGAGAGAATAAATTACTCTATCCAAAAGTCCTCTATGCCCTGTACTTTATATACTTATACAAGGTGGCGCAAAAGTAAACTTCCGGTGTTTTTTGGCTGTAATTTAAAAAAAAAATTAAAAACTTTGATTCTTCTTGTGGATTATTTTTATTTGGTCTTTTAATTTTTTTTACATCAAGTCGAGAATATGATGTCATGTAAATGGCCGCCGCCACAGTTGATTGTCATTTGAGCCCTTTTTATAGCATTTTCCATCACTTTGGCCAAAACTTCCGGCGATACGTCCTCACATTCTAGACGGATATTGTCTTTAAGATCTGCAAGAGTCTGAGGCTTGTTGACATAAACCCGCGACTTCAAAAAGCCCCACAAAAAGAAGTCTGGAGCGGTCAAATCAGGCGATCTTGCTGGCCAGTGCAAATCGCCAAAACGGGAGATTAGGAGCCCGGGAAATGCATCCTTCAGCATATCGGTTGTGGCACGTGCAGTGTGTGCCGTTGCACCGTCCTGTTGGAACCACAGGTTTTCCAATCCCAATTCATCAAGTTGCGGCAAAAAGAACTCGTTGATCATTGCTCTGTAGCGCTCACCATTCACAGTAACCGTTTGGCCCGCGACGTCTTCGAAGAAAAAAGGTCCGATGACTCCTCCACCGAAAACAGCACACCATACAGTGACTTTGAGCGGGTGTAATGGCTCTTCGTGGGTTACACGCGGATTTCAGTGCCCCAGAAGCATAAATTTTGCTTAATTACGTACCCGCTAAGATGGAAATGGGCCTCATCACTCATGATTATTTTTGATGAAAAATCATCTTCCTCTTGGTGGTGATTAAGGATGGCTTGAGCGTATGTTAGACGCGATTGGCGGTCAGCAGCTAACAGCTGATGCACCGTCTGGACTTTGTACGGAAACATCTTCAAATCTTGTACCAAAATTCGCTGTAACGACCGTCGACTGATACCCATTTGCGTGGCACGTCGTCTGGTCGATGTCGACGGCGCATCCATGACATCCTCGGCTACAGCAGCAATATTCTCTGCAGAACGGCTACTCCGGGGTCTGCCACGCCTGGCAGCATCTCGTGTTGTGCCAGTCTCTTCGAGGGGAGCGGCTAAACGTCGCAGTGTTTCACCAGTAGGCGTTGGACGGCCAGGAAATCTGCAACGAAATTCACGTTGTGCCAAAGTCACCGACCGATTATTGGTCAAATAAATAGTCACCAATATTCCGCGTTCTGGAGCAGTGTAGCGTAACATTGTTTATTAACGTGTATTTCGCATGTGTTTACTACACAAATGTCAAAACAGAACTGACATTAGGGGCCAATCGCAAAATTTATAGCATTTTCTGATAGGAGGATTACTTTTGCGCCACCTTGTACATACTAACCGCCTTAAGCATAAAAAGTTGTGAGAGGTTTGAGAGACGTTTTTTGTATGATAAGCTGTCTCTCAAACCTCTCCCAACGTTTTATGAAAAATACCGTTAATTTTTTGTTTCGAATGATATTTTATGTTTACGCTTTCTTTTAACTTTTCATTATATTTTGATTGTTTTTTTTATAAGAACTTGAGGTAAATCTTTGCAATTAATATTAAAATATATAGTTGTTGTTTCATTTTGTATTTTTTAATTTTTATTTGGAAATATATAAAATTCGAAACAAAAATCTTTATCAGAAAATGTGAGAGAAGATTTATGATATAAAAATGTTTAAAAATATAAAAGTTTTTGTAAATCAGTACAAATTTTGAGAACAAATGCACTTTAACCACATAAGCCCAATTTTTGTTTTTTTTTAGAGTTGTAGGTTTGCTCGTGGTGTGTGAAAACAGTTAAAAATTTCAGAAAACGCATAGTAGATATGACCTTCCAAGTATTGGACATACAATTGGAAATATTTAGGTCTATATCTAAAGGATCGGATCGAAATTGGTACCGCTGTAAACGCTCTGTTAACCCACTGAGGAGAGGTTTAAAGTTTTATGTTTTTTAGTCCTAAGTTTTTACGAAAAATGTTCATTATGTCAAAATATAATCCATGTGAGGTGTATACTTTTACTTAGTAGGGACCTAAATATTGTTGCTAAATTGAACATACCCCATTAGAATAGTAAAATTTTACACACCCTTTTATTATCATATGTTTTTTGGAAGTTAACGTCTATAGCGTTAGTCAGTTGCGGGAGTTTGAAATTGTGTACATTTTCACCATGGAGTGGTGAGATAAGGAAAACCGTATCGCAGATATGAGTCGGGTGATTAAAAAGACTTGGGACTTGGACCTTTAAAACGGCGTACATGACATTTGTTGACTGCAACTTTAAAAAAAATAGGATAGGAAAATCCGAACGTCTTTTGGTGAAGTACGCTGATAACTTGCATAGAAAAATCTTGTTTACGGATGAAAAAATTTTTACCGTACAGGAAAAATTTAACAAACAAAATGATAGGGTTTATGCACGCTTATCCAAAGAAGTATCTGAGCTCATCCCACGGGTCGAAAAGAGTTATCATCCAGCTGAAGTCATGGTTTGGTGGGGTGCCTCATTTGATGGGGTAACTGACTTGCATTCCTGTGAACAATGGGTCAAAAGATAGAACCCGTTACGAAGAACCCGTTTTGGAAGCACTTGTGAAGCCGCTTAACAATACCCTGTTCCAAAACCAGCCGTGGACTTTCCAGCAAGATTTAGCACCAGCTCTTAAGGCTAAAACGACACAAACCTGACTTCGAAACAATTTACCCGCTTTTATATACTCTGAAGATCCTCTGAATTATAAATTGAGGACCGTTTTAGAGGACATGGTCTGCCACAAAAGAAACCCCAACATTGATTCTCTTAAGACAGCTTTGGTTCCTGCTGTAGCTAATTTTCCAATGGATGAGGTGCGTGTAGCTATTGATGATTGGCCAATGCGACTTAAGGCGTGCATGAAGGCAAAGGGCGGTCATTTGAATGAAACTTTACATAAGTTATACATATCAATAATTTATCCAAAAACGTTCATTAGTTTTTGTTTTATAGCCCAAAATATAAGTAACAGTATTTATGTCCATACTAAGTATAATATATTCTGAAGGTAAAATTTCAAGCTTTAATTTGCGGTATTAATTGTCTCTTTAACCTTTTAAACACCAGATGATAATGATATATTTTTTGTTCCAAAACTATTAGGAAAACTGCAGCCGGTGGGACCTGGTTTAAAAAGTAAATAATATGAGGAACGACGAAAAACACCCACTTTGAAAAATTATTTTAAAAAAATCGCGCGGATTTGATGAAATAAATTGCATAATATGGGTTTCCAGGGTTATTGAGACATATTGTACCATGGTTCATATTTTGACATAAGTATTCTCCCAAAAAGTTTGAACCAAAACCTGAAACCGCCCCACAGTGGGTTAATGAAATCGGAAAAATTAGACGTTCTTTCAAAGGGGTTTACATAATCTTCCCAATGACAAGCCGATCCGATAATAAACAGCGTAGATATGTATGTACATATGTTTTATTTAAAAATTGGAACGACCAAATCTCGAAAACAAAATTAACTTTGTTTTACACGTTTCACAGGCAAAATAAAAAAGTTAACTTAAAATTACGCTTTAAGAAGGATATTTTCTTCGAAGCAATGAAAACAAAATCTATAACCCTTTAAAATGGTTCTGCTTCCAATGATGAAGGTTTAGAAATGATTCCAGCATTCGGAGCAGGCGCCGTAGCATGGAAACATTTTTGGGTGTTCTTTCGCATATTATTTCTGTTTTACCAATTTCTGATAAAACGTCAGGTTATGTTTTAGTTTTGTGCCATTTTAACTATTTTTATATGTTTGTCATTCTCGTTTTATAACGGAACTTGGTGTCATGTTAGACAGTGTTGTACAAGTCATCATAACGAGTACAAGTACCAAGTATATCGGTATTCGCTATTCATTATTGGTTACATTAAAGCACTTAAGCTTTTAATGGCCAGTGGTGATCTTTATTTCTTTGTTAAATTGTGGTTAAACATCGAATTGTGTTTTTTAGTCATTGTTTAACTATGATTTAACCACCCAATGTTGGTTGGTTAACTTACAGTGAGAACCATATTATTTTGACAATCAAATTACTGAGTGTCAAAGGGAGAAATGAAGATTGTATAAACTACATGTTTTAGATTTGCGTATTTGTACACATACGTTGAGTCAAGATCGTTAAATTGTTGCGCCTATATAGTTTTTTACACATTTTTGTTAAAATGACTTTGATTTTATGCATCTATTTCTTATTTTACATAATTCCATTTTGTTTGTTCCCCATTGTTGTTTTGGTATTTATCCCAAAACACACGTTTTTTCCAATAAGAATACAAGGGTTGCCATATTAGTTGACAATATGGCGACTTACATTAACTCACCACTGAAAAACAAATTGTAAAGTTAACCTCTAATTAACTTAGAATTAAGATTAAGTAATCCGATAATTAACTACCCACTTAAAAACTGGCCATAAGTACACCTAACGAAAAAATCGGCGGCTTCGAGTTAATCGACTGATATTTTAAGCCGATTTTAGCCGATTAAATCGGTGGCGGCTCGGAGTATAAAAAAATTACCGGCGGCGGCGGCTAGTCGGCTCAAATTCGCTCGGCTTGTTACTCTGAATGGGAAACACATTATTTTCTTCTATTTTATTTTTAGGGAGTTCCTCTCTTCAAATTTCGAGTAAATGTCAAGTGACCCACGAACGAAGTTATGCTCCTTCGTGTAAGTAATCCTCAGATCACATATTAATGATCCCCTTGTCAACACAAAGTGCGGGTAAATCGTTGCAAAAGTCGCCGTCTGTATCGGCAAATGCGAGAAGCGTGTTTTCCAAAAAAATACCTTTTCCATTACATCCCATGTAGGGATTGGGGATAGATTCTCACAGCCCGTGAACTATGACATTTCTAGTTATACACTCACTGATTTGGACCCGCAGTTTTACACCGGTTCCAAAGGGTACTTTTGAAAAGATTTATAATGGCTAAATAGTTGATAGTGTTGCCCCAACTAATCGGAGTTACCGCCGTCGAATGAAATATAAGGTGTCAGAGCACGAATCGAACCCATGTTCTTGTGTGTAAGAACCGCACACCCTGCCAGTGCACCACCGAAGTAGTCCTTGAGATAAATAGACTTATCTACGAATCTAACTAGAGTGCGCAGAGCAGTTACCGTAGATTTGCCCTCATTGTAGCCGTACTGACATGTGGACAGTTGAGAACTGACTATGGTCGTGCTTAGATATAAGTCAACCATCTTCTCTAATGGCTACACATTGAAAGATGAGATATAGATTTTTCTAAAGTCGTCTGGCCTAGTACAAGGTGGGGTTATTAGTATCACCCTATTCGCAAGGGCTTCAATTTTAGCAAATGACATCATATGTCCGTTTGCTTTGGATCGCATTACGCCTCAAGAACGGGTGATAACTGCAGCAGTGTTCGTCAGCAATAGTTTGTCAGCGATATTAAGCGCTTATATCGCCACCAATTCGATGTCTGGCGACCTGATTTGAAGAGAGCCGTACAACACGGTACAGCCGAAGGGCACGATCGGTTGAAAACATCGACGCTCTGCATGAACAATTGGTGGAGGAACTCGAAACATCCACAACAAAACTTGGTCCACAATTGCACATTTCGCGGCGTGTCCTGCACCGTATTTTGATATTGGATTTGAAGATGCAGCACCATCGGTCTTGAATTTCAAAGTGCAAAAATTACTGGTGCAAGCTATAAAACGTTATTGGAATCCGCTTTTCCGAAGTTCATTGAACTATTTGGTCCAATATCTTGGATGTTGCAACAGGATAATGCCGCTATACACAACGCCAGTGTAGTAAAGGATTTCATTGCAAGCGAAAATGTTAATATTCTTGACTGGTCACCCTATTTGCCAGATCTAAACATTATCGAAAATATCTGGGGTTGGTTATCTCGAAAGGTCTATGAAGGAGGTAGACAATATGAAGACAAGCAGTCACTAATTCAGGCCATTAAGGATGCTTGGAATCAAATTTCGTTAGATTACATTAATTCTCTTTATCTCTCAATGAAAACCCGTATATTTTAAGTTATTAAAAACGAAGGGGGTAGTACCCATTACTAATAGTTCTTAAATATGGTAAAATAAATTAAAAAATCAAGAAAAACTGTTTTTCAATAAAATTAGTTAAAGTGCCTTTATTCAAGTGAACCAAAAAAAATAGCACATTTTTGGATTTTTTTTTAAATTGCTCAAAAAAATTTCTTTAGTTTAGTTATCTCAAGATATCAAAATTCCATTTCCACCTTAAAATTCTGCAATCGTTTACAAATGGCAAAAGATACAGGCTGCTGAATATAGAATTTTTAGTGCCTTTAAATAAGTGAACCGGAGTGTATTAAACACGGATTGAAAATTGAAAATGGTTTACATTTTAATTTAAAAATTAAACGCGTTTGACAAAATTAAATACAACTGTGAGATTATGAGATCGAAATACCAAAAATACTATTTCATTAAATTCAATTCGATTCAATTCACTTCCATTCGATTCAATTTAATTATGTTTAATTCAATTCAATTAAATTCAATTCAATTCAATTCAATTCTATCCAATCCTATTTAATTCAATTCAATTCAACTCAATTCAGCTCAGTTCAGTTCAATTCAGTTTTGATCAATTCAACTCAATTCAATTTCATTCAGTTCCATTCAGTTCAATGCAATTAAATTCAATTCAATTCGATCCAATTTAATTCAATTAAATTCAATTCCATTCTATTCAATTCAATTTAATCTAACATATAGTACGATTATATATCGAGATATGTCAAACAAGTACGTTTGACTTGCACGTACTTTATTAACACATCGCGATTTGGCATCACAGTATAAGCTCTCATATAAACGTAATATTAGTCTAATCATATCTAACTCTCTTTAGTTCTTGTTATATTCATAAGAGAAATATTAACTAATGTCTTTTTTAAAGAAAATGTATATGAATATAAGTATTTATCATAATCTGAATAATTGTGTTAATTTTCTGAATAATAATAACTCTTTTGTTTGGCAAGATAACTCCCGTAAATCTTTACCGATCATAATGAAATTTTGTCAGTGACTTGTATTTGTCCAAACTTAGGTTGATATTGAAAACGGGCATTTTGACCACGCCGTCTCTGGAACCTCCCATACAAAAGTTGGGCGGATGACTGGTTGATGGACACGACATCTCTAGTAAACCACAATCGATCTTAATAAAATTCGGTACTAGGCAATATTTCGCTAAAAGCGAATACACACTCAATTATAAATTTATATTTATAATTGACTACTTTGCCACGCCCAGCATCGTACGTGCCATACAAAAGTTGGGCGTATTTCCGTTTATCTGAGTCAATATTTTCAGCAAACAACAACCGATCTTAATAAAATTTGGTATTGGGCAATATTTTGGCAAAAGCTACTGTTTAATACAAAACTAACTACTTCGTCATGCCTTTTTTAGGACCTCCAATATAAAGATTGGGCGGACAGTTGCTTGATAGTGACAAAAATTCCCCAAAACCACTTAGGATGCTACTTAAGTTGGGTATTACTTATAAATAATATTAAGCGCAATGTCTATCTGCTAATATTTATCAAAATCAGTGAGTGTAAAACTAGAAAACTCACATCTCACTGATGGTGAGAAGTTCTCCCCAATCCCTTCATGATATGTTATGGGACACCATTTTTTTAACGGTATTATTCTTTGCCTGTATAGAACTGCAGCATAAAATTGAGTTTTTCTCCGGAAGTGGAGCAAACATTTGATATATTTTTTCAAGTTTTGGAGTAGGAGTTTTTATTCACTTAAACACATAGTTCATTCTCACCAAATTAAATTGATACCCTGCCATCTACGTAACTACTAGCGCTTATAGCTGAACGAAAGGGCCAATTCCAAGTACACCACATAAGCTTGTATCCACTGCAATTTATCAAATGCAGTCTCGATAAGAACTAGGGATGCCAAATGGGAAATCCCGAATACCGAAATCGCGGGATTTTTCGGGATTATTATTAATTTTAAAAAAAATAAAACTTCAAACAATAAAATAAGTTCAGTGTGGTATTATTTTTTGGAACAGTCGAAAGGCGCACCTCAAGCTAAATGCAAATTGTGCAAAAAGGTTTTAAAAGCCAATGGCGGCTCTACAAAAGGTTTAATAACTCATCTTAACGTAAGTTAAGTTTGGCATATGAATATCTATTATACGGCTTACTCTCCAACAATTACAAAATTTATTGTGTCTGGTTGAACATGTTATTTTAAGCAAACGAAGTAAAATAACAAAATCGGGGCATAGTTTCGGAGTTATGGACCCCGACATTTCGGATACTTTTTCCACTAACGTACCGTGTAAAACCATTGAGATCACTTTTTTCTATAAAACCAGTCTCAACAAACTCAAAAAATAATGTAGCATTTTTCGATAAGTCGCTTAGTTATCGAGTTATCGGATGTTTGCTTTCTCAAACAAAAATTTAAAAATTTTTTTTAAAATAAAAAAACGCGCGATGTTTTTAAAATAATTTTTGATTTTGTTTTGTTAATTTTTCTAAATGTCAACATCCGATAAGTCGATAACTAAGCGATTTATCAAAAAGTGGTAAATAATTTTTTAATTTTTTTTTGTATTCTTTTATACAAAAAACTGATATCAAAGGCTTTACACGGTACGTTAACGCCATAGCCCTCTCACAAATCCGAAATTTCGTGACCCATAACTAAGAAACTACAATTTTGCCCCGATTTTGTCAATGCCCCGATTTTGTCATTTAACTTGTTTTGCTTAGAATAACGTGTTCTACAGCCGTACAATAGACCTGTTCCCAAAAAAAATTTAAAATAGAATCCCGAAAAATCCCAAAATCCTGGAAATTTCCGGGATCCCGAAATACCGGGATTTCGGGATCGGGATTTCGAAAATCCCAAATCCCGGGATATTCTAAAATCTATCCCGTTTAGCAGTCCTAATAAGAACACATACTTCACTCACAGTTTAATATTTTTTCCACAACAGTCAAGCTCACCTACACGACAACTGAAACAGTGTAATTCTTAAACTTTCTTTCGCTTGGCTGCCAAAATGTTCTAAACTCTTCCGCTTGTTGTTAACAACTGAAGATTAGCTCAAAAATTAACTCAAATATCTCATTTGGCGACACTTCTATATAATTTTGTTTATGTTCATACCAAAAGTCAAAGCAACACGAATATAAACACTTAGTAAAGTATGAAGTACCGACTAGAGATGTTAAAAATTAAAACCGGATTTACAACCACCATCAAGCGGCGCATTGTGAACGATTTTTTATTTCCAAATTGGAGGGAATTTTGCTGTGATTTTTGGTATAAATATGTATATTTAGTGAATGAAGAAAGGAATTTTGAAACAGGAAACCAGCCATTTCTAGTAAATGGAATATAAATTTATACACTTTGGGAAAATTATTCTCTTTATTCGCTCTAAATTTAAAGAATAAATTAATAAGTATTAAAAATACGCGTGGCTTGCCCACTAGTATATAGATACACATATACTACATACACATGACATTTTCAAAGTGGTCGGACCAAGGATCGAATCCAAGTGTCTCGCACATTTTCACGTTCCTAAGGAGTATGTATAGCGTTCCTTGGCTTGTTGATGTGAATGCTGTGTCTGGTCACTTTACAAATATGAAAACACAAGTGACAGTTGTCGCCATTTGCAAAAGCCATAGCATCTTTCGATAGGGAAATTCATTTTGCGCCAGTCTGGACAACCGTAAAGCATTTTATCTCACTAAATGCCACGTACTGTTCATGAAGGTAGCAAAAAAAATGTTAAATCTCCTCCAGGAATAATCACAATATCTAACCGAAACAACCGCGATCGTAAATTTATGAATATTTCTAGTTCGGGAGCCGAACGCGAGTTTTAATTTACAAAAGTTCAACTTCTTAAATGTGAAGTTCAACACTAATGTTAACATCGACAGGGCAGACAGCACATATATGTACTCGAAATGAGTACGAGTACTTTCGACCCACGTGACATATGATTGACTGTTGTTTTGGTGTGAGTATTCGCTTGGGAACCATGTTTTGATCGATAAGGAATTGTATTTAAATAGAGATTTGAAAGACATATTTTCTGTGGTAAATATAGTTATTGCCATAATCTACATACATTCG
The DNA here is from genome assembly GCA_963931995.1 of Phaonia tiefii. Classification (NCBI taxonomy): domain Eukaryota; kingdom Metazoa; phylum Arthropoda; class Insecta; order Diptera; family Muscidae; genus Phaonia; species Phaonia tiefii. The sequence goes on along the minus strand of OZ008368.1, from coordinate 82,620,127 downwards.
GCCTGAGCGGATTGTGGTTTTTAGGCAAGGACGGTGTATATTTTTAGCAAACGAATCGGGACGGTTCCGATATAAGCACGTTACAAACCAATGCGGCTGCCGTGCGGTAACCTTGCGGCACCCAAATCTTAATATATTTTTTTATTATAACAACAACCAACTACATTACGATTTGGGCTCGACATTATTTGGTTTGGAGCGTGTCTTAATCGGAAGCCTCTAAAAAAAATTATGATCAATATGGCAATATTGTAGCGAGCTACATTGGGAACTATAAGACTTCGGGTTAGCTTAGGGTAAACAATAAATATGAGGTTGATAAAAACGAAAGACTTATAGTGAACTTGGTTTCCCTTACACATCCCTTGAATTTATAGGTAAGAGCTTTATACAATCAGTGACCCATATGGTTTATATTTTTCGATTTCAAATGGGACTCACGCTTTTACACTGATTTTAAACAACTACGAGGTTGCTATTTATAGTTCGGAAACTGGCAATACTACACCATTTCCAATTGTAATTTGAAAAATATCAATTTAATTTTGAAAAATATAATTGAAATTTGAAATTTGAAATACATCAATTGAAATTTAAAAATGCTATTTCAAATTTGAAATTTAAAAAACATTAGTTGAAATTTGAAAGACATCAATTGAAATTTGAAAGACAGCAATTGAAATTTAAAACACATCAATTGAAATTTAAAACACATCAACTGAAATTTAAAATACGTCAATCAGTGAGTGAAAATTGATGTACACACTACAGTTTTACACCGATTCCGAACGGTAATTTGAGAAGCTTTTTCATGGCTAGATACTCGATAGTGTCGCCGTCACTAAGCGAGGTGACCGCCGCCCATTTCACAGCTATTAATTCAGAAATGTTGTTAAGTAGGAAGTGTTTGTTAGTCTTAATTCCAGTGGTTCATTCAGTCTTTCATTCCAAACCAATTTCCAAATAAGCTTAAAATTTTCGAAAACCAAGCACACCAAGATATCGCACCCTCTTCAGTGTATTTCCCAAATATCACAGCCAAGCCTTCATGTACTTGACTCAGTTTATTAGCACTCATAAGCGTGAGTAATTTTGTGATAACTGTCAAAGATCATAAATTCATTACGACACGTCTTATATCTTCCTCAGCTACTTCGGTAGGTTCGAGAATTCAAACAAATGTGTCTGTCTGTCTTTTTTTCTGGAGTTTTTTACTGACTAAGTAACAAGCCAGACTTTACAAATGTTAACGAGTTCCGCGTGCGTTTTGCCTAATATTACGGAGTATTAAAAAAAAAAATAATAACAGTTCTACTACATGAGCATCAGATAAATATTTACATTTTGAGACGTTTGAAGGTACAACACAATACACTGTTTGACGTATTATTAGCCGGAAATGTAAACAAATCGTCAGATAATGCGCCGAAATTCTATTGAACTTTGTTCAGTTAAGAAACTGAGAAAATTGTTAGAGTACAAGCTAAAATACTCAATATACGAGTAGGGACAGAACATTAGAAAAACGAGATTTGTTTAAAAACAACATTAACTTACACGAAGATTAAATCTGGAGTTTACCCACAGCGGTAATTAACAGAATGTGTATCAACGTATTCTAAGACCGTCATGATGGCGCCGCCATCACTCAATAGTACAACGACGTTTCTTCTAGAATATATTTACGATCTCTGGCGCAACCATTAAGAGTCTTATGTTAAAATTTGGTAAAAATGTGCAGACTCATAGTTGAAGTGATGTAGATCATAAGTTTTGATATTCACTACCACAAATCCAATGGTAGCGGCACTAGGCCAAAGTAGTTTTTCCATCCAATCCGTATACAAATCCCATCCCTCTTGGCATTTATTGAAAGAGTCATTACAAATCCATAAGAACCAATACAATACATATTATAAAACTGAACGAAAAACGCATCGCCATTTGGATGAAATACGTTCAATAGTGTGTGTTTGCACTACTGCAATGAGTTGGTATGTTGTATTGATGAATCGATACGTTAGCTGAATGTTGATGAAACTATACATTAACTTGTACGAATACTATAATAAGTATGCTCTTTACGAGTATCCTGAATTATGTCGCCTGATTGAAGGGATAATTCAGCTCACAAATCTAAACAATCCTATATTTACACAATATTACAATACAAAGTTTAAATAAAAGGTTAACGAAGAACACAGGGCATCAACGACTTCTCTCCGTTGATTTTTGATTCTGGCAAGTAATTTAATTTGGTTCCATGCTATCGAGTTTGTTTGTATTTCTTTTCCAGGCACCGCTTCCACGTATTTGGTAATCTTCCTGACCTTCGACACACCTGCGGGTTCGATTCATTTGTTGTTGGGTCCCTAAATAAATAAATAAACGGTTTCCCATTACATCCCATGAAGGAATTGGGGAAAGCTTCACCCAACCAGTGAGCTGTGCGCTTTCAAGTTTTATACCCACTGATTGGGACCTACAGTTATTACACCGATTCCTAACAGCATTTTGAGAAGCTTTTTCATGGATAAATAATCGATTGTTTTGCCGTCACTATGCGAGGTGACCGTAGCCGAAAGAAATGATATGGTGGTCAGAGCAGGGATCGAACCCAGGATCTCATGTACACGAGGCGCGCACACGAACCATTGCACCACCAACGGCGCCAAAGAATATATCCAATTCGATAGGACTGTTGCATCTACTTTGCCAGCGTACCTACTTCATTAGAATTTGTCTTGGGCCAGTAGGTAGAATTTGTATCAGACAACGATTGTCAAACTTTTGGACCTTCCTCATTGTCAGCTTCGTCAAGTTCCAAGTAGTACAAACCTACATTAGTACAGGGTTCGCACTGCAATTGAATATTCGCAATTACGTCTTTTCCAATATTCTCTTTTTACGCCAAATATACGAACACGTTTTTCCGCCGTGGAGCTACCAGCCATGAAAATTTTGCACCCTAAATAGTTGACTGAATCCACGTCTTCATTTAACGAACTATCAGCTGTTAGTGGAGTATTCCATTCTGTTCGAATACGCTTTGGCTCTGTCTTCTTGACATTTATTCCTAACCGTACTTATTCTGTTTAACTTGGCCTCGATTGTCATCAAATTTTTTGACGTAATACATATTAGTCCTCTGCAATGCATATTTTGAATGATATATCAAGGCATTCACTTCGTCAAATATTACATTCAAAAACAAACTAGTATTCATGAAATCATTCATTTATAAACAACGTAAATGAGAACCAAAACATCAAATATTCAAAAACATCAAAACATTTTGAAATAAAACAAAAGTAAATACTATTTTTCCGAGAACACTGAAATAAGTACCTTCTTTGTTGAAAGCTGATTACCTACTGAATTGAATTTATTTCATACTCTCTTATAATTTCTTTCATTGTTCATGTTGTGTACGACGAAATGCCGATCGTGATCGGAACATGATATATTTATCGTATTCTTGTACATTTGAAATCAGTTGATAAATTGACACGTTTTGGTGTACTCGGTGTATTCTTGTGTATACCAAATCATTTCAATACATCAAAACATTTCTACAAAAGAAGCAAAAAGTGGGGATATTTCATTTCGGAATAGCAAATGGTGTACTTTGTTTGGATTTTTTTAGAATACTCATTCATCTATCATTCATTTGCAAAAAGTACTACTTTGCGCGTAGTCGATATCATGTAAAGTAGATGTTAATACATATTCCACTGAATTCACATTACGACAAATCGTGGAGAAAACTCACGAAAACCAGCTCGACACCTACCTCCTTTTGTAGATTATAAGGCTGCCTTCGATAGCCCGATACGGGGCAAACTGTACCAACACATGTCAGAGTTTGTCATTCCTGAAAAGAACTCCTCATTGAAAATTGGTCAATATCTTACCCAACCATTTAGTACGAGGCTACGCCTCAGGCAGGCTGACGTATTGTCATGCAATCTCTTCATATTAATTAAGATCATCGTGGGAAAAGCTGCAGTCAACACTAAGAAAACTATCAGCAGTCAAAGCTATATGCTGCTCTCCCGTATGATGAAGATTTAAGCATCATTGGGCAAAATCTGCGAGAAGTTACCGCAGTATTTTGGAGAATTGAGAGGGAATTGGCAAAAGTGGGTTCGGCAGTAAACGAGGACAAGGCAAAATTAATGGTTTTTGACAAACAGAATGAAAGAGTGAACGTTGATAACCGTTATAATTTCGAGGTAGTGGGCGAATTTATTTACCTCGTATCTGCTGTGAGGCGAACACAGGGAGAACTGACAATGGTTGACGAAATCTTGCACACTGCGTACGGGTAATTTTTTTTGTGATTTATAGTCCATGTGATTATTGGCAATCGTTTTGTGATCAATATGTTGTTAATGTTGGATATTTTTGTATATAGAATCCTGAGTATGATTAGCGATGCTAATCGAGATATTGGGAAAATTTGACGGATCTTGGGGTAACAGTCGAACCCAGTGGTATAATAATTTTATGACCTCAGGCCGGGCTAACGATAGGAGATCATAGCTAGGAAAATCTGAGATACAGTTGCAGATATTACTAGATGAGGACGATTTGCGTTTACTGATGGGCAGTGAAGAGCTTTTGTACGAGCGCCACACACACGATAACAGGCGAGAACACATCAACAAATTGCAAACTCTCAGAGAGCAAAATGTTGGGGGAATGAATATTAGACACAACGACGAATGGTTTGTAATTCAATGGGGAGGGGGGGGGGGGACATTCGGTGGCTACTGTCGTTAGGCCCCAAATATGCATTGCCGAGAACCGAATTGCAAATCTCGAGAACCGAATTAGTTTCACTCATGGTGGGTCACTTGACTGAAACGGGGTTGAGTCGAAGGGACAAGGCGATACTTGACACAGTGGGGAAACGGTAAAATTTTTGGATCAAAATGACAACATATTAATATTGAGTGCTGACAAAGGTGGAAAAACAGTGGCAATGTACAGGGATGATTACAGGTCGAAGATGAACAATATTTTGAGGGATATTTGTACATATAGACGTATCAGTGGAGACCCGACGAGCAGCTTACGGAACGAGAACAACAGATTGGTGGAGAAATTATACAATCGAGAATTGCTAAATATGACGGAGAAGCATAGACTGACCAACAGGGTTGCCGCACCACCCAGGATATACGGGCTCCCCAAAATCCATAAACATGGAAACCCCCTTAGACCAATATGATCAGCGATCAACTCACCAGGCTACGGACTTTGTAAGTATATGATCAGTATACTTAATAATTTGACGAAGAACTCCAGATGTAATGTCAATGATGCCATTGATTTTAAATCGAGAATTGGGAATATCAGAATGGATGATGACGAAATATTGGTGTCATTCGACGTGGTGTCCCTGTTCCCAAGTATACCGATACATTTGGCCATTAAGGCGGTAGAGAACTTATTCATTGAATTGCTGAAATTTTGCAAAAAGAAGACGAGATATTTCAAATACGAGGAGAAATTTCGTGAATAGAGTTCTGAAGATCAGCGACAAGGAGTTTCATGTGGAGGGTAAAAGGAGAATAAGGGGAATTCTTCGAAAAAAAAGATTTCCCGGCCAGAACAGTAAATGATCTACTGGATCGGAATGGACACACAGGACAATTTATGAAACGAGGACAAGATCAACCAGACGCAATCCCACCGAAAATTCATAAATCCCAGATATATATACCTGGTTATTCCGAGAAACTGAAGCATTCCGATATCTATGACAAAGAGTCGTATGAGTTGGCGGTGAGATCACACAATACAATGAGCAGATTAATGTGACGGAAGAGGATAAGTCTAATATTGTGTATAAGATAAAATGCAATGGGGATAAGACTGACGTATGCCAAAAGGTATATGTTGGCACCACGATGGCAAAATTGAAGACAATACTGTCTTCCCACAGATCAGATTTAAGGGCCACCTATAAGCATATGGAACAGGAAACGGCATTAGCGGCCCACTGTGCTGTGACGGCTCATTAACCTAACTATGATGACGTTGACATTTTAGCGGAGGAGACACATTACTCACGACGACTCACTCTCGAAATGTTGCACATAATTAACGTTCTCTCAAAGAAAATACTCAATTATAAGACTGACCGATGCGCGCAAATATATCGACACACAATAAGCAAACATAAAGAAAACAGACAATAGTTGACGAAAGCTTGCACACTGTGTACGAGTAATTTGTTTTTTGAGATTTATAATACTTGTAATTATTGGCAATCGTTTTGTGATCAACATGTTATTAATATAAATATTGTTGTATATAGAACCCTGAGGATGATTAGCGATGCTAATCGAAATATTGGGAAAATTTAAAAAATCTTAAAAAAACAGTCGAAACCGCTTGTATTTTCATTTTATGACCTCAAGCCAAACTAATTGAACGGAAGTAATATAAAAGGTCAACAAGCAACATCATAATATACAAAAGCAATAACGTCAGCCTGAAAATCAGACGCAGAATTGTGCTAGCAAACGGGTGTTTTTTCGGTGTGAGCAAGCACTTCAGACATAAGACCCTTTTTCGAGATACAAAGACCCAACTCTATGAAACTAACTGTAATACAACCTGTGTTCTCTATGGCGCAGAATCCTGGGCCATATGGCATGTCGATGAAACATCACTGGGAGTCTTCGAGAGAAAAGTGCGCCGAAAAATATATGGTGCAATAATGAAAAACAGCGAGAATCTACGACGGATGAACCACAGGCTGTATAAACTGCATTGCGTGTTTACGCTGGCTAGGCCATATCAGTAGAATGGATCAGAATGAACCAGTGCGTAAGGCATTCGAAGAACATCTATAAATTGCACGACCACGACTTCGCTGCAAGACCAGGTGGAAGATTACCTGCGAGAGCTTGGTGTTACCAATTGGAGAAGAAAAGCAAAAGATAAAGCCGAACGGAGAAAGATGTTATCCTAATTTTTTAATGCCTTGAACCCTTTGCGTTTTTTGAGGCTACTTAAGGTAGTAAGTGTCCAGAACTAGATAGTTGTCTAATTTTGGATCATACATATTTAGGAGCCTGCACACTGCAAATTTAAGGCCCCAGAAACATATTGCAACAACCATGCACATGTTTGCAAGTACTTTTTTCGTAAAGTGAAGATCTGCTGCTTTTTATTTCTTTATTATATGAAGAACTGAAGCCGCTTGACCACCATAAGCGTCGTATGTTCGTGAATTGGGCTCAGCAACAACTTGAAAATGATTCGGATTTTCATCGGAAAATCATCTTCAGCGATGAGGCTCATTTCTGGTTGAATGGCTTCGTCAATAAGCAAAATATGCGTTATTGGTCAGACAGCAATCCACATGTAATCCATGAGTCATCATTGCATTCCGAAAAAATTACGGGTTGGTGCGGTTTATGAGCATTCGGCGTCATTGGGCCGTACTTCTTCCGTGATGATCAAGACCGGCACATTACTGTGAATGCGAATCGTTACCGTTGAATGATAACCGAATATTTTGGCCCCAATTGGATAATATGCACTTGGAGGACATGTGGTTCCAACAGGACGGCGCCACAAGGCACACAGCGAATGCCACAATCAATTTACTGGAAACAAGTTTGGTGAACGTACTATCTCACGAAATGGCCCAGTCGATTGGCCGCCTGGGTCGTGAGATTTGACGCCGTTAGATTATTTCCTGTGGGGCTACGTCAAGTCTATGGTCTATGCCAACAAGTCAGCGACGATTGATGTACTTCGTACGAATATCGAACGTGAAATTGCAGCAGTATCGGCCGATTTATGCTTGAAAACCGTCGAAAATTGGGTTCAGCGTCTGGACTTCTGCAAGCGTGCCCGTGGTGGCCATGCAAAAGAAATCGAATTCCATACATATTGGCATCGAACGTACTTTCACAGGAATAAAGAATTTCATTGGTGTCTATAACCGGTTTTGTTTTATTTAAAAAAACTTTTGTAGCGCTCTTATTGAAAAGCCATTTATCTTATATAGATGCAGACCAGAACTTGGGGCAAACTAAATGTTTGTTGGGTGGAGCTCACTCTCAAACTCGATAGCCCGTGGTATCAATTGGGAATTTTTGACTTAATCTACCATGTTAAATTAAGGATACTTAAGACTAGAAATTGGTGCTATTTCGATTATAATTCCGGTGGAAAGAGCTCTCCGTTTAACCCAACCAAACTTTTGACATCGGTGACAAGATTTCGACTCACGACTCATGTTTTTTAGTTACCCGATGCAGTTTTAATGTTTGATGTCCATCCCAAGATTTTCCTACTTCAAGACACGCTCTCCTTTTTGTATACCCTTTTCGTATGCTTCAACTTTCATAGTAAATGTCCGACTGTGCACCACGTTTCTCGCACTACAATCTCTATGTGACTTTGCGACTTAAGCTAAGTTTGATTAACTCCACTGTTTGTGTCCCCAAAAATCTCAGTTTCAATTAACTGATGAGATCACGTCTTACAATTGTCATCTTACAATGATGGCAACAATTAAATTTACGATGGCATTGTGCCACTCACATAGGTAAGTTGCTGCGACATGTTGTAGCTGTTGCTTTCACATAATGGCCAACACAATTTGCAAATTGGCAACATAACCTACTGTGCTTCTTCTTCGTCACCATCAATGCATTCGCATAAAAATATGAAGCAAAATGATGATGATGAAGAAGAAAATAAACCTAAAGTGGAAAATATAATTTACATGTCAGAAAAATTGGATGACATTGTTACGCTTCCTGGTGAGAGTTGAAGAAGTACCGGTTATATTTTTATTACAATTTTTAAAACTCCATACACGTAAATCGTACTACCAGTAGCTGTTAGAAGAAGTACGAGTATCAACAGCACGGAACCCGTCCTCCTCCTTCTGCCCATAACCCTCATAAACTACAGCCGTTAGGACAAATATTTTAGTGGCAACATCGGAAATGTGTTGCAGACAACAGTATCGCCAGCCTTAAATGCAAGCAACAGCTTCTTATGTGTATTCCTAGCAAAATGTTGTTAAAATATTAATAAAAAATTTATGTTTTTTTCAATCCAATGGTATTTGGAAGTTTTTCTATGGTTTTAGGTGGGAGTGGGTTGTGGGAAATCCTCTGCCTAGAGCAGCAAATAAATCTAAGAACTTTCTAAAGAATCAATGTGAGGGGGACCATTCTATATCCCGATTATGTATTCCGGTTGTTAGCGAAATGTGTTAGTTTGCGCGTGTCCCTTATGCGCCGTACCGGTTTCCGGTATTGCGTCTGATTGTGATGGATCATCAAATTTGTGGTTAACGGGAAACATCACTTGGAAAACAGTGGCAAAATTAAGGCGTATGATATGAGACAACGCAGGTCATATTTTGTATATACAAATATTCATGTGAAAGGCGTGAAAATGATCCGTGTCCCCGATATTAATTATTTAAATGTGGGCAGAAAGGGGAGCCACAGTGGATCATCGCCGCCTTATATTTCGGTAATTGTTGAACCGCCGCTGATACTATCGGCGTGAAAGGCTAGAAGTTAGTCGTTGTTGCATCTTATGTCATTGGCTTTGATGGTCTGAAATTCATTCATCGACGGCCCTACAGACGACATGGACATAATCGTAGATATTGTTATATTTGTCTTCCAAATTTTGATTAAAATTTGTTTCGCGTTCCCATTAAGCCGTGGCCGTTGAGATTTTTTAAAGAAGAAAACAATAATGCGGTAACGTGCTCCGACTTCATCAATCTGATGACTAATTTTTGTAGGACCCAGACCAGCTCACCATTTTAAATAAATATTATGGACAACTTCCTTAGTTATCGAGGCATCCATCCGGGGGTGATGATTTATAAAATGGAGAACTGTTTTTACCATTGACCACGCATTTTTTTGAATAACCCTCCAAAATATGCTGAAAAAATAAAACGAAAGACATCGACAAGTCGCTTTGTTATCGGGTTATCTGTGGTTAACATTATAAAATTCGATAAGCTTCTTGAAGTATTGCCTGACCTAATATCGTGTTAAGCATCGGAGAATATTAAGGAAGCCTTCAAACGGAATTAACAGCTTCCACCAGTTTTTTTGTTTAATGAAGCTTTCAGCGTGGATCACCTTAGGGAGTTTATCTTCTGAGGTGGCTCCAATTCCGGTGCCGGCATATTGTTTCTTTTCATATTGTCTCCATTACTATAGAAACATATTTCTCTAAATTTCAACCTACGATATCTTGATAAATGAGAGAGTTATCGAAAAGAGTTGATGAACTTTACATTCTGTTTTTGGGTGTTCCATCGAAAATTATGAGTGGATTGTGGAACATTAAATATCGTACACTCTCCAAGAAATTCGGCAACAGAAAAACTTCAAGCAGCTTTCAGCGGGCGCGATAATATTGCATGCACCTCCCTTAGAGCCAGAGAAGTTTCAGATACTACCCATACCAAATGGGATCAATATGCATCTGTATATGGGGACAGGTGAGCCTTGAATGAAATAGAACATATACCATTTATAATTTTGTTTCTTAGCTGAATGTAACAGGATTTGGGTTTTCTTGTTCTTTAGTACCAAAGACAGATTTATCAGTATTTCCATTGCCGCATATTATTTATGGTGGTGCTATTTTTAAAGCAATATAGAAATGACAATCTGCATTAAGGAATCTAGACCCTCAAAGCATATGATAAAAACAAAAGGCTAAGAACAAGGCTTCTCCCGAACTCCATCTCCAACTAGTCATACCACACAATAAACCACCCATTGTAAATAAATAGTTAAGGATATGGAAAGCCAGGGATAATTTTTATTTATTTGGTTTTTTTATTGGTACTTTTTTATTTTGTTATTCAAGCTGAGGACCATTCTATATCTCTATTAATAAAGATATAGTTTTTTTAAAAAGAAGTTTTGCAAAATGCACCCTCATAAGTCCTGGCAAACCGTATGGCTATTTCAGATGTAGCCACAGATATTGATCAGCGGTTGTTTGAAATAAACTATATCGTTACTAATAGAGATATCTAATTGTCTTGAGCTTGAATAATAAAATCAAAAAGTATCAGTAACAAGACCGACTAAATAAAAATCATCCCTGATGAACGTAGATCACGACGCAACTACAGGCAATAACAATTGCCTGTAAGAATTATGTTGTCTTTTAGGCAACAACAAAAATCACTTCTAATGAGGACCGATGGTTCTCTGGAGATGGAAACAAGTTTCTGGAAATGGTTTCTTGTGTGTTGTGCTTGCGAGATTTTTCGAACACTTGCATAGTGGAATATTCGCAATTTAGATGAGTTTTAGTTTGCATTTAGTTTGATGAATTTTTCAAATGCAGCATTCCAAACAACCGCTGATGAAGATCTTTTGCTAGTTCTGAAATAGCTTACTGTTTTCTACGAATCATGAGGACGAATTGTGCAAAACTTTTTTTATTAAACAACTATAAGTATATCTCTATTAATATAGAGATATAGAATGGTCTTGAGCTTGAAAAAGAAAATTTAAAAAAAAATAGTAAAAATAAAAAGATGTGGAAAATCTATTTCCGCGACATCAGCGTGGTCTTAGAAAAAATATTGTAAAAGTTTGCGCCATGTAAAATTTGTAATTTAAATTTATATCGTTTTAAAAATATACTAATGCAGTTTTTTTAAAATTACACACAGAGAAGAGATTCGTTGTCACAACTATCTTTACAGCCAACTAAAATTTGGCGGTTCATTGGACTATCACATTATTCAGTTGTGATTACCAAGAATTGTGTTCTTTATCACCAAATGTTGTGCATATCAATTGATTTGAAATTCAGTTTTGGTTGCAAGAACTGAAATATTTAGTTGAAGTCTGATCAACAATAAATAAATGTGATCTGTCAATAGAGTTTTAGTTGTAGCAATCAAATTATCCTGTAGTGGTGAATATTCAATTAGTTGGATGAACAAAAAATGTAAAAACTATTTCGGTTGTACCAAATAATATATTGGTATGCTAAACTGAATTTTTTGAATTTGATGGCTGTCACAACAATTTGGTGATGCTTTAACCCCTTATGAATTTTATAGAAAAAAAGTAAAAAAATAACTTTTTATTAAAATTGTGTGTTTTATATTTAAATATAAACAAAATTAATAAAATTTGTTATTTTTGCGATTGGACGCACCATTTCCAAGATATAGCCATTTTTTTTCTTTTTTGAGGTTTTCTTATTTTGTCGATTTTATAATAAACTAATTATTTCATACGAATTGGAACACTTCGTGAGAAATCCTTAGAAACCCGTGAAAAATTGTTATTTTTTCGATTGGACGCTTCGTTTTCCAGATACAGACAGTTTTCTAAATTTTTCATAAATGGGGATGGGTTACCCTGGGTATCATATGTATGTTTAAATTAATTTGTGTCATCCAGAATAATAGTTCCTCCAGCCAAGTGTCCACAAGTGTTTGCAGGTGTTTGTGAAGGCGTCAATAGTGGCGTCATATTCAACGATTATATTTAAATGTCTCACTTCACCTCAGTTTATGATAATATGTATTCTTCGCTGGCTGATATCTATACACTTTATTGTTTTTTTCACAACTTTGTTTATCACTTTCTGTTTAAAATATTAGTTTTTCTGTAAAGTCCTCGTGTAACATTCCAATATACGTAGTTTCTCTGTAACAACAAAGCCTCTTGTGAAAAATCGAATACATATCTTTGTAACAATTGTTTTTGTACCCGAAACTCAATTATGATTACAGTAACTAATATTTGAACACGAATTCTAATATTGTACTTTTATTATTTGTATCTTCCATTTCAGATGAATGAAGTTTTTGAAATACTCAATGTGGTTAATACAACTAAAATTCGGTAGTAGCAACTTGTATTTAGTAAGACCGATTTTTAATCTATCAATAACATCGACAAATAGTTCTGATGTTTAACAATTACGGATTCTGATTTAAATATAAACTGGAATTTCCAATTTCCAATGGAAATCGTGGAATTTCCAACTAATCTTTTCGCTGTGTGTATGATTTGATTGCTACGGCCCATCATTGACATTAATGGATGAAACGCAACATCGTTCCAATGGCTTTCAAGACTTGCTTGACAGTACCTTATTTGATCTGTACAATTTCTCCGTACATTTTCGACTGTTTGGACCTGTATTTCGTAACCGACAGCGTCGATTTCGTGGTTTTTCCTCAACCAAGTCCCACCTTTGACAATTTTGCTTATTAAAGTAGCCTCAGAATTGAAAATGGGCTTCGTCGTGAAGGATGATTTTTCGGTAAAAATGCTCATCTTCAGACTCAGAACTTTGGTGAACGTTTTTAACATTCCTAAATTTTCTTCACACGAAAAGCGACCGAGTTTGTAAGTTTCTAACCTTTAACTAATAATCTGTCACTTCATAAACGTACAAATAACCATTTGCTTCGAAATAGCGGGGGTTCGAATTCCATCTTTTACATAGCCCACCGTTTACTACAAAACAAGTTCACATGCTTGTAGAAACGCATGTAGAAGCTCCTGAAAAATTGCATTACTCTAAATCAGTAGTTGTGGACGTTTGTCAATGATTTGACAGATTTGGGCGTTGTGATTTACTATTTCTTTGTACCGACATAAAATTGTTCATTAATGCCAAATTAATACGCACTGAGCTAGAAATTTTTTTATTGTCCAGGATTGTCGACTAAAATAAATGTCAACCCCAGGAAAATATAAATAAATAAAATAACAGTATTTATTCCCCTGCAGAAGTGTATAGCTATACTTTTTTAGAAAATTCTTTCATCGAATTAAAAAACAAATTGAGTTTATTTGTAGTTTTTAAATAATACCAGGGGGTATCCATGGCACAGCTGATCTTTTTCCATTTTCATGGCTGCTCAAGCTTAATTTGAAGTTTATAGCGTAAATTAGTTTTGAAATTGTTTTTCGGATTTTTCACAAATGTAAAGTTCTCACAAGTCGAATTTCCCCACAAAAATCGGGGTTTTCGGACGTTTTTTGAATTTTACTTAAAACTTGAAAATAATGCTTGCACGTAAGTATATGGATGTTCCAAATACATACTTACATGATTCCTGCATAATATTACAGGAGCCGTTCTTTCGTAGCATATACTACAGCCAAACTGAGTTGGACAAACGCAAACCTTTGGCAACTTATTAAAATATATTTTTATAGTAAAAGTAATTTGAGTGCAATATTTCCAAAACGAGATACAGTTGAAGAAATTTTTTTCAATTTTCAAATGTAAAAAAATTGAAACTTTTAAAACGCAAAATTTTTTTAATTATAGTCTTTTTCTGCTAATAAGGCCTAACTTTTGTTTGTAAATAAAATTAAATGTTAGTACATTGTCCCAACGATTTGTCTATTGTATACGGACATCTTCGGGGATTTAGTCTATTTAAATTAGAACCAATTACTATATTTTCATCGAATCATTACATTAACCGCACAAAGATTTTCTACTCCTCAATTTAACGTTACAAAAACATGAAATTACAAAAAAGCACATACAACTATGCACCACTTAAGTTCAAAATCACAGATTCTTCTATTTTTTTCAACTTTGTACCGAATATTGATATTGTCGGTGTCTTCCCTTAAATTTGCTGCCCTATGTATTTGTTGTTGTATTGTAGACCCTCCATAATCAGCCTCTTCCTTTCCTTATTCTTACTTACTTACTTAAGGCCTAACAAAATGAGGATATTATCTTTCTCCACCCGGCTCCATCTTCGGCTTTTCACCTCCAGTTGGTAACACCAGGCCGTCGCGGTCAATCTTCCACCTGTTATTTCCAACAAAACCTCGGTCGTCCTATTGTGCGATATTCTTCCTACTGTAAGATTCAATTTCCTCACTATCGAACTTTATGCACAACCGTTTTTTCTTTCTAATCAGCCGGGTTTCATCTCTCTTCTTCTCAATATGCTCCTCTGTAGCGGCTGTTATTGCCATGCGACACTCTTACCATGGTTTGCCCTTAAGAGGGTTTTCATAATCATATGCGAACCTAAATTAAGTCATCCTACTACAATCAGGACATCATCCTACTGCAATCAGGTAGTGATCCGAATCGATATTAGCTCCTCGAGCCACAGGCAAGCCAATTACACTATTTGACTGACTTTCATCAATTATCACTTGATCAATCTGGGTCTTCGTCTGTTGATCAGGGGATATCCAAGTAGCCTTATGGATGGTTTTATGTTGGAATACCGCACTGCTGACGGCGATGTTTCGCCAGGACAAAATCTAACTGTCTCATTCCCTTTTCGGAATTGACGGCATGTATACCGATTTTGCCGTCGGTGGTGCAATGGTAGTGTGCGCGGTTCTTGTGCATGAGAACGTGGGTTCGATCTCTGCTCTGACCACCTTAAATTTCTTTCGACGGCGGTTACCTCGCTTAGTGACGGCGACACTATCGACTATTTAGCCATGAAAAAGCTTCTCAAAATATCGTTCGGAACGGGTGTAAAACTGTAGGTCCCAATCAGTCCGTGTAAAAGAAGAACGTGCACAGTTCACTGATTTTGAGAAACTCTCCCTAGTCCCTATATAGGATGTAACGGGAAACCATTTTTGTATACAGCGATTTTACCAATGGTTGATGCAAAGACATTTTCTCTGCCGACTTTAGCATTAAAATAACCTAGAACAATTTTTGTGTCATAGTCAGGGCACGGTCGTATGTATCCGTTAGGCGCTCATAGAACATGTCCTTGGTGTCATCGTGTTTCTCTTCCGTCGGGGATATGTATTTCAAGCACTATCCGGTTCAAGATAACATTTCCCCCCATTGAAAATAAATATTAATACAAAAAGTTTATAAAAGAAGAAGTGAAATTGGTTATTTCGGTGGATGGTTGGGGTTATTGCTATTTCGATGCCCACCAAGTACCTCGCAATTACGCGGATGGTGGCCCGTGGTGGCCATGCAAAAGAAATCGAGTTCCATACATAATGGCATCGAACGTACTTTCACAGGAATAAAGAATTTCATTCGTATCGAAAACCGGTTTTGTTTTATTTAAAAAAAAACTTTTGTAGCGCTCTTATTGAACAACCCGATACAACCATGTGCTGTTCGTCGCCTCTTCTTTGTTCACTATATTCAATATCTTTGTACTTATATAAAATATCATTATCAACGTCAGGTTTGTGTCCACTACTGACCATATTGCTTATTGGAAACAAGACCGTCATAACTCAAAAAACATAGTTTCGAGTAAAGAGACTTTGAAATTTGTATGCAAAATGCTTGTTTAAAAATACTCCCAAGACATACTTCAAAATAATTTTGATATGCGAATCAATTTATCTGATAGAACTAGAGAAAGCGAATATTTTTTATTATTCAGTTTAAAAAAAAAACAAAATAAATTAAGAGTTACGACGGTCTTTTCGTAAACGAGCGATATGATTATAATAATGATGATTTTAATTAATTGCGCGTTACGAACAATTACGACGAAATATCTCAAAACAGAAAAAAAAAATATTTGACTGATGACAAAGTCGCAAATGTCGAAACGATCGTCCGTCAATGTGAGTTCAAATCCTAATTCCGACTGTTTGATTTTCTCAGAAATTGCAGAAAATCCTGATCTTTTAGCCCATAGAAAAACTAAATTTTTTTAATAATTTTAAAAAATTTCACATTGAATGAAATAAATATTTAAATAAAGTTTTTGTTATCTTTGAAATGGAAAATGAGAAGAGTAGCTAGTCAAGTTTGCACAAATTTCAAAAATAATACCAAATGAAGAGATCTCCGATATAATTATTACAATATAATTGTTCACTCTTGACCTACAATTGGGTGTTTTTCCACTCTCAAAAATGAGTCAAAAGCCGAACTAAATCAATTCCTAACCATTGTGCACCGTACGTTTTTGCAACCTTCACAAAAGTGTTAGACGCGAACGGGTTTCGTTTGACTAGATATCGTATTAAGTTAGCACAGAACAACTAACGATCATGGCGTTTAAAAAAAATTCATGGAATTTAAAAATGTTTGATTTTTGCCCACATATTTGTTCTAGTTTCACTTAATGTTTTTTACTTAGGACAAAAAAACTTCTTTGGACGACAAACACCAACTTTTGGAAAGGGAAGAGCGTTTTTGTTACCTTAACGATTATATGTTTCACTATCAATGAATTCACCTCCTCCTCAACTGCTGTTTGTTTTTGCAAAGTTTAAAAATTGTTTTTAAACTCATCTTTTATTAAAACACTGAAGGAAATATACATAATACAATGTTTATCTTAAAGATTTCCACCCAACCCTACGAAACCACCATAATAGGCCCTCGCAGAAAAACATCGAACAAACTTTAATAATTTTCTTATCACTCAGTACACGGGTGTTTGTGCACCTTTTGGATTTGGGTTAGTTACCACGTTTTTCCAATAGATTATTATGCATTATGTGGAGCATTTAGGCTGGGGATTTTTTTCCAACAGCATTTGCCTTCTCATCCATTTATTCAATTTGTTCTTTACAGTTACGCGGCAAACGAGGAAATCGAGAATATCTCTTCACAGTCTCCTTGCATGAGAAGGAGAAAGAAAACACACACAAACTTGCCAAGCGTTGGTTTTTTGACAAAACTGTGAACCCGAGACAAAAACAAAAAAAAAAGTAGAAAGCAAGTGGCATGAAAGCAAAACCTCGAGCACGTGAACTATTAAAAATCACTTAAGAACAATTCATGTCACGTTTCACAATAGTATTCACATTGGATGGTTGGTGTGATGATGCTCTCATAGCGTTTGCTATTTGTGTGAGAGTGCCAAGGATATTTGTATGTCTCCGACCATGTCCTTTATCGGTATCTTCCATACATGCAGTCTACCGCTACTAGTACTACTACACCTACTACCACTGGGGGGATTTAAAGGACATACAGCGATACAACACATCCACTATACGTGTACGTACGTTATCCCTCTCAATTTGTATCTATATTTGTTCATTGAATATGTACTCGTCGTATTTCTTACAAATGATTTATCTTTATCAAAATGATGGCGCATGGAATCGATTTCATTCTTCACAGTTTCAATTCCATATAAAGATTTCGAAGTAAAGGAAAATTATTTGTACTTGTGAGTGTGTGTCGTTGCATAAAGTTTCGTTGATTCTCCAAATTGAGGATCTTTAAAAAAAAGCTCATGTTTCGCCTTTCACTAGTGTTTTATAGTCGTGATTGTGCATTTACGTAAGATGGAAAACAATCGAATTTTGCCCCCCTCATAATAGATATTTGATTGAAAGATTATAGACTCTGTGCCATTTGTTATAGGGTGCAGTAAATGAAATTGATTTAATGTTTTGTGAGGCTCATTGATGAGGAAGAGAAAATGTTCCTTTAAATATGAAAGAAAGAGTTTATAGGGGTAAACCGTCATCAAGCACATATATAAATTCGAAGGCAATTAAGAAAATTTCGTTCTGTTCGAATCAAAATAGGTAAGGAAAGTTAGTTCAAATACAGTCCTAAATGTAGATAGGAAAAATACAAATCTCTTCATTATATTTAAATGAATTACCCCCTAATCAACAGCTTAATTCGTGCTACACGTAAACCGAACTCTAGGATTTAGCTGTCAGTATAAATGGAATTTAAAACTGTAACCATAGACGAATATAGTATAGACACATTTATTCTCTCATCTGACATTTCATTTCGCACTCTTTCTTCGTCATAGGTTTGGGGAAATGAGAGAAATTCGACAAAAATTAACTCAGGGGGTTTCTATAGCACAGCTGATCGAAAAGGTACTAGGGAAATGATGTAGAATGAGAGACAAAAGAAGACAGGAACTAATTTTAAATAGTGGTTATTGATATTGAGCTGAATTATGTTATATGTTGTTTGTGTTGAACGAGAATACGCATTCCCTTTGATTTCTGTCCGTTTTATGTCCAACAAAAGTGTAACATTGGTAAAATACAGCAGAAAATAAAACTCTATGAAATGGCCTACTACCTCGTCGTCATGAAGATGCATCGAAGAGAGTAATGGAAACTCTTAAGTATTACTCTATGAACAGGTGGAGTTACAAAATATGTTCACTTGTCTTTTTCATGTCGTTTTGGTGTAGAACTGAAAAATTTGAATGTATTTTGCACTTTTATGTTGCATTTTATCGTTTGTATCCATTTGTATTGTCTTTAACACAACTAGTTTGCCACAAAAACACGAAATGCGGTTGTTGTTCCTTTGTTGGACGTTGTTTATTATTGCCTCTATCTGGTATTATTGAACCCACGTTTTCCACCATCCAATGTTTACTTGCAACCATACCGATGACGTTTAATTTATTGAGAGAGTTAATGTGTCTATAAAAAATTCGTATATAATTGTAACTGTGACCGTTGCGAGGCTCTCCCCATTCCCTGCGTGGGGTCTAATGGTTAACAAATTAATTTTTACTAGTTCGTAGTATGCATTAGTAAGAGATAAATATAAAAAGGATACGATTTTTAGAACACATCATTGTATAATCATAATGCAAGCTGAGCTTTACGACCTTGGGATAATACGCTGAAAAAATAAAAACCAGGGAATGACAGGTCAGTTTTGGGCCTTACACTATAAGTGTAAATGGAACGGCTCGCAGATTGAGAAATATAACGAAACTCCGTCCCATTTGAAAGATGCCGTACGATTATTCTGCTTCGGATTTACTATACTATTTTTGGAAAACGTGACAAAGTGACAACCCAAATACAGTAATTATAAAATAAAAAGCAAATAGAAAAACATTATTTGTGAACAAGGACTAAACATTCATTAGAAGTGACTAAATAAAACCCTTTATTGCCCTCTCCTTTGTATATGTTCGTTTTATTCAAGATGCAATTTTAGAGCAAAATCAAAAAAAAAATCAATCAGTGTTCGATCTCACGGGCAATGTGTTAATACCTTTTTGTTACGCGGTACCTGTTCGATTTCTTTGCACACATTAGTAAATGTTACATTGAAAAAAAAAAAAAAGAATAGTTTTTGTACTGAAGGCTCTTTAGCCATTGCACTTTATTTTTTCTTTCATCTGCATTAACATTACATATAATATTGTTAAAATAAATAATGGAATATTTAGCTCACTGAAATCTGAAATTATTGTTTTTTTTTTGTCATAGACAGAGCGACGACAAAAAGTATTGAATAATATAGAGGACTTATTGCATCCTTTATCCTCTCTCATGTAAATTGTCAGTGTAACAGGGCGTCAACGAGTCTTATTCTCCTTATAGAATATTTCAATTTAAATTGACCATTTCGACAATATTATTCCATAAAAGCAATATAAAAAATATTAATGTTTCAAAAGGCATCAATGTTTTTCATTAAAATTATGAATAGACCAAATTATGACAAAAGGAGAGTAATATGTTTTGAATGATGCGCCAGATGTCGCCAGTGCTTTTGAGTCATACACTTCGTTCCATGTGCTCTATACTATTCAATACTCTTTGGCGACGACGACCTGCTTGTTTGTTCGCGGCCGCTACATCAATAACATCATAAGTATTTACAGGCAGAGACTATTGTTGTACAACACCCACGTATGTGATGCCAACGCTGTGTGTTGTTCGCATGTGTTCACTGTGATAGATTGCACTAAAAAAAATAGAATAATCTGTTATATATGCTAAGATTTTTTCTGCGACTCGTTCTCCTCAAATTTACACTATTCCATCTGGCCTTACCGATTGTTATACCCTCACCCATGCTGATGGAGGTATATATCATTTAATACGTAAAAAAATGTAACATATAGAAGGAGCCATATTAGACACTTAGTATCTTTGGACGAAATTCGTTTTAGGACTTTTTAAGACGTTTGTGCAATGTCCGTCTGTCTGTCTGGCTGGTCAACACGATAACTACCGTAAATCTTTACAGATCACAATGAAATTTTGTCAGTGACTATTATTTGCCAATATTGAGTTTGGGATTGAAAATGGGCATTTTGGCCACGCCCCTTCTGGTACCTCCCATACAAATCCACGCATTTAGCAGAAAATCATATTTCTTTTAAACCTTTCTTCTGGTAGATGTGATTAGCTTCAACTCACACAACGGCTAATATTCTGCAAATGCCTACTTAACTGGAGGAAATGGGCGATATTGTCACGCCCATTCTGGTATATCCCATACAAAACAGAGTGATCGCCGAGGTTGTCAATGCGATAAATCGCGTGAAACACTTCCGACCTTAATGAAATTGGGTATAAGGCTTCACGTTCTAAAACGCCAATCACCGATTAAAACAAGGGGGATTTTGCCACACCCATTGTGGTACCTCCCATACAAAAATTGTTTGGCCGTCTGGTTGTTCGGCACGAGAAGTCCCGCAAAACCGAACCAATCTTTATGAAAGTTTTTACTAGTCAATATTTAGTCAAATAAAACTCTTCAATAGAAAATGAGTTGTTTTGCCACACCAATTCTGGTACCTCCCATACAAAAGTTGGGCGTATTTGCGGTTTGCCGTCTCGATATCTCCAATAAATCATCACCCATCTTAATAAAATTT
The DNA here is from genome assembly GCA_963931995.1 of Phaonia tiefii. Classification (NCBI taxonomy): domain Eukaryota; kingdom Metazoa; phylum Arthropoda; class Insecta; order Diptera; family Muscidae; genus Phaonia; species Phaonia tiefii. The sequence goes on along the minus strand of OZ008368.1, from coordinate 82,598,517 downwards.
GGTATTGATCACAATTTTGGCAACAACTTTCCATGCCCATTTTGGTACCTCGCAGATAAATAACACTAGTCAACAGTCAAAATGTACTCCGGATGCCATAATTTTTTCTGTGTAGATAACCTTGACATGAGCTCGAAAAACGCAATAAAATTTTTTTTTTTCGTTTGGTTTTTTTTTTGTTTAAATTTAAAAAATTTTTTTTTGGTTTTTGTATGAAAAATTGTTTCAGCAACTAACAAATCTCGTCAAAATATATACTAAATGGATGGTAGTAGACCCCAAAACATAAATAATGTGCGTCTTCATTCATCGGCTAGCTACAGCGGTCGTAATCGGTTGTTGAATCAGGAATTTTACAAAATTTTACCGAAAATTTACAAGTGAAAGCCCTTTAAAGCATTTTAAAAAAATATTAATTCACAGAGTGCATTTTTTTTGTATTTTATACGCAATGTGGCAGGTTTTAGAAATCAAACAAGCTACTTTTTAAGAAAATCCATCAATTAATAATGAAGTTGAGAATTTTTTCGCTAAAGCCCTCAGAATCTACTTTTTAGTTCGAACATTGCATTTTACCTTGGAAATTATCTCGCTAGTCAACCAAATGAAAAAATGTCATGTACTTCTAATGAAGTATTTTTGTCTGTGTAGATAACCTTCAGATGAGCTTGAAAAATGCAACAATCGCTGGTGTGTATCACTTATAGATATTGCACTTGTGTATGTTTACAAAATAATAACGGAAGGTAGTAATGTCACTACGCAACAATGCGTTTTGTTGGTCACTCTGCTACCTCTGCAACTACCTTAACCACTACCTGTTGTGCCTGATTTTATTTTAGGTATTTTAGGTATTTAAGGATGAACATTGCCAAATATCACTTACTTTCGCAAGTAACCTCAAAATGAGCAAACGTTCGCGAGGATTTGAATGCAATACCAATCCAAGTAAAACAAGCAATACCAATCCAAGTAAATTGAGAGATTCATTTGAAGAGAGCTTAAATTTACAGGTCTCAAACATAGATGAGCGGTGGACACCAAGTGCTCTATGTCCAAGTTGCTACGTACATCTAGCTGACTCAAGGTAAGTGTAGATTACGGAATTCAAGAACATATATAACTTATTATTGAAATTCTGTCAGACGACAGCCGAGAATCATCATGAAAATGCTTTGGAGAGAACCACTTTGCCATGTAACAGATTGCTACTTCTGTCTTAGCAAAAAAACCGGCGTGAGAAAAAATATACGATGGACTTACGCTGCTGTTTCAACAGTGACTTTTCCAGTGCCATTTTCCGAAGAACCAGTGGACCCGCAACCGTCCGTTTCAAGATGGGCATCTAATAATGAGGCGATAGATCCAACATCAGATCCGGAGACAGTAGAAACCACATCAGAATGCGAGTCAACATATACATTGCATTGAGGTCAACGCTTATGTTCGCAAGCAGACTTCAACGATTGGGTTAGAGAACTGAAACTCTCCATGGAAGATGCAGAGTTGCAAGCATCGCGCACGAAATAGTTCGGTTTCTTGGCTCCTGGTGTGGTGACAACACTCTACAGGAAGCGTCATGAACCATACGCAACGTACTATACAAAAAAAGGCAACATCTGTTTTTGTAAGGACATTCGCGGATTATTTGGTGAACTCGGGTACTCTTACGATCCAGGAGAGTGGCGTCTTTTCATCGACAGCAACAAGCAGAGCCTTAAAGCAATTTTACTGCACAACGGCAACAAGAAACCCTCGATTACAATTGCTCATGCCGTTGACACCAAGGAAACATACGAAGTCATGGACAATCTTCTAAAGTGCCAACTATAAGAGGCACGATTGGAAAGTTTGTGCCGACCTTAAGGTTATCGGTATCCTTTGTGGATTACAAGGTGGATTCACAAAGTACTGTTGTTTTCTCTGCCTTTGGGACAGCCGCGATCGTCAACATCATTACACCAGGAGGAGTTGGACAGAACGAGTTACCTTCATCCCCGGCAGAGACAACGTGAAATATACACCACTCATAAAAAAGGAAAATGTTTTTCTCCCACCTCTTCACATAAAGCTCGGACTCATAAAAAACTTCGTGAAAGCTCTCAACAGAGATGGTGAAGCGTTCGCCTATTTAAAAACCATTTTTCCTCACCTTTCGTCGGCAAAGATGAAGGAAGGCGTTTTCGACGGCCCGCAAATTAAAAAGTTGTTGCAAGACCAACAGTTTGTGCACATTTTATCACCAAATGAAGCTGCAGCTTGGAACTCATTTCGGCAAATTGTTTCCGGATTTCTTGGAAACAACAAAAGCTGAAAATTACAGAGAGATCGGCGAACAACTACTCCAAAATTATAAAAAAATTGGAGCAAATATGTCGCTTAAGATACATTTTCTACACTCGCACTTGGACTTCTTTCCGGACAACCTGGGCGATGTGAGTGATGAGCATGGCGAGCGTTTTCATCAGCAAATGAAAGAAATAGAGCACCGATACCAAGGATTTTGGAACGAAGCTATGATGGGGGACTATATCTGGTTCCTGATAAGAGAAACAGACCCACAACAATATCAAAGGTAAAATGCAATGTTCGAACTAAAAAGTAGATTCTGAGGGCTTTAGCGAAAAAATTCACGATATTTTTGTCACCCAACAAATTTTATTTTTTTTGTAATAAAAAAGAAAAAACCTTACCATAGACAAAGTTTTTGTTGTATTTTTCAAGCTTATCTGAAGGTTATCTACACAGAAAAAAATACTTCATTAGAAGTACATGACACTTTTTCATTTGGTTGACTAGTGAGATAATTTCAAAGGTAAAATGCAATGTTCTAACTAAAAAGTAGATTCTGAGGGCTTTAGCGAAAAAATTCACAACTTCATTATTAATTGATGGATTTTCTTAAAAAGTAGCTTATTTGATTTCTAAAACCTGCCACATTGCGTATAAAATACAAAAAAAAAATGTGCTCTGTGAATTAATATTTTTTTAAAATGCTTTAAGGGGCTTTCACTTGTAAATTTCCGGTAAAATTTTGTAAAATTCCTGATTCAACAACCGATTACGACCGCTGTAGCTAGCCGATGAATGAAGACGCACATTATTTATGTTTTGGGGTCTACTACCATCCATTTAGTATATATTTTGACGAGATTTGTTAGTTGCTGAAACAATTTTCATACAAAAACAATTTAACCTAAAAAAAATTTTTAAAATTTAAAAAAAAAAAACAAAAAAAAACCAAACGAAAAAAAAAATTTTTATTGCGTTTTTCGAGCTCATGTCAAGGTTATCTACACAGAAAAATTTATCGCATCCGGAGTACATGAAATTTTTTTCATTTTGTTGAGTAGTGTAATGGGAGGAAACTAACTAATTTGGGTATTCAATAATATTTAGTGCAATGTCAATCTGTTATTGAATATGGTACCCTTTGAGAATAAAAGCAAGCCGTTTAAAAGAAAAATTCGCTAAAGTGAAAGAGAAAATCAAAAACATAAATTATATGAACTATTTTAACCCGAACCACATCGCTTAAACGCAAATCTACATAACTGAAAAAATCGCTTAATTGAAATATACTTTCCTCAAAAAGTGTCATATTTGTAAAGTGCGAACACCGCTTAATTGCAATAACGAACATGGTTGAAATAAAATGTAGTATTTAACGACAATTGCCAAACAGCTGTTTTGTTTGTTTACAAATTTTCAATATTGGTGGTGATCGAAATTATCAGCAATTTTATTGCTAATTAAATGAGTTTACTGCCGTTTTGTCTAATGCCATGTTCCCACTACAGCGCCAATTACTTAATTCGCTCTTTGAATTACTATTTCGAATTACCCTGTTTCCAGTACACATACATAATTCGATGGGACAGTTGTTTACTTTGTTTATTTGTTTTGTTTCAATAATTCTTAGAATGGCAACAATAAAAAGTGAATAAATAATAAAAAAAACAATTTTGGATATCTAAGAACCTTTCTATATTTAATATTATATATTTTCTATATTTAATTTTTTTTTGTAATTTACTTTTTAGCATCCCTTGTGTATTATTAAATGGTTTAAATTTATTCTTCTTTGTTTTTATTTGTTTCTGACAACAGTTGCGATAAAATTTCGATAAATACTAGAGAAGGCAATGTTTTGTTTGTAATTCATAAGGTAATTCAAACTGAATTACCTACAAACAAGGTAATTCGCTCTCAAAATTTTGTATGGTGAATTACGTAATTCGGATGGTAATTGGAGATTGAATTACGAATGAGAGAGTGAATTACGAATAATTCTGTAGTGGAAACAGGGCATAAGTTGCAGTAAAAAATGTCATCGAAGAAGGTAAGTTGCTGCATTTACATCATTAAAACTATGTTCATGTACTTGTGGTATGTAGTTTAGGCGTCGGGCAGCAAATACAATTGTCTTACATTTCAAAACAAGCTGGAGATGCTTGAAAAATTAAAATCCGGGGCAGCATGAAAGCAAATTTGGAATCATTTTAACTGTAGTCCTGCAACACTTATTCGACTCGTAAAAAATAAGGACGTTATAACCAAAATTGCTCAATAAAATAAAAACATTTTCAAAAAGCGAATAGGAGTAGGTTCGAACAAAGAAGTTGAAGACGCTCTCTTGATTTGGTTTCGTGAAATGCGTTCAAAGGAGCCTATTCTAACTGTATTCTAAGGCAAAATATTTTGCTAAGAAACTAAATGTAGACTTTGTACAAAACCAAGGCTGGCTTGAAAGGTGGAAAAGGAGAGAAAACATACATTTCAAAAACGTTCCTGGTGAGAAAAGTTCTGCTGATTTAGAAGCAGCAAATGATTGGATAAAATATGTTTTACCTGACCATCTTAAAGAATATTCAGCGGATGCAATATATAACGCGGACGAGTCTGCTTTACTCTATAAAGCATAACCGTCAGGAACTTTAGCCAACAGATCGGACATCCCTTCTTGCAAAAAGCTTCCCAAAGATCGAGTAACTCTTTTGTTTGTTGTTAACGCTATCGGCAGCGACAAACATGTGCATAGGGAGGTCTCAAAATCCTCGTTGTTTTCAAAACATCAATCAGTTGCCTGTAAATTATCGTGCAAACTCTAAAGCATTGATGACTTCCAATGTGTGGGCCGACATAATGAAGGAACTGGATTCGAAATTTAAAGCCATTCATAAAAAAAAGTTTTACTCTTTGTAGACAACGCCGCCTGTCATAAGATATGTGATGATACTGTTTTGCAAAATATCAAAATTGTCTTTTTGCCAGCTACCACAACATCTTTAATTCAGCCATTAGACCAGGGTGATATTTGGTCTTTTAAATGTCACTATCGAAAGAACATCGTGTCAAAACAACTTTTGCACTTAGAATTCGGACTTTCGTTGAAAGATTTTTCAAAAAGAATTGATGTTTTGGAAGCACTGCAGATGATTAAGTTGGCTTGGTTCAATGTGACACCAGAAACAATATGCAATTGCTTTCAAAAAGCTGGAATAATTCCTGGTGATGGAGTTGGCATTACTGAAGAAGTTGAACTCATGCTTTCGGATGTGTTAGGAGAAGAAATCGAGAATTTTCTAAATATTGATAATAACATTGAATGTTTCGGAGAGCAAACGGATGATGATATCATAAAGCATTTCGCAACTAATAACAAAGCTGATGACGTGAAGGAAAGCGATATTGAACTTGATATAAGCTCACCTAAACCAACTTAGAAACAAGCTTTTGAAGCAATGACGATTTTAAAAGCACACTTTGGTGATCATTCCGGAGCATTGAATAATTCATATGATTTCGAAAATATAATGTGTCAACCACATTTTAAAAAAACTACCCAAATGAAAATAAAAGACTATTTTAAATCTAATGTTTAACACTATAGTCTTTATATATGTAGTATACACTTTGTAAATGAATTAAAGTGACCTTATTTTTATGAATTTTAAGTTAATGGAATAAAATTTTAGTTAAATGAAGAAAAAAACAAAATAGCGGTTTTATCGTACGAGCTTCGTTTTATTGAAATTATTTTCATTTAGCCGAACTTCGTTAAATTGACAAGATTTTCTCTTATCCGAACTTCGTTTAAATGAAAACCTCATATAAGTGAAACAAAATCGCTGCAATTTTCTAATTTCAATTAAGCGGATTTGACTGTGTTCAATTGAGTTTTATTAACGATCAAAATTATAAAACTCAAAGAATACTAGAACGGTCCCAAAACTAGCCGATCTAACACAGAGGGCACAAAACATTAGGCAAAATTTTTTTTTTAAATTTTTCAACATAATCTCCTTTTCGCTCGATACACTTTTCCAGCGGTATTCAATAGCTTCGATACCCTGTTTATAGTAGAAACTGTCAGACTCCTTAAAATAGCTATCAACCGTAGACTCCAACCCTGCATTGTTGGCTAATCTCTGGCCAACGAGCCATTTTTTGAAATAGAAAATACTCCGAGGGAACTAAATCTGGCGAATAAGGTGCGCGATGAAGCAATTCGACATGTAATTCATTAATTTTGGTCATCGTAATAGTGGATGTGTGAACTGCATCATTGTCGTGGTTAAACAACACTTTCTTTTTCGTCAAATGCGGCCTTTTTACACAATTTCGCCACCTAAACGCTGCAATAAATTAGCTTAATATTCGCCGTTGATGGTTTTTCCGTCCTGAAGATAATCAGTAAAAATTATCCCATGCGCATCCCAAATAACAGACGGCATGACCTTGCCTGCAGATGGAAGCGTCTTTCCCTTTTTTGGACACCATTGTCCTATTCCACGCCACTGCTTTGACTGTTCCTTTGTCTCAGGTGTGAAGAGCTGGACTCATGGCTCATCCATGGTTATATCTCAACGAAATAATTCGGCTTTATTGTTTGGGTAACTGTACGATTGTGTCGCCATCACTAAGCAAGGTGGCTATCGCCGAAAGGCATTGAAGGTAACTACCCACGAGGTAAACATTGTACTGCCAGAAATTAAGAAACATTTGTTTTATATTTATTTAAACTGTTTTACAATATTTCCATAAAAAGTATTTCAATAAAATGTCAATAAAATAGGTGCAATGACATTTAGAAAAATGTTAAAAGGAAATAAAACAAAGCAAGAAATTTGCTAACATTCTATGTGATATTGCTCCAAAGAAACTTATGAATTCTAAGGATGTAGAGGGGCAATGTAACTGGCATGTGGCAGAAGGATTTCATAAAGTGGCATCTGGAATATGTATATTCAATTGATACAGTCTAGAAAAGATTGCAAATGTTGTTATGACATATTTTTGGCATTAGATATTTTCAATTTTAAAAATAGAAATATGCGATATGATACTCAGACATACTATGACATGTGAAAGAAATATTTAATTTAATTTCAATTTGATGGAATTTTTATGAAAAAATATCTCCAAAATATCATATACAACTAACATCCTTCCACACACACAAAAACACATAAACTCAAATATGAGTATCTAGTGATTTCCTTTTCCTGTTTTGGGGATTCTTGCGATTCCTTTTACATATGATACAAGCACTGGGAGAAAAGTACTTCAACTTCAACGCCATTCTTATCATCATCGCCATCATCATCACCATTGAGGTTGTAAATTAGGAAAGGTATTGTCATTCTTTGGTACCCATACTGGATGGATAGGAGAAACATCAACCCTTTATGGAAATTGCGTTATAAATTTGTTCGTATTGTTTTTTTTTTGTTTTGTTGCTGTTGAAATTTTTCAAACTTTACAGGATATTTGTTTTATAATGTTGTTGTTGTAGTTGTTATTGCTGCTCTACGCTGGTATTCCGACATTTGAAATTCCACTTCATTTCATTCCCTTGAAGGGCATATCATATCATTAACATTAATTTTAATTAAATATTTTAGACAAAAATAAAAACACTCTCCTCCCTGTTAAATGTTTCTAGAGTGGATAGTTATGACATTGAAGTGGCATTATGAATAAAGGAGTGTTTGGGAAAAAGGATGTTTTATTATCATTTGTTTATGTCATTATGATATTTTAAAGTGTTTGTAATTACAACCTTTGTTTTGAGTGGGCGGTGAAATTCATCAGGACAAGTAGATTGATATCATTTCACAATTAAATTTTGTTTTAAATATTTTAGAATTTTCAAGTTAGATATGAAAAACTACGCGGCACCCATATGAGACTTGTTGAGTTCTTTATGTTAGCCTCTGAAGGAGTAGCATTAGGGAATTTTAAAACAGGCATGGAACAGAAGATATTCCAAAAATTGAACCAATAATACACAATGCTAACATGGAACCTAGTTAGATTTTAAATTTCTGCTTGTAATTTTTTGTATACGAGGGTCGATCAATAAGACAAGTGGCGTTGCTGAGGGAAATTGGCTTTACCATCCTGTACTGCCATTGTCATACGACACCGTACTATATTTCAGACTGATTCATAGGTCCACGACACGTTCAAAAGGTCCACGACATGATCCGCGCTGATCGCCAAATGCAAGAGCTGGAAGTAGCAGAGGCCGTAAGGGTGTCGTAGGGAACAGCAATTAATATTTTAAATGATACGAAATTCGAGGGAGTTTTTGCATCGCCCGACTTTGGACGCAGTGAATTCTTTGTGTTCCCAACATGAAAACGTGGCTTGGGGGAAACAATCGGCTAAAAGGACAAGGTTATCGATGAGACAGAAGAATAATTTAAAGAGTTTGGCAACTCATATTTTTGGTAGGTGTGAAAGAAATAGTAGAAAAGTGATGAAAGTAGTTTATACTGATAGAACGTAGCGTTGAGAAATAAAGAAAATAAATTGCCATAAGTTTGCCTCTTTATTCGTTTGATGAGGAATAAAATGTGGCCGATAGATAACGGGTTTTTCAACAGAGACGCTACAAAAGTAAATCGGTAGGGACAGCAAACGACGCCATATTTTTTCACGCTCTTTTGACATTTCTCTTCAGTAAGGTTTGCCATTTCATCATGGAAAGATATACGAGCCAACAACGAGTCGAAATTATTAAAATTTACTACCGAAATTTGGAGTCAGTGGCCTCAACTTTAAGAGGCCAACTTTAAGAGGCCTCAATAATCAGCGATGAGGCTCATTTCTGGCTGAATGGCGTCGTCCATAAGCAAAATATGCGTTATTGGTCAGACAACAATCCACACGTAATCCATGAGTCATCATTGCATCCCGAAAAAAATACGGTTTGGTGCGGTTTATGGGCCGGCGGCGTCATTGGGCCGTACTTCTTCCGTGATGATCAAGACCGGCACATTACTGTGAATGCGAATCGCTACCGTTCAATGATAACCGAATATTTTTGGCCAAAATTGGATAATATGGACTTGGAGGACATGTGGTTCCAACAGGACGGCGCCACAAGCCACACAACGAATGCCACAATCAGTTTATGGGAAACCAAGTTTGGTGAACGTATTATCTCACGAAGTGGCCCAGTCGATTGGCCGCCTCGGTCGTGCGATTTGACGACGTTAGATTATTTCCTGTGGGGCTACGTCAAGTGTATGGTCTATGCCAACAAGCCAGCGACGATTGATGAACTTCGTACGAATATCGAACGTGAAATTGCAGCAGTATCGGCCGATTTATGCTTGAAAAGCGTCGAAAATTGGGTTCAGCGTCTGGACCAAGCGTGCCCGTGGTGGCCATGCAAAAGAAATCGAGTTCCATACATAATGGCATCGAACGTACTTTCACAGGAATAAAGAATTTCATTGGTATCTAAAACCGGTTTTGTTTTATTTAAAAAAACCCTCTTATTGAAAACACCCGTTATTTGGTCCCTCGAATTAGGTATTGGTAAATATTCTAAACATTTTGTCAAACTCATTGTTTAAACTTGTCAAAAAAGGGTGGTCAGAAAGTAGACTTGTCTAAACGCCCGCCCGCTTATTACAACAAAATCGATCTTAAAAACATTTGGGTTTTGTTTAAATATTTGCAAGCTCTACCTGCTGTCAAAAAAGGCGAGATTACCAAGCTTATTGCGGCTGACGGAGAAAAGAAGGCAATATTTTGATAAAATTTATTCTTTCAGAATTATACTAAAATTTAGAACGACCATCATAAATTGCACGTACTCTAAATGGTTTTCTTCGAAAAAATGGGTTGAGAAGAGGTTGTATCAACCGTAAATTCGGCTGTTATCTACCACCGAATTGGGATGTCCACAACCGAGTTGAGGTTTTTGACGACCGAATTTAGTCCTCAAAATTGTAATTCTGTTGAAATAACTACATTTCATAATTGATTCGGTTGTGACAACTAAATCTTTAACTACATTCGTTCTGTCAACTAAATTTGCTAAAATTCGGTTGCAACAACCGAAGTTTGAATTATTATATGAGGAAAGTTGTACCAAATTTTGTTGAAGTAACTGAATGTAGTCGTCGATGGTGCAATGGAGATCATGGGTTCGATCCCTCCCCTGACCACCTTAAAATTCTTTCGGCGGCGGTCACCTCGCATAGTGACGGCGACACTATCGAGTATTTAGCTATGAGAAAGCTTCTCAAAATACCGTTTGCAACCGGTGTAAAACTGTAGATCCCAACCAGTGTGTATAAAACTAGAAAGCGCGCAGTCACTGGTTGTGACAAGTTCTCCCCAATTCTTTCATGGGATGTTATGGGAAACCATTTATTTGTTTAACCGAATGTGTCATCAATTCAGGTGCAACAACCGAATTTGGCATCAATTCAGTTGTAACGAACGAATTCAATACTGTTGGTGTAATCGAATTGTTCATGAATTCAGTAGATAAGCACCCAATTCATTTTCAATTCGGATACCAAAACAAAATTCTATGTACTTCAAACTTGACGTTAAAGATTCCAAAACTATTATTATGTTGAAAATTTTTAAAAAATTTATAATTATTGCTTTCTCCGCGATATCAAGAAAAGTAATTAAAATATTGCAATTGTAGTTTTTGTATTAAATCGTCTAAAATTGCAGAAAATGTCCAAGCTTGTGAAGCTTTTCAAGGTCGGTCCTTTGATATAAGCTGCAATCACCTATGTAAACAACGGTTTGGGACGTGAACATCAGATACCACACACCAGAATTGGTGCGTTGTCCCATGATGGCCGGGACTTCAAAAACGATCGGAAATGCCATGTAAAACAAATGTGGAACCCTAAAGATTACCCTATATAAAATAAATCATCACCTATCTCCAATGAGGTTGTATGACAACCTCTAATGAGGTTGTGACAACCTTTAATTCGGTTGAGACTACATCCAATTCGATTGAGAAAACCTCTAGTTCAGTTACGACAACCGTTAATTCGGTTGAAACAGCCTCTAAATCGATAGAGAAATACTCTTATGAGGTTGACCTCTAAATTCGCCAGTCTCAACCGAATTTTTCTGTGGGTGCAGTTCCAATTTTCTGTGGGTGCAGTTCCAATGATATTTAGCAAAAAAAAAACCGTGAAAATTGATGCGCCTTTTTGTCGAAAATATTTCAAAGAAATTACTTATTATCACACATGTGCTGCATTCCGATTCACAAGTATATTTGGAGTTCTGAGATTTCAGTTTTTGAACTTACTTTTTAACTGGCCGTTTTTACACAGTTGTATTACAACTTATAAAGGGTTATAGAGCTGGAATTCAACATCTGTCAAACTAAGTTGTTAAACCAATTTTTTTTCTTTTCAGTTGAAAGTCTGACATTGACGAAAATGGATCGCTTAACTATCACACACAAAGCATAAAAATTATTAAAACCTACTACAAAAATGGTGATTCTGGCACAGCCACATATCGTGCTTTAAGAGGAGATTATGGTTTACATAATCGTCCAACTACGCAAGTAATTGGCAAAATTGTGAAGAAATTTGAAGAGACTGGAGCGGTTACACATATTGTAAGGCCTGTGCATCATCGTTTCGCTCGTTTCACTGAAAATATCGCTGCTGTAAGTGAAAGCGTTGCCGAAGACCCGAATGTGCCGATTCCTCAGGAATTAGGACTGTCTTACGGCACATTATGGCGCATATGGCATTTGGATCTACACCTACATCCATATAAAGTCAAGCTCACACAGGAACTGAAGCCAGCTGACCATTCACAACGTCGTAGATACGTGGAATGGGTGCATGAACAACAGGAGGTGGACGGCGATTTTTCGAACAAAATTTTCTTCAGCGATGAAGCACGTTTCTCACTCGGTGGGTATGTTAATAAACAAAATTGTCATATTTGGGGTTCTGAGAATCCTCAAGTAATTGAAGAGAGACCATTACATCCAGAAAAAGTCACTGGTTGGTGCGCTCTTTGGTCCGAAGGTGTGATTGGACCTTACTTTTCGAAAACGACGATGGAACGACTGCACCGTCAATTCGGAGCGATAGGGTCATATGATAACCGACTTTTTTTTGCCTGCAATTGAAGAATACGACTTGGAGAATATGTGGTTTCAACAAGACGCTGCCACATGCCACACAACTCGAGCGAATATGGCTTTATTGCAAGAGACATTTTCTGGCCGCGTAATTTCGCGTCGTGGCGATATCAACTGGCCACCAATATCATGCGATCTGACACCATTAGATGTTTTTGTGGGGCTACGCGAAAGACCGTGCTTATGCAGATAAACCTTTAACTCTTGAACTCCGTGCTTATGCAGATAAACCTTTAACTCTTATTCGTCAAGTTATGACTGAGATACCGCCCAATATGTGTCAAAAACTGGTAGAAAATTACCTCAAAAGAATCAATGCTTGCAACATATAAAATAAAAATATTTTATATGTCTTTTCTTTACGTTTACTTTTGAAACCGCAAAATGGATAACCCTTTATGTTTTGCTGCCAAAAATGAAGAAAGACAAAAACAATAAGAACGGTTATTGAATCTCCTCCTGCCTGCTTGTCTTGTGTTTTCCCCTGTAAAGACAAATAAAATATAAATAATTATTCATAAACATACATTTTATTAAAATACTAACATTTCTTCATGCAACTTCCTTGTTTATTACTACCAAATTATTACTTGCATTTGTGCGCCAAAAACAAACAAAACAAAATGACATATGAACGAGTTGCCACTGTTACTCACTTAGACTTTGAGTGAATAATTATAAATTTTACTCAAATTATTTTTAGAACTTAGGAAATAATAGTTTTTTGCATTCTTGTCTTACACATGCCGTCGGGTTTATGTTGATATATTTGCGATATAACTCTAAAAATGAATAAACGGATTTGTTGAATTTCATAAATCTATGGCTCTGGCAACTTTGGATTTTCGAACATCCAATACATAGCTGATTTGCATAATATGTTGTATGACAACAGAATACAAAAGTCAAAATTTTTAGATAATTTTGTTTAATGAATTGTTGCGGATAAATACTTGAGAAACTTTGACTTTTGAACAGCCATGTTAAACAAAACATACTCGACGTCCATTCTGTAATGTTCTTTTTTACGTAGGCGCTAAATGTTTCTAAAACATTTGAAATATAAATGTTATTAAGTACATTTGTTGCTAATTTAAAACAAACAAACATATTTTATAGAGCACTCTAATTAATGCCTGGCTATGTGGGAGATTACCTGCAAGCTCATGTGTGACATAAATATTTAAAAAAACAAGCCAATGTGAATGCTCTGAATACTATACGAGTTAAATTTCATCAAAATCTAATAATAATAATTAATGGGTTAATGATGTTACTCCACGTGGGTTAATGATGTTACTCCACGACTTTGTCCATACGATCGCATTACAGGTAGCTTACAATTTAAACTGCATTATCAAATTCATGCTTGTGTCAAAATACGTATAAGGGCCAAAGTCAAAAGCATTTGAAATTTATGAAGTGGAACTGTACCGTTCATTATTTCCTACCTGGTAGTATCTGAAATAATACGATTAATGCATTTTGTGGCCGTAGGTGGTGCAATGGTTCGATCCCTGCTCTGACCACCTTAAAATCTCTTTCGGCGGTGGTCACCTCGCATAGTGACGGCGACACTATGGAGTATTTATCCATGAAACAAAACTTCTCAAAATACCGTTCGGAGCCGGTGTACAACTGTAGGTCCCAATCACTGAGTATAAAACTAGAAAACTCTTTTGATGTTTGGATGCATATATAAAGTGTATTTGGCGCTTGTAGCAAATATAATATACTTGTATACGAACACATTGTGTTTGCTATTCAATATTACTTGTTTGCGACACAATGATTAATATTTTATATTCTATGTATTTGCGACTCAAATATATTTGTGTTTGTGATATAAATACAGCTGTGCTTATTGCAGTGGTTATGCTCCCTCGAGAGCAAGAAAATAAAAGAGGGACAACGAAAGAGTTTATCTTGTAAGTGTTTATCTGTACTTTTGCATAATTCTCTCAGTCAGTGATTCAAAAATATTCCTGAACGTGCGTGCAAATTGCAGATGAAATCAAAGCTTCTTATTTTGGTTGATGTATTGCGTTTTAGTTTCACGTATTCAGTCGCCAGTGGTTCATTCGACAGAGGATATCAAAAGCGCTTGATCAGTGAAAAATGAATATACGAGGGCTCGGACGGTTAAATGATTTGTGATGTTGCTTGGCTTTTATGTATGTATTTCGTATATATGTATGTGTCCTACCAAAGTGAGAAACGATTTTGAGGAACGAAACTGGAAAGGGTAACAACGTGAAGCCCTTTGTCTGTCCGAGCCTTTACTGAGAAAATCGGAATGGCGGATCATTTGTGAAATAAGTATATAAAAAACACAAGTAATTATTCCAAGCTTGACTTGCATGAACTAGATTTGTGTATAAATATATTGTTTGTGTACCAACGCTCAGTGATGACTAATAAATAGTTGAAACCTTCTGAAAAAAACATGACAGGCAACAAGGAAACAACGAAGTAGAAGCAGAAGAATATCAGGTATCATTTCACGAAAAGCAAAACAAATAATTGCAAGTAAATGTGAAAGGGGGCGTTTTAAATCTATTAATCTTTTGTATTAATTATTTATAAAATATAATAACACTGTAAGTAGGTGAAAATAATACACCAAAACGCCGAGAAACGTCAACCTAATTTTGGATCGTAGAATCCAGTGGTGTATTTCGATTTTAAATTTGTAGTAGATTTAAGGCGATTTTTGATTTTATTTGAATGAAAAAACATTAAAAACTTGTTTAAAATCAATTTGTTTATTTAGAAATAATGGACGTGCATTTTCAAGCGGACATATTTGCTCCTATTTTGATGATTTTATAAATTTTTTTGGATTTATTCAATTTTTACTCTTTGTTTGCAATCGACCAGCAGGAGTCAGCAAGCATTGAGTCTAATCTTTTCCCAGCGAAACGGTCTTCGAATCCCATTATGGTTTGATGAAATCTTTCGCCAGTTTCGTCTGTTTCTGTGGACAATTGTTGTTCGTAAAAATCGAAATGTGCATGTAAACATGTGGATTTTCAACGACGTATTAACGCCAAGTTTGTCGAAAGACTTCATCATGTTGTCAATACAATCACGGTACTCTGGTGAGGGATTTTTGCAAAGAACGTTTTCAATTACCGCACGAATTTAGTTCCATGCGTTTAGTTCAGTTTCATCTAACATTTCAGAAAAACTGGTATCCCCTAAAAGTTTCCGTATATCTGGACCGTTAACTACACCTGTAAAAAAAATTGATATAAAATATTTTGCAGTCACACACTTTTAGTTACACAAAATTACCCTATTTTAATTTTTCAATTGATAATTTTGGAAAAGCGTTGTTTTTCAAGTATGGTGATGCATTTTCGTTAACGCGAACCAAACGCTTTAAAAACTTCATTACAACTCCCAGCTTGATATGAAGATCCGGAAGCATTATTTTCTGAAGGGGGATAAATGGTGGACGAATTACATTAAATTCGCCAATAACTTGCGAATCGCGTTTTGTCCAATCTCGCTTTACGTACTGGTTGCATTTTGCACAGCTGTCCTATTTACAAAAAATACACATGTACTTTGTATAGCCAGTTTGCATTCCAGATAATAGTGAAAGAACCTTAAAATCACAATTTACGCGCTAATTGTGTTCGTCATAACTGATGCGTTCCAGAATTAATTTCATGGTATCATACGATTCATGCACTGCAAGAACATACATCAATGGCACTGGTTTAATGCTGCTGTTTTCAAATAGCAAGACTACTTTTAAGCTTCTGGTTGAAGAGTCTATGAAAAGACGCCATAAAGATGGATTATAGTTGCAGATTCCCATTTCATTCATTAAACCGGGAATATCTTGACAATATGCATAAGCTGCGTCCTCGGAAAGCATGAAATAAGGCATATATGGCTCCTGCCGGTATTTGTAAGATGTAACTTTTACACCTGGTGCCAGCACGTTGTCGCTTCTTAGTTCCGAAGCCAAAGTCATTGCATTATTTTGCGATAGCTTCAGATTTCGAACGATTCTATCTAACTGTTCCTGTGAAATTAATGATGGATATTGTACAACCGGCTGAAGGTAATCAGAATCAGCATGATGTACTTCATAGGACGCAGTATCATATTGGTATGTCCACGGATGTACTGGGACAGGCAATTCATCACTCTGTAGAACTGGTACGTGAGCATTTATCACACCTTTGTATATAAAACCGGATTGTTCTATAAGAATAAATTATTGTGTATTCCATATATAGGCTATCTTAGGTTACTTACTGTTTTTATTGAGACCATTTACATCGTTCTTGCACTCGAAGCAATTTTCTGTATCATGTTCCCCTGGATCGGTCCATATCGTTGGAAGTTCAAATGGCATCGAATATCGCCGTAATTTCCACCATTAGTTTAATGCCTTAAAGCATGTGATGCACGTAAATTCAGGTGCATGATCAACATTTCGCATTTCTTCAGCGGGGATAACCAAAAAATACTGATTGTAAGCTTTGAGGGCATCTTCAACCAAGTATCGTCGATGATTTTTCGGTGTAAATTTTCCACACACAAAACAAAACATATTTAATTGTTCGCAATGTGATGTGAATTTGTCGTCACTCATTTTTCTATTTTTTCCAAATGGTCAATAAAATGCTTATATTTTTGATGTGTGAACATCTATAGCGGCGGGTAGGGACTAATCTATTAAAGTGAAAACTTTGATATATATGTTGTAGCATCTGTTTGTAATAGGGATGAAAATCCCAAAATTCCGAATCCCAAAATTATTATAATTATTATGGCCCCAAATTATAAGAGGTAAACTAATTCTGCTTCCAAAAAATATATAAATTGATCTAACAAGAGGTTTTACAGGATTTTCCCTCAAATAAAATCAAAAATCACCTTAAATCTACTACAAATTTAAAATCTAAATATCCCGTTATTTTGAGCTAACTTTTTAAAACGGAGTATGCCACTGGATTCTATGACCCAAAACAATGCCATCCTGAAGATAAATAGGATGATTGTTCTTGCAAACAGATAGATAGGATCAACTAGTAGTTTACGAACAAAACCCTCTATCGACAGATAACAGTCCAATTATACCAGACTCGCATTTTACCTATCCTGACATATGGCGCCGAAACTTGGGTCATATCTCAAGCGGACGAAAAACACGTGGCAGTATTCCAGATAAACTTTCTCCGTAAAATATATGGACCTGTTAAAGAAAATGGCGAGTACCGACGTCGTTGAAACCAAGAGCTATATAATTCGTATTCTGACCTGGACATATCTAGGCGAATTAAATTACTGCAATTGCGGCCATGTTATCAGAATGGATGTAGAGAAACTACCGCAAAAGGTTTTCGATAACGTACGTAATGGAAGCAAGAAAAACGGACGACCAAGACTCCGCTGGAAAGACCAGGCCGAAGAATCCCTCCGTAGCCGTGGTGTATCCAACTAGCGAGAAAACGTGAAGAATGTAATAGCTGGAGAAATATGTTAAAATTTTTTAAATAATTTTTTTTGGTTTAATTAATATGTGTAAGGTATCTGATCTCGTGCGGTTGTAAAATATCCAATAAAAGTAAAATAAGGATTATCAAGACTACTGAGGGTTGTCAAGAAACCTCCCAGCAATTTGCCGTTAAAAATTGTTAAGTGACAACTGCTATATGCGATTGCGTGATCTACCCAGCAGTTTCGAGATGGAAAAATACTACGATAATTTATTCATGGACCTACCCCTACGACTTCGGACCCGAGGCAACTGCCTACCTAGCCGTTCTGGAAGTCACACCCTGTGTGACTACAGTATTATTTCAAAATTGACATGTTTGGTGGATAGCAAGAACCAAACGGAGTTGATGATTTGAATGAACAAAGCTCTACTTTCGGAAGAATTGTCGTCATTCCAAATCAGTTTACTTTTGAGATATTTGGACAATAAGTTAAATCGTATTCGTAATAAGACTGTAATTAAATAAATAACACCATTACATTTTACATCTTTTAAGCGTTAATGTACATTATGAATCATATCTACTACACGATGTATGAGCTGGAAAATCTTTATTCCTCGAATGACGTCACTTAAGCAATTAAATTCAGAGTTTCTTTTTTAGTTATTGTGTACATTAACTTCAAAATCGTTCTCCAAGAGCAATTTTCTCTGCCGAAGCATCATACAGTTCCAAAATCGAATATCTAAGTCAAAATACATCAGTTCACGATCAAATTTCAAAACGCATCCCTTCATCCAGAATGCACAGTTGTTCACATTAACTTTTCACCACTCACTTCTCCCTGTGTGTGTGTCTGTCTATGGCTGATGAGATAAAAGGAGTCGAACATGACTTTGTACAATCCTTAAAATTATGACAATGCTTATTAATGTCCAACGACAAATGTCATATTGGCCTCATAATCTCATTAATATTTTCCATTCATGGAAAAGTAACCCCAAATTAATGCATTCACTGCCTGAAAAAAAAAAACAAAAACAAATGCGTCCCTGTGTACGTTAAACTCCTTAGGGAATCTGCAACGAATACCCAATGTTGATATCCCAATCATATGCTCTGACTGGGTCTCAGTTGCAGGAACGCAAAATGTGATTTGGGATAAAATATAATACGAGAACTCAAGTTAAGAATGAATTGCAATGTCTACTTTTGTGTGATGAAAGTAATTTAGGATTTTGTATAGGGAAACCAAAAAAGTCTCAATTTTGTGGAAAACTGTTTCATTAATCACTTTGATGGGAAGTTAAACACGCACGGACGGCAGTAGTTAAAGCTGCAGCTACAGATAAGCGGAAAAGTCTCAACAAAGGAATGCACGACGGACTTAGGGTTTAGGTTTTAGGCATAGAATATGGGCATTTATTATTATTTTTTTTTTAAATTCAGCTCAATTTTTATTTTGTGGTATATTGGCTTTTTGGTTTGTGGTATATTGTGGTTAAAGGAAAGCAAGTTATAAAATAATGGAGACAAATTTGTTGATCAGAAAATTATCGACCACTGCTTTCTTTTGATTATGGAAATGAAGTCAGCAACATAAATTACGTTTAAAAAATTCAGCATTGAATCTTGTCTTTACAATGTTTTCATTCTAAACCAGTGTTCTTGCGTCAGAGACTAGGAAAGGGATCTGCAAACTCAACTATCAGTGGGGGAACTGCCTTCTAGATCTGCTAACGCATGGGTTGGACATTCATAGATTCAGACATTCGTAGATTCAGTCTGCTGAATCCCCTGAATACACCCCGCGAAATAAATATAAAGGTAACATAATTTTTTGTTTTTTTCCAAATGTTGTGAGGAATTTTCCACTTTTTGTTTTATATTGAATTAGACCTTTCAAAATTAAATACTTTTCAGCAAAAATACTTTGACTGTGACTTCTTCAAGGTGAATCAACAAAAATAAACTAATTGCCAGTGCGAAATATTTATAAATGCAAACGGTTTATTTAAATATTCTAAAACGTTTCGTAAGATACTTGATCTCCATTATCGCTGATAACTTCTTCTAAGCCTCTTGGTATTGAGTTTATCAACAAATGAATATGCGCAGGATCAGTTGTCTTCCATTTTCTGGTATTGCTACTCGTCGACCCTTGATATTCTTCAACTGGCGCCCTGGGTGGTAAACTTGTGTAGGTAAAATAGACCAGAGGTTATCGATCGGATAGAGTTCAGAACTAAGTGCAAGCCAGTCGAGAGTTTGTATTATTTCTGGACTCCAGACACTTTGGAGTTTTCTTAGACCGATGTACTGATGTCCTGCTGGATGATGCATTCTGGGTCACAAATATCCGAATTAGCTAAGACAACATCCAACAGTCGAGTATAATACTCGGAGTCCGTTTTTATGGAAACGAAACATATTGGAGTGGTTCCTCTATATCTCACACCTACCCAAACCATATGGGAGCCACCGCCAAAATTTCGCCGCTGACGCATAATTTTGGAAAAATCTCTGGAACGTCAGAGCCATCAGGTCCTTTCACATTAATTTTTTTCCATCGAAAAATATTAGCCCTCATCCAAAAATGTGTATATTTCAGCGAATTTAAATCTGCCTAATTCGTGTCTTGGCTTGAGACCAAGATTTGCATACTTTTTCCCATATGACAGTTTCTAGTCGCGTTTCATTATTGTTGAACACGACGCAACCCTGCTCCCAAGCTTAATTCAAAAATAATATTCTTGTCGCCGAAGTTTTCTTTAACTGCGACCCTTTTGGCGCTGTCACTGGTCAGTGGTGTCCTTCCAGGGCGTTTGATGTTTCCATCTTGGCCACCCTATTTTATATAATTGCCAATGACACAGCTAGATCTTTTCAATCACCTCGAAATTTCCCAATTGTAAAGCCCTTCATCATGAAAATCTTAAATTTTTCCCTTTTCTTCTTTACTTAGGAACTTACCAGCAGATATTCTATATAAATTATTTTTTTTAATTTGACCTACGTTAATTTTAAAACAATAAAATAGCAACCAAATAAAACTCAAATCTGTTTAAATTCCTATTTCCTACTCTTCGAATTCGGGTTCTTTTAAATGTTGCCTTTATATGTATATATTTCGCACCAGAAACCGAAAAAACAACGTCACTTTTCATTTAACGTAAAAGAGCTCGAATGATTACATTCTCTGACATAATGCACCTAATGACTCATATATGCATTAAAATTCTACACCAAAATCGCAGTGCATTGAGAGTTCCCAGGAAAAATATATTGCCTTTATAATTATTTCGCTGCAAACTCAACTGTCAGTGGGGGAACTGCCTGCTAGATCTGTTAACGCAAGGGTTGGACATTCATAGATTCAGACATTCGTAGATACAGTCTGATGAATCCCTTGAAAAGTTTCGTTTGAATTATAGGCAAGAAAAATTTATGTTTATCTGTCTGGCTGTTGTAAACACTTTAGCGTCCAAACGAATTGACCGAGATGGTTGAAATTTTCCGGAATCATAATAACAGCTAGTTTGGTGTTCTGGGTGGGCCAAATCTGTTCAGAGGAAAATATAACACCATTCTTGAACTAAGCCAAACCCAAATAAAAATATATAAATTTGTTCAGGTGCTTTGTACTCGTATATGATTTCTGGCACAGTAAAATTATCAACTAGTCACAGTAGATACAACCACAGGTGTGGGCAACAAAATCAGGCATTTTGTTTTTGCTTAGGCTCTTCTTATGTCAAAGTCAACATATATGTATACCAACAGAAACTGTAAACAAAAAAGTAAAAATACAAAACCTTTGAATGTGACAGAAGTGACTAACTAAACAACAAGAAATATGTACGCCAGCTGTCTACTTAGTTTACCTTGTCATTCTACCATGATTTCTAGCTTCCTGTCATTATATATGAGAATTTTGATTATTAGTTTGATCCACTTGTCAGCATAATATGTCAATATAAACGAATTTACATTGTATTGTCACATAAATGGGCGTGGCTATATAAAAAATTCAAAATCAAGTTTGCCGCAGCGCCCATGGAATACTATACACTATACTTCAAAGGATCACATTTCTAGTTTTATTTCAAGTATAACGATGATATTTGGTAGATTATGTACATATATAGAGGAAGATTTACTTAACGCGAACAAAAGTGGTACCACGCCCCTTTATAGGAAGTTTAAAAGTATTATATATGTGACAAACAGAGCCAAAGATTGGAAGCATTCTGCTATCAATCGCGTGGCTATGAATTTTGAACGCGCAACGGCAGAATATTTTTTTTAGCGGCTGAAGTCAAGGCTTTCCTTTGAGCAGCCTGATTGGCAATGTGATCACTGATGCGTCTCAAATTTAGTAGGTGGCTGATGCCACTGAAGCTCATCAAGATATCTCGCATATTCTTTTGTCCTCAGAATGCGGATGAGCCAAACATATGAGTCAATGGCGGATAAAACCAATCGAGGAAATCCATATTGATCCGTCTGATCTATAATCAAATATACTGACAGTAAGTAAAATGCAAAAACCCTGTGAACTTGGTTAGCCTTCCGCCATCGCTCATACTGCCGGTGAATATTCAAAATCGAAAAAGAAAACATATACAAACCTATTTGCTGACGACCACCGCAAACGACTTACGGATATGCACTTGGAATGTAAGAAATCTATATAGGTCAGGTTAAAGTATCCAATTTGAAGATGTTTTTGATAGTTATAAGGCTGATATTACCGCTATCCAGGAATTGCGATGGACAGGACTTGGCTGCACAAGAAAAAGGAACTGCGAAATATACTACAGTTGGCATGAGAAAAAACACGAATTTGGTTGCGGATTTGTAGTTGGCGAAAGAGTGCGACAACTAGTCTCTAGGTTCAATCCTGTGAGTCACCGCAATCTGCACAAAAGCGAAATATTTTTATATTTCCCTAATTGTGTGCCTGTCCCCAGAGAATGGAAAGATGATGATGTCAAAGACATATTCTATGAGCGCCTAGAGGAAACGTATGACCGTTACCCTGGCGATGCCAATTAGATAGTACTAAAACGGGTTAATGCTAAAGTAGGCAGCTAGGCAGTGAAAATATCTGCTGTCATATTGTCATCCAACTATTGGCAATTTCAGTCTACATACTGAAAGTTCCGACAACACAATGGTATGAGGCTGATTAACTTTGCCGCGGCAAGAGACGTGGCAGTTAATGGTACAATATGCCGGCATAAAGGCATACACAAGTCGACTTGGGTATCCACTGATCAAAGAACGAAGGACCAAATTGATCACGTGGCAATTGACGGAAGGCACTCATCCAGTATAACAGACGTACGAGTTGTTAGAGCAGCTTCCATGGATTCTGATCACTACCTGGAAGCAGCAAAGTTTGGCACCAAATTTTGTAGAGCCAAATTCATGCCGAACCACACGCAGAGACAGCTAGACATCAAAAAGCAGCAATTGCCAGAGGTAGCCACAGCATGCTCAAGGTCCCGAAGCGCAGTGGAAACTCATTTCGGATTCTATAAAAACTGCCGCAACAACCGTACTTGGTTTTGAAAACCACATCACGACCAGCTATGGTATGAAGAGTTTCGTTGTCACGACTATATTTACAGCCATCTAAAATTTAGAGGTTCCTTGGACTATCACCAAATATTGTGCATATCAATTAATTTGTAATTCAGTTTTGGTTGCAAGAGCTGAAATATTTAGTTGAATCTACTTCAACAAAAACAAATGTGATCTGTCAATCTAGTATCAAATTATCCTGTCGTTGTGAATATTCTATTAGTTGGATGAACGAAAAATGTAAAAACTAATTCGGTTGTACCAAATAATATATTGGTATACTCAACTAACTATGTAATTGAATTTAATGGCTGTCACAACCATTTGGTGATGCTTTTACTCATTAGTAAAAAAAAATTATAATTAAAATTATAATTATAAAAAATTATAATTAAAATAAAAAAAATTATATTTTATTAAAATTGTGTATTTTATATTTAAATATAAACAAAATTTTTATTATTTATAAGCAGGTTTCGTATTTCGTGCCCATATTATTTATAAGCAGGTTACGTATTTCGTGCCCATTTTGGATCGAAGATTTTGTATATATTTCGCAAACAGAGCGTTCAATCGAAATCGCAAAAATAAGTAAATCGCTAAACTAAAAAATAACTTAACTCGGAAACGATGCGTCCAGCCGAAAAAGCAATAAATTTTTTACCACCGTAGGAGGCCTTAACCAATGGATGCCTCTCCTACGGTTCCACATAAAATCCTTTAAACTAAAATATTTCAAATAAAAAATCGCTAAAACACACATATGTATGTATGTGTTAGCGATTTTTTTTAATATGGGATGTCGTATTAAAGACGTCCATTGGTTACACTCCCTTATAGAGGTAACAAAGTTATTATTTTGCGATTGGACGCACCGAATCCGAGTTATAGCCATTTTTATTTCAGTGATATTCATATTTTGATGATTTTTTGAACAAAATATCTTCCATACGATGGACATAATCCTTAGAAACTCGTAAAAAATAGTGTTGTTTTCGATTGGACGCTCCGTTTCCGAGATATTGACATAGGGGCGTTTTAGGGATTTTTGATGCCAGAAATTTTAGTTCTAGCGATTTAAAAAAAAACTGATGCCGTATTCAAGACATACATAGGTGAAAGCCTCTAAGGAGGTAAAAAACAGGAGGTAGAAATCGTTAGGAACCCGTAAAAAATTTTAAATCGAGGAAAATACAAGGTGGGCCAAAAGAGTTTTAAAAAAAAAATTGACTTAAAAGTGCCAGTGTGTCTCGGGCAGCGTGGGTAGTGCCTCCCTACTGTTGAAACCACCCCTCAAGTCTGTTTTCAAGAGCAGGACGTAAAAACTGTTCTATCATAAACCGATACCGCTCTCCATTAACGGTTATAGCACTTCTATCTTCATTTTCGAAGATATAAAGCCAAATGATATTGTCAGTTTTAATGTCGGGGTGATATTGGCGTTGATGAATGGCTCTTAGATTTTCAGAACTTTATTATTAACAAAACCATTAAAACGAAAGTGAGCTTCATCACTCCTAATTAGATTTTCAATAAAGTTGATTTCATTGTTCGTTGTTTTATAGTTCTTTGTTCAGTTGTGAATCTCTCAACTTATTATTTCACTCATATTTATTCTCCGGGTGTTATTTATATAATCTCGAATATATAAACGAAAAAGTTATTTAATTTGTAAAAGCCATGGTGACTAGTCGCCCACCCTGTATTTACTTCGATTTCAAATATTTTTTAAATTAGTTCTAAAAACTTATACATTTCATAACTACAAAAACATACAAATGTTTCAGTTTCAAATTACTCGAAAACGTCAATTCCACACAAATGACTTGAAGTTGGCAAATGATAAAGACTTCCTATATAGACCATAGACTAATACATACATAGATACTTTCATTCTCTCAATAAATTAAACGTCATAGGTATGGTTGCAAGTGAACATTTTCTGGTGGAAAGCATGGGTTCAATAATACCAGATAGAGGCAATAGTAAACAACGTCCAACAAAGGAACAACAACCGAATTTCGTGTTTTTGTGGCAAACTAGTTGTGTTAAATACAATACAAATGTACATCCACGATAAAGGTCAACAAAAAAGTGTAAAATACATTTAAATTGTTCAGTTCTACACCAAAACGGCATGAGAAAGTTAAGTGAACATATTTTGTAACTCCACCTGGTGTAAGTTAATTTCTCATTTCCACAAACCTACGACGAAGAGTGTGAAATGAAACGTCAGATGAGAGAATAAAAGTATCTATATATGTGTTAGACTTTCAGCCATAGACGAATTTAGTATAGACACATTAATTCTCTCATCTGACGTTTCATTTCACACTCTTCGTCGTAGGTTTGTGGAAATAAGGGAAGTTCGACAAAAATTAACTTACAGCAGGTGGAGGTACAAGAACTGTTTACTTAACATTTTTATTACGTTTTCGTCTAGAACTGAGAAATTTAAATGTATTTTTCACTTTTTTATTGACTTTTATCTTTGGTATGCATTTGTGTTGTATTTAGCACAACCTTTTTCTCATTCGAATACAATACAATTTGCTCTGCTTGTTACAAGAAAGTTCTGAAAGAAAGTGTGAATGTTTGCACCATTTGTCACCGCAAACTGCATAAATTTTGTGCTAAAGTGGGCAATGATAAAGCGGTCAGTGCTCTATCGAACTTTGCAAATATTGTTTACAATTGTGACAATTGTTTACAATCGGGATGCGAGTTATTGAAAAATGTTAGCTTGCTTGCCTTTGAAATTAAAGAACTTAAATCTTTATTCGCACAATTTGTTTCTGTTAATTACAATAACAACGATAATTCTAATTCGTCTCATCGGAGTATCTCTTTAACACAAACCGGTTTTGAGGGTGCTCCTCGCTCTAATTTATTGCCTAACCACTCTTCTATTGATGGTACAAATACTGCTGATGTGTGTGCTGGTTCATCATTGCCTGTTGTGGATAACTCTGCTGCTAACTTGACTGTTGAAGCTGCTGTTAATGTTGTTGGGGATATTGCTGTTGTTGCTAGTAGTGCTGTAGTTGAGTGTGGTGCTGTTAACAATGCTATTTAATCATTACCCAATGTTGATGTTTTCTCTGATGCTGTGAGTGAAATTGCATTAGGTGCCGGCTCTGCTGTTAATGCCGATTGGGTAAATGTTACAAAAAGAAACCATAATAAGCGCCGTGCGGTTATTGGTAATAACATTAATGCTGAGTTAGAAGTTATTACCAATAAGAAATGGGTACATCTGGGACCGTTTAAGCCAACGGTTACTGCGGATCGTATAATTTCTTATGTTAGTGACCATTTTCATATTGATAAAGATGCCATTTCCTGTTATTGTTTAATTAAAAAGCATGTGTCCCCTCAGGATTTAAAATATGTAAATTTTAAGTTGGGAGTTAATCCCGAATTCTATTATAATTGTTTAAGTGTGATGTTTGGACTTCAAATATTAAAATACGCCCATTTAAGTTTTTTCCGAGGAAAAAGCCTCTACTTGCGGAAATTTAGATATCTTTCGTAGTTCTAAAAAAAATTGTTGCCTGTAAAGTCGGTTTTACGGGCGAAGATTTTACGTGACAACGTCTTTTTCTCGGTAGAATATTTATTGATATGAATATAATTAAATTGCACAA
Source organism: Phaonia tiefii (assembly GCA_963931995.1). Classification (NCBI taxonomy): domain Eukaryota; kingdom Metazoa; phylum Arthropoda; class Insecta; order Diptera; family Muscidae; genus Phaonia; species Phaonia tiefii. Next base: position 82,571,371 of record OZ008368.1, on the reverse strand, counting down.
TAGGAACAAGGAATTGAATGAAAATAAGAATTGCACAAATTTTAACTATAGAAATATATTTTGTTTAGATTGATTTGATTTTCATATTGATTAGATGTTAAAATTCTTGCTCAACACAGTTTAAATCAAGTTTTCTTATATCTGCCACTTTTTCTTAATATTTGTAATTTTAAAGAATCAATTCGAAAATCAAAACATTTATTCAGATCGAAGGTTCAAATTTTTGCTAAATAAATTTGAAATTAATTAAAATTTGTAAAATAAAAAAAAAAACCAATGAGTGTTAGAACTCACGGGCGATGTTTTAACATTTATTGAAACTTATGGTTTAGGAAAATAGAAGTAATTTCAACACCATCTAGGTACCTGTGCGATTTCTATGAACACATTATCAAATGTGACATTATAAACAATAAACATATCCTTTATTATAAAATATAAACATTTCTTTTATTATAAAAAATAAACATTTCTTTTATTAAAAACAAAAGAAAATAATTTACTAACCAAAAAGTATTTCAATTCATCATATTCGCATATCGTTTTTAAAGCCGACCGCAGCTCTCTGTTTCGTTTTGGCTACCTAATTCATATGAAAATTTCTACACACAAACATACACTACACATATCATAAAGCCAAAAAACAAAAAACAAAAAAAAACAAAAAATAATACCTTATCCAATGCAGACTGATCTAAATCAATATTCATACACACGCACATATATACGCAAATACATACTTGCTCAGTCGTCATATATATGATGTGCCAAAAAACAAAAACACTCACACCACCGACCAACAGCCACTAGAAGCCAGCAAAGCAAATCGTTTCTGGCACACAAGTAAACACACACATCCGCACACACAGAATTATTTATTGAGTGGGAGAGAGACGCAAGGCATTCGGCGGGCCTCTCTCTCGTTCGGTGACTCATCGTAACGTTACCGGGCGTTACACTTTTTCATAAGTGACTCCCAGCCGCAACCTAATTTAAGACGTTGTCACGTCAAAAAAATGAAGTTTTACGGATTTATTATCATAATGTGTCCGGTATGAGGACAAAATCTTCGTTACTTATTCCATTTACATCTCAATGTGATTCTGACATACATATATGTAATTGTGGAGACTTGGCTCAATGATGATTTTTTCAGTGATGAATTTTTTGATGCCAGATTGTACAATGTGTTCCGTAAGGACAGAGATTTAGTTTCTAGTGGCTGTTCGACAGGTGGTGGCGTGTTAATTGCTGTAAGAAGTTGCGTTTCTTCTAGGTAAGTTTTGTTAAATGATAATACATAATGCATTATTTGATCAACTATGCGTGGAAATTCAATCGATAAAAGGAAATCTTTATTTGTTTGCCTCCTATATTCCTCCAAATAGTTTGGATGAGTTGTATCATGGTCACATTAGTAATATTTTGCATCTATCTAATAATATGAAATCCAATGATAGACTATGTATTGCTGGAGACTTTAACCTTAATAATATTGTTTGGTCTGAAGTTCAAAACGCAGAAACTTTTCTTCCATGTAATGTCAATAAACTGTTTGAAATTGACTTTTTAGATTCTTTATTTAGTATTTCGCTACAACAGGTTAATACGATTTTCAATAATTTAAGACGCTTATTGTAATTAAATGTACTTTTCCCATCTCGCCTCCTACTATGCATCATTCTGCTATTTCCATTCGGTTGCAAGTTTTATAAGTTCTCGCAATTGCATTTAGTAACATTTGCGGATTATGACTATAATTCTTGCAGTTGTGAGATACTTAATTCGTGTCTCTGTGTGAAGTTGATTGGCCACTTGTGCTACAAAGTGATATTGTTGCAATAAGTTTTGAGGAGTTCCTCAAAACAGTACAAAATATTTTGGATCATAATTTAACTCGGCTAAAACCAAAAGTGTACAAGTTGCCTTGGTATACCAGAGGTTTGAAAAAATTGAAAAATTTAAGGAATACATTTTATAACAAATTCATGGCTTCCGGGTCATCTTTGGATGAAAATTTGTATATCCACTATATGCGGGAATACAATTTTCTAAATAAATTCTTATATAATCAGTACATATTGAGTTATGATGAGATATTGAAAAAAAATCCTAGGCGATTTTTTTCTTTTATCAAATCGAAAAACAATAATTCTTCAATTCCTAAATGTCTAATGTATAATAATGTAGTCTCTAATTCGACACAAGATTTTGTTAATTTATTTAGAATTTTTTTCGGGTCGAATTTTTCGAATAACTCTGCTGTTTTGAATGAAAATGATTTTGCTAATATTTTGCCATGTATTGATATTGGATCTTTTGATGTTTGTGACGACGATATTTTTTTGAGTATTTCAAAGCTCTCAAATTCCTATAAGTCTGACTCAAATGGAATATCTTCCTATATTTTAAAAAAATTATTGTTCCACTTAGGATATTGTTTAATAAATCTCTATCAGCTGGATTTTTTATTCAGAAATGGATAACTTCTACTGTTTTCCCAGTATTTAAATCCGGAGATAGAACTTTAATAAATAATTACAGACCTATTTCTAAGCTGCCAAACATTGCTAAGGTGTTTGAGCATATTGTGTATGATAAGTTATTTTTTCTAGTTAAACGCCACATTAGTCTAAGTCAGCATGGATTTATCGCTGGACGCTCTACCACTAGTAACTTAGCTGTTTTTAATAATTTTTTTGTTAGTGAATTTGAGAGAGGCTTTCAAGTAGACACAATATATACGGACTTTTCCAAAGCTTTTGACAGAGTTCGTCATGATATTCTTATTTTTAAATTGTTCAAAATGGGAATCCACTCCAATCTTTTGAATTGGTTTAGGTCTTATTTATCAAATAGAATATGCACGGTTTATATTGATGGTCACTATTCTGCTCCATACTATCCAACCTCTGGTATACCTCAAGGTAGTATTCTTGGTCCCTTACTGTTCAACTTGCTTGTTAATGATATTGGTCTGTATATCTTTAATTCCAAACATCTTATGTACGCCGATGACCTTAAAATTTTCAAGGCGATTTATTCACTAAATGATGTTGCGTTATTGCAAGAGGATTTAGATAGAGTTTCTACTTGGTCTTATGTCAACGACTTACCTTTCAATACCAATAAATGTTTCACATTAACTTTTCACCGTTGTAGAAATTTTATTGACTCGTTTTATTCTATTTGTAACACTAATTTAAATAAAATTTTTGATTATATGGATTTGGGTGTTGTTTTTGATGTTAAATTAACATTCATTTGCCATCTTAATTATATTATTCCAAAATCGTATTCCTTTTTGTATTTCATCATAAGAAATATTTCTGCGTCTTCAGATCCATACACAAAAAAAGTTTTATTCTCCTCTTTTGTGCGTTCCAAGTTGGAATATTCTTCTTTTGTTTGGAATCCAACTGCTGCAACTCATGCTAAACGTATTGAAAAGATTCAGAAGTCTTTTCTAAAGTTTGCCTTGTTTTCTCTCAACTTTAATCTTCCGTTGCCTTCATATGAAAGTCGCTGTCTACTTATTTCTCTGAAGTCATTAGCATCCAGGAGGGACATATCCTCGGTTATGTTCCTATATGGAATTGTTTCTGGAACTGTTGATTGTCCTGAGTTGTTGTCCCTTATTCGGTTTAATGCGCCATCACGATCTCTGCGCCATTTCCAAACTTTTAATATTGATACACACTTAAGTAATTATGCTATAAATGAGCCCATTAATCGATCTATGACTATTTTAAACAGTATTTGTTATCACATTGATCTAAGTCTTCCAAAAGTAAAGTTTAAAAAATTGTTGTTGAATTTAATTAACTGAATTACATATGTATATAAGTTTGTTAATAGTTAAGAATATTGCTAGTCTGTAAGGAGTATTTCCATAGACTTAAATAAAGAAATTGAAATCTAAATTGAAATCTAAATATAAATGTGGCCGCTAAAAATAAAAACGAGGCCAAAACCAAAAGGCAGCAGAAACAATACTTACAACCATGTACATGTTTGCTGCAATATGTTGCTGGGGCCGTTATTTTTCAGCATGCAGATAAATCGGAAAATTTATCCAATGAAACTATGTGTATTTGACTAATCGTCCCATTACGCCTTAAGAAAATGCAAACAGATTCTGAACAGATTCGACTAGTAGGGCTGCATCAGTGTCTATATGTTAAAATTAAACAACTTCACCATTGAAATATTTCAGGGAAGTAATATTCGTAATCAGAAAGGTAATAGAGGACGTTATCATCAAGGAAGTACACTCCATTAAAATCCAAATTCAAAATGTGCATCTTACACACGGTGACGCCAAGTTAATTATCTAATTTAGTTTAGGAATAACATTTTTACTAAATAATAATAAATGAATTTGGATGATGGATATCTTTGCTTGGAACTTTACAATTTTTTCGGCCAAGAGGCTGTCGCCAGTGTTGACACACATATACCCCCGTTTTCGCATTTTCAAAGGCTTTCCGCAACATTTTCGGTGATAAATGTTCGCATTCCTGTCGAATATTCTCCTTGAAGTTTGTGATTGTCTGAGGTTTGTTGGCATGAACGGGCGACTGCAAGTCGTCAAAACGGGAGATTACGTGACTAGGAAACGCTTTCCTCACAATATCCATTGTGGCTCGTACTGTGTGCGCGGTTGTACCGTCATGTTCAAACCACATGTTCACCAAACCTCGCTCATCCAATTCCGGCAGTAAGAAGTCGTTTATCATGGACCTGGAGCTTTCTCCAGTAACAGTTACCGGATTGCCGATGGCGTCCTCAAAAAAAATGGCCAAATCACTCCTCCCGAGTGAATGCTGCACCACAGAGTGGATGTAATGCCTCCTCGTGCATCACACGCGGAAATGCGACTCGTCGCTCATGATGATATTCGACACAAAATAATCCTCTTCATTGTTGAGATTTAGGATAATTGACAACAAATTCTGTTTGTATACACACAGGAAAAAGATTAGTTGGAAATCAATTCAGGCATTGGAAATTCCATGATAAAGTCTATATTTTAATTAGAATTCATAATTGTCAAACATCAGAATTATTTTTCCAAGTTATTGATAGATCAAAAATAGGTCTAAATGCAAGTTGCTACTACCAAACATTAGTTGTAACGAGTTTTTCAATAAGAGCGCAACAAAAGTTTTTTTAAATAAACCAAACCCGGTTTTAGATACCAATGAAATTCTTTATTCCTGTGAAAGTACGTTCGATGCCATTATGTATGGAACTCGATTTCTTTTGCATGTCCACCACGGGCACGCTTGCAGAAGTCCAGACGCTGAACCCAATTTTCGACGGTTTTCAAGTATAAATCGGCCGATACTGCTGCAATTTCACGTTCGATATTCGTACGAAGTTCATCAATCGTCGCTGGCTTGTTGGCATAGACCATAGATTTGACGTAGCCCCACAGGAAATAATCTAACGGCGTCAAATCGCACGACCGAGGCGGCCAATCGACTGGGCCATTTCGTGAGATAACACGTTCACCAAACTTGGTTTCCAATAAGTTGATTGTGGCACTCGCTGTGTGGCCTGTGGCGCCGTCCTATTGGAACCACAAGCCCTCCACGTCCATATTATCCAATTGGGGCCAAAAATATTCGGTTATCATTCAACGGTAGCGATTCGCATTCACAGTAATGTGTGATAATCACGGAAGAAGTACGGCCCAATGACGCCGCCGGCCCACAAACCGCACCAAACCGTAATTTTTTCGGGATGCAATGATGACTTATGGACTACGTGTGGATTGCTGTCTGACCAATAACGTTTATTTTGCTTATTGACGAATCCATTCACCCAGAAATGAGCCTCATCGGACGTAAAAAAAAATTGGACGCAGCGCTCTTAAAGTTGTGGCTACTGACTCCAAATTTCGGTATTAAATTTTAATAATTTCGACTCGTTGTTGGCTCGTATATCTTTTCATGATGAAATGGCAAACCTTACTGAAGAGAAATGTCAAAAGAGCGGGAAAAAATATGGCGTCGTTTGCTGTCCCTATCGATTTACTTCCGTAGCGTCTCTGTTGAAAAACCCTTTATTAACCAATTTGAGTATTTCTCATTCATCAGAAATGGAAGATACAACTAATAAAAAGTACAATATTAGAATTCGTGTTCAAATATTAGTCACCGTAATCATAATTTAGTTTCTGTCACAAAAACACACACAAAGTTATGTATTCGATTTTTCACAAGAGGCTTTGTTGTTAAAGAGAATCTACATATGTATATTTGAATGTTACACGAGGACTTTACAGAAAAGCTATTATTTTAAACAGGTGTGAAAATATAAATAATAAGGTGAGATTTTTAAACACAATCGTTGAATCTGACATCACTATTGACGCCTTCACAAATCCATACAAACAATTGTGGGCATTTGGCTGGAGGAATTATTATTGTGGATAACACAAATTAACTTAAACATACACAGAAAAAAGCGAATGCTCAAATCAATTACGATATTTGTCAATTGAATTATTTTTATACTTGGATTTCCGCCAATGACGATTTTTGTAAATTCAATTACTCGAATTGTAAGATCGTAATTGAAAAGTTTTCAATTAAAGCAAATATTTATTTGAGCACAGATTTAATCAAAATTTCTTTATATTGTTGATTAAATTAGTAATTGAGTTAAGCATGACTTTAATCATTTTTTTATGGAAAATTTCAATTACGCGTGTAATCAAGTTGAGTGAGTGCTTAATCAAAATTACATAATGTTTTGATTACGCGCGTAATCAAGTTGAGTGAGCGTTTAATCGAAATTATATAATGTTTTGATTACTAGCGTACTCAACTTGAGTATTCTGGTAATCAAAAGTCGGTGTTCGCTTTCAATCGAAATCGGTAATTTTTAATGATTAACATTAACACCCAAAATATCAAAAACCAACATCTCATATTTTTTGAATATATATTGAATATTTTTTGTTTTTGCTTATGGTATGTCTTTTTTTCGTTTGAACATTTATTTGTAAATTCTCAAAGATGTGTTTTGATTTCGCAATAATTTTGTAGCACATGTGTTGTTGCTGTCATTGTGTTGACGAGTGCCGATTGCAATAACAAAACACCGTTTGTAACGGATTTTTGGTGATGCGCATCTTCCACTTGTTCTCCTTGACAACAACAAAAATTCGCCTTAAAAATCGAACAAAAAACGTCAAATAACATATAAAGAATATTGTAATTTCAAGTACACAAGTACTTGATTCCAGTGAAATTTTAATTGATCTTCTTTATAAAATGTAAAATTGTTGAAAATGTAAAATTGTTGAACCAAGTATTCAAAGGATTGAGTCAAATAATGAAATAATTGAATTTTATCTCTGTTTTCAAGCAAATCAGTAATTGAAATTAATTCGGGAATATTTTTTTCTGTGTACATATGAAAACCAGGGTGACCCATCCTCATTTTTGATCGAAAATATGAGAAATTTAGAGACTCTCTATATTTGTTTTTCAATTGGACGCTCCATTTCCGAGATATAGAAATTTTTGCATATTTTCGATAAAAATAAAAAAATACACAATTTTAATAAAAAAAAAAAAATTTTTTCTATAAAATTTTCTATAAAATTCATAGGGTTAAAGCATCGCTAAATGTTTGCCACAGCCATCAATTTGAAGTACATAATTAGTTGAGCATACCAATATATTATTTGATACAACCGAATTAGTTTTAACATTTTTCGTTCATCCAACTAATAGAATATTCACCACAACAGGATAATTTGATTGCTAGAACTAAAACTCGATTGACAGATCACATTTATTTATTGTTGATCTGACTTCAACTAAATATTTCGGTCCATGCAACCAAAACTGAGTTACAAATCAATTAATATGCAAAATATTTGGTGATACTGAACACAAAATTTTGGTAATCACAACTGAATAATGTGATAGTCCAAGGAACCGCCAAATTTTAGTTGGCTGTAAATATAGTTGTGACAACGAATCACTTCTCTGTGTGTACTGCAACTGTCTTATTCAGAAATATCAAATACGATCGACGTAGGATGCCAGTTTTCGAAAGCTATAACATCCTCCGATAGGGTGATTATCTTTGCAACACCTCCTATTAACTAAAAATGGTTTCTTATCACACCCTTGAGGATATCGAGGAGAGATTCTCATAACCAGTAAGCTGAGCGCTTTCCAGTTTCACAGTTTCTCGCTGGTTAGGACTAACAGTTCTACACCGGTTCCGTATTGTATTTTGAGAAGGTTTTGCATGGATAAATCATGGATAATATCGCTGTCAATAAGCGAGGTGATCGCAGTCGAAAGAAATGTAAGGTGGTCAGAGCTGGGATCGAGCCCACGCTCTCATGTACAAGAGCCGCGTATACTTCCATTACACCACCGACGACAACTACAACTCTGCGAAAATGCACGAGGAAAGAAGAATATGACGAAAACAGGCCTTCTGTTTTTGTGTTGAAATAATTGACTTTTTAATGTGTGAGTTGGTACATACACTCTGAAAGATCTGCCTCTGTTCGAACACAAATATAACATGTTAGTAGCTTGTCGCCAATATGTAGTAAACTTGTGTCCAAACACATTGTGATTGCTATTCAAAATTACATGTTGGAGATACAATGCTTCATGTGTTATAATATATGATTTTGTGACCCTCATGTGGTTTTGTTGGCTGAAAACTGCTGGAAACAAACAAGTGGCAGACAGTAATGAAACAAAAAAGCAGCCAATCTTTAAGACATGGGGACAATGCTTGCAAGTAAGTTTACATATAAAAGCTCCAAACATATACATCACTTCTGCATAATGTTACCCGCACGGTTTTTCTCAGCGCGTATTAATTCGCGTATGTAAATCTCATGAAAGAACTTATACACACTGAAAAATATAAGCCCCAGCATCATATTGCAGGAAACATGTACATGTTTGCAAGCACTGTTTTCATGAATTGAAGATCGGCTGCATTTTTGTTTCTTTGTTGTCGTATTTGATGTTTGATTGATTTTGATTTGATTTTGTCGTATTTGATTTTAGCGGTTTTGGACAAGAAACCCACATTTGGGCCTGAAAAACATATATTATAACCTATAAATCGTTGTGTCTCAAACAGTATAGTATATTTGCGACAAGCTACAAACACGTTATATTTGCACCCAAACAACAAGAAAAGGCAGATTTTTCAGCGTCTTTGTATACGATTTATGATCTACTGATGGAATCAATTCAGGCACAGTAGTTGGGAATCTGATAACGCGGTTTTCACGGAGTTGGAATATAGTCATGCCGGTTAGTGAGCTTTCCTGTGATCCAACAAGAATTAAATGAATGAATGTAAAGACTTATGAATTTCAACAATTGATTTTTCATTCTATATCTCATTTAATAGGTGTATATTCTATTCCGCAATTAATAGATATATATTCACCAAAATCTTGAAGAACCCATATTATGATTCAAGCCGTATTGATATTTCAGATTTAGTCATAAGTATTCATCACCTGTTATTTGGAATGGTGCTACTGACAAATTCATCAAACTATAAGCAAAAGAAAAGTCAAAGGCATTGAGAATTCTTAACATAGCAAATGGTCGCAAGAAGCTTTCACAAACCTTCTTTACATGTATGGTGATCCTTCGTCTCCATTATACATGACTTTTTCTTTCACACAGCTTCTGTGTTATACGTTTAAATCAGTGGTCGGTACAACAAAAATATGCTACAAATGTGAATGGATTAGTGTTTGTTGCACTGAAACAAATTGCTACTCATTTGACCTTCAGTGGGCAATGAATATATATGTTATACGAAATTTTAAGATCAAAAAATTAACAATAATATTTTTTCTTTGCCTGATTGCATACAAAGTACTCAGTTTCAATCAATCTTCGTCCAAAATATGTATTAAAAACATAATATAAAAAGTCGCCTTAGCACATTTCTCTTAATAATATAAAGCATGGGGTAAGGAATCAAAAATATTATTTATATTGTGAAGTAATGCAAAAAGTTAAAAAACTTTTCAGTGTACCAACTTGTTGAAAGCTTGACGAGTTGCTAACTAAAATTTGTCTTTCATATATGATCTTTGTTGCAATGTTTGTGTCGTGTTCGGCACAACACTCAGCTGCCAGGAAAACCGACCCCTGGTTAAAATGCACTGGTATGAGTTATTTATTTATTCGGTCCCTTTTAAAGAAGTGGTAACTTTTTAAGATATTTTTCAAGCTCAATAGTAATAAAGATATAGTTTGTAATATACATCGTCGTGATGCATGGCAAAATGTATCCCTATGATTTATGCCAAACGGTATAAGTATTGCCAGTCTAGCCTCTGGAATAAGGCTGTTGGAAAATTCATCCAGTTAAATACAAATGAAACTTAATTGCATGAAGAATTCTTTACAATGCAAATGTTGGAAACCCGTCGCAAGCACTCAAATATAATAAACATTCGACGATGGTGCAGACAATTTTATTCTCCGTGAGACTTGTACTGTATTTCGATCAACAACAAAAATCAGAACTAATGGAAGCTGATGGTGCTCTCGACATGGAAAGCAGATTGCAAATGTTTCTTGATTGCGATATTTTCTGCGCATTTCCGTATTAAGGAATCGGAAATAATTGGATTGATACTTATAATTGGATTATAATTGGATTGATACATTTTTCAACAGCTCGATGATGTCAGTTGATGTCAGTTGATGAACAGGTATCTTTTCTTGAGAAAAATCTGGAGTACTTATTCAATCTGACAGTACCTCTCAAAACCAAAATTGTACGACACGGTAGACGTCCTTGGTTTTCTGATGAAATTAAAAAGGCCATCATGCAACGTAACATTGCTTTTACTCGATGGAAGAGATTTAAAATCGTTGAGTTTCATGAAATTTACCGAAGATTAAGAAAACTTGCGAACAAACTTATTAAGAGTGCAAAATCAAAGTATTATGCCGATAAATTCACTACTGCTGTGGGGTCTAAGAAAAAATGGCAAATTATTCAGGAAATTGGTATTGGGAAAAGTTGCAAAAACGTTCCTATTGATGTAGATGCTAATAAGATTAACGAAAGTTGTTTAAACATACCCTTGACTAGGACAGATGTAGAATTTTATAAAGAACAGCAGTATACTGCCACTGAAACTTTTTCTTTTGCTGGTGTCAGTCAATCTGATGTGTTAGCGTCCTGTTTGTCGATCACATCTAATGCTGTTGGAATAGATTACATGCATCCTAAATTTTTTAAAATGTTATTGCCGAAACTTCTGCCAATTGTAACGTGTATATTCAATAAGATACTCTATACTAGTCATTTCCCCAGCAACTGGAAGAAAGCTAGAATCTTACCTATACCAAAATCTATCTCTGACTACAGGCCTATTTCAATTCTGACATTTCTTTCAAAAGCATTTGAACGTATTTTACATAATCAGATATTCGACTACTTGGACTCCAGATCTCTACTTACCGACCGTCAATCAGGTTTTCGTAAAGGACAGAGTTGCATTACTGCTCTAATTGACGTTGCAGAGGATATCAGAAAAGACCTTGATGAAAGCAGACTTACTTTTTTAGTACTATTAGACCACTCCAAGGCCTTTGATACGGTAGATCACTCGATTTTGTGCACTAAATTAAAACAACAGTTTAATTTCTGCAGTACTGCAACACGTTTAATTGAATCTTACTTGACAAATAGGTACCAATATGTCGACGTAGGGAAGTCAAAATCGTCAATGCTATCAATAAATCGAGGTGTTCCACAAGGCTCAATCTTTGGACCCTTACTTTTCTCTATATATGCAAATGATCTGCCAACTTATATCTGTGAATGTAGCGTACGTATGTACGCGGACGATATTCAGCTTTACTTAAGCTGCGAGCCGGAACATATTGATCAATGTATTAGAGCCCTGAGTCAAAATCTTAACAGAGTAAATCGCTGGGCATCGGGAAATGGTCTTGCCATAAATCCCGGAAAATCTAAATGTTTGATTATTGGAAAACGTTCAATATTGCCCACACAAACTCCACAAACTATGCTTAATAATCAGAAAATCAAAATCGTTAAAACTGCGAAAAACTTAGGAATTATTTTTAACTCCAGCTTAACATGGTCGGATCATATTAACATGTGGACGCACTTTCTCAATGCTCAGAAATCTATGGCAAACACAACATTGTACCCCCATTGGAATTAGAAATTTACTAGCCAAAACGTATATTATGCCTGTTTTATTGTATGGTAGCGAACTGTTTGCTAGCTGTGATTCGCAAAGTAGAAGAAAACTTAACGTCACTTTCAATAACGTTATACGCTATGTTTACGGTTTAAAGAGATACGACCACATTTCGTCCTTTTCTCATCAGCTCTATGATATAAGTTTTGACAATTTGCTTAATATAAGGGTATTGGTTTTTTACACAAAATCATCAACACAAAACAGCCACTACACCTCTATAGACGTATTACTTTCTCCCGTTCATGTAGAGGAAGGAAACTTAATTCATTCAAATATAAGACTCACACTTCAGAATGGCAGTTCTTCATAAATGGAATCCGTCTCTGGAACACGCTCCCAAATAATATACAGCTAATAAATAATGTACTGCACTTTAGAAATATTATTACTGATCTGTATTCTTAAGTTTTTGTTTTTTTGGTTTATAATTTTTGTTGAAACTCCTTTGATGGTGATTAATGATTTATGTGCTTTTTTTTTGACTATTTTCCTTTTCTACGTAATTATAACGGAATTAATTTTCTTTTGTGTTTGTTTTAATAATGATTATTTTTCTTAAATTTGATTATGTTACATGTTTCTATGCTAATTGGTATTATATTTATGTTTTAAAACAAACAAAGTTTTTTTTTTCTCTCTTTTATATATTACGACTTATAATTTTTGTTACAGTTATGTCTTTATGTTTTTTCTGTCTTATTTTACACTAGTCGTAATTTGCGTTTTAAATGCCTGTGCTGCAATATAAGACTTATGTCTTGTGTACAGGAACTAATTAATCAATAAATAAATAAATAAATAAATTCCAAACATCCGCTGATGAAAAACTGTGGGTTAAACTCAATTGGCCATTTTGCGAGCTGAGCTGCCAGGAATCCTGATGAACCATTTGACAGAAATTTTTTTAGAACTATAAACGAGGTTCAGAATGGTATTTTGCTTAAATCAAAAAAAAAAATGGATCTCCAGTGGATCATTGAACCCATTTAGTTTTTCGGCAAATTTTTTATGATTTTTTAGTAAAATAATTTTTTTTATTTATTCGGCCTTTTTAGTGGTACTTTTTTATTTTATTAGTCAAGCATTCCAAAACAACGCTGATGCAGATCTGTGGCTAGATCTGAAATAGCTATACGGTTTGCCAGGAATCATGACGATGCATTTGCAAAACATTTTCTTTTTTAAAATACTATATCTTTATTTATTGAGATACAGATGGTCTTCCGCTTGATTAATAAAATAAAAAAGTACCAACAAAAAGGCCGAATAAATGAAAATAAAAAATCATCCCTGATGAACGTAGAGCACGACGAAACAACAGTCAATAACCATTGCACACAAAAATCATTTATAATGGGGACCGATGGTTCGCTGGAGATGGAAGGAAGATGTTTGCAAATGTTTTCTTTTATGTTTTGCTTGCGATATTTTTCGAACCCTTGCAAAGTGCAAAATTCTCAATTCGGATGAGTTTTCCATTGCATTTAGTTTAATGAATTTTTTAAAAGTTGATATGTGTATATTTCTATTGGGAAATGCTAAATATTTGCACACAATATTTTTTTAAAACAATATAAAATTTTACTCAATCTCAATGTTTTAAAAATCGCGCAAATTTTCAACGGCCCAACTTCAGCCATAATAACACCCCTTCACAAGTTATAATATCACCTTGCGACACCAAAAAAAAAATATGGGGTTCTATCAACGGATTCTGGTAGAAAGGTCTAAAAAATATATACGTGTATTGGCGTTTTGCTAGATCTGATCACATTTTTTTTTAGTGCGGGTCAAAGTTTCCGCCCCGCGGAACACTTTCTTGCAACATATCGGCATGCAAAATTGTGTGTTCCTTACTATTGAGATACAAACTGTGTTCAGAAGTTTTATAGAAAAGATTCACGTAAACATTTTTGTGGAAAAAATTAACCCTCTGACTGTCGAAAAAAGTCTAATTTTGTCTCACAATGTAATTATATGTTATGCACAGTGCATTTTGCATCACAATTCTAGTGGGTGTCGCGGTAGAAATTTAAAAGTCATGTTTTTCTGATTCACCCTAATTTTTCTATAGCTTTGCAGTCTTATTGCTTTTTATATTTGTCACAAAGAACATGATGTGGTGTATGTTCCACCGTGATCCAACTCAAAGGTGATTTCACCGATATACTTCTTCTTATCATTCAGCCAATACAAAATCCATTGCCCTTTGAGTTAATATCACTTAAACCCATTAAGTGAATTTTGTCAAGTACGGAGTCCGAGTCCAAACCAAAATTATACACGAGGTGTCATAATTTTAATGAAATACGGCTGCAGTTCGTTTCGGGGTTTTGATATTATAATTAACATGTATAACAATTAAAAATGTTAACACAATTTCCGAAACAATTTATCGAAAAATTCATCCAGCTAAATGCAACTGAAAACTCAATTGAATGGAGAATTCTTAAAAATGCAAATATTGGAAGACCGTCGCAAGCGCCCATACATAATAAACCTTCGACGATGGTGCAGGCAATTTTATTCTCTGTGAGAATTGTATTGTCTTTCGATCAACAACAAAAATTAGATTTTATTGAAGCTGATGGTTCTCTCGACATGCAAAGCAGTTTGCAAATGTTCCTTGTGTTTGTCTTTTTCCGATATTTTCTGAGCATTTCCATATTAAGGAATTCGAAATGCATTTGAATTATCGTTTGCATTTGGATTGAAGCATTTTTCAACAGCAGCATTTCAATCAACCCCTGATGAAGAACTGTGGGTACAACTCAATTAGCTATTCTGCCAGATGGGTTGCCAGAAATTCCGATGAAGCATTGGACAGAATTTTTTTTAAACCAATAAGTATACAGATCTCTAATGAAAGTAAAAAAAATCAGTTTGTAGAAAAATAAACCGAATAAATATATGGCAAAAAAATCAAATGAGGTGTCATGGGACACCCTGTTGGAACGAAGTTGTTTTCGCTACATATTATGTACTAGTTAGTTCCAGCACGTATAAAGCGCCCGTTCAAAAGTACGATAATTTAAATGGATCTTTAAGAAAAGGTACTTTTTGTAAAATAAAATACTTTTTATATGAAAATGTTTTTTTCTGCAATGTATTTTTTAAAAAAATGTATATGGTTAGGTCCTTTTTGTAAGAATATGTATTATATTTTCCGGAATATGTATTATATGGGTCCTATTTAAAAGATACTTTTTCTAAGAAAAGGTACTGTTTTTAAGAAGAAGTACTTTCTGTAAGAAAAAGCCATAAGAGTATGACTTTTGTTTTACAAAGAAGTACTTTTGTAAGAACAGGTACTTTGTACAGAAGTGGTACTCTTTTTGGGAAAAGGATAGTTTTTAACAAAATTTACTTATTTTCAGAAAGCATCCTTATATCAAGAAAAAGGTAATATTTTCCTTGTAAGAAATGGTACTTTTAAGAAAAGGAATTTTTGTAAGAAAATGTATTTTTTATAACAGGATATTCTTTTGAATAAAAGGTTTTTTAAGAAATGTTTATTTTTGATATGTTCACATCTATAGGCGCGGGTACGGCCTAAATTCACAAAGTGAATCCATCCAAACACAATTTGTACGACTGCGGTCACACAGATTGTTCGGCAGCGAGCACACATTGTTTGCCGTTAAACTCCTCCGAAAGGGCTGGACCGATTTGTATGAAATTTTGTGTGCATATCGGGTAGGTCGCAGAATCGGCCAACATCTCATACCTCTAAATGATAACGAACGAACGAACGATGACCCAATTTATTATCCAAATATCTTTTCTAAAATTCTTATAAGTTTTTAATATATGATTGACAATTTTTTCCTTGCGTCTAATGACAGCTCAAGGATTCCTTATCTTAGATTTTAATAAATAAATAAACTCGTAAAACCAGCCCATTTTCAACTTTCAAATATTCATTCCATTTTCAAATTCACGGAAAAAAGGATATAAAAACCGTTACTCTTTAATTTCTTAAAAGCTAACTTAAACACTATAATAACAAAACAAACAAATCAAAGTTTTCAGTATTATACATTTGTTCGACCTGTCCTCACCGTGGTTTTAATAATCAGGGATAGAAAAAGAATTCTCTTCTAAAGTTATTAACTGAGCGGGGACCGACGGCTAACCGGCCATACGGATCAATATGTTAATTCAAATCTAATTAATTTTCATCCCGTGCAGAGAAAGTAGTAGGCCAATTAAGGCCTGCCGTTTCTCACCGTCGTTACTTAGTTCTCTGTAAGTTCTGGAGAATTCTCCGACTTTCCCAAGACATGTGAGGAAGTCATTTCCAAGCAGCCTATTGCAGTCTTGGTTTATTGAGTCAAAGGCTTCGTTCGCCCTTATCATCACTCCTGTTCCACTCAGAGTGTTTTTAACTCCACCACCTGCGACTACCGCATACGATCTGCCAGCAGATCTGTAGGGTGTCGCGTTTACCGTGGGTATATTATTAGCTAAGGCTCTAGTGGCCCTTCGCTCATCAAGCTTTCTCTTGATTACCTGCCTCCTTGGGCAAATTTTGGCACTGGCAACGTGCCCCTCTCTTTCGCAGTTTGCACATCTTACGGGCAAGCCGATTTGCTTACTGACTGTGCCAGTCAGAGGATCTTCAGAGATTATCTCCTCGATGTTATTCTCCCTATTTGGGATATTGCATTTACCCGGCCCGTGGGATAAACTACATTTAACACAGCGGTATGGCATGCTACAGTTGGATGAGACATGTCCATACCGCTGGCAATTGCGACATTGTACCAGGCCCCGGTGCCTGTACTTTTCCACCGCGACTTTACAGTTAAGAATGTACTTAATCGAAAATATAGACTTCATATCCGAGTCGTGGCCCAATTGAACCAACCATCGGTCCCCGCTCAGTTTTATTATCTGCTCTATTATCACCTGTATTTCCAGGTTTTTTAAAAAGTCCTGCAAGTCTAGAACCTCGTAGGAACTTGCAAGACCTTTTATTACCACCGAATAAGGTTTCGACTCCGGCAGTGTGTATGTATAATACTGAATTTTATCATTCGTCAGCATATTTCTGACCAATTGGTGATCCGCACCACTATTTAATTTCAAATTAATCATTTTCCCGTTTACAATTTTTACGGAGAATAATTTATGACCGAGTAACGAGTGTAATCTTTGCGTCAAATTTTTCACATCGATATTATAAATTTTAATGATAGGTGGGCTGGTCTTACCTATATACTTTTGCTGTAGGTTCTGCTGTTGATTAGTACTCTGTTGGTTCTCCTGCTGAGTTTTTGGTCCTTTTTCCTTGGGATGCTGTTGTTGTTTACGCTGTTCCAAAGCTGGGAATTCTTCCTTTGGTGTTCTTCTTTTTTCAGGAACCATTTGCCATTGGCCTTCATCATTCACGGCTTCTAAATGATAAGGGTGACCCGCCCCTATATAGATCACAGATTTGTCCGACTGCGAAACGCAAATTGTCAGACTGCGAAAAAAAACACACTGATGTAGCGGCAGCGAATAGTTGTATCGTGTGGGTGCGAAGCACTCTCAGAGCAAAGAGAATAAAGACGTGTTTATACGTACATATATAAAAATGAGATAGAAAGAGAGCAAAGAAAATTTGAACTTGTGTAGCGTATGTACGTACAAACGAATGGCGACTATCAAAATATGGGTGAGATTGAACAAAATATGGGTGAGATTGAACAGAGATAAAATAGATGGCGCCCACGTCGAGATATTAATCATTGTTTACCATCTGATGTTATAAATACTTTTGAAGGCAGGACGAAGTCTGCCGGGTCAGCTGGTAAGCAAGGCGAATTTATACAAGGTGGAAGCACTAGAATTCGCCTTACTTTTTGCGCTGGTTCTGTCAAAAATAGCAATTCGCCTTGAATTCGCCTTTTGTGGTAATGTCAAAATATGACATTTGTATTGCATGCGTATACGTATATACATACATATTTTTCATTTGCTTGTGCTGTTTCTGTTGTGAAACAGCACAAACACATCCGGCAATGACTGCCCCACAACAAGCGTTTGTTGTCGTCGCGTGGAACATGAAACATCGGTCCCGTACCGCTTTCCAACGTTTTATTGCAAATAGCACATTTTACCATCTTTAAATACTTTTTTTTTCACTTTTAAGGGGAAACTTTCAAAAAACACAAGTTTATAAATTAACTTCACTTTGCCAATAAGAATGTAAACAAAACTAATAAGTTTGACAATTCGAGCTCAATTCGCCTTGGCATCAGCTGTTCAGAATATGAATCAGCTGTGCGCTTGCTATAACCTGAAGTAGATCAGCCTTGCTGGTAAGTATATAAAAATGAGATAGCAAGAGAGCAACGAAAATTTGTTAACTTGTGTAGCGTATGTACGAACATAACAATGTATGTATGTATGTTCATGTGTCTGTTGCTTTCCATTCTCTTTGTTTTTTGTGGGAATAAAATAAAAAGTATTAAGCAAGAAAATAATGACACATGTGCTTGCACTTTGCTTTAAATAATTGTAAGTATTAATATTATTTAAATGTAACGTCATCATATGATTGAACGGTTTTTTTTTTGTTTCCAATGTAACATTTACTAACGTGTTCATAGAAATCGAACAGGTACCGTGTAACAAAAAGGTGTTAACACATCGCCCGTGAGTTCGAACACTCATTGATTTTTTTTAAATTGGTCCTTTTTTCAAGCATAGGTAAATTTTTAAGAGTATATGTTGTCCTATTAACTGAGACAAAATTAAACCATAGACACAATGTAATATTTAAAAATTATAAAATCATAAGCAACTAATGAATTGATGGAACAAGGGGTTGGGGAACTGCTATATTAATCAAGAATAACATACAATACTACAGTCACGATAACAAAAGTTGATATTCGCTGGATGCTTTAGAGACGTGCGCCATAAAGATACCCGTTGACTGCGACAACTTTTTAGTTATTACATGTGAGTACTATCCGGCCGGCAATATAAACTCAATACGAGCAGACTTGCAAAAAGTATTTGATTTTATGAATCTTCAAAATTCAAATAACTGCTATGTACTAGCGGGAGACTTGAACTGCAAGCATACAGAATAGGGTAATACTGTTAATAACGCAAAAGGCAATAACCTAAAAAAAGTCAACACCGAATTCCTTACACTTCAAATATATTCAGCGAAGCCCGCTTTCCTAAGCCGTAATTATGTCATAATGCCTTACATTGAGGCCAGCACACTTCAACATGAAAGAAGACAACGCTCATATACGTCCCTGACTGTACAAATCTAGTAATAATTACCAAATCATAAAAGTGTGCAGAATAATACTGGGTTGTATACTGTGTTATAGCATAATACGGTTAAAAAAAAGTTGTTTAAAATTTTTTCATTTAGCCCCCATCCCGCAACGTGCGATCCAACAAACGCTCCAATGGATCATTGAGCCCATTTAGTTTTGCGGGATATATGTTATGATTTTCTACTATATTAATTTTCCTCAATTTTTGTTTCAAAAAAAAAAAAAAAAGATTATACTGGTGAGGAACAATCTACCAAATACAATCAACGGAAGATCAGCAAGTCTATTGGAAAACAAGATCCATATATTAAAGTGCGACTTGGAGAATTTTGAATTTTTATTGCAAACAAAAAGTCCACCTGGTCAAAGGGGAATGTTATTGTATACTACATATATAACTTGCCTTATAAATCACCTCTAGTACAATAGCAATCCAAGGTAGTTCCACTACTATCATACAACGTTGCAAATCTAAAAAATGCATTTAGTTTTGGAAAATTTGTAACTTTTTTAAATAAATACGGCATCTTATTCTTATTTGAAATATTTCCAATACTACACAGTTAAAATGATTCCAGCTAAAAAGGCAGCACAGGCAGGTGGTTAGTTTGTTCGCATTTAAAAAGTCATTGCATAAGCAATATAGCTTCGAATTTGTGCACATATCTAATAATACTGTATTATGGACAAAATTGTATACGAACTGGTCCTATATTATCCCAAGGCATTTGTAACTGCACAAACGGGAACACCGAATTTGAACAATTTAAAATATTTTTAAAAGAAATAAACCCTGAAAACTTTTGTATAGTCGGTGAGTTGAATGCTAGGATCTCCGATTACCAAACATTGGACAGTAATTTGATTCAGAACTTGCTGATATACGAGATATTAGAAAATCTAAAGATAAGGTGCTCAAGTATAATGGTAAACGGCTTATTGATTTAATTGAGGACAATGGTGGCATTGTTCTAAATGGTAGATCTAAGAGCGATAGCAGTGGAGAATATAGTCTAGGAAGCTCGGTAATTGATAATGTGTTTCTCATAGCTTTCTTTTATAAGCTGATGATTTCATTGTTGCCTCCAAACTATATTCTGATTCACCTACAAATAAAATCTCCATGTCAACCAGCAATTGAAAATTAGGATCAAACACAGGCGAAACTGTGCTGGAGAGGCAAATAATTGCATAATTATGCGCAAAATTTAGGTGCACTTAATGAAAATGTATCTATTTCAGCTGATACATCTTTGGATGACTTACTAATTTCAATTGAAAATGTAATCAGAGGTGTTTACCACAAAAACGTAAATAAAGGAAAAAACTTACGAGCCGAAACAGGAATGGTGCGACTGGAAATGTTTCAGACTTAGTAATAGTATTAAAAGTAAACTGAGAGAATATATAAAAAACCACACACTTCTCAACCGGTCAAGTAGAAATAGTAGCAAAAGATGTTCTGAGTGCTTGTAATTTTTTTCCGCATTACAGTAGTGTGTTGCACTGAACAGGAAGCATTCCTATAATTAACTGAGTATGCCATACTTAACTGAAGCCCTGCTAGACTCTCCAATTTAAATGATGGAAAGGACTTCAGTACTACAATCACTGAAAAACAATAAAGCTCCTGGTAAAGACGGCATAAGCTACGACTTCTATAAATATGCTTCAACCTGCTTTGTAAGGCAAGTCTTTTGTGTGTTTAATAAAATATATCGACATGAAAAAATGCCATCAAGTTAACATCAATCAATATTGCTACTCAACCGGATCACTGAGTGGATTGAAAATAGTGGAATATTAAAGGAATACCAAACTGGATTCCGGAAACGTTACTCAACTGTGGATAACAGTTTCAACTTAGTCAGCATACTCTAAGCTCAAAAAAACTGTTGTGCCATTAACTCCATTCCTAGAAACGGTATACTTTACAAAATATCCTTTTTATGATTGTCGTCAAAAATAATTCGAACGTTAAATTTGATTTGAATACAAGCAACATTTGAAGTTGAAACCTGTTCTCGGATATCGTACATTCCTTGTAAAAATGGATGTTAAGCAAGGGTATGTATTAAGTCCAATACTTTTCTCGCAATACATTAATGACCGTACTGATGTATTACCAGGAAGTCTAACCGTTGCGGTCACTAATGTGAAAGTGCTACTATATGTGGACGATATTGTATTATTACCAGACTCCCTTACTGATCTCCAATGCATGACAAACAGTCCGCATAAATATTGTCAAATATGGCATCTAAACATTAATTTAGATAAGACAAAAATAATGATTTTAATGACGATAGTGACAACTGCACCCCCCTTCAAAACTTAGGCTTACAAAATGAAGTCTAAATTCTGGAAAATTTCGCGCTGCTACAAAAAAGCGACATAGCCTAGGTTGTATACCTTGTTGAGTAGATCACAAATCAGTTTTGAAAATGTACAAAATTTCAATATTTCTTAGATATATGTATCTAAATTTTTGAAATTTTTTGTTGATGGCAGTTTTGTGTATTTTTTTTCATCAGAAAAATTTATTTCGAATCAGACGAGCTCTAAATTATGAAAGTCGACTAAAAAATATAAAACTTATTAAACTTTTTCACCACTTTGAAGGTGTTTCATCTATTAAGAAAGTTGTTTATTGAGATCTTAGGATCATTCTTGTAGTTGATAGTTTCCTTACATTTTGAACAGTTTACTACCTACGACCCTGAACAGGGGAAAAAAGGTTAAAAAAAAATTGAATTTTTTATTTTGACCTTGAAGATGAAGTTTTTTTTGATTTTATATGTTTACAATTTTTGTTCTTTATGACAAGAGCTACAACTTTGCCTCAGAGAGTAAATCCAAATTCCCAACGGTTTGAGCTTGAGAAAATTACCACTTTTTTGCAAAAATGAGGCCGAGGCCCCACTTCTTTGGGGGTCCATAAAAAAAACCTGGAGGACTGTGGGCAAAACTGGGAGACAGGGGTCTTTTTTTTTTTTGGTCTTTTATCACGTAGTGGGGTCCGTATATGGTTACATATTTTCGCGTTGCACTGTGTATGCCACTCACGGCAAATAACAGGATGGAGGCCTTCTATAAGATGTAATAAACATGAGGATCGATTCTGGTGTCACGAAATTGAAAAGCCTTCTAGAAAAATGCGCCCGGATCTCAATTTATACCTCACCACAAATTCAAAATGAGTTGATAGAAATTGCCGGTGATGTTATTAAAGGTCGGATAATATCCGACGTTAAAAAAGCAGATGCTTACTACGCATTAGCAGATGACACAGCTGATATAGCTGGGAAAGAGCAGCTTTAAAGGGGTTTGCGTTTTTATGATAAAATAGGAAGAAGAATTCGCTGGATTTATAGAGCTAACATTACAAGACGCTTCCACCGTTGCTGCAGAAATATACAAATTTTTGATGAACATCAATCTCACATCAGAATATTGCGTTGGATTTGGCTTCGTTTGCTCTTCTACAATGACAGGCAAAGAAGGCGGAGCACAAGACATTTTAAGAAAATGCACGATATTTTCATTGCTTTGAATCTTGCTGAATGACGTAAACGCGGTTCCAGAACTAAGAAATACTATTTGAACGATAAAAGATGTGAGTAGTTTCAACGCGTAGGAATTATGATCGTAATATATCACTCTTTTGTGACACAAGATGGTCGGGAATTACAAGGCTATCAGAAAATTTTCTCAAAATTTTACTGATATTGCGAAAGCTTTAGACAAGCTTCCAATAGACCACAAGATAGTCAGCATACCAGTTTTATTTTGCGTTGACAAGGCCTGTGCTCGCCGTTTCTTTAATGACAATTGCAAAATATTCGAAGTTACTGGAACCTACAGCAAACATTTTGCATACAAAGTCAATAGGCTTTATAGCGGTTGGCCAGCACATTGAAAGTATTTTAGACGTGCTTAAAAATGAATGCAGCAGGAATCACGAAAGAATTGATTGGCAAATCACGAGCAATTACAACCGATCTAGGAGTAGAAGAGTCTCTGCCTCTTTTCGCTGAAAAACAAAACAAGAGAAGTACTCGTAGTCCTCCAGGAGCCAATGAAAATGAATACTGGCGACGATCTATAATTATACCATAACTGGATTCATTAATTATCTCTCTTCAACTACGATTTTTGTATGAAAATACAGCAGCTTTTACGCTATCTAGATTGCATCCATTGCATATGGTTAAATGGTTTAGTGAAGAGGTACATAACAACTCGAAGCATTTCCAACAGATGTATGGTCCAGATGTCGGCAGTGAATTGATTCTTTGGTACAATCTGTGGAAGATAAAGAATTTATGCGAACAAGACTTGAAGGATATTGAAATTGTTGTCCTATTTAAAGACAGAAACGAATTTCTACCTACGGTAAAACAAAAATATTTATAGTGTGTGTGCCTTACCATGCACAACAGCGACTGTTGGGCGTTCCTTTAGTACACTTGGTAGCGTAAAACGTGCCTGAGGAGCACGATAGGAGAGGAAAGGCTTTCCGGACTATGCCTCATGAGCGTGCACCGAAAATTCGTAAACGATAACCGTAAGATGATGGGGAAGGAAACAATTGAAAAATTTGCAGAAAATCCAAAGCGCTTATGTTTATTATATCATAAAAACACTTTTTTATATTAGCATTATGTCAAAATAAAGATTTATTTCAAAACCTTAAGTTATCTTAAGATCTTAAGCAAAAATTTTTGTAATATTATTTATATTTATATTCTTTTCTATAAGCAAAACGAAGCAAGATTTTTACCTAAATTTTATGTGACTATCACCGACTCATCTAGAAAAATAATATGATATTTGTTTTAGTAAATATTATTAGCTTTTAAACCGCGTTATGAATTTTGGACTAGCAAAAGTCGTTTTGGAGTAATTACCGATTAACTGAAGATGCTACACATACTTAATGCTTGTGGCGTTGATCATATTTAGGAAATATACTTGCTATGCGGTTTTTTGAAAACAAAAGTCCTAGGTACAAAATGACGACTGAATAGCTTCATATATTTCCCTTTATACCCTAAGCGAACAAAAAAAATGCCCACAGCATGCCTGAAACATTCGCCGTCCAAATAAGCATTGTTTTAAAGTAATATGCAAATGTTGAAAAAAAGTGACACCTTGCTATTTTAAATACAAATGAAAACAAAACATTTAAGAAAAATAAAAATTAATACTTTTACTACTGAATTGCATGAATCCGTTAATTTAAAATCTTAATATTTTTTCAATAAAATTTATTTATATATATTTTTTTGATTACCTTTATTTAAAATATTTTCAAAACAATAAGTATTGATTTTTCATTAGGTACTTAAAGTTTTAAATTTTTTTGTATGTAAAAATAATATTACGAAAAAACAGGAACTTCTACCCCCACCCTAATTTACAAAAACAAATAAATGTGTGCTGTTATTTCGCTTCCAAAAACAAAAACAAACATTTTTGCATTTCAGTAAAATGGTCATAACTTTGGAACGGTAAGACCTCTGGGCTCTGTATCTCGGCGATTTGACTTTTTTCTACTTTTTAAGACCTTTCTAACCTAAGACCTCTTAAAGACCTTTCCAACAAGCCTAAAAGCAAAAAAAATCCGACCACTGGCTCAGAAGTTAGCAACTTTACCCTACTACCCTCCGACCTAAAGCTGAAAATTTTGAACCCGCTGCCATTTCGCACCCTTGTATTTTCAGACATGGTCCTAGTGGACTTTACTTCCTGAAATGAGTCAAGGAATACGCTGGAAAAATTTGTCCTGGACTTCCTGAATCACCCTGTAGACTTCGTCGGAAATTTAATACACATAAAGTACAACAAAATATTGGCGGGGCAAACCAATGGCTGAAACTATGTGATACGGTTCGCTATTATCCCAAATGGAATATGCCACTTTATACACACTGTCCCTTAAGCGGGCTCTCAAGTATAATAGTTTATTTGCTTACAGCTATACTTTTTTTCCAAAACTTCTAAATATATTTTGTACAATAATTTGAACTTAATATGCTATAATTTGAATAATACTTAATATGCTAAAAATATGGAAACGCGCCGCGAGTTTCACGATCTTTATTCACAACTACATTACAATGATATAGTTATTTCCTATGACTTTTGAGCATATACCGCGTGCTACAAGTCTCCTGATTAGGGCCAGAGCTGCTGCGCTTGATTTAAATGCCAGAGCTTTCAGGCTCAACACTGTAGAAACTTGTTCAGTATGCAACTTAGATGCTCCAGAAAATACATTTCACTTTATTCGAATCTGTCTCATATACAAAAACTTTAGTTTTTCATGTTCTTAGTATGCACGAAGTGCTTAAAATATTAAATATCTCAGATTTCATGCTTCAGAATTCAAATTTATTGTCCTGTCTCTAAGATATACAAAATTAACTATAAATTAATTTGATTAGTAATTAAAAAACGTACTGCAATAAATATTATTAAATATTAATAAAACAATTAATATGCGTATATTTCTATTGGCAAAAGTTAATTATTGCCATATAATATTACCATAAAATAATTTAAAATATATCAATCTTAATATTTTAAAAATTACGCAAATTTGGCATTTTGCCAGCGCCATTGAGGCACAAGTCACACTAATTATATTTTTTGCACACTACAAATCGTGTTTTTCCGATTCACCCTAATTTTTCTACAGCTTTGCGGTCTTATTACTTTTTATATTTGTCATAGGGAACATCACTTTGGCGAATGTTTCACCATTAGCCAACAAAAAGGTGATTTCACCGATTTACATCTACTTATGATTCACACAATATTAAAACCATTGCCCTTTGAGTTAATATCACTTAAGTCCATTAACTGAATTTTGTCAAGTACGGAGTCCGAGTCCAAACCAAAATTATATACGATGTGTCATGATTTTCATTAACTACAGCTGTAGTTCGTTTCGGTGTTTTGATATTCTAATGAACGTGTATAACAAATCTACATGTTAAGGCAATTTGTTTTCATTACGTGGCTTCATGTTACAAATAGAGCGTGGAACATATTGCAGGACCATGTAGATATGTATCGGCGTTTTCAACAGGGACGCTACAAAAGTAAATCGATAGGGACAGCAAACGATGCCATATTTTTTCCCGCTCTTTTGACATTTCTCTTCAGTAAGGTTTGCCATTTCATCATGGTAAGATATACGAGCCAACAACGAGTCGAAATTATGAAAATTTACTACCAGATCAACAATTGGGCGTCTAATAGAAAAATTTGAATGAACAGGAACAGTACAAAATGTTCCCGTGCCAGTGAGACAAAGAAGTGCCCGTAGTGTCGAGAATATTGCTGCCGCTGAGGCTTCAGTTCAAGAAAGCCCAAATGTGTCTCTCACACGTCGTTCTCAAGCGTTGGGCATCTCTGTGACGTCGTTGTGGCGAATTTAGCGAAAAGATCTTGGCTTACATCCTTACAAGATCAAATTGACGCAAGAACTGAAGCCGCTTGACCACCATAAGCGTCGTATGTTCGTGAATTAGGCTGAGCAACAACTTGAAAATGATTCGGAGTTTCATCGGAAAATCATCTTCAGCGATGAGGCTCATTTCTGGTTGAATGGCTTCGTCAATAAGCAAAATATGCGTTATTGGTGAGACAACAATCCACACGTAATCCACGAGTCATCATTGCATCCCGAAAAAATTACGGTTTGGTGCGGTTTATGGGCCGGCGGCGCCATTGGGCCGTACTTCTTCCGTGATGATCAAGAGCAGCACATTACTGTGAATGCGAATCGCTACCGTTCAATGATAACCGAATATTTTTGGCCCCAATTGGATAATATGGACTTGGAGGACATGTGGTTCCAACAGGACGGCGCCAAAAGCCACACAGCGAATGCCACAATAAATTTATTGAAAACCAAGTTTGGTGAACCTGTTATCTCACAAAATGGCCCAGTTGATTGGCCGCCTCGGTCGTGCGATTTGACGCCGTAAGATTATTTCCTGTGGGGCTACGTCAAGTCAATGGTCTATGCCAACAAGCCAGCGACGATTGATGAACTTCGTATGAATATCGAACGTGAAATTGCAGCTGTATCGGCCGATTTATGCTTGAAAACCGTCGAAAATTGGGTTCAGCGTCTGGACTTCTGCAAGCGTGCCCGTGGTGGCCATGCAAAAGAAATCGAGTTCCATACATAATGGCATCGAACGTACTTTCACAGGAATAAAGAATTTCATTGGTATCTAAAATCGGTTTTGTTTTGTTTAAAAAAACTTTTGTAGCGCTCTTATGGAAAACCCCTTTATTTTGGGTCTAGCCACAGCTCTCCGTCAGCGTTTATTTACAATGAGGTTATCGAAAAATGCATCCAGCTAAATGCAAAAAAAATGTCACTTGCTTTGAGAATTCGTTACAATGCAAATGTTCGAAAACCGTTGCAAGCACCCAAACATAATAAACATTCGACGATGTTGCAGGCAATTTTATTCTCCGTAAGACTTGCACTGTATTTCGGTCAACAATAAAAATCAGATGTAATGGAAGCTGATGGTTCTTGCAAATGTTCCTTGCGTTTGGCTGATTCCGATAGTTTCGGAGCATTTCCATATTAAGGAATTCGCAAGGCACTTGAATTATCGTTTCCATTCGGACTGAAGCATTTTCCAACAGCCAGCCGCGTTACCAGAAATCTTGATAAAGCATTTGACAGAAATTCTTTTTGTAAACTATAAAAGAGGTTAGGAATGGTATTTTGCTTAAGTCAGAAAATATCAGTTGTAGAAAGATAAACCCAAAAGTAGTAGTATAAAAAATGGGTTTTCCAAGGGATCATTAAGCCACTTTGGGTTTTCGGTTTTTTATGATTTTTTACTAAAATTATTTTCCACAATTTTTGTTTTCAAAAAATAAAATACATACGTGTTCTGATTTTATTTAAAAAAGATATATTTTTCGAATCAGAAAAAATTGATACGTGGATATTTCTATTGTCAAATGTTAAATACTGGCATATAATATTTCATTCAAATAATTAAAAATATTACTCAATATTTTAAAAATCGCGCAAATTTGCCTTTTTCCCCAACTTCAGCGTCATTGATGCACAAGTCATACTAGTTATATATTTTGCACACTACATTTTCCCATGAGAATTCTAGTGGGTGTCGAGGCAGAAATTTAAATGTCGTGTTTTTCTGATTCACCCTAATTTTTCTACAGCTTTGCAGTCTTATTAATTTTTATATTTGTCACAAAGAACATGATGTGGCGTATGTTCCACCGTGATCCAACTCAAAGGTGAATTCACCGATATACTTCTTCTTATCTTTCAGCCAATTTAAAATCCATTGGCCTTTGAGTTAATATCACTTAAGCCCATTAAGTGAATTTTGTCAAGTACAGAGTCCGAGACTAAACCAAAGTTATACACGATGTGTCATGATTTTCATGAACTACGGCTGTAGTTCGTTTCGGTGTTTTGATATTCTAATGAACGTGTATAACAAATCTAAATGTTAAAGCAATTTGTTCCCATTAAGTGGCTTCGTGTAATACATATACACGCGAAGAGAACGGATCCTGTAACATATTGCAGGACCGTGTACATTTTTGTAAGCATTGTTTTCATGAGTTGAAGATCAGCCACCCTTTTGTTCCTTTGTTGTCTGTCACGTTTTTGTTGTCAACCTATTTCAACAAACAAACTCATATTTGGGCCACAATAACATTTATTATAACTAACGTGGACAACCATCATCCGTTTGGCGGAACTATCCTGTTTTTCGATTTCTCTCCCCACCTTGGATTTCAATCCCGCTTTTAACAGAGAAGTCCCGCTGCATGACGTTTCTGTAAAGTATAATTTAGCTGGGAAGTTATATTTCTTTAATATAAAATGTTCAACAGTTACAAGAAGGATTTCAATTCACAATGTCAGACGATCGTTTCTAAGTTTGTTAACTTCATCAACAGAGGCATAGTTGTAGACTACTGGCATTTGTTCAAATGTGTCACTAATTGAAATAATTTGATAGGATTTTTTTTTGATTTTTCTTCACAAAATTTTGTTACCGATGGATCGGCCACAAAGGCGGCATGATCAGGTGCTTGTTATGGGCAAAATATATCAACAGATTTCAAGACAAATTTATTTTATTATTTTATTATTTATATTTATCGCCACCTTCAAATGACGGTTAAGAGGAAAAATTTTCTTGTTTTCATTGGCTAATTTTTCAATCTGGCTTGTAAAAATAAGAAAAAATAAAATATAAAATATTATTTTTTAATCTTAAATTATTCATAAAAATCGAACAAATTTTATATTCTATTTTTAAATCCAATTTAAACTATTGTTGAATCCTATATTTTATTTAATTAACTGATACTCAAACGTTTAAGGCAACAAAATCCCGTTGTTGTATCAAATCCCGCTTTTCGATCAAGTCCGTTGGTCAGGTTAATTATAGCATGTTAATCATTGTTTACATGTAATATTGCGTAGCAAACACAATGTGCTTGGTTGGACTCAAGTATACCACATAAGCGACAAGCTACAAACACAAAGCTACACACACGTTTGCATATATTTGTTTATTGCTTTTTCACTGATCAAGAACCATTGACGACTGAATACATGAAAGTTCATCTGCAATTTACACGCAAATTCAGGATTATTTACGAGTCACTGACTGAGAGAATAATGCAAAAGACCGATAAACACTTACAAGATCTACTCTCTCGTTGTCCCTCTTTTATTCCCTCGCTCTCGAGACACAGCCGTATTTGTATATATATAAAGGGTTTTACAACAGAGACGCTACAAAAGTAAATCGATACGGACAGCAAACGACGCCATATATTTTCCCGCTCTTTTGACATTTCTCTTCAGTAAGGTTTCCCATATCATCATGGAAAGATATACGAGCCAACAACGAGTCGAAATTAATAAAATTTACCACCAAAATTTGGAGTCAGTGGCCTCAACTTTAAGAGCGCAACGTCCAATTTATGGTCGTCATAATCGCCCTACCAGATCAACAATTGAGCGTCTAGTGGACAAATTTGAATTCATAGGCACAGTACAAAATGTTCCCGTTCCAGTGAGACAAAGAAGTGCCCGTAGTGTCGAGAATATTGCTGCCGCTGAGGCTTCAGTTCAAGAGAGCCCAAATGTGTCTTTCACACGTCGTTCTCAAGCGTTGGGCATCTCTGTGACGTCGTTGTGGCGAATTTTGCGAAAAGATCTTGGCCTACATCCTTACAAGATCAAACTGACGCAAGAACTGAAGCCGCTTGACCACCATAAGCGTCGTATATTCGTGAATTGGGCTGAGCAACAACTTGAAAATGATTCGGATTTTCATCGGAAAATTATCTTCAGCCATGAGGCTCATTTCTGGCTGAATGGCTTCGTCAATAAGCAAAATATGCATTATTGGTCAGACAGCAATTCACACGTAATCCAAGAGTCATCATTGCATCCCGAAAAAATTACAGTTTGGTGCGGTTTATGGGCCGGCGGTGTCATTGGGCCGTACTTCTTCCGTGATGATCAAGACCGGCACATTTCTGTGAATGCGAATCGCTACCGTTCAATGATAACCAAATATTTTTGGCCCCACTTGGATAATATGGACTTGGAGGACATGTGGTTCCAACAGGAAGGCGCCACAGGCCACACAGCGAGTGCCACAATCAATTTATTGGAAACCAAGTTTGGTGAACGTGTTATCTCACAAAATGGCCCAATCGATTGGCCGCCTCGGTCGTGCGATTTGGCGCCGTTAGATTATTTCCTGTGGGGCTACGTCAAGTCTATGGTCTATGAAAACAAGCCAGCGACGACCAATATCGAACGTGCAATTGCAACAGTATCGGCCGATTTATGCTTGAAAACCGTCGAAAATTGGGTTCAGCGTCTGGACTTCTGCAAGCGTGCCCGTGGTGGCCATGCAAAAGAAATCGAATTCCATACGTAATGGCATCGAACGTACTTTCACAGGAATAAAGAATTTCATTGGTATCTAAAACCGGTTTTGTTTTATTTAAAAAAACTTTTGTAGTGCTCTTATTGAAAAACCCGTTACTTGGGTTGCAAACACATATATTATAACTTATAAATCATTGTGTCTCAAATATGTAATAACGGATAGCAAACACAATGTGTTTGCACACAAGTGTATTATATTTGCGACAAGCTCCAAACATTCGTTATATTTTCATCCAAACAAGAAAAATCAAGATGATGACAAGAATGTAGTATGTCGAAACTATATTTTTAAGTCTTTGCTTTTGATCCACAGTTGGCCTGTAGACAAAATGACAAAAACATATATATCCGCTTCCAAGATGTATTAGTTTTCATTAAGGAAAATAATTACAAACGTCGTTACATTGTTGTCGTTATATAAATGCTACAAATAATAAACATTCCTACATTAAAAAGAATTAACTTTAAGACAGCTAATGATAATGTGCCAGAATAACTAACATTCAATTAGTAAAAATAATAGTTGTTCGCTGCTATATATTTATTTGTGTCGAGTATAGTATATACGAGTATAAACTTTTTTATTTGTGAAACTTGAAAAATGTTAATGTGTACTTTTTATTGATTTTTTTATTTTGTTTATGTTTCCTGATGAAGCTGGACAATGGTGTAGCGAAATAGTGACAATAGAAAGCAAAATTGATCTCAATCTCGAATAATTGGGATTATATCAAGAATATTTTTAATAATTATTTAAATCTTTTTATTTGTGCCTATTTGTTTTATATATATTTCTGTTTTATATTTTGAAAATTGTGGACAAATAAAGGGTATCTCTGTAAGAATGCAGTTGTTGATGTGTTAACAGCTATATGGGCTGGTAGGGCAATCTATCAAAGTGTACAAATGCAAACAACACACAGCGTTAGCATCACATACGTGGTTATTGTACAAAAATAGTCTCTGCATGAAATTAAGTATGATGGTACACTCAGGGAACTAATTTTTTGAGAAGAGGTTGTAGCAACCGTAAATTCGGCTGTTACCACCGAATTGAGGTTGCTACAACGGAATTGAAGTTGTCACTACCGAATTTAATTCCCACAACTGAAATTCGGTTGAAGCAACCTCGTTGCAAAATTGATTCAGATGTGACAACCGAATCTTCAATTATATTCCTTCTGTCAACTAAATTTTCTAAAATTTCGGTTGGAACAGCCGAATTTTTAATCAATTCGGATACGACAACCGAAATTGGCACCAAATTCGGTTGGAGTGGCGGAATGTGCAATCAATTCGGTTGGAGTAACAGAAGTTGGCATCAATTCGGTTGTAGCTATCGAATTTGGTATCAATTCGGTTGCAATATCCGAATTTAGACTTATGTCGGTTGCAACGATCGAATTTGGCGTGAATTCGGTTGCTGTGACCGAATTTCGCATTAGTTCTGTAGGTACAGCCGAATTCTATGCATTCTATGTATTTCAAACCTGACGTTTAAAATTCTAAAAACAAATATTATGTTAAAGAAATATAATGAATGTATAATTATTGGTGTCCCGGCGATATCAAGGTATTTTGTGGTTATTAAGAAAGGTAAGTAAAACTATTGTAGTTACGGGATTTGCATTAAAATGCCTTTCTTATTTTGCGGAAAATATCCAAGTAGATATGAAGAGTTTTCAAGTTTTTCAAGGTCGGTCGGTTGAGATATGCTATAATCGTCTGTACATATGAACAACGGTTTAAGACCTACATCAAAATGATGGCCGGAACTTCAAGGTCAGAATGATTTAAAGCACTTTATTTCCTCGCTTTGTAATATACTCGTATGAGTACAGGAAAATGAATCATCACTTAATAATAAAAAAACATTCAAAATTAGTTTGTAACACTATGTAAACTCGGTTGTCACAACCTCTAATGAGGTTGCATCAACCTCTAATGAGGTTGCGTCAACCTCTAATGAGGATGCGTCAACCTCTGTTGAGGTCGCATCAACCTCTAACGAGGTTTTGTCAACTTCTAATGAGGTTGCGTCAACCTCTATTGAGGTCACATCAACCTCTAACGAGGTTGCGTGAACCTCTAATGAGGTTGCATCAACCTGTAACGAGGTTATGTCAACCTCTAATGAGGTTATGTCAACCTCTAATGAGGTTATCTCAACCTCTAATGAGGTTATCTCAACCTCTAATTAGGTTATCTCAACCTCTAATTAGGTTACGTCAACCTCTTATGAGGTTGTGTCAACGTCTAATTCGGTTGAGAGAACCTCTAAATTCGGTCACGGCTAATTCGGCAGTCTCAACCGAATTTTTCTGTGAGTGTATTGATATAGCTGCAGTGAACAAAGAAGCAGGTCGTCGTCACCAAAGAGTATTGAATAGTATAGAGAATCATGGAATGAATTGTGTGCCTCAAAAACACTAGGGACATATGGCGAATGATTCAAAACCTATTACCGTCTTTTTGTCATAACTTGGTCAATTCACAATTTTGATGTGAAACATTGATGCCTTTTGAAACATTTATAATTTTTGTATTGATTTATGTAATAACAATGTGGCCGTCGGTGGTACACTGGTTAATGTGTGAGCCTGTTGTACTTGAGATCCTGGGTTTGATCCCTGCTCTGACCACCTTAAATTTCTTTCAATGGCGGTTACCTCGCATAGAGGCGGCGACATTATCGAGCATTTAGCCATAAAAAGCTTCTCAAAATACTGTTCGCAACCGGTGTAAAACTGTAGTTTCAAATCAGTGAGTATAAAATTAGAAGGCGCACAGATCACTGGTTGTGAGAAGCGATTAACGTCATGGGATGGAATGGGAACATAATAACATTGCCGAAATGGTGCATTTATATTGAAATATTCTACAAAGAGAATAAGATTCGTTTATGCTCTTTTACTCCAGACTCTCTACATGAGGGCGGAAAAAGGGTACAATAAGTTCTGTACAGCAGTGATGATATTTCATAATTTTCAGGGAGACTTTTTTTATTCTCCCGATAGTACTTTTTTCGACGTAAGAGTACTTTTTATAAAATAATTAAATAAATCTGCATTTATACCAAAAGATTAACGGCCTGTTTGCAGAACATAAAAAATGTATTTAATCTGCGTACTGTTTGTTTATATTTCGGTGGAAATGCAGTGAAAGCTTTAGTTACCATCAGGCACACCTATATTTCTGTTTAATTACACAAAATATAACAACATAAATAAATCTTATTTATCCCTTTAGCCCGTTTTGTATACAACACGAATTTTGCTAAAGAATGTTAGTTGTTTGTAATTTGGGCAATCCTATTGTAAAGCCTGGTATTCAGTTTTTATGAAATTTTCGCTGCCATAAGAAACACGTGTCTAAAAAATAACGAACACTTTATGAACCGAAAATTTCACAAACTTTTCAATTTCAGCTCCTGGCGAAAATTTCGGAGGCAAAATCAAGTCCAGGGTTGTTACGCCAAAGTTATTTCAAACGAAAAGAATTGTTTGATAACACTGTGATAGTTTTTGACCTGAAAAAAAATGAACTTCGATGAATCCTTTTCGAACTATTAGGGGGGAGTCCCCTGAGTGTGAAAGTACATTTGGAAGTGTCAGATTGGCTCCAGTTTTTGAGAAATCGGTATATATGGATATAGCCAAGTCTGCGCTATTTAAACAAATTTTACCGGCCACCGGGCAATTTTTTTTGGCCTAAAAGGGCTTAAAAAGCTTATTAAAATAGAAAAAACAAATGTTTGCGTTCGGTCCAACTTCTTGAGATATGGGCCTTTAAAGCTTGAGTATATTATTGGCCATATCTCACATATTTGGGGTCCGATGTGGTTCCGGTGAATATCATTACAAAGGCCATTAAAAACTCTTTAAATCTGCATATAAATATATAACATTTTAGTAACTCATTGGGGACAAATTTAAAAAATACGAGTTTTTAACCTCACTTTTTTGCTAAAAATCTGATTTTCTCAAAAAACAGCCCTAGTAAACCTATTTTCTACCTAGACTCAGGTTGTAGGCAACACTTCAGGCTTTATTTTAAGGTATAATACTTCGCATTAACCCTTCTAAGACCGGAGATATTTATGTTCAAAATTTGAAATACAAGAAAAAATTAAAGTTTTTTTACTTTTTCCCAAAATTTTATTTATTTTAATAGCATAGGCCTCAAGTTAAGCTTCAAAATCAAAATATTGGACTTTTATATATTTTTTTCGTTTTTTTTTAAGTTAATTAATTCAAAGAAATGAAAAATTTTTAAAAATAACCGTTACATAAATATAATGCTAATATCTCCGGTCTTAGAAGGGTTAATGCGAAGTATTATACCTTAAAATAAAGCCTGAAGTGTTGCCTACAACCTGAGTCTAGGTAGAAAATAGGTTTACAAGGGCTGTTTTTTGAGAAAATCTGATTTTTAGCAAAAAAGTGAGGTTAAAAAATCGTATTTTTTAAAATTGTCCCCAATGGGTTAATAAAGTCTAATATATTTATATGCAGATTTAAAGAGTTTTTAATGGCCTTTGTACTGATATTCACCGGAACCAAATCGGACCATAAATATGTGAGATATGGCCAATTACATACTCAAGCTTTAAAGGCCCATATCTCAAGAAGTTGGACCGAACGCAAACATTTGATTTCTCTATTTTAATAAGACTTTTTAAGCCCTTTTAGGCCAAAAAAAAAATTGGCCTATGGCCGGTAAAATTTGTTTAAATAGCGCAGACTTGGCTATATCCATATATACCGATTTCTCAAAAACTGGAGCCAATCTGACACTTCCAAATGTACTTTCGCACTCAGGGGACTCCCCCCTAATAGTTCGAAAAGGATTCATCGAAGTTCATTTTTTCGACTATCACAGTGTAATTGTTTGGGACCAGAATTTTGACATTTCTATAATTTTAACAACCACAAGTGACATCACATTCGTTAAAAATAACACGGAGTGCCTAGAGGAATTATAAATAAGTTAAATCAAAGGTAGGTAGTAGCTCTCCGAGACAAAATTTTCCGTTTTGAGATAAACGACACCATTTCTTACGAAAATTTCGCAAGAACTGAAAACGGTGCTTAATATGGCTTTTTTTTTGCTAATGGTCTTGAACAACTGTTAATTTATACTGATGCATTATTGCGACTAACGGGCGTAGTATTTTCAAAAATAAATTCGTATTCATTAACCATACATGCTTAGTTTGTTTCTATTTTTGAATTGGTTGTCGCTGAAAATATCGAAAGGTGTGGGAAGCAGAATCCATTTTTAATCCTGTAGATGCAAGAGAAAAACAAATATGTCAGACCATACTCTTTCTGTCAAATCTATACTCCCTCCAAACATCATTTTCTTCTGTTGACCGTCTGAAAGAAATTTCCAAAAGGGAAAGTGGCTATTTAATAAAAACGAGTTGCATGTGAGATATCAACGAATATTCCCACGTTCAAATGACCAGCGGTGCTTCGGTGCTTGGCTCGAAATCGAGAGTTAAAATTGTTGATAACTGACCCATAGATCAAGCTGAAATCTGACTCCGCCACAAGACTGCTGGCCATAGATCTGCGACACAAGAAAAAATCTAACTTGATAAAATGCACGGTGTGTGTGGTCATTTCACGTCGCCTCTGCATGAGATAACACTAAATTCGGTCCCGAAGAATGCCCATTGTAGCACGAGCTGTGTATCACATAGCGACATTCTGTTGGAACTAAATGTCGTAGCGCTCTCAGTTCAGGGTGTCAAGTACTGAGCGATGATGCCTCCGGACCAATCCAGACCAAACAATGGCATTCGGTGTATGCATTGCACTTGGTACTAATTGGTATAGTCCTAAATCCGGGAATGCTGGTGTATGTACCTGTTGATACAAAAATGGGTGCCATCGTCATAAAGGGAACACACATTTTGATAATAAAGGGTTTTTCAACAGAGACGCTACAAAAGTAAACCGATAGGGACAGCAAACAACATCATATTTTTTCCCGCCCTTTTGACATTTCTCTTCAGTAAGGTTTGCCATTTCAAGATGGAAAGATATACGAGCCAACAACGAGTCGAAATTATTAAAATTTACTACCGAAATTTGGAGTCAGTGGCCTCAACTTTCAGAGCGCTACGTCCAATTTCTGAATTCTGAATTTCATTTCTGGCTGAATGGCTTCGTCAATAAGCACAATATGCGTTATTGGTCAGACAGCAATCCACACGTAATCCATGAGTCATCATTGCATCCCGAAAAAATTACGGTTTGGTGCGGTTTATGGGCCGGCGGCGTCATTGGGCCGTACTTCTTCCGTGATGATCAAGACCGGCACATTACTGTGAATGCAGATCGTTACCGTTCAATGATAACCGAATATTTTTGGCCCCAATTGGATAATATGGACTTGGAGGACATGTGGTTCCAATAGGACGGCGCCGCAAGCCACACAGCGAATGCCACAATCAATTTATTGGAAACCAAGTTTGGTGAACGTGCTATCTCACGAAATGGCCCAGTCGATAGGCCGCCTCGGTCGTGCGATTTGACGTCGTTAGATTATTTCCTGTGGGGCTACGTCAAGTCTATGGTCTATGCCAACAAGCCAGCGACGGTTGATGAACTTCGTACGAATATCGAACGTAAAATTGCAGCAGTATCGGCCGATTTATGCTTGAAAACCGTCGAATTGGGTTCATCGTCTGGACTTCTGCAAGCGTGCCCGTGGTGGCCATGCAAAAGAAATCGAGATCCATACATATTGGCATCGAACGTACTTTCACAGGAATAAAGAATTTCATTGGTATCTAAAACCGGTTTTGTTTTATTTAAAAAAACTTTTGTAGCGCTCTTATTGAAAAACCCGATAAATTTATATCATTCGCACGTATTGCTCGGCGCTGTAACTTGCCATGTTGATTTGTCTCTAATATCCGAAAAATAAATAACAGGAAAACTAACAATATGTAAAATCACATACCTGTATAAACATACTAAAAAGTATAAACTTACTAAACATATAACAACATACTGGTCCCTACTGGAAACTACCATATTTATTAAGCGCGTTCTAGCACTTTCGGGATTTTTCTAGTTGTGTTCGTTATTTAACGGGTTTTATCATTTTTTGGGAAGTTCGACGGCGCGTTTCTTTCCTGAAGAGTTGGCATCACTGGCTGAGTGTAGTAAGGTCGGCTCTTCATATAAAAACAAAATTTCTGCAATTCTTCTGCTTCTACCTTACTTATTTTGCCATGTGTTGTATTTAAAAGCGTTTAAGATAAAATTTGGTGAGTCAAATCCGAAAGTACTTTTATTGGACCAAAAGGAATTGGGGACATTTTGAAACCGAAAAGGGGTAAAAAATTCCTTATCCACTACAAATATCATCCCTGCTGTATAGGATTCAATACCCTTTGTCGTCGCTGTGTTTATGACAAAACAAAAACAATTATTTCAGTGACCTAAATATTGCTTCATTTGTTTTAAAAATATTATATCTAATGGTAAAGCAGATGTAAGGAAACAGAAAGTGCAATAGCCAAAGAGCCTTCAGCATACAAACTATTCTTTTTAATTTTCCAATGTGTTCATAGAAATCGAACAGGTACCGTGATAACACATTGCCCGTGATTTCGAACACTCATTGATTTTTTTTATTTTAAAACATAAACACAAAGTTTTTGAGATATTTGTGACGTTTTATTGGATTGTAAAAAACACAGAAAAAGTATGGACTAAACTATCCTTCAAATGGCCCCACGGCTCTGATGACAGGCCATCGCTAATTCCATGAAATTATCCATGACTTTTCCATTGAGATGTGGCTGTATCCCACCGATGACTCGCTGGATCTCGGATTTGGCTCAGGAATTGTTTCTGGTTTATTCGCATAAACCCTACATTTCATATAAGCCACGATTCACACGATCGAATAATCTTGGCAGCCAGTTGACATTAAAATTTCTTCAGATAATTTGTTCTGGATATCGTTGCTGCAATAAATCGATTATTTTATGCGCGGTGTGGCTAGTGGGGCCATCTTGCTGAAACCAAATATCGGCCAGATCCATGCTGTCCAATTGAAGCCACGAGAACATGTTACTATCACAGTCACTACAATTTCGACCTAATCTTCAAAAAATTAAGGCCCCATCACGCCGTCTGACCAAAATCCGCCCCAGACAGTTGCCCGTTCTGGGTGCATTTGTGTCTCATGTTTTGCATGCAATTTTGGGTATTCACGAAGCCATTTATTGACTTTGTTGACTTCATTGACTTCACTTTGCTCTATTACCTATTGAACGAATTGCCGGCGCTTTCTACGCTCTGCTGGTTTGAGCTCCTGAGTAAGCTGAATTTTGTACGCATGAAGGTGGAGGTGTTTTGTAAAAATTCGATGAGTAGCGTTTCGTGAAATTTGTTCGTGAAATTTGAAGTTCTTGAGGACGATGCCGGATTGATGTTTTCGGGTTTTCGGCGACACTCTCGTTTAGAGCAGCACTGTTTTCTGGAGACCTACCACCGGTACGTTGACACACAGGAGTGTTACTCTCTGACTTGTATGAGCTTCCTCATTCCAAATCACATCGCCCTCGTCGAAATATATTTCATTCAAAGTTCATTGAACCACAAAGGAATTTTGCCAAATAATGCAGCCCTCCAGTATTGTATTGTTCAAAACTCTGTTACAGATCTTTCCCTTCACCATAAAACAGCCCATTAATTATGACTGTGTGGCTGAATTTTGGAATTTCGCTTAGTCTTAATGTCTTTAATAAAATCATAATAATATTAGAAATTTACCCAAACGAATATAGAATGTATGGGGAGAATGGGTAATTAAAAACACCTCAATGAGTTATTTGAGATTTGAAGATTTTTCTGCGGATTTGACGATGTTGGATGAAACCGAAAACAACAGTAAGTAATTTTCCACTTTCTTTATTTTGCCACCCTTCAGAGAACGGATGACTTTCTCTTTTCCCTTGCTTCCTCTGCCATCATCATACTCTATCCTTTTCAAACGCATTATGTTGTTGGGCAATGAGAATTAAAGTAGATGAGTGTGGCAACAATTAAATTTCCACATGAGCTGCATTTAATGTGCTACTGATTTTCAACATCTGTTTTCATTATATTTTGACTCGCGTTCTGTGATTTCCATCATCGTATGCGTGCATTTCGTGCTTCCTATCGCAGTTTTGGGTTTAGGGGTAGGGAGTTGACTTTCCTTTAAGGGTGATGCAAATTTAAGCGGAATAAGTAAACGTGAAATATTCTAAAGTTACTTTCGTAGGACAAAGTAGGATTTATAATGTGGCTCTGCTGAAATCAGAGAGGGCGAAACCGACGTAAAACTGTATGGTTTTACAATTTAAATCTCAATATTTACTAACACATAAGGTATTGTCGGGCCGTCTGCGGCAGCCACTGACAGTTGTTTAATTCAGAAATACGGACTTCACGGACTTGATGGCCGTCTAACTGTTTGAGAAGACATTGACCCCAGTGACTGCTGGACTATTATCGCTCGGCCAAATAGTTATTTCTTTAATAGCCAACATTTCCAACTAATACACGCTACACAGATCAGGTAGCCTAGTCTACGAGAAAGGGACAACCCTAATTCGCTAGAGCAGACCCCGTAGTCCAACTGTTCTTTCAATTGAAACCCAAACATGTAGAAATTCATATATCCTTCAACACGCTGAAAAACAGGGCCCCTGTAATATTATGCAGGAACAAGGTATATTTTTTAAACCTCCATATTTTTGCGTGTAATAACTGTTTTCCTGCTTTGATGATATGCTGCGTTTTGTGTCTTCATTATCTATCACATTTTTGTTTCCATCAGTTTTAAACCATCAAAGCCATATTCGGGCCACAAACATATATTAAAACATATCAGTCATTGTGTCTTCAACATATAATATTGAGTAGCAAAAACAATGTGCTGGGACACAAGCATACTATATTTGCGATATGTTATAAAGATGTTATATTATAATCTGAACAATAAAAAAATACAGATTTTTCAGCGAGTATACCAGGAAATTCATTGTTCCACAAATCTCTTTCCCGTATGAGACTGTGGAATTTCCAATCGAATAGTGGCTCTGATTTCGTGTGGTCGACAAATGCAGGAATGTTGGGATTACCTTTCAGTACTGTTCCGTAAGAGGGAGTGGTGCGCAGACCACACGTGATATACATCATCGCCATTCTCTGAATCCTTATCAGTAGTGCACAGTAGGTGAGTATTCTGAGCAAAGCACTTGCCACCACACGATAATGCAATAGAGCGTTAGCGGTTTCACCACAGCTGTAGAGATCTAGCGAACAGTCTTTAAAGAAGCCCCCATTCATAGCATAAAGCCCTCTTGCAAGTGTATAGGCCCATCGTCGCCTTTTTAACCTTGTCCACTATGTTGGGTCTGAAACAAAGCGTACTATCCAACACAACATCCAGGTATTTGACACCCTCTGAAATCTTAATTTCGGATCCATTCAAAATGATAGCCAACTCGGTTATAGCCGGTTTTACGCCAAGCACTTTTTCATCCGCCCATCTGTCCAAATTCTGTAGGCTAACATGGAGAATGTTCCTTTGGGTGTTGGGATACTTGTCCTATATATCTGTTGCAACGTCATCCACATAAGCAAGCATTTTTGAACCCGCATTTTCCACAGTGACAAATATTCCATTAAGCTTAAGGCTTCATAGAAATTCAGACAAGGCACTCCTTGAGGTATTCCCCATTTACCAAACCTCGTAGAGGCCCAATGGTTCAATTCAGCTGTGATATGTCTACTGGTGAGCATTTGGTATACAAGCCCCACAAGATCCACGTTATCCTGATGGATTGATATTTCTGAATGTTCACCAATGTAGAGCCCCTTAGCAGCCAAAGATTTCTCTATGTGCCCTACCAGTTCGTGTAGTGCTCTCTCTGTAGATTTGTTCTTGCAGTACTTGTGCAGTGCATCAGCTAACAATCTTACATCAATACTCGTCCGCAAGGCTTATATGGCTAAGGTATTAACGGCCACTGTGAAAGGCCTTTCCCGTTTTGGGTATAAACATTACT
Organism: Phaonia tiefii; assembly: GCA_963931995.1. Classification (NCBI taxonomy): domain Eukaryota; kingdom Metazoa; phylum Arthropoda; class Insecta; order Diptera; family Muscidae; genus Phaonia; species Phaonia tiefii. Next base: position 82,528,721 of record OZ008368.1, on the reverse strand, counting down.
TTTGTATCCCTCCCTTACTTTTGTATCCCTATTTTTTTTGCAGTTTATATACGTGTTGAACGCAGTTTCAACAATTCTCTTATATTCTTGATATTTCTAACTCCTTTCCTTATCTTTTCTTCATTACATTCATTTTTGTTATTAGTTTCGTTATTACTTAAGATTTAAGTTTCTATACTCTTCTCTTTTACTCATTCCTTTTCTTTTGTCTACTTTTTTGCCGCTTAAAGCAGGCTTCTATTGTTAATTGAGTCTTGTGTAAACAACTCACCATTAAAGTTGTCTATGAAAGACATTTTGTTAGAAATTAAAACCTCCAGAGTTTTTTTTCTTCTAAATTATTAATTTGCAACCATCTCAAGGAAGGGATGAGTTCATCATATGGTCCTTCGAACCGGATCCTAGTCAGAATCTAGGATAGGAAACATTCCAGTGAATTGTGTGGGCTGTCGCATTAAGTTTCAAAAAAACGCGAGCAGCAATCGTCAAATCTGATGCTTATCAGTCGAGGACTCTAAGCAACCAAAAGAAGCAACATCATTGTTCGCATATCATTGTCAAGAGGAGGAATAATCCTGGTCACCATAACCAACCCGAAGGAAGCAACATCATCGTTCATAAACATCATCACCAAGCCAAGAGACTCAACAACAGGTAGAGTAAAAAGGGAAAAGGGGTAAGTACGGTGACTGTGTAGAGTTTTTTATATCACGATCAGAAACAAGCGTTGAAATAATATTGTCACATACATACAAACAAAACCCTTCAAAAACTGTGTTAAATCAACGGATCATAAATCCCAATAAAATCAAAAAAAAAAAAAAAAAGAGACTTGAATTGTGAGAGAACAATTAAGAGAAAACCTACGAGTTCTAAAACTCTCATTAAAAAATATAAAACGGCCAGAGCAGTTTGGAAACAAGACAATAAAAGCTCAATGCTATGAAACTCATAACCATTCGATTACTATAATAGCGAGAACATCGATTGTTTGTAATCGAAATCAATTTAAGTATAGACGATAATCTAAAAGCAAACAAACGGCAAAGAAAGAATAAACAAAAGCGGACAGACATCAGATACAAAACGTTTAGAAAAAACAGTGAAAAGAATTTTGTGAATTATAAATGAAAACTTGAAAAAAAAAAAACAAAAGTGAAGAATATCACAAATTAAAGATTACATCATAATCTATAAAAACAAACACAAAAACTGAAATAAAAATTTTAAGAAAGCTGCAAACAAAAAGAATTATATATGTATAAAGCAACAGTTGTGTGGAAAATTTTTTTTTTCTTAGTTCCTGGTTGGACATTTTTTTTGGCAAACAAAGGAGAAATTACCTTACCCCCTTGGTACAAATAATTTAACAATATTAAAGCAGCAAACATGAGGTGAGTGCTGATATTTTTTTTATATTGTATGTAAAATTATGTAAAATATAAACGCCATCAAAAAGTGCATACAAAGAGGAAACACGCAAATTTATTAGCGGCATTTTCAAGGGCAGTACAACAACAATACACGTTTACCGGCAAGCAACGATCGAGCAGCAACAAGCCCGTACAATAGGCGTGTTCCCTTGTACGTACAAATGAAAAAAAAATTTATTAAGGTGAAAATTTTGTGTGGGGACGAAAAATCGACTAGTTGGGGTCATAAATTTAGTGTGCGGAGAGTGGATCATTATTTTTTTTAACACAAAAAAAAATTTAATTGCATCAATATACACTTTAAGACTTCAATAAAAAGATTTATGTTTTTTTTCTGTTTTTTTTTGAAAAGAACACACCTATTGTCCACTTGACAGAATTAGCAAATCAACAAACCGAGTGATGCCAGATCAAATTGCAAAAACGGGATTCTAGTAAGTTTATATAAAGTACCCGGAATTGCCAGAAATAAATAAAAAAAGTGCCCATGCACTGAAAATAATTGTGCATACAATAACACTGAAAAAAAAATTATCAAAAATTATTACATGAACTGAAAAAAAAAAAAAATTTAATATTAATGATTGGAAAAAAAAAAAGAAATCGTGATAAAATAGACCGAATAAATTTGTTTGCATATTGCCGAGGAAAAATTATCAAAATTTTGTCGTCACAACCCAATAAACATTGTAACACAAATTGAAAAAAATTTTTTTTTTTTTTTTACGCAACCCAATAACATTTTAATACAAATTGAACTATAATTTGCTAGAGTATTCTATGATAAAATCTAAATAAAATTAACGTGTCTAAACATCGAAAACAAAATCGTATCGTGTTCAAAGAATACCTAATTTTAAATCTCCTTGATTATCAACTAAATAAATAAAAATATGGCAGCACGGAGAAAATTTCTTTTTAATTACGACCAAGTGGTCTCATATTGTAATGGATACAAGCCATCCTTTGGAGTTACGGCTGCTGCGTTGGAAGTACATGAGGAAGAATTGAAGGAAAGATGGAATACTTTTATGAACAATTATCGAGAAATTGCAACCGCAGATGATGATGTTTACCCTAAAGATTTAACGGATATTGTAGTCATAAAGTATAATGAGGCATTTTCGAAATATGAAAACTGCAAAACTAAAATAAATAGTTTGAAACCAAAACATCAATCTAAAGCAGAGGACAGTTCCCGCTTGGACACAACAATTAGTCTTCAAGGGTTTTCATCATTGAAGCTGCCACCCTGCGACATTCAAAATTTTGAGGGCGGATACTCGAAATGGCCAGCATTTCGCGATATCTTCTGGGGTGTATTCGGATCTCATCCTGAGATATCACCAGCACAAAAACTTTCATACTTGTTGCAGAAAACTAGAGGCGAAGCCCATCAAATCGTGAAAGGATATGACCTAGTAGATAAAAATTTTGAAATTGCATGGAAAGCATTGAAAGACAGATATGAAAATACCCGCATATTAGTTCATCAACAGATGAAATATCTTTTTGGTCTTCAAGCTGCTCCCCATGAGAATCCTAAAGCTATTAGACAAATTCAACGTTGCATCAACGACAGTTTGTCAATTTTCAAAACGTATAACGTCAGTACTGGAAATTGGTTTCCGTTTTTAGTATATCATTGTTCAACAAAATTGCCTGAAGAAACTTTACGAGCTTGGGAAAACTCACTCACAGATCACAAAGAACTTCCCACTTGGGACACAATGAATGACTTTTTATCGAAACGAGTTGAAATGTTAGAGACTATCTTCGACATGAAGAAATCCACTACACGCGATAATCACTATTCAAATCAACGAGCTCAATCATTTCACTCCCACATGGATTCAAACAGACCAAAAGTTATTTGTAAAAAATGCACAAAAGGTGATCATAAATTGCATGGATGCGATTCTTTTAGAGGTCTCTCAGTTCAAGAGCGAGTAAACTTTGTTTATTCTAATAAAATTTGTTCAAACTGTTTAGGCTCTAACCACTTTAAAGATAAATGCCCCAGTGAACACTCGTGCGCAAAATGTGGCAGGAAGCACCATACACTTTTGCATTTCGAAAAACAAGAAGAGAGATATGCTGCACAGAAGAGATGTGGTTTTCAACCCAGAGCAGAACGACAAAGTTTTCTAAGTTCAACCCAACAACAACCATCTTCGAGCAGTGCCCAAACTAATACAACCGTAGATGATATTCAAACACATCTTGCACAAAATGACGGTACTACAATCTTACCGACAGCCTTAATTAACCTTGATCACGCTGGAGAGCTTATTACAATTCGTGCCCTCCTAGATGCCGGGTCCGAAAGAAGTTTCATTTCAAAACGAATCCAAGAGAGCCTTGGAATCCCAGTGTCTACTCGTCACTCCCGAATATCAGGATTAGGAGGTACCGTAATTGGTAATTCATCGCACTGCTGTACGGTAAGCTTGAGATCACGAGCATCAAACTTTGCAATCAAAATCAAAGCCATTGTTGTGCCTAAGTTAGCGCACTTTTTACCTTCAAAACTTGCGAATATTGAGAATCTCCTTGATTTAAAGAAATTAAAATTAGCTGACCCTAACTTTTATAAACCATCGTCAATAGATATGATCATTGGCAGTGATTATTTACCACTAATCAATTTACAAGGTGTTTTAACCAACTTTGGACATGGTTTAGAAGCAAGAGAATCCCACTTCGGCTGGTACTTGTCCGTCCCCTTGCCATCTAATGGAATACAAACTTTTTCAACTTTGGTTTCCGACAAAGATGATGTTAACTTAACAGATCAAATCCGAAAGTTTTGGGAAATCGAAGATATTCAGAAACCCGAGATAGAAACAGAACAAGACAAATATTGTGAAGAATTTTTTACTAAAACAACTTATCGTCAGCCGGATGGTAGATATGTGGTACGACTACCATTTCGGCCAGAATTTCCGGAGAAAATTTTTCTTGGACCCTCAAAAAATATGGCTTTGGCGCAATATCATTGGATGGAAGCAACATTGAAAAAATCCCCTGAATTACAGAAAGAGTATGAAAATGTTCTACATGAATACGTCGACTTGGCTCATATGGAGCAAGTTAATCATTTTGAGTCCAAAGACGAAAAACAGTTTGCTTTTTACCTGCCGCACCATGCAGTCGTAAAACCCGAGAGCAAAACTACTAAAGTTAGGGTTGTGTTTAATGGATCTAAGAAAACCAAGAGTGGGTTTTCTTTAAATGATATCTTATTTCCTGGACCAGTTTTACAATCCGATATTATCAAAATCATTTTACATTGGCGTTATTACCAGTTCGTGTTTACAGGCGACATTCAGAAAATGTATCGCCAGATACTTGTGCATACTGAAGATCGACCATTTCAACGTATCTTGTTCAGACCTTCTACCAATGAGGTCATAAAATCCTACGAGTTAAAAACCGTCACCTTTGGCATTAATTGTGCGCCCTTCTTGGCCATACGAACCTTACAACGGTTAAGTGAAGATGTCACGGAAACAAAGCCCCTTGCTGCAAAAATCCTGAAAAATGAAATTTATGTAGATGATGTGCTGTCAGGAGGACACACTATAGCAGAAGCTAAAATTAAGCAGAAAGAACTTTTTGAAACTCTTTCTTCAGCTGCCTTCCCCTTGAAAAAAATTACCGCAAATAATAAAACGCTACTTGAAAATATAGCCCGGGAGGATCTTCTGGACGAAGATTTCTTAAACTTTGATTCATCCAGCAGTGCGAAAACGTTAGGCATCCGCTGGAATGCGATGTCAGATGCATTTTATTACATCGTTGGTGAAATCGATCCTGGTCCAACCGTAACCAAACGGAAAATCTTATCTGTCATTGCGCGTCTTTTTGACCCCCTTGGCTGGTTAGGACCTACTGTCATCATGGCGAAAGTGCTAATGCAAGATCTTTGGGAAGAAAAGGCAGGTTGGGACGAAGTTATCCCACCAAATCTAATGAATAAATGGACAACATTCCGTGAAAACCTACCGAAAATACAATCATTAAAGATACCGAGATATGTTGAGTACGTTCCCGAACACCATGTTCAAATACATGGCTTTTGTGATGCCTCGGAGAAAGCCTACTGTGGTGCCGTCTACATCAGAGTCAATGATGCAGGCAAACTTTCTAGCCACTTGCTGGTAGCCAAAACCAGAGTGGCTCCCCTTAAGAAAACAACAATTCCAAAATTAGAACTTTGTGGTGCAGTTTTATTGGCACATTTGGTCAAAACTGCCACCGAAACCCTAAACATAGAGCATGAAATATATTTATATATATAATTGTGCTAGGGTGGTTGCAACGACCACCTCAAACCTTAAAAACTTTTGTCGCCAATCGTGTAACTGAAATCCTGAGTATAAGTTCAATAACAACCTGGAAACATGTTGGTACTGAAGATAACCCAGCTGATGTGGGTACCAGGGGATGCTCTCCTCAAGAATTAATAAACCATCATCTGTGGTGGCATGGGCCCCCATGGCTGCAAAAACCTCAGCTCTCTTGGCCAAAACCAAAGAGTTTTGATCCAACTAACTTGGAAGCGAAAAGGGTCTCAACGTTTCATCTTATAATCAATGCGGATATAATTGACCGGTTTTCATCTCTTAATCGAGCCCTTCGTGTAATGTCGTATGTTTTCCGTTTTATACATTCGTACCGAAAGATCCCCATTGCAAAAACTCGTGAATTGTCAGCTGATGAAATTATTTCAACCAAGAATAGATTGCTGTGAATCTCTCAAAAAATCTACTTTCACAAGGAATACGAATCTCTATCCAACAATGAGGAAATTAACAATAAGAGTCGCTTACTCACTTTATCTCCATTCCTGGATAAAACAAGTTTACTCCGTGTACGTGGTCGACTAGAAAACTCCGACTTAAGTCAAAACGAAAAGCACCCAGTGATTCTCCATGAACATTCTCATTTTGCCAAACTTTTAGTATCATACACTCACCAAATACTAATGCACGGAGAATACAACATAATATTAAGAGCTATAAGGCAAGGATTTTATATACCTAAACTCAAAAATCTTATTAGAAAATGTATAAGAGGATGCAAATCGTGCACCATTTATAAACGTAAATTTCAGAACCAAGTTATGGCAGCACTTCCACCTGAACGAGTTACCTTCTCTTTACCCTTCACATATGCAGGCGTGGACTTTGCTGGGCCGTTCAACTTAAAAACGTCAACATTACGAAATGCTAAAATAGTAAAAGGATATGCAGCGGTATTTGTCTGCTTCTCCACAAAAGCAGTGCACTTGGAAGTTTGTTCGGAGTTGTCAGCAGCTGCATTTCTAGCCACATTTACCCGGTTTGCGGGACGTCGAGGTCTCCCTAAGACTATGTTTTCCGACAATGGGCGAAACTTTGTTGGAGCGAGCTACCATCTGCTAAAAGAGCACAACCTGTTTTTAAAAAAAGCCGAAGAGTCTCTAATCGAGAAATACAGCACCCATGGCTTTTCCTGGTCCTTCATACCACCGCACGCGCCCCACATGGGAGGTCTTTGGGAGGCGGCAGTAAAAAGCATGAAGTCCCATTTAACCCTGCTGTTAGATTAGGACCATTTGGTCCAAATTTTTTCTGTTTTCCCTTGTAACTTTGGAACGGTGATATATACTGACTAAATTTTTCTGCTAATGGGGTCTTTTAATAAAACAATGTTATGTGCGAAAATTAAATTTTCTAACTTTATTCAGGACTGAGAAAAATACAAAATGACGAATCTTAGATTAGAGGACCATTTGGTCAATAGTACATTTTTTCATTACCAAGCGAATGTAAATTCATGTCAAATATTTAGAAGATGTTTTTGATATGTCAAATACTTGCTTTAGAAATTTTTGAACCAAAATAGTTACAAAGAATAAGATAAAATTATTATTTTGGATGAAAATTGCAGTATGGACCAAATGGTCCCTCAATCTAAGATTCGTAAGTTTTTTCTAATCTAACAGCAGGGTTAAAGAAAGTAACGAGCAATATGTCCTTCACCTTTGAAGAATTCAGCACGATTCTAGTGAGAATCGAATCCATTCTCAACTCGAGACCCTTATCTCCGATGTCTGAGAATCCTTCAGAGTTATTACCACTGACTCCAGGTCATTTTCTGCGCGGCGGTCCTTTAGTGGCTCCCCTTGAGACTCCATTTGAACCTTTAGATACAAATCTATCACATATTAACCGATGGAAAAGGCTCAAAGCTCTGCAACATGTCTTCAGTCAGCGATGGAAATCAGAGTACATCACCGAGCTACAACGAAGATACAAGTGGAAGACTTCGAAAAACAATTTGAAAGAAAATGACTTCGTTATAATAAAGGAAGATTTCCTTCCCCCTACGGAATGGCGCTTAGGCCGCATCATCAAGGTGTTCACTGGTTCTGATAACCAAGTGCGAGTTGCAGAAATAAAGACCCAAAATGGCGTCATAAAACGGCCAATCGTCAAACTGTGTGTTCTGCCGATTCAAAATCCGAAAGAATAATTGCTATCTCACTTAAAATTCTATTTTTCTATCTCTATTCTGATCGCATTTAAAAGCCCTACTATTTGTTACCGTGCTTATCTAATTTTTTCTTTTCTCTCTCATACCAGCAACTCCATGAAACCAAGTTGCTTCCTCAGGCGTCATAATCATCAACTTAAATATTGCTCCGAATTACAGAATACAGTTCAAGAAGAACGTTACGAAGCTACAAGGACCAGTGGCTGGTTTTCTAGTTGCCTCAACGCATGTTGCGAACAATTGCCATCATCGCCATCACACCACTGTTCATTGCCACCGAGATAAAAGATTTACTAATTCTACAGTCAAATCAGCTGATAGCGCCTCAGCAAACATTGCCACTAATGACGAAGACAATTTACCCTATATGTATTTCATATCAGATGTCGGTCCTCAACCAACCCACAGGCCATAACTTCCGCACCCCTTGTGTACTTCTGTGAAGCCAACTTTAACCCGCCAGGATGTTGAACGCAGTTTCAACAATTCTCTTATATTCTTGATATTTCTAACTCCTTTCCTTATCTTTTCTTCATTACATTCATTTTTGTTATTAGTTTCGTTATTACTTAAGATTTAAGTTTCTATACTCTTCTCTTTTACTCATTCCTTTTCTTTTGTCTACTCTTTTGCCGCTTAAAGCAGGCTTCTATTGTTAATTGAGTCTTGTGTAAACAACTCACCATTAAAGTCGTCTATGAAAGACATTTTGTTAGAAATTAAAACCTCCAGAGTTTTTTTTCTTCTAAATTATTAATTTGCAACCATCTCAAGGAAGGGATGAGTTCATCAATACGCGATGTATAACTTTTTTTTAGCCAGGAAATCAAAAGATCGGCACAGCCTGCATTTCAGATGGTAATTCCATGACGGGTCTAGGCGACTTAAAGGGGTTGAAGCTGTCGATAACTCGCTTATGTCTGGATTCAGTAATAATTTCAACGGCATTTACTGATCGATCAGTAGTATTTCACCTACAGTGACTTCCGTTTTCAGCGTGTTGTCGGGAAAATGGGTCTCTATATGCAGATTGAGTGAACCATCACTACATGTTTTTCACTGCCCAGAAGAATTCTTTAGGTAACGAATCGTCGTACTGATTGCATTGTAATACCACCTTAGCTAAACTTTGTACTCAGCCCATACATGCGTATCTCTCGAAGACTTGGTTCTGTCAAATAGTAGTCGGCATGTTTTTCTTATATTCACAAGTTTTCAATTCCACAAGGGAGGCTTCTTCTTCCCCATGACTTTGCTCTTGGGCACGAGATTTGTTGCGACTTGTTGAGAGCACTGGTGACGCTGTCCGTTACATAATCTATGTCATATAAACACCTTCTCGCCACAGATTTTTCAGATCCCAAACAACTTTTACAGGTTTTTTCATAGAGTGGCCAGTCAGTTTTCCTCATTTTGCGACGACTAATTTTGGCTGGGTCATATTCCAGCCTAACTGAACATTCCATAAAGGAATGACATTCCATTTCCTGACCATTTATACAGACGCCACTTTACTACTAAAGTGGCAGACTCCACTTTACTATGATGTACGTTCCTCTGAAGATACCGCATCAGTTGTTGGCCCTAACACCATCGTCAGATCCTGTTCGTCGTCAGACAACAGATAAGTGTCTTCACCAGTGTCACTATCACCACTGCATTGAGGAGCGTCGATAGCCTTATACAGACTGGTTTTGAATAAAGATCAACCCTTTTCCTTAGCTTCTAAGGGCTTTGACAAGTCTCCAGCAATTTGTACATTTCCACTCACCGCCAGTATATTATCCACAGCCTCTTGATCCGGTTCCAGTTTTCCCGAATCTTCGTCTACATTTTGTGATGCATCATCGTTCAGAGTCGATTATGCTATCAATAATTCGAAATGACTCTATCTTACTTCCCCTGGCCGATAACCGCCATTACAAGGTTGTCTTTCATAATTTTACTAAAGGACTTTTGGACAGAGTTTAAACTCTTCACCAGTGGTCCTTAGTCCTCTTCACCTCTGGATGCTCGTAAGGTAAGCGAAGCCTCTTCTCCACTTGTTCCGACATGGACGCTGCTATAATGGATTGCTCCTCAATGACACTACGGGCCCATTTCAGAGAATCTATCTGTGTAGCAGCGAGTGATTCCTCGTCGACTTGTCGACATCACTATTTCTCTTGATACGACGATCTATAAACTTCCTTTAGAAAGGTTGTAGGCATGTCTTTCTACTTGTGACTGCTGCACCAACACGTCTACCAAAATCAAGACTTGACAGAGCATCAATTATGGCCAGATTAGCGACCGGTCTTTCGACAACTCTAGGAATAGCGGTGTGGTATCTCTTGGTTTGAGTTCCCATGAGTGTAGGGGATTTGAGGCCAACCGCATTATAGCTCAATAGCTACTCACTAGGGGGGCCAGATATCAGGGAGGCACCGCTAAAAAATAGCCAGATACCCACGAGATACCTCCGGAACGGTATGCATGACACCAAGGATTGGGGGACTTAGTTTTCAGTAGAACCACTAATACAATAAAACCCCGCCCCTAACATGGAGAACATTCGCAGATCAAACAGCCGCCAACTATGGACACTCCTTCTAGGAGTGTACCCCGTTGAAATATACTGTGTAACAGGCGCCATCTTTCTCGTTATGTCGCAAAATTGTTTTCACGCGTATGTTCCCCGTAATTGTACGAGCTCGGAATTTGCTGCTATTGGTTAGGGACTGCATATTCTTCCCAGCTAACCTACATATCTGTAGGCCGCCCAACAAACCGTCACCTGCTGATCCCCATGGTGGTCCAAGCTCAGCTATAGGTACCTACCACAGGTACCCAAGGTATGCACCTACTTTAAGAAACTAGTATAGTCAACGTTGGTAAGGTTCTTACTAAACCTTTCGAAACTAAGTGATGGCTCAGGTAAGTCGACACCCTATCACGCGATCTCATTAACGTCTTAATGAAGTTCATTATGGGAAAAGTTGAAGACAACATTAATAGAACAATCAGCAGAAAATGCCACCTGCTGCTCGCGTATTCTGATGATACAGTTGAGATGATACACAATGAGAGAAATTACTGCGGTGTTTTCGAGAATTGAGAAGGAGTCAGCAAAAGCGGGTCTGACAGTAAATGAGAACAAGTCAAAAGTAATGGTTCCAACGAACAGGGCTACAGAGGTGACGGCCGCCGAAAGAAATTTTAAGGTGGTCAGAACAGGGTTCGAACCCAGGATCTCATGTACAAAGCCGCGCACACTAACCATTGCACCACCGACGGCGATTGTGAGAAGTTCCCCCTGTCCCTTCATGGAATGTAATGGGAAACTATTTATTGTAAATAAAAACTATAACGTCAGCCTTTAGAGCAAGGGTAGAATTGTGCTTCCGAAAAGATGTTACTTTGGGCTAAGCAACCACTTTCGAGATAAGGCCCACTCTCGAGTAACAAATCTCCAGATATACCAGACTCTCAGACAAACTGTTTTGCTTTATGGCGTAGAAATCTGGGTGCAATCGCAAGCAGACGAAACATCTCTACGAGCCTTCGACAGAAAAATTCTCCGAAAAATATATGGCATTATTGTGCACAACGGCGAGATTCGGCGACCCATGAACCATGAGCTGTATGAGCTATAATCCGACATTGACATAGTTAAGAGGATCAAACTGACGCGATTGCCCTGACTAGGCCATGGTAACAGAATGGATGAAGACGAACCAGCATGAAGGGTTATCGAAACCGAACTCGAGGGAAGACGAAAAATAGGAAGACCAAGACTCCGCTGGGGATATTAGGTTGACAGCCCATGCATGCACTTGGTATTACTGGTTGATGAAATATGCTATCTTCGATCCACTGAGGTTATTCGAGACCGGATAATTAAGTAAATACATCAAGTTGTATCTCGAAAATGAAACAATTGCAACTAAAATTTGATTGAAAATGGGCTATAGGAGGCTTGATACTACCGGCCTTAGAGATCGCGCAAATGATATGCTTTCAATGAAGTTTGGGACATACGGTTTTCTTAAACCTAGAATAAGCCATAATATTTCAAATATTGATATTGACACCTTATAAATGGAGCCAACCAAATTTCAGACGAATATATATAGCGTATCGGATATACTCCCTACAAATGTCCCTCGATTTCAAAGCAATTTAGTACAGAGCATGACCACGTTCTGACTTATGATATATCGGTCCACGTTTATATATAGCTGCCATTCAAGTGTACTTATCCATGCTACACTCAGATAATTAATTGTTTGAAAATAGATCGAAGTAACCGCTAACTCGGTTGTTGCCACCGAACTACGGTTGCCACAGCCGAATTGAGAACATCGCGACATACTTTATTCCCCGTAACTCAATTTCTGTTGAACCAATTTCGTCCCATACTTGATTCGGAAGACACAACTGAATCTTTAGTTACATTCGTTCTTTAAACTAAATTTTGAATACTTGCTATTGGAACAAAGGAATTTGAAATTAATTCGGATGCACCAACCGAAACTGGTACCAAATTCGGTTGCGGCAATCGAGTGTGGCATCAATTCAATCGCAATACCTCAATTTGGCATCAATTCCGTTATTGGTACCAAATCGTTCGGATTAAGCGAATTTAGCCTTAGGTCGGTTGCAACGACCGAATTGGGGTTTATTTCGTTTGTTGTAACCGAATTTCTCACGAATTCAGTTGGTACAAACAAATTAATTTTAAATTAGGTTACCACAACATAATTCTATATATTTCAAACCAGATGTTTGAAATTCAAAAAAAAAAATTATATGTTAAACATTCAAATAATCAGTAATTGTTTCTGTGGCAGTGTAGTTATTTAATAACTAAGAAAGTTAAAGTAAATTATTGTAATTATGTTTTGGTTGTCATAGATCCGAGTTATTTTTAAAGTCGTAATTTCCTTTAAGGATCATGTTTTGTCCGGTTAGTGAACAAAATTTAAATACCGCGGGTGGGTTTCGAACTCACATGTGCTGGACGATAATTTCAATGGCTCTGAAGCATCATCTTCAGCAGGGTCTATATCGTTGTCACTAACCGAAGTTTTAATAGTGTCGAGTATTGTTTGGCACTACGTATACGTTGCTTTCCAACTTACACACACTGGTGCTGAAGTTTTGACAGTTCTATTTATAGAACGCACTATTCTAATTGCAGTTTTCGTTATGTTTTGGTTTGGCACTACCATTCAATTCAATTTTAGTTGTCTGAGATCCGAATTGTTTTTAAAGTTGTAATTTCCTTTAAAGCGTATTATGCAAAAAATTTTCGAAATTATCACTTCTTGGCAATGCGTGTCTATCGATCCTTCATTTTATGACCCATGATTATACGTCAGTTGACTGACAGAGAGTTTCGATTTACTAAATGAGTTACCATGAACTTACTTACTTACTTTACTTTTCTTTTTTTTTTTTGACTATTTTACAACCTCATGAGGTCAGATGTCTTACACATATTAATTAAACAAACAAATTAAAAAAATTTCAACATATTCTGCCAACTGGCGCTATCCTTCGCCTTTTCTCGCCAGTTGGTAACACCAAAGATACGGCGGGATTGTTCTGCCTGGCCTTTCCAGCGGAGTCTTGGTCGTCCTCTTTTCCTGCTTCCATCGGGAACGTTATCGAAAACCTTTCGCGCTGGCTCATCTTCATCCATTCTGACAACATAGCCTAGCCAACGCAATTGGCCTAATTTGATTCGCCTAGCTATGTCCACGTCACACTATAGATTATATAGCTCTGGGTTTCAACGACGTCGGTACTCGCCGTTTTCCCTAACAGGACCGTATATAACCATCCCAGGAGCATATATTTTATGAATAGGTTTTCTCTCGTATACTCCCAGGCGTTTTTCATCCGCTTGCGATATGACCCAAATTTCGGAGCCATATGTCAAGACAGGTAAAATTAGAGTCTGATATGAAATGAAAACGCATTATATCACGCACATTCAGGAATATTTATGCATCGCTCACTGAGAGAATAATGCAAAAATACTGATACACACTTACACGATATACACATTCGTTGCCCGTCGTTTATTATCTTGCTCTCAAGAGAGTATGAACAGTGCAACAAATACGGTATTTATATCAGAAACACAAATATATTTGGTTCGCAAACACACATGTTATAACATGTTAATCATTAAGCGAGTTTAGGTTACACCGCTTGCTTATATAATCGCTTGTTTTGTATGAAGCACTCATTAAGCGAGTTTAGGTTACACCGCTTGCTTATATAATCGCTTGTTTTGTATGAAGTACAAGCGAGGACTTAGCGAGAACTTAGCGACGCGAATCATTTTCGTTAAGTTTAGAGACATTTTTTTTGACATCTTTTACTGTTTTCAACCCTTTTTCATATTTTTGAATAAAATGACTTATCGCTAAATAGCCGTTATTTTACAACTTAGCAAGCGTTGATCGCTTGCTTGTAACCATAACACGACTATTGTGTCTCAAACATGAAATATTGAATAGCAAACTCAATGCGTTTGGGCACAAGTATATTATATTTGCGACAAGCTCCAAACACATGTTATATTTGTATCCACACAACAAAAAACTACAGATTTTTCAGCATGTAGTCGTCACATTTCACGGCATTCTTCAGGCATATCTCAACCTACATACATTTCGAGTTGGAACATCTTTATTCGCTAAACTCCGAATTTGGAAGGCACAAATGGGACGTTAAACTTTTTTTAAGGGATGGTGGGGGGTCTCAAACGACGCGTAATGAAGAGGTGATTACGGGAACGTCAAACTTTTTATACCAGGGTACTTATAATCAGATTGAAATTGAAGTTTCGATTCCTAGAACATTTTGGAAAAAAACATATTTGTTTTAGACAATATGGTACTCAAACGAGGTGTCATGATGAACATATATAGAGCAAATATTTTAAAAATTTTAATAGAGCTTTTTTTCATGACGTCATTTTTAAATTTTAATAATGCAAATAGCTAATTCCAGCAAATAGCTAATTTTTCAAAAAAAATCTCATTTAATTCGCAGGTGTTCTATATAGTTGATGCAATACTAATGTAAAATATAGCAACATGGGAAAGATTTCAATATGACGTCGTGAAAAAAATACTCTGTCGAAATTTTGAAAATGTGTTTTTCTGTATAAGTTCATCATGACACGTCGTTTGGAGCTCCATATTGTGAAAAAAATAATTTTTTTTCGAAAATGTACTAGGAACGGTAGGAAACTATAAGTACCGTCGTACAAAAAAAAGTTGTAAGTTCCTGTAATCACCTCTTTAATACGGGTTGTCTGAGAACTCCCACATTTGAAATTCCAAAAAATAGGTAGCAAAAACCCATATTCGTGGTAGCAAAAACCATATTCGTCGAAGCAAGGTACAAATTCATCGTCAAAACATTTAATGTCGTCGTATCAATAAAACGATTGCTTCACAAACATCGAAACGATCGTCCAGCGAATGTGAGTTCGAATCCCACCCGCGGCATTTACATTTTTTTCACTAACCGGAGAAAACATGATCTCTTACAGCCTTAAAGGAAATTACAACTTTAAACATAACGAGGATCTCAAAACAACTAAATTTGAAACATATGGTAGAGCCAAACCAAAACAGAATGAGACAACTACAATTAGAATAGTTCGTTCTATAAATATAACTTTCAAAGAACGAAAGAACTTTGTAAGTAGCGACAACAATCGCTCTGCACACAATCAACAAATGTCTTCGGTTAGTGACTTGTGTAAATACACACCGCAGTGGCTTAACGAGCTAGACGCTGCTGAAGATGTTGCTTCACAAACATCGAAACGATCGTCCAGCGAATGTGAGTTCGAATCCAGCCCGCGGCATTTATATTTTTTTCACTAACCGGAGAAAACATGAAAACATGATAGCATAACGAGGATCTAAAACAACTAGATTTTATTTTAAGTTTGAGAAAAATTACGAAACATTTTCAGTTAATCAATATTATTTCCTTACGACAATGAAAGAGTACCTTACCTCACTTTCGAGAACAGCCATTTTTGGGGTCACGAATATATCACGGTGCCACAGTCCAAAATACCTGGGAAGTGATAGTATTTTTCTTGAAGGTGCTGTCGAGTAAAAGAAGAATCTGGTTGTGAAATATACCAAATACCTCCAAAATCTTGAAAACCGGTTACAAACCCGTTTTGAGTACGTTTACGCACTTAGAGTTCAAAAAAATTTTACACGGTATGCTATCAAAAAACTTCATTGGCCAGGCGACCTCCCACCATACGATGTGCGACGTAAATTGCTTGGAATGCAGTCTTTGAAGGATAGAAGGATCGCATTCGATCTTATTTTTGTATATAATGTCTTGCACTGTAACATACAATGCAGTGAATTATCATCATTTTTTATATTATACCAAGCTCCAAGGAACTTGCGTCATAATCGTATGTTGGTTGGTAACTTTAATAGAACAAATTATGCTATCAATGAGCCAATCACAAGATGTATCAGTTTATGTAATACTTATTGTTCAACTTTAGAGTTTTATTGCTCAAAATCAAACTTTGTATTAAAGTTATTTAAAATTTTTAATTAGTTGAATGTATAATGAATAGGTTATTAATTAGTCTGTAAGAAATTATATTTCAGTAGACCGAATAAATAAATAAATAAATAAGCCTGTTAGTTGATTATCAACCGATTTTCATTTTCTCACCGGATGTATACGTTATTTAAGAAAATATGAGAAGTCTGTGTGGATTTGTCCAGCAAACAGATATATTTTTTTTTCGCCATTTTTCAACTTTGGTGATGTTTTCACACATAATTTTCTAAAGAACAAAGAATTATTCAAAAGGAACTTTTCCAAGTGAGTACAACGCAACTTTTTTTTAAAAATTCGGTATCATTTGACTGAGTTATTGAAGTTTTTATTAAAACAAAGATGAGTGTTTTACACTACAAGGTGACAAGTCAGGAACATTTTTCTAATTGAAAAATGGTTGGTTTTTGTTTTTTGCTATACCACGGAAAAAAACAGCTCTGTGATAGAGATTAAAAATCACCACAAAGCACTGCAACCAAAAATGCGAGAACGCATGAGGAAAAGAATAATATGGTGGAAAAAGCTGTCTGTTCTTGTTGTTGGAATTATACGCATTTCAGTGTATGTTGATACTTAGGGATCTTTGATCGATACAAATTCGCATATGTAAATTTCAGAATTGAGTTTGTATATATACGATTGATGATCAACCGATGGTATGAATTTAGACGCAGTAGTTAGGCATATTCTGATGAACTTGTCACGGAGTTCGAAACTAACTGAATTGTCTATTATTTCCAACAACAGCCAACCATTTTTCAATTTAGAAAATGTTCCTGGTTTGTAGGTTTGTAATTAGTATGAATTTCTCATACATTAACCAAAAGTGAATTATGATTTGTTTTTTATGAAATTGTGCCAGCATCATGCAGCTTTAGTAAAGACAACGTGCATAAAAAGAACACGAAAAACATTATGCAGGCATTTTTGCAAAAAATTTTGTTTTAATAAGATCTCAGTCAATTAATACTTTTTCATTCAGTGTATATGTATACACATGCTAATATCTTAAAAAGTATATACAGTTGCGATTATCCACATCCTTTGTGCAAATCTTGCAACTTGCGTAACCCCCTTCGCTTAAAATTTCACGCTTTGTATTGAAATGATTCCATAGTATTTGTTGGTTTTTGCTTCTTCTTTGCCTTCTTATAAATTGATGAAGCGTAAATGTAAATGAATGTTTAACATCCTTTACAACATTGAAGAATTTTTCCTTAATTTCAAAGGAAATACAAAACGAATTACCACAACTACAACTGCAACTGGCAACAACGGCAAACATCCACAACATCAACAACAAAAACATCGACAGCTAAAGAAAACAGAATTTCTTTTAATACAGTGTTGTGGCGTTAATTAGCCACGCTGCAAATGCATTTAATACAATATTATAACACACACGCGGGCTGACGCCTCATTCAAGGCATTCATGCAGCAGAGGGTGGGGCACAAAAATACAACATTCACTATCGTGAAACACATGTGAAGCACAGGGATGGAATTGACTACAATATTGGCAATCAGTTAATATGTAACTACTTATTCCCCTCGATCTATTGTGTCAGAAGGGGCCGTTATAAATGTATTCCATTCAGTGGGTCGGTCCTATTTCCATAAAGCTGTGAAAAGGAGCAAGTTTACAACTCTTTACAGCAAATGCGATGCTTTCTTTTACATTTTCTTGTGTCAAATCTATGCGCTAAATTGTTATTATATGCATACATTTTTTTCTTTAAAAATTATTATATTATTAAATTATTGATGTGTTAACATTTATAGACACGGGTAGGACAATCTATCAAAGTGAACACATGCAAACAACACACAGCGTTAGCATCACATACGTGGTTGTTGTCCAACAATAGTCTCTGTCTGAAAATAAGTAGCGATAGCGCACAAACAAGCAAGTCGTCGTCGCCAAAGAGTATTGAATAGTATAGTATACAATATAAACATTGATGCCTTTTGAAACATTGATGCTTTTTGTATTGTTTTATGTAATAACATTGCCGAAATGATGCATTTATATTGAAATACTCGTATTCTATAAAGAGAATCAGACTCGTTTATGCTCTTTTACTCAGACTCTCTCGTGGTACAAATACGATAGTAAATGCAGTACGACAGCAAATACAACAAGCTAAAAACAACACGCATTTTGTTTTCGCTCAGCGCATGTACTGTGTCAACTCAGCTGATTGAAAAATAATGAAAATGTATACAAAATTGGAAAAAGTGTCATTTACATATGTTATATTTGAGATTTTGAAAGTGTTTATATATAAAAATTAAAACGTTTCTAAACAGCAATTGTAGGCCGATAGTTGTTTACAAACAAAAGTAAACAAACTTTGACATTAGAGAAAAACTCACTCTAGAATAAAGTTCAAATCAGCTGGGCTAGTGCTGCTACCATTTGTTTGTACCATGATACTATTTAATACTTTTTGTCGTCGCTCTGTTTATGACAAAACAAAACAATTATTTCGGTGAGCTAAATATTGCTGTATTTATTTTAACAATATTTCATTTAATGTTAAATCACATGTAAGAAAAAAGAAAATGCAAAAGAAAAAGAGCCTTCAGCACAAAACCTATTATTTTTTTTATTTTCCAATGTAACATTTACTAATGTGTTCATAGAATTCGAAGAGGTACGGTGGAACAAAAGGTGGTACAGCTGAGCAGAAATACCAAGCTCCACATAATTTCGAAAAGTTTACCCCGTGTTGGGCTCTCGATTAATACTGCTTGTATATAAATTGCAATCTGATCACATTGACTGTCCATGTCTTATTAACCTAATTCCCTTCAATCAATCCATTAGACATCTTTGATTTAAGGAATTGTTTAATGTATCAGTTCATCAGAGTTCGTATACACCAACCCATGTATAACCCATACACATTGGGGTGGGGAATGGGTATTGAACTTTTACCCATTTCCCACTGGGTATGGGGAAATAATGGGTAGCTACCCACGACAATGGAAAATTAACCATCATTATTACCCATTACCCAGAGTGTAATGGGGAAAATATTGGGTAGTTAGCTACGGCAATGGGGAAATACAACTCATGATTACCCATTACATATAAAAAAAGAATGGTTGAGGTAGAACTCATTGTTTTAAGCAACAAATTTTAAATACCAAATTTAGTGGCGGCCCCTATTTTCGGAGTAATGGGCCTCCAAAGTTCGGATATACGAGAAATATAATATATTTTTGTTATAAACGAAGTCAAAATAAAAAACAAAAATTAAATTAAATTTTTCGATAACTCGCTTAGCTATAGAGATATCCCAAGTTGAAATTTTGATAAATTATAGAATATTTTTTCATTTTTTTTGAAATTCTGTTTTGAGTTTGACATGATTGCTGTAAAATCTGGAGATTAAAAACCCATTTTCAACATATTCAGTAGCCTCAAAATTCTCAATATGGTCAAATTATCCATATTATATCCTAATTAGTCCCAGCTTAGTCGGTTTAGAGCCGATTTGAAAAGTTAGTACAGATTAGCAAAGCTAAAACTTTGCTCTTTTTAACTATGTACACAGTTTTATGGCTGTTGAACAATATTACCAAAATATTTTTAAAAATCGTTATAATATTGCTTGTAATTTTTTTTTCATTTTATAATTTGAGCCGTAGAAGGTGACAAAACACTGCTAATACCACCTGTTATTTACCATTGTTTGATCTTACAATTCTTTTGTAAGATTAAATAAATGGTTGCCCAAAAAAAAGAAAACTATTTGCTCTTTAGTGGTCACACTTTGGTGACATTGAGCAAATATTTATTGGAAGGCAAATAATTTTGTTTGACGAAAACCAGCTGTTTGGCACACAGAAATAGTTTGTGGTCAGACTGGAGCAAAGAAATATTTGACGTTTTTCGTCAAATATTTGCCCAATTTGACCGTACCTTTAGTTCCACATATTCGGCCAGGGATGGGATTGCGATGAAGTAGAGAGCAACTCACCTAGCTGTTCAGTTTTTGAGGTTACATCTTCACTCTCGCTATTCTTTAAAAGTTTCGGAGAAACAATATTTCTTTTCGTTAATTCTCAAGAAATGCGGTGGTGATTTCGGCTGCGGTTTGCAGCAACTGTACTTCCCTCTATGGCATTAGGACACATTCTCCAACTTGCAAAAATTGGTAAATTTTCGATTGGACATACACTTTCCGAGTTGAAGGCATATTTGCGTTTTAGGCATTTTTTGTGGAGGCGATTCTTTAGCAAATTGTCCACTATATGAAGGATACTGTTTCTCTTACCGCTCATGAATTTCTAAAATTCTTGAATTTCCTTCAATTGACACTCCGTTTCATAGATGTACACTTACCAAAGAATTAAAATACTCAACTTTTCAAGGAAACCAGTTTACGAGTTATTCGATAACCAAAGTTTTTCCGAAAACCGGATTTTTGTATATCATTCATTCCATGAGAAAACGCCACAAATCTGACCGAAGGTCTTCCGATTTTCTTCAAATTTTGCACGGAGAGACTCTATGGAGCCAAATATACATTTGCGTTTTTAGATTTTTAAAATTGTTAAAGATCGCGATTTTATTAGCGTTTTTAATTTTTCAAAAAGTTAAAAAAATGGAAAAAGTAGTGAACTTTGAAGAGCCACATTTCCATAAGTGGACCGAATTTTTCAAAGATTTAAAAAGTTTCTGAAAGCTGTTTTTGTCTATTTTATGTCTATTTGCAGTTTAAAACTTACCACTATAAAAAAAATGTTTAGTTTGATTCGATCTTTGCTACTTTTGCTTGTCACAGAATTGTACACATATATGTACAAATGTGTACATAGGTGTGTATACACGCTGAACACAATACATGATGAAATAGGGAAGAAGTATTTCATCATCCAACTCTAGTAGCATGTAGTTTCCTAGGAATAAGTATTTGGCATCAAAAAGTAAGCCTACTTACAAAAAAATCAAAAGAAAAACAATTTTTTGCAAAGTGCATCCAAAAATAGCAGTTATATTACAAGTAATTGCATTCGCATTATTCTCAATCAGCATTATTTTAGAAACACACTTTAAATGACAACAATACCTTACAGTAACTTTTCAAATAATAGTAATGCGACAAAAATTCAAAGTAACATACCAAATAAATTTCTTTCATATTTTGTACATTTTCAAAATCCTAAAAAAAATTAAATTTTATTTTTTTTTTGTATGAAAAATCAAGTAAGTCTTTTTTAAAAAAATCATTACAAATAGTAAGCTGCCTTGTCCCAAAAAAAGATTACTTGTCTTTTTTATAAAAAATTCTGAATTTTGCAATGATGTTAAATTTTTTTAAATCATAGGGGGAAAAAGAAGTGGAAAATGCATTCAAAAAGTGCAGTTGCTATAAAAATGCATTTCTGAAATCAAGCCCTCATTACGGATTCTACAAATAGACAACCGTATCATTCAGAAACTTTTTAAATTTTTGAAATAGTCCATCTACTTAAATAAATATAGCTCTCCAAACTTCACAACTTTTTTAATTTTTTTAGGTTTTTCAAAAAAAAAAATGCGAGTAGAAGTAGTTTATCATACGATACTAAATGTCCATATATCCTTTTAGGACTTTTTAGCAAAATTTATTAACCTTCATCGAAAAGGGTAGTTATTGGTTTTAAATGTACAATAAAGATCCGTACGGGAAAGGAGACTATCACAGGACTAGTCCTGAGACTGGTCCTAGTTCCAACATCGTCTGGTTATAGCTCTAACACAAATATATGAAGGGGACTACTCCCTTTAACATGGCTTTTTCATTGGTGGTGTGAATTAACACCATATGTCATGACTTGGACCACTCCTGTGCCTGTTCTACAGTACCAGTCTTAGAACCAATCTCGAAGTACACGTCCCCGACTACACCCTTAAAGCCATATCTGGTATTAGTTGAATAGATATATAGTACAAATATTACTGTGCCAATATTAAATGATCTCCAACCTTATTCATTTAAAATTCATTTATAAAGAGATCGGAAAGATGCTGAATTGGATAATGCAATGCAAAGGGTAAAACATTTTCTTAATATTTTTTATATTTAAATATCAACTTCAAATAGTTATAGAATACAGTACAAATAATTAACC
Organism: Phaonia tiefii; assembly: GCA_963931995.1. Classification (NCBI taxonomy): domain Eukaryota; kingdom Metazoa; phylum Arthropoda; class Insecta; order Diptera; family Muscidae; genus Phaonia; species Phaonia tiefii. The sequence goes on along the minus strand of OZ008368.1, from coordinate 82,506,006 downwards.
CTGCTGTTAGATTAGGACCATTTGGTCCAAATTTTTTCTGTTTTCCCTTGTAACTTTGGAACGGTGATATATACTGACTAAATTTTTCTGCTAATGGGGTCTTTTAATAAAACAATGTTATGTGCGAAAATTAAATTTTCTAACTTTATTCAGGCCGTCGGTGGTGCAATGGTTAGTGTGCGCGGCTCTTGTACATGAGATCCTGGGTTCGAACCCTGCTCTGACCACCTTAAAAAAAAAAAATTTCTTTCGGCGGCGGTCACCTCGCATAGTGACGGCGACACTATCGAGTATATAGCCATGAAAAAGCTTCTCAAAATACCGTTCGGAATCGGTGTAAAACTGTAGGTCCCAATCAATGAGTGAAAACTGGAAAGCGCACAGCTCAGTGATTGAGAGAAGTTCTCCCCGGTCCCTTCATGGGATGTAATGGGAAACCATTTATTTTTTTTATAACTTTATTCAGGACTGAGAAAAATACAAAATGACGAATCTTAGATTAGAGGACCATTTGGTCAATAGTACATTTTTTCATTACCAAGCGAATGTAAATTCATGTCAAATATTTAGAAGATGTTTTTGATATGTCAAATACTTGCTTTAGAAATTATTGAACCAAAATAGTTACAAAGGATAAGATAAAATTATTATTTTGGATGAAAATTCCAGTATGGACCAAATGGTCCCTCAATCTAAGATTCGTAAGTTTTTTCATTACCAAGCGAATGTAAATTCATGTCAAATATTTAGAAGATGTTTTTGATATGTTAGCGGATGTTTTTGATATGTCAAATACTTGCTTTAGAAATTTTTGAACCAAAATAGTTACAAAGAATAAGATAAAATTATTATTTTGGATGAAAATTGCAGTATGGACCAAATGGTCCCTCAATCTGAGATTCGTAAGTTTTTTCTAATCTAACAGCAGGGTTAAATGGGCCTTATAATTGAGAAGTGATTTTACCTTTTATTTCCACTTTGAAACTAGTTCTTTAATATATCTCTACTTTACCTGTCTCATGATAGGTCGGTTTACCGTAACTGCGAATAATTTCCCGTAGGGATATTAATTGAAAATGTACAGCCTGTTTTTCAATCTCGAACGAAAGCTTTAGTTCTATTTGGCTTCCACAATCTTCTCGATTCAAGTCGAAAGAAACCATAAACATTTTCGAAACTTTTCAGTACAAGGTTTCGTTTCTCTATTTTGAATGTGTTGTCCGTTGGGAACAAACATCGATTCAGACCAATTTGATTCATGTGTGCGTGACTGATTTTCACTCGGTTAGCTTTTCGTACGAGATAGAGAAACAGGCTATTAAAGTTTGATTTGCAATTCAAAATCGACAATTGAAATTTACAAGACATCAGTTGAATTTCAAAACACATAATTTGCAATTTAAAATACCTCAGTTTAAATTTAAGACATCTGTTGCAACTCAAACCTCATCATTTATATTTAAAAACATACCAATTAGAATTTAAAAGATACGAACTGAAATTTACCGACAACAATTTAACTTTAAAATACATCAGTTGGAATTTAAATGATAAAATAAATAAATAAATGGTTTCCCATTACATCCCATGGAGTGACAAGGGAGAGCTTCTCACAATCACTGAGCTGTGCGCTTTCCAGTTTTCACTCACTGATTGGGACATACAGTTTTAAGACGATTCCGAACGGTATTTTGAGAAGCTTTTTCACGGCTATATAGTCGATAGTGTCGCTGTCACTTTGCGAGGTGACCGCAGCCGATAGAAATTTCAAGATGGTCAGAGCAGAGTTCGAACCCAGGATCTCATGTACAAGAGGCGCGCACACTAGCCATTGCACCACCGATATTTGCACCAATTGATATTAATTGGAATTTAAAAGACGTCAATTTAATTTCAAAACATCAATTTTAATTGAAGTGTCACTAATTGAAATTTAAAAGGATTGAATTGAAAATTCAAACGCATTAATTTGTAATTAAACGACATCAATTGAAATGTAAAAGATAACCATTGAATTTTAAGACATCAATTGAAACTGAACGGACATGAATTGTAATTTAAGGGACATCAACTGAAATTGAATACAGTTTTTGCAGTTTTGATTTGTAAGAGTTTAGATTGAAACTGTTTACAGTACGCATTGTACGAACGAGTATGTAATTGTATTTTAATTAATAAGTTTAAAAAAACCTGAAACCCTGTTTCAATAAATCAAATAACGGGTTATTAGGGAATGTGATTTATTTATTTAAAAACCGGCATTCGGGTTTTACATAAAATCTCCGGTTTCTCAGTTTTTGGATTTGAACACTCTAACACTTACAGAACCAATTGTTAGAAAAGAGGTTGTAGCAACCGCTAATTTCGCTGTTGCCACCTATTTGCAGTTGTCACAAAAGAATTGAGGCTGTCACGAGTGAATTTATACACCCAAAATTAAAGAAATCTCTAACAGGTTTTTGACTACCTGTAATGCGGTTGTAACAGCCTCTACTGCAGTTGTAACAGCGTCTAATGAGGTTATAACACTTCTAGTGCGATTGTGGCAACCTCTACTTCGGTTGTTATGACATCTAATGTGTTTGCAATAACGTCTAAATTCGGTTTATTCATATACTTTTCTGCGGGTATAATCATGTTATTATTGTAGCGATTTTATATATAAAAACTGGGTGCCAAATAGAAGATCGTACAATTTTTTTTAAATTCCATTGGGGATCACAACTTAGGTTATTTTAGCGTTTTGACGCACTATTCCAATATATAGGCATATTTTTAACAAAGAGATTTGTTTAACATATTTTTTCAAAAAATGTTCATCATTTTAATTGGACAACATAGTCCAAACTCCTTGAGAACAGGCAAAAATTGGTTAATTTTCGATTGAACATTCCGTTTCTGAAATGTAGATTTTTTTAACTTTCTTCATACTTTCAAACGAACAAATATACAAGTCGGAAAAGAAAAGTTGGCTCTTCACGACACAAAAGACGATTTCGACCTTTTCCTACAAAAGGGCGAATAGTTAAAAGTCCATTTGTTGGACACTATGCCAGCTTCGTCCAGATAACTGTAATTTTCATTTTCCCAATTATGATCATTCCCAGTTATGCGTCTTTTAAGGTCTGTTCTGAGTAGAGTTGGGTAGTTCATGAACTATCTAGTTTAATTAGACTGAGCACACATTACCCTCACGAACGTAATGCACATGTTCGATGCCACGCGGACGTTCGTGATTGTTATGTCCGGACACCTTAAATGAACGAGTTCGAGAACTAGCGAACGAGTTTGACACAAGTCTAATTTTGAGAGCGCCAAGGTACTTTGCGATTCAAGTTGTCTGTTCAGGTTAAATCTCTTCGAATATAATGGGTTTTTCAATAAGTGCGCTACAAAAGTTTTTTTAAATAAAACAAAACCGGTTTTCGATACCAATGAAATTCTTTATTCATGTGAAAGTACTTTCGATGCCATTATGTATGGAACTCGATTTATTTTGCATGGCCACCGCGCTTGTTGGCATAGACCATCGACTTGACGTAGCCCCACAGGAAATAATCTAACGGCGTCAAATCGCACGACCGAGGCGGCCAATCGACTGGGCCATTTCGTGAGATAACACGTTCATCAAACTTGGTTTCCAATAAATTGATTGTGGCATTCGCTGTGCGGCTTGCGGCGCCGTCCTGTTGGAACCACATGCCCTCCATATAATCCAATTGGGGCCAAAAATATTCGGTTATCATTGAACGGTAGCGATCTGCACTCACAGTAAAATGCCGGTCTTGATCATCACGGAAGAAGTACGGCCCAATGACGTCGCCGGCCCATAAACAGCACCAAACCGTATTTTTTTCGGGATGCAATTATGACTCATGGATTACGTGTGGATTGCTATCTGACCAATAACGCATATTTTGCTTATTGACGAAGCCATTCAGCCAGAAACGAGCCTCATCGCTGATTGTTGAGGCCTCTTAAAGTTGAGGCCACTGACTCCAAATTTCAGTAGTAAATTTTAATAATTTCGACTCTTTCCATGATGAAATGGCAAACCTGACTGAAGAGAAATGTCAGAAGAGCGGGAAAAAATATGGCGGCGTTTGCTTTTCCTATCGATTTACTTTTGTAGCGTCTCTGTTGAAAAACCCTTTACAAGCGATGGTTCGACCAGGGTCTTGATATCAGCTAAGAATCACTTAGTAACCCGAAAGAAAATGTTCAACTATTTTGATACAAATTATGTATACGGGTATTGGCTAATACTCTAAGTCATTGTTACAAACATTGAGTAAACATATACACAGAAAAAATAACCATCTGTAGTATTGCCTAGTTTGGGTTTGGTGATTTTTTTTCTATGAAGACAAGAAAAGGTGGCATGATTGCCTAAATCAAAATGCAAAACACTACTAACAATAATACAAAATTCGCATGTGGCAAATTCCCTGCTTCTTATTTGAATGTCAAGAACTGTGATAAGACATCAGACTCTGACTAGACACCGTGTATTAGAGTGAGACGAATATAAACCTCTGTGAATTTGTATTACTACTGTGTCGCAATGTATGTATGTCACCATTAATTTGTAAAAAGAACAACAAAAAACGTGTTTTGACAAATTTTCTAAGAATAATTTTTATTAAATTTCTTAAAAAGATGTTTGAATTTACAATTTCATAAAGAGTAAAAGATTAAGTAAAAATTAAGAAGAATACATTTCTATTGGCCAGGGCTCTATAATGTAGAACTTTTGTAAATAGGAAAGTGCGTTTATTGCATATATTGATCAATGGAAAAGTGTCGAAAGTGTTTTAATAAGCGACAAAAAAATTAACATCTCTTAGCCACTTTAACAATAGAACTGTGTCCTTTGTAGTTGTAGAAACGAACAAATTGGATACACAAGTGTTTAATAAATTTTTTATCTAATCACTAATATATGTATTTCTTCACAGGGAACGTGACTGGAGTCTTCGGCAGTGACAAACGAGTGGTGATACCACATTGGAGGAGCCTGGAAATTCGTGATTATAATGTTAGCATTTATTTAAATGTAATTATTGTAAGAATAAATATTTCTTTAAATAAAAACAATAACAATATTTGTGTCTACAAATATGAAAAAATGGGCTAGCACAAAAGAAAATGGGCAAATATTTGCAAGGTTGCACTTTAAAATTAATCTAATTCACCTACAATAAATTCTGTATATTGCCCTTTTATATTAGGTAAATCTACAAATATGCAAGACAAATTTTCATATTATTGGTGTACGTAAAATTGCCCAAGTCATAATGTCCAGGGAACTAATGTCCATGGACATTATGACACTTTAAAAAGTGTCATAAAGTCCATGGACATTATGACACTTTCAAAAGTGTCACAATGCCCTTAAAATCGTTGTCACTGCGTCCATGGACATAGTGACACTATTGAACAGACAAATTGTTGAAAATAAATTAAAAATATTTCAATAAAATATATGAAACAATTCTTTAGCACTTTTTTCTACTGTAGAAGGGTCACAATGTCCATGGAAATTTCGACACTTTTGACAGTGTCATAATGTCCATGGACCTAATGACACTTTTTATGGTGTCATAATGTCCATGGACTTTATATCCCTGGACATTATGACATGCCACCCCTAATGCCATAAATTTGCTGACTGGGATGTTCCCACTAGGTATTTGTTTACTTTATGGTTTAAAACTGGCTTCATAGTTCCTCTGCCATGATTTTTCTCCCGTCAATAATTTCAAATAATAGGGCCCTCTCTCATGCGGCCCTTTGCGTTATCTTCATCAGCGTTTACATTTAATATTGCACACTGAAATCATGTACAACACCCTCCTGATAATTATACGCGACATGCACTCATACCTTGAAACCGCGCGCCCATCTTTATCCATCCGACCGTGCGTCTCACCGTACGTTTGTGGGAAAGTGCACATGTGCACATGACTTGTGCTTGTAAGAGCAAAACTGCATGAAAGAAGTATTTGCATGATGGTGTGTGCGTGTATTTAAGTGCGTGTCTCTTTTACACACTCAAGAAAAATCTAAATTTCTTTGCTGCAGAAAGTAAAACAAGAAGAAAAGCTATCGCATTGGCGGCAATAAGAACAACTTATTAATTGAGGTCATTACGTTGAGTGTATTCCTATTGGATTAGTGAAACCTGAAACCGGAAAACCGTGTTTGTGGTTCGTCACCATATATCTTTAATAAACTAAAATTTTATATTTCCAAGAATATGCTAAACTTATCATAATTTGGACAACAACTTTCATACTATAATAATATTGCTTATAGTGTCTTTAGATTAAGTACAAATTTCTTTGAAAAACTAAAAATATTGTCTTTTTCAAAATCGGTCCAGCTCACGGGATCTAAATGCTAGACACGAAATATTTTGGGAATCATCAGAAAACAAACCAAGGTACATTTTGAGGGGTGGAGAAACAAGTGAATTTTAGATGGCCAGGGATTCCACTTATGCCAGGATAATATATACAGCATTCATTTGCTGTGGTTTCGTGGTCATTAACTGACACGTCAGTGTTGAATTGGGACACATCATCTTGCGAAGGCAGTCCGTATAAGATAAAGACCGTGGCAGTTCCTGTTGTTAGATTGACAATATCTCCACGAGTGAACATCAAGTACGAACACATACCGTATGGGTTACAGGGGCGTCAAACGAAGCCTTTGTTATTATGCCTACTTCCTTGAATATGCCTCTTTGAAGTTCTGATAAAGTTCATGAATATGCATATCAGAAGTTGTTTTTGCATGTGGGTTATTTTGTCATCATCTAATTTAACGGAGATAAAGTCATTTAACCAAATTTACGGTCTTGGTGGAAGTTTACGGCCAGCTAGTACTGTTAAGCGACGACAAGATATCGAACTGATCTACAAGATGCTTTGTTTTTCTCGCTTGTCGCTTGGATGTTCCAAACTCTTTTTCAAGTTTTTTTATTGAAGCAGAAGTAGAAGGAACATCAAATTTCTCCTGCAGCTGTTTCAAAATTTATTGGGTTTCTGTTGCTGTATGTTGGTTTTCTATTGCTCTTTCGCCTTCTGTAGGGGATGGTGTGTATAAGGTATTTTCTGAAGTTTCACTTGGCGTTTTCGAGTTTTCACTTGGTGGTGGATCGACTTGCACAATTCCTTTTGTAACGTGACCATACGTCCTGCTTTGGACAGGGGACTCCCGCTTTGGGGCTATCTTTCCTGCTGACGCCAGCGAGAGCTAAAATGTCCCGTTTTCGCAAACACATGATACTCGTACATTAAATACGCATTAGAGCGAATTCCACATTGAAAGGAAAACGCTTCGTCGCATGGATGAAACATTCTCGCTAATGTTTTTACGTTGTTATAGTGAAATGTGCCGTATATCCGAACATTTGGTGGTCGCTGCAACGAAAAATTTCGTACATGACTCCTTTGACAATTTTTGAATTCGTTGCTGCAACAACTTGCTTTTCGTTCCTGCAACAATTTTATTTAATTTGAATTTTATAGAAAATTGGGTTAAAAATTAAAAAAAAAGTAGAGGCACGAGATTTAAACTACTAATATTTGGTTGATCTCTTACTTTCTATAGCTCATATTTATTATTTATTTATTTTGGAAGTTTGTGAACATTGATAGTTGACGAAACAATTTCGCTCTTGTAACGAAACCAATTTCTATGTTGGTTGGGAGAGAGAGAAGCAGTCGAAAAAATGAGCGAGCGTAAAATAATGGCTAGCAAGAGAAAATGGTGAGCGTGGGTGGTGGGTCACGTACACATCGTAAATCAGTTCCATTGCAACAATCGAAAGTTGTAGACATATTTCTCCGCCGGAATAATTTAAGTAAATTTATTAAAACAGCCTAAATAGTTATACTTAGTAAAGTAATAATCTTTTATTCAGAAAAATAAATTGTGTGAATTTATGTGTTTGCTGTGATCGTTTGTGTAACTTGCGAATCTATTAATCAAATACATAGATAAATAAATAGAATGCAAGGAGCAACACGACAGCAAAGAAAGTGACGCACCGATAGCAAACAAACTACCCTGAAATATTTGTGTGTTGCGTCTGTTTCGTTGCGTTGGTATTTGGCTTCAGACAAAACCGAAAGACATGCATACAAGAAGTCAAAGAAACAAAGAGTTTCAAGTACGACGAACATAACAAATAACAATTCAACGTGCAATCAAATGAATCTAATCGAAATATTAACAAATTTGGATAAAATAATTAAAAGAGCGGTTGAAGCAAATGGTTACAGAGCGATCACTGGCTTAATGACGGGGAGATTTGGAGCTAGAATTGAATATCAGAACCCTCAACATAACAACAATTGCATGATTAAAGAAACAAATGAAAGGAGTAGAGCATATGGGAGTAGTGCTTATGTTTATGGTAAGTAGGTATGTATATATTTTAATAAGAAATCTTAATAATAAATTCCTCACATTTGGTTTTAATTGCAGGACCTGAATACGACGGCCACAATAACACTCAACCCCTCGACTACCACGATATTCTCCAGACGAGTGTTTCAACATGGAATGAATATAATGTATTTAGCAAATTAAGGCCATTTTCGAAACAAAAATTTAAATTTTTTTTATCAAAACCTCTGCAATTTAATATTAACAGTGTATTTATGTACAATTGTCAATAAATAATTTAAAACACACTTCAAAACATTCATTGCAGCAATGAAACAAAATCATTTTAGTAATGAAAAAATTCATTGCAACAATGATTCAAATTCGTTGCACCAATGAAACAAATTCATAGCAGCAATGAACAAATTCATTGCAGAAATGAAAGAAATTTCTTGCAAGAACGATACTTATTCATTGCTACAATGAAACAAATTCATTGTAGCAACCAAACAAATTCGTTGCAATAATGAAACAAATTCATTGCAGCAGCAACTATACTTTCACCACAGTAACGAACAATTTGCAGTTGTTGAACACATTTTCATAACGGGATTGAAACGTTACGTTAGCTCACTTTCGATGGCAAAAGTTGTAGGAGTGATGAACATTTTCATCCGTGTGACGATGCCTTTCCGTTCAGTGCACGAATCTAATATTTTTTCTTTAATTTGTATGGAAGCATGCAGAAAGTGAGAAGTAAATCTATCTATATTGCAGACAATATTAAAAGATGTAAAAAACATACAATATAAAATAGAGAACAGCAAATGGATGAATTCAATACAAATCAACCAAAATTTGAGTCGCCCTTCCAACCTACCAATGCTAATAAAATCTACCAGTTTTGGCAAAGTGTATTTATCAAGTGGAAGCATTAGCACAGCTGATTTCATTATTCTCATGCCATTTCACCTGTGAACATAGTGAACTGGCTCCGTATATTGGACATGGTGGTGCCAGCGATATTGGGAAACATTTAAAATCTGAAAAACACAAGCTCTATGATGACGCTTCCGCTTCAAGCTCGTCTATGGTTTCATTTATAAAATAACAAATTTGGTGACTTCCAAATATTTGGATATAGCTGCAGCGCAGGGTGCGTGGGCGTACCACACAGTGCAAAAAAACACACAGATTTCTTTCGAATGACTGTGCCTCAAAGCTAATACAAACATGTTTTGAGTAAAAATTTAGATGTGCCCGTATAAAATCAGAAGCTATACTTCAAAATGTGCTGGAACGTATGACGATGGGCGAAGTGAAAGAACACCTCCACGAAGCCCACTGCATATCTTTATTAACCGATGCTTCCAATCATGGCTCAATAAAATTAATCCCCGTCTTCGTTCGCTATTTTGAACAAAAGGGAGGCGTGAGAGTTAGGATTTTAGACTTTCAAGAGCAGCCAGGCGAATCATCCGAGACGAGTATAATGCTTTCGATTATTGTCGACTATTTGAAAGGAGTACTATCGTGCAATGATTTGAATAAGGAAATTGTGGCATATTGTGGAGACAATACGAAATGCAATTTCGGAGGAAAGAATAGAAACGGGAAAAATAATGTTTACGCGTAAGTGAACGTATCTGTCGGAAGGCAGCTCCTTGGGATTGGGTGTGGAGCCCATGTAGTCCATTATGCAATCAAAAGAGCCGCAGATTGTCTCCCTGTTGACTTCGAATGTATCATTGTGAACATTTTTTCATTCTTCTATATACAGGATTCGGACAGAAGTTCGGAAATAGTTCTGTTATTCCACCGACACAGAGTATCGGAAACTGCTCGGCTACAGTAAAACAAGGTCGCTTGCTTTAATACCGGCGCTTGAAAGAATTTTGAAAATGTTGCAGCTTTTGAAAACCTATTTTCTGAACATCGATAAATGCCCAGATATTTTAAAAATACTCTTAAAATTACAAGAAACTGATGTTGCTGTTGATGACCAGAATGTGAAAACTGCGGCAACGGATTTTTATGAGACAAGACAAGTAAGTAACAATGGTGCAACTAGCAGTAATTGAATGGCCAAATTTGCAAAAGTCCCTACTTGGGAAGACGTACAGAATGTGACGGATTTGCTGATCGCACAAAGATTTCTTAGCAGTAGCCAAGATACGGAGGTCAATGATGAGTTTACGCTTATTTCCAGTAACGTCAGTGTTGAAAAAATCAAAAGCTGGAACGATGAGAATGTTGCTGATGACGACCGTTGGGTAGAGTTGTTTAAACACACTAATAATAATCTCCAGTGTACATACTTTCGCACAATTATTGAGTATGTTCTATGTATGCCTGGAAGTACCGCACCTGTCGAAAGAAATTTTCCCCTAATGAATAACATATGGACAAGGGAAAACGCACAGTTAAGTGTGACAGCTTTGAAAGCCATTTTAATTACTACGACTAACATTAACAAACAATATAATCAGCTCGATTCCTATTTTCGAAATTTTATTTTAAAATTAATTTGCTGACAAATATAAAACAACTACTTACACGCTGAAAATCTGTCGTTTTTTGTGTTTGGAGCTTTTTGCAAATATAATATACTTGTGCCCAAACGCATTGTGTTTGCTATTTAATATTACATGTTTGAGACACAAATATGTGTTTGCGACCCAAATATATCTGTATTTGTGATATAAATACAGCCGTGTTTGTTGCATTGTTTATGCTTTCTCGAGAGCAAGAGAATAAAAGAGCGGCAACGAGTGAGTATATCTTGTAAGTGTGAATTTGTATTTTTGCATTATTCTCTCAGTCAGTGATTCGTAAATATTCCTGAATGTGCGTGATGTATTGCTTTTTAATTTCATGTATGCGGTCGTCAGTGGTTCATCAGACAGAGGATATCAAGTGCGCTTGATCAATGAAAGAAGAATAAACAAACGGTCGGACGGTTAAATAGTTTGTGATGTTGCTTTGGTTTTTGTGTATGTCTTTCGGATATAGTTATGTGTGCTCCCAAAGTGGGAAACGATTATGAGGAATGAAACTGGAAAGGGTACCAACGTGAATCCATTTTTCTGCTTGAGCCTCTAGTGAAAAAATCGGAATGAAATATTTGTGAAATATATTAAAAAAAACACAAGTAATCTTGTGTGAACTAGATTTGTATTTATATAAGTACATTGTTTGTGTACCAACGCATAATGATAACCAATGCATAGTTGAAATCTACTGAAAACAAAAACGTGAGAGACAACAAAGAAAGGACACAACAGAGCAGCAGATTCAAAACAAAACAAATAGTGCATTCAGTGCAAGTAAATGTAAAAATCATTAAAATCTTTTAATTTTTTGTATTAATTATTTATATAAATAAATGTGGATATATATTGATAAAATTAATTATAAAAAATAAAGAAAGACAGAATAATTCGTTTCTAAATATTATTATGGATGGGAGAAACTACACATATGTTTTCACGTAAGTATATGGAGGTTTGGGGGAAATACGCGAATGCCCCACGTAAGTATATGGATGTTTGGAATGAAGCACGCACGTTACCACGTAAAAGCTTACATATTTGCTAGTAAACATGGTAATGTTTGCATTTAAATACACCTGACTTTGGGACTTGCAAACAAATAAATGTTTGAAGTGTGTTCCAAACATATACATGGTTCCTGCAGAATATATTTGGGAGAATATATTACAGGGGGGGTTATTTTTCAGCGTGTAGTCGTAAGATTAATTTCATAATTTAGATTTATACGTGTTTTCGTTTGTTTCGTTTTTGAATACAAATTTGTATTACAAAATTACCCAGGCGTCCCGCTCTTACGAAAAATATAAATGATCACGTTATCCATTATCCAGCTGAAAAGTATTGAAGCAGTAATTTCTTAATTCCCAATTACAACTTCATTCTTCGAGTTCTTCAAAATGAATCAAAACTGTTGCGTATAATTGAAAATTGCTGGCGTATAAATACCTATATATATACTACGTATATTTCAACTGAAGTGCCTGTAAAAACTTGTATCCACCATTTCACTGACAGGTATTTATGAATTGAAGCATCTGGTAAGGGTGGCACATCTACCTGAGCTATTCTCCTGATACAAATTGGGTTCAGTCATTGTGTGGGATTTTCGTGAGAATGGAATCATAAAAAATAAATATCCCTTTGTGTATCACTTATTATTTTTAATTGTCAGAATCAGAAAATATTTTTGAAAATTTGAGCAAAAAATTACCATAAAGCACTTCCAAGAAGTAATTAAAGGCATATTTGTAAAACAGCATGTGTAGTCATAATAACGATTAATTTACATTTGCTGTATATAAATCGGGTATTCAGTTACACTAACTCATACACAATTTTTGTTAAGAACACTACCTATATAACTATGGGTGGTGATACAAGTGGGGGCTAAAGATTTCCTAGATTAAACTTGCAACGACATTTCCCCCTTTTTTCGAAATCTTGTACAGAATGCAATCTAGTTTTACTTCAGAGAAATAAGTCTTCATGCATCAGTAAATGATTTCAATCTAAACGAGTTCACATGTAAATAAATCTGTCTGTATTATAAGCGTTTTTAGGCATAATTTCCAAGAGTATTTATGGTCCACAATAATCAGCGCCGTTGTGTATATTCTTTCTGATCATGTCATAAATTTTGGAATAAATTTCTTTCTTCTAGAAATTTAGTTGAAATTCTCGGACAATTTCTGACATTTTTAGGCTTTGCCTTTGATATGAAACCCCTGCAAGTGGAATATTTTTCTGTTTTCCCCATACTCTCTTTGTTAAATTACACAATTTACGATATTACTTTACTTGTAGATATATACGGTATGGAATTTTTATTTTTTCTTAATTTGTATTTGTTGGTGTTTCCATTTCAAGGTTGATTGAATATTTATAGCAGGATATACCCAAAATTGATTATAAATGATTTAGTTTATTCCGCCTGTTGTTCACGGCGCATGAAAGTGTTGCGGACAGGTGATGAGTTTTAGGGATAACCGTGAATATTTTGAGGGCGGTTTCCGAAAGTTACACATACACATTTAGTATTTGCATGTAAGGTCAGAAAGTATTTTAGTGTACTCGTAGTTAGATGATGTATTTTTAGGTTTTCTCCAATCGACCTTTTTGTTGTGAGGTTCATAAATAACTAATGAGGTATGAACGTTTTTTCGTGTAGTTTGGGACAAGAACATTAATAAGCTAATTAATTAAATACTTAATGCATATAAATATTGATCGAAATTCTTTTGATCCCGAGCATGTGCAGGAAATAATGAAATTTAAATTTTCGGTTGAGAACAAAAGTTCTGGAGCCAAAATGTATTTGTGATGTGACCTCGTATACGTTGCATTCCAACTTGCAACCGACCCAGGTATAAATGAATTTACAACATTTATCTGAAATGTGGGTTGATTACAGATAAACCAAAACAAAGATCTCCCAATACAAATCATGGGAATGCAGCAAGAAGATTATTTTTAGACCTCGAAACTGGACCTGAATTAGCGTGTGTTGATGTAAATCTTATTTCAACATTTAAAAGAATCACCGAATTACTTGCGAGCATTCATCAAATTGACGCCACAAAATTTGGTGATTCAGTCAAGGAAACTCCAAGAACATACACAACCAAATACTCATTGCAAAAATGTCTACAAGAGTCCATAAAGTCCTTCATCATACGGAAGATGTCATTAAATATTAGTCAGTACCACTAGAAGATCTATCAGAGGGAGCTCGGGGAAAAACGAATAAAGATTGCAGATTTTATACAGAGCACAATACCAAAAAAATATCACGAGATGTTACAAATAAAGGTGTGTTTAATATTTAGATGTAATATTCCAACTAAGTGAATTATAATTATAATTTATTTTTACTGTTGTTTATAATAAACATAAAAAACTTCCTTATAAAACATATTGATGATCAATTTTGTAGGAAATTGTCGGAAAAGCAACCGGTTCCATTATTTCAAATTAGAACGGTTCTCCTAAAAGTTAGCAACATACATGACTCATAGGTAAGTCCCACGTGGTGGGTTCCAAAACTAGTTATATGAAATCGGTTCTTGTGGATCCTGTTGTAGAATCGATAAAGTGGGACGTGTTTAAAAAATTAAGCTAAGTATTTTCATAAAGGTTTAATTATCCACAAAAAATCTACAATATCATGCTAAAAAAATATTAAAAGTTAAACTTTGACCTTGAATTTCTCAAAATGTACTAAACCGACTTTAATTAACTTGAAATTGGAAAAAGTTCAAGGAATTGTCTGTCCGAATACAAAAAAACTAAAATATCTCAATTGGAGCAAACCGCACAGAGTTTTGGTCAACGAAACAAAACTTTTAGTCACTGTGCGCCGGTGATAGTGTTGCTCTTCTTAAGGTAATCGATGCATCCCAAAAGCCTGTCTCATGATCTTGTTGGCCGGAAGAGCCAACTTGGCATTCTTTGTCACACCCTTACCTGGAGCAGTTCAGTGGTTTTACTATTTCTTGGTCTTTGGTGTTTTTGAATGGATCCATGTTTCGTCTGCGGTTACGAAACGGCGCCAAAATGGTTGAACATAGTAAAATATATCTATGAAGTGTTCACAGGGAAAGGCACTCATAGGTCGGAAAGCTTTACATGTCCAAAAATTAATGTGACGTATTAAAACGTGATGTACCTGCTGAGTAGACACGCTTATAGCATCAGCCGGCTCACAAAATTTCATTTTCCGATCGTCTAATATCAATTCATGAATTTTATCCACGATTTCTGGCATGATGACTTATTTTAGGCGACCGGACGTTCGACGTAATTTTTACCCGTACGACAACAACTGAATTCCGTAGACCACATTTTAACCATTTAATTTGACGATGAAGGGTCTCCGTATCGTTTATGAAGCCTTTTCTTGATTTCGGTTATGTAATTTGTTCGCAAAAAATAATGCTTGGTGAATTCATGTTACCATTTTCATCGAAATTCACGAGTCTGTCTGCTTTCAATGGTTGTCACATGCAGACTAAATGACGCAACTTTCCTAAAATTTTACAGTCATAGCAGTTTAGTACAATTCAATTTAATTCAATTCAATATAATTTACTTCAATTCAATTTAATTTAACTGAATTCTATTCAAGTCAATTCAGTTCAGTTCATCTCAACGCAATTCAATTCAATTCAATTCAATTCAATTCAATTCAATTCAATTCAATTCAATTCAATTCAATTCAATTCAATTCAATTCAATTCAATTCAATTCAATTCAATTCAATTCAATTCAATTCAATTCAATTCAATTCAATTCAATTCAATTCAATTCAATTCAATTCAATTCAATTCAATTCAATTCAATGCAAATCAGTTCAATTCAATTCAATTCAATTCAAGTCAATTCGATTCAATTCAATTCAGTTCAATTTAATTCTACTCAACTCAATTCAATTCAATTCAATGCAATTAAATTCTATTCAATTCAATTCAATTCAATTCAATTCAATTCAATTCAATTCAATTCAATTCAATTCAATTCAATTCAATTCAATTCAATTCAATTCAATTCAATTCAATTCAATTCAATTCAATTCAATTCAATTCAATTCAATTCAATTCAATTCAATTCAATTCAATTCAATTCAATTCAATTCAATTCAATTCAATTCAATTCAATTCAATTCAATTCAATTCAATTCAATTCAATTCAATTCAATTCAATTCAATTCAATTCAATTCAATTCAATTCAATTCAATTCAATTCAATTCAATTCAATTCAATTCAATTCAATTCAATTCAATTCAATTCAATTCAATTCAATTCAATTCAATTCAATTCAATGCAATTCAATTCAATTCAATTCAATTCAATTTAATGCAATTCAATTCAATTTAATTTAATTCAATTCAATTCAATTCAATTCAATTTAATTCTATTCAACGCAATCCAATTGAATTCAATTCAATACAATTCAACTCAATTCAATTCACTTCAATTCAATTTTTTTTAATACTAATATTTTGTTTATTTCGGTAAATTAAAATGTAGATGTTGAATACCGCGAAGCCACTGAGAAAAATATGATACAATGTTAATTTACATGCTTGTTTGTTAAATTAATTTTTATAAAAATAATTTCATTGCGATTATTTGTTGATTACTGATTTTAGTTTATTCTTATTGCTAATATAATAATATTTGGCGGTAGTCCATTTAAGATAGTTGGCAGTTGTACGGCTATTGAATTTTTTCCATAATCTGTTCTAAAATATGGTACTTTGTATCTTCCTTCAAGTCGTATGCGTGTGCTGTGGTTGGAATCTATTTGTTGTAGAAAACTCAATTCTGTGTGAAATTCATTTATCACTGTTGTTTTATAAATGATTTTTATGTTTAGTAGACGTTTGGTTTTGGCGAAAGCGTTCACAAGTTCCGTGGAAATGTCTATATACCGTTTTCGATAGGACGGGTTGTTGCTGTTTTCATTTAGGTGTGTTACCTGGCGTTTACACGGGACAGTGTTGCTCCGATAGTAGCAATACATTCACACATTTTTACTGCCTCACTTACACTTCTCTCACTTGGCTACCACTGTCTCTGATATTTCAACGACAGTAACTTCGGCAAGAGATTTGACATAAGCGGCCAGATCATGGCTGAACTAGTAAAGGTTGGCGCAATAGAACAACTGGTTTTGCTTTCTTATGACTCCATCTGTTAAATTCAGTGTATTTTGTTGTTGTTCTTTGTTGTTTACTGTGTTTGTTCATATGGATCTGTGTTGAATTTGACGAATAGAGTCATGAAACAAAACTTAAATGCCTGTTGTTGATTAACACAATTACAACAAATCCTACTGCGTCAACCTCTACTAGTTCAGCCATCGGCCATATCGGTGACGTTTCGTAGTAATTTGAGAAAAAAGCAAAACATCGCAAACGACTTTACAAATTGGGAAATATATTTGTATTTGAAAATGTTGCTAATTTATATTGAAATATTGTGTGACAATACAAACATATAAACATGAATAAATGTCTAATTTTGTAGAGTACATCAGTTCCATTGTAATTTGGACAAGTAAGACAAATCACAATGGCAAAAGAGCGAGGAAACAAAAAATCAGAGCACCAAATTTAACGAAACGACACTGTCGGTGGTTGCTTAAACCTGTACTGTCTTTATAACTGTTTGGACGTGTGCGTCACACAAACAATTTTTTTCTTTGTGACACTAATACATATTCTCAACTATCTTGTCTCCAACTGTCCCGTGTAAACGCACCGTTAGGTTCTGTACATTATCATTTGTGTGGTTGTTACGGGTGTGGTTGGTATTAATAGGCTAGTTGTGTATTTGATTTTGATTACATAGTTTCGAATTCTGTTGTGATGGGTTGTTGTCGTGAATACCTCTGTCAAATATTTATATGTGCAAGATATTTTTTTTTCTTTCCTTCTGATAACTAACAGTAATTTTATGTCGACCATGTACAATATAATAATTTCGATAAAATCCCTCTCCCTATGATAAAGAATATACTTTGTTCTCTATTGGGCTTTATTTGTAGTCCCGTTATCAGTTATTATCGCTGGAAGTTTGCATTTCAATAGAAAATAATTTTATGTGAAGTCGCGTTCCTGACACTTTAAAGTGAACAACTCTATTTTGCTCTGCTGATTAGTATAAAATATCTTTCTGTACGTGGGTAAAGTGATCGTTATGAATATATTCTAAGAAACGTCTTATTCAGTTTTGTTTCTAGTTGAACATGCCACGTGGAAGTGAACTTACGGATGAGGAGCGCGGCAAAATTGTTGGAATTAGACTTGCAGGTAAAGGAATTGACGAGATTTCAACTGCGGTAAATCTGCATCGCAATACAGTTTCGAATTTCCTCAAATACACCGAAAACTATGATTGTACCCTTTTTATTTAAAATAATATAAATCGTAATGTTTTTTGAACTTTCATTACAAGGAAATGATTAATAAATTTAAATTTAAAATATATATACATAAGATTGGTATATTAATAATAATCTCAAATGTTGCTTAAAATTGTACTTGAGAACCCCATGTGGGTCGATGTATATATGTAAATTTTGTAAATTATAATTATTGTTTATTGTAGTATATAAATGTATGAAATAATTGAAAATAAATAAACAAACTTAAAAAAAAAAAAAAAAAAACTATGGTTGTATTAACCGCAGTGGGCGCATAAAAACTGTGGACCAGAGGATTAAGCGGCGCATTCGGCATTTAGCAGCTAATGAGAATATGAGTTGTAGGGAAATAAAGATGGAATTGGGTCTAAATGTAACGAGACAGCGTGTGCAGCAACTGCTATAGGCCAAACCACACTTAACCCAGCGCCATAAAAATGCGCGTATTGATTTTGCAGAAAAGTACAAGTTTTGGGAGGACGAATTTGAAAACTTTATATTTAGTGATGAGAAAAAGTTTAATCTGAACCGACCTGATGTTGGAGAGCGATATTGGAGATTTACGACATCCTCGGCAAACGTGTTACAAGCGAAATCATGGTGGTGAATCTCTTATGATATGGGCTGCATTTGGAGCACGAGGGAAGTCAGACATATGCTTTGTCCCAACTAAAATGAATGCGGAAGCATACGTTGATCTGTTTGACAGCAATTTAATTGACTTTGCTCGCGAATTATATGGAGATAACTGGACTTTTCAACAAGACAACGCCCCGATCCACATTGCTCGGCTCACAAGGGAGTTTTTTAAGTCCCGAAATATTCCATTACTGGAGTGGCCAGTCATAAGTCCCGACCTCAACCCAATGGAAGACCTCTGGGGGATACTTCTCGCCAAGGTGTATTCAAAGTCGAAGCAGTATAACCGCTTAAAGAACTAAAACCAGCAATATTGGCAGAATGGGAGAAAATTGGTGACTTTCTCCACGAAAAGGTACCTCTGCGCCGAAAATAAGTTTTTGAGAAAAACGCGTTTAACCTTTGTCCGGCGGAACAGGTACAATTGTACCTTTTTCGTTTTTAAATTGCAATAACTTTTCTTTTGTTAATACAAGACATCTGAAACTTTCTGAAATTTAAAAAAAAAGATTTTGATTATATCACGCTGAAATAAGTATTTTTTGACTTGATATCCCTAAAAGGCTGAACGGGTACAATTGTACCGTCATATAATTCGATAGAAAAAAATCAAGAAAATAAAGTACAGTTATTTTGATTAGTTTTATTTGAAAAGAAAAAACGAGTACATACTATTATATAACAGATTGCACACGCCTTTCTAGTCTTACGTTGCTTGCGTGTCTCACATTGACAAATATAACATCTTCAAACCGCAGGTGATGCTCCCCGTCTACCAAAGGGTACTTTGGAACCAATTTCTGGACTTATATATATATTAATAGGAAAAGCCATACATATCGTGTTAAGTATGCAAGGGTACAATTGTACCCATACCACCTTTTATAGTTGTAAAATTCTTCCGCTGGACAAAGGTTAAAAAAAGGGCTTCGTTCATTTTTTCATTTATTTCATTAATTATGTTCATCTTTACAGGTGATTTGTAAAAAAAACTAAAAGACATAGAAACTTGCGGTTTGCAGGCATTTGAAAGAGCGTTTTTTTCCTATAAGAATCACTCAAAAAGTACAACAATTTTTTTCGGCGGAGAGGTCCCTTTTCGTGGAGCAGGTCACATATATAAAATAATAATCATAAAAACATTTACGTTTTGCCTTCAAAGTTTTTGTAATGCCAAAGGGTGAACAAAACTTTTTGTTCCATTACGCTTCAAACTATAATTATGGCTGTTATATCGGTATCCTTCAAAGGGGGCATGGCACCGCCCTCTTCCACCCTGGCTGTAATTCATACTGTTCCAACAACATATATGGGCTATTTCAAATTTTTTGAGCACCTGCTGAAACCGATATACTATGGCACTTATTTCGTTAAGTTTTATGAATTGAAAAAAACGTTGTACAGGATTTGGATGACTATACTTGAAGTATATGACGTGCAAAGTTTTACGTTGAAAAGTCTTCACCTTAAGAATTGGTGGTCATCTAAAATTCGAAAAATTAAAAAAACGACTTGAAACTTGCAAGAGTTTTTCCATCCATTCCGTTTTCTTTGTAATAGTTTTTAGCTTTCAGATCCAAACCAATACAAAATATAATCACTAGACTTGGAGGATATGTCCAAAAAAAAAATTTTTTTGATATCGCTGCTGGGTGAAAAGTTGCATGTGGGTTACAAGTGAAAGCAAAATTTTCCGAATTTTGAACTTTTTGAAGATTTTACATATAGCTTTTGCGCCGTTTAATAAAAATGAGTTTTAAGCGCAGAATTAAAAAAACTGCGTAATTTTACAAAGTTTGAGGTATATCAAGCTGGTGTCAGCGCACCAATAACGTATCACGGACATCACAAACTTAAAAGAAATTACCGTAAATTTTTAAAAACTTTATCTTTTTTGCCTCTGACAATCTGAATTGTCTTTTAAGTTGGGTAGTGTATTGCGTGATGTGAGTAACTTCGTAAAGGGCATCTCAGAGGCGAAAACGCACTTCAAAATTTTTAAACACAAAAATTTTATGAACTTTTGAAAATTTTTGCAAAAACTATTTTTTTTAAGCTATTTTTTATATCAAAACATGGCATGGGAACATGTTTAGGTATCTAAATAGATTCTTCGTGACGGACTGAACTGACAAAGTGCAAAAAAAATAATTTTTCAACTCTGGCGCGTGCAGCTCCAGTTTTTTCCAAGCACATTTCGCTTTGTGACAACTAAAGCGCTGTATCAATTCCGCTTAAACGTACATCGAATAGAAGACTTTACTGATCTTGATACTAAAATTGAAAACGCACCCAACAATTTTAAGGATTTAAAATTTTATGGAGGAAACAAAATGTTTCTAACCTCAAAAAGCATCTTTGTATGAAATATTTGATTTTGAAAATTTAAACGAATTATTTTTGAATTCGGGTTAATAAGTAACCCAGAATCCCAACAAGTATTTTATAATCGGTCCAATATTGATATCTGCAAAAAAAAACGTTTTTTTTGAACCCCTAGATAGTGAGACTATATTTTTAAACAACATTCACGAGGGTCACCTTATTTATCAAATTGCAACAAAACAATTGAAACATACTACCGCGAAAACCGCCAAATTATCGCCGATACAATGACATCTTAAAGAACTTGCATTATTATAAAAACTCTATGATCATAGTAGCCTTTGCGATAAGCTTCTTTTTAGTTCTATTGTACATAGTCATGTTTATTTTAGAAAATACAAATCATAATTAAATAGATATTCAAGCTGAACAGACGTCGTATTACTTGGAATAGTCTACGATCCTACATATTTGAGTTTCAATTCAGTTTATTTTATTTATGTGTGTGAACAGTTGTGAATAAAAATTAGTAAAATGGTTTCAGATTATACATTAAAAAAACGAGAAATTCGTAAAAAGGAAACTGAGAAGCGAAATAATTTAAACGCTAAAAGACGCGAATATCGCCAATCGGAAAAAAAGCAAAAAAAAAAAACAAACAAATCGCAAATTGGTGTAAGAAAGTTAGTTAGGTATTCGGTTTTAAATAACAATAATAATAATAATAATAATAATAAAAACTATGCCATAAAATCAAAAAATCGGGGATTAAAAAAAAATTAAAAACGGCTTAGAATCTATCACTGAAACCCAAGATTTAACTAACGAAACGTCAGTTACAGCTTCTAATTTGCAGAACATTTTTAATTGCAAAGAATGTGGAAAATCTTGTGAATGTTTGAAGGTAACAAACCGGGTTCGAAAAGCACTTAAACGTTCGCTAGGCCGGGAATCTACATTAAGAAGAAAAATTTAACAGATGGAAAAAACTATTGAGGACAATAAAACTCGCGTAAGGTATTGGAAACAAAAATTGAAAAGAATATCAAAACCAACTGAAACCACTCCCGAAAAAAAATTAAAAAAAGTTATGATACAAGGACACAGTGCGGTGAAAAAGCGACTAATGTTTTGTGAGGTTTTGGAAAAACAATTGGTTGAAAATAAACAAAATATAGTAACTCATAAAGAAAAATCTATGTACTCCAAAATCATTTCTGGAAAAGTGTTAAAGAAATATAAAAGCCCTACAATTTTATATCACATAGTTAATCGTTATCAACAAAATAAAAATTCTAAATCTCGCCAAGAAAATAGAGGTTGTAAGGAGAACACTATAAAACATTTAATTGAACAGTTTTTACAAAAAGATCAAATCTCTGGTATATGTCCAGGAAAAAGGGATATTATAAGGAAAACTGGAAGGGAATATCGAAAACGATTTCTTCAAGATACTCTTACTAATCTACACCAAAAGTTTTGCAAAGAAACTAAACTCAAAATACCCTTTAATACTTTTGCTAAATACAAGCCCTTTTGGATAATTAAAAGTAAAATGTCTGCTCGGAATACATGTTTGTGTAAAACACACAATAACTTTGATTTAATGCTGCAAAAGTTGTACCGATTAAAGGTTTTATCTTCATCTAGCTCACATAACTTTATTTCAATGGTAGCATGTAACTTAGATTCAAAATCTTGTATGTATAGAGAATGCAAAGTTTGCAATAAAAAAGAAATTCCGGAGGTTGAAAATGGTTTAGAAGAGACTTTTTACTATAAGTGGTGCCACAAAACAATTGACAGAAAGGGTGCTAAAAGCTTAACATACCACTTAAAAGTCACGTCAAAAGAAGCTATAAAATGCAATGTTAACGAGTTAGTTGTGCTATTAAATACCCAACCACCTTTTAATTTAAAGCATGTTCACGATACAGACCACCAATTGAAATTCGTCCAAAATTTAAAAAACACATTAAAGGAAGGTGAAGTTCTTGTAGTCGTCGATTTTTCGGAGAATTGCTTGTGTAAATATGCAACCGAAATTCAGCGCGTGCCCTTCGGACCGTCAAAAAAAAAAAACAAGTATCTTTACATACCGGTGCATTTTTTTCCCGCGAACCATTAGAAAACACTATAAAGTGTGTTTCTTTTTGTACTATTTCTGAGTGCCTACGCCACGATGCAGCATCCATTTGGGCCCATATGAAACCAGTGCTAAATCTCATTAAAGACCATGTACATCGTGTCAAAATAATTCATTTTCAAAGCGATGGCCCTGCAACCCAATATAAAAATATATATAATTTTTATCTCTTATTTCATCATTGCACAATCTTAAAACTTCAAGAGGCAACATGGAATTTTTCAACTTCGGGCCACGGTAAAAGTGTTGCAGATGGTATAGGAAGCACCGTAAAAGGATTATGTGATCGAGATATATTGCACGAAAGAGATATTATCTCTGCACAAGATATTTTCGACGTAATAACCAAATCGAACGTGAAAGTAGTCATTCATTTTTTTTATTACACGAAAATGATATAATATACTATGATAAACTTTTAAAAATTGGCATAAAGCCTGCACCGAACTCAATGAAGATCTATCAAGTCATTTGGAGTAATAATCAAAGTAATTAATTATTTATTAACTACTTGTCATGCAATATATGTTATAAAGAACCACCTTGTTATCATTACAATCTAAGCCCTGATAATTATAATCCAATTGCCGAAATAAAAATTAAAAGACAACGAAAGAAATAGTTGCTCTCTGTCACTTAATTAATTAACTTGTGTTGTATATTATTTACTTACTAATTAAGAATGTACTTTTATGATTTTTTACCTTTTATGTTGAAATAATTTTAATTCTATAAATATTACTCTTCATATTAAAAACGGAAGTATTTTATAGATCTTGATACTATATCATAATTTGTAACACATTTACTATTTTAAATAAAAATAATTAATAAATAATAATTGAAGCAGTTCACAGTTATATATACTATTATACATATACATTAGGGCGGGTCGATTTATTTTTCGACAAATTCCCTATGATTTCCGTATTCTATGGGTTATTCCATGAAAATTTGCCAAAGGAACCATACCTCTATCGTTAAAATCGAGTCACCTACTTTTTGTTGGTAGATTTTTTCCCAAATTGACGTTCGTATGAAATATTACCTACACGTTCACATCCATAACTCAAAAACTATCGATCGGGTTTAATCGCCAGTAGGCGCGTTGGAAAGGTGAGCTCAATTTACAAAAAAAAATCTCCAACATTGGTCCAACGGTTCAAAAGTTACGGGCATTTTTGTCCAAATTTTGGAGCATTTTTCCATTTTTTTCATGATTTTGTCCAAGAATATTACTTTCATGGCCATTTTAAAACTTAAAAGATTTCATGCGCGATCAATATAATGACAGAGTACAAACGATACCGGAACACGATAGTGGAAGTGAAGAGACGATACGAACGACTATTCCAACAATCCCAGTGAGCAACGATCCTGCATACGAACCAAATTATGACGAAATGGAAGTTGATGTGAGAGGAGGTTCAGAATTAGTTCTACCACCACAAACATACACTCCCAGATACAATACTAAAAACTATGCAATGATGTGTGACAGATTTGGTGTGCATGATAGAATGGGATCAGCATTGGCAACAGCTCTGATGGAAGACCTGGGCGTAAAAGATGCTCATGGAAATCTTGTCATCATGGATAAAAGTAAACTTCGCAGAGAAAGAGAAAAATGGAGACAAGACGCACTTCGTAAGCGGTATGATGGCTCGAATTTGATATCATTTTCATTCGACGGCAGGAAAAATGATGCTCTAACTGTAGAAAAAATTGATGAGAAGTTGCATCCAAGGATGGTTAAAGAACCTCATCTAGCTGTTTTGAGGGAACCAAAATCTCAATTGATAGGCTACACAAAACTAGAAAGTGAAACTGCGGCAAGCAAAGTCAACAAATTTATCGAATTCTTCCAAGAAAAACAATTGTGTCTCGATTCATTAATTGCCATATGCGCTGATGGTGAACCAACAAATACTGGCGTACACGGTGGAATTTTGCGACTATTCGAAAAACAGTTAAAGAGACCACTGCACTGGTTTGTGTGTCTTCTGCACTTTAACGAGCTTCCGTTTAGACATTTGTTTGACACTTTAGACAAATCAACCACCACTGGACCACGATCAACTACCGGAAAGTTGAGCTCAAAAATTGCTGATTGTGAAAATCTTCCGGTATGTAATTTTTATAGCTGATTCTTTACCATTTTTCATTCTATTTTTTAGCTTTTATGTTTTCTTTTCAGGTGGTAACCGATTTTGAGGAAATCGCTTTGGAAAATATGCCTCCTGGTGATTTAAATCCAGAAGAATTATCTACCGATTCGAGGTATTTGATGTTAATGGCCAATGCAATTTCTAATGGTGTGGTTCCTGCGGATTTGTCTCACATAAAACCAGGGCCAATTGCACATTCTCGTTGGCTCGCCAAAGCCAATAGATTATTACGGTTGTATGTGACAACTAATAATCCAACTGAAAATTTAAAAATTCTGGCTAACTATATAATAAAAGTATACACGCCAATGTATTTCAATGTTAAGTATTATAGCTCTGCCGCATACGGTAGTACATTACTTTTTAAATTTATTACTTGGACACGATTTTTACCACCGAATTTACTTGGAGTTGTAAATACAGTAATTCAAGATAATCCATATTTTGCACACTCAGAAAATATCTTGCTATCTATGTTGTTTGATGATAGAATGGAAAAACGAAACATTGCTATAAAGAAGATTTTACATTACCGAAGAGATATTGTCGACCCAACGGAACTTAGAGTTTATAAAAAATCAACATATGTTGATATTTACTACATATAAACAATACACAAATTCTAACCACCTGTTGATATTTATTCACTTGTTTAATTCTAATGTTACTTGATTTGTCTAATATAATTTGTGTATAAAAGAGAGAACCCTTGTGCTATCGGATCAGTTAGCTTTCTGCCTTTCGCCAGCAAGTTACATTGTCTAGACTTTTATAAAGTACCAGACGTTAACTTCTGACGATTTCGGAAAGAAATAATAAAAAATCCAAACATATTGGAGACCTTTGAAAAGCAAAAGTGTTTTCATTTATGAGGAAGTACAACCTGCGAAATAAGGTTGTTACATTTTTGAAATAGTCTGTTTGGTGTTTCATTTTGTTCGAAACATTAAAAAAAATAAATGTTATGGAAAATAAGAATAAATATTTCAGTAAGTATTGACAAATATATTAATACTATAGTAAACTCAGAATTATATCTTATACTCGCCGTAATTTTGTAAAATGTTTAACAATTTTAAATAAATTTTTATATGCATACACGATCAAAAAAAAATTTTTTATTATTTTTTTTCAGTGTATTTTAAAAAGTTTTGAAGCCTTTGCAAATATTTTAGTGTGCTAAGAAAGCCCTTAAGGGGTATTATCCACACGCGTTATCCTTTTTAAATTTTAACAAAAACTGTAATTTTTATATTTTTTTTTTAATTATTAACTTTAAACCGCAGTAAAATTTGCGCCGTTTAATAAAAATGATTAACGCGAACGGATTTCACATGCTCAAATATCGGTTTATACACACGCAAATCGACATTGATGTCAGACAAAAAAAAATAATTTTAGGTGCCGTAAATTTTTGAAGTTTCCCATATACCAGATATTATCTTCATATCTCTGACAGTCCATGAGATATAGCCATTTTAAATTATTTGCCAAGGAGTATGAGAGAAATATTCATAACAATCGGTCTATTAGAAAAGCCGTCAGAGCGATTTTTGAAAAGGCGGCGGAGCACCGCCCACTTTCACAAAGGTTGTATAGCCTATGTCACCCGCTAGATGCTTCTGAATATTGTCTGAAAATTTCATCAAAATCGGTCCACTCAATTTCGAGTCCATTCGTAACATACACACATACATACATACATACATACATTTTTATATATATAAATAAATTTGTTTTCATTTGAATACAATACACCAATTTTCCTTCATTTTTATTTATATAACATCCAAATTCTGTCAGAAAAAAAGTGGCATGAAAAAACTGTATCAAAACTGTCAATAGCCCAGTGACTTTCCACAAGAATTTGATGGAACTGAATCATTCATGGTTTCTCTTTAGTATTTCTCTATAGTATACTTCAGTTCAATTAATTTTACATTACAATTCTGAATAATTGTGTTATATTTTCTGTATATATTGATGCTTTTTAACGGGCAAAGTAGAGCGACAAGAAAATTTTATTTTATTCTAATTTTGTGTTAATTTTCTACAAAATGTAAACAAATTGTTTTCCATGCAAAACGAAAAAATCGAAAAGAAACCACAACTACTACTTCATTCTGTGAAACCGATACTTTTTTATTCTGTGATAAAGATAATCCAAAGTTTTTTATCCACCAGAACATTTAGAGTTCATATCGGTTCAGTGTCCTCTGAAGTCTTCCACATAAATGCGGGTTGCCCACAGGACTCATGTTTATCTCCAATACTTTATAATATTTATACGGCCGATATACCAAGTTTAAATAACTGCATAATGTCCATATTCGCTGACGACACCGCTATATTATACGCGGATAAATTATCAGCAAAAATCCTGGCAAACCTACAATTGGCCCTTGCAAAATTAATTGAATATTTCACAAAATGGAAAATTACAATAAATTGTGATAAAAGTCAGGCGATATATTTCACCAGAAAAAGGAAGGAATGTTTTATCCCACAAGATAACATAAATATTAGTAATAGTGAAATAAAATGGGAAAATAATGTAAAATATTTATGTGTAGTCTTAGACACAAAACTAATATACAAAGATCACATTTCTTACATTGTAAACAAATCTAATATACTTATAAGATCCCTTTATCCTTTTATTAACCGGAACTCGGCATTAAATATTGACAACAAAATTTTAATTTTAAAATTAATTTTTCATGCTGTTATGTTCTATGCAGCTCCTGTTTGGGCGAAAAGTGCAAATTGTCACCTGAAAAGGCTCCAGATCCTTCAAAATAAACTGTTAAAGTTAATTTACAATTTGCCTAGATATTACCCCACGGCAAGACTTCACCAACTTGCTGATGTTCAATTGGTGGCCGTCAAGATAGACAAATTGTCCAAAAATTTTAACGCCAAATGTTCCTATTCAGAATATAGTCATATCATTGAGCTGGCCTCACGATAAATTAATTAGTTTTAAGTAGTTTGTAAGGTTTTATCATATAAAAATTCATAAAGGTTTTTTGGAAATTTTTACCTCCATTTATAATATTAAAATCATTTCATAATATTACGAAAACCACATGTTATTTTTAAGCAGAAAAAGGAAAACACCTTAAACTCTTCACATATAAATATTATAATTATAAAAAAATCTGTATATGCTATGAAAAATAAAGAATTGAATTGAATTGAATATAGCAAAAAATTAAATTCAAATACATTTTTCCGACAAATTGATTTTTCGTTTAACGCAACTAATTTATACTTCACTGATGCGGAATAAATTTGGATAAATAGGCATAGTCTATTTGGTTCAATGTTCATTTAATTGCCAATTCTGATACAATTTAGCATTGTTACTCTCTAATAGTATGCATTGTCAGTAATTTTTCTTTCAACGGTAACTTCAAGTGAAAAAAGTTCCACTTCCAGATAAAGTTCCAGTTGTCACTCTAACTGATATAAAGTTGACAAGTTTGCGAAAGACTGCAGCTATTATGTGTAAAGAAAAGTGACTAATTTATAATGTGAGTGCTAGTCCTGGAATTTGTATCATCCCGTAGAAATAAAAACACTACAATTCTTTCATATCTAAAATTCTGTTTGGTCATTTCTTTTAAAGTCTTTCAACAAATACACTACTAAACTAATTTACATGAGTTAGATCAAACATAACCTTTAACTCTTTTTACCTAGAATTTTTAAATATGTCTCTTTCAGAAGTATTTACTTTGTTGCCCAATTGCATTTTGGGGTCAATCATCATTACACATAGTCATTGGCAAATTCAACGAACTCGAAACTGTTTATTTGAAATATTTTGTAAACTCAGCAAAATGTTTGAATTTCCTCAAAACAGGATAACAACACACAAATCCTGGTTTAGAATAGTATAAGCGTGTGTGTGTGGGTGCATCTATGGATATCCATGTGTTTACAAGGATGCAGGATGTTGCAGCAAAACTCGATGCTAAACATATTCAATTTGTATAGACTTTTGTGTCAATTTATGCAAATTTACATTATAGAGTTTGGGTCCCTTTCTGATACTAACTAGTCCACACACACTCACACACTAGTGCGCAAACATTGGTATGCGCGTATGGGGACAAGAAGACATTTTACCTACCCAAATATACAATGGAAGAGTAAACATAAGCAAGGACATATTATTCAAATCCACTGTGGTTAGTTAATTCTCTAAAACAGCAGAAATTTAAGATTATCTGCGGGGTCAGGAAGTATTAGAGTATTCATTTAGAGTATAGACATATTTTGGTATTTTAAATAATCCTCATAATTAGGCAACTAGTATCGGGTAATTAAATTAGTGCAACTTTTTCCAGTAGACCGAGCTGACAAACTGTAGTGGTATTTTTTCCAGTAATATCGACGCCCGAATAACAAGAGATTTTGTGAGCTGGCAACAATGTCTTCTTGACTGCAAGGAAATAAAAAGAGTAATGTATGTGAGACATACATACAGAGTGGGATGATTTTGATGGACAATTAACATCTTAAAATCGTAAAATGATACGGTTACTGAAACCCGTTCGCAGCAAATTGGGTGTTCCCTTGCAGTATGGGACGTAGCTCCGTCTTGTTGGAACCACATTTCTTGAGTATTACCAGGTTCAGAAAACAAACAATTTCTAACATAGCCTTGCAACGCTAACCATTTACAGTCAATGCATTGCCATCTACGTATTTGGAGAAGTACGGAAGTATATTGTCTGCTGATATACCGCACCTAACTGTGACCCTAGCTGCACGCGACGGCGGCTATTGAATCACTCTTGGGTTGTGATCCGCGTGTGGTATGTGGATTTCGGTTGCTGGATTTTCAATAAGAAATCTTTGTCCCGTTCTTTCTCCTAACTTTGAGCTATCCGAGTAACAGCGGGTTCCATTTGGCGTTTGTGCTAAGGTCTCCTTCTGACAGGCGTCCGTAGATAGCGCCATAGTCACACAGTTCGCCTTAACCCTTAACTGGAGAATTCGGTCGAATTCACTCGCATCTTGCGTGAAACCGCCCAAGGCCTCCATTATATGTTGGTGTTTCGACTTATGATCCCGGTTGATCCATTCACCCATTGGCTGTAGGAGTTTAGCCCCAAAGGCAGGTTCATGTTTGACCATAATCTCGCTTGGGTGGATACATAAAATAGACTCCATAGTCCTCGTCGAGGTTGTCCGCATTGCACCGTTAATACCAATGGGGCATATTCGTTGAATCGTTTGCCTTATCTCGATATTGCATTTCCTCTTAACTGCCGTCCTTCATACTACAGAAGCTTATGTTGGCATTGGCCTAATTATGCTGATATAATGCCAGTGTGCTAATTCCGGGTTGCGTAGCGCAATTTCCGATCCAAGACTGCCCGAAAGAATTTATTCTTATCGGATATTTTATTCGTCATTTACTCGAATTGTGGCTCTTCAATCTCTGAGCTTTTCGTTTTCTTTGTGAATAGACATATTTCGAATTTGTACGGGTTCACATTTAAGTCAATTGGCTGTGCCCAGTTGTACGCTATATCCAGTGTTCTCTCTGCCTCTCTGAATAACTGATCAGGATCCTTTCCCCTAACAAGCATTACAACGTCGTCTGCCTAGCAGGCTGGTTTAAGTCCTGACAATTAGCGGTCGTCAAGATTTGTTTGTGGTTATTTGGAAAGGTAAGTACAAGTATTGTACTCAGTGTTTCTAGAATAAAGCAATTTTTTAAATAAATGACCACCTTTATCAGCGTGCATTATAAGCAGATGTCAACAGTTTAGTTCTTCAAGGTCGGTCGTTTGAGACATTCTTCCATCAACTTTTTATGGAAACCTTTAGGACCTAAATCGGCAAACACAACTCGGTCAGAATTGGTACGGTGACCCTGATAGTGAGGTTGTCAAAAAGGGTTGCAAATTGATGTAGAATAAATTTACAATCGTCAAGATTATATCATATAAACTATTCCTCGCTTTGTAATTATTTACGAGAATACTGGATAATAAAGTTAATAAACAGTTGCCGTCGGTGGTGCGATGGTAGTGTGCGCGGCTCTTGTGCATGAGGACGTGGGTTCGATCCCTACTCTGACCACCTTAAATTTCTTTCGACGGCGCACTGTGGCTGAGATTTTGATTT
Source organism: Phaonia tiefii (assembly GCA_963931995.1). NCBI lineage: Eukaryota > Metazoa > Arthropoda > Insecta > Diptera > Muscidae > Phaonia > Phaonia tiefii. The sequence goes on along the minus strand of OZ008368.1, from coordinate 82,474,206 downwards.
CATTGGCCAAAAGTCTAATTTTTTTTGTCACCGATTTTTAAAATGTTTACACCTTTTTGTAGCTAATATATCCAGATTAAGGTAGCCAAAAAATTAGGGCAAACTATTGCTAATTATGGGCGTGGCATGCTGTCAAACTCAATTGTTTTTTAATTTCAGAAAAAGGTGTTTTTTTTTGTTTTTTATCAAAAATAAATGGTTACTACTCGCAAGCTATCATCGATAATGGCCCGCGGTCTTTTTTATAAAGTTGGTAGGATTATAGTCTTTAGTTGTTGTAAGTGGTCACAGCTCTAGAGTTTAATATTAGGGGCGTTATGAAATATTTCTGAAACTACTATATTTTTCTCAAATTTAAATTTTAGTGGAATAAAACTTCTAGGGAACAAAAGGGAACAAGAATCGTATACCACCCAGAGAAAGGTGAAAGTGTCCTCTTTAAACCTATATATACTTTTGCACCCGCCACGACCCACCGGTAGAACACTTTTTTCATTTTAATGAAATTACCCTAAAAAATTCAAATTACGATAATTTAAACAGCCCTATAAGTACTCGTATAAAATGGTGTATTAAATTTGTGCTTTAGGTATTTTATAGCTTATAATAGTCATTATTTGTTCTATTACCAGTAATATATTTGTAAGTAAGAATATCAATACACAGAGGATGTAATTAATTTTTATTTTACCTAACAATGCACTAATGCCATTTTCTTATATTTTTATTTTACCTAGAAATATAGTTTGATGGCTTATGAGAAGGCTTTTAAGAAACCGACATTTGAATACAAATATAAAAGAATCTTTCCTACATCAATTACGATCACAGAACCAATTAATAAAAGTGGATATCATTGGAAAAGTTCTTAAAGCTAGCCCAGTGAGAACAAAACGGATTCTTAAAAGTATACCAACTCCGAGCGATGCAAAACAGTTCACAAATGAGGAGGCATTAGCATTATTTCTGGATTTGACATTAACAAAACAGCAATATATTCAGCTCAGATTGCGTGCGATTGAAAAAGGCTCAAATATGTATCCAGCATATCATCACATAACCGCTGCTAAAATGGACTGTTTGCCATCAAAGGACACTATTACAATCACACCAATTTCGGCAGAGGTACAACTACAATCTCTACTTGATCACACTGCCGAACGCTTGCTACAATCAATAACAGGAAATGAGTTAAAGAAATATGGAAACACAAAGTTAATTCTTTTTTGTAAATGGGGATGTGATGGTTCTTCGGGACAAAAACAATACAAACAAGTTGTATGTGAAAATATTTCGGACTCAGATATGTTCATTGTATCATTTGTACCATTGCGATTGAAAAAGATTTTGGAAGATTCAGAGCCTTCGACTAGTACAACGCAAACAATGGATATTTGGAAAAATGAGACACCATCTTCCACGAAATACTGCAGGCCAATCAAATTTGAATTCAAAAAAGAAACTCATGATGCCATTAACAAAGAAGTTAGTGATATCAAGGCCCCAATTGCAACACTACAGCCATTACAATTACAGTTAGATGGGCAGCAAAATGAAGTAGGCTACCAATTAGTGCTGACAATGATAGATGGAAAAGTAGGTCAGGCTTTGACTAACACAAAGGCTGCATCCAGCTGCATTATATGCCAAGCAACATCAACCCAATTAAACCAAGTCCCGACAAAATCATTAGATAATACCGATGCATATGAATTTGGATTATCACCACTACATGCAAGAATACGACTTATGGAACACATACTAAAAATCAGTTATGATTTGGATTTCGGGTCTTCAGGATCAATAAGAAACAACGAAACCAACAAAGAGTTAAGAAGTTCAAAAAAGAAACATGTTCAAGATGAATATCGCAAATTTGAATTGATTATAGATCAGCCAAAACAAGGGTCAGGCAATACAAATAATGGCAATACCGCAAGAAGATTCTTTTCAGATCCAGAAACAGCATCTGAAATAACAGGAGTGGATTTAAACCTTATTTTCAGATTTAAAATAATCCTAGAAGTACTTGCGTGCAATGAAGAATTTGACTCTAGAAAATTTGCAGATTATGCTAAAGAAACTGCCAAAAAAATATATACAACCAACTACCCATGGAGAAATATGTCTGCAACAGTTCACAAAATCCTTTATCATGGAGAAGATGTCATTAAATATCATTTGGTGCCACTTATCAGAGGAGGCTCAGGAAAAAAGGACAAGGATTACAGATTTTATAGAGAGCACAATACTAGAAAAATTTCACGAAATTCCACAAATGAAGATCTATTTTATATATTATTGGCAACGTCAGATCCGTTCATCTCCAGTATTCGAAATCAATGGAAAGTGGAACATCGGAATTTAGATGAAGAAGCCAAAAAAATACTAAAGAACAGAAACAGCACAGAACAAAATATGGAATATTTTCAATCAATATTTGAGTCAAATGAATAATAATTATAGTATTAGTATTAGTAAAAAATAATAATAAACAGAACCTACCATTGCTACAAATGCTATTAAAATGTATTGCAGTTTTTATTTTTAAAATTTTTTTAAAATTATCAAATTTGACAGCCAAAAATAATAAATTTATATTATTAACGTTTTTTTTTAAGTGTAAATATTCTTTGAGTGTAAACAAATTTGCAAATTTGACAGCAAAAAATTTTGAATTTTTCTGTAATAATATCAAAATCTCCAGTTGACTTTACTATTTTTTTTTTGAGTGTAAAAATTGTTTTGAGTGTAACATAAAAAAAATTCCATTATTTCCTAGAATTCCTTAAAAAGTCCTCAATCAATTTTAATGTACTTAAAACTGAGTAAAGCTGAACTAAATATCTATCCATTAAAAAACAATTACTTAAATATTTTGATCGGTCAAAGTTACAGAATTTTGGCCAATGAAAAACGATTTTCAGCCACTGTGCGGTGGTCACCTCGCTTGGTTATGGCGACACTATCGAGAATTTAGCCAAGCAAAAGCTGCTCAAAATACCGTTCGGAACCGGTGTAAAATTGTAGGTGCCAATCAGTGAGTGTAAAACTCGATATTATTAATTATTATTATTAAATTAATAAACAAGGAATTAAAAATTCAGTCCCAGAAGTCAGTAACCCAGCTGTGCCAACCATTAATTTAGTTGCGACGACCTCTAATTCGGTTGCGACAACCTCTAGTTCGGTTGTGAGATACGGCTAACAATGTCTTACCAAAATACTAATCTGAATTTTTATGACCGATTTTTATTTAGTTTTTGCTTAATGTACGAGAAATTCTTACTACAAGCTTATACAGGGTGTCCCCTAAACTTTTGTCTAAACTTAAACACGTGATAGCTGAGAACAAGAGCAACATCGTTTCTTCTTACGCCAATTGCCTAGGTGGCTTCGTTTTCGAGATATTCGTGTTTAAAATAATTGCATTTTTAAATGCACTTTATAAACTAGAAATACTACTTGTTTAATTTGCAAGAAATTAAAAAAAAATTTGTTGAAAAAGTTGATTGCTTAGAGTTTAGACCGCTTATCTAAGTGCATATTTTTTGAAAAAGTTGATTGCTTAGAGACCGCTTATCTAAGTGCATAACGCAACAAGGCTCTCATTTTGAAAATTTTCGTGAATTGAAGACATTTTAAAAAAAAATTCGTTTTCATTTCAAACGAAAAAATAAATTATTTCAAATCAATTTTGAAGCAATTTTCAATGATATTTCTTTTTCATTTAAAAAGTAGATTATGCATTTATTGAAAATGCATTCAAAAATGCAATTATTTTAAACACGACTATCTCGAAAACGAAGCCACCTAGGCAATTGGCGTAAGAACAAACATTGTAGCTTTTGGTCTCAGCTATCACGTGTTTAAGTTTAGACAAAAGTTTAGGGGACACCCTGTATGTCATGAACATTTTTCTAATTGAAACATGTTTGGTTTTGTTGGAAATAATCATACGTGGGGTAAATTAAGAGCACTATTACACGATGAATTTATACCCGAAAGAAAATTCGTGAATTTTACGTTCGTTAGGCAAGAGGTGTAGTGAAGTAAGAAAGGAGGAAAACAGTCCATGAAATGCCGTGGCACTGTGTTTCGGGCATTTTTTTTCAATTTCTCTTTGTGTAGTTTCCGTTTTTGTCTTGATTTTGGCATTTCATGGTTATTAATTTTGTGATAATTCAACAATTCGGAATTGGAAAAATTCAAAGTGTAATAGCTCGATTAATTACGTAGCAACTCTAAAAAAGAACTGAAAAATATGCCCGCAAGAAATGCCATCGTGTAATAGAACTCTCAGTATATGAGAATTATAATTTGTTGTTTAATATTTGAATTTCCTGTCCAAATACAAATTCAAAAAACTTTCCATACCTTTGGCAATTGTACTTATTTTCAAAGCATTTCCTTCATATCTTTATGAATCTAAAAGTACTACGAGGCAATATCGAAACCAGCAGTCAAACAAATTCAAAATAATTAAAAGCATTCCCATATATCATTACAATTGGCATCTGATTCCACAACCTACATTTGCATTGCCTGAGCAAATGCATATTCAAAATATTTTAATTGCCATTGCGAACAATGCTAATTCTTTTGCATTTGCATTAGATAAAGTAATGCAAATTAAAATCCATTGCAAATAAAAAAATCCCATGTATGGAAATAATAGACAATTCAATTCAACACACACTTACTGGCATGTTTAGTTTCGAACTCCGTGACAAGTTCATCATCAGATGCCTAACTATTGTGCCTGAATTGATACCATCGGTTGATCGGTACTAATTCACACAAGAAACAAAAAAGCACCAGATCTTCAATTTAGTATAACAATGTTTGCAAAAATATACATGGTTACTGCAATATGTTGTTGGTATATATAAGGTTTTCCAATAAGGACTTGACAACTTTTTTTTTTAAAAATAAACGCAAACCATTTGAGATATTTCCAAAACTTTATGATCGACTTGAAATACAATCAGCACATTTATGAATGGAACTCGACTTTGTCCAAATGGCCACAGCGGGCACGTAGGTCGATTCGTTGGACCCAATTTTCGATGACTCGGTCACACATTTCGGCCGTAACGGCCGCCATTTCGCGCTCAGTGTTGGCTCTGAGTTCTTCCAAAGTCGTCGGCTTGTTGGCATAGACCATTGATTTGGAGTAGCCCCAAAGAAAAAAGTCTAGAGGCGTTAAATCGCACGAACGAGGCGGTCAATTCACTCGTCCATATCTTGAGATAACTCACTCACCAAACATACTCTTCAATAAATCGATTGTAACGTGTGCTGTGTGGCTTGTGGCACCGTCCTGTTGAAACCACATGTCGTCCAAGTTCATGGTTTCAAATTCGGGCCAAAAATAATCGGTAATCATGGCGCGATAACGATCGCGATTCACACTACCGTGACGATCGTTATTGTCGACGGAAAAATATGGCCCAATGACGCCGCCGGCATGCAAACCGCACCAAACAATTATTGTTTGCGGATGAAGTGGTGAATCATGAAGAACTTGTGGATTTTCACCAAACCAGTAACGCATATTTTGCTTATTGACGAACTCATTAAGCCAAAACTGAGTTTCATCACTAAAGATGATTTTGCGATGATATCCATCATCTTGGCGCATCTTCTCCACAGCCCAATAAGAGAACGTGCGTCGCGTCTTGATCTTGTATTGGTGTAAACCAAGATCTCTACGCAAAATTCGCCATAAAGTGGTTTTGGCAATGCCCAGTTCTTGAGAACGCCGCGGAATCGACTGATTTGGTTCGTTTGCTACGGACGCCTGAACAGCAGCGATATTTTCGTCACTTCGACTAACTCGTTGTCTCACTGGCACGGCAGCATCATACAATGAAGATGTAGACTCAAATTTGTGCACTAAGCTTGTTATTGCTTGTCTACTAGGGCGAGAATAATGACAGAAAATTGGAGTTAACGCTTTTAAACGACTTCGAATTTCGGTAGTACATTTTTTTAATTTGCATACATTGTTCGTTCGTGTACTTTACCATGATGAAAATGTTGAGTTTACTGAAAAAAAAGGAAAGTAACAGGATGATCAGGGAAATAGAGCGTTCACAAATTAAATTCAAGGTTGTCAAGTACCTATTGGAAAACCCTTTATATATATATGGTATATCAATAAGATGTTAAATTTGGCTATTTTAATATTTGTTTTTTGACAGTTTTCTGCCCAACATTGTGTAATTGGTTCTTAACTATACATTTATTTCTATACGCTGTAACATCTGTCGTTTGTTTTTAGGATGTAAATATAACGTGCGTTTAGAACTTGTCATGTTTGCTATTCAATATTACATGTTGGATACACAATGATTAAAATGTTATAATATAAGTGTTTGTGTCCCACATATATCTGTTTTTGTGAAACAAATACAGCTGTGATTGTTGCGCTGTTTATGCTCTCCCGAGTGGAAGAGAGTATAAGGGGAACAACGAGAGATTATTGACAATATATCTTGTAAGTATGTAACTGTATTTGGCATAATCAGTGATTCATAAATATTCCTGAATTTGTGTGTAAATTACAGATGAAGTGGGTAGCGTAGCGTTTGGGGAAGTTCTAGACATCTGAAAACTAAAACGTGAAAGACGAGAAAGAAATCTTTTATTTTTTTTACTTCTATAAATGTATATTTATATTGGAAAAATTTAATAAATATAAGGACGCAAAACATATATCATTCGTTCCAGGAAAGAAAGTTGAAAATAAGTGACTTTCTGAATTCACATCCTCCGATTTTGTTTATATTGACAACAGAGAGACTCGCGATATTATTCGGGTTTTTCATTTTTGAAAATCCTAAAAAAATGAAAAAAGTTGTGAAGTTTGAAGAGCTATATTTTTTTAAGTAGATGGACTATTTCAAAAATTTAAAAAGTTTCTGAATGATACGGTTGTCTATTTGTAGAATCCGTACTCTAAAAATGAGGGCTTGATTTCAGAAATGCATTTTTATACCAACTGCACTTTTTGAATGCATTTTCTACTTCTTTTTCCCCCTATGATTTAAAAAAATTTAACATCATTGCAAAATTCAGAATTTTTTATAAAAAAGACAAGTAATCTTTTTTTGGGACAAGGCAGCTTACTATTTGTAATGATTTTTTAAAAAAAGACTTACTTGATTTTTCAAATAAAAAAAAATAAAATTTAATTTTTTTTAGGATTTTGAAAATGTCTGTACAAAATATGAGAGAAATTTATTTGGTATGTAACTTTGAATTGCTATATTTTAAACAGTTTTTGTCGCATTACTATTATTTAAAAGTAAGGTATTGTTGTCATTTAAAGTGTGTTTTTCTAAAATAATGCTGATTAAGAATAATGCGAATGCAATTACTTGTAATATAAATGCTATTTTTGGATGCACTTTGCAAAAAATTCTAATGTACAGAAAAAAAATTGTTTTCCTTTTGATTTTTTTGTAAGTAGGCTTACTTTTTGATGCCAAATACTTAGAATGGATGATGAAATACTTCTTCCCTATTCCATCATGTATTGTGTTCAGCGTGTATACACACCTATGTACACATTTGTACATATGTGTGTACAATTCTGTGACAAGCAAAAGTAGCAAAGATCGAATCAAACTATTAGTTGGAGCGAGATGACTCGATATGTACAAAAATGTCTTATTATTAACTTTTTTTTTTTATTTAAAAGTTAAAAAATAACAACTTTTTATATGAAATATTTCACATGTTTTTTTTAAAAAATCATTAAAAATAGAAAAATTCTTTGTCCCAGTAAAAGAGAACATTTATTTAATAAATACTATTCTAAATTTTACAAAAACTTTTTTTTTGACAATCGAAGGGGGAAAACGCACTGCAAAATGGACTTTGAAACTGCATTTGCATACAATTTTTTTTTTAGTGGTAACTTTTAGACTGCAAATCATAAAATAGGCAAAAACAGCTTTCAGAAACTTTTTAAATCTTTGAAAAATTTGGTCCACTTATGGAAATGTGGCTCTTCAAAATTCACTGCTTTTTCCATTTTTTTAACTTTTTGAAAAATGAAAAACGCTAATAAAATCGCGATCTTTAACAATTTTAAAAATCTAAAAACGCAAATGTATATTTGGCTCCATAGAGTCTTTCCGTGCAAAATTTGAAGAAAATCGGAAGACCTTCGGTCAGATTTGTGGCGTTTTCTCTTGGAATGAATGATATGTATATTAAAATCAAACAATAATTTGTTTCTAAATATTACTGCGTTTGGGAGGAAATACTCATATGTTTCCATGTGACAATATGGGGGTTGGGGAGGAAACACGCGATTACTTCCACGTAAGTGTATGTATATTTGGAATGAGATACCCTTAAGTTTCCACTTAAATGCATGCATGTTTATTAGTAAACATGCTCATTAGGATGGGTCAATTTTTTTTGCCGACCAAGAGTATAGCAGAAATGTAATCTACGGCAGATTCTAAGAAAATTTTCCCAAGAAACCATGGTTCTAAAATCAAAGTCGAGCCCCCCAATTTTCACTTAAAAATTCCTATATTAGCGTAAAAAATCGAGCCAAAAGCCATATTCTTGAAACTTGATACTTTTCGATTTCGGTGAAATTTCACACATATATTGCTGCCGTTACAATGACGTTTATTTTAAGTCGAAACTCCCCACGGGTCATGTTTTATAGATGTGGAAATTTGGTCATCTGCAGCATTTTGTCAAGAGATACCTGTGTCAATGTTAGCATAACTTGTGAATGCGGTATTAGATCTGCCATTTTTTTCTCCTATTCATAAAGAGAAGGTTAAACCCACTCAGGTTATACCTTGATTTTTACAATCTGATATCGCGTTCAAAAGTTATTCTAACATTAACACAGGTATCTCTTCACAAAAATGCTGCAGATGACCAACTTTACACAGCTATACAAAATGAACCGTTGGGAGTTTCGACCCAAAAAAAATTCATTGTAGCGGCAGCAACGAGTAGAATATATGTGTGAAATTTCATCGAAATCGAAGAGTATCAAGTTTCAAAAGTATGGCTTTTGGGTCGATTTTTTACGCTAATATATAAATTTTCAAGTGAAAAATGGCGGTCTCGATTTTGATTTTAGAGCCATGGTTTCTTGGGAACATTTTCTTAGAATTTGCCGTAGATTACGTTTCTGCTATACTCTTTGTCAAGTTTTGTGGTCCCATAAAAATTGACCCACCCTAATGCTCATGACTTGCAAACATATGAATCTTTGGAGTGTGTTCCAAACATATACTAGATTCCAACAGAATGTGTTTGGAAGAATATGTTATGGTGGCCGAATTTTTGTTATGTATAATGCATGAGAAAGACTTTGCAGATCGTAAATGGCTACTCCAGAAACGTATAAAGAATGCAAAATCTATATTAACGGCAACGTAATATTTTACATGGTATACTTTAGAATAACTGAGCTCTAAATAAACTAGCGCAGTCAGCGTTTTGGCAACCTATGTAATGTCTTTAAAAGATTTACATATAACTGCACCTCCGAAAGCTCAACAGTCTTAAGTTATTTTTGATTATTACAAACTGCTCGCGAACCACAGTGCCATCTCAGCTATACGTTTCTAAATACTATTGACACATCTAAATGAATCCGGAAAAGTTACCTACTGGGTCCATTGAAAAAGACTAACAAGAGATTGTTTAAAAATTTAAACAATATTTGCATATTGAACACATACATGTGTATGTAGACTACATGTGACTAAATACATGTGTGTGTTTGTTACGGCAGTTTCTGTGTGTTGTGATTATGTATTTGTTGTTTGTTTATTTATCTAACAATCTTAAAGACTAATGGGTTAATTGTATGCAATTTGAGCCTTAGATTCATACATTCAATACAAACAAACACATCCATACATTTTCATGATTTCATTGTAGCATATGTACACACACACACTCAAATACAACATTATTCCAACGCATTCACATACGCATCGAAATAGTCTACTACAAAGGCTAATTATCCTTAAAATTACACAGAGAACTGCAACGTCGTAGTTGCGTGTGTGTGGAAAAGTTTGAAGTATATTTCTATATCCGCTTGAATGAAGTTTCCTACCATTGTATACTATGGTCTTAAGCGTTTGAATATATTATCTACTAAACCATATTCGTTAATTCAAACTCTACTATTTACTACTGACATACACCAGTTTCAAAAGGCTCTCCTTCCTAACCGCTCCAAAATATGTTCCATTCTTGTTGGTTGTTGTAATATCCAGCAGTTACAACAACATAATTTTGTGGTTAAGACGTTGAGGTTTTTGTCTTATTAAGTACTCGTATCTTTTGGAATATCTTGACTACATACGGCTGAAATAGTAATAGATACAGTTAAAAGAGTCAGATGAAAGGATAAAGATGAAATGTATATGTGCATTACATGTGTCTAAGGATGCGTAGCAACTTTTACCTTCGGATGCCAAAATAGCAAAAATGTTTGGTAAATATTTAATTAAATATTAAACAGAAGTGTTTGCAATTATATTTATCTTCCTGTATAGGTGGCGGTATAGGAAAGTTGTAGTTTTGAATCTTCTAGAAGGTTAGAGCCATTCACAATATTATCACTCTACACAGAGAATAATAGCACTTATCTGATTTCAATTAAGCCGTTGTTTATTCCCAAACTAATGTTTGAACAATGTCTTTGTTGAATCAAACAAGCATTTGATCCAAACATCTCATGATAGAGATTCACGCAGAAGTTATATTTGGTAGCACTGAAAAATGTAAGCAGAGAGACAGGGAAATTAGTACAGAAATAATTGTGTAGAAGTCATAGTACTTTATATATTTTCGTATTTGATTTGGAATACTACACCACTGTAAAACAGCGAAAGATCTATAATAACCCGTTTGGAACTTTCCCAACGACATCATCAGTGACTAAGGGATGACATGTCAGAGTCCCTGCTGACTTGACGATTCACTCCCATACAAAAATTTCATGACAAACTTCGGACATTTCGCATACTTGATAAAAAGTTAGCAGGAATCGCCCGCGGTTTGTCAATAGTTGTGATCACCACATGATATGTACGGAAGACGTCCTTAAGTCACTGTTCATTAGTGGGTTTGTAGGTCAATACGTCACAAAATATTGTGCTCATTTGTTATATTCAAAATAATCTTTATGCATGCATTGGATCTGCTTGACCGATAATTAAATAAAATCTAGAAGAAGAGTTGAGAACTTCACGAAACCTAGGATACATACATAAATATGAATCCCTATTATGAATTATGAATTATTTCCCTCGTTTTCAAATAGATATGAAATAAGTTCTAAAAACTAAGGACATACACTCCAGTTCAATTATTTAAAGGCACTAAAAATTCCATATTCAGCAGCCTGTATCTTTTGCAATTTGTAACCGATTGCAGAATTTTAAAATGGAAACGGAAGCTAGACATCTTCAAATATAAAAAAAATCATGACAATAATGGTTTCTTAAGTAAAGAACTTTTATTGAGCAATTTATGAAAAAAACGTCAAAAAATGTGCTATTTTTTTTTTGGTTCACTTGAATAAAGGCACTTTATTATTTTTTTTTATTATTTTTACAGTAAGCTATGATTTTTTGTAGGGAGCGTCTGTTTATTACAATTTATTACATCTTAATCATTTGGCGAGTCAAAATGGCAAAACAAAAAATCTTATATCTATCGGAAAAAACTAAAATCGACGTTTACCGTTCTGAAGGATATTCTAACCGCGCAATAGCTACACAAATTGGACGGAGCCCAACAGTTGTCGACAATTACATCAAGGACCCCGAGGAGTATGGAAACAATTTTAAAGGAAGGGTTTCATTGTCTTTATCTACGTACGAGAAAAGAAAAATCATCAGGATTGCTTCTAATTCTGCCTTATCCTTGTCAAAAATAAGAGCTCAAGCCGGAGTGGGAGCGAGCAAGTCATCAGTACGCGGATAATTTAGAGCTGTGAGTAGCTTAAATACCTGAAATAACAAAAACCTCCGCCACTTAGTGCTCCTCGTAAGGAAAGGCGGCTTCAATTCGAAAGAGACTACATGGTACGGGATGTGAAGCCAAGAGGTCATGTAAATGACTGGAGAACCGCTGTATTTACAGATGAGAAGAAGTTTAATTTGGATGGGCCTGATGGCTGCAACTAGTATTTCCATGATCTGCGCAAAGAAAAGAGTTTTTTGAACCGACATCACAGCCGAGAGGGCGACGTTATGATGTGGGGTGCTATTACGTACTATGGCACCATCGATCTTAAATTTCAAAGTGCAAAAATAACTGGTGCAAGCTATAAAACGTTATTGCAATCGACTTTTCCGAAGTTCAGTGAGCCATTTGGTCCCATATCTTGGATATTGCAACAGGCTAATGCCCCTATACACAACGCCAGGGTAGTAAAGGAGTTCATTGCAAGTCAAAATGTTAATATTCTTGACTGGCCACCCTATTCGCTAGAATTAAACAGTATCGAAAATGTCTGGGGTTGGTTATCTCGTAAGGCCTATGAAGGAGGTAAACAATTTGATGACAAGCAGTCACTAATTCAGGCCAATAAGGATGCTTGGAATCAAATTTCGTTGGATTCAATAAACTCTCTTTATCCTTCAATGAAAACTCGTATATTTGTATATTTGAATTTATTAAAACCAAAGGGGGTTGTACCCATTACTAATAGTTCTTAAATAAAGTAAAAAAACAAGAAAAACTGTTTTTCATTAAAATTAGATAAAGTGCCTTTATTCAAGTGAAGCAAAAAAAAATAGCACATTTTTGGACTTTTTTTTTATAAATTCCTCAAAAAAGTTCTTTAGTTAAGGAACCACTATTGTCATTTTATTTTATTTTTTGTTTATTTATTTATTTACTCCGCTACAAATAAGTCCAGCTGGAGATGGAATAATTTTTTCAAAATTCATCTTAAACTAAAATTTACAAAAAAAAAAAATATCTTAGAAATACAGTACATAAATACAATTACAAAGAAGAAAAAACATAAAAAATTTAAATAAAATTTTAAACATTGAGCAGGAAAAAAATGTATTGTTCAGCATACAAAAAAAAAAATTTAAAAATAACAAAATTTATATAATAAAAATTTAAAATAAGGAAACAAGAAACAGCAAATACATATGAATAGCGAAATTAAAAACAAAACAAAATTAATATAATAAAAACTTAAAATAAGGAAACAGCAATATCAGGAAGCAGGAACCGGGAACAAGATGAAGGAGAAGAATTCGAAATCAGGAACAAAAACACAAAGACAAGCGGGAAAAAACAGGAACCAGCATTCGAGATACATTGATTAACAGCAAATACGTCATATGGGATATGATGTTGAGTTGGCAGTATAAATAATAGTTAAAAGACCCGAGTTACAAAGCAGGAAAAGCAACACCAATAAAATCAGGAATAAATGTGAAGACAGGCAGCAGGAAATCAGGAACCAGGAGCATAAGTTAAGACATCAGAGTTACGGAGCAGGACAAATAACACCAATACAACCAGGAACAATACCAAACAGACGAAATAAATTTTTTAATTCTGCAATCGGTTACAGATTGCAAAAGATACAGGCTGCTGAATATTGAATTGTTAGGGCCATTAAATAAGTGAACCGGATTGTACATTTCAAAATCACAAATAAATATAAATTTTTCAGTTTGAAATTATTCGAAAACGTCAAATCCACACAATTGACTTGAAGTTGACAAATAATAAATAGTTCCTCTATAGACATTCAGCATTGGCATTAGTAACAGTCAGCCATGATATAATGCGCGACAAATCAGTAGGACAGACTTAAATAGATTGTCAGGCTCTTCACAATTTAACCCACCGATGTCAAAACTAGTGCCTAAGGAAATACTTCTGAAAATGTCTTCAGGACAAAATTTCCAACTGGGAGCTTAGAAAAGCGCTTTGAAAGTTCGGCAACAGACGTGCCACAAAGGGAAATTTATATCTCTGTGAGTTAAAATACACAAATTGTAAAACATAATAGTGGAACTCATGTAAACGGGCAAAATTCTGGAAATTCCAAAATCCTCGAAAACCTGCACAGCAAACGTCAAAACAAAACAAAAAATGTTCATTTACAAAACGACTTCTCCAAATATAGAAAAGTTTCGGGTCAATCAACATAAAAATAATTTGTTGCAAACGAATTGAAGATGGGTTTGGTTGTAACAATTGAATTCAAAATATTTCGGATGTCGTAAACGAAGAAATATGAGACTATAATCAGCTCATCAACTTACTGTAAAACTGACACCAAAAGATGGATGCGGCGAAGAATTCTGTAGATGTAGTGTGAGCTGATAAGCATATGTCGAATAAGCTGACTTAATACTGAAAGTTGCCAGGAAACCAAGTCAAACCTGGAGAAGCCTCGGTGAAGTTGGCGGCCGTATGATCTCATTCTATGTTAAATATGTATCGGAATGAGAACATTGCATAAAGTTTTACTTTATATTTCTATATATCAATATAATCCATATTATACGTTTTTAGTGCCTCAGTTGAACTAATTGCAGTGCCACTTGTCATTAATTTTGCCAAATAACGACAAGTGCGGTTATCAATATTTCTGAAGCTCCTAGACGTTGAAGTTGTAACGTTTCTCTTCCGTTTTATTCTCTGGATCGTGATAATATTTACACTAAACAATTTTGCAACAGCCAGAACAGAATTGTAATTATTTAATAATTCCATGATTTCAACTACTTTAGATGCTTCCATTTTCAGTCAGCACGTGGACAAAAATGACCATCTGACAAAATGTCAGTGCATTTATGAGTTTCTGTATCTTTAAAGAGTTGAAGAGGGTGCAATATTGTTACATGGGAGAGATTGCGAAATAGTTTACATACGACGCTCGTTTAAACATGGGTGTATAATTGTTGTATATTTAAGTGTTCATTAAGAAAGAAAACATATCAAAGTAAAATTGAAAAAAATATGGTTTAGTTCTAAGGTTAAGCGCTTCTAAAATTTAAAATTTTAAACTTTCATTACTGGCCGTCGGTGGTGCAATGGGTAGTGTGCGCGCCTCTTGTACTTGAGATCCTGGGTTCGGTCCCTGCTCTGACTACCTTGTAATTACTTTCGGCGGCGGTCACCTCGCATAGTGACGGCGACACTATCGAGTATATAGCCATGAAAAAGCTTCTCAAAATACCGTTCGGAATCGGTGTGAAACTGTAGGATCCAATCAGTGAGTAAAAACTGGAAATCACACAGCTCAGTGATTGTGAGAAGTTCTCTCCGGTCCCTTCATGGGATGTAATGGGAAACCATTTCTTTTTTTTTTTAAACTTTCATTATGAGAAACCTGTTAAAATTTTGCACGTGACTGTATATATGTCCCCTAACCTTAAATAAATATATTACATATTACAATACAAAGTTTAAATATGAAGTTCACGAAGAACATAGTCCATCAACGAATTCTCTCCATCGATTTTTGTCTGTTTAAAGTGCGGTCTTTAGTTTCCAAATCAGTAGAAAAGTTATTTTACCTATATACACTAGGAATCGAAATTTCAACGGCCTCGAATAAAAAAAAAATTTACATTCCCGTAATCAGCTCTCCAGTACACTGAGCGATCCTACTTGCTTCGGATTTTCTGCAAGTCTGTTTAACTTGGCCTGGCTGTCATCCAATTTGTGGGCCATTAGCTCATACATACCTAGAAGAAATAATGTGAGGGGCAAGACACATCCTTGTCTAACTCCCGCAGATGTGGTGAAAGTTTGGCTTTCCTTTCCATTAAAATTAACTTTTTTCGCCGCATCTCTGTACAGTTCTCCGATTATGGACAATATCTTATGGTCGGTGTCCCCAATTTGATTAATGTGGCCAGCATTGAGTTCCGGAGTATATTATCAATCGCGCGTTCGACATCCACGAAAGTAGATACAGAGAAGTATGTAGTTCAACTGATTGCCATATGATTTGATGGAGTGTGTTCATGTGGTCGGCACACGTATGACCAAGCTTGAAACCCGCCTGCTCCTTCCGCACCACCGGCGAGATCCGTTGCAATTTAACGGTCATTATTACTTCCTGTACAGCGATAGATCACATTTTTTCGGGATTTTTCGCTCGATCCGTCCACGACCAGTCCCTTTTCCATTCCGTAGTGATTTTGTTGTCCATCTGTGCTCTTCTGATGACCCGCGTAATAACATCTGCTAACGGTGATGCACCATATTTCAACAGTTCCACTAGAATATCATCGGGACCACTATATTTTATTCAATTTTCGCAGTGCTGCATCGATCTCTGCTTGCGACAGAGGTGCCGTGGAAATATCCCTCCTCGGATTGCAACGTAAGTCTGCTGCCGAAGGGATTTACTGATCTTCATCATCCGTAATTCTATATTGTGTCGTAACAAATTCACACCATCGCTCCACTTGCTAATCTGGTGATGATATCTCCGTGCCATCATTAGTTTTCACCGATGTAATACTCCTGATGCTCAGCTTGTTTATTGAAGTGTACACAATACGGAGGTTACCTCAAAGAACTCGAGAACGCATGAGGAAAAGAAGAACATGGTGGAAAAATTCTGTATGTTCTTGTTGTTGATATTATAGGCCTTTCAGTGACGTTGATACTTAGAGATCTTCGATCGATACTAATTCGCATATGTGAATTGCAGAATTGAGTTTCTATATATCGTATACGATTGATGGTCATCTGATGATGAACTGGTCACGGAGTTCGAAACTAGTCATGCCAGTGAGTGTGTGTTGAACTGAATTGTCTATTATTTACAACAAAAACTAACCATTTTTCACTTAGAAAACTGTTCATGACTTCTAAGCTTGTAGTATGAATTTCTCATACATTAATCAAAAACTAACAAAAATCGATCATAAAAATTCAAAAATTCAAATAAATTATAAAATATTTTTTTTTAATATCTAGTGCACTCTTCGAAGAAAGTATTTCTCATTTTCAGTCTATAAATGCTTAATTAAACCAAAAACTTAACTTAATTTAGTGGTATTATTGAATGTCAATTCAATTCAATTCAAAAAATATTTATTAATCCAAATAATACAATTGAATCTTACAAAGACATGATACAAAATTGTGAGTTTTATCATTTTGATATTTCAGCAACTGAAACTTAGTATATGTATATTTACATTTGATGGAATTTTTCTTTATATTTTGATTTGTTTTTATTTATTATGTTTTTAAGGCAAAAGGATCAAAAACCTTATCTGATATACTTAAAGCTACGATTCAAACATAGGGTACAAAATATTAATGATAGGGTCATTATTTATTAAAGTAATTTTCTATTTATTAATATTATGGGTTTGGTAAATTTCTGGGGTTTAGTTATGATAGTTGGTTACACTCTCTTAGAATCTCATAAGGAGAGTCTGCAACTTTTTGAAAATAGTTTGAAAGACTTGTCAGCACTTTTCAAAGAAAATATTCTTCCTTTTTGCGGCAACATCAACGTATTACAGAAAAGGAACAGTTGTACGAAATTGAGACCATTTTTATTTTGTTTAACGGAATATTAAATATTCTTAAGTGGTTTTTTGAAACTAAAGAGAAAGCGAACTTTTTTCGGGTTACAAAATTCTCTACATCGATGTTATTAAACATGGTTTCTCATTATCATTATAAAGGTCACTGTAATATATAGCAGGCACCATGTACTAAATTTAATTTTCTTTTTGGAAGAAATATTTACCTGCTTTAGATTATAATGTCTTCAAGATATTCCTTTGTAGTATTCAAATATTATCACAGTTGCCAATCAATATTATACTCTTCACAGAGTTGTGCATATGCTGGTGGTGTGCAAAACCTTCCGGTTTTGACACAATATGTTCATATTTTAGAATTGACTTCTTATCTTTACCCAACAATAGACTCGATACAAATTATCTGCATCTTCAAAACTTAGCAACAAAGGATTTCAGTGGTGTGTTGCTTTTGATGTTGCTGGTGTTGATGCTGATGATGATGATGGCTGTGTGGCAGCACAATATCACAAGTGGCCATAAATGGTGTAGTAGTTTTAGCTGCCGTAGAACAACAGTAAGGATATCTTAACTTACGAGTACTTTCATATTATGAGATTTCTCCCAAGAAGACTTTGTGTCTGTTGTTTTGTTTAGATCTAGTCAAATTTAAGCAAATTTTCCTTTATCTTCTACTACAAATTAATATAACTATGAGTATTAATTGAAATTCGATAAAGTTAGAAATATCTTGCTAAATGCTGGTGTATTACACAATACAACAAAAATACAAAATGTTTGTGAACATATAAAAAAATCTAATATTGCACACTTTGAACCAGTAGACTGATTTGGACTTCATACATATGGACGCTGAAAAATCGGTATTTTTTTTTGCTTGTTTCGAAGCAAACATAAGGTGTTTGTAACTTGTTGCAAATATACTATACTTGCGTCCAAACACATTGTGTTTGATTTCTAAAAGTACATGCTGGAGACAAAATGATTAATATGTTATAATATATGTTTTTGTTCTCCCAATGTGGCTTTGTTTGTAGGAAACTGCTGAACACAAAAAAGTGGCAGACACCAAAGTATAAAAAAAATCTGCAGATTTTCAATTCATGAAAAAAATGTTTGCACGTTAGTAAACGGATGTTCCAATCATATACATGGTTCCGGGTTTTCAGCGTGTGGTTGTAACAACAAACATTATATGAAAAACCAATTATAAAACATTAATCTTGTTTTGTCTTTAAAAGCGTCAACGGTTTAATACACGCAAGCAAAAGAGTTTTCCGCACCCATATTTTGGCTGGTATTTTTATAATTGCAAATTGTGAACATAATATGTTCGATGCGAGTTATAATATATTTAATTTAGTTAGAACAGTTTTGGAGATAATTTTTGTATTTGAAATATATTTAGTTAACAATTTTTTGTCAATAATACATCAAGAGTTTTACTATATGATCAAACTGCTGCACCGTGCTTCTCTCAGCACGATTTAATTTTTATTTCATATGATTTTCGAGTCCAACGGGTGGATCACAAATAATCCTACAGAAATTTCAAAAACTTGAATTATCGTTTGCTTGAGGAAAGATTCGGCTTAGTTAACTGGGATTTAATATATAATTTGACATCTGTTGATGATCAATTAATTTTCCTACAGGAAAATATTATTAGTCTTTATAGCATGACGGTTCCAATTAAAACAAGAATTGTTCTGGCTCAGTCGAGGCCTTGGTTCTCATCCGATATAAGGTCTGCAATTGAAAGTAAAAACGCTGCTGTCGTTGTGAGATGGCGACGTTTTAAAACATCCGAACTTTACGATGAATATCGGACAGCAAGAAAGGTCGTTAACGATAAAATAAGATGTGCGAAGATATAATATTACTCTAGACGCTATAATTCCGCTTTGGGATCGAGACAAACGTGGAGGGTAGTCCGTGATATCGGTATTGGTGAGCGTGAAAAAAAACTGTAGTAATTTCATAGACGTGAATGAACTCAATAGAACTTTTACAAATTTACCTATGATTGAATCTAATACGGGGTATTATAGTTTTATTACCAACTCACCTAATAACTTCAATATTGGCAACTGTTTTGAATTTGCATGTGTTACTGATCTAGATGTCTTGAAATCGTTCGCCCTTGTAAAATCTAATGCAACCGGTTACGATGGTATGGACCCTCGGTTACTCTTGCCCTTTCTCCTACCGTACTTCACCCATTTCTTTAATTGTATCCTCACTTCTAGCAAATATCCTAAAATTTGGAAAGATTCCACAATAATACCTTTACTTAAATCTAAGACTGAATACCGACCAATTGCCATTCTTTATTTCCTTTCAAAAGTTTTTGAAAAAATTATGCACATTCAAATGACTGAGTATATTGACAATTATTCTATGTTGTCGGAAACATACACAGTTGTGTTACTTACACAGTTATGTTACTGCTTTGGCTGAAGTCTCGGAAAATATTAGACTAGGTCTTTGATTCGGTTGCTCTTTGATTCGGTTGCTCATTCTCTTCTTAGTTTAAAGCTTGAGCACTTCTTCAATTTTTCTCCAACGTTTACTTAATTCATACCTCAATGGACGCACACAATCAGTATACTCCAATAACTTTATCTCAGAAGTTTTGCCTGTCCCTAGAGGTGTCCCGCAAGGTTCAATTTTGGGACCTATGCTATTTTCGATATACGCCAAAGACTTGCCAGAACAACTGTCATATTGTAGTGTACACATGTATGCAGACGATGTGCAGCTTTTATTGAGCAGCCCCATAAATTCTCTTAGGGAACATGTTGATAAATTAAATGCCGATCTGGCGAGATTACATAGTTGGGCAGTAGCTAATAGGCGTTGTTGAAATCCCAGGATATCTAAATGTTTAATTATGCACAAAAGAAGAACAGTACCCACAACTGAATTTAGCATAGTCATAAATCACGAGCGAGTTGAAATTGTGCCATATGCGAAAAATTTAGGTTTATTTTTTAATGACACGTTAACTTGGTCGAACCATGTTAATAATATTGTTGGTCAAACTTGCTCAAATCTAAGATCACTCTGGCAGACGCAATCATTCACTCCGTTTTATTTTACGGTCAATTGCAATTCAACTAGTAAGCGTAAATTGAGTGTAGTGTTTAATAACATTATAAGATATGTGTATGGTTTGAAAAGGTTCGACTCAATATCACAATTTTCAACATTGCTGTATGGTGTTTCACTGGAAAAGCTTTTGGACGTATAAACGCTTGTGCTTCTCCATAGAATAATTTACACGCAGGAACCCCGTTATCTTTACCGAAAACTACAATTCAATAGGTATAATAGAGGGAATAAAATTATACCATTTACAAGACAAGACCTTGTATCCATCTGGCAATTCTTCATTTATGCCGTTCGTCTTTGGAATTCACTCCCAAACAACATTCAAATGATCACTAACGCCAATAAATTTCAGAAAAGTCTCCTGGAAATAATTTAAGTACTATTTATTTTTATTTATATTTTATAAATTTTTACTTTAATATTCATTATTGTTTTATCTCTCTCTGAATTTGAATTAATATTGTTCTTGTTCAAATTTCATATTTAATGTAATTTATTATTGTATTAGAAAAGTTTATATTATTTGTGATATTATTTATGTTTTATGTACTTAGGTCCAGTGGAATTTTATATTTTATGTATCATGCATTTCGTTTCTGTTTGATTGTCAAACGTTGTGCTGTAAAATTCAAAATTTCTGTGCTATAATTATAAGATTGACTGTTGTTGCACAGCATATACAAATAAATAAATAACTAACTAACTAAATCATTACATGAACACGCGCTGTTTCAGGGACTGCCGATTGGGCCATTTAAAAGTTCCTAATAATAGAAAAGCAAACACATATAAGTTGCTGCGAAATTATGTTTCTTTTATTTTGAACTGTGTGAATTTGGGACCACTGCTTATGATTTTGATATGATTTTGCGCAAATGCTCGCCACCAGAGCGAATGGCGCAATGTGCTCGTGTTCCGCATTTTCCATCACTTTTCGCAGTATTACTGTCTGTCGAATATTGCTTTTCAAGGCTTCCAGGGACCGTGGCTTGTTGAGATAAATTTTGGACTTTCAATAACCCCACAGGATGAAGTCTGGTAAGGTTAAGTCGGGAGATGCGAAAGGTTTTGATAGTTCACCCGTTATATGTTAAACATATACACTAAGGTGGACCTTGAAATGACATTTTTGCGATATTTTGGTAGATGAGGGCTCTATTCCGTGCCTTTTTGAAAAAAAATGACAATGCCGAAAAAAAAAATTAAAAAAAAAAAACATTAGGGGTTGCGCACGAGCCGAGAAAAAGGTCCACTTTGCCAAAATTAGGGGGGAAATTGCCATAGGTCATCAGGGGTCACCCGTAGGGGGGAAGAATGTATGGCCGACCCCCATTAACTTTTTACCGCCAACATTTTCCCCCAAGACACTCACCCCCTATCTCCTCCCCTTAGGGGGGTCACCAGGGGTCACCCCTAGGGGGGCAAAATATATGACCGACCCCCATTAACTTTTCATCCCCAACATCTTTTCCGAACAAACTTACTCTCTATCTCCACTCCTTGAGGGACTCCCCATACAAAAATACTGAAAATCTATGTATTTACAGTTGCACAATATCGAGATTTTTTTGATTTTTTTGATTTTTTTACAGAAATTCCACCAATATTCAAGAGTGGTCATTGTTTGGCAGTAAAACCTGGCAGTAAAATATTGCAAAATACGTAGTAGTTATAAATAGCAGTTCATTCATCGATTGTTGTCATTCAACAAGTGCCGACGACCGCGAAAAGTAAATTGATTTTTCTCCAGTTTTTTAAAAGTTAAGATGACAACACGACTTAGATCGCGCGACGATATTTTTTTGATTGGTTATCCAAGCATGAATATTACGGGGAACAAATTACCGTCGAAGAAGCAAGTGCTAAGAATGCATTTCTTCAACATTCGCAAACGAAACATGTCGAAGAAAAATAGTGCGGTTATAGTCGCGGACGCAGTGATGATTTTTTGGCGCCAAGCAGCTATTCCGACGAAAGCCAGAGGAGATGTTACAAGAAAAATAGCTGCGCTGCACGATGATTTCTCACAGAAAGACTGAGTCCACTAGAGAAAAAGAGAATACGTTTTCTGATAGCTTGGATAATCTTTTCGACATCGCACACGCCAACGCCCTTGAGAAAATGACAAATACCGAAGACATTGAGTTTCTGCTAAAGCAAAGAGAAGATGGCCGGCCAGGAACTATGGGAGGTGTGGACGCTACTGATACTCGAACGAGGAAAAGAAAAGCTGAGTGCGAAGAACAAGAAGAGTTGAGACGCAAACGTGCAACGGAATCTAGTAGAGATCGGTTCGCTAAAGACGGTAAGCTATTTCGCGCTTTGTGTGTTCGTCCAATGTTTATATTCAAATGAAATTCGTTCAATTGCAGTGGTTAAATTTTCAAGCAGTGATTCAAGCGATGATAATGGGAGACAGGACGAAAACTTCCCGGCAGAAGCTGGCCCGTCAAATGTTGGTGACAGAAGAGGTTACAAACAATGTTTTACTGAACGAGTCCTATCAGCGTTGGACAAGTGCAAAGTGACTGACCGAGACGCGGTCGGCATTATGATAGCGGCGGCAGAAGCATTTGGACGCGATCCTCAACAATACACAATAAACCGTACGTCGCTTCGGAGATGTCGGCGTTCAAATCGAGAGAACATGCTGAGTTATGTGAAAGACAATCCAGAAGTAAGATCGCATAGATTTATTTGCTCTCATTCAGAATTCTTATTCTTCAACGCGTTTCATTCATCTCCAGCTTGTCGCAGCTAAATCCTTCGTAGTCCATTGGGATGGCAAAATGCTTTTGGATTTTGTGGGTACAAAGAAGGTGGACCGTCTACCGGTAATTGTCTCGTACGGAGAAAAAGAACAACTTCTTGGAGTTCCCAAAGTAGAAGATGGGAAAGGAAAAGGCCGGAGAATAGCACATGCCGTTTATCAACTGTTGGCATCTTGGCATATGACACATCGAATACAAGGACTTTCTTTCGACACGACATCAACGAACAGTGGCCCATTCTCCGGAGCCGCAGTTGCTCTTGAGCGGCTGTTGGAGAGAGAAATCTTATATTTACCTTGCAGACACCACGTATAAGAACTAAGGGAAGTTTTTGAGACAAAAATGGGAAAGACCAGTGCACCAGGCGTTCCTTGCTTTGACCGTTTCAAACAGGAATGGGACGCTGTAAAGGTTAAACCATTCCATTCTGGCTTGATAGACGATCAAGTCGTCAGAAAAATTCCTGTGGCAATGCAAGTCGGCATAAAGAAGTTTTGCTTAGATCAATTGAAGGAGAAACACCCTCGCGATGACTACAAAGAAATGCTACAATTAATTCTTTTGTTTCTGGGTGAAAAACTTGAGAATTACCATTTCCGACCTCCAGGACCCGTTTCCCATGCTCGATGGATGGCAAAAGCCATTTACAGCCTCAAGATGTTTTTGTTTCGGAGAACTTTTCACTTATCTGTATGTGAATTGAATGGTGTTCGACACGTTTGTATTTTTGTGGTGCGACTTTACGTCAAGGCATGGTTTGGTCCTTCTCGAGCAGCTGAGGCGCCGAATCAAGATTGGAAGTTTTTGAAGGACATCGTCGAGTACAAGTCCGTTGACCAGGATTTATCTCGGGTAATGATAAAGAAATTTATCGGTCACCTATGGTATCTCGCCGATGAGCACATAGCCCTTGCCTTTTTCGATAACAAGGTTTCAAATGAGTTGAAGGCCAAAATGGCCCAAGCATTGCTAGAAAATGAGAATGACGAAGGTGAAGAAGATGAAGAAGACGAAAAAGGTGAAGAAGATGAAGAAGACGAAGAAGGTGAAGAAGATGAAGAAGACGAAGAAGGTGAAGAAGATGAAGAAGACGACCCGGTTCCCCCAGCTCCTCGCGTCGTAATCAAAAGCACCAGCGTTAAAAAAATCGAGGTGAAATTCAAAGATGTGAATGAGGAATTCTTGGCTAAAGACTTGAGCAACTTCGTCTCTCATAATACCAAAAATTTATTTGTACGATTTGGAATATCGCAAGATTTCATTCTTGCAAATCCAGCAACCTGGAAATCTCGCGCAGACTATCAAGAAGGTCGTAGAATTGTAAATAATTTGCGCGTTGTGAACGACACTGCCGAAAGAGGAGTAAAAATGATACAAGATTATAATAGAATACTGTGTCAAGGCGAAGAAGAGAAACAGTATTTACTACATGTTATCGATTCTTACCGCAAGAAATACCCATCAGCGAACAAAAATATGTTAATTTGACTATATTATATTAAGAGTGCTTAGTAGTACTACTCAATTACAGCTTCTTTTATTTTTGTATGGGGAGTCCCTCAAGGAGTGGAGATAGAGGGTAAGTTTGTTCGGAAAAGATGTTGGGGATGAAAAGTTAATGGGGGTCGGTCATATATTTTGCCCCCCTGATGACCTATGGTGTTTTTCGAAAATACTGAGCAACCTCCATTTTTGTATGGTGACCCCCCTAAGGGGAGGAGATAGGGGGTGGGTGTCTTGGGGGAAAATGTTGGCGGTAAAAAGTTAATGGGGGTCGGCCATACATTCTTCCCCCCTACGGGTGACCCCTGATGACCTATGGCAATTTCCCCCCTAATTTTGGCAAAGTGGACCTTTTTCTCGGCTCGTGCGCAACCCCTAATGTTTTTTTTTTTAATTTTTTTTTTCGGCATTGTCATTTTTTTTCAAAAAGGCACGGAATAGAGCCCTCATCTACCAAAATATCGACACAAGGTCCACCCTAATATACACCCAGCTAAACAATTATAAAGGCAATATATTTTTCCTCGGTACTCTCAATGCACTGCGTTTTTTGGTGTATAATTTTAATGCATATATGAGTCATTAGGTGCATTATGTCAGAGAATATAACCAGTCGATCTCTTTTACACGTTAAATGGAAAGTGACGTTGTTTTTTCTGTTTCTGGTTCGAAATATCGAAATAGCCTTTTTATCAACATGGAAAAGAACCCGAATTCGAACAGTAGTAAGTAGGAGTTTAAACAGAAGTGAGTTTGCTGTGGTTTTTATTATATTATTTTAAAATTAACGTAGGTCAAATTAAAAAAAATTAATTTATATAGAATACCGGGTGGTAAGTTCCTAAGTAAAGAAGAAAAGGGAAAAATATAAGATGATCGTGATGAAGGCCTGTCCAATCGGTAAATTTCGAGGCGATTGAAAAGATCTAGCTATGTCATTAACAATTATAAAAAAGGGTGGCCAAGATGGAATTACAAAACGACCACCAAGGACACCACTGGTCAGTGGCAGCGCCAAAAGAGAGATCAAAAGGGCTGCTGTTAAAGAAACCTTCGGCGATAATCAAATTATTGCTGAATTGAGCTTGTGAGCAGGTTTGCGTCGTGGTCAACAAATAGTGAAACGCGACTTGAAACTGTCATATGGAAAAAAGTATGGAAAACTTGGTCTTATGCCAAGACACGAATTAGACAGATTTATATTCGCTGAAATATATATATTTTTCGATGAGGGGTATTATTTTCTGACGAAAAAAATTAAATTTGGATGGCCCTGACGGCTCGGACAAATATTGGCGTTCAAAAGATTTTTCCCAAGTTATGCGTCAGCGGCGAAATTTTGGCGGTGACTTCCTTATGGTTTGGGCAGGTATGGGTTATAGAGGATCCACCCCAATATGTTTCGTTACCACAAAAATAGACTCCGAGTATTATATTCGAGTATTGGATGTCGTCTTCGTTAATTCTGGAGAGGAAATTTGTGTCCCAGAATTTATCATCCAGCAGGACAACGCAGCAGTACATCGGTATAAGAAAACTCCAAAGTTTCTGGAGTCAAGAAATATTACCAACTCTCGACTGGCCTGCACTTCGCTCTGATCTCTATCCGATCGAGAACCTCTGGCCTATGTTACCTAACCAAGTTTACCACCAAGGATGCCAGTTGACGAATGTCAAGGATCGAAAAGTAGCAATACAAGAAATGTGAAGATAACTTATCCTGCGCATATTGATTCGTTGATAAAATCAATGCCAATATGCATAGTAGATGTTATCAGCGATAATGGAGATCAGACGTCTTACGAAACTTTTTAGAATATTTAAGTAAATCTTTTGCCTTTATAAATATTTCGCACTAGTAATTAGTTTATTTTTGTTAATTCACTTTGAAGGAGTCATAGTCAAAGTTTTTTTGCTGAAAAGTATTTAATTTTGAAAGGACTAATACAATATAAAATAAAAACTTGAAAAAAATCAAAAAATGGTGATGCCTTTATATTTATTTCGCGGGGTGTACATCTTTGTAATTGGTCGCAACTGTTTTGTATAGGTGGAAGTGGCAACTATGAAATTTGGCAGCTATCGCATATGTTTATTCCGATTATTAAAAATTAAACACTTTACGAAAGAACAACGCGTTATAATTGTGAAAATTTATTAAAAAAAATTTGGAGAGTTATGCTGAGACCGCTCGCAAACTTCGAAGAATTTTCAGTCGAGAACGTGCACCTAATGTGTCAACTATTCGAAGAGTAGTCGAATAATTTTCAGAAACTGGGTCGGTTATGGACAGTAAGACACCTGTGCATCATCGTACCGGTCGGCCTCTTGAAAACATTGCTGCTGTTGACGAGAGTGTCGTCCAAAACTCGAAAACATCAATTCGGCATCGAATTTTGGCGAAAGGCCTCCACCATCATGCGTACAAAAGTCAGCTTACTCAGGAGCTCAAACCAACAGCGCCGGTAATTGGTTCAGTGGGTAATGGAGCAAAGTGAAGTCTATGGCAATTTTTCAAAAAAAGGTTATCTTCTCCGATGAAGCGCATTTCCATCTTAATCGATTCGTCGATACAACAAATTTTTGAATTTATGGCGAAGAAACTCCTCACGCAATCCATGGGAAACAGATGCACCCACAACAAGCAACTGTCTCGGGTGGATTTTGATCAGGCGGCGTGGTTGGGCTTTACGTTTTTGAAGATGAGGCCGAAATTGCATTGACTGTGAACGGCATTTGTTACAGAAACATGATAACGGAGTTCTTGTAGCCTCAACATGATGGCATGAATCTGGACAATATGTGGTTTCAGCAAGACGGCGCCACCTGACACACCGAGCATTGAACAATCGATATATTATATCAACGATTTCCAGAACAAATAATTTTAAGAAAGTTTGATGTCAACTGGCCACCAAGATTATGCGGTTTCTTACCTTGGGGTTTTATGAAATCTCAGGTTTATGCCAATAAACCAGAAACAATTCCTGCGCTCAAATTCGAGATCTAACGCATCATCGGTACATCTTTGAGAAAAAGTGATGGAAAATTTCATGAAAAGAGTAATGTTTTGTCAACAGAGCCGTGGGGGTCATTTGACTGATATTTTATTCCATACTTAATCGGAATACATCGTCTTTATAATCCAATAAAAAATCACAAATGTCTCAAAAATTACGTGTTTCTGTTTTAATATAAAAAAGTGCAGCCTTACTGAGACACCCTTATAAGATCAATACTGGGTGAGGGCACAGTTGGTAGTGCACAGGGACGGGAAAAGTTTTTGTCAAGACCTTAGTGCGTAGTTTATAGCCATATCCTACTCGCGGTGCCCCTGCTGTTTACTAAACACTACGGATCTAGACTGGTAAGTCGCTAACATACCTCCCAAATATAGGGTGTATACCTGCCAAGAGGTTTTTGACCGGCGCCAGCACTAGGACCGGATGCGGTGTTCTAATGAATCACTCGTCTTAATTTTCAATGATTATCGAAATCGTATTTTGGATTTAAACAATTGGTTATGATTGGTACCTGAAGTCTAATGACTGTCTCTGAAAAATCGAGACTTGAACAGGTTCGAAGAGTTATGGAATGCTACATTCTAGGCCTAAGAGAATTAAGTTGGCTTAATGGTGGCAAATCTCAATTAGCATTTGGTCTATAACGGTATAAACTGAGTCGGCCTTCTTCTTTTACATAGGGCTAGAAAAGCTCTAATATGGTTCAACCCTATATGATCGCGTCAGCATTGAGAGTTATATTTCGAAATTCCGCAGTATTTATGTGGTACTGAGCCTGATAGTACTGTACTGAGACTCATGAGGACAGTGTTCGGACGATTTCCATAGCCAACTAGATAGCAACAACCTACAGCAAGTGATGGGAAGACATGATCTTGAAGCTGTGAGAAATGACAATGGTGGCAGGCTTATCGATTTCTGTATTTGCAATAAACTGTTTATTGGGGGAAAAAATTACCCCATAGAATATTATACAATAATACATGGGAATCGCTTGTTGGTCAAACCTTCAATCAAATTGACCACATACTTGTCAACAAGATGTTTCTGGGTTCCTCGGTGGGCGTCAAATTCGACGTGTTGCTGATATTAATATCGACCACCAATTCTTAATGGGCACCTGCCATCTCTGACCAGCGACTGCCAACAGTATAAGAGGCAAAATCGTTATGAACAATTCAGCTCGTCTGCAGGACCCATCCATAGCAATATTGTCCGAGCAATCTCTACGATTCATTGTTGGAACGCTGAAGGAAACAGCCAATGAGGTCCTTGGTGAGAACACATATATGTGAATAAGCCTTGTATTCGGCGGCCGTCGATGGTGCAATGGTTAGCGCACCCGCCTCTTGTACGTGAGATCCTGGGATCGATCCCTGCTCTGACCACTTTAAATTTCTTTCGTCGGCGGGCACCTCGCTTAATGGCGGCGACACTGTCGAGTAATTAACCATGAAAAAGCTTCTCAAAATACCGTTTGGAACCGGTGTAAAACTGTATGTTGCAATCAGTGAGAATAAATCTAGAAAGCGCACAGCTTACTGGTTGTGAGAAGCTCTTCCCAATTCCATCATGGGATGTAATGGGAAACCGTTTATTTTTTTTTTTTAAACGTTGGATTAGTGCAAAGTCCTGGATCGAAATTCGGCATCGTGAACTCCTGTGCAATTTGCGTATACGATCAAAGACACCAACGTTGTAGAGTCAGTTAAAGCCAGACTATGGGCAGTTAGCACATTTAGTGGTCCTTTCAGATTACGAAAATTATCTGAAAAATACCGCGGAGGAAACCGAAAACGCTGCAACGACAGGTAACCTCCGCATTGTGTAGTCTTCCATAAAAACGTTGAGCGACAACAACATAAGGAGTACTGTACGGGGATAGCATCACCAGATCAGAAATGGGGCGATGGTGTGAATCCTTTACAACACAATGTAGACTTCCGGATAATGCAGATCGTACCTCTTCGGCATTAGACTCTTGTCGAACCCCGAGAACAGATATTTCAACGCCAGTTGAGACCAAGGGTAAATTGAGGGGTCACAAATCGTATGGTCCTGATAATATTCCAGCGGAACTTTTGAAATATGGTGCATCAGCGTTAGCAGATGTCTTTGGGCTGGCCATCAAAAGCGCATGGATAGACAATAAATTCCCTACGGAGTGGATGGAAGGAGTAGTCATCACTATCCCGAAAAAGGTGATCTAACGCTGTGCTGGAACTGGAGAGGTATTATATTGCTAAATTCAATAGGCAAAGAAATGACAACTTGTAATTCAGCGGACCGTCGGTGGTGCAATAGGTAATATGCGCGCCTCTTGTACAGGAGATCCTGGGTTCGCTCCCTGCACCAACCACCTTCAAAAAAATTTCTTTCGGCGGCGGTCACCTCGCATTGTGACGGCGACACTATAGAGTATATAGCCATGAAAAAGCTTCTCAAAATACCGTTCGGAATCGGTGTAAAACTGTTGGTCCCAATCAGTGAGTGAAAACTGGAAAGCGCACAGCTCAGAGATTGTGAGAAGTTCTCCCCGGTCCCTTCTGGGATGTAATGGGAAACCATTTATTTATTTTATTTAATTCAGCGGATCTCGCCGGTGGTGGAGCAAATTGTGCGGTATCAGCATCCGGGTTTCAGGCCCCGTCGTTCGTGTGCCGACCACGTTAACACACTTCGTATAATCATACAATAGTCAGGCGAATTATACTTATCTCCGAATCTACATTTTGTAGATTTGAATAATCGTTTGAGAATAAATATAAAAAGACAAAACTAATTCGTATTCGAACAGAATTGAATAATCCAATAACAGTTTATGGTTCGTTAGTTAAAGTTTTGGATTCAGTCAACTATTTAAGATGAAATATTACACAGAATTTTAGCTCCGTGGCGGGTATAGGTGATCGTACGCATAAGGTCCGTATTTCATTCATAAAACTGCATATACTCGGGAGTAAGTACAAGATTTCGCAAAGGACGAAATTTCGAATATTCAACTGTGTGAAGCCTGTACTGTAGTATGATTGTACTACCTGTAACTTGGCGTAGATGACTATAACAAAGGTACTCACGTTTTGCAAGTGATGTCTGAGGCAAATACTCCGTAATTACTGGCCTAATACAATTTCAAATGACGAGCTCTGGTAATTCACAAATATTAGCCCCATGAAATACTTGCAAGCGGTGCCTGGAAAATAACACAAACAATCTCGGCTATACCAGACACCAGACAATATAGTGTCCTGTACAGGGACGTTTTAACGAAAATTAAAGCAAACCTTTTAAATTTGCGACAGGATATGCCTTGTTTCCTCGTTATACAATATTCAGCTTATGGAGGAGGTACTGAAGGCAAGCAATAGAGAAGCACCGCGCGGCATTCAGTGGAATGTGTATGAACACCTACATGATATCGGCTACTAGACGAAAAATTTCTTACGGCAAACGAATTTGATGACAACAAACAAGGCCGAGTTAAAGAGACTCTCGGAAACGAAACTCTTTGGATTGAAAACAAATATTAAATTTACTAATTCCAAAAATATTACTAATTCCAAATCTGTTTGTGGGAGCCAAAGTTTGGGAGTCTTCTGTTCTCCATCATGCGCCTATGAGTTTATCCTCCACGTATTAGTTCCCGGGCAATGGTAGAATATTTTTGAAATATTTTTCAACAAATTAAAACCAGATTGACCTCCTGAAAATTGATCGAATACACTCTACCAGTGTAATGGACGTACTTGTGATGCGGGGAACGTCCAGCGGGAAGCTAGACAACAGAAAGCTGCAATTATCTGAGATAGTCACGGCCTATGCAGAGAAGAACGCTCAGATACTGGCGCAGAACGCACCAATGATCCTGAAGCGCAGTAGAACTATATTTCCCACTCTATAAAAACTGCTGCAGAGACCATACTTGGTAACAGAATCGCGCTTAAAGACAAACAATGGTACGATTAAGAGTGTCGAGTGGTAAGTGATGAAAAGAAACGTTCACATATGGCAACGCTTCAGTCAGTTACAATGCGATCCGTGATAGAGCGGTATAAGGAGAAGAGGAGAATGCAAACCCGTTTGTTTACGAAGAAGATTGCCGTGAGAGTCATCAAACTGAATCCTACAGAAGGAAAACTGACGAAGCCAAACCAACGGAAATGGATCAGGGTACCCCTTTTGTAGAGATAAGGATAGGAATCTTGTCACAGATGTGCAGAGTAAGAAGGCAGTATGGATAAATCACTTCTCCGATATAGATGATGAGGGTGTTGAGAAAATGCAAGGTGCTGGTTTCGACTGCCCTCTCTTAGTCAAAGCGAAGATAGAATTCCAATTTCTCGGAATAAGGAAAACAGAGATGCTGGGGATGAGCTGACCTCTTTAAGGCTGCGGCTATGAATTGGAAAGTTTCAGGAATCAGCTAGTATGCAAAAAATGGGCTCGAGTATATGTACCAACTATCGTGGAATGAGCCTTTTATCCATCGCATACACGGTCTTCTCGAGCGTAATATGCGAAAGACTAAAGCTTTTTGTTGCAGACCTATCAGTGTGGCTTTAGACCTGGAAAGTCATCAATCGACCAGATTTTAACATTACGACCAATCCTCGAGAAACCCCAAGAAAAACAAAGCGACACCTTCCTACATTGTTCATTAAAAGGCCACTTTCGGTAGCCCGATACGGGGGAACTGCACAAAGTTACTGACACTGACCGACAATCTTCAGTAAAGACTGATAAAGACCTCCCCTATCCATTTAGTACAAGGCGTGACCTCAGTCAGGGCGACACCATATGATGCAATCTCTGAAACATATTAATTGAGATCATCGTGTGGAAAGCTGCACTGAACACGAATAAAACTACCAGCAGCAAAATCACATGCTACGCGTGTTTGCTGATGATTTAGATATCTTTGGGCGAAATCTGTGAGAATTTAGTGCAGTATTTTCAAGAATTGAGAAGGAATCAGCAAAAGTGTGTTTGGCAGTTAACGGGGACAAGACAACATTAATGGTTTCGACAAGCAGAACATCCTCGCCATTGAGTGAAAATGTGAACGTTGATAACCATTACAACTTCGAAGTAGTGGACGAATTCATTTACCTCGTTCTTGTCGTAAACACAAGAAATAATGTCAGTCTAAAAATCGAACTGGGAACTGTGCTTGTAAACAGGTGGTATTTGAGGCTAAGCAAAACTTCAGAGAAACGACCCTCTCTCGGGAAGCGAAGATCCAACTCTATCCGAGTCTCATACAACCTGCCTTGCTTTATGGCTCAAATCCTTGCTCATATCGTAGGCTGATGGAATATCATTGGATATCTTCGAGAGAAAAATTCTCCGAAAATATAATAGAAAATGGCGAGTATCGACGACAGATGATCCACGAGCTGTATAATATGTTTCGACATAGTTATGCGTACCAAAGCAGCTCGACTTTGATACGACTTTGATCATCGACAATGCCAGTGGAAGGAATCGTTGCGAAAGATATTCGAAAAGGTGCTCAAAGGACATCGAAAAATAGGACAACCAAGACTTCGCTGGAAAGACCAGGTTAAAGATTGCCTGCGAGCGCTGGGTGGTACCAATTCGAGGAGTAAAGCTGAGGAGAGAAAGGAGAAAGGATTCGAGGAGAAAGATTGAAGAAACCTGTTATCCTCATTCCACCTAAATAATATTTAAAAGCTGGCTAATATTGTGTTGGAATTTAACTTCAATTTATTCCTTTGTTTCTGGGGTGGCAACTATTTACGTGATTGACGAGAATCACTTAGGTTACTCGTAATTGTGGGCAAGATCAAAATTAGAGTAAGTTAGATTATGTTTACGTGACTGCCGAAAAAAGAAGACCTACTCACTTCGGTAAGCATGCGTGATGATAGCCTAATCTTAGTCCCGTGTATATATCTTGTCGAGCTATCTCTTTTCGATCTTAATAGTGACAATATTACGTAAAATTTAAGTACATGCAAATTTTAATAAATTCAATACAAATCAGCGATTTAAAAACTTAAATATATTTTCCAAATTTGAAAGCCAACATCACATACATGCTAAATAATGTAAGAACAATTTCGTTCACCGTTTCCCATTACATCCCACGAAGGGATTCGGGAGAGTTTCTCACAACCAGTGAGCTATGCGCTTTCTATTTGGAACGAAGATCCTTATAGCACGTTGCCTCATGGGGGCTAAATGAAAAAATTTTAAACAACTTTTTTTAACCACTTTAATACAACCCATTATTGTCAACTATATTGTGTACCTTTGGTTTGGTTTAAAGGGAAGTTTTCTAGGTGGAGCCTCTTTATTACATATTGTAGTTTTGAACCCAATAAAAAGAAAATTTAGTAAAGCCAAAGTGCACGACTGCCAAATCCATGAAATACAACCCTGAGCATGGAATTACATTTGGCAGCACTCTTACTCTTACATTCGTACTTTTGGTTTGGTTTGTGTCTTCACTAACATGTGGGTAGAAATTTCTTGTCTACTGGGAAATTTTCTAGGTGGAACCTGTTTATTACATATTGTAGTTTAAAACCGAACAAAAGGTAAATTTAGAAACGCCAAAGTGAAAGAAGTTTAAAAAAATAGCCTTTTCTTAAATAATTGCGGTTTCTTAAAAAAAGGAAATTTTCTCAAAAACAGTACCTATTCATTTTCATAAACAGTGTACCTTTTCTTAAAAATAATACCTTATATTAAAGAAGTACCTTTGCTTGAAAAAGTAAATTTTCTTACAAAAATTACCTTCTCTTAAAAAAAGTAATTTGTTGAAATAAATACATTTTCTTAAAAAAGTACATAATCTTACAACAAATTGCCTTTTCTTAAAAAACTACGTTTTCTTTAAAGAGTACCTTTTATGTAAAAGAAAAAAATTTTTCTTGAGATAAGTGCCTACCCTTAAAATTTTACCTGTTCTTGAAAAAAAAACCAATTCTAAAAAAATTCCCATTTCTTAAAAAAAACTTTTCTTAAAAAGAAATACTTTCTCTTAAAAAAACTACATTTTCTTACAAATATTCCTTTTCTTAAAAGTACCTTTTCTTGAAACTAAAATAATACCTTTTCTTTCATTTTCTTGAGATATGTCGCCTTTCGAAAAATAAGTAAATTTTCTTAAGAAAATAAAGTATTCATAAAAAGGGTACCACTTCTTTAAAAAGTACCTGTTCTTAAACTAAGTACTTTAATTTAAAAAAAATGCATACTCTTATGGCTTTTTCTTACAGAAAGTACTTCTTCTCAAAAATAGTACCTTTTTTATAGAAAAAACATTATCTTTTAATAAAAGAAGTACCCCTCCTTAAAAAAGGACCTATATAATACATATTCCGGAAAATTTAATACATATTCTTATACAAAGGACCTATATAGAGGACCATACATTGCAGAAAACAGAAATTTTTTCAAAAAAGTTTTTTATTTTATAAAAAGTAGCTTTTCTTAAAGATCCATTTAAATTATCGTACTTTCCAACGGGCACTTTATACGTGCTGGAACTAACTAGTACATAATATATAGCGAGATAAACTTCGTTCCAACCGGATGTGCCATGCCACCTCATGTGATTTTTCACTCACTAATTGGTACCAACAGTTTTCACCTGTTCCGTGCGGTATTTTGAGAAGCTTTTGCATTGCACTAAGCGAGTTGGCCGTTGTCGAAGGACATGTAGGGGGGTCAGCGCAGGGATCGTACCCACGTTCACATGCACAAGGGAAGCGCACACTAGCCGCTGCACCACCGACGGCCACAATTTGTCACAGAATTTAAAAATACATTTACATAATTTGTTATTTTTATCCTACAGCAAATGATCTGCATCTGTATACACACATATGGAAATAAAAGTCCTTTGATATTTTCCACTTTAATGTTATTCACGATAATATGATATTTACGATATAAAGATACAAAGCTGTCAAATTTGTAACAATTTAACGCAACATGAATCAACTATTGAAAAAAACACCACAAAGTGTCCAACCGGTTTATGACCATCATATACATTTGCAGACGACCCCCTAACTCCGGCTGTCAGCAATTGGGAGTCATAAATTTTCCACTCCCTAGGATGCAGCATTTTAACACTCGAATTTAAATATTTTCATAATATTCACACAATTAAACATTTTCACCCTCAGTCCCTCTCTCTTTTAGTGAAACATAAATATTAATATATCCGAACAAAACTTGTGTGCATTTTAATGGCAAAAAGGGACTATTATCAATTTCAGGTAATGACATCAAAGATAGTGACATCGCATAGGGAAAATTGGGACAAATGTGTTTGAAATCAACCCCCCTCAATTCATTGTATTTAGTTGAAAGAGAAACGTTTTATCAGCGGACAGATAATGCGTTATCACGTTCACAAGCCGCCGAATGATATATTTTAAAGGAGCAATGAAATTATTATAAACCACATGATCTGAAGTAATCTTTTGATCATATGCTGGTCAATATTTCAAGAATGGTTTCGACGAAACCGCCCATTTTCAATAGAACAACATGATGTGTCAATCTGTTGTCTAGTACATCCATTAATAAATATACATAGTACATCCATTAATAATTCTCCGCTTGATATCAAAGCTGGCATTGTTGTTTTTGTTTACGGCAGATCTGAGGTATGTTAATTCATTCACCACTTCGAACTTCACGCTTTGGTTCACGCTTTTGTTTAATCGCGCGGAGGCAATGCTCGTTGAAACCATTAGTTTTGTTTAATCTTCATTTACAGTCATACCCGCTTTTACTGACTCTTTCTCAGTTCTCGAAAACACCATAGTTACTTTTCTCATTGTGCTCCCAATGATTACTATATCATCAGCATTCGCGAGCAGCATGCGACTTTCTCTGCCGATAGTTTTATTCATGTTGAATGCAGTTTCTGATGTGTAGGCGCGAGTAGGGACTAAACTCACAAAGTGAACACATCCAAAAACAGTCTGTCCGACTGCGATCACATATTATTTGGCGTTAAACGCCTCCGAAGCAGGTATACCGATTTGTATGAAATTTCTAACATCTATTTTTCATACCCCTAAATGATAAGGGTGATCCACCCCTAAATAGAACACAGATTTGTCCGATTGCGAAACACAGATTGTCAGACTGCGAAACAAAACTCACACACTGATGTGGCGGCAGCGAATAGTTGTCTTGTGTGGGTGCGGAGCACTCTCAGAGCAAAGAGAATAATGACCATAGACTAATACTTATACTCGTAGTATACTTAATAGTTCTCTCACCAAATTTATGACATTTTGCATGGTGTGATATTTATGTCCGATGTTGAAAAGAATTGCTTTACTTATACCAGATAGAGACAATGGTTCAAAACAACGAACAAAATGACAACAACGGCATTTCGTTTTGTGTGTTAAAATTATTGTGTTAAATACAACATAAATGTATGCTAACAATAATAGTCAATAAAAAAGTTTAAATTTCACAGTTTTTCACATTTCGCCAAACATCTCTCTATCATACCGACCGCATCAAGAAGAGTGTGAAAGGAAACGTCAGAGGAGCCAAATATTCTCTCTAGTATGAGATTACTCTATGATAATGACATGGTTGTACGTATATACAAATGAGATGGCAACAGAGCAACGAAAATTGTGTGAACTTGTGAAGCGTACGTACGAACATAACAATATATGTATGTACATGTGTCTGTTGCTTTGCATTCTCTTTGTTTTTTGTGGGAATAAAACAAAAAGTATTAAGCAAGAAAATAATGATACGTGTGCATGCACTGGTCTTTCAATAATTTTAGGTATAATATTATTTAAATGTAACGTCATCATATGATTGAACGCTGTTTTTTATTTTCCAATGTTACAGTTACTAATGTATGTGTTCATAGAAATCGACCTGGTACACTCATTGGATTTTTTTCATAACGATTTGCATTAAGATCTTAATGAGATTGTACTATAGGGTGTCGTC
Source organism: Phaonia tiefii (assembly GCA_963931995.1). Taxonomy (NCBI): domain Eukaryota; kingdom Metazoa; phylum Arthropoda; class Insecta; order Diptera; family Muscidae; genus Phaonia; species Phaonia tiefii. The sequence goes on along the minus strand of OZ008368.1, from coordinate 82,436,253 downwards.
TTGCCTAAGGCCTTGCTGTGTTTCGAAAGGTTCGGTAAGATCCTTACCAACTTTCAATGCGGATTTGGTGTTCGCCAAGGTCGTCCTGGAAAGGCGTATGGAATTTGCAGGAATACCAAGCTCTGCCATTGCTTCGTAGAGTATTTCCCATATCAGGCTATCGAAGGCCGCCTTATAATCGATAAATAGATGATAGGTGTCGATTTGTGTTGCATGGCGTTTTTCCAGGCTCTCGCGACAGTTGTTGATGTTCCAGGCAAATTGACTGTAGGATTGCCATATGTGCAGCGTTGGTTTGATCATTTGCTATGCGACACTGCATGTTACCGTGCTACGGTTGTTGCGGCAGTGTTTATTGAGTCGGAGTGGGTTTCCACTACGTTTCAGGATTGTCGAGGTAGTGACCAGAATCGACGTTAGCTCCTCGAATCACTCGTAATTGCATTACACTGAATGACAGCCTTCCATCAATTACCGAGTGAACAATTTGGTTTTTCGTTCTTTCATCAGGGGATACCCAAATAGCCCTGTGGATGTCTCTATGCTGGATTCGTGTACCACTAACGATCATACTTTTTGCCGCGGAAAAGTCATTCAGCCTCATTACGTTGTCGGAACTGTCAGCATGTAGACTGAAATTTGCAGTCCTTGGATGAAACACATTTTACCTGCCTACTCTAGCATTAAATCATCATACGTTTCGTCTAGGTGCTCATAAAATATGACTTTGGCATCATCGTCTCACTCTTCTGTCGGGGTAAATGTCGCAGTTTTTTCCCTTGTGCGGCCATGTCCTGTCTATCGCATTTCCTGGATAGCTGTAATGCCAACCTTATAACTTTCGAGGACATCTGCCAATCTTTGACAGTTATCTCATTTGTAAAAAAATTTCAACATCCCGAATATCCTCAGATAGTGTTACAGGGTTTCTGCACTTAAAGCTGCACTCCGGTGGTATCAAAATTTGTAGAAGGAAGTCGCATTATTTGCATATGCATTGCGGGACGTGAAGGGGTTAATTGATTTGCCTGAAATTTTGTGTGTGTACACTACTTGGCCCACACAACTATTTTTTTGCTAACCAAACCCTGTAGCTTGAACTTTTCGGCCCGGCCTATTCTACACTGAGTAAATTTTTTTCGTCATATTTCTGACACATCTTTCATTAAACTTCTTCATTGATCTTATGGAGTTTTCCTTAAATTCCATAGATATTATAAAACGCTTTCGTAAAATAAAAAGAATGTATCAAATGTGTTCAAATAATATTCTTGATTGATTAAATATAAACTATAATTTGCAGTACCTTGTGATTGGGTCCCAGTATTAATTTTCGAGCAATTTTATATAACAAAAATTCTCATGGAATTCAGAGTTTTAGCACGAAATGTCATATTCCAGATCAATAACTTATGAGAGTCTGTTGCTTCATATTACACGATTATACGATTTGCTGGGTATAATAAAGCTGCATTCTGATTCTGTGGTAGGTTTCAAAAAATCAATGAAATGTTTCATAGATTTTATGCAGCACTTGCATAAAAATGCTTCATATAATCGATGAAAAGGCTCCATGTAGTCTTTAAAAAGATTTCATTGATGTAATTAACCAGTTCCATTGAATCTATGATTCCGAAGGATAGAATCTCTGAAAATGTTTTATGGATACGACAAAATCAGTCTTCGACTAAAAAATAATAAAAACGTTCATACAAGGTGGCGCAAAAGTAAACTTCCGAAGTTTTTTGGCTGTAATTTAAAAAAAAATGAAAAACTTTGATTCTTCTTGTGGATTATTTTTATTTGGTATTTTAATTTTTTTTACATCGTCGAGAATATGATGTCATGTAAATGGCCGCCGCCACAGTTGATTGTCATTTGAGCCCTTTTTATGGCATTTTCCATCACTTTGGCCAAAACTTCCGCCAATAGGTTCTCACATTCTTGACGAATATTGTCTTTAAGAGCTGCAAGAGTCCGACGCTTTTTGACATAAACCCGCGACTTCAAAAAGCCCCACAAAAAGAAGTCTGGAGCGGTCAAATCAGGCGATCTTGCTGGCCAGTGCAAATCGCCAAAACGGGAGATTAGGCGCCCGGGAAATGCATCCTTCACCATATCGGTTGTGGCACGTGCAGTGTGTGCCGTTGCACCGTCTTGTTGGAACCACATGTTTTCCAATCCCAATCCATCAAGTTGCGGCAAAAAGAACTCGTTGATCATTGCTCTGTAGCGTGGCACGTCGTCTGGTCGATGTCGACGGCGCTTCCATGACATCCTCGGCTATAGCAGCAATATTTTCTGCAGAACGGCTACTCCGAGGTCTGCCACGCCTGGCAGCATCTCGTATTGTGCCAGTCTCTTCGAGGCTAGCGGCTCAACGTCGCAGTGTTTCACCAGTAGGCGTTGGACGGCCAGGAAATCTGCGACGAAATTCACGTTGTGCCAAAGTCACCGACCGATTATTGGTCAAATAAATAGTCAGCAATATTCCGCGTTCTTTAGCAGTGTAGCGTAACATTGTTTATTAACGTGTATTTCGCATGTGTTTACTACACAAATGTCAAAACAGAACTGACATTAGGGGCCAATCGCAAAATTTATAGCATTTTCTGATAGGAGGATTACTTTTGCGCCACCTTGTATAAGCTAAAGTCTATTCGGTAACTAAATCTGACAGTGTATTCAGCCTCATGTATTAAATTTGTGTTACTATATATTTCAGTTCATTTTACGTTTGTGTGGTTGTATATGCACTAAGTGCATCTTTGCAGCAAAACACTCATTTGGTCAAATTTAAAGCTTTAACCCTAATAATATAACAAGAAATAAAACATTAAAAAATATGAGCAATTGCAATCAAAAAAAAACTCAACAGCTATAGCTAAAATTTCAAAAACTTAACAGTTTTATTACTTAACCTTTTTTGCCTCAAAATGAATTCACTTTAGCAACAAAGATTGAGCTTTAGCAACGAAATTGAGTTCCCCCCCCCCCAAAGGAACGCTTGATGACTGAATGCATGAAACTAAAAGGCAACAGATCAGTTAACATATGCAACAATCAATAAATTTACACAGAAATGAGGGAATGTCTATGACTCTCTGACTGAAAGAATTATGCTAAAATACAGATCCAGATTTGCAACAACATTAACTAAGACTGAGCACAATAACTATTTGTCCCTCTTTCATTATTTCGCTCTTAACAGAGCATAGCGACAAAAAAATAAATAAACAATGCACCATTCACAGCTGTATCTGCATCCCAAACAAAGCTGTATTTGGATCACAATCACATATATTATAACATAATATTCATTCTGCGTCAAACGTGTAAATTTGGTTAGCAAACACAGTTTGTTTGGACACAAGTATACAATATTTGCGACAAGCCCAAACACACGTTACGTTTGCATCCAAACAGGATAAAAAACAGATTTTTCAGCGAAGAAGAATGAAAAAATGCTCCCATGTGACGATATAAAAAAGGAGGACCTATGGCGAAGATTCTGTAGACGCATGACAAATATGGCCGATAGTGGATAGCAGGGCATCAATGAAACTTCTGTCACTAGCCAGGCCCAATGCTTCTTTTATATTTTGATAGGACACTGTCTGATTGATTGACATATAGTGGGGCTAAAGGTCGGGGCATATGCCTTATATAGAAGCTGTAATAATAACTAAATCGTTTTTCGGTGGGGTTAATACACAAGTTCGTTAAGCCATCGTAACACAGTGTCTAATAGGTCTAAGTTAGTCGTTCATCAACTGCCACCAATCCCACGGATAGAGTCATGGTGGCCGTCAGTGCTGCAATGGTTGGTGTGCGTAGTCTTGTACATAAGAAAGTGGGTTCGATACCTGCTCCGACCACGTTACATTTCTCTCGACAATGATCTTCTCGTTTAGTGCTGGCGACACTATTGACCACTTAGCCGTGACAAACCTTCTTAAAATATGGTTCGGAACCGGTGTAAAACAGTACCGTTGTAAATCGGACGCGAAAACGGTGTAAATCAGTGAGTATAAAAATAGCAACCACTCAGCTCACTGGTTGTTAGAACCTCTCCCCAATCCTTTCATGGGATGTAAATGGAAACAATGTTTTGTTAGGGTCATAGGCGTGCGACGAATCCACTGCTATACTGAAAAGTCTTGGAAGGTCGAGGAACCGGACTAGAAATCTTTACCGAAGATATTAATATTGAACGTTGCTTTCTTCCTGCTTATCATAACACTTTATTTGAGGTCGAGGTTATGGCGAGTACGGAAACTATAAAATGGCTGAACCATGACAGTGATAATCACAAATGTCAAGATATTCGCACATAGTCAGGCTGGGATCAATAAGATCGAGCAGGAGAAAAACCTTATCCACTACTAGCAGCTGTAGTCTCAGTTGGACACATGGCCACCGAGGCATCTGGGGAAATGAAAGAACATATGAACTGATTCGACTATATTCAAAATGGCGAATTATGAATATGGAAGGCTAGAAATTGTTCCAGATCACGAAGGTCAATAATTGCCAGAATAACCGACATAAGATTCGGAAACAGAATGGCAAAAATCCATTTGGGTGGCCGGGAAGAAAACATGATAAGAGGGCTGAAAATGATATACAACCTCGAACTTATGTAGACGCATAGGTGTTCTAACTGGAAACTCCAATCTGTGGGCACATCTCCATAAAATTGAGCGTGGCGGTGGAGATGGATGTATGGTGTTCGGCGAAAACATCGAAATGATGGAACAGTTTCCCTTTCATGCCCCCTTTTTCGGATTAAGACTCCAACACACCTCAGTTGCTGGGAACTATGTGGAACTGATTGGAGATCAATGGAGAAATTTGAAAGTCCAAAATTTGAGGTTCTGCCGGGAACGCGAAAGGGCACAACAATCCTATATTCTGCCCCAGGTGCATGCCGGGAAATGGGATATTAATCGAGACACAAATGCTTCGCCTTCTATGTTTTTTAAGCCAACCTAGCTTAACCTAAATATATTTGTTTTTACTAAACTCCAGTGAAAATTTTAACTCAGTTATTCTTAGTAAAATCATTAATTACTTAGAACATATCTGCTCTAAAAATATGAAAGAGATTTGTCATCTTCGTCGTTCGTCTTGTCATGACAAATCTTCGTCTTCATCTTAAGTAAATGGGTGACAGTTCGGTGTTATATTAACCTTAATGCAGTGAGAATTTGCTATTAGTTTATGCCAGTACTTAGCTCTAACAAAATTGAGCCTTTTCCTGGAAGATGTTAAATTTTCGCTTAAACGATATTATTCCCAACTGGAATCAAGTGTAGTATGAATCAAGTGTAGTATGTAGCTTGGTGATGTTTTTAGCAAACTGGTATCAGTGTTGGGTGTCAGTGTGTTACATTCCTAAAACGCGAAATATTCTACAAATAATTTCTAAGAAGCGGTATATTTCAATATCACCTTCATAATTGCTTCTGCCGGCAGTTGGTTGAAATTTGCAAACCAGAATGAGGTTACCAAAAATATCAAGGCCCCAAGTATATTTTACGAATTTTCTTCGCTGTAGTCAATTTTATTAGTGAATTTTTCTAGAATCTGACTCTTTTATATGAGCAGCATGCGGGCTTTGGTGCAGTTTATTAGCAAGTCATTGCTTAGTTACGTGGTCGCTACGCCGTTGATGGTAGACCGACTTTGTTTTATATTTTCTGTACAAATTTGATTTCCTCCCCCTTCCCTTTGCAATATTAAATTACGCACTTTCTACTTTCTGTTTTGTTTACAGTTTAACACAATTGTTTTTAGCTTTTATTGTCTTTTCTGAGAGACGTGTGTTTGTTTAACATATTTTGCATTTTTCGCACCCCATTTCAATGGCAGCCAACAAAATGTACCACAGCAAAAGGACACCGTGATATTGTCGTGCCACAACCCATCCTATTTACGAATGCAGAATACAGGACTCTTCAAATGCGATCCATCCATACACACACACAATGCCTACAAACTCTCTTATCCACATGTCCTTTGGCCTCATACGAAAAGGGGTTACTTCCTTGTTATGTTCAAATGATATCTCTTTCTCTCCATTTAAGTCCTTTGTGTTTCTAGTTTATGAAATGTCCTTCTGTTTTATGAAAACTTGATTTTTCAATTGATGTTTGTTTAATTTTAATTCATTTCCGAAAAAAGCAGCATTGTGCGCTGTCAAACAGGGGTTATGCACATTAATCCTTTTAGGTACGCTGCATAATGATTATTTATTTAAGGATTTTTTTAGGTCATGTAAACTTAAGGGTTGGAAGGATAACAAATTGGTTGATATTATTATGCGTTTGGGTTTTTGTTTTAAACAATATAAATACCATGGAATGGAGTGAATAAAGATCTTTAGAAACCACTGAAGCATTTAGTATGATCAGTTGGTATGAAAGGATTTTTTGTAATTTCTATTTTGTCAGGAATTGGATTTAGTTGTTTAAAGAGTGCATTACATAATCTACATGAGCTGTTTGGCAAAACAAAACAGGAGAATATGTAAGCAAATAATAAAAGTAGTTCCAGGAACGCATGTGGCTGAAGGCATTAAATTATGAATAATTCATTGGTTTTCTTTGTTAGATTAGACTTTGGAGTTTGCAGTAATTTGTAATGAAGTCTGTCATGATTTGCATGCAATTTGTCAGTGAAATTTAGTTTGACAAATTTGAGCAAACAATAGCGAAATGGCAGATACATGCGCTCTTCAATTCCTTTAGAAAACCTTTTGCAAGTAGGGTTATCACGGGGTATCAGATATAATGTTTTGACATCCTGCCATTTTTGCCAGTAAAGCCCAGTGCGGCGCTGAATCTGAATTTCAAATCGCCTATACTCTTTTAAGAAAAACCAAACTGAATTTCAAGTTTAGAAATTTACAGGCGACTTCCCGATTTCACCATTCATTGGAGATTTTTTCTCCTACCAGAAAAGATGTATAATCTGGCAATAGTTAGGTCGAGGAATTTGTAACATTTGCAAAATATATTGAATATAGTAATTGTATGCTGTGAACAGAAAAAATGGGTGATAAATAACGTTTTGCAAAATAGTTAGAAGAAACCAGCTGACTAGTACAAAGACGAATCTATATATTTATTTTCCGTGAAGATTTCTCAACCTGAAATTCAAGTTCAGCTCCGTACTTGGCTTAAATCCCGACACTGGGTATTAGAAATTAGTCTTCTTTCAATGGAGTTTAACCCACTTTCCTTTGCATCACTGCCGGGTTCTTTGGTGAATACTCTACTTCGCCCAGATTTCAGTAAATAGAGATAACCAAAGTTGTCATTTTAAAGCGCTTGTGGGTAATTAGATTCAAACGCAGCAGGCACCTGAGCAACCAAAGCATAGTCTGCGTTTGATTCTAATTACCCATAAGTCAAATAATATGGCATCTTCGGTTGTCTCTATTTACTGAATTCTGGAAAAGTTTAACACCACAGACAGAATAAAGGCATTTTTCTACTTATCGATTACCTTCAGTGCAATCAAGGGTAACATTTATTTTTATTTATTAATGTTACTTATGGCTCACACGTATTGCAGACATCAACATTTTGTTTTTGATGACTCAGACTAAAATCATGTGACAATATTTTTGAACAACATTGTAATCTCCATATTCGATCTCAATGTTGACAATGGCTGAAAAGCGACCAAAAAAACTTTCAAAACATATCGTCCTCGAGATTTCTAATGGAATTCACTACGCAACAAATGATGAAATTTTTTTGAATTTGAATTTTATGACCGATTTTGTTAGTTTTAGTTAATGTATGAGAAGTTCATACTACAAACTTTTTCCTAATTGAACATTTTTCTAATTGAAAAATGGTTTGCTTTTGTTGGAATAAAAGACAATTCAGTTAAGCACACTCACTGGCATGGATAGATTCGAACTCCGTGATACATTTCCAGTTACTTTTTCCAATAATGGTTTGATAACAGTTCAAACTGTCATGGAACTTTTGATCAGTATTGTTTCAGATTTCTTTATTGAAAGACTTTTGCGCTACTCGCCGCAAAGACCGTGAAACGATGACAACAATGAACAGTTAATTTCACTCTTCGGGTCAGTGAATTTGGCGCCCATGTTATCGGGTATCACACCTCTGGACTGGTTACTTTAAAGCTACGTAAAGTCCAACATCAGCGATTGTAAAACTAGAAAATGCACAGCTAACTGATTATGAGAAGCTCTCCCTTATCTCTTCATGGGATGTAATGGGACAATAAAGTTTTTATGTATATTAGCACGGCATTTTTTTCTTTTACTTTTGAAATTCGACGAGCTTCTGTGGATACATACTGAGACATTTGTATTTTTTTCTTGCTTGCATGCAAATATAACGTATGTTTGGAGATTGTCGCAAATATAGTATACTTGTGTCCAAACACATTGTGTTTACTACCCAATAATACATGTTTGAGACACAACAATTAATATGTTATAATATATGTGTTTGAGAACCAACTATAGCGTTGATTCTGATACAAATACAGCTGAGTTTGGTCTTACGTCTTTATTTCGATATTGTTCTTAACCTTGTTCTTAACCTTAAGTTAATGTTGTTGCAGTGTACTGTATCTTTTCTTCACTCAGTGTTTCATAAATATTTCTGATTGAGTATTCAAATGAATTGAATGTTTCTTATGTTGAAACAGTTTCATGCATTAAGTCAACAATCGTTCGTTTGGGAGGAACACACACGAATGCATCGACATAAGTTTATGGACTTGAATTTTAATGTACGAGAAGAAGTTCGTACTACAAGCTGTGAAGGTCTGATACGTGAAAAATGCTGGGTCTGATAAGTGAAGGTCTGATAAATGAAAAATGCAGTATATCCCACAGTACCAACTCAACGTGAAAGCTAATTATTCCAGCAATAACAGAAAGCTTTGCCCTCCATGTTCTCTTTTTCTCTTACATTATCGTAGGGTTTCAGTGGCTTTTAGGTCAGTTTATCTATAACACACAGCTGCATTTCTGTGGGAAATAATTTTGACAGGGCTAGAAATGTTGTACTAAAAATTTGAAGATAATTTTGGCGTTAAAGTTCAAATATTAGGATATTTTATATTTTAACAAACAGCTTCCAGGAAATTCCAAATTTGTCCACGGATTATTATGAAATATGTCAAAATTATTACATTGTATTTATAAATTAAGTCATGCCAATTTGGAGAAAATCCGATAGTATTAACACGTAGCTCCTCGAGGTCAAAATTCAATATTTTGGGAATATTGTATTTCCAAGAATTCAGATATTTTACTAAAATTTAAACTTTTATCTCGAGGCGCCAAACGTTATCGTTGTCCGATTTACTCCAAATTTCCATCGGATAAACAGAAATGATAGTGAAATAATGTTACCATATCTCATAAATATCCGCCGAAAAAATAGTGACTTTATTTAAATGTGTTTGAGGCCACGCGAACTTTAGATAGCTCTAAGAGTGCGGGCTTTGATAAACTTCCGCCATTATTCTTAAGCGAATATGCAGCATTGTTGTCGATACCTCTTATAATAATATTTAACAGATCGTTGTCAACAGGAAATTTTTTTACAGAATGGAAATTAGGAAATACCAAATACTTGTAGGTATTTTAATAGCAAATTGTTTGGTATGCTCCTTAACGAAGTGAGACCAATCGTTATTTAGTTATGGTAAAATCCGTGGAACAAGCTTTTGAAAAATGGACAATAATTTTAAAAAAAAACTTATCCATAGAATTTAAAATTTCCACCATTTTTGTAATATAATAACACCGTGTTACACACATTCTGTCCTATGAACCAAATTCACTTTTTCGGAAAGGGGATAAAAAAATAAAAATACACGTGTATCTGCGATTTTCATGTACACGTCAGAATTTTTTTTTTTTAAGTTTGAAGTATAAACCTCGTAGTGGCCTGTGTGAAAGCCTTTGGACCGATTTTTAACCCTTTTTCAGTGATCCAATCGAGCTGATTTTTTGCAGGCAGACTCGTGGAAATGACTGTATCACGTCAGTTTTTGTAAAAAATAGATTTTTATCAATTCTCAGATTTTCCTAATTTTTTTTTTTTTTAAATGGTTATCGTTTTTTTTTAAGGTTTCAGTTCGTTAAAAAAACAGTTTTTTTTTATTACTTTTGTTTTATAAAAATAAAGAATTGTTACATTAAAAATTTTAATGTTTTTAAAGAAATTTAGGCCTTTTATTTTTGCGGTTGTAAGCATTTGCTTCAGTATCGCGACAAATAGACCAACAGTATTCGCCAAACATATGCGTAATGTCTTTTCCTTTAAAGCGCTTTTCAATAGCCGCAATGTCCTGATGGAACCTTTCGCCATGCTCATCGCTACAAGCTCCTAAATCGTCAGCGAAAAATCTAAATGATTGTGAAGAAAATGGATCTTTAGTGACATTAATATGCCCATTTCGCCATATGCCGAAACCATTTCTGCTACAATATTTCTATAATTGCAGCTCGTTTGTTGCCAAGAAACTGCTCAATAACGGCAACTGTACGTTTCCATGCACGTTGTTCGATAGCATTTAATTTTGATGAAAATTCAGAACTTGCAATTATTTCTTTTATCTGCGGACCATTGAAAACACCTTAAATCAAAAAAATCAGTAAAAAACATAAAGTTACTGAATGACTTCTTAAAAAAAATACCTGCATGAATCTTTGCGCCGCTCAATTTCGGAAAAATTTTGCGCAAAGTTGCAATGGCCACGCCATCACGATCCAGTTTTTTAACAAAATTTGATACGAGACCAAGCTTAATGTGTAGTGGAGGCAAAATGATTTGAGACGGCAGCACCAATGGTAGATTCTCTATACTTTCTACGCCTACTTTTTAGCATGTTCGCGGCTTCCACTTAAATTCAGTGTAATGCTCATCTCTTTTTCGACCTTCCCATGTACACAAAAAGCACTGGTGGGCTGGAAATCCACGCTTAACACCCATGAGTAAACCGACCACTTTCAGATCGCAGCATATTTTCCAATTATGCTCTTTGTACTTTATCAGCTGTAATATTAATTCCATGCCTTCGTATGTTTCCTTGAGGTTTCTGGCATATGCGATCGGGACAGATGGATGTATGTTACCGATATGAAGCAGCACGACTTTAAGGCTGTTGACCGATGCATCGATGAAAAGTCGCCACTCCTCTGAAATATGAGGGTAACCAATTTTTGCAAACATCAAATCAATATCATAACAATAAGCTAGGTTTTTTTCCCGATCTTCGTGCAATTTAAAAAATTCGTCATATGGAATAGTGGTACCTCGACCACGAGTGGCTGTTATTTTAAAATCAGCCGCCACTATATTCCACTGCTTAACCCTGCTGTTAGATTAGGACCATTTGGTCCAAATTTTTTCTGTTTTCCCTTGTAACTTTGGAACGGTGATATATACTGACTAAATTTTTCTGCTAATGGGGTCTTTTAATAAAACAATGTTATGTGCGAAAATTAAATTTTCTAACTTTATTCAGGACTGAGAAAAATACAAAATGACGAATCTTAGATTAGAGGACCATTTGGTCAATAGTACATTTTTTCATTACCAAGCGAATGTAAATTCATGTCAAATATTTAGAAGATGTTTTTGATATGTTAGCGGATGTTTTTGATATGTCAAATACTTGCTTTAGAAATTTTTGAACCAAAATAGTTACAAAGAATAAGATAAAATTATTATTTTGGATGAAAATTGCAGTATGGACCAAATGGTCCCTCAATCTAAGATTCGTAAGTTTTTTCTAATCTAACAGCAGGGTTAAAGCGCGATGCAAAGAGTTATGCTGTTCTCCTCGACAAATTTCCGTCTCGTACGAGGTCATTGAAGTCGGCTTGCGTTATTAAATGCGGCATTGCAGTGCCAATTTCACTGGGTGTTGCCACAAATTCCGATACTTGTGGACTCTCGCATCTCGCATTCGATGCAAGAAAAGTTGATAGCAGTGTTGGTACAACTGTTGATTCGGCATCGCTTATTTCGGGCACATTATCAAAAATCTCCACTGAAGCCGCTACACGCTCTTCTGGTGAGTATAGAACTGCTGGAATTACCGATTCTACATTAGCGTAGCGAATTTTGTTGCGGTGAATTTTGTTGCGGTACCCTTTTGTTTGAGCAAAAGTTACACAAAAGTAGCACAATTCATTGCAGTGCTCCGTGCGTGGTAGCCAAATTGTTGGTACAGCGTACTTTATTGTTGACCTTCCATCAGTAAACTTGCACAAATTTCTATAGCAATAGTCGCACACGACTTCCGGAGTATACCACAAGTAAGGAACATAAGCAGTCTTAAATATTTTCTGAAACGAATTCACCACTGTTTTAGTAATATTTTTCAAATTTTTACTTGGTGCGAATAAGCCACAAACGTAACAAAAGTTATTTCGCATCGGACACTGCATTTTTTTCAGATGAAATATATACAAATACGTTTTCGCACAACAGAACTTAAAACTATTTTGCAATTCCTTATTTCATCTGTCAGACCAGTTGTAAGTGTTGTAAAAGTCAAAAACTGTTTAGTGTTAGAAGGTTACTATTGATTAAATACAACTATATCGAGTAGGATGGGTCAAAAAACATTTTTTTTTCGTAACGCTTAAGTAGTTTAAAAATTTGGAGTCCCTTCAAGTTATGCTAAGGAAAGTGAAAAAAATATTTTTTTTTCAAAAATAATAAAAATTGGGGAATATCTGAGAATTGATAAAAATTGTTTTTAAAAAATCTGCCTGCAAAAAATCAGCTCGATTGGATCACTGAAAAAGGGTTAAAAATCGGTCCAACGGCTTTCACACAGGCCACTACGAGCTTTATACTTCAAACTTAAAAAAAAAAATGATGTATTGTATACAGACTTTATAAAAGCGTTTGATAAACTTAATCATGATGTGTTAATATATAAACTAAAAATGTTAGGGTTAAAGTCTTATTTGTCCGACAGAATACTATTTGTAAAGATAGATAACTTAATTTCTGATCCTATTGAAACAAAGTCAGGAGTACCACAGGGTAGCCATCTTGATCCACTTTTATTTTTATTATTTATTAACGATATTCCTTCAGTGTTTAAATTTTGTAATGTTTTGTTATATGCTGACGATTTGCAACTATATTTTGTTGTTCAAAATCTAAATGATTGCATGTCATTTCAAAATAATATTGATAGTTTTTTGCTTTGGTGTAATTATAATGGCACGGAGTTAAATTTCTCTAAGTACAAAATTTTAACAATCACCTATAAGAGATTCCCATTAGTGAAGAGTAATGGTAGTAAGGGACCTTGGAATTTATATAGATTCTCAACTTTCATTTGTTCCACATTTAGAATATATTGTCAGGAGAGCAAATTCTCAGTTAGGTTTCTTTAAACGAAATGCTAGAGATTTCAAAGACCCGTTCTCATTAAGGATATTGTATTGTGCATTTGTTCGATCGCAATTAGAATATAGCGACATTATATGGAATCCAAGTTACGACATACATAAAAATCGGATCGATAAAGTTCAAAGAGAATTCTCCAAGTTTGCCTTACGTCACATATATGGGTACGATAACATGCCCGAGTACGAGACAATTTTCATAGAAATTTTAGATCCCTTTTCTGAGGATTCGATCAACATTTGAAAGAAATAATCCTTGGAAAATATATGCAATGAATGATTCTTTGAATGATAATAAAGATTGGTTTAATATTTATTTGAAAAAAAAACACCCACCAATAAGTCCCCCTTTATTGTATCATATTATTGCAGCGTGTAGTTTGCTAGCTAGTTTTGCAAACATTTGTGCATGAGAACGGTTGCTAAATTCATGCACGGATTACTTTAAATTTTTTCGGCGACGTTCACAGATGCTATGACAAATCTCCTCAAAGCCATTTGGAATCGGTATAAAAAGTGTACGGGGCGAATTTAAAGCTCCGCTAATTCTTCAACTTCCTCCGTAGATAGTTAAAAACCTACACTGCTCCTATGAATTACAACTATAGAGAGACAAAATTATTAGAGATGGCAGTAACACAGAAAAATTAAATTGGCGGCTCTTGGCTTTGCCAGTTTTGTACAATTGTGGAATGTTTGTGAAACAACTGAACCTTTAAAATTGTATCAGTAAGTCAAATCGGGCCAGTCGATAAAATCTGCTCACAGTTTAAACCAATAAGAGCCATTTATATCGGCTGCGGCTTGGGCTTCAAAAAAGTCTTGCAGAGTCTGTCAAACAGTTGATATTTTTATTAAAACGGGTTTTTCAACAAAGACGCAACAAAAGTAAATCGATAGGGACAGCAAACGACGCCATATTTTTTCCCGATCTTTTGACATTTCGCTTAAGTAAGGTTTGCCGCTTCATCGTGGAAAGATATACGAGCCAACAAAGAGTCGAAATTATTAAAATTTACTACCGAAATTTGGAGTCAGTCGCCTCAACTTTAAGAGCGCTACGTCCAATTTATGGTCGTCATAATCGTCCTACCAGATCAACAATTGAGTGTCTAGTGGAAAAATTTGAATCCACAGGCACAGTACAAAATGTTCCCGTGCCAGTGAGACAAAGTAGTGCCCGTAGTGTCGAGAATATTACAGCCGCTGAGGCTTCAGTTCAAAAAAGCCCAAATTTGTCTCATCTCTGTGACGTCGTTGTGGCGAATTGTGCGAAAAGATCTTGGCCTACATCCTTACAAGATCAAATTGACGCAAGAACTGAAGCCGCTTGACCACCATAAGCGTCGCATGTTCGTGAATTGGGCTGAGCAACAACTTGAAAATGATTCGGATTTTCATCGGAAAATCATCTTCAGTGATGAGGAACATTTCTGGCTGAATGGCTTCGTAAACAAGCAAAATATGTGTTATTGGTCAGACAGCAATCCACACGTAATCCATGAGTCACCATTGCATCCCGAAAACATTACGGTTTGGTGCGGTTGGGCGTCATTGGGCCGTACTTCTTCCGTGGTGAGCAAGACCCGCACATTACTGTGAATGCGAATCGCTACCGTTGAATGATAACCGAATATCTTTGGCCCCAATTGGATAATATGGACTTAGAGGACATGTGGTTCCAACAGGACGGCGCCACAAGCCACACAGCGAATGCCACAATAAATTTATTGGAAACCAAGTTCGGTGAACTTGTTATCTCACGAAATGGCCCAGTCGATTAGCCACCTCGGTTGTGCGATTTGACGCCGTTAGATTATTTCCTGTGGGGCTACGTCAAGTCTATGGTCTATGCCAACAAGCCAGCAACGATTGATGAACTTCGTGCGAATATCGAACGTGAAAGTGCAGCAGTATCGGCCGATTTATGCTTGAAAACTGTCGAAATTGGGTTCAGCGTCTGGACTTCTGCAAGCGTGACCGTGGTGGCCATGCAAAAGAAATCGAGTTCCATACATAATGGCATCGAACGTGCTTTCACAGGAATAAAGAATTTCATTGGTATTTAAAACCGGTTTTGTTTTATTTAAAAAGACTTTTGTAGCGCTCTTATTGAAAACCCCTTTATTTGTTGGTTTTTTTCCATTTATATTTGGCACTTATAATAAAATTGGAATTAATGTTCCACTATAACGCGCGACAAGTGTTTTACACATTTGATCATTGCAGATTTATCTATCAGGTAAAGTCGTTTGAACAGGTGATATAATTTTTTAAATTTCATTTTCGTTTCACTTATTGAAGTCATATGCCCTCTGGTTCACTTATTTAAAGACACTAAAAATTCCAAATTCAACAGCCTGTATCTTTTGCAATTTATAACCGATTGCAGCATTTTAAAATGGAAATGGAAGCTAGACATCTTGAGATATTAAAGTAATCACGACAATAGTGGTTTCTTAACTAAAGAACTTTTATTGGGCAGTTTATAAAAAAAAGTCCAAAAATGTGCTATTTTTTTGGTTCACTTGAATAAAGGCACTTTAACTAATTTTAATGAAAACAGTTTTTCTTGCTTTTTAATTTATTTTAGTTTATTTAAGAACTATAAGTAATGGGTACAACCCCGTTTGTTTTTAATAATTTCAAATATCGGGTTTTCATTGAGAGACAAAAATAATTTATGTAGTCCAACGAAATTTGATTCCAAGCATCCTTAATGTCCTGGATTAGTGACTGCTTGTCATCAAATTCCTTCGTAGCCCTTACGAGATAACCAACCCCCACACAATTTCGATAATGTTTAGATCTGGCGAATAGGGTCGCCAGTCAAGAATATTAACATTTTGGCTTTACTACTCTGGCGTTGTGTATAGCGGCATTATCCTGTTGCACTATCCAAGATGTGGGACCAAATAGTAAACTGAACTTCAAAAAAGCCGACTCCAATAACGTTTTGCAGCTTGCACTAGTCATTTTTGTACTTTGATATTCAAGATCAATTATGCCATAGTACATAATAGCACCCCACACAATAACGGCGCCTTCTCGGCTGTGATGTCGGTTCATAAAACGCTTTTCTTTGCGCAGATCATAAAAATAATAGTTGTAGCCATCAGGCCCATCCAAATTAAACTTCTCCAGTCATTTACATGACCTCTTTGGCTGCACATCCCATACCATGTAGTCTCTTGCGAATTGAAACTGATTTTCTTTACGAGGAGCATTAAGTGGCGGCTTTTTTTTATAATTTCAGGTATTTAAGATACTCACAGCTCTTAATTACTCTGCCTACTGATGACTTGCTCGCTTCCACTCCAGATTGAGCTCTTATTTTTGACAAATATAAGGCATAATTAGAAGCAATTCTGATGGTTTTTCTTTTCTCATACGTAGATAAAGACAATGAAGCGCTTCTTTTAAAATTTTATACAAACCCCTCGTTGTTCTTGATGTAACTGGTTAGAATATCCTTCAGAAACGTAAACATCGATATTAGTTTTTTCCGATAGATTTAACATTTTTTGTTTTGCCATTTTGAGTCGTAAAATGATTAAGATGTTATAAATTGAAATAAACAAACGCTCCCTACAAAAATCATCGCTTACTTTAAAAATAAAAAAAAAATAATATTGTGCCTTTATTCAAGTGAACCAAAGAAAATAGCACATTTTTGGACTTTTTTTTATAAATAGCTCAAAAAAGTTCTTTAGTTAAGAAACCACTATTGTCATGATTATATTTCTAGATGTCTAGCTTCCATTTCCACTTTAAAGTTCTGCAATCGGTTATAAATTGCAAAAGATACAGGCTGCTGAATATGGAATTTTTAGTGTCTTTAAATATGTGAACCGAAGTGTGTATATATGTAGACTAGTGTGGTACGTACCTAAAGAGGCGTGTCCAAACAGCGCAATTTCACCCGCAATCTAAGTTTGGACAAATAATAATGTCTGCATAATTTTATGGTTATCGGTGATGAGTTACGCCAGTTATCGTGTCGATCAGCCAGCCACACAGACGGACAGACAAACATGGCTCGATCATCTTAAAAAATCCCTCAAACGAATTTGGTCCAAAGATACTTGGGGTATAACACGATTATACATATGCGTTACACACATCCTTATGGATGAGGGTATAATGAACAATAAACCTGTTAAAAATTATTAATAATTCGAAGACAACAATTTGGAATTAGGGATAACCACATTTGTAATAAAAACCTTTAGCTGCGATGGCATTTTGTAAATAAAACCAGTACATAATATTAAGCCGGATGAACCGACTTAAACATACTCTGTCCTTAGTCATGCATTGCTTCCGAGTTCGGTTATAATGTGCCTATTTTCACCCGAACGAATGGGCGTGGAAAATGTGACCATATTCAAGAGCAGATTGACATTGCGCTAAACATTATTTAATACTCAACTTAAATAGGATCCTAAGTGGTTTTGGGCAATTTTTGTAACTACCAACCAATTGTCCGCCCAATATTTATATGGGCATGGCGAAGTTGTTAATTTTTTATCACGCTGTAGCTTTTGCCAAAATAATGATCAGTACCAAATTTTATTAAGATCGGGTGTAGTATACTGGGGATATCGAGTCGGCCAACTGGAAATGCGCACATATTTTGTATGGGAGATACGAAACTGGGCGCGTCACTATAGTCAATTATTAATTCCACACTAGGTTTCAGCAAAGTATTGCCAATGAGGGAATTTCATTAAGATCGGTTGTAGTTTACGAGAGTTATGGTGTCGATCAACTGGTCATCCGCCCAACTTTAATATGGGAGGTACCAGAATGGACAGAGGCGCTTGAGATAACATTGTCTTGTATAGAATTGCATAAAGATTGTTTCGGTTTTCGGGACTTCTCGTTCCGAACCTTTAGACCACCAAACAACTTATGTATGGAAGGTACCAAAACAGGTGTGTCAAAATCATCTTTGTCTTAATCGTTGATTGTAGACGTAAAGCCTTATAACTAATTTCATTAAGGTCGGATTGACAACCCGGAAGAACACCAAGCTTTGTATGGGACGGTATCAGAATGGGTATCAGAATGTGTCGATTTGTATGGGACGTACCAATAGAGGCGAGGTCAAAACACTAGTATTCAATCTCAAACTAAGTTTGAACCAATAACAATCACCTGCAAAATTTCATGGTGATCGGCATAGATGTACGGCAGTTATCGTGTTGGGTCCTAAACCGAATTGCGTCCAAAGATACTAAGGTTATAGAATGGCTCCTTGTATGTGTTACATTCGTTCCTGTATTAAACGATATATTTAAATACCCCCATCCCTATGGGTGAGGCTATAATTATTTTATAAAGTATAATTTCACGTAACTGATTACTATCAGGTGTGGCTACAGGAATAGGGTCGTCCTACGCCCAAATTCAAAAAAAAAAATTATTTTAAATTCTTTACAAACTAAGAGATAAAATTTTCTTTAGCTCTAACTGTAGGATTTCTAGATACTGTGAAATAGAAAGTTAGGTTATAATGAAGCTTCTCTCCCCCTAACTCAACGGATCGCTTAATTTTTCTTTACTTCACTACCCCAATAAATACAAAAAAAATATTGTTTTAAATTCTAACCTCCTCGTAGTGTCACTATTTGTCGGAAATTAAATTCAATTTTATACCAGAATTTATTACCATTATTTTCTACTTTGGAATTTAACTCTATATAAACACGTTTCCTCTATTTATAAATCAGTGCAGAATGAAAATAAGCGGCAGCAGTTGCTCCTTGAAAGTACAAAACAAAAATTCATAAAATACTTGACACAAATTTTGACAGGCTTAAATGATTTTATGAATGATATCACTGGGTAACTATGATACGTTATAACTATTAGGTAGAATTGCACAAGTTGGTAGAATACAGTATCACAATCATACCTACATATGTGTATATAGTTTAGATTGTGAGGTGAAAGCGCATTTATGACACAAAAATAAAAAACACAATACACAGTAAACGTAAAAAGAAAGTATACAACGGAACATCTGTGACCGTTTAGATATTAACGATATTGAAAATCCTGAAAAGCAGCCACGACAAGGAAATCTACACTTAATAAAAAATTGTTTCCCGTTACATCCCATGAAGGGATTGGGGAAAGCTCCTCACAACCAGTGAGCTGTGCGCGTTTAGTTTTACACTCACTGATTGCGACCTACAGTTTTACACCGGTTCCGAACGGTATTTGGAGAAGCTCTTTCGTGGCTAAATACTGGATTGCGTCACTAAGTAAGGTGACAGGCGTCGAAAGAAATTTGAAATTTGGTGGTAAGAGCAGCGACCGAACCCACGTTGTCACGTACCGACGGCCACAGAACCACAAATCTACGCTTACCAACTGAGTATTTGCTGGCTACAATTAATTGGTTGCTTGGTCTAAGTTATGCCAGCTGTTGGTATCCCTGCTAATCTAGTCTAATATGAAATGCTCAGTGATATTTGCTACAGATCTTACAGAAACATTTGATACATATAGTGGTATCATTCAGCCCCCTCACGATGAATAACCCGTCCATGTGGTTATGGGACGATTTTAAGGAATCTAGAAAAAGATGTGGATACCATGATACCCACATCTACTTTTGTGCAACCAACTCCACTCATATCCCGAATATGCAGGGCTGGAATGTAGCAAGATATAGAAGTTATTTGGATTTCTACACTGATGGCTACAATCTGCACTCACAGAACTAATGGTTTGAAAAGAGGTTGTAGCAACAGTAAAATCGACAGGTCCGACCAAATTGCAGTTGCCACAACCGAATTGAGGTTGTTACGACACAATGTGGTCTCTACAACTGAAATCGAAGCAAAGTCTAATAGGTTGTGACAACCTCTAATGCGGTTGTGGCAACTTCTACTTCTCACGTGATGGCATCTAATGTGGCTGTGGCAACCTCTAAATTCGGTTGCGACTAAATCGCTTATTCTTTTTGTGGGGGGTATAGTTAGTATTCAATACTAAAGAGCTGGGTCCAGACCTTGTATAATTCCCATCAGATAATGGTATTGTACTTCAGGCAGAAGCCTTGGCAGCCGCAAAAGTTGCCCCTTAGCTAGAACTAAACGTCATTACCGCGTGGGATACCAGCACCTACTCTGACAGTCAGCCTGCTATAAATTCTCTGCAATCTGTATTCCTGACTTAAACAGCTGCTCACAACTGCCGCGCATCTCTAAATGAGATGGCCAAGAAGTAGGATATCCAACTTCTATGGGTGCCGGAATACAGAAACTTTCCATGGAACCATAGAGCGGAAAATGTGGTGAGGTTAGGGACTACTTTAACTATTTCATTGGATATAGAGCATGTGGGTATGCTCCTTTCTTAAAGCTAGAGCTCTCAGACACGATTTACATTCTGCAGGATCACAAGTTAAGCACAGCCAAGATGTGCCCTGAATCGTGCGCTAAATTGAATGTACAGTCCTTGGCAAGATTAGTCCTTGAGAGTAGCTGTGTTCACTGGACACTGTTTAATATGTAGACACACATTTAGATATGGAATCTTAGCTCATGATTACTACAGGAACTGTGAGGACATACAGGAGGTCGAGAGCGTCTAATATCCCCTAAGCCACTATCCTGAATATTGTGGAAGTAAGAGAAAATATTTAGGATCAGACCTCATATTGAATCTATCATATATTCAAGGTATTTAGCTCACTGATCTTATGACGCTTTCCCCGAACTCTAACTGAAATAACAGGGCCTGATGCACGAATCTTCGTTAGCCACTGCGTGCATTATATTCGTGGACTATCAAATAAATGGCTTGAACATCCCTTAACTATACTACATTAGTTAACAGGCTCGACGTTGGGGACGGGATGTGCCGTCCTATGGTATCAAAATGGTCCTCATTGAACTGAGTGTCTTAATAGTGACAGCCACTGCTGCCCAACCTAAGCTTACATCTTACATCTCCGGCAAAAATATTACTGTAGGGCATTCTCTGTCAATCAGTGACTGTAACAAGTACCGTATGCTGGATTTTCTTTCGGGGGGCCCAACTCTAAATTTATGTTGAAAAATAGCACTACATTCCAAAATCACCACTAAAGCAAATAATTTGTTACCTGTTACCTGCCGGTAACAATACTGTCACTGAAAATTTAAATCAAATGAAATCTTCGAGATAGCATAGCTTCCATCATTTAGTGGTATTGCTTATATTGTGACATTTTCTCAAAAGTTTAGTAACTTTATCAACACGATGTTGATGTGGGCTGAAAACCACGATCGGAACTCCTGCACCGACTCAGAGCCTGAACTCCGATTCATAAAGTCCGACTCCACTTCTCTGGCGTGCACAATATACTCTATTCGTGTATTACAACATAGGGAAGTTAACATGGATTCTAGCTCGTTCGCTCTGTAGTTCGCCAGAATGTGCCTATGCCCTCGAACTCATATAAGGCAAATATCATACTGATAAACCCTCTCGTTCGAAGATCGACGGCTGTCATTGTCACATATTGAGTTTCGAAGATTTTGAATATGTGAACTATACATTCGGAAATATCACACCGTCATACAGGCAAGGCATTCCTACAATAAAGCAGTTCCGGAGCATTAGGAAGATATGAGTATTTCTGCACGGATGATTCCAACCTGAATGGGCAGTGGGACTACCTGATCTTTGTGCCGTTTATGAAATGGAAATTTCCGCAATTAGGAATGTTTCAGGCTGCACGCTGAAGAATCGGTGTTTTTTTGTTGCTTCCATGCAAATATAATGTGTTTGTAGCCGGTCGTAAATATAAAATACTTGTGTTCAAACACATTGTGTTTGCTATTCAATATAGCATGTTTGAGACACAATGATTAATACGTCATAATATATGTCTTTGGACCCAATTGTTGAAAACTGCTGAAAACAAAAACGTGACAGACAACAAAGAAACAATGAAGCACCAGATCTTTAATTAATGGAGTCACTGCTTACAAACATATAAATATTTCCTGCAGTATGTTGCTGGGGACGTTTTTTAGCGTGTATCGGAGCGAAAATATTAGTCTCGGGCATGTCAGGGCTTCCGCAGTACAGTTTGCAAGAAGTTTCTTCTGTCCTGGCACCATATAAGATGAAACTCATACTGATGAGCAGTCGGGTTCGTATACATGCGGCATTCGCGTATAGAGGAACCACTATTTCGTCGGATATGTCGCAGATAATGGTTCACCCGTTTTGGGGATCACTATCGTCGCTGACTGTCAGCGCTGAAGCGGACTTGTACCACGTGTTTATTTGTATCACGAGGATGAGACGAAAAGCGGCATGTGCCACGGACAGAAAAAACCCAAAATTGCTAAATCGCGCGGGACAGGCAGATTTTAACAGTTCCCGTCGGTGATGTTGTTTTATCATTTGCTAATTTTCATGTTATATATATTTCCGACCGTCGGCGGTGCAATGGTAAGTGTGCGCGGCTCTTGTACATGAGATCCTGGGTTCGAACCCTGCTCTGACCACCTTCAAAAAAAAATTCTTACGGCGGCGGTCACTTCGCATAGTGACGGCGACACTATCGAGTATATAGCCATGATAAAGCTTCTCAAAATACCGTTCGGAATCGGTGTAAAACTGTAGGTCCCAATCAGTGAGTGAAAACTGGAAAGCGCACAGCTCAGTGATTGTGAGAAGTTCTCCCCGGTCCCTTCATGGGATGTAATGGGAAACCATTTATTTATTTTTATATATTTCCGACAATAGAGAGAATCACCATGGCAAGTTCCAGCGTCGAGCAACACGTGCGAATAACTTTATTGTCAAAATGGGTGTTCTCTTCTGGCAACGCTGCTCGCGACGGCACTCATTTTAGAATAAATGGGTACATCAATACCGGATTTAGGACAATATTAGTCATTACCAAGTGGCAATGCATGTACAGAATGCCATTGTGTGGTCTGGATTGTGGTCCGTCAACGGAGAGCGCTACCGATCTGTGGTTCCATCAGGATGTCGCTACGTGCTACGCTGCCGCTGCATACCGGGTATTCTGCGTGCGATTTAAAAATTATGCCACGCAGATGCGAAGTGAACTGGCCACAGACACTGTGCGATTTGACCCACTTAGACTTTTTGTTGTGGGGTTTCTTTAAGCCGCAGATTCATTCCAATAAGCCACAAATAACAGTCCCCTTAGACAACATTGCCCGCACCATCGTTCAAATTTAGCCGCGGCGGTCATTTGAATGACGGCATTTTCTCCACATAATGTTCTTGATAGGCCATTCAAATAAAACAAAATATTCGGTGATATCTCACAGGCAACTTGTTCAGATTTTCCCAACTGATGTTTGTACTGCAGATTTGACGAGTACCAGCTTTCCCTGACATTTTTGTTTTCTGTTGTCTCTTGTTGTTTCATATATGTCTAGAATAGTTTGTTCGTATATCGGAGTGTTTTGCAGCAATCATACGTTGCAATAAATACATATTGCCTTGGACTGATCATTGGAGGTTTAACCACTTCTTAAAAGAGGGGTTTGTTTTCTTGGCCCTTCTCCTAAAAAAAGTATTAGGCGTAATAACCAATACAAACATAGAAGCAAACAGAAGAAGTGTTAAACGGTGGAACCTACAAATTTTAAATTCTCTAGCAAATGGATGTTGTATAGAAAACGGGCTAAAGGGCTAAATAAAAACTCAAATCGCGTGCACGTTACGCATTTTTGCAAAAAAGCGCCAATGAAATTTTTTTTCGCGTTTTGAAAGGTCGAAAAGAGCTAAATCTAGCCCCAAACGAGCTAAGTTGGCATCACTGAGAACAACATTTTATTGAGCCAAAATAAACATGAATAGCACAAAATCTGAGGCATATCCTGATTTGTTTGGGCTCGTCGAAAAGATAAATCCTCTTCAGTAATTTTTTACGTCGGGAAATGGGAAATGGGCTTGACAGTAATTGAGGATAAACCAATGTTAGTAAGTTCACCGAACCGAGTTTCCACTCATTTGAAGTAAATGTTTTCTGCTATTTAATTTAGACAATAGATGCCTTCGAAAATAAGTTCCGAAAGATATGTTATTAAGAGCAAACACGGCAGTCACATCTACGGATGACATCCAACTGTTCAAGTACAATCGGAAACGGTGAGCAATATAATTATACCGTGGTGACTTATAAAACACGCAATATCAGGATGCATCTATCCCTGAATTCAATTGCCTACATAATTCCCAGTTCAAACACCACTATTTCATACTTTTACCTACTTTACTTTTTAAACCCGCTGTACATCACTCTCGCAATTGTTGTGCAAACTGTGTTATTGCGATATGAGCGACTGATAGAATTGTGAAATAGTGATTGTGTGAATTGAGACTACTACGGATGCGGCTGCACCCATGATAGGGGGATTTTGCAACAAAAGTGAAAAAAATGTACGTTAACTTGCAATGACATTTGTAATTATTATACCAGATACAGATTGTTTTTTATGTGTTTGAGGAGGATGCAATAGGATGAGGTTGAGGAGGATAACAATTATGACTGAGCAGGAGGATGTGGATATGGATGGGGATAATGGGTAGAGGTGGTTATAGAAAATATATACGGCCGTATATTCATACGTATGTATGAATGACTATCTGTTTGTTTTCCGTCGTATTAAAGATTGCACCCGGGGAATCCGGTGATATGAATGAATGATTTGAATTGTTATAGATAAAACACAAACAACAGTAAAAGCAAAAACTACAAAACTAGGGATAAAAATAGACATAATCATAAAAATAAACAAAATGTTACATATCACAATAACAAAATATGAAAGTAAACAGTAGTAGGAATAGAAGGGAAACAACGACAGGATCGGTAGGTATCGCCTACGATAATAGTTAGCAAACATATCCTTTCTATAGATTTGCTTAAAAAACTACAATCAAACAATTCCGTTTGTAAACGAGGGTAATGTTAAAATTGTATACTTAGATAAAGTGGGCAGATAGTAGCGGGCAAAATTCGGTAAAGAAAGTAAAATTAAAAATATCATTGTTACCTCTATAAGAGGCTTTAACCAATGATGTCTTTAATACGACATCACTCATTTGAAAAGAAATAGCTAACACAGATATACATATGTGTGGTTTAGCGACTTTTTATTTGAAAACTTTTAGTTAAACGGATTTTAAGTGATTTCGTGAAGTGTCTTCAAAGCCTAGTGTGAAGGTAAAACAATTATTATATTTGCGGTTGGACGCACCGGTTCAGAGTTATACCTATTTGGATATTTTAGCTATTAGCTATTAGTCGAACAACTTAGTTATATTTTGATTGAACGCTCCGTTTGCGAATTATATACATAATGGCGGTTTAGCAATTTTTTATTCGAAAGTATAGACAACCATGGAAGTAAAAAATTTATTATTTTTTCACCGTTTCCGAGTTATAGCCATTTATTTATATTAGCGATTTTCCGATTTGGGCGTTTTTTTTGATGTGTTAACATCTATACGCGCGCCTCTAGGGCAGTAAACTATAAATTTAATACATACGCAAGTGTTAGGTTTGTAAGAGTAAATCATCGTTTGTTTGTTCGTTGCTTGGCAGTCGGTATTGAAAGTGATTATTGGGCGATTTTCATATAATTTTCCCACGCAATTTTCTCCGGAAATTCATAGCCGATTTTATTAATTTTTGGATTAAAAAGCTAGTGCGGGTTTCGACGAAGAGTTTAGGCCAAAAATTAAGGCGATCCGATAACGGCGAGCCGAGATTGAAGTGTTTTAATTTGGAGTATTAATTTGGAGTAATATTAAAAAAGTATTTTATGTTGATCTTCGGTTATATCGTACGAATATAACAATGTATGTATGTATGTACAAGTGTCTGTTACTTTGCATTCTTTGACTTTTGTGGGAATAAATCAAAAAGTATTGAGCAAGAATATAATGACACATGTGCTTGCACTGGGTCTTTAAATAATTTTAAGTATTAATATTATTTAACTGTAACGTCATCATATGATTGAACGCTGTTTTTTATTTTCCAATGTAACATTTACGAATGTGTTCATAGAAATCGAACAGGTACCGTGTAGCAAAAAGATGTTAACACATCCGCCCGTGAGTTCAAACACTCATAGGATTTTTTTTTAAAAATTATTTCATGCGAATTGGCATACTTTGTGAAAAACCCTTAGAAAAACCGTAAAAATTTGTTATTTTTTTCGATTGGACGCTCCTTTTTCGAGATAGAGGAATTTTTTCATATTTGCGATCAGAAATGGGCACGATATACGAACCCGCTTCAAGTAATTAGTTAAGCATACCAATATATTATTTGGTACAACCGAATTAGTTTTTAAAGGGTTTTTCAACAGCGACGCTACAAAAGTAAACCGATAGGGACAGCAAACGACGCCATATTTTTTGCCGGTCTTTTGAGATTCCTCTTCAGAAAGGTTTGCCATTTCATCATGGAAAGATATACAAGCCAACAACGAGTCGAAATTATTAAAATTTACTACCGAAATTTGGAGTCAGTGGCCTCAACTTTAAGAGCGATACTCATCTTCAGCGATGAGGCTCACTTCTGGCTGAAAGGCTTCGTAAATAAGCAAAATATGCGTTATTGGTCAAACAGCAATCCACACGTAATCCATGAGTCATCATTGCATCCCAAAAAAATTACGGTTTGGTGCGGTTTATGGGCCGGCGGCGTCATTGGGCCGTACTTCTTCCGTGATGAGCAAGACCGGCACATTACTGTGAATGCGAATCGCTACCGTTCAATGATAACCGAATATTTTTCGCCCCAATTGGATAATATGGACTTGGAGGACATGTGGTTCTAACAGAACGGCGCCACAAGCAACACAGCGAATGCCACAATCAATTTATTGGAAACCAAGTTTGGTGAACGTGTTATCTCACGAAATGGGCCAGTCGATTGGACGCCTCGGTCGTGCGATTTGACGCCGTTAGATTATTTCCTGTGGGGCTACGTCAAGTCTGATGAACTTCGTACGAATATCGAACGTGAAATTTCAGCCGTATCGCCCGATTTATGCTTGAAAACCGTCGAAAATTGGTTTCAGCGTCTGGATTTCTGCAAGCGTCCCGTGGTGGCCATGCAAAAGAAATCGAGTTCCATACATAATGGCATCGAACGTACTTTCACAAGGATAAAGAATTTCATTGGTATCTAAAACCGGTTTTATTTTATTTAAAAAAACCTTTGTAGCGCCCTTATTGAAAAACCCGTTACACTCTTCGTAGATCCAAGTAATAGAATATTCACCTCTACAGGATAATTTGCTTGCCAGAACTAAAACTCGATTGACAGATCACATTTATTTCTTGTTGCTGTGGCTTCAACTAAATATTTCAGTGCTTGCAACCAAAACTGAATTACAAATCAATTGATATGTACAATATTTGGTGGTACGGAACACAATTATTGGCAAACACAACTGAATAATATGATAGTCCAAGGAATCACCAAATTTTAGTTGGCTGTAAATATAGTTGAGACCACGTATCTCTTCTCTGTGTGTATAAGTTTGAGCTATGCCAACTGTTTTCAAATTAAAAGTTCAAAACCTACTGTCCCTCTTGGTTATCCTTCCTAATGTTTACCAAACATAACGTCCTACCATCGTTAAGGTATTAGTTAAAATTTTGATTTTTAGGCTGACCATTTTTTCTCATATGTTTCCTAGTATTTAATGCTTTAATTATAATTTTGGGTTATTGTTGATACTGATGCTCCTGTATTACCACACCATTAAAGCCATTCTAATATTAGTTCCTATCATCGTTGACTTTAGTGTTAGTGTTGTAACGGCTGGTGTGGATGTTAGGGTTGTTGTAAGTTTTAGATGCTACAGAATTCTCAATTTTGCTGTTCCACCGTAACGTGTTCTAAGTTTTATTGTTGTCGTTTTTATTGTTATCATTATCCTGTATAGTTTCGTAACGTTGTGTTATCCTTTTGTTTACGAGGTTATGTTTTTTTTGACGTTTCTATCTGTATCTGTGAATGTTTCTATAGTTTTCTGTGTCTAGATCTGTTTCGAAGCGATTTAGATTTGTTCTACTAATGAGCTGTTGTAGTCTTTTATTCATGTTCGTTGATGCTGTCCCGCTTGGAATCATGTGTTCATTACTGTATATCCTTTGCAACCTTTGGAGGCTGGTGAATGTGTGCGTTGGTGCGTATGTCCCTATGTGCACATTTGTATTTGTGTAAATAAATATAATTAGGTTTATCTGAACATTCATTCGTCTGTTTGTCGACATTTATTTGCTTTAGACATTCGGCTGAATATGTTCGCAGTCTATTTGAGCGTTACTCTGTCCGTCCATTTGTTCGTACCTCTGTCTATTTGTTCATTTAACCTCTTCTTTCTCATTCATGTTCATTGGATCGTGAATCGGCTGCGTACATACATACATATGTATGTATGTGGGTTTGTTGTTATTACACTCATTATATCTGTTAAATGGGTTTTAGTTTTTTGTTGTTGCCCTCATCTTCTATCATTTGATGTTGCTGTTGCCGTAGTAGTTGTTGTTGTTGCGTTTTGGCCTATTGTACGCATTTGGTAAGATTGTAATTACTACTGCTGTTGCTGTGTTGTGTTTGTTGGATTAATGAAAATTTAGATATTAAGCCTAACATTTCGCTTATTGTTGATGCTGTCGTTTGTTGTTACGATTGTTATCTGCTGCGATAACGAGTTCAAGAGCATTTTGCGTGGGGTTATTGTTTTACAGACCTACGGCGAAATTAGGTCGTGATGCTGGTAAATAATGTAAAGATCTTAATGAATTTTCCATTTCAAAAATGCCGAAATATGAAAGGATTTAAAATTTCATGAGAAGAATTGACAAGGTACAAGTTGTGCCTGTAGCCGTATCTGATTGTCTCTAAAATTTTAAACTGAAGTATGTACTTAATTTGGTTCGGCTTAACCGAATTCGAGTGCTGATCAAAGGGCTAATGAAATGTTGAAGGTAGCTTTATTGTTAAAAAATTATTATCTTTCATCGTAGACTCATCAGTAAAATACGTTCAACGTATTTTATTTGTATATCTCTTTAAATGATAGGATTATTTGCAGGGAAAGCTAGAAGTTCGACAAATCCGACGATTTGCTGCAACAAGCATTTGTCGTTCCATTACTTCAAAAACTGCAACGAATACATTAATTGCTAGAAAAAAATTGTTTTAAAAATAAACTGAACTAAAGGGTTTGACATTTACTTACTCACTTACTTAGCTAGGTAAGCTCAAATAACACAGAGGGGTCTTAAAAGGTTTCTTCAACCGTATCGATCTTTAGCTCTTCTCTTCCAGTTAGAAACACCAAGAAACACCAGGCAATCTCCCACCTGATATTTGCAAGGTAATCTTAATCGTCCGGTGTCCTTCGAGAACGTCTTCTAATACCATTCGCACTGATTCATTCTGATCCATTCGCACAACTAAGTAGATGTTGGGATACAGATTATACAGCCTGTTGTTCATCCGTCATCGTTAGTCGCCGCTCTCTATTACCCGACCATATACACGCTGAAAAATCTGTCGTTTTTTGTTTTCTGGATGCGAATATAACGTGTGTTTGGAACTTGTAAACATAATATACTTGTGTCCAAACACATTGTGTTTACTATTAAATATAACATGTTTGAGACTAAACGATTAATATGTTTGCGACCCAAATATATCTGTGTTTTTGATAAAATTGCACTGTTTATGCTCTCTCGAGAGCAAGAGAATAAAAGAGGGACAACGAGAGAGTCTATCTCGTAAGTGTGAATCTTTATTTTTGCATTATTCTTTCAGTCATGCATTAAACACATAGACGACAGCAAGCTGCACGACGACTGACTGCAAATGTCGTTGGCGACATTTGTCGTTGTGTAGCTACCTTTTTAAATATTTTGCAAAAGGCAGCTACAGCGTAAACAGCTGATATTGTTTTTTTGACAGAATTTTAATAAGTTTTACGAAAACGTGAGTGGAAATATAGTAATAGTAATAGGAAATATAGTCCATATTTTTTACCTAAAATATATTAATACAAATAAATAAAATAAATTAAACAAAAATAATCAAAAACTTACCAAATTCAACAAATGCCAACCAACACAATAAAAAAAATTTTAATATGCACAGCTGTTTGTTGGAGCAATGTATTTTTCAGTGATGCCAATATGACGTTTATTAGACACACAAACAAACGATTTATGTTCTACAAAATAATTTATTGAAAAGAGTATTTGTTTTTGTAATTTCTTTACACGAAGTACATGCATATGTTTTATTTTCAATATAGTTTGTTTATTAATGAGTGGATTAGAATACATTCCGAAGAGGCAGGAAATATTTAAAAGGCGAAGCCATATTTTGTCATACTCCCGGACAAAGACCGGCTATACAAGAAATCTTTATATAGCGAAATTATATTTTAGCATACCAAGAAGAAATAAAAATACATTCCGTTTTTCACTGAATATGTGTGGTTTTTTTTAAAAAACGTGAAAAATTGAACGCGAGTTTGGTTTTGTGCACCTTGAACGCGCATAGTACAACAATAATTTTTTCTGGGCAGAAAATCTTTCAATTCAGAATTATTTGTTTCAACTACGCTATCCACCAAAAAAAATTCGAAAGCCGGCTGATAAAACATTTAATAAATCCCAAAATGTTTGACACAAATTTTCAGTTTTTAGTTAAACGCCTTTAATCTCCAAATTATTACAACTACTTTAGTGCATTACCAACACTGTATCTGATATTGTCGCCTTTCAAAATAGAAATTAGTTTATATTGGCGACAACTGCAACGGTCGTTGTGCCGTCGTGCTGCTGTGACGCCGTCAAAGTAATCATTTTCATATAAACGTGTGTGTTTTAATTTTGACAGGTTATCGCTCGTAGCTTGCTGTCGTCTATGTGTTTAATGCATCAGTGATTCATAAATATTCGTGAGTGTGTGTTTAAATTGCAGATGAAGCCAGTGTTTAGTTTCATATATTCAGTCGACAATGGTTCATCGGACAGAAGATATCAAAAGCGCTTGATCAGTGAAAAAATATTAAACAAAGGCTCGGACGGTTAAATGCTTTGTGATGTTGCTTTGGTTTCTGTGTATGTATTTCGTGTATATGTAGGTGTGCTACCAAAGTGAGAACCCACAATTAATTACTACAACCGTAGCTTGCATGGACTTGATTTGTGTATAACTATATTGTTTGTGTATGTTTGGATGGATGTATGGATGTTTGGGATGAAGAACGCATGTGTGTCCAAGTAAAAATATACATGTTTGCCAGTAAACATCTCACTGTTTGGATTTAAATTCAACTCTGTTTGGGACTTGCAAGCATATGAATGTTTGAATTGTGTTCCAAACATATTCATTGTTCCTGCAGAATATTTTTGGGAGTATATGTTACAGAGGCTGATTTTTTTCCGCGTATAGAAGTAGATTGGTATCCGTTGATCTATTTCTTTTGGCTCCAGGCTGTGATTCGCTAATAAATTGAGAATTTTTAGGAAAAATTTTCGTGTAAACTAAATGTTCGAAAAGTTTGGAGTGATTGGAAGGCTTTGAATTTGATGTATAAGTATAGTTGCACACATCCTTTTTTGAGCATGATTTATATATAGGGCTTATTGGCGTAATTTTCTGACTGTCTAAATTTATCCAGTTTGATGAAGTATTGTAAATACTTAGAAGCGGCAAACTAACAGAGGAGCAGCAATTCTTATGAAGAATCAGCCACAGTACTCTTCCAAAAGGTCCAACGGTCATTTAGCTTAACTCCGAAAATAAAACAGGCTAAATAAAACAACGCAAACAAGGATAAGTCGTGATTTTGTGACAATATTTTAAATAGAGAAAAAATAATTTTGCAATCTAAATCTAAAATTTTCCCTTAAATTTGAATTTGACTTTGACATCACAACAAGCCTTATGCCTGTAAAATAAAGGAAAACCTACGCCTATTTCCATTTCCAAATTTCGTGAGTGCTCGGAGTGGGTGTGACCATTAAATGTTTTGCTAACCCATAATAGCTGAAGTTTTGTGTATTTATATTGTTTGGGAATTGTTATACCGTTCGGAATCAGTGTAAAACTGTAGTTCCTTGTAGGTGTTGTAAAATTAGAAAATGCAGAGCTCTTTGATTGTGAGAAGCTCCCCACAGTCTCTTCATGGGATGTAATGGGAAACTATTTATTTATTTATATTATTTACGGGGAAAATAACATTAGGGCAGGACAACGTTTCCCAGGGCAGCTATTTATAAATAAGCATACACATTTATTAACTCATTTTCTTGTTGTAATTAAGTTGGTTGGTTGGTTGAGGTGTCACGGAACACTGTGTTGGGTCGCAGTTCCTTTCGCTATATATTATTTACTAGATAGTTCCAACACGCCTAAGGCGCCCGGTGAAAAAAACGATAATTTAAATGTATCTTTAAGAAAAGATACTTTCTGTAAAATTATAAACTTTTTTTAAGAAAATATTTGCACCAAAAAGGAACATACGACTTTTTTTTAATGCAAAATGATGATTTTTGTTATTCAAAATACAATTGTTGTACGTCGTACAAATTCGACTGCAGTCATTTATAAGGGGTTTTCAATAAAAGCGCTACAAAAGTTTTTTTAAATAAAACAAAACCGGTTTTAGATACCAATGAAATTCTTTATTTCTGTGAAAGTAATTTTGATGTCATTATGTATGGAACTCGATTTCTTTTGCATGGCCACCACGGGCACGCTTGCCGAAGTCCAGACGCTGAAACCAATTTCCGACGGGTTTCAAGCATAAATCGCCCGATACTGCTGCAATTTCACTTTCGATATTCGTACGAAGTTCATCAATCGTCGCTGGCTTGTTGGCATAGACCATAGACTTGACGTAGCCCCACAGGAAATAATCTAACGGCGTCAAATCGCACGACCGAGGCGGCCAATCGACTGGGCCATTTCGTGAGATAACACGTTCACCGAACTTGGTTTTCAATAAATTGATTGTGGCATTCCCTGTGTGGCTTGTGGCGCCGTCCTGTTGGAACCACATGTCCTCCAAGTCCATATTATCCAATTGGGGCCAAAAATATTCGGTTATCATTCAACGGTAGCGATTCGCATTCACAGTAATATGGCGGTCTTGATCATCACGGAAGAAGTACGGCCCAATGACGCCGCCGGCCTATAAACCGCACCAAACCGTAATTTTTTCGGGATGCAATTATGACTCATGGATTACGTGTGGATTGCTTTCTGACCAATAACTCATATTTTGCTTATTGACGAAGCCATTCAGCCAGAAATGAGCCTCATCGCTGAAGATGATTTTCCGATGAAAATCCGAATCATTTTCAAGTTGTTGCTCAGCCCAATTCACGAACATACGACGCTTATGGTGATCAAGCGGCTTCAGTTCTTGCGTCAATTTGATCTTGTAAGGATGTAGGCCAATCTCTTTTCGCAAAATTCGCCACAACGACGTCACTGAGATGCCCAACGCTTGAGAACGACGTGTGAGAGACACATTTGGGCTTTCTTGAACTGAGGCCTCAGCGGCAGCAATATTCTCGACACTACGGGCACTTCTTTGTCTCACTGGCACGGGAACATTTTGTACTGTGCCTGTGTATTCAAATTATTCCACTAGACGCTCAATTGTTGATCTGGTAGGACGATTATGACGACCATAAATTGAACGTAGCGCTCTTAAAGTTGAGGCCACTGAATCCAAATTTCGGTAGTAAATTTTAATAATTTCGACTCGTTGTTGGCTCGTATATCTTTCCCTGTTGAAATGGCAAACCTTACTGAAGAGAAATGTCAAAAGAGCGGGAAAAAATATGGCGTCGTTTGCTGTCCCTATCGATTTACTTTTGTTGCGTCTCTGTTGAAAAATCCTTTACTAAGTATGTGGAACAAAGCGAAAACAGAAAATCGATGTAAGCGCAACTGTCTTCGAATATTGATATTATAAGCGGAAACTTTGCAGTTACTATTTCATGAGATCCTGGGTTCGAACCCTGCTCTCACCACCTTCAAATTTCTTTCGGCGGCGGTCACCTCGCATAGTGACGGCGACACTATCGAGTATATAGCCATGAAAAAGCTTCTCAAAATACCGTTCGGAATCGGTGTAAAACTGTAGGTCCCAATCAGTGAGTGAAAACTAGAAAGCGCACAGCTCAGTGATTGTGAGAAGTTCTCCCCGGTCCCTTCTTGTGATGTAATGGGAAACCATTTATTTATTTTATATTTGGCAGGGACTCTCATGAAGCACAATGGAAAAAACTAACGTACTGTGATCTATGAAATGAGTGTTTTGCTTGAATAGGCGGAAATGAACGGCCACCCGGAACTAAAGAAAATAATTTTGTGGAGTGATTCTTCCGTTCCGCAAAATCGAAATCAAATCATACACCGAAGCCTTATAAAAGGGAAATACAAAAATTTTCGTAACCAAGAAACTCACAGATTCGGGAGTGGAATGTCATTGAGCAACAGTTAGAAATTCCCAGTCAAATGGCACTGGTACGTGTATTAAGAAATGGATAGAAATGATTTCCAAATTTTTCGTTAAAAGCAGAAACAATGAATTTTAAATGCATCCCATTCATTAAAATAAAATATATTGAATATAATAATGAAACATTATAAAGGCAACGTCTTTTTTCTGATTATTCTTCATGTGTGGTGTTGTTGTAAAATTGTTGTACTTTTTAGCGGGCCGTAATTGTTGTTACTTATTAGAGAGTAAATGTGCAAATTTCCGATAAGTTTTGAGAAAAGTTCCGCTATTTTTCTATTTTTGGAGCGAAATAAATATAAAGGCATGAAGAAAAATATGAATTATTTCAAGAGTAGTCAGTGGTAATTCAAACAGAAGTGAGTATTTTCTTGATCATTTACTGCTTAAACATCAACGGAAGTCAAATAAGGTTTTTTTCTGTTTTTTAAAGGATGTATCGAGGAAAACAGTTATCGGAAGAAAAAAAAACCAAAATTCAGGCGTATCATGACGAGGAGCTGCCAAATCGGGAAATATCTATACGGTTAAATAGGTCTAAGTGCGTGGTTGGTAGCATTTTAAAATTGGGGTCCAAGTTGACACAAGCAAAGCGACCGGGAAGGACGCCGCTTATGAGTGACCGCGTCAAACGTGAGATTAAACGGCTTGCTACAAAAGAAATCTATTCAGCCAATGAAATTCATGCTGAAATGAGCTTAGGAATAGGGATGCGTCCTGTACAGCAAATAATGAAACTCGACTTGAAACTTACATATGGTAAAAGTTATGAAAAACCTGGTCCTAACCAAAAGCATAAAGAAGCGAGATTGCGATTCGCTGAAAGATACCGATTTTGGGACAAAGAATGGAAATCCGTTGTATTTCCCGACGAACAAATTTAATTTGGATGATCCAGATGGGTTGGACTAATATTGGTCCTCTCCTGGAGTTGTCAGTCAGCGTCGAAATTTTGGCATTGGTTCCCTTATGGCGTGGTTCGGTATGAATTACATAGGAACTACTCCAATCTCTTTTGTTTCGACAAAAGGATCTCCGATTACTATATGCGATTGTTAGAAGGAGTTTTAGTAACAGTTGGTGAGGATATTTGCTTTCCGGGGTTCATATTTCAGAAGGATAACGCTGCTATTCATCGCTGCAAGAAGACGTTAAAGTTCCCGGAGGACTGTAATATACCACTTCTCAATATGTCCGGATCTCAACTCAATACAAAACCCATTGGTCTATATTATCAACCAAACCTTACCGACATAGTCGCCAGATTCAAAGCGTGAAGGACATAAAAATGGCTATACAGGGAGCGTGGCAGAAAATTGATCCTGCCAATATACACGCATTAATTAATTCAATGTTCAGACGTTTAGAAGATGTTATTAATATCAAAGGAGGTCATACATCTTACTAACTTCTAAAATATTGTAGAAAACGAAAGGTGCCTTTATAAATATTTCGCACAATTTTTTTTGTAATTCTTGAAGAATGTAATGTTTCCTTTCATTATGTATGCAGTTTTGTAGAAATGTATAAGAATTAACCAAATTATAAATAACAACTTTCAAAGAAAGACGTATCCATAGTTAAATCATCTTAAATCTGGTCCTGCCTTTATATTTAGTTCGGTGGGTGTATAAAGTGACGCATGGTAAAGATGAATTGATTTATAACACTGTTAAAAAAAAAAATTTGCGACGCATACTGGATATACCCGATAACCTCTTTGAAATACAATTACCAATATTACAACTCATAGAAAAAGACTTGAAAGCATGATGTGCTATCGGAATTTGTATGAAGAACTTTGACGTTTATGAGGCAATAATGAATGTGCGTTCTAATGCAGCTGGCGAAGACGGCATATCAATCAAGTTTCTGACAGTTATTTTGCCTTTTGTTATTGGGTCGCTCACACACATTTTCAATCATTGTGTGACGACTTTAGTCTTTCCCAGACTGTGGAAAATTGGAAAGATAATTCCTGTTGCAAAAGTTCCATATGCTACATGTCCTAATGATTATAGACCTATTAGTATCCTTCCAGTACTTTCAAAAATTTTTGAATCCATCATGTCGAAACAAATGGTCAAGTACTTGAACAGTAATTCACTTCTTTCTCCATATCAATCTGGTTTTAGCGCAGACCACAGCTGTACAACTGCTGCGTTGAAAGTCATGGATGACCTCCGTATGGCACAAGATAGTGAAAATATATCTATCATGTGTTTGTCGGATTTTTCTAAAGCTTTCGACAGGGTCGATCATACGATATTATGTCAAAAGCTGAAGTATTACTATGGATTTACTGACAGAGCACTGTTGCTAATGGTTAGTTATTTAACTGGTCGAACCCAAAAAGCTGTTGTCGGAAATTGTGAATCTTGTCTTAAGTTTGTAACGTCTGGCGTCCTCCAAGGATCTGTTCTTGGTCCATTGTTGTTTAGTTTATTTGTTAATGACGTATTTAATGTTTGCATATATTCAAATATACACGCGTATGCTGACGATATACAGATATATATATCAAACCGTATGGGGTTAATTGAGGATATGTGCTACCGTTTGAATGAGGATCTTGCAGCTATCGGAAAATGGGCGGAGAACAACAGGCTGTTTCTTAATCCGAAAAAGTCAAATATTCTGCCGATAAGCAGGTCTGAAATTGACAGTGAGGTTTTTGTTGTGACAAAATACCATATACAACAAGTGTATTCTGATCCAAAAAGGCTAATAACTTCCGTTTAATTAAAAATATATAAAGTATTCAGATTATATTTTACCAAAAACTCGAGAGAATTGGTAGCGCCACTTTTAAGATGTATGCTGTTAAACATTTAAAACCGTCTCCGGAAAAGTTTAGATTTGCTACATACGACATCCGTATTTTGAGGTAAAGATATGTCGATGTGTCGAGAGGGGGCTTTGTTCTAAACTGCTTGCAGAGCCCAAACCAGCATCTATTTGCAAGCATAATTCTCCAATTTATCTCCAGGCTGACGCTGTTGTCCTTGTTCACGGCCGATCCAAGGTAGGCAAATTCATCTACCACTTCGAAATTAAATCGGTTGTCAACGTTCAAGTGCGGACCAGGCCGAGAGGTTTCTCTGGTCTTTGACACCATCAATTTTGTCTTGTTCTCATTAACAGCAAGACCCACCTTCGGTGATTCTTTTTCGATTCTTGAAAATACTCCAGTAACATCTCGCAAAATTTCGTCCAATGATGTTTATGTCGTCAGCATTCGCCAGCAACATATGAGTTTTCGTGTTAATGTTCCTGGTCGTATTTACTGCAGCCTTTCTCATTATTATCTCCATTAAGATGTTGAAGAGATTGCACGACAGTGTGTCGCCTTGTCTCAGTCCTCGCTTGGTAGAGAATGGTTCAGTGAGGTCTTTCCCCACTGTCACTGCTGATTTGGTGTTTGTTAGCTGCATTCTAAGGAGGCGGATCAGTTTTGTCGGAATCCCAAGTTCAGAC
Source organism: Phaonia tiefii (assembly GCA_963931995.1). Lineage (NCBI taxonomy): Eukaryota > Metazoa > Arthropoda > Insecta > Diptera > Muscidae > Phaonia > Phaonia tiefii. The sequence continues at coordinate 82,397,766 of OZ008368.1, read as the reverse complement.
GTAGCTTTGTAGTGCTGAAAAGTAGACTCTCCACACTTTGAGCACCCACTGCTTCTCAATTGCAGGAGGTCAGCTCATCATTATGCCCGATATTCGATGTTCTTACCCTCTGGAAAAACTTTCAGGATTCACCATTCATCCTGCACATATCGGTTTTTTCATCCCCCCTCTGCTCAAACTGTCATATTTTCCGCCTCACTCGCAGCAAGCGTTGTATCTGACTGTTACGTGGGCATACGTGCAGCGTCGTTTTCATCAGCTGCAATGCGACATTCTTCATCGTACCATGGCTTATCCTTCTTCGGTTTTTGATAGCCAAGTTCAGTCCTTGCAGCTGATTCCAGAGAATGGGAGATGTGCTTCCAGTGCACATCTGGGTCCTCCGGAGGGGTGGTATTCTGCGCTAGCTGGAGAGAGACCTTCTGTCGATAGGACATTGATATCTCCGGTATTTGTAGCTTGCCAATATCTAGCTTTTCCAGCGTTCGGCTTCGTACGTTTTTCGCCCTGCTCAGTCTTGTGCGAACTTTCGCAGCCAACAGGTATTATCCGAGTCGATATTGGCACCTCGACACCTCGACACATACATCCATTACACTAGAAGAGTGCCTGTCATCTATTACCAAGTGATCAATCTGGTTCTTCGTCCTCTGAACTGGAGATATCCAGGTCACCTTAGGTATGTCCTTATGCTGGAATAGTGTGCTACTAACTACCATGTTCTTTACAGCGGCGAAGTATATCAATCTTATTCCATTATCGGAGGTGGTATCATGCAGACTGTGATTACCGATGGTTGGTCGAAAGACACTTTCCTTTCCCAATTTGGCATTAAAATCGCCTAGAAGAAACTTACTGTCCTCGTCGGGGCAGCGTACGTATACTTCCTCCAGACGATCATAAAATGATCCCTTATCTCATCATGTATATCCTCTGTCGGTGCGTGCACACAAATTAACGAGATGTTAAACTATTTCGCTTTGATGTGAATTGTGGCTAGGCGTTCCCTCACTGGGTTGAACCTTGAAACTAGGTGTCGCAGTCTCTGGCCAACAATAAATCCGCTCTCGAATTCGTGCTTTCGCTCATGGCAGCTGTACTAAATATCGCAGTTTTTCTTCTGGTGCAACCATATCCTGTCCATCGCATTTCCTGGATCGCTGTGATGTCAGCTTTATTTTTTCCACGGACATCCGCTAGTTGGAAGGTGGAACCCGTCTTGTATAGCGTTCTCACATTCCAGGTAGCTATCCTTAAATCGTGGAACTTATTACCTTTGCGAGAGTCGTCAACAGTTAGGGGGTTTCGTTGTTCATCCATTCATTAGTGTATTTTCCTTGCCAATATAGCGGTGGCGGGATGCAAACCCAGCCCACGGTGGTTTGCATTTTACCTACTGCCAGGAAGATTATGCTTCAGCCGCTCATTATGCATCAGACGCTGACCAGAATGCAGTGTGTCGAAACTAGCTATTGGTTTCTTCAATTTTGATCCGCCGTTGGCCAGGGGTGTTGGCTCATCCGCCTTCAAAGGACAGAAGAATATGTCCACTACTTCCAAGAGCTTCAATGACAGGGTCACGTAATAATCCTGAGGCTGCTCATTTGTTTCTCCTTCTCACTTTAGCTAGCTAACGGAGGTTTCGGATAAGCCATTGCCCAGGACATACTGCGTGGAAGTAGTGAGCTGCTTCGACTGCCCAAATAAGGAATCATTTCTGGCCACTCCCAAGTGGATATCTATCAGAAACTTTCCACCTCCAAGGACAGTCCCATGATTTTACTTAATAATTATAAGGAATCAATATATTTGTTTGAACAATTGCTCGTTTACTGCTGTTTTGGTCCCCAAACGAAGATCGTTTTCGTGAGATTTTTTTGGTGCGTAATGACATTTCACTTTTATCTAATGATCTGATAGAAAATTGTGGCTAAGACTCAGTTAGATATATTTATCTAAAAATAAACAATGTATTAATAACATGTTGTCTTCCTTCGTGCACGTGATGAATTTTGTTTTCCTAGCCTTAGATATTAGTTATTTTACAAAGGACCGTGTTAAAAATACCTCAAAGAAAATCCAACTTTCATGTTTATTGTTCAGTCGTACATTTCATTTCGCAGGTAATAGGCAACAAAAAAGATGAATTTATTTGAAATGCTTCATTATAAAGACTTTATTATCAATCATCCGAACACTTCATTCTTTCCGACCATATTGTTATGCATGGAACTCACATTAGCATTTGGGAAAAAAACCTTTTGGGTGTGAATTCGTTATCCGCAATATCCATAACGAACCTAAGTAAAATTGTGGAACAAATTTTTAACAAATTGAGTGTTTGCCAAAAAAAAAAATTGGAAAAAACTCAGCGACAAAACTGTGACAAAAAGGCGTTGCGAATGGGTGCAAAAAAAGCCACCAGAACAACCTAAATTACAGCAGCAGTAGAAAAGCGATCAAACAAAAGAAAAAAAGACAACAAGACAGCAATTGCAAGGCTGTGAAATAATAAATAAACATTTCAACCTGAATTTCACAATTTTCAATACAACGGACGAATTTTATGGAGCACTGTGGTTTAAAAGACATTATTTTTATACAACGGGTGGTTCAAATGCCGGTATATTTTTAAATGATATTTTATTTGGACACGGTTAGATTTCTTCTGTTCGAAATGTTAGCTATCAATCAGTATCATAACTACGTGGACCAAAATGAGTGGCGTTACACTTGTAGAACGTTAGGAAAAGGTGCAAATTTTGCTAACTCCAATCGAGCAACAAATTTCGCCGAAAAATCTGTTCTGACTAGGCACATTTTTAGATCGTCGGCTATGTCAACAAACACAGTTGGCGAATTTGGGGATCAGAAAGCCCGCAAGTGATTGTCGAGAAACCAATGCATCCATGGAGAGCGGTAGTTTGGTGTAGATTTTGAAGTTGCCCAAAATGCTGCTGGGATTGCACTGTCACTTTCGAACACTGTAGACCCATGATTACGGAATTTTGTGGGCTGAAATGGAAAATGAATTGAATAATCTTTGGTTTTAGCAGGATTTGGTGCCATGCCACACAGCTCACCAAACAATCGATCTTCTGCGTACAAAGTTTGGTAATCGTGTTATCAGCCTTCTTGGCGATGGCTGTAGCGCGCCTGTGAGCTACGATTTGACCCATTTAGACTTTTTGTTAGCGGATGCCATTAGCGACCTACGGTATGCAAATAATCCAGAAACGGTCGTACGAGCCATTCGTAAGATAGCACCAGGAAAATTTGGAAAATTGGGCTGACAGGATGACCTACTGCGAAGCCAACCACGGCGGCCTAATGAATGAAATCGTGTTCCATAAATAGGTAATGGGGAAGAAAATAATAATAAACAAGTGCTTTAACTCGGAAACGGTGCGTTGAATTGCAAAAATAATAAATTTTTTACCTCCAAAAGAGACTTTAATCAATGGATGTCTTCAATATGGCATCACTTTTTTTTTCGCTAAAACGCCCTCATGTCCGTATCTCGGAAACGGAGTTTCAATCGGAAAAATAACCAATTCTTGTTGATTTCTAAGGGGTTTTGATTGTCGTGGGTAGCTACCCATTATTTTTTCCATTTCCCTGAGGGTAATGGGTAAAAGCGATGAGGAATTCCCCATTGTCGTGGGTAGCTACCTATTATTTTCCACATACCTTGTGGATAATGGGTAAGCGATCGCTATCCATTCCCCACAGCAATAATACTGGGTTACCCTGGATTCCCTTCGAAATACGAACCCTGCTTCTAAGTAAGCTTTAATATAGAAACAGAAATTAAGTTTACTTTATTTAATTCTAAAAAATATATAACGGGTCCGCCAAATAACTTTTTTTTTAAATGCTATAAAAAATAAACTACTGAATATTTTCTCAAATTTCTTTTTTTATTTGAAAGTACAATCCTTCCGGTTAATAATGGAAAATAATTTCATTCAAATGGCTGCCTCGGCTGGCCATGCAGTAGCCTACACGATCGGTCCAATTTTTAAGCACATTATCGATTGTGTACAGCTGTATTTCACCAATGGCTTCACGAATATTGTCCTTCAAAGCGTCAATTGTCTCTGGCTTGTCGGCGTAACACTTGGGTTAAAATTTGTATAACCGACGAACGGATTTACCCGACCACCTTTGAATCTTTTGAAATTTAGTTGACTTTTTGCAAATTGCAGCTCCAAGGTCAAATTGCAGCTCCAAGGTGGCCAAACGACAGCAGCTCTGCGGCTGATAATGCGATCTTCAAAAACAGGGCACAAAACATCGAGTGTAGCTTCGGCTGTGTGGCACGTAGTGCCGTCCTGTTGAAAAAAAATGTTGCCAATATCCTCCTCTTCAATTTTTGTGAACAAAAATTCGTTCAAAATGGCCCGATATCGATCGCCATTGACTGTAACGGCCACTCCTTGCTCATTTTCGAAGAAAAATGGCCCAATTATGCCTCTGGACCAAAATCCGCGCCAAACAGTGACTCGTTTTGGGTGCATCAGCTTTTCAATGTATGCGTGCGGGTTTTCTGTGCCCCAAATGCGACAATTTTGCTTGTTTACATACCCGCCAAGATCAAAATGAGCTTCATCTGAAAAGATGATTTTTTTGACAAAATCGGCATCTTCTGTAAGTCGACCGCAGGCCCACTTAGCGAAGCGAAAACGCATTGGATGGTCAGTTGGCTTCAACTCCTGAACCAGTTGGACTTTGTATGGCGTCATACCAAGGTCTTTATGCAAAATTCGTCTCAATGATGTCTCCGAAATGTTCAATTGTTGAGAACGACGGTGAATTGATGTTGACGGCGCTTCACGCACACTTTGTGCCACAGCAGCAATATTCTCGGGTGGACGCACTATTTTTAGCTTTTTATGCTTTGGTTTATCGATGAGGATGCCAGTTTCTTTCACTTTTTTCACAAAATCCGTACACAATTTTCGCACACATTCTGCAACATTACCATGATTTTCAAAGTAATGTCGCAATATTTCCCAGCGTTGTTCAAGCGTATCACAACCATATTCGTTCAGCGGAAGGATAAAACTAATTATCTGTCAAATCAGACATGAGCTAAGTGTTATCATTGACGAAATAAGCTAGTTGAAAAAAAAACGTTAGATGGCGGACCCTTTACTAGTTTTTGGGCCACCCTTTAGTTAAATTTGTTTGATGGTTGTGGCCGTCGGTGGAGTAAAGGACTTTAATTTTTGTCAATTGTCCCTTCGGGTGAACCCACGGAAAACATATCGTCAACTACCACCTCTTTGTAGATTACAACACACCGGCAGACTTCCTACTGAATTTTAGTTGGGGGGAAAAACTAAATATAGCCTATAGCATAACGCACCTTACTACAGGTGCAAGAATTTTTAAAATGGATGAGTAGTTTAGAAGATTTCCTCCTGGATACAAACTAATAAACGCAGACACAATTTCTCTTCATAATATTTGTAGATTATAAGGCTACCTTTGATAGTCCGATAAGGGGGAAATTGTATGAACCTATGTTGGACCTTGGAAGCCCTGCCCAGCTGACACGTCTTTGTAGAATGACACTGCCTGACAAGGAATACGCTGCACGGATTGGCTAAAATCTCACCGAACCATTTAGTATGCACTCATCGCATATAAAACAATCAGCAGAGAAGTTACTGCAGTATTTTCGATAATAGCGAAGTCATGAGCAATAGTGGATCTGGATCGGATTTAGCGTAAACAGAAGCAATATCGTCAGGCTTGAAATAAAATATCAGACTCCCAGACAACGTGTCTTGTTTTGTGACGTAGAACTCTGGGTCATATCGAATGCTGTTTGAACATCACTGGGAGTCTTCGAGAGAAAATGCACTGAAAAATCTATGGTCCTATAATAGCGAAAGGCGAGTATCGACAAGGGATGAACCAAGACCTATATAGTCTGAATCTCGACATCGACGTAGTTCTGGGAATCCAAATATCGCGTTTACCTTGGCTAGACCATGTCTGCAGAATGGTTTAGAATGAACCAGTGCGGAAGATATTTGAAGGCGTCTCGATGGACAGCGGCAAATAGGACAACCAGAATTTCGGTGGAAAGATCAAGTCGGTTGGCGAAACACGTTTTCTTCATAGTTTAAGGCCCTTGAACCCTCTGCATTGTTTGTGATCATCTATGCAAGGAAGTAAGTAACAATCGGGCGATTATCCATGAAAAATATCATCAATCCATTACAATTAGGATTCGGTTTAAAACTGCATGCTTAAAAATATTGCAGTAAACATGTACATGTTAGCAAGCTGTGTTTTCATAATTTGATGATCTGCTGCCGTTTAGTTCCTTTCTTGTCTATCTCGTCCCATATATTATGGCATATTAATCATTGCGTCTTAAACATGTTATATTGAATAGCAAACACAATGTGCTTGGGCACAAGTATAGTATAGTGAACAAAAAAAATGGACAGCTTTTTTAGTGTGTGTATGTCCTGATGAGTGCATCTACAAAATATAAAGCGCACAACACCTTGATTCTGAGAAGGTCGTCTCTAGCCCATCAGAAGAATACAATGGAAAGCTAAGTTAGAGATGGTTACATTTGATGAAGTATTTTATTTCTAATTGTTATGAAAAAATGCTAGCTTTTAAACGGACGGATTTATATGCAAATACATGTATTATAGCAGCTTGTTTTCTAAACGGGATAAATCAGTTCTAGGGAGGGAAGAACTGAGAATAACTTTAATAAAATTTTAAAAATATGGAATTTTTTCACAAATTTTGTCTGATGTTCCATGCCGTCTTCATACCAGAACTCTGCTTAAATCGTAATAGAATTTAGAGATTACAGAATCTGGTCAAATCTTGGTATTTTTTGGTAGCATTAGGAAGGCAGGCGAGGAAGGAGCTGTGGAAATATCTTTAATAGGGCGAAGTAGACAAGGATTCAACAGGACTGAATGAATATATAGAAGAACTCAATCAGTACAAGCGAGGGTTGGCTGGTTGCTTGAAAAGGCTGCAAGACAGCACGCTGTCTAGCACTCTTAGGCTAAAGAAGCCCATTGTGATACCTGCCAATTTTCCCTTTCATTGAATTTGTCTATAAGACCTACAGGAATATGCTGTAGGGCTACGCTGCTAACTAAATGTGTTCCGAATATCCTACTTCTCAGTCCTGCCAGAGCAGCGCAATCCAATAGAAGGTGTTTCGTCGTTTTCTCGTCCTCTTCCATGCACCATCCAAAGAGAGTGGAGTTTCTATGTCCCAAACTTAGGGCGTGTATCCTACAAGACAATGTGCCGTAAGTGTCACTATCATTGTGGATAACCTGCCTCTCGGCAAGTTAAATAGTTGCCTAGTCCTCTTCCTGTCCCACAAGACCCTGGCTTGTTTGCAAGTTAAAGTAAGTCTCCACTTGTTCTTGAACATATTATCGGCCCACTGCGTGATCTGCAAACGACAAGCGAGGGTTAAAAAAGCTAAAAATAAATCTAGGATGTATTTCTGCAGTAATATGGAAAGCTCGTCCCATGCCTCCAGGCAATGGAAACTCTTGACGTCAATACCTAGTACTATTGGGTACATGAGAAACAGTGATGTTTCTTGAAAGACGTCTAGTGAGGAACTCCTGGGGGTGCTCCTGGATACACATTTCCCTGGGAATTCTGAGGGTGAACTAGAGACTTCAGTTGGACATTCCGTTGAAGTGCCGCCATCAGATATTGGCAGTGAAATTGTAACTTAATTGTGTCCAGACTTTTTGGGCTAAAAAAATCTGCAAATCATTAAAGTCGCCAAGATCGGCCAATGACTTGCCAGCGGAACTACAGGCAGTGGCTGACAGACTTATGCCCCGGCTCAAAAAGCTCTACATTGGATGTATCAAGCAGGCTTACATATCTTTAAAATGGAGGGAAACTAAGGTTGTCTGCATTCGCAAAGGGGGAACCAGCTTATATGGCACCTGAGGATTTCTGACCGAATTATCTATCTAGCTTATTCTTCAAAAACTTGGGAGATTAGTCGAGAGCTATCTTAGAACCAACATTGATCACAGCCTGCTGTCTACTCAACAGCACGCCTACATCAAGGGTAGGTTCTCTCGCTGTTATGTAACATACCATGGTGTTATTCTTAGACACAGAGGGAGCCCTTATCCAGTCGCAATTCACACATGAATTATTAAGGGTTGTTGTAATTATTAAGTGATGATTTATTTGCAGATCGAGAAAATAAAACCATATATATGGGGTGATCTATAGGGTAATACATTTGTTTTACATGCCTATTCCGACCATTTTTGAAGTCCCGGCCATCATGTGACACCAATTCTGACGGGTTGTATCGGTTGATTTAGGTCCTAATCGTTTTGTATACAGGCGATTGCAGCATAATTCACATGACCAACTTTCAGAAACTTCAAAACTATTGATATCTGCTTGAATAATTTCTGCAACATAAGACGTTTTAATTAAAAACATATTTTACTTACTTACATTTCTTAATAACCACAAAAAAATATTGACATTGATTAATTTTTTTTAAAATAATATTATAGAAGCTTAAACGTCCGATTTTGAATATATTAAATTATGTTGTGGTAACCGAATTGATAATTAATTCTGTTGTACCTACAGAATTCATATGCAATTGGATTACAGCAACCGAATTGACACCAAATTCTGTCGTTGCAACTGAATAAAGGCTAGATTCGATTATTGAGACCGAATTGATACCAAATTTGATATCTACAATCGAATTGATGGCAAATTCGATTACTATAACCGAATTGATGCCAGATTCGGATCTTCCAACCGAAATTCGGTTGTTCCAACCGAAATTTTAGAATACTTACTTGACAGAACGAATTTAATTCAAGATTCAGTTGTGACAACCGAATTAATTATGAACCGAGATTGGTTCAACCGACTTTCGGTTGAATTCGTAAAACCCTCAACCGTCGGTCTTAAAACCCTCAAGTCAGTGGTACCAACCGAATTTACGGTTGCTACACCCTCTTTTCAAACTAGTAGTTCTCTGGGTAGGTGAACCTTTTATACAGCTCTGACACTATACTCATGTCCTTGAGGAGTTGGTATATACACTGACTAATCTACGGATTTCAACTATAAATTTATAAAATTCAAATGCAATCGTTTTACACAATTTCGTGTCTTTTTGGTTCTTTCTAGTAGAAAATTTGTAGAAAATAGTAGAAAAAAAAACAAGGAAACAAATCTTGCAACAAATGACTACTAATTTCATGTATTCATGAAAGTGCAATTTAACGTATTCAAACCACGGTGCAAACATCAAAACCACAAAGTTAACAAAGAAAATGAGATGAAAAAATTAAAACGCAATACCAAATAAACGAAACAGTAACAACAAAATTTAGTTATTTAATGCACTCACACTATGAACAAATAATTTGTCTAAATGACAGTTGTAAAGTGTCAATTACAACAATAGCAACACCAACAGCGCCAACAACAACAAGAAGTATTTACAACCTCGACGAAATGGGTTAAAGTCAAATAAGACGAATACTAGATTAGTGGTGATGGCTCCGCACGAAACAAGGGTTACCATTGTATGTTGAAAAAGTTGAAGGAAGTTCTTCTATAACGATCTGAAAGTCACATTGACTTCGTATGTTATAAATGACAATGCATTGACAACTTAAACAATTGTCACTGTGTATGAATCAATTGGCATTTCCCCCTTACTACTTGAACTTCGTTTTGTTTATGCCCTATAATTGAAGAGCGTATCGAAGTACTCTTCCTTATGAGCTCCAGAAAATTGACCAGGAATATACTATGAGTTTTCCGAATCTTCTAATATTTATTTACTTATGGCTTGTTCTGGGGTTTGTCTAATGGTTCATCTCCCTCGTCACATAATATATACTACATTATAAACGGCAATTCCCCTTAAAAGGGGCATACAACAAGTGCTTGGGGTTCTGTTTTCGTTTCTTTAAGTGTTACATTGATGGATTGATTGTTGCATCAAGTATAGCGAATTTTGAAAATATTTGCAACATATGGTGTGTTCCATTGTATTTGAAGGATGTGAGAAGCACACTAATTGCAATTATTGAACAAACTGCAAACAAGCAGTTTAGCTGCTGTGTTGAATGTAATAATACATTATACACAGTAAGATATGGGATGATGCAGAAAAATCACACGAGGTGTCAGGGGACACCCGGTTGGAGCGAAGTTCTTTTCACTGTACAGGGTGATTCAGGAAGTTGCGGACAAATTTCTCCAGCGTATTGCCTGGCTCATTTCATGAAGAAAAGTCCACTAGGACCATGTCCGAAATTGCAAGGGTGCGAAATGGCACCGGGTTCAAAATTTTCAGATTAGTGGTCGGAGGGTAGTAGGGCAGTAGACCGCATAATTACAATGAGACTGCTCACACGTGCTAGAATCCTCACATGCATTCAATGTTATGTACCTAACGAAGCTTATGAAATTGCCGAGAAAGAAGAATTCTATGGCCTTCTTGATTGCGCAACAACATCCCCAAATCTTGGTGACATTCTGGTGGTAATGGGCGGCTGCACAACTAGGCTCAAACAACACTGGCCTGGAAAGTGTAATGGGGGTGCACGGAAGAACTGCAAATGGGGAACTAACTATTTAACAATAACATCAATTTAACTATTAAACAATAATATTGGTGACACCGGACCACAGCACAGAAAACAAAATCGATCACGTCGCCATTTCGTTAAAATTTCTTGGATCAGTTCTTTATGTGCGCACGTTTTTTATGTGCGAAACAAAACGTGTAATAGTATATGCTGCGGCTTAACATGTAGGATTTAAAGTGAACAGGCGTAAAGGTTGGTTGTCTGATGAGACATGGGAAATTGTAAATGAAATGAAAAACAATTATAGGAGCACTTAACTCTGCTAAAATGCGAATTGAAAAGTCAACATTTTAAAGCTAATATGCCACTAAGGTTTGTTAAGTATAACAAAGCGCTCGTAAAGACAAACGTGCTTGGAAGGATGTCGTAGTCCAAGACGCCCAAGCAGCAGGTGAGGCAAATCTAACTAGCGTCTTACACCGGTTCATCAGGAAGCAGCACCCCAGTCTCCGGCAAGTCAATTAAATACAGCTTATCACGTCCACTTATCACGTCCAAAGATGAACAACTTGAACTATGGAAAACATATTACTCTGAAATGTTCGCCTCAAGTCCACACAATCATTGGGTCAGCTCTCGTCGTGTTAAACTTACAATTTTCAACTCCAATGTGAAATTAGTATTGTTATATGAAATTAGTATTGTAACTTGGAACGCTGCCTTCCGAGACATAAACTCCCTGCAGGTCTTCGTAAACAAACTACCGCGAACGACAATCTGTGGCGTGCAACAAATCAAGTACCAATACTCGTAGAAATCGAAAGAAGATTTGGAACTGGATCGGACACACACTCCGAAAACCATCGTCTGATAAAAACGTGATTAACTGGAATCCTAAAGGGAGCCGCAGAGTAAGCCGACCGCTCATACATAGCCAAGGTAAATTGGAACCGATTTGAAGAAAATGCATAAAAGCTGGAGTGAAGGAAAAAATATAGTGATGGACAGATCTGAATTCAAGAAGTTTGTTGAGGCCCTATGTTCCTTATAGGATCGAAGGGAATATATATATATAATATTAGTAAAAATTATGATGTTTAGTTCGTTATAGTGTATCAAATTCAAATATTAAGTACTACTACACTTAAATACAACTCCGTAAAATAAATTGATAGCCTTTTTTATTAAATTTACCAAATAAACTGTCTTTTTTATACTGGAATAAAATTTTATCGTTTGTATCTCAAAAACGTCTACTTCATAATTCCATTAGTATTCTCGAAGTTTTGTAAGAGGGAAATGGTATTAGAACACTTCAAAAAAAATCTTGTCTAAGAAAGTAGTAAGAAATCTGAAGTTTAATGAAATCAGAAATTCAGAAATATGCGTGAGTCACGCGATAATAGTGCTAACACATTCAGACTCACACAAAGATTGGACTAACGTACACTAACGCACAATGAATTTACCACTACTCACATTCACGCTTGCTCACGTAACCAAATTTTTATCCTAGTCACAGTCACGCGAGATTCACACCATTCACGCCAATCACGTAACTCGTACCTATTTCTAGTGCATTCCTCTATAAGGCCACCATAAAAAATGATTGAAAACTTGGGTTAGCGGGGACAACGAATTTCTTGCAAATGACAGAGTCAGCTAATTTATAGGGAAACATTCTCCTCCCTGATTCGCTGAGAGGTTAGTACACGTACACTTTTTGATTGCAGCATTCTCAGAAAAGAGCACAAATATTTAAAGTTAGGTTACACAGTGTCACAAACGAACACATAAAGCAAGGGGGTTCTATGCCACAACTGATCAACATTAAAGTTGGGAAAACATGAAGAATCAAGTATGAAAGAGAAATACCGATAGATGACTGGATGTATGTAGGGTTGCTCAATGAATTTTTCACACATTTCCCTTTGTGCATTGAACCAAAAGTACAAAACTCATCAACTTAGTGTATTTTTGTGATAATTAAGTCGAGAAAATAATGATAACAAGTAAAATAAAGCAAAATGTAATGAAGTGTTAGAGTACAATTATTTATAGACATTACAGCTAAAGCACATATTTATTAAAATAAAAATTTTGTGTCATTATGCACGGTTTGCCAAGTATGTTTAACTCTCGGTCCAACGTTTCCACTGCACGCTGAAGAATAATGGCCCCAGAAACATATTACAGGAAACATAATGGCCTCAACAACATATTGCAGGAAAAATGTACATGAATTGAAGATCCTGCCGCCTTGATGTTTCGGTGTAGTCTCGTCTTAGTTTTATTATATTAATAATTCTGTCCCAAACATATATTATTGAATAGCAAACACAATGTGTTTGGACACAAGGACAAGTTACAAACACGTTATATTTGAATGCAAACAACAAAAAGTGATAGATTATTCAGCGTGTGACTTTTCTATGTTTCCGGTCCAAGAACCACAGCTGTTTCAGATTCTATGTATATTACTCTATAACATAAAGGTACTTTTGGTGCAAAAGGCTTTCCAATTTTAATTTATTCTCTGAAACTAAATCATCACCATCATCATCAAGACAATTGCCAACCAACACTAAACCTCTGCAGTCGCATACGTAAGCATGTGTAGAGTTTACACAAGCGAGAATATTACAATGTTATAACATGCCTTCTAAAATTGCTTAACTGAAATAATCACTATAAACTCGGCAAGGCTAACAGAAACGTAAAGGGCTAGAGTCTAATGTCAGCAAAGTTTTGTAATCACTTAAGTTACTCTCCGATTGATTGCCCGCAATTATGTTACTCAATGCTTGGGCAAAGTTGATGTATCATTTACTAATGTGACAAATACTCACAGACCTCTCTATCTATCCCTAAGAGCCATCTACGCATCCAACTGACTTCCTTGGCAAATCAATCATGGTAATTCAATATCCTTCCGCACTTTCACTCACCCATGCACTTACCCATATTGAACTCAAGCAGCCACCTATATCTATCAATTCATTCTTTGAGAGTATTCCTGCCAAACACTCGGAAATATTTTACTCTACTCTTATCTCGATGTTGGCAGCAACAAAAAAAGGAAACACATAATAGCAATTCTTGCCGTTTATACGCTGCAAATGCAAACACTTCAAAATACCATACGCACTTTAGCTGGGCAATACTTTGGACTCAGTGAGTTTACACGTCAATATCAATTTATCACAGAACAAAAACAAAACAACAGATCTCTTGAAGAAGTAAAACGAATTGTTTACAATTTTGGCATTACAAAGAAGAAACAGAACAAATATGCGTGAATTAAACCAGATGTCATGTGCTCGCACGGGTCAATGATCCTTGAAAGAGGAACTGTGTTGTATGTGCATACGTTGTATTTGTGTGAACTTTACACATGTCTGCAATAAATTGATTACTCTTTATCATTTTGCAAAAGGAAATCCATACATACATATTTTGTAGTGTACGATATAAATGCCATATAGTACTTCATTTGACTACTTTAGCGGAAAAATGTGAAATATTTTTCGATTTGGGGAAAACAGGCAACAAACCCAGCAAACAACTTGGGAGGAAAATGAAAATCTCGTGCATTTTGCCTCAGAAATATTTATTTTAGAACGTTCGAAGTTATGTTGAAGACATAATGCAACCATCTGTGGTGCAATGGTAGTGAGCGATGATAGGTAACCGCAACATTATTGAGTATTTAGCCATGCAAAAGCTTCTCAGAATACCGTTCGGAACCGGGGCTAAACTGCAGGTCCCTCATATGTTTTAATTTGACATTGGCATGCTAAGCGGATCAAAATATTGCGATTGCGCTAGCTAGGTCTTTCAGAAAAGGCAGTTAATCAGAGGGAAACAAATTTAGTTAAACAAAGTTACGAAAACCTAAAATATACCAATCACTTACAATTTTCTAAATTTATTCAAGCTCAAGACCTTTTTAATAAAATAAAGCTTATTTATTAGCTTATATTATATTCAAAAAAAAGTCTAGCAATAAATGTTCCAATGATATTGATATTATATTCAAAAAAAAGTCTAGCACAAAAATGTTCCAATGATACCAAGGCTGTCTGTATAGCGTTTTTGGTATCCTTTTGGTTAATTCATCAAAAATATATATCTAGGAACACGCATCATACCAATGAGAATTCCTTTATACATATATTTGAAGAATACCAAGCACTAATATGGAAACATAGGAATAATAATATTGTTGTTGGCAATCCGCTGTTTTGTAACGACAAAACAAAAACAAATCATGACTGTTTAACCAATGTTTTGTGCATGAAGGTGTTCCAATGTTAGTGCTTGGTATTCTTCAAACATATGTATAGAGGAATTCTCATTAATATGACGAGTATTTCTAGATATATATTCTTGATGAATTAACCGAAAACATTCCAAAAACGTCTGCTGGTGGAGATCTTGGCTAGATCCGAAATAGCTGTACAGACAGCCTTGCTATCATTGGAACATTTTTGTGCTCGACTTTTTTGAAAATAATATAAAGCTAATACTCGTAAATAAGCTTTATATTATTAAAATTGTCTTGAGCTTGAATAAATTTAGAAAAAACATAATTCAAAAGGTTTTATCTGCCCGTACGTGCCTGTTTGGCTTCTAAGGTAAAAAAGTTTAAAAAGACATGGTTGCAGAAATTGTATGGCGTGCATCCTGGTGTGGAGCTCAAGCGGGGGGATTGAGCCCGTGGTTGCAAAGAAAAATACAATTTCCAAAAAAAAAACCAAAGTTGAGGTCTTACCGTCACTGATTTACGCAGTAGTGAAAGATGTTGGGTTTGGGTTGTGAAATATTTATGTACAAGCTTTATTTGTGTAGTGACCAATTATACATAAATATGAAATCACTCTAATGCAAAAAACAAAACACTATTGGTTTGCTGGCTTCTCCGACGATGATGTTTTCTTCTTGGCATGCTTTTTCCTTCTGTTCTGCTGCTCGCTGCACTGGTACATACGTTGTTTCTTTGTCCCTTTTGTTGTTTGTGTTTCTAGCAGCGAATTGTTGGTTTCCACTGGAATGCTGGAATTGTTGGCGACAGTGATGTTGTGAACTGTGCTGCGACGTTGAGTTGAGAACAAGACGAATGTGGTGGGGGTGATCGACGCGACGATGAAAACGGGACTTCGAAATGGTGCGATGTTGTTTTGCGAATGATGATTTTACATACTGAGTGCGTTATTGAGACAAATATTGGATACCCAGATGTGTGAATGTCTACGATATTATACGAAGGTGGTTCCTGGGTGAAGCAGTGGTCTGAACACATCCCTTACATGTTTTGACTGACAGTTAGTTTGATCTAATAGTTTGAAAATTGCATTTAAGTCGGTTGTCTATATATAGACACAGGATGCACAAAAACTACTCATTGAAATTAGCAGGTACGCACCTCACTTAAAAATTACTTTGGCGTACAAATGGTCAAGAACAATATTGACTTATGGTCCCTACAGGTAGGCACAAATCTTATTTGGAAACATGCATAATATCAAAATTCCATAATTCAGCCTAAATTCATATATATGCAGGTAACAGGTACATTTTTACGCATGGTAGTATAAGTCTATATATTGAAAAATAAGCATTAGCCTACGACTGAAAGTACTGAAAACATGGCGTTGAACAATTTGAAATTATTTGAACTGTTTAGAAAGTCAACCCCACCAACGTTTTTTTGCGGAAGCTGCTTTAGAAAAACTCGATAGCTTAACGGAAATATTGAGAGAAGCAAAAGTATAAAAAATAATCTTTGTATGATATGTGCAAAATGCAATCGAACCATTCAGAACTTCACCTCCAACTACGAGGAGTGGTTTAATGAAGACACCATCCTGGATATATTGACAGTAGATAAACCCACCACATCAACCAGAGGAGCTAAAGGAAGACAAAAAAAAGTGTGGAGGAGTGTTAAATTTTCACAAGAAAGAGGAAACTTGCCAATTAAATATACAAATGATAGTGAAAGAGTTAGGTCGCAGATTCCAAAATCTGTTGCTGATGCAAGCCCACAGCGACTAAAAAGGATTAAGGGAAGCATTCCCACGCCCACAAACGCACACATTAAAAAGTATGCTTGCGAAGAAGCCTTGGCCCTGTTTTTGGACTTATAACTTTCCGAAGAGAAATATGAGAAACTACGCGCATCTTTAAATTCACGAACCACTGCAGACGGAGTTTATCGAAGTCCCTGCGAAAGCCAATCTGCAGGATCTTATGGGCCATACAGCAAATGGTTGTTGGAGAGTCTTTCCGAAAATGAGGTGGAAATTCTACCTGACATTGCGATGAATCATCCAGACAAAGCGTTTATAAGCAAAGGATACTTTCCGATGACGCTACAATATCTGACGGAAATATGTTTATGGTATCTTTTGTTCGTTTGCGGCTAAAATCTGATGCTTCCCTATCTTGCCTAAGTGTATGGAGTTCTTGCTAAAACTGGCGTATACCCTACCACAACAAGATGAAAACATCTATGAAAATGCATCAATTAAGGATAAGGAAAAGATCAGAAAGAAGCAAATACAGGATGCTTTTTTTAATCAAGTTAGACTAAAAGTAGACTGTCTCAAGTGCGGATACGGTAACTCAAACGATGGGAACACTTCTAGAAGATATTTTTAAACTTATGAGGCAGTATCTACAATCACTGGAATTGACAATCAAATCGTCAAAAGATTGGGAACGATCTTGAATGTTGTAAACTGCAAAGAAAGTGTTAATTCTACAAAATATGGAGAATATGCATCGAAGACTACACCTCTTTTAGCAGAAATGTATCCACAGAAGAAGTTTATGCCGACCGTCAATGAAATATTGGCGCACCGCAAAGATATAATTGAGTGGAGAGCTTTCTGAACAGGAGTCCATTAACAAATTAACAAATTTTATAAAAAATATAGATTGCAGACCACATTCAAAGCATCAAGGGTAAGGCAAAATGAGGACCTCTTCAACATATTGGCAGCACCTTCCGATCCACTTATTTCTTCCCTGCGGCTCTTAAGCGAAGTCACGAATAGAGTTAGAAAATAATTATACTTTAGAAATGATTAGTCTTTTAGATATACCTTCTGTTACGAATTGTGGTGAATATTTTACAGAAAATGGAAAAAATAAATTTAAAGAAAAAAATAATTTTTTTTTCTTTGTTGGCTAATAATTTTAAAACATAAAACCCTAAAAAATAAAATTAAAATAATCTAAAAATGTAAAAAATAATTTTTCTTACTTACCATAAAATTGATTTTTCTATAAATTTTAAATTTGGTAACCCAGAAGTAAGCACCTATAAAGCCTAGCACCCTTTTCAAACACTTATTTCACAAGCTAATCAGTTATCTATCATATGCCGTGTAAATTGTTCAATTATCTTATTAGCTTCAAAAGATATGATGTTTGCAACGAAAAAACTCAAATGGCGCAACTGTACACCGATACTCGCCGTTATGCACTATAGGGTCATACATTTTTCGGAGTATGCTTCTCTCGAAGACTCCTACAGATGTGTCGCCTGCTTGCCATAAGACCCAGGATTCTGCGCCATAGCGCAAGACGTAGCTGGACAGTTCTCGATAACACCGTATTAACTTCTCTCATTGCGCGCCCAATAATATCTATATCATCAGCATACGGGAGTGACTTTTGCTGCTGATGGTTTTATTCATGGTGACTGCAGCTTTTCTCATAATGAGCTCCATTATGATGTTAAAGAGATCGAACGATAGGATGTCGCATTGCCTGAGGCCACGCTTAGTTTCGAAAGATTCGTTAAGATCATTAACAACTTTCACTGCGATGTTCGTCAAGGTCATCCTGCAAAGGCGTAAGAGTTTCGCAGGAATACCAAGTTCAGATATTGTCTCGTAGAGTTTCTCCCGCTTCGGGCTAGGTGCCGATTTATTTATTTGGCGTAGCGTGAAAATCCGATCCGTTGTCGATTTTCCTGGCTCAACCAGGTCAGCGATAATTGGTTTTAGTCTTTCGGACATTACAAATACTTGACAGAACCTTATATGCTATGGCTGAAAGACTTATTCCACAGTAGTTGGCATAGCGACTCTCGTTACGATTTTAAATATGGGCATAGTCCACTGAGACTCCAATAGCCGGGTATGCATTCAAGTACCTAAAATTTAATAATGAGCGGATCCATGCATCTTATCAGCTCATCGCCTCCAGCATTAAACAGCTCCGCCGGTAATCCATCAACCCCTGCGGCTTTGTTGTTCTTAAACTGGGCAATAGCTGTTCTGACCTCGTCTTACTTAAGAGGGGGCACCCGACGTAGTCGCCCGAATTGAAATCGATTGTCTCATCGTCACTGAATATCTCAGGTACCAGTAGAGCGGAGAAATGATCTCCCCATATTTCCAACATTCTTTGTAGTTACATCTGCGATGAAATTTCCGTTCTTGTCTTTACAGGAGGGGGCCTTGAGCCATGCCCATTGGTTCCGTTTTTGACTTTTTGGTACAATTTTCGTGATTCGTTCTTCCTTCTGTATGTCTAAATTTTCTCACTCTCGCGCTTTCTCAATTGCCGTTTCTTAGTGTTACGGTTTACCTACTTTCTTCTGTTCCTATACCGCTAAGTCGCAGCTGGCGTTGCAATTGACTGAAGCATTGCCATACGTGCAGCCTTCTATTCATCATTTACTATGTTACACATTTCATCATTTACTATGCACACATATGGTTTGTTGCGAAGCGGTTTTTAATAATCCAGTACGGTTATTGCGGACGTTTTTATACAGGATCGTCAACGGGAGGGAGTGGGTTCTGTACCAAAAGTTGTGAGAGCTCTCTTGAGTAGGCTGGGGCTACCTCTGGTTATGGTAGCGTTCCGATGCCTAGCTTTCTCTGCGTCAGGTTTCGAACGATTTTCGCTCTACTAAATATTGTGCGACCTTTTACTGCTACCAGGTAGTGGTCAGAGTCGATGTTAGATGCTCTGATCACTCGTACGTTGAATTCAATTCAATTTATTTGAATTCTCTTCAATTTAAATCAATTCAATACAACTGGAAGGCACTTATCCAGTGTAATGAACGTACGAGTGATCAGAGCAGCTAGCATCGACTCTGGGCACTACCTGGTAGCAGTAAAAGTTCGCACAAGGTTTAGTAGAGCGAAAATCGTAAGTAACCAGACGCAGAGAAATTGAATTCAACTGAATTGAGTTGAATTGTATTGAATTGAATTGTATTGAATTGAATTGAATTGAATTGAATTGAATTCAACTGAATTGAGTTGAATTGTATTGAATTGAATTGTATTGAATTGAATTGAATTGAATTGAATTGAATTGAATTGAATTGAATTGAATTGAATTGAATTGAATTGAATTGAATTGAATTGAATTGAATTGAATTGAATTGAATTGAATTGAATTGAATTGAATTGAATTGAATTGAATTGAATTGAATTGAATTGAATTGAATTGAATTGAACTGAGTTGAGCCGAATTGAGTTGATTTGAGTTGAGTTGAATTGAATTAAATGACGCTTCAAGAAATATCATGTAAATCATGTTTCAAATCAATTATTATGATACTCACTATGTTTTGTAACTGTACGGGACTGGCCTCCTGCATAAAGTTTAACTTCTGGTGAGAAAAATATGGTTCCCGAAACTTTGATCCCTAAGGATAATACTTTCTTGCTATCTGTAAACATCAAACTCTAATCCATCCGAGTAATCCATTTTGAGTTTGTGATAGCAGTGAACAAGTCAGGCGATTCGTTAGAGAAACGAACTTGGCTTGCATTTCAAAATGAGGAGAATTTTGTGGTTAACTAACCGCCTTATTCATAAAAAGTTATGAGGGGTTTGAGAGACTTTTTTCGTATGATAAACCGTCTCTCAAACCTCTCATAACTTTTTATGAATAAGGCCGTAAGTATGTAATAATTAACGTCGGAAAAAAACTTATTGTATTTATTTTTCATTTTGTATATTTTTTTTAATAAACTTGAACCTTAATAATAACCTTATCCAAATGTAACAAAAATATGGGCGCTTCCCCGAAAATGGTGGATGTTTACGGAACGTGACGTTATATTCGGATTCAGCAAGGCATTTTACACAAGAATCACCAAGAATGTAGGCACAAAAAGTAAAAATAAGAAAAGTAGGTAATAAAAAGAATTGTTTTCTGAGAAAGAATTTTCCGGTAATATTGATCTAAATATCCACAAATTAAACTTTGCATTCAATTTTCATTAACTGACTTAAATTTTGTGGATTCTTTTAAAACAATCTTTTTTTTAATTTTAAAAAATCCGAATATAAAACAGAATTCATATTATGGTTTGTACAAAAGTAGTGCAGATTCAAATGCAAATAATATTTAAAAACCTATTTTTTTGTCTCGTGTTCGCAACGCATTCGCTTATTATTCCCCGTACTCAGTTAATCTCAAATCGTGTGCTGGGTTATTGCTTCACTTGCTGAGCTTCTGTGTGTGAAGGTTAACAAGTGTTGTTTAAATTTGTATATATCGCTGGCCACATTATAAGTGGGTGGAAAGGTAAAATTTGTTCGTCTATCTGATGATGGCATTGATGACTACTAGTCAAACGTAGCAAACGTTCCGTGCGCAATTCGACGATGAATGCATCAATGGGGTAGGGGTGTGGGTATGGGTGGATGATTTGTCTTGACATTTAGTGATGTATTGATGATGCTTTTACCGCTTCAGTTGCAGATGATACTCATACTCCCCCAACTCGTTGTGCGACATTTCTCATTCCCTACTCCCATTTGTGCACTTTATAACAAATAGTTTTTCTCTACGCAATTGTTATTTTTGTTCTCCACTGTTTTTCCATTTCAGCCTCTGAGTGCGGACATAACCCGTGGTGGTGTTGGTGCCACATCTGTTGTTGGCCCAATAGTTGCAGCGGCCGGCCGACCGATCCGCTAGGGCGGTTGTGGTGGCTTGTGGCTATGGGTGTAGTAGGTATGGGCTAAGTGTTTATCGGATGTTATTGTATGAGCTCAGGTGCATTTATTTATTGCCTCTTATATTTGTAATTGAGTGTTTTTCCTGTGTTTGCAATGTGTTGTTGTTTTGTGTATGCGAGTGTGTGTGTGCTCTGTCTGTTGTTTATTTTAATAGTGGTTGTTTGCATTCGTATAGCTCGTTTGCTTGTATGAGTGTATATATTTACATGTGTATGTGTGTGAGGCTGTTTGAGTTCCGCTTGCTACTGTTGCGTTTTTCCCCCAAATACGCAAAAACAAAGAAACACTACACCATTATCAACAATTGCAAAAGGACTAACATCATTCACAGTGGTTTTAGTTGCGATGCGAATGTAGCGTTTGTTGCAAAACTGTCTTACAAGAAAGTTTTTATTCTTTTTTATTTTATAACTTCCTGGAAATTGTAAAGCATGAACAAATTTTATTTATTTTACGAATTGTATTTCTTTGGGAACTTTTCGACTTAGACTTACTTACCTCAGCAAACCACTGTGCCCAAATGTGCACTGCAACGTTCTTCCACATTGGAGTACCAATATTTATCAAAATGTATACAAAAAGGTTCTCGCTCGGCTTTTTATTTTGTTATTTATACATTTTGTAAATTGCATTTAAGTGCTTGGTTGTTGTTATATTCTTTTGAAACAACAATTTCCTTGTGGCCATCTCCATTCAGAATCCGTCAGTCTGTCGATCGTCGGGCCATTCATTTATCCATCTATCCGTCCGTCCAATTGTCCATTCATACACATGCACATCCCTTCAATCATTCACTCATTCCATTCTTGCTGACTGACTGACTAACTGACGCCCACGCAGATCCAGAACCACCCACTCGCATAACGATTGCATCGTTTACACATATGTTTAACAAACTCATTTGTTTAAATTTATTTTATTGTATTTATTTTCAACACTCAATTGTAAAAAGAGTTTTATTTCGTGTTTTATTTCGGTTGTCTTTTTTTCGTGTTCATTCTTTCTTTTTTATTTTGTGGACCTGAAGTGGATGTTGTCGAGAGCGATATAAAGCATCACATATTTTGTATGCAAATCGTTTAGGTCGAGTTTTTGTTGAAAGGCTGAAATAATTGTGGGCAAAGTGACCCAGATGAGTTTTTTAAATATTTTTTGGGCATTTAAAAAAGTTCAAGACCTTATTGCAAAGTCCACGATGTAGATCATGTTATCGTTGGCATTAGGCATCGGAAGGTATAGCTGACTATCGGCAAATTTTCCCTTAATTTAGCCCTAAAAATGGAGGAGATTTCACGCATGTCGTTTATTTTATATCAATCAGTACACAGTGCGTTTACCACCCCATTTTTTACATCAAATATAGTAGACTGATTCTTCTTCTAAAAATATTTCAACCATATTAAAAAAATCGATGTTTTTAAAAGCTTTTTGCATTTGAAATTTCTAGTAAACATGAATAACGGGAATTCCATTAGGGTCAGGTAGATTTTGACAGTTCATGGCGCTTATGTTGCTTTCGCTTTGTTCAAGAAAGCCCAAATGTGTCTCTCACACGTCGTTCTCAAGCGTTGGGCATCTCTGTGACGTCGTTGTGGCGAATTGTGGAAAAGATCTTGGCCTACATCCTTACAAGATCAAATTGACCCAAGAACTGAAGCCGCTTGACCACCATAAGCGTCATATGTTCGTGAATTGGGCTGAGCAACAACTTGAAATGCCACAATCAATTTATTGGAAACCAAGTTTGGTGAACGTGTTATCTCACGAAATGGCCCAGTCGATTGGCCGCCTCGGTCGTGCGATTTGACGCCGGTAAATTATTTCCTGTGGGGCTACGTCAAGTCTATGGTCTATGCCAACACGCCAGCGACGATTGATGAACTTCGTACGAATACCGTACGTGAAATTGCAGCAGCATCGGCCGATTTATGCTTGAAAACCGTCGAAAATTGGGTTCAGCGTCTGGACTTCTGCAAGCGTGCCCGTGGTGGCCATGCAAAAGAAATCGAGTTCCATACATAATGGCATCGAACGTACTTTCACAGGAATACAGAATTTGATTGGTATCTAAAACCGATTTTGTTTTATTTAAAAAAACTTTTGTAACGCTCTTATTGAAAAACCCTTAATATTTAAAAGAGCGTGATATAAGTATGTAAACAACCCCCAATGTTACAATTACGCACTCTCTTCAATGCTACAATATTACACTCTCTTCAGCTGTATAAAGATCCAGAAACTCAAATGTAACCATCACGTATTGTCCACGTGCTGATCAAAAATGAAACCATCTCAAGTATCGTAGTTGAAATTATGGAATTATTAAAAATCACATGAGGTGTTACTGTATACTTATATTATGTACTAGTTAGTTCCAACACGCCTAAGGCGCCCGATGAAAAATACCCACTATACCCATAAATTATAAAAAAAATTATATAAAATAAATTTTTCGTAAAATTATGATTTTTTTTTATTATGGAATGTATTTGTTGTGAACAGTATATTTCTAGGTCCTTTTTGTAAGAATATGTATTATATTTTCGGCAAAGGGCCGTTTTCAGAGAGAGATACTTCTTTTATTAAAAGCCAATGGTTTTTTTACGAAAAGGTACTATTTTTAAGAAGAATTACTTTCTGTAAGAAAAAGCCATAAGAGTATGAATTTTTGATGTGTTAACATCTATACGCGCGCCTCTAGGGCAGTAAACTATCAGTTTAATACATACGCAAGTGTTAGGTTTGTAAGAGTAAATCATCGTTTGTTTGTTCGTTGCTTGGCAGTCGGTATTGAAAGTGATTATTGGGCGATTTTCATATAATTTTCCCACGCGATTTTCTCCGGAAATTCATAGCCGATTTTATTAATTTTTGGATTACAAAGCTAGTGCGGGTTTCGACGAAGAGTTTAGGCCAAAAACTAAGGCGATCCGATATCGGCGAGCCGAGATTGAAGTGTTTTAATTTGGAGTATTAATTTGGAGTAATATTAAAAAAGTATTTTATGTTGATCTTCGGTTATATCGTACGAATATAACAATGTATGTATGTATGTACAAGTGTCTGTTGCTTTGCATTCTTTGACTTTTGTGGGAATAAAACAAAAAGTATTGAGCAAGAAAATAATGACACATGTGCTTGCACTGGGTCTTTAAATAGTTTTAAGTATTAATATTATTTAACTGTAACGTCATCATATGATTGAACGCTGTTTTCTATTTTCCAATGTAACATTTACGAATGTGTTCATAGAAATCGAACAGGTACCGTGTAGAAAAAATGTGTTAACACATCGCCCGGGAGTTCGAACACTCATTGGATTTTTTTTTTTACAAAGAAGTACTTTTTAAGAACAGGTACATTTTAAAGAAGTGGTACTCTTTTCAGTAATAGGTAATTTTTTTAAGAAAGTGTGCTTATTTGCCGTACTTATCTCAAAAAACTAAAGGAAAACGTATTATTTTATTTTTAAGAAAAGGACTTTTTATAAGAAACGGTATTTTTTAAAGAGGAGGTATTTTTTTAAGAAAATTTTTGGTTAAGAAATGGGATGTTATTTTTTGAATTGGTTATCACTTATTATTAATTATCTTGTTTCACAAAAAATGTACTCTTTAACCCTTTGACAACCAATTGGGAACCACTGGAAAATTTTAAATATTTTGGGAAATTCATGATGAGAAATGGGACATCTCTATGCAAAAGGTTTTAGTTTTTTTAAATAAAACAAACCGGTTTTAAATACCAATGAAATTTTTTATTCCTGTGAAAGTACGTTCGATGCCATTATGTATGGAACTCGAATTCTTTTGCATGGCCACCACGGGCACGCTTGCAGAAGTCCAGACGCTGAACCCAATTTTCGACGGTTTTCAAGCATAAATCGGCCGATACAGCTGCATTATCGTCGCTGGCTTGTTGGCATAGACCATAGACTTGACGTAGCCCCACAGGAAATAATCTAACGGCGTCAAATCGCACGACCGAGGTGGCCAATCGACTGGGCCATTTCATGAGATAACACGTTCACCAAACTTGGTTTCCAATAAATTGATTGTGGCATTCGCTATGTGGCTTATGGCGCCATCCTGTTGGAACCACATGTCCTCCAAGTCCATATTATCCAATTGGGGCTACAAATATTCGGTTATCATTCAACGGTAGCGATTCACATTCACAGTAATGTGTCGGTCTTGATCATCACGGAAGAAGTACGGCCCAATGACGCTGCCGGCCCATAAACCGCACCAAACCGTAATTTTTTCGGGATGCAATTATGACTCATGGATTACGTGTGGATTGCTGTCTGACCAATAACGCATATTTTGCTTATTGACGAAGCCATTCAGCCAGAAATGAGCCTCATCGCTGAAGATGATTTTCCGATGAAGATCCGAATCATTTTCAAGTTGTTGCTCAGCCCAATTCACAAAGCGGCTTTAGTTGTTGCGTCAATTTGATCTTGTGAGGATGTAGGCCAAGATCTTTTCGCAAAATTCGCCACAACGACGTCACAGAAATGCCCAACGCTTGAGAACGACGTGTGAGAGACACATTTGGGCTTTCTTGAACTGAAGCCTCAGCGGCAGCAATATTCTCGACACTACGGGCACTTCTTCGTCTCACTGGCACGGTAGCATTTTGTACTGTGCCTGTGGATTCAAATTTTTCCACTAGACGCTCAATTGTTGATCTGGTAGGACGATTATGACGACCATAAAATGGACGTAGGGCTCTGACTCCAAATTTCGGTAGTAAATTTTAATAATTTCGACTCGTTGTTGGCTCGTATATCTTCCCATGATGAAATGGCTAACCTTACTGAAGAGAAATGTCAAAAGAGCGGGAAAAAATATGGCGTCGTTTGTTGTCCGTATCGATTTATTTTGTAGCGTCTCTGTTGAAAACCCCGTTATATCCCATTGGTCGTTAACGGGCATTACTTGTAAATAAATATTATGATCAAAGCAAGCGGAAATTTCACTGTTTCTTTATTTTTGCTGCGAATTACAAACGATAAAACCATTTTTTCATGTTGTTTGTAAATCCATTAGTTTGCGTCTCGCGTTTAAAGAGAGCAATCGGTTTTTAAGCTTGGAGTTTTGTTTATGACATATTGTCATTGAATTTTAAGTGATTTTGCAAGATGAAGAGAATACGCAATTTTTATGTTACTGATGAGGAAATAGTGAAATTAATAAATGCATACGACAGCGAAAATGAGGATAATCGGTTGGATTTGGATGAGGAAGATGTTGCATTTCTCGTTGAACTAAATTTAATCTCCGTTTATTTTTCAATTTATTTGATTTGGGTGTATGTACTTAATTCATATATAGCGTACCAAAAAATTTGCTCAAATTTGAAAAAAATCAAAATTTCCCAAATTTTAAATTTTTTTAGTTTAGAAAAATTTCTGGAATTTGAATTTAGAGTGCAAAACTTTTGAACATGGGGGGAAAACAACAAGGATATTGTGCAGGAGCCGCAATTGCGTATAGCGAAGATGCATACGCTATTTTCTGGCAGTAAATGCAATGACCAAAGGGTTCGTTTTAATCGAAATTTGTCGATTTTTATAAATTGAACTTATACAAATAGTTGAATGAAAAATTATATGGGGAATTTCATTGTTCTATTATTATATGGATGATCTCGGCTATCGTTACCACCAACGTCCTGTTGTGGTACTTGTTTTTTGAGCAGTTCACACGGCCACTGCCATGAGTCAAATTTAGTTGCTGGTATTGACTTACTTAAGGGGTCACATAAAACTTCTGACTTCCGTGACTTCAATGTTAAGTGACCGCCAATAGATGCGTTGCCTTGGCCGTGGTAGTTCCCTCTTTTATCACATATTTTAGCTCTGTGCACATTTAACCGCGGTTTGATGGTACTCTTATATCTTGCCAACAAGCGGCCGGTAACCAAGCATACAGTTCCTAATAATTCATCGTGAATTTGACGAGATAGTTTCTCGCTTACCATTTCGCCCTTTCTCTGGCAGTGCAAGCAGTTCCTCGGCTAGTAGCAGCTGCATTTGCCTCCATCGAGGGGTCGTCTCAATTCACCGCTTCCATGCGGTATATGTCGCCTAGAGCCAATTACTTCCAAATCGGAGTTCATATTGTTACAAAAGTTAACTTTTTAGGAATATCAGAACCTTTTATCAAGTTAAATAAAATAGTTGAACTGAAAATAGAATATGTTCTTCTTCTTCCCTCATTCATTCACGTAGATTGAGAACTTTGTTTATGTTTTTGATAAGTTATCGATAAACAGTCGACGTCGTCTCAAGGCAGTCACAGAATGCCAAAATAGCGTTTATGTGTCGACGAAGTTGAAGCGAATGTGAGTTCGAATCCCATCCGCGGCATTTACATTTTTTTCACTAACCGGAGATAAACATGATCTCTAACAGCCTTAAAGGAAATTACAACTTTAAACGTAATGAGGATCTAAAACGACTAAATTTGAAACATATGGTAGGGCCAATCCAAAGCATAACGAGACAACTACAATTAGAATAGTTTGTTCTATAAATAGAACTTTCAAAACTTCTGCATCAGTGCGTGTAAGTCGGAAGCAATGTGTAAGTAGCGACAAAAATCGCTCTGCACACAATCAATAAATGTCTTCGGTTAGTGACTTGTGTAAATACACACCGCAGTGGCTTAACGGGCTAGACGCTGCTGAAGATGATGCTTCACAATCCTCGAAACGATCGTCCAGCGAATGTGAGTTCGAATCCCACCCGCGGCATTTACAGTTTTTGCAGTAACCGGAGAAAAACATGATATCTTACAGCCTTAAAGGAAATTACAACTTGAAGCAAAGTGATGGTTACATAAAAAGGACAACGACAACGACAACCGTAATAGTGACGATTAAATCACACGATGTTGGTGATTGGAGTTTTATATTTTCACTTCTTCTTACATTTCATTTAAGTCGAAATCTAGAGTTTTCTTTCTTTGAATTTGAATTTCATCACCATTTATCCTATTCCCCCAGTTTCCAAAAAAAAAAACACAAAGCTGTTTTATACTTTTCATAATTTTTTTTTTTATTAGTTTTCTTCACAATTTATTTAGTGTTACTTTTCAATATTATTTTTGTAATCTTTCGGTTTCGTTCGTGTTTTACATGCATTTCTTTACATACAATGCCATATTGTATAGTAATTTTTGTTCGTCCTTATTATATTCATTGTTATATACTGGGGTTTTGTGTTTACTCGAAATTCATTTTAGTTATTTATTATAATTTTAATATTACTTTGTTTTTATGTATATATAATAATATTCTGTTTTTAATGTGTATAATTATTAGTTAATAATAATATATACTTTTTCGTATTTTGTTTTTATTTTGCGCTAAGAGGATTGTTTGCAATTACAAATGAAAATTTAACATGTTGAATTATTTTGTTTTAGATTTTTCTTTTGTTATAGTGTTTTAAGGTTTACAGGAGACAATTAATTTGTCTGGGAATTTGAGAACAAATTAGTTTTAAGGAGCCAACGAAAACGTGTGGATTTTTGAAATTGCTATTGTTTGTTTTAATAAAGTTTGGTAAAAATTTAAAGTCAGTTTTGTTTTAATTTGGTTTTAATTTTTATTACTTTTATTTAATTGCATTGCTTAAAAAACTAAACATTTTTGTGGTTTTTTTTTTGAGTTTTTTTTTTGTATATGTGGGTGAAATAATTTATTTAGAAAAATTAAATTTAGCCTAAAAACAATGACATGGGGATGATTAGTTTTCGTTTTTTATTTTGTATTACACGTAATTATAATAAAAAAAATTAACATTTATACACAAAATTATTTTATTTCACAAATTATATTACAACTTATAGTTAAAAAATTAAATATTTAGTTTTATTTCTTATATCCCTTATGATTTATAAATAGTTATAATTTTTTACAGTGTTCAGGGTTTACAGGGTGGTTGTTGTCTCGACTTAAGCATAATATTTTTAGGTTTTACGAATTAATTTAACTTTTTACAAAAGGAAACGTACATATAACTATACTTATTGTACGGTTTCTAATATATTTACTAGGATGTAATTTAATTTTAATATTTATAAATATATCGATCGTTAACATTCTAATATAATACAAGTCTTGTGAGTAGTGTGGTTAAGGGGAATTTAGCAGACACCCAAACCTTAGTTAAAGGGCTAAATATAAAACATTTTAAATTTTTCGAAAATTAAAGAAAGTGTATAAATTTCGTAGCAATTTTTAAAACTATTAAGTTTAAGTTTAAAGTAATAAAATAAGGATTGTGTTGGAAAATCCCCTTAACTTTATATATAAGATTTTTGTTTTTAAATTAAATTTTATATTTTATATTTCTTTACAGGATCACGCAGTATTTTTGTGTTTAAGTTTTGAACTGATATATTTTGTTTTGGAAATTGGAAAAAAAAATTAGTAAAGCGTTTGGTTAAGGAAGTAAAGAGTTTTAAGCAGAGGTAGCGAGTTAAGGTTTTGTGGAACTACAGATTTGTGTAAAGAAAAAAGATTTTTTCATTGCTAAGTTCACAAAGTGGGAATACTTTTGCAAATTAACTGTGGGCTTTGCTATGAAATTAGCAATTACGTGTTGGTAGGTGTATTTGAGAATTTCCGTTGGACTTTTCTATGCTAAAGCTAATAAATGCGGACGAATTTGTAAAATTTGCAAATTCAAAAAAATTAATACATGACACAAATTCAATAAAGAAGCTCTTTTAAAAAAAATGTATTTAAAATTTTGTTAATAAACATATTTCTTTTTAATTTTCTGAAAACCTTAATAATATTTTAAGGCCAGATGCCTTCCACACCTGCGGTTTCAACAAGATGTAGGCCTCAGCACATATTTAAGGGGGCACAATGGCTCAGTTTATGAAAACTGAAACCTTCCTCATTCAATCTATAATGGTTTTCCTAGATTTCATTTGATTATGAAAAAATTTACTAATTTTCAAAACGTATTCATAAAAAAGTTTGGCGAAAACATGTATGGACGTATTAAATTTTCGGTATCTCGTGTTTGAGTGCCAGCATTATTATTCGAGCTATTATCTACTAAATAATTCTCGACACGACAAAAACTTCGGTTAATGAACAGTATGAATACACACCGCAGTTGCCTAACGGGCTAGACGCTGCTGAAGAGGATGCTTCGCAAACATCGAAACGATCGTCCAGCGAATGTGAGTTTGAATCCACCCGAGGCATTTACACTTCTTTCACCAACCGAAGAAAACATGATCTCTTAGACTTAAAGGAAATTACAATTCTCATTGCAGTTTGAATATTCCATTCCATATAGCATAATGAATTTTTTAACACCATCATTTAGAAAACTTAATGACGAGGAACTGTGGCTTGACTTGCGATATAGAGTAGCCCCACAAACTGGCACGACTTAAATTTTCTAACAGTTTGTCCACACAAGTGGCAGCTCTAGAATTTGACTGCTGTCGTATATGTGTGCTCCGATTAGACTTGTGCATTTTAGTTAATTCAAGTGAGCGCTCTTGTTAGTACAGCTCAGCAAAATGAACTAGTTCGGTCATTTAGTGCAGTAAATCAATTTAGTTCGTTGTATCATTTCAGTTTAACAGTTTATATGAGCTGAATTCGGTTCAATTTGACGTTTCAGTTAAATACAAGTGAGTAGGAACTGCATAGCTTAAAATCGAAGCGAATGCTCGAAAAATTGTCTAAGTGTTTGCTTATGTCAGAAGTGTTTTGGATGACTTTTATCAGAAATCGTGATATTTAAGGACATATTTGATGATTAGGCGGGGTTTGTATTTATTTATTTTTTATTTTTAAACAAAAGACTACAGGCGGGTTACACTTCCATTCCACAAAGATGATAAAATTTAGCACCAGCTGTGCAAATTCGGTGAGAAAAAGAGCGAATGAACTAGAAAATGACAGATAACTGCTCAACTGAAATAAAAAAGCTGCTGACACAAGTGAACTACTTATGTAGTTTTCGTACTTCGTTATTGTCAAAATCAGCTGTTGAAACTTTTACACATTCATGAACAATTGTGAACATATGTATATAGATGAAATCAAACGAAAAAAAAATCCACACACTGAACTTTGACATTTACTGGGTACGGTGAAATGTAAACAAAAGAATACAGCTGGGCTAACGCGTATTTTTACCATGAAACTACTGAAACAAAAGAGCGGAACATCTCGTTCATCTAGTTCACAAGAAAGAAACTTTTAATTGAACTAGTCCGTTCATGTACTACACAATTCTAGTTCCGATTATTAAAAATAGAAGGCTACACAAATGAAGAATACGCAATCAGAGCAAAAAGTCATTACAAACATGGGGTAAGTTACGCTGAAACCGGAGACAAACTTTGAAGAGTTTTCGGCCATGGAAACGAAAATAAAGTATCAACAATTCGAAGAGCTCAACCATTTAGAACATGTACAGCTCCGGCAATTCGTTCAATAGGTGACGGAGCAAACTGAAGTGAATGTTAATTTTTCGAAACAAATCATCTAAACCATTGAGGCGCATTTTCATCTAAATGGGTTGGGCAACAAACAAAATTGTAGAAGTTGCGATTCAAAAACTCCGCACGTGATACATGAGAAACAAATTTATCCGCAAGGAGCAACTGTCTGATGCGGAGTTTCGTTAGTCGGTCTGATTGGGCCTTAAAATCCTTGTTTCCCACTACATCTCATGCCAAGCTATTGGGAAGAGCATGTCACAAACAGTGAGCTGTGGCATTTCTTGTCTCTTCACTCACTTATTGGGACCTACAGTTTTACACCGGTTCCAAACTTTATTTTGAGAAGCTTTTTCATGCCTAAGTAGTCGATAGTATCGACGTCACTAAGTAAGGTGACCGTCGTCAAAAGAAATGCAAGGTGTTCAGACTATTGATCAAACCTACATTCTCATGTACAAGAGTGATGCACACTATCGTAGACACTTCATTGAAACTATGGCCGGAAATGCAGTGACTTTGAATGGCATTATTAACAAGACCAATTTAACGGAGTTCTTCTGGCCTCAGCTGGACGGTATATACGTGGACGGCATGACGGCATTGTGCACGACGGCACCATCTACAACACCGCACATGAAACTACTGATGTATTAGAGACACGATTTCCAGACCAAATCATCTCCCGATATTCCGATGTCAACTGACTACAAAAATCGTGCGATTTAACGTCGTGATATTTCTTTCTTTGGGGTTTTCTTTGGGGTTTTGTCGAAACTCTGGTCTATGCGAACAAACTACAAACAAT
Source organism: Phaonia tiefii (assembly GCA_963931995.1). Taxonomy (NCBI): domain Eukaryota; kingdom Metazoa; phylum Arthropoda; class Insecta; order Diptera; family Muscidae; genus Phaonia; species Phaonia tiefii. The sequence continues at coordinate 82,364,851 of OZ008368.1, read as the reverse complement.
TCTTGAGTTCAAGGCCGAGATCCAACACGTCATCGATGAGATAAAACCACATCTTTGTCAAAATATCAACGAACATTTCATGAAAATTCGAAGGCTCGTGATCACAGCCGTGCAGGTCATTTGCTGGATATTATATTCCCTACTTAATCGGAACATGTATATTTTTCAGTGTAATAATAATATCACCACTCGGCCAAAAATTTGAGTTTTAGTTTTCAATTAAATCGTGAAGTTTTATTGGAATACCATTTAACTTTACGTTTTGCAGAAATAGTAAAAGTGCGTTCCAATTTAATAAAACGTTTCAAAAAATGAATGAGATTGATTCGTAGAATCTATGAAAAGTTTCACTCACTCTAGTTATTAGTTTGAATATAAATGTTTTTGTTAGATCTAATTGTTTGAAAATAGGTTATTGCAAACGTAAATTCGACTACTGCAACTCAATTGTAGTTGCCTCAACCGAATTGAGTTTGTCACGACTGAATTTTGTCCACACAACTGAAATTCGGTCGATGCATCCTCTATTTGACTGCGACAAATTTTAATGTGGTTGTAGCAACCTCTAGTTCGGACGTGATGACGACCTCCAAATGAGGTTGCGGCTTAATTGGATATTTTTACTGTGGGTGTAGATCAGGGGTCGGCGTTCATAGTACCCGGAGACCGAATTCGATCGGATTTTTATTCGTACACAAACCGAATATCACAAAATTGAGCGAATGAGAGTGACACATTACATGTAGTAGATCATCGGCTTTTAACAAAGTAGGGCCATGACGCACTATTTTTAAAAGTTAATACACTGAGATGTTTTTTAAATTTCAACATATCTTTAGAACATAACTAATATTTTTGTTCTTATCCCATGCTTCAAATTATTAAGGGATAGATTGGGAAACTTTTTTTTTAATTTTCTTTCATTTAATTGAATGAAGCTGAGTACCTTGTTCGCCATCTTATAATGAAGAAATGATTGGATACAGCTTCAACTGCATTTACTTTAATAAATTATTGGTTTTTTATACTTTATAATCCGTATAAAATATAAATACGCTGTGCAGTGAAGGTCTCTAGAATACTAGTACTTATTTCTTTCAGTGCAAATACTCCACTGCATTAACATTTGTGGCATGTTCGAACACTGGTATAGATGTTGTAAACCATTGAAGCCCATATTTTTTATTTCCATTGCAATCGTGGTGGACAGCAAAATGCTGTTCCTGCGCTGCCGACACACGTATGTATAGTATAAGCACTTCGTGTGATTTCGATCGTGAACGTTCGACACTTGCTTTGTTTATGAAGAAATTCCTGGTATTAATGAAGGATTTCATAATATTTATGACGAAAAACTTTTCAGAGTTAGAAAGAAAATGAATCCGATCTTGTAAAAAGTTTTAAAGAATTGATTTTGAATTGATAAGTTTTGGATCATATATTTACCAAATTGAAAATTCGTGAATTTATAGAAAATCCGGATTGGAAAAAATGTGATTTAAAGATTTCGTGATTTTTTGAATTTATTAACAATTCGTTACGAATTTGTGTCTGCCAGAGAAACTAAAATAATAATTTATTTGTATTGAACTCTACCTGCTACTATTTTCTAGAAGATATTAATGTAACTAAGTCGACATTTAGTTTGTATTGACAGGGTTGTATTTTTTAAATTAAGTTTTAACTTAAAAGGAACATTTGTGTTAATATTATTTTATGGATGTACTTTTCTTCTAATGTGTGAGTGTGTAACTTTGTTGGATATTTAAAACAGAAATATTTTATATATATTTTTTTAGAAATTATAGGGAGGTGTTTACAAAATTAATCACAAATTATCATTGTTTGAAACGGTGTTGTTTTTAATTAATTTTTTTGTATTTTTTTGGATTTTTAATTTTTTTTAGATTTTTTCTCAATAGATTTATGCGACTCTGTTAATGTGTTGAATTATATATTTTGTTTTCTTTAATTTTTGTTTTTAGTTGGTCCATTAATGTTACATGGTTTTTATATAAGTTTGGTTTGGGGAAGAAAGGCGAATTTGAGTTTAAGATATATTTTGAAAAATAAAAGAGAGGGATAAAGACGGATTACATTTTCCAAAAGTCTACATACAAGTGACGGGAAAATTGAACAATAAATTCAACTCTGTTCACCATATGGCAGAGGCAGAATACACAATAAAGCGTTTGTTTCATGATTAACGCTTAATTTTTGGGGCTAATTTTTGTGATAGACTTTTCAAGAAAATTTCAACTGAAAAGCTTTCGCTTCAGCTTATTTTGGCAGGTAGCAATATAAAACTTTTATAAAATTTATATATTCAAATGCATTTTTTCAAAAATATTTTAAAAATAACTAAATTCCCTCTCTTTTAATCTTTCGAAATACATGCCCTTTAGTTCTTCGCTCAGTTTTCCCCCTAAGTTTTCTAAGTTCTTCCACAGATTTTGCTTTTTCATTCACGATATAATTTACAGGGTTTAGAAAATCTACACAAAACAAAATTTAACATATGAGAGATGAATTGGTTTATACAGGATTTTACAGGAAATTTACAAGAGCACAGTTTAGAAGTTATAAGCCCAAAGAGGGTGCTAAAGAAAAATGGGTAGTATAGACATGTTGTTTAAAAGGTAAGGTCAGGTGAGCGATAAACTTATAGAGAACACAATATAATAAGAATTTTTCAATAAAAAAAACTGAAAACTTTAAAGAAAATATTCTACAAGACATGAACAATTTCTTGAAACATTTTCAGAATTTGTAAGAAACCGGAGTGTACGAGCGACAAGTGAGAATATATAAATAGATTTGAAATACTTTGAAATGCTAAGAAATGATGTAGTTTGAGCAAACTCTTGGAGTTTTTATCTTGATTGAATTGAAGGACCTTTGGAAAAATATTAATCCAAAGTGACTTTATTTAATTTTTTTTTAATTATATTTTAATGCTGAAATTATGAACAATGTAAAATATAAATGACACGGTCATATAAATAATACTTAAAAAACAAGTATTGCGAATGTACTTGCGAAATTGGAAGGTGATTGAAATTTAAACTCAAACTTGGAAGCTTTAGCCTTATAGTTTTGTGATTCAAGGACACATTTTTTAAAGGATCGTCAGTTTTGAAACCCTAGGAAATTCCCCTTCAAACATATCGCCAATAGTCAGAATATCTTAACTTGCTCAGAGGTTACGCATGACAAAACACAATATTACGAAACCTCATCATAACCCTGAAAGGAAAAACTTTAATGTACAAGGTGGGCCAAATAACACGTCTAGCTTTATTATTTTTGACATGGTTATTGTTTACTCTTTGCAGGTTATAATTGAATTCTTGGAAATTTATAATTGTTACATACAGTACGTTGACCATCGGTGGTGCAACGGTTAGTGTGTGCGGGTGTTGTGCGAGAGAACGTTTGTTCGATCCCTGCTCTTATTACCTTACACTTCTTGACACTTGCCACTTGTATTTTTGGTTTTTTCTTTGTTTTTTACTTTTGTTGTAGCTATACATTTATGGTGAATTTGGCAGAAGGCAAGTGAACAACAAAACCGAAATATATGTTGGTGTTGCCCATAACTACAACAGCGTCTCCTGCTACTACCTTGTATTTGTACCATGGGTGCCCCGAAACAAATTTATAGTTTTTGTTTAGAGTTTGTGGGTCTCGTTACTAGAACCATACACACACAATATAAATACAAGTATAAATAAAAATGCCTCCAATTATTTGAAATAAATTCGTTTAGATTCGGAAGTATTTATCTCGCTTACAATCAAATCAAATATTATTTGTTTCTTGTTGTTTATACTTCGTTTGCATTGTTCTTGACGATAAAACCGTAAGACTTGTCGCAAGTGAGTAGCTTGATGCTATTCTCTAATACAGAGTTATACGTGTTTAGCATTGGTAGAATTTAATTGGCCCAGCCTGCATATTTAATTAATAATTTTGTAATTTTTTAATACTTAGTTAAAGTATAGCAGTAATTGGTGATATTTCTAATGGGTGTTGTTTTTGCAATTTGGGGTTTCAGTGCTAAGTTTTCGCCAGTTCGCTCGAGATTCGTGATAACTTATCACTGAGAAAATCAATGCATAGAGAAATATAGAAAAGTTTCTATCACCCTCTTTTCGTTCTGTCGATGACAACGAGATAGTAGGCCATTTCATCTGGTTCTAGTTAATTTTGTATATGACTCTTTGGTTGGACATAAGACAGACAGAATAGATTAATTTATACGTAGACATATGACGTTTCTCTTTGCGCTTCTTCAATGAGGAAACCAACTTCTGTCAGCACGTCGAACAAAATCCGCCATTTTTAGTATTGTAACTTTCAGAGTAACAATTTCACCTGTGTTTGTCAAACCTCAGCGACAGAGTTTTTCTCTTGACGTTCAAACACAAGTTCGCTTCCCTTAAATCATTAAACCCATGAGCGAGTTGACAAATCTATGTATAAATTAATCTATGGTTCGATGCAACCAACATAAAACATTATTTGGCAATCATAAGTATAAATCAAACACTATTTATACTGTGTTTGCTGCATGGTTTGCTTCGGGTTGCTTATCGCTCTCTTTCCTATCCACCCTGTTTTCTATAATTTTCCTACGACATAGTGTATCAGCTGTGTCATAGATACCCCCTGGTCAATGTCAAAAATGTTAAGTTTGCCTTGCAATTTGACCCTGAATAGTCTGAGAAACGAGGAACGTTTACAAATTATAAAAACTCGAGCTCTGTGACAAAAGTGTTTCACAAGTTAGGGTCGTCATAATCGACCAACCGAGCAGATTATTCAAGCCATTGTGACCGAATTTCGCACCATTTCACTCTACTGGTCATCACTCCACCAAGTCGTATCCGCACGGAGGAGAATATTGCTGGTGTACCCGAAAGTGATAATGAAGATGGTCGAAAAATGGTCTCCACACTGAAAGCAAATATTTACATCAAATCGATGAAAAATTCTAATCATCCTTCCATTTGAAGATTGTGCGTTTTTTCACTATTTTCACCTTCATTGAGTTGATGATCTGTTTTACATCAATCTTCATCATTGGACTTTAGAAATAATTATTGGGATCGAGTCAAAATATGGATGTAGTATTGAAAAAGTAAACAGAAAAAAGGAGTATAAAATTGAAAATAAATACACAATAGAAAATAGAGAAATGGACAGAAAACATTATGCACGCTATGAGCATATTTCATGTGGTTTTATAATCGGTTCTTGTGAATTGTTACGACGAAAATAGGCCAAAAGGTTTGGCTACTCATTCATAGACAATTTACAACAAAATGATGACCAGTGTACTGATGAGAACATTATGACTAATTGAAGAAAAATGCACACCAAATTAACGTTCAATTTACATCAAAATTGAGAAAAATTTACTTCCAGTTGATGACTTGAAACATACATCAAATTGATGTAACATTGTCGTAGAATCAACGCAAACTATTGATAAAATATGGATGAAGGATTGATGAAATTTTCTTTATCAATTCAATAAAATGTGTCGTAGGCTGGAAAATTTTGGTTCATAAATTTGATGAAGCCTTTTCTTTCAGTGCAGCTCAATGCGTACGTCAATAACTCGATTTAGGCAACATTTGCATGAAATAATCTCTCAGAAGTATATGGCAGGCTTGGATTTAGCTATTCAAATATATAATTCACAGACTTGTAGAAATTGTCTGTGCTTTCTTAAATTTGCAAAAACCAAATAGCAAAAATATCACCGGTTATTTATTTATTTGCGAATTTTTTGCATAAACTTGTTCAGTCCAGAACTCGAGTAAATGACACAATTAAAAATTAATTGGTCGCGTTTTCATATTTATTCTTCCGCCATTTCTTCGTTATATAAACAAAGTCTGAATTGATATTTTTTAACCGTTTGATGACGACCATAGAGTAAATTTATAGTAGAGCCGCCATTTGTCTCATCTGACGTTTCCTTTCACACTCTTCGTGATGCGGTCGGTGTGATAGAGAGATGTTTGACGAAAAGTGATATACACCAGGTGGAATTACAATAACTTCTGGCTTTAATTTTTCGTGCCATTTTGGTGAAAAACTGTGAAATTTAAATGTGTTTTAAACTTTTTTATTGACTGTTATTGTTAGCATACATTTGTGTTGTATTTAACGCATTAATTTTAACACACAAAACCAAATGCCGTTGTTGTTATTTTGTTCGTTGTTTTGAACCATTGCCTCTATCTGGTATTAGTAAAGCAATTCTTTTCAACATCAAAAGTATAGATCACACGAGGACAAATGTCAGACATTTGGTGAGTGAAAGATTTTCTCTACCCATATTTACTCTATGATGACGACAGGCAAGTATGTATGTGCTAGGTTTTTGATACCAATAATTTGTCAAGAAGGAAATGGAGCAAAGAAGAGTGTAGGGGCAACAATTGTGTAGTTTGCGTTAATTCTCTAACTAATACGATTTGACACCTAGAGTCCGCAAAGAGGGTCGAAAAGTGTTTTTAGCTCAAAGGGAAGAAACGAAAAAACGTGCACGGGTGCTCATGGGGGAAACATCAAGTACGTTTTGAATAATGTAAGGTCGAATATCAACTTGCTTACTTGGACCGGGCAAATGTGTACCAAGTGTGTTCGCCTCTGAGATGAAATTTTAAAAATGTACTAAAATAATTGAAGATCTGCTGCTTTGTTTTCTCTTTATTATCTGCCTCGTTTTTGTTTTCAGTAGTTTTCGACAAAAAAAACACATTTTGGTCACAAAAACCTAAATTATAGTCCACTAATCATTGTGACGCAAACGTGTTATATTATCACAAACACAATGTGTTTGAGCACAAGTATAGTATATTTGCGACACGATACAAACACGTTATATTTCCATCCAAAAAACAAAAAATACATATTTTTAGCTTGTAGGGTATACAACCTGAAGGTAAAAGTTAAACGATCGAGCCAGTTGAAGAAATGTATTATCTACTGTTTGTAAGTAATCGGACAGTACTTCTTCGAAAATATTAATGGTGACGCTCTTGCGGCGAGCGGTGAACGATATCGTGACATAACAGGATACGTTTTGTGGCCTGTATTAGATGGCACACTTTTGGAAAACATATGGTTTCAAGAGGACGCTGCCACTTATCACACAGGTTTGAAACAATTGTCCTATTGAAACCGATGTTCCCAAGACATAATACCTCACGAAACAACCATGTCAAATGGGCGCCGAGATCTTGCGATTTGATACTATGCCTAAGTAAGAGCGAGACGATTCCAGAGCTGAAGACGAAATCGTAGGCGTTATACATGATATAAAGCCTGAACCAGAAAGTCATGATACGCCCATTCTGTGTTGCCAAAAGAGTCGTGGTGGGCATTGTACTGATATTGTGTTTCATTCATAAAACGTGATGCAATAAAAAAAATATAATTTCGACAAATTTGTAGTGGGTTTGATTCATAAAAAAGCTGCAGTCCCCTGTGTTGTCATAATAAATAGAAAAGGAGAAGCCTTTCGAAGTCGTTCATATGATTTGGGTTGGATATTGAATGGAAACACTAATTCTAAACCTTTAGGGGATATTTTTCAAAATATTCGAAATCGGTCGTCAAGATTTTTACATAATTATATTGTTATTGAATTAAAGACCAAAAAAGTAAAAGAGAACTTAAAAAAATTAAAAAGTTAAAAACAAATTTAAAGAAAAATATTTTAAGATTATAAAGATTTTTAGGTTTATCTAATCATATATTATATCAAGTTTTAAATTCGTTTATGTTATTTAATCTATAAAAACCAAAAATCAATTAACTGATTTATATTACGAAATTCTTTATTAATTTTAGAATTCTCTTTTAAAAAAATTCAGCTAAATTTGTGTTCAATATTTTTGTTTATACTATTTAAGACTTTCTGTTTATGTCATGATTGTATGATGTATGTTTTGCGTTGGGAGGGGGGGGGAGGGGGCATGATTCTATTCTTAATGTAGACCTTTTCAATAAGAATTAAATCAATACATGTGTTATGTCATCCTATGAATTTCTAATTATCTGTCAATAGTCTTACTACCATTTTTCTTTGAAATATTATTCGTTTTTCTTTCGGTTTATTTTTTAAAATATTTACAAAAATTTAAAGAGTGTGCTTTGCTTTTTTTTGTTTTAATAAATGCTTTCTTTTTAAAACTTTAATAATTTATTTTCATTTTTTTTTCTTGTTTCATTCATTTCGTTGGCAAAAATTTCAGTTTAAGTTTTGTGTGTTCTGTGAGTCGGTGAAGAGTGATGATGTAGGGTATCGGGGTTCTTGTTGACTACTAGGTTTCCTTTATGATTTTTATTTAATTGTTATCCTCTTGGGTTCTTTATAAAAAATTATAGGTGCTTTCGCTTAATGCTACTACAGTACTTTTCAAAAAATCCTTCATTTCTTTATTGTTTGTACAAAAAAAAAAAACTTTGTTCTCCGCTTTGCGGGTTTATTTTTGCTGTTCCTGTGTGAGTTTAACGAAAGTTTAAACTAAAAGCCTATAATTTCATGTGTTCGTGTTACATTTTTCTTCTTCTAAGATTTTCTTTACTTCCGGTTTTGTGTTTTTTTCTCCCTTTCAATCCTTTCTGGGTTTTCGTTTAAGGTAAAGCATACGGTGTTCTAGTTGTTCGTAATTATTTTTTAAATATTTTTTGTAGTAGTTTTCTTTTTATATGATTTTTATTTTCTACTATTTACCATCATACATTTCGTTCGAGGTTACGTAGCCATTGGTGTGTCTAAAGTCAGGGCTTTGTATTTCAAAGCTTGTGGCTTTGGACAGAGGGATTTCACATTGCCAGTTTAGGTTGGTGCAGACAAAGTATTTCGTGTGGCCAGTCCTTGTACGGTTTCATTTACTAATATTTCTTGTGAGTTGTTGTCGTAATTTTAATCAGAGTTTAAGCGCTGAAATGAAAGGAAAACAGGAAGTTATGCGGTTATTTTGAGGGGAACATGAAAAGGAAAATTGTATTTAACAAAAGTCTGAACTGTCCGAGATAATAAGGGAAGCATGTGAAACTGTGAAATCGATACAATATATTGAAGGTCAAAAATCCATAAAAATATTGAACTTTTATCTATAAAAATTATAATTTATGAGAGAAAATCCCGAAATAGGCTAAAATAATTCAAATTGTCAGTATCTCACAAATGTTATATATCTCAGATTTTCGTTTGTTTTATCGATCTATAAAAGTGTATGCTTTCTAACAGTAATCCGATTGAAATTCAAAATAAATAATAATACAAAATTATTTTTACAAGAGCAAAAGCTGTTTATTATGAGGCATTGTTGAGAGAATAGCTATTTCGACGAACGAATCAGTCCTAATCACATCAGTCCCCTTCTCCACAAGAAATTATATCCCTATAAGGTATATAATCACACCTTATAGGGATAAGCCAACGTCAACTTAATGAGAATTGATTCGACGTCTACTTGTGCGAAAACATCAAAAACAAACCTTGCCAGAGACGTAAATATTCAAACCTTCGTGCCTGTGCGGGCTTGTATTTCAAAGCCAGTGCATATACATTTTTGTTACCAGGGACCGGATTTCGTGGATAGTGGGTTACCCTGGGTAACCTATTATTATTGGCGTGGGTAATGGGTAGCGATTATTTACCCACTACCCACAGAGTATGGGGAAAATAATGGGTAGTTCCTCATACGGTAATGGGGAAGTATTGGCTAGTTACCCACGACAATGGGGAATTCATTACCCATCACAATTACCCATTACACATTTTTGTAGTATAACACATAGCCGGGGAATGGGTAGAAAGAAGGCTATGTGTTATATCTTCGAATCGTCGCTACGTTTCCGAGATATAGATGTAAGGGCGTTTTAGCGATTTTTTATTCGAAAAATTTTAGTTTTTCTGTTTTTATTAAAAGTGACGCTGTATTAACGACATCCTGTGATTAAAGCCTCTTACGGACACAAAATATTGATTAATTTTTTCAAATCGACACACCGTTTCCGAGTTATAGGTATTCTTTATTTTCTCGATTTTCATATTTGGCGATTTTGAGAAAAAAAAATGTACCGTAGGAATTTGACCACTTTGTAAAAACACTTTACTACAAACCATGAAAAATTAGTTAATTTTTCGATTGGCCGCTCTGTTTGCAAGATATAGACATAATGGCGTTTTTGCGATTATTTATACGAAAATTTTAGTTTCAGCGACATTATGAACGTCCATTCGCTAAAGTCTCCAAACGAAAAAATACAAGACAGATATATCCATTTTTTTGTTATAGTGATTTTCCTATTTCGTCGATTTTTTAAAAAAAGGCGTCGTCCATACGTATTGCACCACTCTACGAAAAACCCTTATAAATTCCCAAAAAATGTTTATTTTTTCGCTTCGGCGCTCCGTTTGCAATATATAGACAGAATGACGTTTTACCGATTTTTTTTTCGAAAAATTTTAGTTTCAGCGATTGTTTTTCAAAACTGAAGCCGAATTAAAGACTTCCATTGGAGAAAATGTCCTAAGGAGGTAAAAAATTAATTTTTTTTTGGGATTGTACACACCGTTTTGAGAGTTATAGGAATTTTTGTACAGCGATTTTCCTATTTTGGCAATATTTTAAAAAATAGGTCGTCCATACGTATTGAACAACTTTATGAAAAACCCTTATAAATTCCCAAAAAGGTTATTTTTCGCATCGACTCGGTTTCCAAGGTACAAGCAAAAGCGCGTTTTAGCGATTCTTTTTTCGAAAAATTTTAGTTTTAGCGATTTATTTTTTAAAAAAGTGATGTTAAACCCTCCTGCAGAGGCAACAAACTTGTTATTTTTGCGGTTGTACACACCGTTGCGGGGTTATCGCCATTTCTATACCTTTCACCAAAAAAATGTGCCGCATAGAATGAGCCTTTCTAAACCCTCAGTATTTTTGGACGAGATTAGTTTTCGATCTTTTCAAGAGGTTTGTATAGCGATTTTCCTATTTTTAAACAAAAACCCGTTCATACGTGTTGAAACACTTTTTGAAAAATCCGCAAAAATAGATAGATATTTTTTCGCGTGAACGCTCCGTTTCCAAGATATGTACATAAGGGCGTTTTAGTAATTTCCTGGTCGAAAAAATTTAGTTTAAATCCTCTCGCGCGCTCCGTTTTAGAGTTAGAGGAATTATTTTATTTTAGGAATTTTTTGGTTTGGCGATTGAGAACCAAAAAAAAACATACGAATTGAACGGCTTTACGAAAACCCCTTAGAAACCTTCAAAATTAGGTATATTTTCCATTCGACACTCTGTTTCTAAGGTATATAATTTTTGCTAATTTTTGTATATTTTCGATGAAAATGGAGTAATGAGTAAAGGCGTCCTACCCATTACCCATGTGTAATGGGTTAGCGTGGTGGGCAATTCAACATTGTCGTGGATAAATACTAATTATTTGCCAAATAACCAATTATTCGTAATGGGTAATTCCCCACTTATACTTATTTTCTCATACATTGTGGGTTAGGGATAATCGTTAGGGGTAATTGTCCATCGGTATGGGTAAACCTACATTGCTCCTTGCCAACGGCGATGTGTATATGTTATATATGGAAGGTGGCGGTGTTACAAGCGAGCTTCTAACAAACCAGAGAGCTGTGCGCGTCCCAGTTCTACACTCGCTGATTGGGACCTACAGTTTTACACCGGTTCCGAATGGTATTTTTTAGAAGCTTTTTCATGCTTAAATACTTGATAGTGTCGCCGTCACTAAGCGACGTTACCGCCGTAGGAAAAACTTTAAGGTGGTCAGAGCAAGGATCGAACCCTCGATCTCATGCATAAGAGCCTCGCACATTACGGTGGCGCTATTACACTCGGGGGTAGATACGAACTCTGGTTGTCACAAAAGAGAATAACGATTGTCATTGAGGTGGAAATTACATTGTAGCGTCTGCATATTGTTTACGATTCTCGATTTTTGTTATTTGGTCTTTAACTGGATATGGTTTTCAATCGTAATCATGTTCTCAAATATTTTGTATTGAAAATTAAATTTAGTAAAAAATTTTGTTCGCTATAGGTAAAGTGTTTTCGTACTAGTAGGTGTTGAGGCAATTCTCATTAAGTTTTGATTGTTTTATAGATCAAAAACAATATGCAGACGGCCAACATCACAACAGTCGTTGTTTCTAGGTGGAAACAAAATGTATATACTTGCAATCTATGAAAGCCAGCGTAGCAAAGACATTTTTGGACACTGATACTTCGGGCAAAGTATTGATTTGGATGGTTTCGCCCAAGTATGTGTTGAAGAAATTTTCAATAAGTTGAGTTTTGATTATCCCTATAATATGCGATGAAATGCCGAAATACTTTTTTTAGATACTTTTAAAGACATGCGTTTGTGTGCATCGAAATAGCTATCCCGAATTTGATTTTAAGTCACTTTATATCAGTTTTTAGTTCTTACGGCAATTGTATCTTAAAATAATATGGGATAAGAAGGAATTTTTAACATAATAAAACATTCACAACGTCCCCCTAAATTCGTTTCTAATTTATTAATAGAAGTGAAAATTCGGTTCGAAGGACCTGATAAAAATCTAACTGGCAGCCAAAGCCTCAAAAAAGTTTTGCTGAGATTACGTTCGGATGTGAAAACTTCTAATTCACTTGTGACGACAAACGAATTTGGTTAAGATAATCTAAGGAACATTAGGGATATGAAGTTGGTCAAAGTTTTCGCAATTTCGAATTTTAGCACATTTCCATTGTTGTAGAACATGTTTAACGTTTACTTAATTCCCGAAATTTTTCTTGAAATTGATTAAGTTCAATCCAATTACTAAATGAAAAATCCCACCAACTCTAAGAATTGCAAATCCAAGTTCGAAAAAATTTTGTGAAATTTCATGTTTCTCAGTCTAATTGTTTCTTCAAAAGACGCATTTTGAAATTTGAAATTTAATTTCGCTTAAAAAAGTACTAATATACATTTTTTCGAAATTACGCTTCTAGGATAGTTTAGGATTTAGAATCACACCCAAATACTTTTTGTTATGTGTTCATAACAATTGACCTTCAACAGAATTATTATTGAAAACGAAGGCGCACCGCCGGTGGTGCCAAGTATGGAATTTTTTGACCCAACCAAACTAAATCCTGTCTAACTAGGCTCCTGTTCAACTTTGTGTTTGTCCACTTTTTTTTATTATAACCGTCACTCAAAACATTATTATAAAAGTCGAAAATTCATTGTAATAACCAACCAACATTTTTCAAATATTTGTAATTTTGTTGTACATTTTAATTTCCAACTTACCTCAAATCCATTGGTTTCATCAATGATACCACAGCCTATTTGTTGTTTGTTCTTCATGTTCGTGTTCATGTTGTTGTAATTTTAATAAATTATTTGTAGCATTTTTTGTCCTTTCTAAATCGTTAGCATTTGAATTCTGCAACAAACTCGTAGCACTATTTTCAGCAATATTTCCAGGACCCTCGCCGACAGCTTTAACTTTATTCTCCTCGTCATCCTTATGCCCATCTCCGGCATCTTGTAATGCCTGTTGTATACCCAATATCTCCAGAGACGAAGGCATATAATAGTCACTATCTCCATCATTAATGAAACCACCATCGTCATCATCATCATCGTCGTCATCATTGCGATCTGGATCTTTGGCCAGGGAAAGTTTTAACACTTTCAAATCTCTGGCATTCAAAGAGTTGTGATGAAAAGCTTGATGAGACACCGGTGATTTTGTGGTAAACGCTGAAGATTTATTATTCAGTGTATAGGTGAAGTGGGGTGTCAAAGAACGACCTTGTTGATGATAAAGCCCATCCTCGTTGCTTGGCGTATACGGGTTGTGAGAATGTAGAATCATTTGTTGGGGTGTTATAAGATGCTTGGGCATGGTCACTGTGGTCATCGTCGTACTAAGAACGCTTAGTCTTTTTAGTTTATGTGGTTGCATTGAATTCTTAAGAGTACTATTAGTGATATTTGTTGCTGTTGTTGTTGATGCTAATGTTTTGTTGTTGCTAAAATGATTGTTCTTATTATTACTACTACTACTACTACCAACTACTTGAGTTTTTCTATTCTTATTTATAGATGCGGCGGCAGTGCCAAAGGCGGCAGATTGATGCTGCATTGCCTTCTGTTCAGTTTCAAACTAAAGATTGTCTGGATAGCTGCGGAAATTATAGGTTCTGGCCCTTTGGAATTGCATGGTATCAGCATTATTGGCATTATTCATGCCCCCCACACCAACACCCATGCCGCTCACACCAACACCGGCTCCAACTCCTCCGCCACCCACCGTCGCCGTATTATAGGGATTGATCATGGGCGCTGTTGATTGTGAGTTCATGGTACCCATGTTGTCATCATAATTATGCTCATTACTCAGGTTACTGCTGGCCTTACTACTCATCGTATTGCTGCCACTGTGGCCCTTGATGGGCTTAAATATCGCCGTGGTAGCATAATACTTTTCCATTGGTGGTGGGGGCACTTGAGGCGGTCGCGGAAATATACTGCTCAAGGGGGGTGGTGGGGTCCTGCGTACATTGACATAACCGCCCGGTGTGGAATTGGACATTTTTGTCGGCATATAATCCTGCATATGGGGCACAGCATAACCGCCTTCAGGCACATCTAACCAAAAATTTGCGAGGGGAGCAAAAATTAAAATTAAGAAGGAGAGAGAGAAAAACGAAAAAATCCATTAATATTTGGTTGTTTGTGCTACGTGTTTTGAGGTTTTTAATTTGGTTCTATTTGGTTAGTTCTGCCAACTCATCACTAAGGGTTTATGGCCCAAACAGTGAAATTACAAAATAAAAATATTTTTTTTCCTTTCTAAGGTTTCTTTTCGATTTCATATTTGGGCCATAATTTATGAGTGTTTATTTTCTTAGTTCCATACAATCATTTTCAAGTTGTTCAGTATTTTGCCTTACCTGTATAGTCGGGTGTCATGTTACACTGTAAATCATTAACAGCCGCATAGCCATTTACTCCACTGGTGTACATATTTACATTAAAGGGTTCATGGTAGAGGCTATTCTTTCCAATTGAATCATTATCATCCACGCTGGCCTGCAACAAGGGGAGAAAAGGTGGCAAATATAGCCATAATTAATTAAAATGTCTTGAATTTCAAGTAAAGAAATGATGCAAAATTTACTTCATAAAGCACAAATATGTGGTCGATATCTGGAAAAATAAAATTGAAACTTTAAGGGCGTTATGCGAAATTTCGCAGCACGTCATTCTCCACTTAAAGTAAATTTAAATGTCCGAAGTTCGCCATTTAAATCATTTAATATGAAAATTTTCTGAGAGCTTTTAAATTTAACTTTTACACGACACTTATGTAACTGAACGCTACTGGTGTCCGCAGCTTTATTGCCGCCAATCTTGTAAATATAACGGGTTTTTCAACAGAGACGCTACAAAAGTAAATCGATAGGGACTGCAAACGACGCCATATTTTTTCCCGCCCATTTGACATTTCTCTTCAGTAAGTTTTGCCATTTCATCATGGAAAGATATACGAGCAAACAACGAGTCGGAATTATTAAAATTTACTACCGAAATTTGGAGTCACTGGCCTCAACTACGTCCAATTTATGGTCGTCATAATCGTCCTACCAGATCAACAATTGAGCGTCTAGTGGAAAAATTTGAATCCACAGGCACAGTACAAAATGCTCCCGTGCCAGTGAGACAAAGAAGTGCCCGTAGTGTCGAGAATATTGCTGCCGCTGAGGCTTCAGTTCAAGAAACCCCAAACGTGTCTCTCAAACGTCGTTCTCAAGCGTTGGACATCTGGGTGACGTCGTTGTGGTAAATTTTGCGAAAAGATCTTGGCCTACATCCTTACAAGATCACATTGACGCAAGAACTGAAGCCGCTGGACTACCATAAGCGTCGTATGTTCGTGAATTGGGCTGAGCAAAAACTTGAATATGATTCGGATTTTCATCGGAAAATCATCTTCAGCGATGAGGCTCATTTCTGGCTGAATGGCTTCGTCAATAAGCAAAATATGCGTGATTGGTCAGACAGCAATCCACACGTAATCCATGAGTCATCATTGCATCCCGAAAAAATTACGGTTTGGTGCGGTTTATGGGCCGGCGGCGTCATTGGGCCGTACTTCTTCCGTGATGATCAAGACCGGCTGTGAATGCGAATCGCTACCGTTCAATGATAACCGAATATTTGCGGCCCCAATTGGATAATATGGAATTGGATGACATGTGGTTCCAACAGGACGGCGCCACTAGCCACACAGCGAATGCCACAATCAATTTATTGGAAACCAAGTTTGGTGAACGTGTTATCTCACGAAATGGCCCAGTCGATTGACCGCTTCGGTCGTGCGATTTGACGCCGTTAAATTATTTCCTGTGGGGCTACGTCAAGTCTATGGTCTATGCCAAAAAGCCAGCGACGATTGATGAACTTCGTACGAATATTGAACGTGAAATTGCAGCAGTATCGGCCGATTTATGCATGAAAACCGTCGAAAATTGGGTTCAGCGTCTCATTGGTATCTAAAACCGGTTTTGTTTTATTTAAAAAAACTTTTTTAGCGCTCTTATTGAAAGACCCGTTATTATTCATAAAATGTTGTGAGGGATTTGAGAGACGTTTTTGTATTATAAACTGTCTCTCTAAGCTCTCACAACTTTTTATGAATAAGGCCGGTAAAATGTAAATCTATCCAATACTTAGGGCGAGTTTCAAAGTGACTTCAAAGCTCGATGCTCAATTTAAAAGCTCACAGAAATTTCATATTATATGACATTTAAAAAGATCGTGCATTTAAGTTTAGAATGACAAAGAGTGGATCAAATTCACATTCATCATTTGAATGCCCAATTTAAATATTCACAACAAATTTCATATTCAAATACATTTCAGTGACGATCATGGGACATTTAAAGTTAATTTACGTTCCAAATCGCAATTTAGGGCCAACTTTGAAACGAGCTTTAAATGATAAGGGGCCACAAAAGTCTAAGGTGGCCCTAAGTCTAAGTCACTCTGCTTAAAATAACCGTAAATGTCCAATGTTTGACATTTGAATAGCAATTAATATAAAAATTGCCTCTGATCTTTTCAAAGGAAGCTCTTAAATGTCGATTGTAAAACTCGTCCTTAACCCAAGCAAGAATCATTGCAGAAATGTATCGAGTAAACAAATTTTAATGGCAAAAAAATGGTCTTCCATTACATCCCATGAAGTAATTGGGGAGAGCTTCTCACAACCAGTGAGCTGTGCGCTTTATAGTTTTATACTCACTGATTGGGATCTTTTTCATGGTTAAGTACTCGATAGTGTCGCCGTCACTAAGCGAGGTGACCGTCGTCGAAACAAATTTTAAGGTGGTCGGAGCAGGAATCGAACCCAGGATCTGCTGTACAAGAGGCGCGCACACTAACCATTGCACCACCGACGGCCAACATGTGTTATTAATGTTTAACTGCATGTTTCACAATCGTCATTTAAAAGCTTAATTAAAAGCTCACAGGAAGCTTTTCTACCAAATTATATTTAAGTGACAAATATCGGGCGTTTAAAGTTTATTTAATTTTTACTTTATTACACTAAAAAGTAGCCTAAAGCAAAGAAGTTCGTAAAGCAGCTTTAAGTACTATACAATATCTATTGCAGCTTAAAGGGTCACTTTCAGAGTTTCTCAACTTAAATGAACTTAGAATGCCCAGTTTTTGTTATCTTAATTATTATTATTGAAAACTAAAACTTTATCTGAGCATTTAAAGAACGATCGCAAAGCTCACCTTTAGTATACATTATGGTAAACACAGGCAACTTATTAAATTTAAAATGCACATTGCTTAAGCTTAATACAATTGTGTAATCAAATTTCAGGGTGGCAAAGTTAAATGCTAACTGTAAACAGAAATCATAGCTAAACTATTCTGTAATCAGGCTATAATAATAAACATGTTTCCCGAAAGCTTAATAGTGGATTTGCGGGAAATTGTAATCGGAACTGATCACAAGAATCCAAGCTAAAGTGTCGAGCTTTACTTTAAATATTATTTCAGTTCAAGTTTTATCCAACGCTTTTAAAGCTTGAAGCAACAATCGACATTGAAATCTTTCAGGGTTACATTTCAAACTCTTTGAAGCCATCAATGAAGAACAGTAATTTCAGTAAGCTTTACCCAACAAAAAAATTTTAAGACCTAAGGCTAAAAAAACGCTTTAGGCGCGACACTGCAATCGTCATTTAGGGCTCAATTTAAAAGCTCACAAAAATATTTTCTCAGTAACGGTCAAGTCCTCGAAAACAAATGAAGGGTTTCGATCTGTTGCTAAGCCACAAATAGCTGAGTTAGTTTCCTCTAGACATCTGCACAAGTCGTCTTGAATATTCTTTCAAGATATTTGTTTTTTTTTCAAAACATGTACTGTAGCGAACTTGCCAGAACCAAGTACTTTAGGGTAACGTCGACAAACCATTCGCGTATGTGTGTATATGTGTGTACACAAAAATAAAATACGCTGTGAAGCGAGTATTGTAGCATTGTCTTATTGTGCTCTACAGCTTCACACACTAAAGCATTTAGTTGCCTCAACTTCGTTACAGTATATATCTTGAAAAAGCAAATGTCTTGAATGACCATTCAATACGTCTTGTGCAGATATCTAGTTCACACTAACATGCATCAGAGTGACAAAGCGAATGAAGATCAGTGCACTCATATTAAGTTTCGTTCGCTTTATCATTCTAATGGGTGTTAGCAGAAACTAAATCAGCTGTTTGTAGCGCGACAAGTGAACAATTTACCTTAAACTCAGTATTTTTGGTCGCCAAAAAAATAGACTGACTGAGGTGTCATAAAATTTTATCAATTACAAAAGACAAAAGTTTGGGCGAGAATAAGTGTCTCTACATAGCTAGGACGCATATTGGTATTAAAAGATTTCCCTTCACAAAGGTAAGTAAATTCATTTACGAATCCCAATAACTCCACAGAACAGATAAATTGGTTATTCAAAAAATTAGGCTGTATAAAAAATAACACACGCGCTCACATAGAAGGAATACTGATTCCTTAATTATATTAAAAAAAATCTTTCCTTCCTACTATTCGCTATATTTCAAAAAAATTGTGGCTTCACTTCAACTTTCTGTACGAGAAGCAGGATTTCTAAATCATTATTTTTTATTACAATGTCAGTATTTTGCTTTCCTTTTCTTTTCTACATCATTATTCGTAGTTACATTATTATTATATTCGGTTTTTTGTTTGTTTCTCTTTATACCATCTTCTTCATATACTTACTTTAATTCCTGTGCCATTTGGTCGATGCTTATCAACATTGCCACCCAATGTATTTGGATTAAAACTATATTGGAATGCATCCAAAACATTGCTGCCACGTGCCCTTTTCGTTCGAGAGACGATAAATAATATAATCGCCACCAGTAGGATAATGATGGTAGTTAAGACGACAATAACGACACCAATAAAATTCTCCTCGGAGGGCTCTTGATCGATGGGTTTGGGTGCGATTACTACAAAGAAAGTGAAAATGTTTTTTGTTATTAAAACAAATTTATAAATAAAAGTTAACGTTATAAAACAAAATTTCAAAAAAAAACAGAATCACGCGTTAGTTTCCTAATATGTATTATAAGTTTTAAAAATTTATCGATGTCACCCACTTCTATCTTTTCATAGGGTGTCATGAAATGTACTAAAACACTGCCTATTTCCATGCTACATTTTCATTTCAAAGAAATTTACAATATCTGAGCTGTGAGGTGTCCATCTTTATACTAACTTATCTGGACTTCCCACATTTTGCCATCGCTTTCGAACGACGAACCTTTCTCGCGGCTAATCACTTGCAGAATGCATGTAAAATTGTTGAAAATTTTTCAAAATTTAGAGTGGAAGTAATACAAAAAACCCGCGATTTTTAGTTTTAGCTCCAATCTTAATACACATTGTAGTAAACAATTCTAGTACGGAACAACTCTGAAACCAAAAAGTGTTGTACTACAGAGTTATTCCTTCCCCTTGCCAATGACTACAGCCAATAATGCAAAATATTTAGGATGGGAGAATTGTTGGTCTTTCTCAAAACCAGAATAAAATCTACCTACTGGTTTCAGTACAACATATGATTCTAAAATACTTCTGTACCCTAAACAGTGAAAATTTTGTTTTTTGATAGCAAATATAAAGTGTTTGTAGCTTATCGAACATTTAGAATATTTGTGTCTAAACACATTGAGTTTGCTAGTCAATATAATATGTTTTGGAAACAATGACTAGTAGGTTATAACATGTATATTTATGGCCCAAATGTGGCTTTATTTATTGAAAACTGCTGAAAACAAAAACGTTATAGACACTAAAGAACCAAAAACAGCAGACCTTCAATTCACGAAAACAATGCATGGTTCCTGCAAAATGTTGCTGGGGCCTATATTTTTCAGCGTGTAGATAATTAATAACAGGGCTTAAAACTTCAACTAAAAATACTTGCAGTAATTCTGAAATTCTGATCAGACACATATTTTAAATAGCTCAAGTACAATTAAAGCCTATGTCCCTGTTCTGTTGTAGCTGCAGGATGGCTCAAATACAAGTGCACATTTGATACTGGTTTTCCCTCTCAAAGTATTGAGTGCCAGTCAGTATCATACCTCCGCGGAGTGAAATGGGTTGCAACGTTGGGAAATTTTGTAGACTTATCCCCACAGTCAGTTATGTATTGTCCACACTCTGTGTAGCTGGAAAAGGAGTTTTAGCCGAAATGAAGCATCCACAGCGCGTAAGTTTAGCGGGAAACAGTGAGAATGTACCTAATTGTGAGCCATACTCACTGTTCTCATCGTCGTGGAGTGCAGACCGACGAGACTGTGCGACACAGTCAAAAACTATTTCGGCCAACGTCGAACGCTTTCGAGCCATGTTTAGCGGTTTTTTGTGTACTGAAATTGTAAATATTACCGTTGATTTCAGCAGAATGGGTCACCATGTCTCACAATCCAACATACAGTCGATCCTTTGCGCGCTAATAACCAATTTCTTTAAGACTACATGACAAATAGTTGCTTTGGTTTCCAATAACACGCATCGGAAGGACAAAGCAAACGAAATGCAACCACAACGCTTGTCGTTCTGATGTGTGTTAGAGGAAATCAAATCAGCTGTTTGTTGCGTACTAACAGAGGGTATCCATGGCACAGCTGATCGACTCTGAAGTAGGAAATTGATAGAAAAGAGAGTAGATAGACGCGAGTGGGTCAGCCACATTATTGAAATCTCTGTTACATAAATAAAGGGAATCTCTGTTCTTTTCAGTAAAACCAAAATATAATAATAATCCTATACCAAACGAGAATTAATTAAATATTTTTAAAAAAACTTGTATTTGAACCACCCTGTGGTCTTGTGTTTACTATTTGATAAACTTGTTGGATGGAGATATTTCAAGAGCTACTTTTTTTACTAGTCCAAACTTCTCCTGCTGGGCATTGGTACTATTTTCTTGTACACATAATTTAGCTACTCAGATGATGAGAGAGATTCACAACTGAACAAAGAACCAGAATAATTGAATTTTATTATTACAAAAAGCATATCGTCGACATTTTAACGTCAGAATTTCACCCTCCGAAGCACTGATTCGTTGCTTAGTTCATTGCCACCACCAACATGACACCGTAAGGTAGTCGCCTTGAAACGGTAGACCCCGTTCAACTCGCACTGGGCAAAATATTGAACATGTAGAGCAAAGTGTTAACAAAACACCAGAAACATCTAAGAGAAGGCGTTTTGCTCAGCAAGGAATGTCTCGTACGTCACTACGGCGCATTTTAAAAAAAGATTTACTGTTATTCCCATATAAGGTGCCAATGGTGCAAGAATTAAAAACCGCTAACCATTTTGCACTTAAATTTCAACAGTTGGCCAGATATTGATGACTTTTGACCCACCCTGTATTAGAACTTACGCATCTTAATGTTGATAAATTGAAATAGTGCCATTTTTTATCATCACAATGTAGGAATAATTATAGCCACACAAGATTTGAAAGGGAATATACTGAAGTCGAAAGTTTTATTTTTTCGAGTTTTTTCCACTTTCTGGTTTATGGAATTGGTTCAATTGGCTTCTGAGCAGCCCAATTAATGTTTTTAGTTTTTAGTTTCCTTTTACCCTAGTTGATAGAGCGTTTTTAAAGTTTTGCTGTCTGCTACTTCGAACTTACACAAACGTCGTTCTATTTTAAATGATTTTTTAAGTTTTACTTTTTTTCGAGTCTCCTTGTGAAACAGAGTTAGTTGCACCTCTAAGATGGTTATAGTAGTAAAACTAAGAGTAAAAAATAAAAAAATAAATGGTTTCCCATTGCATCCCATGAAGGGACCGAGGAGAACTTCTCACAACCACTGAGCTGTGCGCTTTCCAATTTTCACTCACTGATTGGGACCTACAGTTTTACACCGATTCCGAACGGTATTTTGAGAAGCTTTTCCATGGCTATATACTCGATAGTGTCGTCGTCACTATGCGAGGTGACCGCCGCCGAAAGAAATTTGAAGGTGGTCAGAGCAGGGTTCGAACCCAGGATCTCATGTACAAGAGCCGCGCACACTAACCATTGCAAAAATAAGAGTACGTACAGATTTTCTCTTATGTCACTGCAAATGGAAACAATTTCATAGTTGTTTCGGGTCTTATTCTATCAAATGACGAAAGTTGTTTCGTTTTGTTTTAGATTTACATTAATTTACATTCCACTGTCACAAAGGGTTTAAAAAAAATCCGTGTGGATACACACATCTCAGCCTATTGTATGGATATTTTCTAACTGTTGGTTTTCGTCCTCCAATTTAATATTGCTTTTTGTTTAACCATTTTTAAAGTCATGAAATTTCCTTGAATCACCTTGTAAAACAGAGTTGTATACATGAAGGTATCTACAGCTTATAGGCAGTAGTCATAGGACAAATATCTTTTTACTCTTCTGATGATGTTGAATTGAGACATTTCTATACCTGTATTTTTTGTCCGTCTCATAGGGTATTATAGTAATAGTGGACAACAGCTGTAAAACTTAGAGCGTATATCGCTGATGTAGTTGAAGTTGGGGTTCAGTTGCAGATGACATAGCTAGTGCCAAAACATATTTTGAAAGCAGTAATACCAATCACCCATCCACGTTCTTATCCATGATTTTCCAACTTCATAGCCGTGTGTTGCGTGCCTGCCTCCTGTACATGACTTCGAGGGTTCAATCCCAGCACACATAGTCTAGTAATGGCGAGACTATCAAACAATTAGCCATGGAAAAGCATATCTTAAAAATAAAACGATCAGTAAGTATAACAATTTAAATCACACATCTCACCGATTGTGTGAAGCTCTCTCCTATCGCATGAATTATATTGGAAAAACATTTATTTACTTTTCATAGTTGATCATTTTGGTTTCAAGACCTCCTGACCATCTGTCCATCCCTATTTCAAATGAAAATATATTTTCCTTGTGTTTACAACACCCAGTCGCAAATATATTCAGGGTCACATTCCCTTTAATTATATAAGCTTTTTAGACGATTTTTATATGATAATATTGTCTGTTAACGTTTCATAGGATTTATGAATACAGGCCCTAAATATATTATATACTGTAAACTAAACTCTTAAACTTTGACTCATCTCACCCTGTCACACAGGATGGTACCTTAGATATTTCTGTAAGATGGTGCAGTTATTACTCAGAGTTGATTCTTCTTTGCTATCGCACTAAATTAAATGATACATTTGTCTTTTAATGTTACCAACAAAATTTAAGTTTAATATATTAAATTCAATTCCTCTTAAGTTTTTTCCTATTATGACCCCTGCCGCTATCTCTTTGCATTTGTTCGTATTTTTGTTTATGCTGCGATTTTCTGTTATTTATGTTAAGTTAAAATGAAATGTATCTCTTCTGACTTGTTTTCCTTCCTTTTTGGTCATTTTCTACAATATCCAGTCTTTACGCCAACTTTGATGGAGAAAATCTGGCGACCGGTGCTGTGAGGGACAGGGCAACAAGTCTGAAGAAACTAAAAGTGAGGCTGTGACCAGGGGTCCAAGTGGCGGGTACTTACATTGTGGTCCATTATTATAGTTGCGTTCGCCATTAAGATTTGTTGTTGGCATTTTACCACCATTTTTATTATTATGATGATATTCATTACTTTGTAAAGGATATTCACGGGTATCCTGTGGCAATAAGGCGCCACGTTGTTCCTGTTCGTCTGTGAAATTTCCCACGGCCGGCACTGTAGGAGATTTTTGTAATAACAAAAACAACAACATTATTTTATGTAAAGAGAAGGAAGAGAAAGAAAAAAACAATTTAATGTGGTGAATAAATTTAAAATCAATCTATAAAAATTCAATTTAATTGAAACGATTTTGTTTTAATAACATCAGAGAGCTTTAGAAAATACGCTATTCAATGTTTAGAATAAAACGAAATGATTTTTCGAAAGGGGCACTATAAATCCAGAATTTCGACATGACTAAATTTCTTAATAATTTCAAGAAGAGATTTTTATTAAAACCATATGTTGGGCTAATATACTTTTGGGTTAAGAAAATGTTATCTGTTTGGTTAAAGCATTTGGAAAGAATATTCTCTATGTTTTCTATGGTAACACATTCATCTTGTTCCAGATTAAAGGGGAGAAACTATTTGTTCTTTCAATTCCTGAAAACCAACAGCTGTTTGGCCGCTATTGTTTGGCAATGCTGGCATTAAGGCTTTAAGTTATCAAAGTGTGTATTAAATGTTACGATGAATAGTCGTTATTCTTCGTCCTGTCGCTTTAAGAGCAACACTTTGCCTTGTTTCTGTACACAACGAACTACAATTCAAGCATTTTAATTGACATGACAACAAAAGGAAAAATGTTGTGATTTCCAGGATGTGAGGGCAACAAAGGCCGACAGGAAATCTAGGAAATTAACAGAGATTTTGGATAGAAGACACTGAAAGGAAGGGATATGAAATCGAGAATCCCTGGATTAGGGTGGATATGAAAAATTAAAGTTCATCGAATAATTAAAGCCAACTTACAAGGAGGAATATCAAACGTACAAAAGTTAACTAATTTTATTTTTTAAATTTCAAAAAATAAATATTTTTAATCCGCGGAAAAGTGAAGTGAACCCATTCCTTTTACCAAACAATTGGCAGAATAAAATTAAATTTTTAAGACAAAGTAAAGTTTGAGAACTCTCTCCCGAAATAATCGAATCAAAAGTTAGTTTGTAACTTCCACTTTTAACTTTCAACGAAATCTTGGACACCGTATTTTACTCAGTTCTTTGCAAACGCCACAGAGTGGGGTAGAATGCAAAGAAAGTGGTAATAAAGGGTTTTTCAACAGCGACGCAACAAAAGTAAATCGATAGGGACAGCAAACGACGCTATATTTTTTCCCGCTCTTTTGACATTTCTCTTCAGTAAGGTTTGCCATTTCGTCATGGAAAGATATACGAGCCAACAACGAGTCGAAATTATTAAAATTTACTACCGAAATTTGGAGTCGGTGGCCTCAACTTTAAGAGGCCAACTTTAAGAGGCCTCAACAATCGGCGATGAGGCTCATTTCTGGCTGAATGGCTTCGTCAATAAGCAAAATATGCGTTATTGGTCAGACAGCAATACACACGAAATCCATGAGTCATCATTGCATCCCGAAAAAATTACGGTTTGGTGCGGTTTATGGGCCGGCGGCGTCATTGGGCCGTACTTCTTCCGTGATGAGCAAGACCGGCACGTTACTATGATTGCGAATTACTACCGTTCAATGATAACCGCATATTTTTGCCGCAATTGGATAATATGGACTTGGAGGACATGTGGTTTCAACAGGACGGCGCCAGAAGCCACACAACGAATGCCACAATCAATTTATTGCAAACCAAGTTTGGTGAACGTGTTATCTCACGAAATGGCCCAGTTGATTGTACGCCTCGGCCGTGCGATTTGACGCCGTTAGATTATTTCCTGTGGGGCTACGTCAAGTCTATTGTCTATGCCAACAAGCCAGCGACGATTGATGAACTTCGTACGAATATCGAACGACCGAGTTAGTGGTCGTCACAGCCTATTAGATATTGTCGCAACATATTAGACATTATCGGCACCTATCAGATATTACACTGTTGTAGATTTCGGGATGAAATTTTATGTCAACATTCTAGTTAATTTAATCGGTTAGAGGCAATTCTACTTTAACAATTCTTTAAAATTTTTTCACCATAACTTAAAGGGACTTTCTCACGCACAATATTTGGTAGAACTGTAGCCATAGTAAATCTAAACAACTTTTGTGAACATATTAATATATTCTGAACGTGTATATTCACCCTAAATAACACATAAACGTCAATTTGTATCTTAAAAATGGTCATATGTATGTATATGTCATCATTACTGGAGAACAACATGTCCGAAAAATTTAGAATTACTTAATTTAATTAATTTAATTTTGTACTATTTTTCAATGTAATCAACAGTTTCGCAGTTAAAAAAAAGAATGGAGAAAAAAATATTATTTTGCTTAAAAAATTCATATATTTTATTATTAAATAATAAGAACATAATACTAAAGTCGCATGACCTATGAACAAAATGAGACAAGGATCATAAAAATCGGTGGACGCGGTTTCACTCTTATTCACAATTTAGTGAAGGTATCTCGTTTAGTCAATAATTTCATTATTCATCATATGCAACCCAAACAAAAAGTCATAATTCTTGACAAAATGATTCAGATTGTATTAATATATTCAAAAAGTTATTCAGCTGTACCATAACTATAATTCTCTCAAATATCGTAAGTGTAAAATTTGGAGTCCCTTTGAAGGTATACTGAAAAAAAAAAAAAATTTTTTTTTTCAAAACAAAAAGTGTAGGAGAACAAAAAGTGTAGGAATAAAAATCGATTTTTCAACAATTTAACGTTTTACAGACATTTCATGGATACCGGTCAACTCAGTAGACTTGCCTCTAACCGGAACATTTTACTAGAACGTTGATACATTTTTCGTCCACAATAGAGTTAATCAACTAAACTTCAGTTGTGGGAGGATAGTTCAGGCGTGAAGTAAATTTTTAACGACAATTTGGTTGTGGTAACTGCAATTCTGTGGCAACAACCGAATTTACGGTTGCTACAACCTTATTTCATGCAATTAGTTCTGTGAGTGTAATCCCAAACAAAAATGCTTTTTTGTCAATCGAACAACAGCTTTAAATCAAAACATTGAAAACACAGCTTTATCTTTAGAATAGCCAAGATGTGGCTCTACAATCTCTTATATTGAGGGTTTACTATTGCAGCTTTTCTCTTCCGAGTATTTATTTCATAATATGCATTTCATCCTGTGGGTTTGGTCTTTAAGCCTCGCGGCAATATATGGCGCCCTACATTTGACATAAAGGATCTAGGAAGGCTCTTTATACACAGACTTTTTTACATTTTATACAGACTCTTCAAACTTCAAAAACAACCGGGAAAATAAAAATTCTTTTGATTACAGATCTAAAATGAAAGCAAATCTAGATTTGTAAGAAAAATCATTTTCAGCTTCATTTCACTTTCAAGTGTCAAAACACTTGAAAATGCAATTCTATTTTTGCATAGCAACTCCCTTCCTCTACCATCGCACCACATAATACGTATATCTTTCGAACATCTATCCATTCGAGTTGTTCCAGTGAATGAAACGCATTTGAATGGATGCTTGGTGGTGATGGTTAGGGTTTATTGCAACCCCATATGTACATATATATTTTTTTCGCTTAGAATTTCTTTTATTATTGTTCGATTATCAACAATGGCCAGAGTGACATTTCGAATGAATCACAAAGGACTCAAACTCACTGCCAGACTAAGGGATTTCGACCAGATATACTGAGATATGAATGAAGTCAGGCGAGACAAGGCGGAGACTGGTGGCGCGGTGAGTGGCCGTTCCGTGTATCACAGAGAAGTCAATAAAACTGTCCAATGGCAAAATAAACGTTTTTATTATTATAAGGATGGCACTGCATCATTTTTCAATAGAATTGCACAAAACTAACCCCTGGAAACGTAAACGAAACGCTTCTTTATTATTGCCTGTACGCCTTATACCTATTTGTATTTATTGTTATATCAGATTGTGTGTCATTGATTGGAAACCAAGTAAGAGATGAAGATGAAATGGAGGAGAAACAATAGCGGCTACCTTTTGCCGGTATTCGAGCCAGAGTTGGGTTAGTCGGCATCCCAAATGTCTGACGGAGTGGAAAGAAAGGAATGTCATACCTTCCTTCATTGAGTGTGGGGTATGTTATTGTATTTTTCCGGTGATATTGATTTCTATCTTCCAGAAAACGTTGATTTTCAAATGCTGGTGTATAATGGTTCAGAGCAGTTTAGGGTAGAGTAACTTTTTCCAAAACTTTAAACGCTTTAATAAAGCTTAATTACTCAGATTATAATTATGGTCACAAGGAAGTATAAACAGTTTAATTATCGTGTATAAAGCACAAATCGTAGAAACAAAAGCTTTATGCAAGATCTCCACCCTTAACTATTCTCTTGAACAAACTTTATTTGCTCGAGTGTCAGCTTAATGTAAAATAAAAGCCTTGCCTCTTAACAACAACGTTGGCTTTCCTATAGTTAAATCCAACTAAAAGTTTTAGCTGTCAGTTTGTATGGAATTTGAAAATTATTATTGTTGGTTACCTCTAACCAGATATTTCGATAATGACCCTTAAAAGGCTTTTTCAAAGTTTTTATTCATTTCAACCCCTAATACATTTTTCCATACAATCCATGCCATTCTGCTATTGAAAATTACTATCGAAAACAATATCCTTTTGATACGCACTTATTTTGTAATTATGGTATTTCCTCATTAATAATAAATCATCTAAAGACCCTAAAGTGTTCCTATATGTGCTTTCACACTCACACGAAAAAAAAACAAGGCGTTAAAAATTTCTGATCTTTTGTTTCGAATATGATTGAAGTGGTTTTCTTTATTGTCCATATAATTTTTTTTTATAAAAAACTGAATATTGTTTTTTGTTCCTGGAAGTAAGGAATCTTTTGTTGTAATACCTTTTTTCAGGGAATTTAAAGATCTGAGCTTGAAACGCAACTGCGTGATTTGAAATTCAGAGAAATAAAGGGTTTAACAATGAAAAATCTGTTAAAGCTGAGACAGACACCACCGCAGGTCTGGGAATTTTTTTGTGGGATTGATTAATTAGGAACTAAAGGCTGAAAGACTGAGAAAGCAAACTTTTGAGGCTAAGTTGCTAAAAAAGGTTGATAGCTTTTACTATACAGGGTGGTTCAGTCACGACTGGACAAATTTCACCAGCATATTCCTTGGCTCATTTCATGAAAATATGTCCATTTACGACCATCCCCGAAAATGCAAGGGGGCGAAATGGCACCGGTTTGAAAATTTTCCGATTGGTGGTCGGAGGGCAAAATTGCTTAGTTCTGAGCCAGTGGTGGGATTTTTTTGGCTTGTGGAAAGGCCGTTAAGAGTCCTTTCAGAAATTAAAAAAAGCGAAATCGCCGAGATAAGGAGCTTTCAAAAAAAACTTGGAAAAAAATACATAAGAACGTGCACATTTCCTCAATTTTCTCATCCAGATGGCAGATAACAACTCTTGAAAGATAGCCCTAACTATCCAAAATTACCTAAACGAAGCCCAGAGGTCTTGCAGTTCCAAAGGAACCACATTGAAAACTTCCTTTAACATCAAACGTTTTTTTCCTTTGTGTTTGATTCTTCTGCCAAAAATTTCAATAAAATAAAATCTTAAACGTGTTAATTTACAAAAACAAATAAACGTGTGCTGTTATTTCGTTTCAAAAAAAAATTGCATTTGAGTCAAATAGTCATAACTTTGAAACGGTAAGACTTCTGGGCTTTGTTTAGGTAATTTTGGAAAGGTAAGAGGTAGGACTATTTAAAGCGCTATTTAAGTTGGCCGACCACTAGTTCAGACCTTAGCAATTTGACCCTAGTACTCTTCGACCACAGACCGAACATTTTCAAACCTCTGCCATTTCGCATCTTTGCATTTTCTAGGATGGTCGTAGATGGACATAGTTTCATGAAATGAGCCCAGGAACACGCTGGTGAAATTTGTCCCGTCGTGACTGAACCAGCCTATACTATATACTTATAATTATACTAGCAAATGTAGAGGAAGTAATAGAGAAGTATCTAATACAATTTTAACAAATTAAATTCTCATCTTCGAAAAATAAGCTCTAGCCAGTATCGTATTTCAAAGTCACAGAATTTACTATTAACATGTCTTCACTTTGAATAATTCTTCGCTAATAAAGTGTCATATTTCGAAAACAAAAAATTGTTCTTTAGTCGATATTACTTCATACATCTCTGTAGGAACGTTTGGTCAGAATTTTTTAACCGCGCGTGTTTTGTATGCATACAAAATATAGTTTTTTAGTTGACGACTTCTTCATCCAGTCATCATAACCTCAGAATCAATAGTGTTCTATGACGCGCTCTTTATGGCACCACTCATTATCTCGAAATGGTATGAGTCTTCCACTATTCGTATTTCGAAAATCCAATCATTATGTCAAGGCACTTTTTAACCGTGTTCAACAAGTATATGCTTCTGCTTTGGTGCCATGCTCTTGTTTCCCGTCCAGCATAAGAGTTGTGGTAAATTCTTTTTCCGTATTAATATTTTTTATTTTAAATATGTTTTAACGTTATAATTTTCAATTTTAGTGCTCTAATTTCTTGATGCTGGCTTCACCGCTTTGGTGCGAATTTTGATACATGTGACTTAAATTGGCAAATATCTGTCCATGGCTACAGTCTGTGCTATAAGTGGAACATTTTTCCCAAATTAGTGATTGCTCTTTTGCACATTTGGATTTAAGCAGAATGATCAACGCTCGTCGATTCAATCGTCAATAATTCATTTCGGCAGATCCCAATTCGAATATTATTCCCACTTGAGGGGAATACGAACCATATTGTTACGATTAAGTAAAAGCTTTTACTTACACCTAATGTCGGACTAACATTATGTAAATAACAAGGGGATTAATGCTGTGCCTGAAAGAATGCATTGTAACAATATACCAGCTCGCTAAACCAGTATCATGAATTCGCCTCAGTTACGATAATTCTCCACTAGTCGAGATAATTCCACATGATTCCAGAGGTGGCTTCATAAATTACTAGAAAGATAACTTACCACTCCAGTTTCTACCATTTCTTTAGAACTTTAACAATAAAATTTACTTTCACGCTCCCTGCTCCAACTACCATAAGTCTAGCTTCAAGCAATTAGTCCGAACCCTCATTAATCCAGTTGGACTCCAAATCACAAATGCTACCATCCCCGATAATACATTTTCGAAATAAAATTAAAAAACCAGCTTTCTCTTAACACTTTCCTCCTAGATGATCCTATGAATACACTTTCGATCATAACTTTTATTACTTTGATTCAGTGTGGCGCCCACACTAAAACAAACCGCAAACTCATATTTTATAAAGCGATTGTTTAAAAAAAATGCAACCCGTGTTTATATTCAGTAAAACCGGTTTTTTCGGAAAAAAATGGGTTTCATATTTTTTACAAAATCATTTTGTTTTAAAGACCGGTTTTCGGTAAAAGATGACCGGTTTTCGAGGGTTTAAATGTAATGCCACGCCACCAGTTCTTCCGCCCCTAATCCAATGTCGGAAACAATATTTACAGATACTATATAATAGGAGCATTCATACAAAATTTCGTGATTCTGGGGTCTTTCGTTTGGTCAGAATGCTTATTAGTCTGTTTTAGTGTCACGCCCATTTCTTCCGCCCCCAATTTAGATATTCATAAGATAGATATTCTTAGATAAATATTAGAAATTCATTCATAAGTTCGCTGAAGTCTACTTCATTAGGAGAACATCCACACCATAGTGTATAATCCTTACTTCAATCAATTGATTAGGGTGCTAGTTGGTTTTATTTAATGCAACGAACCCCAATTCTACCGTCAGAAGTTGCAATGTTGAAAAACTCCAAATTTTGTATTTTTTTACTTCAGGAGTTGAACAGATACACTCCCAAACTTAATGATTGTTGGCTCACGCATTTGGCCACAACGGCAATTTCTTTGATTTAGTGCCCCGCCCATTTCTAGCGCTCCACAGTGGGCTGGATTAAAAAAGGAGCAGAAATCAGAAACCAAATTTTGGTTTTTTCGAATTCGATAGACAACATGTTCTGCACACTATAGTGAAAGAACCAGATCTCTAGCTTATAAATTCAACAACTGAAAACATTCAGAATTTGACCCTTTTCTAGCGCGGCGCGTGCTATTTCCCGGCCCAAAATATTCGACACGTGCGAAGTGATATATTTTCTATTCTACGCTGCCGATTTGAAAACCGGTTGAACGACGGTAATGTTAAAGGTTTACTGATCATTTTCGTATGGTCAAATTATTTAAAATGTTGTATATGACACATTTAAATGGGCGCTTAATGTCTATGTTTCAAGCATGAAACAAAATATATAACGTAACTAAAAAGTGTGTAAGTAAACACGACGAAGAGCGTCGAGATTAATGTATATTGTAACGGCTTGTAACTGTTATTGAGATTCTACATAACAAGTTTCAGTCTGCGCGTCCAATTTGAGAAGCATAATAAAATATCAAAACGTCGTCGGCGAGGCATACCTGTTTGATGCTGTGACTGCGGGCGGCAGAGCGTGAAAGGAGGGATGTTACGTGAAATTAAAATAACTCCAGTCCTCATATATATATATATATAAATGTCTATCAGTGCTAAAAATCTGAAAAAATGCAGAAAAACCCCAAAAAATAGGACAATTGCTCAAATAAAACATGGACTTAATTTGAGACCAGGAAGATTTTTTTTGTTTTTTTTCAAAATTTTTATTCGAGATTTGAAATCAGCGAGTTCAAAAACTGTAGAATCACCGTCCACAAGTTAAGCATACCTTCATTTCCCTATTTTTTCCCACTGTCCCAAAATCAAGCCCACTGTGCGCCCCTAATGGAAATTTAAAAAAATCCTGAATTAAAAATTTTTGATTTTCAAAGTTTCATGTTTCTAGGATGACGAGATTACCGAACTTAGTGCTCAGGAATCGATTGTATGATGAGGTGTGTAACATGGTGTGCCATTCTGCTGAAACCAATGATTATCCAAGTCCACTTTTTTAATTGCCATTGCGATCAATGATATTTCTTTTACATTTGCAATATATAAAGTAATGGAAATTGGAATCGAATGAAAATTAAAAAAACCACAACACGGGTCCATGTGTGCTCATAGGCAGGTTAATAAAGGGTCCGCCATCTAACGTTTTTTTTTCAACTAGTGCTTAGTTCGTGAATGGTAACACTTATCTCATGTCTGATTTGACATATAATTAGTTTTATCCTTCCGTTGAACGAATATGGTTGTGCATACGCTTGAACAACGCCGGGAAATATTGCGACATTACTTTGAAAATCATGGTAATGTTGCAGAATGAGTGCTACACTCGATGTTTTGCGCCCTGTTTTTGAAGATCGCATTATCAGCCGCAGAGCTGATGTCGTTTGGCCACCTCGGAGCTGCGATTTGACACCGTTGGACTATTATTTGTGGGGTGCCCTCAAAGATAAGTGTTACGCCGACAAGCCAGAGACAATTGACGCTTTAAAGGACAATATTCCTGAAGCCATTTGTGAAATACAGCTGCACACAATCGATAAAGTGCTTAAAAATTGGACCGATCGTGTAGGCTACTGCATGGCCAGCCGAGGCAGCCATTTGAATGAAATTATTTTCCATTATTAACCGGAAGGATTGTACTTACAAATAAAAAAGAAATTTGAGAAAATATTCAGTAGTTTTTTTTTCTAGCATTTTCAAAACAAAAAAAAAGTTATTTGGCGGACCCGTTATATAGTTATACATAAATATTTATATATACTTGAATACATTCGTATTTTCATATATAAACATATAAATGCATAAATTCTCCTGTATACATATCTGTGGTCACAAACAATAACAGCCTAACTGGAGTTAGGACAAAATTGAAAAAATTTTTTAGAGAAGTTACCGTGCTCAAATAACCAACTCTTTTTTGTTAAGAAGTAAGTACAAGAATTCGTTTCCTTGTTATCTGTAACAAAGTTAGCACAAAAATTCCGACTCCTGATATCCAGTAAAGATATTAAACTTTAAACTGCTCTCCCTGAAACATTTTAGAATCGACTTAGGCTGTTATTGTTTGTGACCACAGATATGTCCATATATGCAGAGATTTATATTTAAATCCAAGTGTATATATGACCATATGTAATTTAAACCTAAATTTATTTCGAAATTTGAAGTTAAACTATTAGAAAAAGTATTTCCAATCTTTAAGATCCATTTTATAGTAAAAATAATTAGTTTTCACTCTTTTTATCTCTTCACTTACTTGATGCAAATGATATCTCCGACAGCATTATCCATTTCACGGCGAAATACAAATTAATTTTCAAATATTTGCCAACACGATGATGCAGTTTAATGGTAACATCACGAGCATGATCCATTATGGTGTCGGGCATATAGGAGAAATGGACTGGCTCACCGGAAAAGTGACGTCCCCCAATGCTGAAAAATACTTTAGCGTGGACAAAAACCTGCAAAACAGACAAGAATAAACATTTAATTGTACTAAGTAATAAACAAATAAATACGACCATGTGGTGAAAATACAATCTCATAAAAGGGGAAATCTCAATTTTCTGAAGAGGTTATTAAGGCCTAATTTTTGAGTGGAAAATCATCTTTGATCAACGATCAAATATAATGTAAACTGTGAATTCACTTTTTAGGTTAATAGTTAATTGCTGTTTAAACAGCCGAAGTTGGCATTTAAACTATGATCCAGTGACCATATAATTGTGACAGAAAATAAGAAGCAGAACAAAAACACGAAACTTCTATAGTTGTTAATGTGAACAATTATAAACACCATCCTAGTTGAAATCACAATAAAAACGTATCCTTTAACTTTATTTCTGCTCAAATATTCTCCAATTACATTAAATATTTTGTACTTTGTCACTTTACGTTTAAAATGTATGAATACCGGTTATTTTTCGTAGCATTTGCCACTGTTGCCACATGATAGTAAGATTATTTGACAAAGCACTGAAAAACTCTTTTCGTATTTAAAGTCAGATCAAACATAAATCAAAATCAACTGATTACCAATTTAAATAACCAGTCAAAAATTGGGCCTAAGTCTTATATTATGGGAATCAGTTAAATATAAGGCAAAGCAAAATAGTTGCTATGAATTTAAAAATTTAGGAAGTTTTAACGTCCGTTTAAATTTAGAATTCAAAAGTTAGATATTCAAAACGATACAGTGTACAATCTCTCATATTCCACATCATCTATTTCTATTTAGGGAAGGCAGTCACTCATAATATTGCAATGTAGTCACTCATAATATTCAGCAATGAAAAAAATAAAATCCGTCGGTTAGTACAATAATCAGTACCGACATTTTATTCGGAAGAACAGAATAAACATATCCTCACCCATTTGGCAGGCTTAATCTGTATACCCTCACCCATAGGATGGGGGTATATATCATTTAATACGGAAAAAAGTAATGCATAGAAGGAGCCATATTAGACCGTCAGTATCTTCGAACGAATTTAGGGCCTTTTTAAGACGATTGAGCCATGTCCGTCTGGCTGGCTGGTCAACACGATAACTTTCGTAAATATTTATCGATCACAGCGAAGTTTTGTCAGTGACTAATATTTGTACATGGTTAGTATGGGGTTGAAAACTGGTTTTTGGCCACACCCCTTCTGCTACCACCCATACAAATCGTCACATTTAGTACGAAATCACGTTTCTCTTAAAACCCTTTTCTGGTAGATGTGATGAGCCTCAACTTAAACATGGGTTAATAATCTGTAAATATCTGCTAAATTGGAGAAAATGGGCAAAGCTGCTACGACCATTCTGGTACCCCCCATGCAAAAGCTTGGTGATAGTCCGTGTTGTAAATGTTTATGAAATTGGGTATTAGGCTCTATGCCAAGAAACGCTAGTCACCGATTAAAGCAAAAGTGGTTTTACCACGCCCCTTCTGGTACCTCCCAT
Source organism: Phaonia tiefii (assembly GCA_963931995.1). NCBI lineage: Eukaryota > Metazoa > Arthropoda > Insecta > Diptera > Muscidae > Phaonia > Phaonia tiefii. The sequence continues at coordinate 82,328,544 of OZ008368.1, read as the reverse complement.
ACAACATTGGTTAATAATCTGTAAACGCCTACTTAACTGGAGCAAATTGGCGAGGTTGCTATGTCCATTCTGGTACCTCCCCTACAAAAGGTCGCGTAAAACACTTCCGATCTTAATGAAATGAGATTATAGGCGTCGTGTCATAAAACGCAAGTCAGCGATTAAGACAAGGGTGATTTTGCCACGCCCATGTTGGTGCCTCCCATACATAAGTTGTTCGGCCGGCTGGTGGTTTGGCAAGATATTTCACGCAAAACCGAATGGATGACTTCGGGTATGTTGAAGTCGGTTCATCCGACTGAAATTTCTGTAGTGGTTTTCCGAATTTGTAGAGTCTATGGGTCAACCGTCCATGCACTAAAATAGCCGTGATAAATCATCGTTATTATCTAATACCGACTGGCGACCGTACGTGTGTAACGGGAGTTATCAAGTCGAAAGATGGTCTGTCTTCCTCCTCTTGTATGAGAGGTACCAGAGTGGGCGTCACAAGTCGCCAAATTTTAGAACCTAAATGCAGTTTAATGACGTATACCTACAATTTCATTAAGATCACTAATTTTTGACCGGATTAAAACCTCCGGGAGTGGTAAAACCAACCATTTTAATACGAGATCTCCTAACAGAAATGTGTTTCAAGATCAGTTGTGCTATACGGGAAATGTCGGCCGCCCAAATTGCCCTCATTCTCAATGTCATAAGGCCGTTCGGCGCGATAATGTCTAGTGCAACTACTTTATGAAGTTCAAAAGTGTTTTGCTGAAGCCAAACGGCCATATGTTTGGGAGGTACCAAAATGGGAGTGGTACGTACAATCGCTCATGTCAGTTGGCAATATCAGTTGATTAGATTAGGTTAGAGTGTTGGTGGTTGCCGATTAAGGACACACTTTGACCATTGTGATAACACGGCATAATGCAATTAAAGGCTACCACCACCGGAGTACTATTTTAGCTCAAAGAGGCTCAAAATCCCATTGACAATCAAATGAGCAAATTCCTCTAGGTTCCACAACAGACCTTCTCCTGTTTGTTAGTCCTGTGTATATGCAGAGAAGGTGCTCAGTTGATCATTTCTACAGTTGGGAATTTTAGTTCACTCAAGTGAGCCCTCTTTTTAGTTCAGCTCAACAGAATGAACTAGTTCATTGTTTCATTTCCGTTCATATGAGCTGTGAGCTGAATATCTAATTTCAGTTCAACTTTGTGATTAAGTTCAATCGAGGCAACTAATCGCAAAGAAGATCTTCGTTTAGCGGATTCCCAATGTGTTTTGGTTACATATTGTGATAACTTTTTACACTAAATTACTTGACATAGCGATCGGGTTGTTCCACTTCCGAAATAGTTGAGTTTCTTTACAGTGTCCATCTGCGCTGCAGTTGATGTATAGAGCATTCCACAAATATGACAACATTAAGCAGTGTGACAAAGAGAGCACGAACTAGAAAATGAAAGGGAGACAACAGCACAACTGAAATGCAAAAAATTGTGGAGGCAAACGAATTACTGAAACAAAGGAGCGGAACAGTGTGAACTAGTAGTTCACAAGAGTGGATCGTTCAATTGAACTAGTTCGTTCGTGAACTACACAAATCTAATCATTTCTCATTTTCTTCGTAACAACTTCTGCTAAAGTCATGTGTCATGCAGTGTGCCAACAAATCAGACAGTGCCCTCTCAGTACTGATACCAGCATTCAGATCTTATGCCTAGATGGAGACAGAAGTCTCGTAGATCTCGTCGTATCCACGGTCGGTCATATTTGCCTTGTGCTGGCACAGTCTGTGCCACTCGTCCACTTTTTCCACATTATCCCATTGGAACGAACAAGCAGGATATGCTTACAAGCCGCTAGGGAATGCCTACTGAAATTTAACTGGAATGTGTGCACTCAAAAAATAAATCTTGTTATTAACAGCAAATAATCTATGCTAATTAACAGCATAAAATGCGATTATTATTACAGCCTATGTAGTGTCATAATAACAAACTGTTGGCGAAGTGTTACCGGAAAATATGTTTAAAGCAACAATCATATGTCTGCTGACAAGTTAATTTTCCTATGTTCAAAACTCATTTCAGCTTGGTCACTAGCATATTTTTTTCAGTGTATTGTTGAATAGAAATTGGATATTACAATTTCATAGTAAAAATAGAAAATTTGACCCAAATGCCTGAGTAAACAAATAAAATCGTCATCTGATAATCCACATCTTCACTGTTTTCATTGTTGAAAGATTTTCCGAAAATCAAATTGCATTTGAAATTTAAGTATCTCAGGTTCAGTTGCCGGAAATTCTTTAGATTTTTTCCCAGGATTTATTTACTCAATTTTTCTCTCACTCTCTCAATTACTCACCTGTACATCCTTGGCGAACATATTGTTCGTATGCAAAACGATGGCGCTAAAGTTACGCACTGTATCAAATTCAAATACAATTTCAACAGGTTTACCCACTAAACCGGGAGTATCGTTGCGCCAGCCAATCCATTCATAACCTAAAAATAGACGAATGGCAAAGGCAAAAGTTAGATATCATAAATTTACATGGAAATGTCCTCGAAATAGGGTCGTGTAAACAAATACATAATTTCTTTTGTTTTAGATTCATTTAAACGATGAATTTAATATAAACAACAACAAAAATATGCCATAGTAACCTTAGTAAAGTTATTTATTTATTCCATTCAACAAAAATATTTCTTTCATAGCTTGTACACTAACACATGCATTTGAAGGAGTATGCTGCATGTGTATGTAATTCTGTGTATACACGTTAATGTACATTCTCTGTGTGTAAAGTAATTTCAAACACGCAGCAAGTAGGAAAACAAAAAATGTCCTGAGAGAGAGGGCGACAAAGGGAGTAAGTAAAACAAAAACAAAACGTTGTTCACATACGTGACTATGACTATAAAAGAATTCCTTTATCCTTGTAAAATGGCATAAATGGCCATACAGGGGTAGTGGTTAAGCAGGCGGCAAGGAGAATGTATGTATTTAACTATGTTTACGTACTTTTTACACCATCATTGCCTGCCAGCCTGCCTGCCTGCCAGCTCTAGTCTACACTTTCTCAACGACTCTCTTTCTGTTTTAACTTGGCCTTTCCTTCAGCTCAGTACAAATGGGTTGTTGTTTTTCTTTCATTTTTGGGGGTTTATAAACAAAAGCGCCAACAAAAATTATTACCTTAAGAACGCGACATTTAAACCTTTCTTTCCTTACATACTTACCCCCAATTCTCTTCACGACTCAGTTTACACGACAAAGCTGTTGGCTTTTAGGTAAATAAGGTCCTTTTAATTTGTTTACGAGCGAGTGCAAAGGAGGCGGAAGAGTAAAGTGTTTGGGCGTTTGGTTGCCATAAGGTTGGTAAACTTAACCATTTATTTTACACACATATGTACACGCACATAAAAATTGTTATACATACATCCCTGTACTTTTTACCCCAATCCAATCCCAGCCTTTCTTTTCGCTTAGGTGGTGGTGCTACGACAATTATTTGAATTTTCCTGGTAATGGCAGCAGTAGTTGGTTGTTAGCCGGGTTAAGAGCAGTAATTGTTGTTATTTCTGTTTCTGTTATTGTTGGATATATTCTAAAAGTATTTTCCTCTGCTTACGCTTTTCCGACCAGCTCAAGTTGCCCTGCCATTGCCGCTTTCACAAAAATATTAAGTTATAAATTTTGTAAGAAATTCATTTTACACCAACACAATTTACATTGTGTATACATACATACTCTATCCTTTGCTCGAGGAAAATTGAGTGGAGATGAAAAATTTCGGTAATTAAGTAATACAGAATTTAATAATTTAAAGGAAATCAATAAGCAACCGTATACAAAACGCTAGAAAACAGAGTGTAGTAACGGCTTTAGAAGAGTTAACGTTTACATTAAAATTGTTGGGAAGATGGGATTTAATTACACCACCACTAGTCCAGTTCAAATTAAATTTAAACACAACATAGTACAGAAATTGTAGTTGGGTGAACGGACGTAATCATACACTCACCCTAAATCCTCTATTTCGTCTGAGTACCATTAAATAATATTTGTATTTTTTTACAGCCCACCAAACTTTATTTCCCCAACGGGCGTGGCAAACTTGTTCCTATTCAATAGCAGATTGACAATGCTTTTTGAGGGTTTGTCGTGATTGCTAGACAATGGTCCACCTAACATTAATACGGGAGGTACAAGTGTGGGCATAACAAAGATGTCAATTTTTAATTACACAGTAGCTTCTAACAAAATAGTGACCAGTGTCAAATTTCATAATGATCGGTTCTGGATTACGGGAGATATCGTGCCCATCAACTGGAAAGCTGCCCAACTTTTGCCTGGGCGACAAAGAGAGGCGGAGTGAAGTTATCCTTTAATATCACTGTACAAGTCGAAAAAAAACAGAAGTGGAGTCAACGGATTTACACTAATTCGGCTTCTACCAATCGAACTACATCATTAGTGTTTAACCCTACAATAATGGTTTTATAAAACAATTTTCATACACAATCTTAATTTTTTAAGCAAGATATTATTATTTTTTCTTCATTTAAATTAAAAATGGTGACAAAATTAAATGTCAAATTAAGTGTCAAAATTAAATGTCACCATTTTTAATTTAAATGCAAGCGTTTTATTTGAGAGATCGCTAGAAAATTAATCAACTAATTCATTTTAATTACGCTCTTTATTGAAAGTATCTAGACCATTGTTGTTGAAATAAAACACTGTAGCTTAAGTCTTTTTTTTAATTATTTTTTTTATTTCAATTATTTGTAAATTACATGGTGTGTATCTGGCAAATGTCGACCTTCGCTATCCACACACTGCTGCATACGTTTTCTGAAGTTTTCATGAACTCTAACAAGCATGTCGACTGGTATTCTGCCATTTTCAGCCTCAGTATTGTTAATTAGGTCTTCCAAGTTGTCGGTACGGTTGATATACACCTTCGACTTCAGGTAACCACAAAGGAAAAGATCGCATGTGGCTAAGTCTGGTGAGCGTACCGGCTAGTTCACATAGTCCAGGAAACATTTGCCTCTAACAATTCACAGTAACCCTCACTGTGTGTGCAGTGGCACCATCCTGTTGGAACCATGTATCCTCTAATTGCATTGCCTCAAGAGCCGGCTGAAAACAATCCTGTATCATATTCAAGTACCGTTCGGAGTTCACAGTTACGGCAAAACGGTTATCCTGGAAAAAGTAAGGGCCAATGATGTCTACCCGTGATATGGTGCACCACACAGTGACGCGGTCCGAATGCACAGGTCTCTGGTGAAGTTCTCTGGGGTTTTTTTCACTCCAGTACAGCATATTTTGTTTGTAAACGAAAAGCACGCTGCGCTGCAATGATCGAGTGCGCATTTGAAAAATACGCTTCAACACAAAATAACCCTTCCTCACGTGCCCAATGAATGATGGCAACTGAAAGGTAGACGAAGACAAATCTCCCGTCAGCCACTATAAGCCACGCACACTCTCTACTCTCTTCGACCAACAGTGCCGCCACAGCCTGCAGTGCAAAAAAACCAAAATACCGAGCTCCACCCTATGTAAACTTGTCTCAAAAAATTAGCTCTAAATCGCAGCCTCTGAGCAAGAAATTGAAAAAAAATTCTGTATGAAATCATCATTATAGGCCAAAAAACTAATGATGCAGTTCAATTCGTAGGACCCGAATTAGAGTAAAGTAAGTCCGTTGAGTCCGCATATGTTTTCTAAATTTTTTTCATAAACTTTCACAGTGTAATTACACAAACGGTACCAAATCCCGTTATCAACGGTTGTGATTTACGTTAGGTATCGTATTGATCAAATGGAACGCTGGCAAACTTTTGTATGGGAGGTACAAAAATGGGAGGTACCAAAATGGTTGTACCAAAATTACCTTTAGTTTAGTGGGTGATAAAGTTGATGAACGGCAGCCTAATGTCAGTAAGATCGGAAATGATTTACGCGATCTATCGTATTGGCGACACGGACGGTTTTGTATGGGAGGTACCAGGATGGGCATGGAAACCTCGTCAATTTTCGAATTTTTAATGTAACAGAAGTTCGTACTATCATCATTCAAGGTCTGATATATTGTCCTAAGTGAAAAATGCTTGGCTTTTTCTTTCGCCGGTTAACATTTGCAGTTAATTAACCATTTTCTGAGTTGTCAGTTGTACCAGAGTTGTCATATGTGTGAAGAAACATGGTTTTGTTGAAAATACGTCGAGGTATGGGAGGTAAGAATAGCGCGTACCCATAATGCTCATTTCCAAAACCAAACTAAGTTTGGTGTAAAACTAAGTAGGGTGTCTCAAAAGATGCATATTGAACCGCTGATTGTGGGAACGTCAGTGATTTTTTGTACTAAGGTACTTATGGCTCCCTACCAGCGCTCTCATGTACAAGAGCCACGCTCACTGAATATTGCACCAACGGCAACCGAAAAAAATAGTCTACCAAAATTTGGAAAATTTATTTTCCTTTTATGCTCGACATGACACGTCGTTTGAGTCCCATATTGACAAAACAAAAATATACTTTTTTTAAAAAAAAATAACACACTACGATTCGAAACATCAACTGGGACGGTAGTACCCCAGCATTAAAAAACTATTTGACGTTTCGGTTATCAGCTCTTCAATACGCATCTTTTGAGACCCTGACATGTTAAAATTTCGAAAAAACGCATTCAGTACACCATTATACGGTATTTAAATCGACGGAGATTAGCGTATTTGGCAGGTTAACCCGCGCTAACCCAGAAGATTACACATTCAATTTTAACCTGTTTAATTGAAGTTTAATTTTCAATCTCATTTTAAACTGGTATACAATTAGATGCAACACTGTTGATGCAACCCATAATAAAGACAAAAAAAAGCACCCATAATAAAGACGACATACACAAAAAAAAAACTGTTTGACAGACGGAAGCCGATCAAAAATTTTCTGACGCGTCGCTACCACCAATTTTTTTTTTAAGCTCACGCCGTCGCCCATATAATTGTCTCGCATCGGTTTAACATTTGAGCCGATTTGACCGAGTGGACCGATTTTGCCGACTGAACCAACTTTAACGTATTAGATATTTCAAAAACATTCCAAATTTCTACAAAACTGACAAAACCTAGAGCTTCCACTTTAATATTTCTGCTGTGCCGCCATCTTCGATTATTTGGTATCGGGACGTAGTTGCTCTAAATTGGTGTAAGCGCAAAGTTGCCACCTGAAATGACAATTTAATCTTAGATTGGTTGGTGGAAACGGCAAAGATTAGAGATTAAAAAGAATTTAAACTGCGGTCTAAATGCGATATTACGCACATCCCTACGAAAATTAAAAATTCAATTTCATATTTAAAATAAATAAAGGACATCAATTGAAATGTGAAACACATTAATCGAAATTTAAATCACATCAAATGAAATTTAAAAGACATCAATTGGTACGTAATAACCATCAATTAAAATTTAAAAAACGTAAATTGATATTGAAATGGCATCAATTGCAAATTGACCGATCAAGTGAAATCGAAATCACATTATTTTAAATTTAACAGACAAAAATTGAATTTTAGGAGACGTCAGTATACATTTAAAGGACCAATTACTTAACATATATAAGACGGCATTTGATACATAAATCACATTAATTGAAATTTAGAACACATCATTTAAATACATCAATCGTAATTAAAAATATCAACTTCAATTTAAAAACTGTTAGTTGAAATTTACGAGACTTCAATTGAAATTTAAAACACATCAGTTGAAATCTAGAATATATCAATCGAAATTAACTTATATCAATCGAAATGTAACAGAAATAAATTGAATTTAGGATATTTAAACGACATCCGTTGAAATTAAAGAGATATTCAGATTTCAGATCACATCAATTGATGTTAATTGAAATTTAGAAGTTGTCAAATTGATATTTAGACCATATGAATTGAAATTTAAAACAAATCAATTGAAATGTAAAACACTGTAATTGAAATTAAAGCAAAAACTTAGTTTTAGACTCATTAGAATTAACTTTTTTTCCCATTTGACAAAAACATCTTCTCAGAATCACCTGAAATGCAATTTATTAATCCTACCACCTTTTTTTAGGCCTTTACTCGTTGTAAATAAATATAAAATTCTGTTCTGTCTGTCTGTCCAGTTTAAATGATTGTTTTTGTTTGTTTTTATTGTCCTTTTGGCCTTGTGCAAATGTTGCGACATATCCTGAGTTTGCATGTTAAATTAGGTTTGCGTCCTTGTGTGAACTAAATCTAATGATACAATTAATAACAAATGACTTCCATAGAAAAATATTTTTGTTTTTAAATTTTTTATTTTAAATTGTTAATCATAATAGTATGAAATATATTATATGACATGTGAAAATATTAGGGGTATGAAAAAGCTAAAATATTTTTGAGGTTAGGTTGTATATATCAGGTTGCCACCCTCATATATTGCAGAACAATTTACTTGCGCTTGACGCGGAATATAAACTAAATCTATTAGACAGAAAACAAACAGCTGATATGCCGTTTGTCAGAGGAAATTTGTAACTAGTGATGTTATTGCTAATTCAAATGCAGGTTCGAGTTCTGCCCGAGACATTTTGCCAATCGAGAAAATAGTAATGTATAACGTGTGGTCCAAGTCCAAGACTCCTTTAAAATCAAATGTTATTTAGACATTGATTGTTTTTTTTAACGAGCCATCAGTGTCAGACCTCTGCGGACCAAAATCAGTCGCTTTATGCTTAAACAAGGTTGGGAAATATTGCAAACTTTTTTCAAAAGTGAGTGCGTGTTACCCAAACTATACATTTGCACCGCACTTACTGCTCCCAATATTGGGCAAAATATTGGCGCGCTACTGGACAATACCCATGGTCCCCATCATCGTACAGTGCGTACCGATGATAATGTGGCTGTTATAGCTGACAGTGCTCCACTCGATCCACGAACATTGGCTTGCCATCGATCGCAACAGCTCGACAAAGATCCCGGGTTATTCGCCAACAAGGTCAACTTGACTCAGCAATTAAAGACAAACGACCATCCACTTCATTACGGCTTCTCAGTTTAGACCCTACAGAATTTGGTATTTAGAATTTTGTATTCTGTTTTTATATTTTTCGCATATTTTTACGAAATTGTTCATAATTCGTGCAAACAATGTATTCTTTTTACGTATGACAATTATTCGATTTTTTCGAATTTTAGAAATCGAAAAAAGTTAATTTATTTTTTCGACTTTCTTTCACTGTATCTCACCCAGTTTTGAAGATATTACACTCGATCTCTCTGTATCTCATATAGTTTTAGAGGTATATGTTGGGATGAGATCTCTTTTTGGTACTGATACTATTTACATGTGTCTTGAGGTTACTTGAGTAGTTGCAACGAATCGAAGCAACCCAGTAAACCAAATGTTCAGAAATCGGTTAGAAATCTGTTCGATAGTCGGTTAAATTTTCCAATATCAAATCGGAACGAAATCGTTACGAAAAACGTATGGAGTTGTTGACACGAAGTCTGATCGAAGCGTCTTAGGGAAAACTGATGATACGTACGACATGTCGTACCGATATCGGAATAGAAGTCATGGGGACTTCTGATGGGAAATTCGTCGAGTCGTACCGATTTCTGACCAACTTCTGACGTAAGTTATTACGCCAACGCCATTTCTGTTGTGCTATTTGATTTTTTTTAAATTACTTCAATAAAATATTTATTAAATAAATTTAAGTATCCTTCGACACAGCGTTGAGAAATCGGTTCGAGTTTTTACAGACACGGCGTACCAATTAAAAAACGGGAACAACCAAAACAAGAAGAAAAAAATGTAGCGTTCAGAAATCGGTCTGAGTTCGTACAGACAAGGCGTAACGATAGTATAACGGGAACAACTATTACAGAATAAAAACAAATCAGTCCGAGTTGGTAGAGACATGTCGGAACAAACTGTAATTATGCAAATTTAAAAAGGCAAAGTCGGATCATTTGGATATAAGCCAAAGTCGGATCATTTGCTTAGCTGGGAATCTACATTATTGCACAGTACGGTAGTGGGTGTTTCACAGATGCCTACCCAGCTAACCAAACGTTCAGAATTCTGTACGACAATCGACAAAATATTCCGATTTCGGATCAGAAATCTTACCGAGTTCGTAACGACAATCATATACGCAGGTTGACACGAATTCTGAACTACTTCTCTGAGGGAATTCTGATGTTTCTGCTGACATTCTGAACCGATTTCTGACCGAATTCTGAACTGTAGTCTTGGGAAATTCGAAAGGAAATTTCGATTTCTCGGATCGAATTCTGACCGAATTCTGAACGATTCTTCTGAATTCTGGCTAAGTCTTATTAAATTCTCATGTTTTATCCGAGATTTCGAACCGAATTCTGAACGATTTCGGTCAGAATTCTGGCGTTAAGTCTTATTAAATTCAGAAGTGTTCTGAAGGCTTGACGAGACATGTTTATATAAACAAATTTAGCTAAAATTAATTATTTTCAAACAAATTATACCAAAACGTGTTAGTCTTGTTTTATAATTTTAATTGTCACTTTTTTTTGCTGATACACTATAATAATAGAAGCCCTGAATGCTTAAAGAGAAGAAAAAAATGAAATAAGGAATGATCACAAAACTACAATGCATAGAAAAAAAGACAATTACCGTAACTGTAAAGAAACAAAAAACAAGAATTTTAAATATAAAAATACCTTCACCAAACAGTTAAGAATTCGTTCAAAATTAGTTCCGACATGTCTGAACACCATAACATAAACTGTAATATATGAACCAAATAAAAAAAATTTTAAACGAATAGACTACCTAAGATAAATAGTTCAGAATTCCTTGCGAGCTCGTTAACAGAAGTCTGAACAAAAAAATTAATAAAAGTCCCACAGACAAGTCTAACAGAATTCGGAACATAATAAATAAAATACCCTCAGACAAATCGAAAGGAATTCCTAACGATTTCGGTAAGAATTCTCGATAGCATTCAAATATTTTTCAGAATTGTCTGATATTAGACATTGTCGGCAAATTTGGTTTACTGGGTGGTTGCTTATCAGGGTGAAATACAACAGTGAGAAACTGTATTTAAATTCGTTGTTATTTGATTAGAAAGCGTGGTTTCTTCGCTTTAATATGATAGCTAAATATTTGGTTATTACTGTACTGAGACAAAAAATAGTTATTTATGTTTAGGGAACCATTTGCTATATCTTGGCTCCTTGACTCCTTACTTACAATCGGGTTTTTTACAGAACTTTGAAATATTCACGAGATCAAAATATAGATATACATACAGAATTTTGTCACATGGAAATCGATTATGCACCACTGTCCAACGTGAATGAAGAACGTGAATAATTGCGCAAAAGTTTGTTTGACTCGATGGAAAATAAACCAAGTATGACAAACTTTGACACCAACTGATTGTGTTTATCGACAATATAATTGGTCTTACCCCTAACATTTAGCATAGACCTTTCTATTAACATCGTTTAATTTGACAAATATCTAACTTTGTTCGACTGGTTGATTATATGTTGTTGTGTACTTTTTGCAAGTCCGTCAGGCATTGTGTCCGTCTGTCCATCCTTCCTGAACGCCCTGTCGTCTGCCTACTTTTCGAATAATATTTCAGTTGTTTATCTGCCAAAGTAAAATTCACAATAACACAAACACGACAGTGACGTTTTTCTAGCCGTTTTTTTTTTTTTGCTGTTGTGTTCATTGGAGGGAAATTAAAAAAGTTTCCTCAAACCTCGAATATGTAGAGAGACAAAAAAATGAGAAAATAAATAATTTCCTCATCAATAAACACTGACAAACAGAAAAATATTATAAATACTTTTTTTGCGTCTGATCCGAAGCAGAAAGAAATGAAAAGCAGGCAAGCAAGCAACCAACCAAATACCAACACAATACTCAAAATGAAGAAGTTCTTTTGCGTTTCAAATTTAACAAACTGACAAAAAGGAGGACAGACAAGCAGACGGACGGACAAACTTTAACTTGGGAACGGAAGACGATGCGAGTACAGTACAAACAAACAAACAGTTCGTCCATACATAAATATTATGCATATTTTTTGCAAACTAATAATTTATGGCAACACTGGCATTCAATTCGTACGATATGTATATGCGTGTATGTGGCTTTTGGAGTAATACTTCTGTGTACATACATATATAAAACTTATACATACACACGCAAAGCCAACTTCCGCCCAAAATCGAAATTCGAGCAAAAACGCGTACCGTCTATAAACATGATATCCCTTTTGCCTTATTCGCCATGACTCGAAGTCCCCAGTGCCACTTGGAAGGTTAACCAGGAAAATCACTGGGAGGTCAGGCTGCCTGTGGAAGCAGAAATTACTGCGAAGAGGCGACTGGCGAGAGGAAGTGTTGTTGAGCATTCACAGGGAAACAAACTTCATCGATTTCATTTGGCATTGTGCCAATAATCAAAAATTATTGTAAACTTTACATTTTAAGTAGAAAAGTTTTTTTTATATTCGCAGTTTTATTTTATTTTTATTTTGTTTGCCTCATTTACTCGCTCTCTTCCTAGTGGATACTTTGGCAACTTGGAACTTTAAGTATTAGGTTGATTGGAATGGTGGGGGTGGGGTGGGGTGGGGAGGAGCCTTGAACACAGAGTTGTTAAATTAGTCTGACTGTCTGGACTGGTTGTTTGCTTGTTATTCAAGGATACTGATGAGCTCGTTGTTGTTGAATTTCTATTTGTACTTAAACTTGAAATTTGTCGAAAGTGTGAGAATGAGGAAGAGATTAAAGATTAGCACAGGATAATGTAAGGATATTTTCTTCCTACAGGCAAAACCTTGGCAGACATTTGCAGTTAGTAAATGCAAATATTAAAGAGTACATTTTAAAGCTTCCATTAAGCTTTTTATGGGGATTAAACAGAAAGAAGCTAAAAGGAGATTGTCTGGAAGACAACGATTATTATAGAATACAATGTGGTGTGAAATGGTTATGGCAATCTAAAGGAATTACTTGATATCTCTTTAATCTCTATGGAAATATACAGTTGTAGATTCAAGTAAAAGTGTGAGATATCTATTTAACATTTTAATGAGACAACGTAAAGTCGAACACATCACCCAGCTGCAAAAACACGTAAAAAATAGTTCGATCCTTTCCAAATCGTAGGGACAGCTATTTAGAGCGAACTCCTTAGAACGTTTTCAAAATTCACAATTGTATGCAATACGAGTACGACGTATTTAGCTTATAAAATTGATCATAGGAACTACTCAAAGGCCAATTGATCTAACTCTACATAAAAGACAGTTGAGTAAATTTTTAAAGAAGTTGCCAACTTCTGTGTATTATCATACAAATGTAATGCGAGACCTAAAAATACTTCATGATTGCTCCTTCATTATGATGATATGGTATGAGGAGGTTTTAGATATGATAATACACGGTGGTTCAGTCACGACTGGAGAAATGTCACCAGCGTATTCCTGGCTCATTTCATGAAAATATTTCCATCTACGACCATCCCCGAAAATGCAAGGGAGCGAAATGGCGGCCGTTTGAAAATGTTGGGATAGCCGGTCGGAGGGTACTTGGGTAAAATTGCTAAGTTCTGAACCAGTGGTGGTCACAACCTCTACTAACCCTTCAACTAAATTTTGAAAGATTTGCCCATTAATTTAGTGGTGATTTATTTTCCAAATTAGACGTTGTGGCAAGCGTATCAGAGGTGGTCACAAGCGAATTAGAGGTTGTGAGAACCAAATTAGAGGTGGCCACAATCGAATTAAAGTTTGTCGCTATCGAATTTAGATGGTATCACATCCGAATTTTAGAAGTTGTTTTTATAATTTTAGAAAGGAAAGTATGCAATTTATGTGGGCTAATCTTTGGGGAAACAAATTCAATTTACGTGAAACTTCTGACCGATTTGGAAGACCTGGCCATCGTGGGCCACCGCACTAATTTTGGCGTATTGTGCCTGTCGGCTTAGGTGCTAAACCGTTCTAATTAAAGACGATGACAGACCATCTCAAACGGCCGACATTTAAAATCTCCAGCACTGTTGACACCTGCGAGTACTGCACGTTGATAAATGTGAACACTTTTTGCAAAATAACGGAAAAGTCATAAATAAACGAAAAAGTCATAATTACCACATTTTTAATAGCCCTTCGTAATAGCCACAAAAAAAATTTTGATATCACCGCGACACCAACAATTGAACATTCCTTAACATTTTCAATATTATATCTGTTTTATTTTAAACGTCAGTTTTCAAATATATTAGCTATGTTCCCGTACGTACTACAACTTACAAGTTTTACCACTTTTACTCAAAAAAGCGTCCCCGTCCTCAAGAAAATATTATAGAAGAACATTTAAGAGAGAACAGAAAAATATGGCGTTCTCTTTTCCAACTTTTTACTCGAAAAATTTTACCGAGTAAAAGTAGTAAATTGTCAGTCTCTATTGAATTGTCAAAATAAATTGAAAATATAATTTAATATCGGCAAATGAATGGTTTTTATTGAAAACCGAAATACGTAATATATCACTGTGATTGATCCCAGCAGTGCGAAGTATTTCCTGTTCGATGTATCGGACGACGACCATGTTCTGGACACATTTCTGACATAAGTTTTGCCACATTTACCATTTTTTCGTTTCCCTGCGTGTTTGAAACTTGGTATCTCAGAGTGAATGTTTTGATATATCTGGTGAAACTCTCTTTTACTAGTTTTACCATTAAAAAAGTACGGGAACAAATCTATTATTGTTTTAATTATGAATTATGAATTGAAAAGAAATTATAGAATTCTGAATTAAAAATTAACAGAGCTCATGAGGAATTCTGTTACTGCAATCACATTAGCGCCAAATTTCATCTCTGCAAACGACTGAAAGCCTAATTCGGTCGTTGCAACCGAATTGGTGTCCAATTCGGTTGACATGCCTACATTAATGCCACATTCACTTACTGCAAACGAACTTGTCATCGATTTCGTTGTTGCATCCGAATTAATTTCATACTCCGTTGCTGCAACCGAAATTATAGAAATTTTTTTTGACAGAATGAAAATAATTGAAAATTCAGTTGTCACAACCGAGACAATTGTGAAGTGAGGTTGCCTTAACCATATTTCGGTTTTGGGGTCTATATTAAGTTGCGACAACAACAATTCGGTAGTGGCAACCGCATTCGGTGGCTACATCTGAATTCACGGTTGCTACAATCTCTTTTCAAACTATTAGTTCTCCGAGTGTCGGCTCAATCAACCGCGTATTTGACCAGCAAAAACTTTGGTGTGATGGGTATTTTGCCTTTCACCCCCAATATGGTAGCTAATGACTTCATTATATTCCCGCCTAACGAAATGGTTGGTGTATTACAAACGTATGTTTTGGAGCTTCCTTATTCGTAGTGACAAAGTCGTTTCGAAGTTTCTTCAATCGCATGTTTTTATAGAGATTATTTTGAATAAAACCAATTTCGATCAGCAGTATTTGAGTTTTTTAATAATTGGGCCAGAAATATAACCGTAACTCTGGTAGAGACAGATTTTTAAATCGAAATTTAAATAGAACGCATTTAAAAAAATATTTAGGTTACATAGTTTAAAATATAATGCTACATTTACAATCACTCTCTGAAATATTATTTTGCAATACTCTATAAACATCCTTAGTCCCTTTAAGCATATATTAGAGAAACGGAAATCTAATTCCTCTCAAAAATTTCTGAAGAAAACATGATATTCTCCATATGTTATACTGACTTTCAAAGGCATGTAAATCCCTGTAAGGTAAACACATTTACTCTTAACCCGCTTTCGACAGCCCCTCACCCTAAAAGTTGTGTAAGGCAAAAATATTCCTTATGTCCTTTCTTTCTCTCTTAGTTGGTCTTAAAGTATTTATAGATTATTTCCTTTCCAATACCCGTAATAAATTTCTTGACAAATAACAAATTTTATATGCAGTTATTTATCGTAAATATCTTTAAAAATAATATTAAAAAACAACAAACTTTTGTTTTGACAATCTTGTGCTATTAATCTTGTCAATTAAAAACTGTTTTACAAGGACAATAAAATTCAAAACAAGAAATAGCATGATTTGGCAAGCAAATTATAAACAACCTTAAGGACAAATTAAAACAAAAAAGATACGAAAGTAAAAAGTAAGAAGGACAAAGAACGACGAAGGAAAGAAGATCAAACCTAGGAAACTTTGCTGTTTGCTATGGTAGGGGATGAAATGTGTCGCATTTTAAAGCTGCTTGTTAAAGTGGGATTTTTTAAGGACGATTATTAAAGAAAAGTTATACATAAAGTCTAAAATGTAGCGAAATTATATGGCAAATATTAAAATTATTAATACATAAAATGGCCTTTATTCAATTTTGCATTTCATACACGTGCCTTCAAATATAATATGAAATAATATGAATCAAGTATAATGTCTTCAAAAATAATATATCGTAAAAGTTTAAAAAATTTCGCAATTTATGGATTAGAATTCGACTTGCAATGTACATTAATATATTTGACATTGTATGTTAAATTTCAGACTATTTTTATAAGACTTTTAATATATGATACAATGAATGAAGCAAATTTCAAGTTTTTGTTTACCAAAGAGGTTAAAATAATTCCCTATATCTTAAGTAAAACTTGACTTCCAGGTAGGTTTAGTCGGCTTATACTGACAATATTTCACCAACAAAATCGTAATCT
Organism: Phaonia tiefii; assembly: GCA_963931995.1. Classification (NCBI taxonomy): domain Eukaryota; kingdom Metazoa; phylum Arthropoda; class Insecta; order Diptera; family Muscidae; genus Phaonia; species Phaonia tiefii. Next base: position 82,311,750 of record OZ008368.1, on the reverse strand, counting down.
TCAGATTAAAAGTTATTGTAGTTATGTCTCCTCAAACATAAAAAAGGCTCTACAAGTTTAATTCGTATTCTCTTAAAAGGGGCTGCAAAACTTCCCCCTTTATAGAGTTGCTTTAAACTTATACTATCTTACTTACTAAACTTATTCTATACCAATATATACAAATTTTTTTCTTCGATTTCGGACGATATTTGCAAGACTACTAACCCATCAACATCTCCAACTCAAAATTACTTCATCTTCAACAATAACCCATATTCATGGGGTAAAATTTTACGCTATTTATGCAGTAGCAGAACTTGCAATTGAGATTCATACATTAAAATTTGTTCACCTTTATAAGACTTTTAATATATCGTCACCTAAAACCCAAACTTATGCAATATCAACATCCAAAAATTATGGTATTTATTGATTCCAATATATTTGACAAGATTTATATTTGACAAGATACAAGATTTTAAAAAATTTTAAACTTCTAGGTTCAAAAACATTTATTTTATTACAAAGTGCAATAAATTAAGTTTCTCGGATGTCAACACTTGTTTCCAGCTATAGTTTTATAAATAACTTTAAACCATATATAATTAAAATTAACAAAACTAGATATCCCTACAAAATTTTAAATGTCTACGTACAAAAATTTAAATTTTATTGGCAAAATTCGAATTTCGTAACGAACAATTTTTTGAGTGTACCGTAAAGTAATGAATATGTTGTTACGTCTTTTTGGATTTTAGGTGACGATATGCATGGCTGAATCAAATCAAAACTTTTCACAGAAGCGGGTAAAAAAATTCCCCGTCATGTAAGATCTCTAATAAAGAATATCATTTCTTCGACTATAAACATTTGTTTTAAGTATTCCAATAAACTTTAATAAACAGATAAAGAATATAATTTATAAAATGTGTTTTGCCTTTTTCATAAAACGGGAAAAAAAAACATCCCAGTTAATAGAGTTTTATTGAAACTTGTAGGAAAGCCCTTCTAACTAAATTCGTTCAATACATTGAAAAAATGATATGACACTTAAAGAATTTACATGGCTTAATAATATAAATTTATTTGTATGTCCTTACCCATAGGGTACCAAAATAGGAGCGATAAAGTCGTCCATTTTAATCTACAGAGTGCAATTTTTGACAAAATATTTCCCACTAAGGCAAAACACAAGTTATCTTAAAGAAATTCGCTCCTGGGCAAGTGTTTGCCAAACGCCATTCTGCTAGAAATATTTTCGTCCGCCACATTGGGTGGTGGACACGATTAATACCAAAAACCACAAAATGTCCCAATAAATTTTTTCATAAGACAATAATTTGGGCAATGTCACCCGGCTATTACATATGGGTGAATATGCTTAAGCCGTTTCATCCGACCGTTTTTTACAGCAATTTTTATAAAGTAATATCAGACTTGTAGGCTATATTCTTCGAATCAACAAATTTTTTCAGACTTCCAACAGATTTTAGGTTTCTTCCTATAATTGCTATTTTATTGCTGTTTGGATTTCCAGCGTAGATGTATTGGCAGTCGCTATGTGATTCGTGATGTGCTAGAGTCAATCATGCTTTGTCTAGACCTTGTTACAACCCACCTTAGTGGTTGACACAATCAACCTTAGTAGATGACAACACTGATTTTGAAGGTTTTCAGAACCGAACTTATAGGTTGTCACAAGCGACTGTAAATATTGTCACAACGGATATAACAGCTTGATACAACGAACCTTATAGTGTGGCGCAAACAAATTTAGAGGTTGTCACCCGCAACTCTATAGGTTGTCACAACCGCCCATAGATAATGTCACAACTGATTTTGTAGGTTGTAACAATCGTTCTTGTCGCCACCGACTATAGAGGTTGCCACAACCGATTTTATAGGTTTCCACAACCGGATTTATAGGTTTCAAAAACCTGTGTCCATAACTGGATTTTAGTCACAATCGACTTTAGTGTTTGCTACACTCGGTTTGGAGGTGGTCACAACCGACTGTAGACGTTGACACAAAAGACCTTAGAGGTTGTCACAACCGACCTTAGAGGTGCCACAACCGATCTTTGGGGTTGTCACAACCGATATTTGGGGTCTTAGAGGTTGCCCCAACCGGTCTTAGAGGTTGTCATAACCGACTTTAGTGGTTGTCACAACCAACCGTAGACGTTGTCACAACCGAATTCAGAGTTTCTCATACCTAATATGAGACGCTGTCACAATCGGCTTTAGACGCTGTCCCCGTTGTAATTTGCATTTGAGTATTCAAACTACAATTGACCTACCGTACAACACAGGTGTCTTATAGTGAACCGTTATCATATCATGAAAACTCTTACATCCATTGCAGCACATTCACTTTCACCTAAGTCTGTGGTTGCATTTTAGGATTTGCGCCTTTTGAATATAATGGAGTTGTGATCATTTCAAGTATGTTGGCGTACGGATGTAAAATGTTGACAATATAAAGGGTAGTCCAAATACAAGTATATTTTCATATAATGTTGATACAATTATATTTTCAAAAATGTAATAAACCGAACTAAACTCAAATTCTTTTGGTATAATATGGCTTTACTAGAAATATCAAATATTCCCTGTAGTTATGGAACAGGATTTCATTCATATGTTGCCTTCTCAGTAGGTCCTCCTATCTGTCCAATTTTCCAAGGCTTTGTCGGCGGTATCTGGTTTTATCTCAGGACGAAATTAGCCTTTCTGGATTATTCGCAAGGCGTCGGTCTTTAACATAGATAAAGTCTGAAGGGGTCTAATCGCAGATCCAAGTAGTCCAATTGGCATCGCCAAGACGGCTGATAACGCGATTTTCGGACTCAGTCCGCAAAGTATTGGTCGTTTGATGAAGTCCACATCTACAATTTCCGTCCATAAAAAGTCCCTAATCATGGCTTTGTAGCGCTCGACCCATTTTGGTACTCGGAGGTATGATACTAACTGATATTCAACACTTCGAACAGAAGAAATCTATCAAAATTATATATAAATGAAAATCATTTGGACCACCTTCAAAAATTATTAAATACATTTGGCGCTTTTTCAATCTTTTCCACCTTTCTAACAAAAACAACTCCTTTCTTCTTTCTGCTCCATTTTAAACAAAAGTCCTTCCGCCACTTAATTATGCCCTTTTGTTGTTTTGGTACAAAATGAATTATTTAATTTCCCCGTATACACTTTTATTGTTAATGTTATAAAATGTGTTTGTATCAAGATTCCGCAAAACAAAACAGCTGTCACGCGCTGTTACCTCCACTTTGGCAGGTAACAGTTTCTGATGCACTTGTCACCAAAAGAATGTGTCAGAATATCGATATGTGACAATTGTCACATTGCTGTTAAATAGTAACCTTGGTAAGGTTTGTAACCCTGCCAGAATAGGGCTGTAAAGGGAGTCAGCATCAGTTGAGCTTTGAAATATTTGAATGAGTGTAAGTGTAGGAGTATAAGAAGCATTAACAGGGGTACGAAACAGGGGCCTAATTACCGCATCCGTTTCGTATCGAAATCCGGATTACGAAAGTTATATTAAAGGGTCATTTTGACGATAACCTCTAAAGAACTAGTAGTGACGAAATCGTATTACTATATTGGCATAATATACACAACTATATATTTAGTTTGGGTTTCGATTTCCGTTATGTCGCTTTTCCAAAATACGGATTACGATACGAAACGGTTGCGGTGATCAGACCCCTGGTCAGTTTCTAGAATTATCTAAGACGTGCAATAATGCTTTTCTTACAAAACGGTGATGCTTTGATATTTCAGTTTGCTAGCAGTTTTTTGATTCATTCAGATTTGAAGACTTTTAACGAGATGTCCACCGTAACAAATCTTCATAAAGTTTCTTTTCACAGAAGCGGCAATTTATAGGTAATTGCCCCAATATGGCTGGCCATTGATTTGAATTTGTTTTTCTTTTTCACATTCTAACTTACCTTTACCAAATCCATGTATGTCCGTGCGGAAATTATCCTTTCCCTTTTGGCCGTCAACCAACTGACCCAATCCATCCACATACCGGTCGCCTTGTTCATTGCCATCATAGGTTTTATCCGATAGATCAACTTCCATGCCTCGTTGGACTCCCTTTGGTATGCTGTAGGAAACAATGCCCTCTGGAATAGAAGAAACGAAATGAAATGCATAAATATTCATGTTATATTTAACAATTTGTTTGTTAAACAGGAAATCTATATTGCAGCGAAAGACAACAATTTTTACAAATAGAAAATAATTCAAAAGAAAGTTTTTTTTCTCTTCCTTCAGTTTGAGTCGTAATAACATGTCATGATGGTTTCTGTATGTCGTCCGTTTGCTTCCTTTCAAGGGAGTTTACATGTTCATGTATCGTGTGGTCTGGGGTCCGTGTACGTAAGACCGAGGTAATTTAAAACTTCTGTCTAATGTGAACATATGTTCTATGACATTCAATTTTATACATTGTTAGTAGTTCTGGGTGCTTTTTTGAATTGAAAAGTGATGAAGACAAACGACCCACAACACAAGTGAAAAGCGAATAGTGTAAAGTTAGAAGCTGATTTTGGTTTCAAGGTTTTATAGTTTACTTGAATGTGTACGCCACATACTCGGTCGTCTTTTTCATTTCTCGGAGTGAGTGAGTGTTGTCATGTTTTAAGCATTTTTTAATTTAGTTAAACATTTAGTCATTCGGCGTTATTTATTTTGAGTGTATCCTTGGAATGTCTCATATTTCTCATATAAATTGTTTAGTGTTGTTACGGAAATTGTTGTTATAAGGGGGTAGGGAGGGTTCGTGGTGCTTTATCTTTGGTTTAACACACAAAAATATATGCTAAGTAAAATGAGCTGTTTTGCTGTTCTTTGAAGTTGATTTAAGTTTCAAATATATGTGTATGTGTATGTAAATTTTTCAATGTCATTTGAAATTTAATTTTAATTAAATTTTATTGAATACTGTTAAGAGTTTTTCTTTTGTCTTGATGATTCACCAGAGAATTGTTGATTATATACGATATATTGTTATGGATGAAAGGGAAATGTGATATCCAATTTTTTTTTTACATTTTATGTAAATTAGAAAGTTTTGTTTTTTTAGTGAAAGGGAAAGTAAAGTACCCATTACACTATTGAAGAAAACTGAAAATTATTGGGAGGAAAGTTCGCCATATGGGTTTCAAGTGTTTGGAATATGAAACTTTAGTTTAAAACAATATTTATAAAGTGTTACAGTAAATATTTTATAGCTGCCTTTAACATATTAAAGATATATCTCGTTTCTAATTTTAAAACGATGAAGGTGATAATTAATTATTTCAAACTAAACGATTTATGCGTCTCTCCTATTTCTACAAGAATTCAAACACAACAAATCTAAACATTTAGTAAAAGTGGAAAGCTTCTGTTTTTCAATGACAGCGCTGTTGTAGTCGAAAAATGTATCAACGTCCTAGTAAATTATATCGGCAAGTCTGCTGAGTAGATCGACACCCATGAAATGTAATTCGCTCTTCTTCTCAATTTAGTGAAGGTTTCTCAATTTGTTAAGAATTGTATTACTCATCATCTGCAACTTAAACAAAAAATTACAATTCTCGACAAAATGTGACTAAAAGCGTTCAGCGATTTCTATGATCTATGTCTCAATTTGATCACAGATCATGTGACTTTCGGATAAACTAATAAAACTTTACACTTTTAGCCGTGTCTTATGATTCTTGTTTTTGAAATCTTTGTAGCAAAAAAAAATTTTTTTTTTCACTTTTTTTCTAACTGCGAAACTTTTGATTACATTGAGAAATAGTATAGGTATAGATTAAAGGTGTTGTAATTCGAAAATTTTCTTAATTTATTCGGATAAAATCGGACACGTCGTTCTCGAGTAATGATGACATATACATACAAAGTGCCAGTTTAGATACTAGATACTACATGCTTCTATGAGCAATTTAGGGTGACTAGATACGTTCAGATTGTATTAGTATGTTCACAGAAGTTGTTCACCTTTACCATAGCTACAATTTTGCCAAATATTGTGAGTGAAAAGTTTGGAGTCGCTTGAAGTTATGTTGAAAAAAAATTAAAAAAAGTGTAGTAAAATCTGAGAATTGTTAAAAATCGATTGTTTCCAAAAATTTGACTTAATACTGCATTTTATGGGCACCGATCCACTCGGTATAACGCATTTGTAGCTTGTGGCAAATATAATATACTTGTGTCAAACTACATAGTGTTTGCTGTATTACATGTTAGAGACACAATGATTACTGGGTTATAATGTATACTGAACAGAAAAGCATCGTCACGGGCATGAAAATGTTCATCACCTCAACAACTTTTGTCATCGAAGGTAAGCTAACATACAGTTTCATTCCCGCTACGAAAATGTTTTCATCAACTGAAAATTGTTCGTGACTGCGATGAAAGTATGGGTGTTGCTGCAATGAATTTGATTCATTATTCCAAAGAATTTGTTTCTTTACTGCCATGAATTTGTTGCAGCAATGAATTTGATTCATTGATGCAATGAATGAGTACCGTTCTTGCAATGAATTTATTTCATTGCTGCAATGAAACAATGCTTCAGATAAACCCAACATCAGCAGTTTAAATTTCGTGCACTTACTTTTTTAGTGTTTAACTCAATTTTCTACAAAATTGAAATTAAATAATATTGTTGCAGGTTCAAAATTAAGTTGTTGCAGCAACGGAATGAAATTTGTCAAAGAAATCATGTATGAAATTTTTCCTTGCGGAAACTATCAAGTTGTCGGATATACGAGACTTTTCATTCTAGCAGCGTAAAAACATTAACGAAAATGCTTTATCCATGCGACGAAGCGTTGTTCTTTCAGTGTAGTTTTACACTCACTCATTAGCGCCTACAGTTTTGCGCCGGTTCCGAACAGTATTTTGAGAATCGTTTTCATGGCATAATACTCGATAGTGTCGCCGTCACTATGGGAGGTGATTGCCGCCGACAGAAATTGAAGGTGGTCAGAGCAGGGCTCGAACCCAGGAGCTCAAGCTTAAGAGGCGCGCACACTAACCATTGCACCACCGACAACGGCGAGGAAAATTAATGAAGGTTGGTCAAATATAAGAGAACGTATATGAGAACGTGGGTTCGATCCTGCTCTGATCACCCTACATTTCATTCGGCGACGGTTACCTCGCTTAGTAAGGCGACACTAATGAGCAATTAGCTATAAAAACAGCTTATCAAAATGCCGTTCAAAATCTTTATAAAACTGTAGGTCTAAAGTAAGTAATTGTAAAGTTACACTGAAAGGAAAAGCTTCATAAAATTTATGAATTCCTTCGTCCATTTGATGAAACAATCCTCATTTTCCAACCTACGACACATTTCATTGAATTGATGAAGAACATTTACGACAATGCTATATCAGGTTGTTGTAAATTTCTCATCAATTTAATGTAAGTTTTTTCATCACTTTGTCGTATACTGGTCATAATTTTTATGTAAATTTTTTGTTAATGAGTAGCCAAAATCTTTTTACTATTTTTCTTCCTAAAAAATCCACAATAACAAGACCACTTAAAAAGTGTTCATAACGTGGATCATGTTTGTCTATTATGCACTACTGTCTATTATGAATTTATTTTAAATTTTCTAAAATTTTTTTCTCTTTCTCAATACTACGTCAAGATTTTGAATCGATTCCACTAATTATTTCCAAATTCCAAGGATGAAAATGGATGTAAACAAGATCATCATATCAGTGACGCTGAAAAAGTTTAAGAGACACACAAACTTAAAATTGAAGAACCATTTCATTGAATTTATGAAATTCGGCATCAATTCAATGAAAACCAATTGAAGAACTTTTACCATAGATTTAGTGTAAAGATTTCCTTTCAGTGTAGAAATCGCTCAGCATACTGGTTAACTTCTTTTCATGGGATGTACCGGGAAACCATTATTTTTTGTACACAAAATGTACGCAAGTCTTTACTCAATAACAACTACTCGTATTACTCGATGACGTATACTTCAAACTGATCCAAGATTTACACCAATCTCGTCAGCCGTTTACGGAACCATGTCATAGTAACGCCATCTGTTTTCGATTATTCCAGAAAATACCACAGCGACTAAATCGTTTGTGGTGAGATTGCAGAGTAGCGCCAGCGAATACATCAAGCATTCGTGGTGAGATTGTATTCATAACTTTGAAAGTACTAAAAGCGACCGCTTGTCGACATTAAGCTTTACTAGTCTGTTAGAACAATCAATCTTTAAAACCCACCACAAACTTTTTGTTGGTATCCTAATGTTACTTTAACCTACTGCGGATTCAATGTAAGTTAAGCTACAAATTTAAAGCACCCGTAGTGAACACGTTGGCGTCCATTTATGACTTGTTCCCTGGAAATTACGCCATTAAATACCAAATTAACCCATTGGATGACAAATAGTTGCCAAATTTATTTCTTACAAAATTTAAGCACTTAGAGCTAGTACTTGATTTCAAAATAGTTTATTAAAATTTGTGATTATATTTTTTTAAATATAGAAGATTAAAAAAACAATTCCTGATGTGTATCTCCTGTGTTTCAGCGTTTCAAAATCGGGTGATAAATTGGTATAAGGACTATTATTGCGCATGCATTACACAGCCACACAATGGCATTCACACTGATCACCAACATTTATTCTAATATCCTTAATTACATTACAAACCCTTTGTAATAATAAACTATTCACATACAATACATTTTATACAATTACTGCCATTATAACTATTATAGTGTTATATTTGCGCTATTATTAACAAATACAATGTGGAATTCACAGATACCTATTGTTTTATTTATAAACATTTAACATCGATTTCATTACTTACACATTTGTGTAATTACACACGTGTCACAGTTCCCCCACATATGCATTATTTATGCCTGTATCTAACTAAACTTGGTTGGGAGAATAATTATTCATAGCGCTGAGATATGAGTTAGTTATGCCGCGCCCCCTTTTGGAACCTGTGAAACAATTCGAAATTCTAGGATTGTTTATCAAACAATACACAAACAGCAGCAAGAACAAAAGGGGCAACATCAATTTGGGAGCGAGTAAATAAATAAAAACACGCATGTAATTACGATAATTATAGTACATGCACGCATACATTCACAATCACGTTCACACTCACATTTCCATACAAACATGAATTAGTATTTGTGTGGTGCTATGCGAGTGTGTGTTAAACAAACGCAAAAGGATATTTATTCGAACACCCACAGGATCGAGTGAAATTTGTGTGCCTGTGTGTGTGTAGACATTAATATGGAAATGTAAAACTATTAATAAATCCTTTGGAATCTCACAAACACCCACAGAGAGAAGAGAAGTTTCGGCAGGTTATTCATAGCTGTTAGTTAACATGTGTCAAATGTGTGTAAATTACACTGGTGGCAGGGATTAAAAAGTTTTTAGAGAATTAGACAGTTCAACCAGTTAAGTTAAGTTGTACATTAGTTTACTATAAAGTTGTTAGGTTTTCTAATCTAATCTGTTTTCAAGGTGGTTGTATATTTCCAGTTACGCTTTATGGATTTTCAATATCCTTTACGTGATTGTTAATGATAATTATAGTTTGTTTCAATCTTGATATTCTTTTTCTTATAATTATAGTTGTTTGTAATTGTTGGCATGTGACATGTGTGGTTTCATTCGCATGTGAAGAGGAAGGATTTTTTTCTATAGTTTATATTACAGTTATTTTCATTATTTGATTTCCAGATCTATTGCAATTATAGATAATTATATGGACTGTTGTGACAATTAAGGCTCTAATTCTATAAATATTTAAGGCAACTTAATCGTTGAGGTTTCTATGGATGTTTGACAAATGAAAGGAACTTGATAAATTAATTGGAGGTTTGAATGGTCTTAAAATAGTTTAATTAATAACATACAAGACCGATTAAACAATTTGATTTCGTATCATCGTAATATATAAATACAACTACTGTCATAATTCATGTACCATTGCATCACCGACGGCACTACCATTGCACCACCCTTACGTTGTGTATAATTGAATCGAATTGATTTGAATTGAAATGTATTGAATTGACATGAACTGAATTGCATTGAATTGAACTGACTGAATTGTGTTGAATTGAATTGAATGGAATGGAATTGAATTGAATTGAATTGAATTGAATTGAATTGAATTGAATTGAATTGAATTGAATTGAATTGAATTGAATTGAATTGAGCTGAATTGAATTGAATTGAATTGAATTGAATTGACTTAAGCTAAATTGAAGGGAAATGAATTGAATTGACTTGAATTGAATTGAATTACATTTAATTGAACTGAATCGTCCTGCCCTGAATTGAATTGAACTGGACTGAACAGAATGTCATTGAATTCAAGTGAACTGAATTGAATTAAATTACATTAAATTAAATTAAATTGAATTGAACGAAATTGCATTGAATTGAATTGCATTGTCTTGACTGGAACTGAAGTGAACATAATTGCATTGAATTGAATTGAATGATTTGAATTAAATGAAATTGAATTGAATTCAATTGAATCGAATTCAATTGAATTGAATTGTATTTAGGTGAATTGAATTGAGTTGAAATGAATTGAATTGGAATTAATTGAATTAAATTTATTTGACTTCATTTGAATTGAATGGAATTGAATTTAATTATATATTGAATTTAATTCAATTGAACTGAATCGTCTTGACCTGAGTTAAGTTGAATTGAATTGAATTGAACTGAACTGAACTGAATTGAATTGAATTGCATTCAGGTGAACTGAATTCAAGTAAACTGAAGTGAACAGAATTGAAGTGAATAGAATTGCATTGAATTGAATTGAATTTAATGGAATTGAATTAAATGCAATTGATTTGAATTGAATTTAACTGAATTGACTAGAATTGAATTGAAGTGAATTGAATTGTATTTAATTGAATTAAATCGAATTGACTTGAATTGAATTGAATTAAGTTTTATTGAATTTAATTGAACTGAATCGTCCTGATCTGAATTGAACTAGACTGAAATGAATTTTATTGAATTCAAGTGAACTGAATTGAAGCGAGCTGAATTCAATTGAAATTAAATTGAATTGAACTAAATGGCATTGAATTGAATTGAATGGAATTAAAGTGAACAGTATTGCTGTGAATTGAATTGAATGATTTGAATTGAATGGAATTAAATTGAATTTTATATTGAATTGAATAGGATTGAATTGAATTATATTGAATTCAAATGAACTGAATCGTCTTGACCTAAGTTAAATTGAATTGAACTGAACTGAATTGAATTGATTTCAAGTGAACTGAATTCAAGTGAACTGAATTGAATTGACTCGAATTGAATTGATATTAAACTCAGTTGAATTGAACTGTATTGCATTGAATTGAATTAATTGAAGTGAATTGAATTGAATTAATTTGAATTGAAATAAAATTCGAACCTGAAAAAATATGAAACATTTATTGGCAATGTAAAGGTGAATTTTGAACATAAAACCGATTAACAGACGTGAAATCCCAGTTTTTCGGGTTCGGGTTTGGATACTGTTATCAAAATCTTTACATTTTGATAGAGCGCACATATAAATAGTATCAACAATCTTGGTACCATAAGTTACAAAGCTTTCCGGTTTTAAAAAAAGTTTAATGCATTAACTATTATAAGAACAAGGTTTATGGTGAAGGCACAGGGGTAAGTGAACTGTGTGCTTTCCAGTTTTCTGCTCACTGATTGTAATTTACAGCTTTACACCTGTTTCGATCGGGTTTTGAAGAAACTTTTACTAGCAAAATTACTCGATATTGTTGCCTACACTAGGCGAGGTGAACGCCGCCGAAAGAAATATAAGTTGTCATGACAGCTCTTGAAAGTCTTCGGATTCCTTTCAGCCCAAATATGACAATTTTGCTGACTGATGTAGCCATTAAGCCAAAATTGAGCGCAGTGTGCCTTCTTCAAACTCCTAGAGGGCCTTAACACGGAAACAGTGAGGGTACGTATGGTACGTCGGCTTCAGTTTATACATGAGTTGAATTCGATATGCTTTTAAACCAACATCCTTACGTTTAAAGAGAGAAGTTGTTGCATACGATAAGCCCTGCTATCGGGAACGGTGCCGAATCGATACACTCGCTTAATTTTCTTCAGTACGTGCTGGCTAAGGTCTATTTGGTCGCATATTATTCCGTAATGAAAATTGGCTTCAAAATATGGCTATTGTCAGTACAGTACTTCAATTAAATGAACCCTACCTAAGTTGATTTAAGTCGACGAAGCAAATTCCGCATATAAACACAGCAAACAGATTTCCAAATCGTTTTAAAAGCTTTTCGAATCAAAATAATTTTGTGATCCGATTTAGCATTGACTGTTGGCTTTATCACTTCGTCAGTCCTTCGTTCTCTTTTGTCCATCCGAAAGTATTCGCGTGTGACTGTCTTAAGAAAGTCGGCAAGAATTGGGTTCTGTTAAAAAGTAAATACACTGATCGGTTTCGAATAATTATGAGTGATTAGTCTTCAAAAAATTCAGGGGAGGCCAGGGTGGCGCTATAAGCCGCTATATAATCTATAAAAGCGACACACGTTAAACATCTGCCTTTCCAGTGGTTTGCCACCAGCCTTTTGAATTCCACAACATCAGGCTTAAACTAACCGCACGTGCTGGTAATATCATTTTCTTTCCAACCCAAAGGACCTCGACAATTTAATCATTATTATACCCATGTCTCCTAACATGAAACAACCTAAAACACTTCAAAAAAATTACCAATAATTAAGCAGAAAACATCAAACCAAATCAAATTCCTTGATCAGAAACAAAAAAGGGACACAAATTACCACAGGATACACTACACGGAGTAACAGCAATTACATGGAACCAAAAAAAAAAACAGAACATATGTTGTACATGTTTTTCCAGTGTCCACAAGATAATTATAGTAATTAAATATTGTGTGTGGGTTTTTTTTCTTGTTTTAAACTTTAATGAAAACAATTCTAACAATTTGTGGAAACCTCTATATCCTTAACCATTTGTTAATACTAGAGGTTTGATATTTTGAAAATTACGCCGTTTGTAAACTTCTAAGTGTTTTGGTTTTGTGACTCCCCACCTAATGTCTGTATTTTGTTGTTATTAAGGGAATATTGCGTGCAGACACTAAATCAGACAATAAACTGCCGCCAATGTCGTTTGGGAGATCCATCATTGCTCCACCTCTTGACGAAATGTGCGCCAACCCAGCCATTTCGTTGCGGCTATAAAACTAAATGGCGCCATATTATAACACTTTGCATGCAATTGTCCTGGGACTTGGAAGGGACGGCGTATAACTCATGAGGTGGAGGTGGATAATATAAAAAAAGCAAAAATATTATAAATTTTTTTCATTTGAATATATGATATAATTTGTTATTATTCCGCAAAAGCCTAAGTAAATATTAAGAATATCAAGCGAATCAGCATGGAAGGGAAAACATACCATATTTTAGATTGTACACTCCCTTCAGCCTTGAGAGATCCGCAAAAAGCAAGTACATATATTAGGGATTTCATTTTCGAAAAGAGTTTAGAATGAGTAACAAAGTTATAGAAAAATGTATACATAAATGTGCAAAGAATCTCAATTTGTATCAACATGTATAACGCTAATCAAATCTTACATAGTAAGGATATGGCGGCTAAAACTGGAAATAGGCTTACATGGAGTGGGTAATAAGTCTTCTGAGGAATACTAGCTTAAGGTTCATATTATACACGCTGAAAAATAATGGCCCAAGCAACATATTGCAGGAAACAGGTACATGTTTGCAAGCGTTGTTTTCACGAATTGAAGATCTGCTGCCTTGTTGTTCTTTGTTATTTGTCACGCTTTTGCTTTTAGCGATTTTGATTAAAAAAACATAAACTATAGCCTATAAATCAGTGCGTCTCAAACATGTTATATTGAGTTGCAAACACAATGTGTTTGAGCACAAATATAGTACAAATATATATTTGCATTCAAACAGCAACAAAAGACCGATTTATACCAAACTGCCGGCAACTAAGCACGACTCTTTTATATGAAAACGTGGGATATATGCTTGCTCTGACCTCCTAACATTTCCTTCGAAGGCAGTTACCCCGCTTAGTGACGGCAACGTTATCCATTAAATATTCAAATAAATACTACTGAAAAATCTATTCGGAACCGACGTAAAACTATTGCTCTCAGTCAGTGAGTGTGAAACTTGAAAATGTCCAGCTCACTAATTCGGAGAAGTTCTTGTCTGACATTTCACAGGATATAATGCCAAAATGTGTATTTATTTGTTGATTCAGGTCACAAGGATACAGCGAGTATACTGCACGAATGCGCTTCGTCACAGAGAATCAAATATTCGTCACCCCAACAACTTTTGTCATCGAATGTGAACTAAAGTACATATTCATGTTTTAACCAATCTTAGAGGTTCCTCGTTGTATTCTGGGCAGGAACTGTATTTAAGAAGTAAGTAAAGTAAATAACTCTCGGTAGACAGCTTAATTCCAAGCCATAACATATGGAGAGGTTCAGTAAAGACAAAGTTGCTCTGTTTATTAGAGCCATCGGAGAACAATGGAGTCGGTCCTCGAAAATATTTTCTAGATATATACATACGTTTTAAGAAGCTTGAGTCTTCGGTTGATGTCTATTTTAAGGAGTTTGACAGTTCTTGATTTAAACGGGGCATTGAATATCGCTGGAAAAACTGTATCGAGCTAAAAGGAAATGTTGTTGAAAAATAAAGAAAATTTTTCCCAACATTTTGTGTCTCCTTCGTTATGTCGCCTAGTTTTGGGACCGCCTCGCAAAACACGTAAATCCTCGGAAACGTCGAAATATTGCAGTTAGATTTCAACAACGGTGACTTTTGTCCATCCTGTTACAGGTAAAAAATTGGTCCGGTTATGACAGTTGGTAGTGCGATAGTAGTGTGCGCGGCTCTTGTAGATGGGAACGTGGGTTGGGTGCCTGATCTGACCAACTTACCGTTCTATCGACGGCGGTCACCTCGCTTACACATAGAAAAATAACGACTCCAACAACATATTGCACGAAACCTGTGTATGTTTGCAAGCATTGGTTTCGTGAACTGAAAATCATCTGCCTTTTGTTTCTTCATTGTCTGTCACGTTTATGTTTTCAGGAGTTTTCAGCAAACAAAGCCAGATTTAGGTCATAAATACATATATTATAACCTGTTAATCATTGAGTCCCAAACATGTTATATTGAATAGAGAACTCAATGTATTTGGATACAAATAACTATTATATTTGCGACAAGCTACAAACACGTTATATTTGCATAAACCGGCAAAAAGTTTTCAGCACATAGGGACATAGACACCCGAAAGTATTTAACCACGAGGAAGCTTCTTAAAAACACGGTTCCTATCCAGTGCCAATATTGGCTACAAATTAAATTTTTTGTTTTAAATTTTCTTGTGCTTTTTTTGTTATCGGTTACACGAATACAAATAAACATATTCTTCTTTGCGAGTTCTTCACCGTCAAAGTGGTTTAAAAAGAGTTACTCATTTATTGCAACTTAAAATTACTTTTCAAATATTCATTTGTTTTTTTTATTAAAAGTATTCCAATGATCCCGATTCTACCTTTGTTCCTTAATAATAAACTTTAATTAGATGTCATGAAAAACCAAACCCTGCCACGTCAACACAATTTGTTCTTAAACAAACTTAAATGGCAAAGCAATATTACCTTAATGTCCTTTACAAAGGACATCATGTCATTTAATGACAATGATGTTGACGATAATGATGGAAACCATCATCATCATCATTATTTCACTTTACACTCTTTGTAAATATTTAAATACATTTGTGTGCATTATTTCATATGCAAATTAATCATGATAACAAACGATGTTAGTCTACATACTAACTATATATACTATACAACCTTAATAAAAACCTCCACCGCCTAGCGGTCCCATTTCTCACTCCCAAAAAACAAAAAATGTAACCATGTAACCATGAATACCTAACGCAGTCAAAAGCAGCAAAAAAAAAAGAAACCAAGAACCGGGTTGTATGCCAGGGCAAATAATCGTAATAATTTTATGATGTTGTAAAACGTGCCTAATGTCACAAAAAGCCAGAAAAGGCACTGGGTAAAATTGTAACAGACATTCTTGTACATATTTAAGTATGTACCGAGTTCAGTACATATGTATGTCCTTACGGACATATATACCTACATACATATGTACTTGTGTATGTACATTAAAATATGCATATTAAACATAAAAACATAACATAACATATTTGGTGCTAAAAGGAAAACAATGTAAAGGTATTTTCTGTTGTTATTTTATGTTCGTATGTCCCTTGCAAAGGATATCGTAATCGTAAAAAAGGAAAGGAAAGGAAAGGAAGGCAATGCTTCAGGAGTGAGCATAGTATGTGAAGGACTGGTTCAAATGTTTTATCATTTTAATGGGCATACAAATATAGCTCGGTCATTAAAGTAGCGAGGAAAAGATTGATGAACGGTGATAAGAATAATGTTGAAAAATAAACTTAAATTTGGAGAGAATTAAGGCATTTAAATTGTTTAGCAATAAAAGGAAAATGCAGGCTGTTGAAATGGAGAGATCTTTGTTTAAGCCTATATCTTAGAAGCAAAGGAGGTGACAGATCTTTGTGACTTGTTTAAGGGTCCGTAGCTGAAACGTATTAATAACCGCAATGGGTTAAATCAAGAAATATTAAATCAAATCAAAAATAAAATCATCAAATATGTGGATGATTTCTTTGGAATTGTTAAGAGGAATCCAATGACCAGGACATTACAATTACTTGACTAATTTAAAGCGCAAATACAGTCCACAGTAGGAGAGGAAAAGAAGGACAAGGTACCAGAAACCGACAGCGTCAGGGAGTTTTATAAACTTATACACGAAGCACCCCAGATGAATGGTATTTAGCACCGAGACAAACTTCATTGGAATGCTATTAGGAAGAAGCGACGAAACCTTGCATATGGCCAACGCAAAGGTAATCAGAGAAACGTTAAAATCGGATAATTTCCCAGTAAGACGATTCGTAATTTAATAAAAGAAACAAAACGGAGAAAACAAAGAGCTACCACCTAGAATATTAAAACTGACGATAAATACGCTGAGATTTTCGGAGGGAGTGCAACACTCGACAATTTATGACAGGTATGGATGTCAAGTGGCTCTGCGACCACATCACACTGTAGTCCAAGTAGTCAGCAGGACAAATCTAAAGTAGGGAAAGAGCACAAATGGAATCTAAAGTATGATATCAAATATAACGGTGGCTACTACGACACTATGAAGACTAAACTATTGACAAGGCTTTCCTTCAACATGTCTGACCTCAAAGATCATGATAAACTACTTGAGCAAAAGACGGTACGTATGGCTGACTGCACCCCAGCGAGCCAACGCCTGAACTTCAACAATGTTGTGATACATACAGGCAATTACTACAAAAGATATTTACTAACGTACAGACGCTGCCTATAATGGAAATTCCAGCGGGGAAAGGGCTGGATTACAGAAATGATAGACAAGGGCGTGGACGGAAATATACGCACACAGTGAACTAGCAGCGAAATGTAAGATGGATCAGTTGCCATTAACTCATTAAAAGCGTTGGATTTCCAACAGCTGCTTTAAACCCAATTTTTTTCGAACCAAAACGCAATTTTGTTGGCTTTCAAAAAGTAATTACATACCTCGCTCCACCTCCCCCCCCCCCCCCTTAATGGGATCTGGGTATGTGTTAAAAAAAAGCTTTATATTTAGACCAAATTTACAGAAGGAAAATAAGGCATTTTGAAGCAAAAGCTACAAATAAGTTTTTGTTGAAGTACCACATGCCTCCGGTCCGAAAAACATTTTGGGTCGTTCAAGTTACCATTGTTCGACTTTTCGAACAACCGATATCGGTGAAACTATATGAGATAGCAAAATTCTGACGACGGATTTGAGTTCAGCGGACCATAGTTACCATAGAAAATCCATTTTCACTAAAAAAAAATCAGAAGTTTTTGCTACACGGCTCAAAATGGGTTAAAGCCCATGATTAACCAGTTGAACAGAAGACGGTACATGCAGCTCACAACACGAATACGGGTCAAAGGCCGAACTTTGACGGTGTTGTGATACTGACAAAGGAGGACAGTTACAAAGGAATATATTGACTGGAGATGCTACACATAATGGACGTTCCAGCTAGAACTTAGATCGCTACAGGCCAATCACAACCACTTTCTAGTTAATGTATGAGAAGTTCATACTACAAGATAATAAGGTCGGGAACAAACTCAAATATGCATTTTGCATAGGCGAATTTTGGGTTTCTTTTGACCAAATTTGCATAATATGGATGTGAATGACATGTGGATGACGCTACGCGTCATAAACTCTTGTCAAGCGCAGAGGCGACGTGCACTGGCCGCCAAGATTGTGCGATTTGGTCCCGCTTTCTCAAGGAGTTTTCTAGGTCCATATCAATACCAAGCATAGACGAACGGTGCCAGCAACGAAATATACCCCGTGCCATCGCCCAAATTCAATCAGATCTACATTTTGACATTTCAGATATGCGCCACTCAGCAAAGCCGCACCTGTCATTTGAACAATGTTATATTCCACACCTAATGCCATTGTTACGTCATTCAAATACACGCTGAAAAATAACGAAATGGTTATATTGCAGAAACAAGGTACATGTTTGCAGACTTTGTTTTCTTGAATTGAAGATCTGTTTCTTTTTGTTTCTCTGTTATATGTTTTCCACTGTTTTCAAGAAACAAATCCAAATTTCGGTCACAAATACAAATTTTACAACCTCTTAGTCCTTGCGTTCGAAACATATTATATTGAATAGCAACCACAATATGCTTGGACACAAGTATACTATATTTGCACCAAGCTTCAAACACGTTATATTTGCATTGTTATTTGTGTGCAGAACAAACAAATCACTGGCATCTCACACGCAACTTAGTTTTATTCAATTTAAACTTATACTTTTATTTTTAGACCATCAAAATGATTTGGAAATCTAATAGATTTTGAGTTGGTTTGGATTTCAACAGATTTCGAGTGCAACACAAATGTAGCTTTACTCTTATTTAGTTATGGTGACCTTATATTTTTTCGACGACGGCCACCTTACTTAGTGATTTGGTAATAAGACATGAAATGCTTCTTTAAAAAATGTTCGGAGCCGGTGCAAAACTATACGGCACAATCAGTAAGTGTAAAACTAGAAGAGGCACAGCTCACTGATTGCGAGAATCTGTACACTCTCCCTTCATAGGATATAATAGGAAAATATTTATTCATCTATAAATACATATATAATCATATCATGTCGCTGAACCGCCCCAAGACCATATTGTAAGAACATGTAAACTTTAGTAAGCGTTGTTTTCTTAAATTGAAGATGTGGAGTTTTTTTTTGTCTCTTTGTAGTCTGTCATGTTTATGTTTTCAGCAGTCATTTGGGTCACAAAACATAAATACTAACTAATTAATCATTGTGTCTCAAGCATGTAATTCTGAATAGCAAACACAATGTTGTTGGAGCTACAATATTGTTATATTTGCTTCCAAACAACTACAAAAATACAATGCTTTCAGCAATTACTCATAATATGAAGGTGATGTAGTTTCTCTTATGGTAAGTCTAGGCACTGCAAAAGTACTGGGACTTCAGTTTGATTGAAACAATCATAATCCTCCTAATGTCTGTGACATTTGCCTATAGTTTCCGACAATATCTGAGAATCAATTGGATATAAAAGTCACACCTCGCTTATGCCATTCAAAGATTTAAGATATTTCAATACCGAATCATATCCAATCATATATTGTTTGAAAGCATCTTACAGATTTCTCAATAATTTATAGTCCTTGTTAATACAATGTTCTTGTTTCAATCCTCATTAATCTGAAAAAATATGGTTTCTCATTTGATCCCACGATGGGATTGGGAAGAGCTTCTCACAACCAGTGAGGGATATGCTTCTAGTTATACAGACACTGATTGGGACCTTACATTTTACACCGGTACCGAGCGGTATTTTGAGAAGGTTTTTCATGGCTAGGTACTAGAAATCTGCATGTGCATGAAAACACAAATACCAAACAGGTCCGATTTATTTAAATTCAAGTAGTGTCAATATAAATATAAACTACCGAAATCCGAATGCGGGAAAAATACCAGTTAAACAAGATAGGGGAATACCACTCCAAGTATGAAACTACACAATTACTTCGATACTTTCTCGATTAGTCTCTGCAGTGACGATTAGTATCTGCAGAACCAACTAGTCTAACAATGGACAATATAGGTGATGGAATTATATAAATGTGATTAGACCTTTTTTTTACAACATTTTCCATCACTGATGACAATACCAATATCAGATAACGATAAATGTCATTTCGTCGCTCATCAGCTTCCAACGAAGTAAGATCTCGACCCATGCTTTTAAAAATTTGGTATACTACGCCATGAAACACACGCGAATGTGAATGTATTTGTGTGTTTGCCCCATGGTTGAACTAGTTAAGGTTGTGTTATTAGTACAGCTGATTTGATGTTTTTTCTTACCGTGGCACTTGCCAACTGCCAATACTTATACATATGTATTTTGTTCTTGTACTTCGATGTATACTTTTGATGTTGGTATACATTTGTGGTGAATTTGACAGGAGGCAAGTGCACAAACAAAATGTCTGTTGTTGTTGCCCACAATCACAATAACGTATCCTGCTACTACCATGAATTTGTATTCATGGTTGCCCTGAAACTAATTTCAAGTTTTTGTTTATAGTACGTGTGTCTTCACTGATAGAACCACACACAGAAAATATAAATACGAGTATAAAGTAAAATTCATCCGGTTATTTTAAATCGATTCGTTTAGTTTCGGAAAAATTTGTCTCGCTTACAATCAAATCAAATAATATTTCTTTCTTGTGTCTCATACTTCGTTTACCTTGTTCTTGACGATAAAACCGGCAGACGTCTTGAAAGTGTGTAGCTTGATGTTAGTTCCCTTCTAAGTACTCGTTAGTGTCGTCATCACTAAGCGAGGTATTCGCCTTCGAAACAACTGTAAGGCGGTCAAAGCAGGGGTCGAACATGTCGCTTGTGTACAAGCATTAAACCACCGATTGCCTCGTAAATCTAGATAGTGTAAAAGTATGGAACCTTCAGTTCGGTTAAAATAATACAGATTTTCGTTGAAAACACGCACACACAAAATGTAATTTGGTAAGGTTTTGTTAAATACACCACTTTCGAGTTTCAATTAATAATTTTAGAGCTTAATATGTCTTAACAAAAGAATCTGTAGGGGAGAATACACTTCACAATTTCTGCCAAAGAAACAATTCTGACATTAACAGAGAAGCTTCTGGTAGACGCAGGAGGAATTATATGTAGTTCCTTTTCTGATTGCGACGTCAATCCATAATTTCATAAATTATCAAAAAGGTATATCCAACGATATGTTGAGTGTAATTCTAAATACAAAGTTTCGGTCGAGAATCATAGGCGATAGAGTTCTGGAACACGATTGCAGCGATTAGGCCCTTATCCTGCTTAAAAATAACTTAAAATAAATGCATTTTCTGGTACTATTCTAGAATTTTTGTCTATTTCGAATGGAATAAGAAGGTCCTAATTTGGGAATTCATAAGGCAGTACCCTTATTTACCTTACGCCTTATATATCTATCGTATGTAGATGTTCAGTTGAAATTCAGTTACACTTTGTAGGTTTCTAAGACAATATTTGGTGAAAGGGAACAGCAGCATCGCCCTTTGAAGCCACAGTACGGCTTCTAATATTATCAACTGCAGTGCTGGGGAACTCAGTGAAGTTTATACGCAAATTACCAATATGACAGCAACACTTAATCAGTTAAACCAACTCTATTTTATTTGTACTGATTGTCTGCAAATTTTGTGCTTTTTTGATTCTGTCCTTCCTTTAAATTCTATATTTTGAAAAGTATTGAATTTCAATTTCAATTTCTGCATTACAAGAACTGCACCTATTTTTGTGCTAAAACCACAAATCGTAAATTGTTAGTTGTTTAAACAAAATGTTAATCATATGATTAACAATTAACCCTATCCCCACCGCAACATCATTAATCAACGTTTGTGCCATTTTTAATTTCCAGCCAGCCCGCATGAAACGACAACATAATCAACTTAACCAATTTACCGGGGAAAAAAAACTCAAAGCAACATTTAGGGCCATAATTACAACTTGCCAATAGCTAAAGTTAGGATGTAATCGGACAGATTATTAGATTTTCGTTATTATAAGCAAACTTTCGGCTAAAAGTGACTGGTAAGTTAAAGGGTACCCAGTGTTCCCTTTAACTTTTAACGTAAGGTTTATCTTTTTAAAGATGCCACATTTTCCGACCTATGCAGAAGAAAAAATTAGTTTAGCTATGGAAACAAAAAGTAAAAAATGGAAGACCAAAAAAGCAGAACCTATTTGTTACATAAAAACCAGCTAGAGGTTATTTTTGAAAACTCGTAGCTGCTGCTTTGTCGAATAAGTATATAAAATTCCCTTCCGATGCAAGGGGAATGCTGCAACCAGCGGCAGACTTCTTGTTCATAAATCTACAAATTTTTATGGTTTGCTTGTAAAGAAATGAATAAAAGTACGTTGCCACTACGTTTTTTTTCATATGTTTTTCTTTCATTTGGTTAAGAAATGAATTTAGCTATGCCGAATTTTTGGCCCGTTTTCGCAATGTTGAGTTGTTTGGCGTCGTCATTTTATCATTTGTTAAAAAAAAATCTCAAACATACAAAACCAAATTTTTTTAACTTTTCCACTTTTGGCTTGTCAACAAAGAAATAAAAGTACGTTGCCACTACGTTTTTTTTATTATAAATCATTTGGTCAAAAGTAATCGGTGTTTTCTTTGGTATTGCCACCTTATCAAAAATATTCATTTTATTTTGCTAGGAAGTTGTAATTACGAAAAACATTTAATAGTGACTTTATTGCTCACTTCAACTAAAGTTACCTTTTCCTAACATTGACTTTAAAGGCAAGTTGTAATTATGGCCCTTAAACTTGCAAGTTTAAATGCACTTTTCAATTCACAATCTGCAAAGCAAAACAGAAAACAAAAAACACAGGCAACAGATCTGTTTAAAACCATGAGATAATCCCCAACTTAGACACAAAATAAAACTCATACAGAGTTGATGATTTCAGGCGTATAATCACCTTAGAGACTATAGAGCCAGACGGACAAACGAGAAGGATAGACGGTCGGATTAAAAAAGAGGGACGGACATAATGGCATGGATTGGAGGAAGGACGAAACGAGTACAGAGAGTAAGAAGACCGGATCTATCTGTGGATCGTCCTAAAGGGGGGTTACTTAGTAAATGCTAAAATCTCTGCTAATGTAATGGAATTATCATGATTTGCAAATGTGAAAAATACAAAACCAAAACGAAAATGTACATTATAATATGACCATTAAAAGTATGAGACTGATACAATAAAAAAAACCCCAGAGGCGTCGAAGAGACAACACAACAAAAAGGATATAACCAGAGGAAAGCAATATACATATTTATCTGCCTAGAGAATAATCAAAAAGTAAAGGATAATAGCAGTTTGCAGGTTGGATATAAGCAGGGGAATATACATATTTAGCTGCCTAGAGAACAATTCAAAAATAATCGATAATAGCAGTTTGTTCCATCACAATATTATAGTCCAATAGATAAAAATTATAACTCCAGTTTGTTCCATCACAATACTTTGGATCAATTGGATAAATTATAATTCCAATTGTACCATCACAGTATGTTGCATCAACAGGGACCTTCTTTTCAGACTGACCCTTGACTCCGTCTCTGTTTCCTGGGTTCATTTCTATACACAATTTTTTACATTATATGGTTATAAAGTTAAAGCTTAACTCTCATACTCAAATTGGGTGTGGTATAATGTGATAAGTCAAGGTAAGAATCATTCATAGCCACAAACACAAACACTACTCATATGATGTGTAAGGTAAAAAATGAACCGGCCCTTTTTTTCTACACACTAGTGCCTACTATGTTGAAACATTTACACAAATGGAAAATTTGTATGTTCACATACGGCAAGACTGATTTAGTTCCAAATATCATTGCACAGTGCTTTTCTGGTTCCCAGGAAAACTGGCAATGTAAAAAGGAGGTGGACTTTTGCATGTGGATTTGAACATAAAAAGGACTTGCCAGACGTCGCGCCGTATTAAATAGCATAAGAAATTATGTTTTTTTTATTTGTTGTTACACAAATTATTACGATTTGCTGTTTTATTTTGTGGCAGGGAAAGAAGTAGAATTAAAGGAGTGTTTTGGGAATTAAAGAGAAGCATGAAAAAATTGCCTTAAATTGCTTGAAATTAAAAAATGGATTTGATCCTTTAGCCTTAAAGGAAATAACAACTTTAAAAATAACTCGGATCTAAGACAACTACTTTAAAATCATATTTTAAAGCGTGTTGTAGAAAGTCACAGGTATAAACAAAATTTATAAAATTAAAAATCATTTAAAGGCTCAAAAAGAAAACAGGATGTTAACAAACACAATTGAGAATTCTGTATATAAATAAATTTCATGTTAAAAAGTACATCATAGTAATTATTATAATAAAACTTTTTACTATAATAATACTTTTTGACAATCAGCATTGTAACGGCATTCGCGTTTCGCATGGAATTTACGATTATGATTTCAAATCGCATAATATGTTTCATGTCGTTCGCAATCTTCAAAAATCTAGAGACTTTAAATCACAAGCGCATACCGCCGAGGCGAACTGATGTATAGGCGCAAATAAAATTTAAAAATTCTACTTGAAATTTGAAATACATCGATTGAAATTTTATAATTCTATTTGAAATACATCAATTGAAATTTAAAAGACACCAATTGAAACTTAAAATACATCAATTGAAATTTAAAAGGCGTCAGTTGAAATTTAAAAATTTAATACACAAAATCAGTTATTGATTTTTAAATTTCAAGGGAGGACATTTAAATTTCAATTCATGTATCTGTCTCTTTTAAATTTTAATTGATGATTTCTAAATTTCAATTGATGTATTTCAAATTTCAATTGATGTGTTTTAAATTTCCATTGACGTGTTTTAAATTTCGATTGATGTATTTCAAATTTCAAGCGATCACTTTTAAATTTCAACTGATGTTATTTAAATTTCAAATGATGTATTTCAAATTTCAAATAGAATTTTTAAATTTCATTTGATGTCTTTCAAATTTTGAATATAATTTTTAAATCTCAATTGATATTTTTCAAAATTAAATTGATAGTTTTTTTTTTAAATTTCAGTTGGAAATGGTGTAGTTTTAATTTTCGATAAAAATTCGTAATGTTTACGAACAGTTTTCATATAATACAGGTTGGCGCGCGATTCGTTGTACAAAAGAAAAACGTAATAACTTTGGTTTGCTGTTTTTTTTTGTAGGTTACTATTTAGATTTATTAAAATGAATCCTTGGGATACCCAAAAGAGGACTTGGATAGTGCAGCGGTACCATGCGTTGAACTCCTTCATGTCCGTCCAAAGGGCATTTAGCTGGGAGTTTGGCGGTACTCTGCCGGGTAGATTGTCCATTCTGAGATGGGTAAACATGTTTGCCGAATCTGGAAGTATCGCACGAAGACCGTACCATCGTATGTTCAAGTTCAAGACACAATCGCGGGTGTAGCATCGTCAACTCAAGCAAATCCAAGAGTTTCGAGCCGAAACTTATCGGCGCAAATTGGACTTAGCACACCGTCATCAGAACGGATAATTCATGATGACTGAAATTGAATTTTCTATACAATAAAAACCTATACAATATAACTCTGAACACACTTTGAATATTTGAGATAATTTTTGGGCCTCTTCTTAGTGAGTCTCTTTCTCACCATACAATTATTTTTCAGGACTTTGTGAACTTAATGGTAATAAAGTAGTTGTCACATGTGGCATTTACAAAGGCAAATCTTGGAATTAACAGACTTTTCATTGAATCATATTTTGTTCATTTATATTTAAAAGGTTAATTTTACTAATAGATTGCCATTATTTTAAACTATTGTCATCAAAGATATTCATAAAACTGCATGATAGAGAGAGCAAGTGACAGCAACGAAGTCAGCATTTAAGAATTTCTATGACAGATTAGTTTTTGGAACTTTGTTTTCATGCTGCAGTCGACTGTGAAAACAGTTTAGTAAAGCAGATAAGCAAAAGCATAGTAAGCGGAAACAATAACTGAATGATGATTGAAGCAACAGCAATTATGTTACAAGCAATTTGTTCTTTTCACTACGGAAGTAAACGCCAACTGAGCATTAACTGTTTATCCTTGCTGAGTAATTATTTATAGTCGTAGGCAAGCAATAAAAGATGCACTGAAAATAGTCATGCAACATCAAACAGCGCTCATGATCATTGAAATACGTTTCAAATAATGATTTAATTTTGGCCAGACTCCACAGTCCTAGTAACGGGTTATACCATAGAGTAATCATATAAATACCTTGAGTAGCGAGTTCTTTCACTAAACTTACGAAGATTCGTGTGGTTGCAAATAAACGTTGCATTTTGACAAGTATATCTTTAATAATAGCAGATAGAGGCATTAGTTCAAAGCATCCAACAAGAAACCAGCAGCGCCAATTCGTTTTGTTTGTTCCAATAAATACGTAACAATAAAAATACGTTTACATTTCACAGTTCTCAACCAAAAGGACATGACAAATATAAGCTAAAAGTTCTTGTAACTCCACCTGGTGTAGGTTAATTTACGTCGAATAACTCTCTATCGAACCGACCTCAACTCGACTAGTGTGGAATTAAACGTCAGATGAGAAAGTTGACACCTCTAGGAGTCAATACTCTATTGGTTATACAACATATTATAAACACCACGGGGTGTTTTGTTCGTAACTGTGGCCTATTTTGAGAGAGTTTTATGTCATCTTGTCTATATTACCAAAGTATTACATTATTTATTGTTTTTAAAAGTTCACTATTATTGTCACATTATATTTTTCCTTTTCGTCAATAAAAAATTTTGGTTTCAAATTGGTGAAAATAAAATAACCCGATGAAATCAAAAATTTTAGCCGGATGATTAATAAATAAACATTCAAAAGAGGTGATTATTTGCAAGAAATTAACTGAATGTGTTTTTTCTGGTGTTTCATGGGCATGGGAAAATTAGCTATTAAAAGACAAAGATGGAGAAAATTCAAAAATGTTCACCTTAAAGGCCGGTACTAAGATCTATATTTCAGTCGAAATTTTACAAAATTGTACATTTCTGGAACGAAGTTCCTTATCGCACGTTTGCGAGCTAAATGAAAAAAATAAACAACTTTTGTTTTAACACTATTATCCCACTATTATCAACTACAAGGTGGCGCAAAAGTAAACTTCCGATGTTTTTTGGCTGTAATTTAAAAAAAAATTAAAAACTTGGATTCTTCTTGTGGATTATTTTTATTTGGTCTTTCAATTTTTTTTACATCAAGTCGAGAATATGATGTCATGTAAATGGCCGCCGCCACAGTTGATTGTCATTTGAGCCCTTTTTATGGCATTTTCCATCACTTTGGCCAAAACTTCCGGCGATACGTCCTCACATTCTTGACGGATATTGTCTTTAAGAGCTGCAAGAGTCTGAGGCTTGTTGACATAAACCCGCGACTTCAAAAAGCCCCACAAAAAGAAGTCTGGAGCGGTCAAATCAGGCGATCTTGCTGGCCAGTGCAAATCTCCAAAACGGGAGATTAGGCGCCCGGGAAATGCTTCCTTCAGCATATCGGTTGTGGCACGTGCAGTGTGTGCCGTTGCACCGTCCTGTTATAACCACATGTTTCCCAATCCCAATTCATCAAGTTGCGGCAAAAAGAACTCGTTTATCATTGCTCTGTAGCGCTCACGGCGCTTCCATGACATCCTCGGCTACAGCAGCAATATTCTCTGCAGAACGGCTACTCCGGGGTCTGCGACGCCTGGCAGCATCTCGTGTTGTTGTGCCAGTCTCTTCGAGGCGAGCGGCTAAACGTCGCAGTGTTTCACCAGTAGGCGTTGTACGGCCAGGAAATCTGCGACGAAATTCACGTTGTGCCAAAGTCACCGACCGATTATTGGTCAAATTCTGGAGCAGTGTAGCGTAACATTGTTTATTAACGTGTATTTCGCATGTGTTTACTACACAAAAGTCAAAACAGAACTGACATTAGGGGCCAATCGCAAAATTTATAGCATTTTCTGATAGGAGAATTACTTTTACCTTGTATATGGTTTACTTTCGCTTTGGTTTGTGTCTAGACTAACTAGATGTCTCACATATGTTGGGAAGCTTCCGGTTTAATGGAAAGTTTTCTAGGTGAAGTATGTAACCAATATTTAGTATATGTTGTAGTTTTGAAACCAATAAAAAGTAAAAATTAGAAGTAAAAGAAATTTAAAAAAATAACTTTTTCTTAAAGAAAGTAGCTTTTCTTAAAAAGATTACCTTATCTTAAAGTAGCCCATTTGACTAAAAAAAAGGAAAATTTCTTACAAATATACCTTTTCATAACAAAATATTTTTGGCGTAGAATACGTCTTACCTTACGGTATAGGGAGTCATGTCAGATTGTTATTGTTGTAATCTTTATTTCATTGATTATGAGGAAACGGCGAGATAACTTTTTATAAAAATTTTTTTGTAGGTAAATGAAGATGTTATCTTTCGTTTGATATACATTTCATATTGGTTGGTATCTTCCTAATATTTAAATTTCTCAAATGAAAATTGTTTAAACACATACACTCAAACATATGTGTGGTGTTTGGTTGAGTGTTTGAGTTTGCAGCGTGAACACAAACTGTGCTGCTGTTTCAGTGTGGACACAAACCTTCGGCTGTTGTTTTGATTGATGAAATATTGAAATTTCGTATATTTACTTATGTATTTAAGTGAAACAAAATGTTAAATGTGAATTTGAATTTAACATGGATATATGATTATAAAAAATATATTAAAAAATTAATTCATACATTTTTATGTTAAATAAAAGTGCTGCCAAGTAAGCAAAATAACAATGCTGCTCGATGCTGTTTGACAGCAGCTGACAGTTGACGTTTAGTAAATTAAAATATCAAATAAATAAATTCATTTGCTTATGTTATTTATCATTTATTGTTATATATCGCACCCTAACTACAAAAGAGTCATAACTCAAAATTTTCAGATTTTAATTTTTTGTTTCAAAACAATAACCAAAGACCATTTACTCTTTCTTTTCGTCAAAAAATTGCCGTATGAATATGTCTATTATTGAGTATGTTCATACATATTTCTAGTTAACAAAATCAGTTTTTTGGCTCTACTGAAAATTTGAAAATTTTGAGTTATGACTCTTTTGTAGATAGGGTGCGATATGTTTGCTGTCATATCGGATGGCGTATTCTACGTTAAATTTAAAGGCCGTGTCTCTGACACAGCCTGCAGGGACAGTCCGTGGCCGAAGGCCTCGGACAACTGTCTGCTGTTTTTTTTTTAAATAAGTACCTTTTCTTCCTTCACTTGTTGCTGGTCAATCATATCACGAAAAACTTAGAGTGGTAACAACTATGTCGCACAAACAAACTTAGTACCAAGATTAACAGCAAATAATTAGGAAAATTTAATTGAAATTATTGATTTATATCTGGTTTAAAATTTACTAAAACCTTGAAATGTAAACATTTGACAAATTGCATACGATGTTTCTATTTGAACCTAACAGGATCTTCCAAACAAATCAACAAAATATAAATTCAAGCTTTAACAACTTTTCTTGCCACCAACACAGCAGGTATCCGTACCACCAGTCACCATTCACCACGACTCATCACCCAGCTCTCCTACAAGAGTCTTAAATTTAAAACTGTCCATTTTTTATCTAAGTACCATAAATTTGCCAACCACCACTCCAAAGTTTATGCATAACATCATAGAAAACTAAAGCTAAGATGCGAAACGTTTAGACATCATGTTGTGTACTACTCACCTTCCCATTGGCATCCCACAATTTCAGCTCTCAAGCAAACGGTACGATCGTATTGACCATATGGATAAATGCGTATTTTCGAGGCGAAAATTATCGGTTGCAAAGTGTTTTCCACTTCGCTGTAGGTATTAATGTTGCCAGGTAAAATCTGCAAGAAAATTGTGTAAAGAAAGGAAAAACAACAACATTAGGAAAGCTATCAGTAAAGTGTAAAGAAACATGGGTAGTAAATTGCAGTAGAAAGATATAAAATATTAACGAGTTATAAAATTGTGAAAAATGAGGAAACTGAAGGAAATGTTTTGCTGATGACACTTTTGATGACATGTCATTAGTTGATAGAGGATACATTTGTGAGTAACAGTTGTAAGAGGAAAATGTTAAAATGTTTAACCACTATAAATCCGAATGTAAAGAAATTATGGCAACGGTCAAGAAGCTAAGCAATCAGATACTGAAAATATATTTATTTTGCAGAGAAATGTAGAAAGGTTTTCAATTGGTTATAATAAAAACAAATTGGACGAAATATAATCTTGCACACATATGCATATTTTTCGGATAATCCTTTTTTCTTAATAGGATAATGTGTGAAATCTACATATATATTCAAACAGGTACCAACAATTTGAATCTGCTGTTACTTATGGAGAGACCAATATGTGTACATATATACAAAAGGATTACTCATCGTTGGCTGCCGGTGGTGCAATTCTTAGTGTGAGCGCTTCTTGAACATGAGATACTGGTTCCATTCGCCATAGCGACAATGACACTATCGAGTATTTAGCCATGAAAATACCGTTCGGAACCGGTGTCCCAATCAATGAGTTGAAAACTAGAAAGCTCACAGCTCACTGGTTGTGAGATGCTCTCCCCAATTCCTCCATGCGATGTTATGGGAAAACCAATTTTGTTATTACCCATTACACAATATTTTTTCATACTTTTAAAATTTTCCATTTATTTGAGGAATAATACGTGACTTTATATGAATTTGAGAAAGTAATATTCAAACACATTTGAAGGTTTAACAGGAAACTGGGCGGCAAAATTCTGATCCCGGAGAGATAAACAACGTCTGAAACGTCAGTATGTACAATTCACAACCCCGGTGGGCTCGTCTTGCCAACCCTATATGTTATAAGGACCACGATTTACGGATTTGCGGAACACTATACACGCTGAAAAATTTGTCCTTTTTGATTGTTTGGATGCAAATATAACGTGTTTCTAGAATGCCCCAAATATAGTTTACTTGTGTCCAACCCCATTGTGTTTGCTATTCAATATAACACGTTTGGGGCACAATCATTAATAGGCTATAATATATGTATTAGTCACCGAAATGTGGATTTGTTTGTTGAAAACTGGTACAAATACTGGAAAAACAAAAAACAGCAGTTCTTCAATTCACTAAAACAACGCTTGCAAACATGTTCACGGTTCCTGCAATCTATTTCTGGGGCCATTGTGTTTAAGGGGGTGTGAGAATCCAGGGTCAGCAAGCAACTGCCACATGCCCTTAAAATTATAAGGGTGAGATTACTGTTATCCAGGAAATGTGATGGACAGGACACTGTACCTGTGTTAGCAGGAAGAACTGTGACATCAACTACATGAAACTCATAAGAGGCCACGAGATCTAGGATCTATGTTCGATACGGTGATTGAAGAAAGAGTTGTTATTCACACAAAATCGAAACGTTTCAAAATTTCGTTTATTTGTAGATACACCCGAACGGAAGATAAACTCGATGAGATCAGGGACATGTTATATGGGCGCCTAGAAGATGCCTATGGCCACTACCAATATTCAAATTGCTCTTGGTGATTTTAATACCAAACTGGCATTAAATAAATATATAAATGGTTTCCCATTACATCCCATGAAGGAATCGGGGAGAGCTTCTAACAACCAATGAGTTGTGCGCATTCTTGTTTTATACTCACTGATTGGGACCTACAGTTTTACACCGGTTCTGAACGGAATTTTTGAGAAGCATTTTCATGGCTAAATACTCGATAGTGTCGCCATCACTATGCGAGGTGACCGCCGTTGAAAGAAATATTAATGTGGGCAGAGCAGGGATCGAACCCAGGATCTCAAGTACAAGAGACGCGCACACTACACATTGCACCACCGACTGCTACTGGACAGCGGCAAAAAATGTGGTTGTCATTGGCACGAGATTTCAAGGTAATGATATCCATAATAGGGCGTACTGAAAAACGTTTCTTTGGAATTGCAAATGTGAGGGGGTCTCAAACGACGCGTATTAAAGAGGTTATTACGGGATCGTAAAAGTGTTTTGATGTGTTAACATCTATAGGCACGGGTTGGGCAATCTATCAAAGTTAACACATGCAAACAACACGCAGCGTTAGCATCACATACGTGGTTGTTGTACAACATTAGCCTCTGTCTGAAAATAAGTATGATGGTATTGATGGAACGGCAGCGAACAAAACGTCGTCGCCAAAGAGTATTGAATAGTATAGAGAACTGATGGAACGAATTGTGTGGCTCAAAACCACTGGCGACATCTTTTGAATGATTCAAAACGTAGTACTCGCTTTTTATCATAACTTGGTCAATTCATAATTTTGATGTGAGCATTTATGCTTTTTGTATTGGTTTATGAAATAATATTGTCGAAATGGTGCATTTGTATTAAAATCTTCTAAAAGAGTATAAGACTCATTTATGATCTTTGACTCAGAATGTCTACATGAGAGCGTAAAAAGAGTGCAATAAGTTCTCTATACTATTCAATACTTTTGTGAGCTAAATATTGCTTTTTATTCAGTTGTATGCCAGCATTCAAACAATCAGGTGGTCGTCGCTGTGTTTATGACAAAACAAAACAATTATTTCAGTAATCTAATTTATTTATTTTAACAATATTAGATCTAATGTTAAAGCAGATGGAAGAAAAAAGAAAGTGCAGTAGCAAAAGAGCCTTCAGCTCAAAAACTATTCTTATTTTTTTTTGCAATGTAACATTATCTAATGTGTTCATAGAAATCGAACAGGTAACGTGTAACAAAAATCGGCCGTGAGTTCACATCGCCCGTGAGTTCGAACACTCTTTGATTTTTTAGATACCAGGGTACTTATAGTCCCCTACCGACCGTTGAAATTTCGATTCCTAGTACATTTTTGAAAAAAAATTATTGTAATATAATACAGAATAATTCCATAAACTATATAAAATACATATATTTGTAGGTGATTTTGCGAAACAGAAAGACAAACCTGCGAAACAAATGAGATTTTTTGAAAAATTAGCTATTTGATGGAATATTGATGAAAAATACAGCAAATTGTGGAAGACAAAATAAGCGTGATAAAGATTCAAAATGACGTCGTTAAGAAAAAAAAAATGATCTGTCAAAATTTTTAAAATATTTTTTTCTATAAATGTTCATCATGACACGCCGTTGAGCCCCATTTTGTTAAAAAAATAATTTTTTTTTCGAAAATGTACTAGGAATCGATACTTCAACTGCCCGTGTGGACAAAAAGTAGCCTCGTCTAAAATAAATTTTGACGTTTCCGTAATCACCTCTTCATTACGCGTCGTTTGAAACCCCTATCAAAAAAAGTTTTCAGTCCACCCTAATCCACAAAGCTGCTTGGGTATCTTCTGATCAGCAAACAAAGATTGGTCACTTGCTAATTAATGGAAGGCACTCTGCCTGTGTAATAGACGTACGTGTGATGCGAAGTGCAAAGATCGAATTGGGTCATTACTTGGCAAATTGAAAATAATACGAAACCCAACACAGAGGAAGCGGGGTAACAGAAAGATGTACCTACTAGATGTACGCACAGCCTACTCAAAGTAACTCACCCAATTACTACTGAAGAACGCACCAAACAGCTGCAAAACCCGTGCTTGATTACGATAACAATAACGAGACCGGAGGTGCTGGTGGATTACTGACTGATTTGTGCAACGCTAGCATCGATGAGCTACCTGCATAAACTTATATGCAAAATTTGGAGAGTCGAAAGCAATCCAGAAGATTGGATTGTCAGGGCACTGTGGGATATGCCTTTTATCCATTGATTCGAGAGAAAAGTGAAAGTTTAAAAGACTAAAGCGCCTTGGAGACGTTCAAAAAGCTACATCAATCACGTGCATATGTATTAGTGTGTGCCTTCGTGTCTTGCCCGCAAACGTTCAACAAAATACGGCAATCATCACTTTTTCTTTGTTTTCACTGTGTTCGGTTGACATGTCATCGTCGGAGGAAGATGATTTGCTTTTGGTACTGGAAATTTGTCCGTAAAATATAAATTTTTTTTTACGTTATCCATAGTCGCATTAGGGTACTGCTCTTTAAAAAACTTTAGCAGTATCTCATACTGCTTTCTTTTTTCCTCCCTGTTGCTATAGGCATCCACTTTTGTGTTCCACAGCGCCTGTAAGCACTCATAGCGTTCAATAAAATTTAATATGAATTTTGTTTCGTCCGCGCACTTGTCCATCTGGCACAATTTTTCTCTACTAATGAGTCATGATTGACAATCATAAATGGAGACCATCAACAAAAACGCCATCAACAGAAAATATCAAAATTTTTTGATATTTCATCAATCTGGCCGACGTCGTGTACGTGTAGCCTATGAAATCCGATTACAGGCGCACACTCAACCGATTGATGGAATTTGTTGAACGTCTCCAAGGCGTTTAATAGCAATTGTAGCATACTTGATAGCTCCAATTAGTCTTGCTATAGATCTGGAAAAGCCACAACTCACCAGGTTGTGTACTATTTGGAATTTTAAACCGCACTTAAACCAAGGGAATTTTACCTCACTTATAATTTCTTTCTTGCTGAAACTTTTGCAGCAATTTTTAGTTTGTTTGTCTAACAATTCAGGAGTAATTTTCTATATTTAAGTGCCTCTTTTATCGACTTGGGCATTGCTTTGGCATTAAAAGGGAATCATAACAACAAATACTCTAAAGGACCGCGTTTGCACAAGAGGAATTTTAAAACAACTTCAATACAAATCTAGAAAAAATCCGCAATAAATCCCTTCATGTAAATTAGGTCTACCAATTTCAAAAGATTTGCAATCGGGCTAAATCTAAAATTTCAGCAAGCTAATAGACGAAACAGCTTACAGTGGAACTTAAAAAACGCCGCAAAAAACTTTTCATGTAGTAGGGAATTTTTAAGGTCGGTCCAAAAACTAGCCGATCTAACAAAGTAGACTCAAAAAAAATGGGAAAATTTTTTTTTATTTTTCAACGTAATCCCCTTATAGCACGAAACACTTTTTCCAGCGATGTTCAATAGCTTCGATACCCTGTCCATAGCAGGAACTGCCAAACTCCTTAAAAAAATCCCTCAACCGCAGACTCCACCACTTCATTGTTGGGAAATTTCTTACCACTATACAGAAAATAGTCCGAGGGAGCTAAATCTGGTGAATAAGGTGCGTGGTGAAGCAACCCGAACTTTAATTCATTAATTTTGGCCATCGCAATAAACATCGCCAAACACCCATCTGAAACATCTTCACGACGCTGTTTTGGGTCTATTGAAAGCAGGCGCGGCACCCAACTTGCGCACAGCTTTCTCATCTTCGGTCAATATGCGATATATATCACTTTTTCAAAGGCCTATCATTTCAGCTAGCTGACGCACCTTCATTCGACGATCATCCGATACAATTTTGTCGATTTTCATAACCGTGTCCGGCGTGGACACCTCAATTGGTCGACCACTTCGGTTTTCGCATTGGCAGCTCGTCCGGCTCGTTTAAGCTCTGCTACCCAAAATTTTACAGTAGTAAACGAAGAAGCAGACTCGCATAGAGCACAATCCAGCGTGGATTTAATATGGCTTGTACTGAGACTTGTCAAATGGAAATATTGAATAACATAACGGTGACCAATTTTTTCCATGTTTATAAATTCACTGAGATGCTTTACTTTTGATGGCTCAAATAAAATTATTAAACAACGTGGGGCAGTGAAACTTCAAAAATATGTTTTATAAGGCTGACACTTTTCACCAACATATTTTCTTTCAAACTTCTGGTTTGGGACCGCCCTCGTTAATAACCTAAATTAATTAGTGTTCAGATAATTTGTTGTTGTCTGTTTTGTTATATTTGACATTTTATCGTAAATGAAATGCAAAAGTAATGCCTCTTCTTTTTGCAAATTGTGGTCAACTTCCATTTCCCTCCTGCCATCAAACTTACCTCCTTTCCTTGCGTATTCTTCCATCGCTTCCAGCTGGTGAAACCTGGTCGCCAATATTCCAACACATAGGCCTCGGTATACTCTTGACCCTGACCCTTGCCAAATCGACCTTGTGTACGTATCGCTGTTATCACATGTACCGACAAAAGATCGACCTGCAGGTATTCCTTCAAAGCATTAGAGACCATATGCTTGGGACACCAAGCCCCGCCATTATTATCGGTTTTCAGTCTGCAAAAGAAAAATTTAACATAAATTACAATTATTGTCACTAACCAAAAGGAAAATAAAAGAAAAAAAAACCAAAAAAAAAGGAGGCCAAAAGCAAAACGTATAAAATCGTTAAGGCTATCAAGCTATACAATGATGACTCAAGTATTGGCTATAAATCCCCCCGCTCTCATTGCGCACAACCATCATTGAAAGATGTTGTAGCTCTTGGTGGCAGGCACTCATGTGGTTGTGAAGAGGCAATTGGATGAAGAAAAAAAGAATTCCTATAAATTAATTGACATTAAATGACAGGCCCCACATTGGGTAGTTGAAGTTGCGGTGGACTTGTGGAGTTGGTGGCGTTTGTTGTTGTGCCAGTGTTTGCAACAACTCCAACAAACAAACTGAAAGCCAACTTTTATTCAATATCTCCAAACGTCATCGTCTGCAGAAAATAAAATTAATGTATTTTCTGTTGTTACTCGATTTTGTTGCATAGTATGTGATTCTTCTCCATTTAAAAATGCTTTAAATGGTACGTGCAACATTTATATGAAATGTAGGGACGGGTAGTATGATAAGTAGGGAAAAAGACAAGTAAAGAAGGACTACTTTAGAATTGAGTGATGTCATAAAATAGTCACACGAGCGATATATATGTTACTTAAAACACATACATTTTAGTTGCCTTTAGAGACTCTTGTTTTATGTAAAAGGTTAGACAAGCGATACAAAACCCAGATATTATAAATGTAATTTTGCTCGAAAAATAAATATGTCCACCTATTTATAAAACCGGCATATAGAAGGAAATGCTTTATTGATTTGTCATTTATAGCGTAGTCGTTTTATATTCAAAACCCGTTGATAACAAAATATCTACAACAAAAATAAGCGTAAAAACAATTGCAAAAAGTCCCACTGTCACAAAACAATCTTCAAATTTCAGAAACACCCTGAAAATTTTGAATTATTCTTAGTCAACTGTTTTCGGGGTGGTCCTATTACCTACGAACGCGTAAATCAGTTGTTTTCCAGAATATATTTGTTTTTAGCCTAGGAAAGAATAAAAATTTAGGTTACGAAGCGTATACGGTTTATGGTATGTACATCAAAAATTGGTAGTAATTTTCCCAAGAATTTCTGACAACTTGATTTCCTTTTTCAGTTTTTGGAGTTATTAAATTTTCTATTAAGCGTGTATGTATATTTGTGTATGCATTTATATAGAGAACTTATTTCCAAATCTAATTCAAATTATAAAATTTATTTCACTTTCGTTAAATAGATTTCAATGAGTGCTTAAGATGGCAAGCAAGAGCACAATTGCTTGGGTTACATGTTTGTCACCAAAATAAAATACTATTTTATGGGAACGAAGTTCCTTATCGCACGTTTCGGGATGGGGGCTAAATGTAAAATTCTTTTGGTTTGTGTCTAGACTAATATATGTTGGGAAATTTTTTGTTTAATGGAAAGTTTTCTAGGTGGAGCCTGTAACTAATAGTTAGTATATAAACTTACCAATAAAAAGTAAGTTTAGAAAAGCCACAGTGAAAGAAGTCAACATTTTTTTTTTTAAATGAGTGAATTTTCTTGAAAAAAAGTAAATTTTCTTAATAATATTAGGGTGGGTCAAAAGACTATAACAGAAACGTAATCTACGGCAAAGAAACCATGGTTCTAAAATCAATATCGAGTCCGCGATTTTTCACTTGAAAATGTATATATATATTAGCGTAAAAAATTGACCCAAAAGCCATTCCTTGGAACCTGATACTGTTCTATTTCGACGAAAAATATATTTAAATATAAAATATATTGAAATATATTTTGAAAATATATTCTAGTCTTTGCTGCCTTTATAAGGACGTTTAGTTTCGGTCGAAACTCCCCACGGTTCTTGTTTTATAGCTGTGTGAAGTTGGTCATCTGCAGCATTTTTGTGAAGAGGTACCAGTGTTAATGTTAGAATAACTATTGAATGCGATATTAGATTTGCCATTTGTATTTTTATTCCTAAAGAGAAGGTTAGAGAAGGATACCTTGATCGCTACAATCGTATAGCGCATTCAAAAGTTATTCTAACATTACACAAAAATGCTGCAAATGACCAACTTTACACAGCTATAAAACATGAGCCGTGTGGTAGAATAAATGTGTGAAATTTCATCGAAATCGAACAGTGTCAAGTTTCAAAAGTATGGCTTTTGGGTCGATTTTTTACGCTTATATACAAATTTTCAAGTGAAAAATAGCGGGATCGAATTTGATTTTAGAACCATGGTTTCTTGGGAACATTTTCTTAGAATTTCCCGTAGATTACGTTTCTGCAATACTCGTTGTCAAGTTCTTTGGTCCCGTACAAATTGACCCACCCTAATACATATTCTCAAACAAAGTAACTTTTCTTAAAATAACACCTTAACTTAAAGAAATACTTTTGGTTAAAAAAGTATATTTCCTTACAAACGAAAACGTACTTCTTAAAAAAAGTATTTTTTTTTTAAATAAGTAGCTTTTCTGAATAAAGTCAATTTTTGTACAACAAATTGCCTTTTCTTAAAAAACTACCCTTTCTTTAAAGAGTAAATTTTTTGTGAAACCAAATAGCTTTTTTTGGATTAATTACTTAATCTTAAAAATGTACTTATTTTTGAAAAATCACCAATTTTAAAAAAAAATTCCCATTTCTTAAAAAAACCCTGTTCTTCAAACAAATACCTTCTCTTAAAAAAAATGCCTTTTCATATAAAATTTCCTTTCTAAAAATAAATAAATTTTCTTAAAGAATAACCTTTTCCTAAAAAGAGAGGTACTTGTTCTTAAAAATGTACTTCTTTGTAAAAAAAAAAAGTACTTCTTTTTAAAAATAGTACCTTTGTTGCATTAGATTTAATAAAAGAAGTTCCTCTCGTTAAAAAGAGCCTTTTTGGGAAAATATAATACATATTCTTACAAAACGGATATAAAAATTTACTTTTTCTGAAAAAAATACATTCTTTAAAAAAAGTTTCATTTACAAAAAAAAAATTATCATTTTACAAAAAGTATATTTTCTTAAAGATCCATTTAAATTATCGTATTTTTCAACGGGCGCCTTAGGCGTGTTGGAACTAACTAGTACATAATATATAGCGAAAGATACTACGTTCCAACCGGGTGTCCCTTGACACCTCATGTGATATTTTTATATTGATTCGATCTGAAATTATTTCTTAGAAGAATATTTTCCAATTCCTTTTGAGCTACACAGACCAGGATTTGATCACACGTTGGCGGACGATCATTTCGAAGTATATGACTTCTTTTCATCAGAGACTTAGCGTTCTAGGCCAGTGACAGTCTTGTTCATATTGTCGGTAATTGTAGCCGTCATCGTACGAGTTTCTATCCCCTTTTAAGTTAGTCGGTAATTTGGCCGCTTAATGCCCTTACTAAGATCAACATTTTATGTGAGATTACACCAAACTCCATATAAAGAAAAAAATGCATGCAAAATATTGATGAAAATTATAAATGTACAAAACACATTAAGTTGTTGCTGACCAATGACGCTATGAAAAAAATTTATGATTAAAACAATTTCATACAAACGATCGTCGTAACAGGATTTACAACCGGTGCCATAATTTTCAAAAAAAAAACCACTTAATATTGGATCCTGGTTTCATAATGGATAGTTGTTGCTGATTTGAAGTAAAAAATTGTTTTCCAGACAATGGTTCAATGCTGTATTGGTCTGCGAAAACTACATAGTAAATAGATAAGCAAAAGCAAACTAAGTACAAACAACTACTCACTGCTTGCAGCAGCAGCAATTCTGTGAAAATCCATTGCTTCGATTGACTGCGCAAGCAAACCCAAACTGCGCTGTTGGCTGAAGCAAGATTTCCTATCTCTTTTTCGCATTTGCTATTTTCTTTTGCAATCCGCGAAAAACAAATCGACACCTTTCACCTGGTGGTAGATTATATCGATATCTCAATAGCTCGACACTGGCAAAACTCTAACAAGATATGTCAGAGCTTGGTATTCCTACATCTTTGTAGAACGACATTGACCGACGCGAAAGACCTCACCGAACCAATTAGTACGAGGAGATGCCTCAGGCAGGGTGATACCCTATCGTGCGATCTCTCCAACATATTAATTGAGATCATTGGAAGAAAAACTGTAGTGAATACCAGTAAAACTACCAGCAGCAAAAGCCACATGTGGCTCGCTTATGTTTTTGACTTAAACATCGTTGGACGAAATCTCCTTGAAGTTACTGCAGTATTTTCGAGAATTGAGAAAGAATCAGCAAAAGTAGGTTTGGCGGAAAACGGGGACAAGACCAAATTAATGGTTTCGCCGAGCAGAATATCCACCCGATTGGATGAAAGGGTGAACATTGGTAGCCGCTATATTTACGAGGTAGTGGATGAATTTATTTACCTCGGATCTGCCGTGAACAGAAGCAATAAAGTCAACCTGAAAATCAAACGGAGAATCGTGCTTGTTTGGGCTAAGCAAGAACTTCAGAGATAGCACCTTCTCCCGAGAAACGAACATCAAACTATATCCGACTCTCAAACAACCTGTCTTGTTTTATGGCGCAGAATTCTGGGTCATATTGCTAGCTGACAAAATATCACTGGGAGTCAGCGAGAGCAAAATGTTCCGAAAAATATTTGGTTCTATAATATAAAACGGCGAGCATCGACGACGGATGAATCACGAGCTTTATAATCTGTATCCTGACATGGACGTAGTTAAGTGTATTATCAATTTAACGCGCTTATGTTGGCTAGGCCATGTCAGAAGAATGGATCAGTATGAGTAGGTATTCGAAGGCGTTCTTGACGGAAATAGGAAAATGGGACGACCAAGGCTTCGATGTAAATACATGGAGGAGTATTGCGTGCGAGAGCTTGGTGTTAGAGACTAGAGGAGAAAGCTGTACATCGAACCGGTTGCAGACCGACATTTTGTTTAGAAATTTAAATTTCTTGTTAAAAACCCTAACAATAGAAAATAAATGGCGGTGGAATCCTCCAAAAAACCCAGGTTCTATAAATTTTTGGAAAATGATAAATCACAGACAACCGACAGCTGTTGAGTGTCCAAAAACCGGTGGATCTGTTTTCGCTTCAACATTTAAAAAATAATGACTTTTTTGTCGTCCACATCAATTTTTACGCAAAATGTATAAACGTCCCTCCTTAAATAAAAAAAGCCATCCTCATCATCGTCATGTTCTATAAAACCATTGGTTTGTGAAGTCTTAACCAAACTGATTTTGATTTGATGGTATTTAGTTGTTTTTCTTGCTACTTTTGTTGTCATTCTTGGCCAATTGATATTACTGTTGTAGCTAATATTGTTGTTGTTGCTGTTGCATACATTACACTCCCCAACGTTTAAGTGGCGTTTTCAAGATTTGTCTCTGTTGCCGTTTCTTGTGGTTCCTGTAATTTTTTCCTTAAAGTTTAATGTAAATGCGTTTCGTTTCGTTGGAGTTTAGAGTTTGCAGATTGCAGATCTTTTTTTTGTACCCGAAACGTCAATTCTTGGTCATGTTATCATTTTTGAAATTCGTTACCAGAAAAGAGCATCGAATCCAAACGGCAGCCGTGGCAAAACGTTAAAGCCCCCCTGCTTCTATGTTAAATCGCTTCTGGTGACTTGTTAAGTTCGTTAAGTCGTTCCTTTGACGTCTCCCAGAGTTCAACAGCTTTTGAATGTATGAGTTTGATTCTTTTTTTCGGTTTTGCAACTGCAGACTGTAATGGATCTTTATGGCTTTGGTTTAATGTAAGCAAAATGTTGCTGCTGCTGTTTTCTTTGGTCGGTTAAACTCAGCAGGATGTTGTCTTGGTAATTAAGGATTAATATTGTTGCCTTCCTCCTCAGCTGTGATTCCCACAGTTGTGAGTGTTTTTAGTTATGGGTCTCGTGATGTTAACCATATCTTGGCGATTTTTTTTCGCGTTTTTTCGCCGTGATGTCTGTCTTAAGCAATTATTGATATGTTAATTTGCTCTTTTTCGTCTAAGGCAGAATTGCGTTAATGGCTTTGGATGATTGTATTTAAAGGGGGCAGTTCAAAAAGGGGAAGATTTTTTAAAGTATTTTAATTGAAAGGGCTGTTATTTTGAACAAAATGATAGAAAATAGGTGAGATATTGTTATTGTGGTGAACCTTTGGTTAAGAGTTTTAAAGTTTTATACTTTTTTCCAAATGTTCAGATGTAATTCAAGATAGAAATGACATATAAGTATACACAGTCAATGAACTGCTCTAATTTAAGATTTACATATTCATGACACGTTCTACTTTAAGACCTTAAACTCAAAACCTATAGTTTTTATTTAGGCCCGAGAAATTATTAAAACCTAGAGCTGGCTCTAAAGTCCGCAACTTCAAAGCCAATCGGATATATTGTAGATATATTGTGATTATTGTCAGGAGAAATCACTACATAAAAGTGATTAGAAGTCACATCCAGATACGAAGTGTAATGCTGTAACAGTTTGAATTACCTCGAATCACATTAAAACTACACGCAAAGAAAAAACATTCAAGCTCATTTGGAGTAACAATATGTATTTGTTTGCCCCAAAAATATTTCCTTTGCTATTTGATCCCATGGAGGACAGTATCTCATTATACTGTTACATCGATTAAAAAAACTTATATCTTACAATCTGTTGCTTTTGTTGTAAACGAAGTTTAATTTACCTCTAAATTGACATAACTTACATTTTGTCCGAAACGGAACATAACGAAACCGTTTACGTATATAATCCCTTTCGAAAAAGCGGATCGTTTTTATACCTTATTGGATCCGTCGCGAACTCTAAACGAATTTCATATTCGAATCCGTTTCGGGTTGTTTTTTATTTTTATAAAATGAATCCGAAACGCAGTCACTTTGATTAATTTAAACGGATTCGAAACGGATTCTATCTGAATTCGTAAGTGCACTGATTCCCTTTCTTATATTGTAACGACTTTTTTATAGCTAACGGCTTTGAAATGGATCCGCTAAATCCCAAGTTTACTGATTTTTTTTATATTTTTACGGACTCGTAGCGGTTACGTAATTTAGTTTGTATTTCACAGTCATCGAAAGCAGACAACTTCGTGAGTTTCAACGTAAAAACCTATCACCGAAACCAAGGAAAGGCTTGCTGAATGTTTTGCAACATCAATCTCAATGGCTAAAAAGTCTGCTACAGAATTCCATTAAGGTCATATCAGCGCGGAGAATTGTGCTGTAAAAATAAATAAATGGTTTCCCATTCCATCCCATGAAGGAATTGAGGAGAGCTTCTCACATCCATTGAGCAGTGCGCATTCTAAATTTATACTCACTGATTGGGAGCTGCAATTTCTATACCGACTCCGAACGGTATTTTGGGAAGCTTTTTCATGTCTAATTACTCGATAGTGTCGCCGTCACTATGCGAGGTGACCGCCTCCGAAAGAAATTTAAGGTGGTCAGAGCAGGGATCGAACCCAGGATCTCATGTACAAGAGGCGCGCTACCTAACCGTTGCGCCACCGACGACCACATGGTACTTCTAAATAGGTGTTATTTCGGGCGAAGCAAGCATATCAGAGATAAGACCTTCTCTTCTCTCTACCAGACTCTAATACAACCTGTCTGAGTTTATGGTGCAGAATTTAGGGTTATATCGCATGCTGATGAAACATCATTGGGAATATTGAAGAGAAAAATGCTTTGAAAAATAT
Organism: Phaonia tiefii; assembly: GCA_963931995.1. NCBI lineage: Eukaryota > Metazoa > Arthropoda > Insecta > Diptera > Muscidae > Phaonia > Phaonia tiefii. Next base: position 82,267,384 of record OZ008368.1, on the reverse strand, counting down.
ATGGGCCTGTAATAGAGTCACCGGTGGATTTACTAGTTAGTGTTAGCGGCCGTTGTACATGAGATCATGGGTTCGATCCCTGCTCTGGCAACCTTACATTTCTTTTGACGATGGTCACCTCGCTTAGTTATGGCGACACTAATGGGTTCTTAGCCATGAAAAACCGTCTCAAAATACCGTTCCGAATCGGTGTAAAACTGTAGGTCCAACTCGGTGAGTGCAAAACTACAAATCGCACAGCTCACCGGTTGTGAGAAACTCGTCATAATCCTTTCAGTAGAATGAGTCAGAATGGACCAGTGCGAAAGGTATTCTAAGAGGCACTCGAAGGTAATCGGAAAATAGTTCGGCCATGACTTCGCTTGAACACCAGGTGGAAGATTTCCTCTTTGAGCTTGGTGTTACCAACTGTAGGAGAACAACTATATATCGAGCCGGTTGCAGAAACATGTTATCATCATTTTGTAAGGGTTTGACCCCCTGTTTAAGGGCCCTAACTAAGTAAGGAAGTAAGTACCAGTTTCAGTAACTCCGTACATTCAGGTCACCCAAAATAGGTCATCCTCCACACATCGTCGATATAATCTAAGGTGTGATATTGGAGGATCGGGGAATGAAAGTGCGTTAGGTCGCTAAGGTTGTAGGCATTTCAAATGAGCGAGTACATCATATTTTACAAGAACATTTGGACATGAAAAAGCTATCCGCGCCATGGGTGCCGCGATTGCACACACTCGACCATAAGTGCAACTGCGAAACCATTTAAAATAATTGTTTGGCGATGTTTAACACCAATCCGAAAGAGTTTTAGAGCCGGCTTTTAACCGTGAATGAAATATGCATCCATCAGAATACACCTTAGAGAGAGACCAAGGAACATTTAAAGCAGTGAACTTCTTCGGGTTAACGTCTAGGAAATAAGGTCAATTTAAGTCTGTCGCCCAACAAGGTTATGGGGATAGTTTTCGGAATGCATGTGGTGTCATTCACATCAATTACTTTGAAAAGCGTAACACGACCACTGACGAATATTACTCACTAATAGTGATTCATAGATTCGACATTGACAGATTCAACATTCACAGATTCGACATTGATTTGAAGCGAAAATTACAAGTTTTTTTGAAGCGAAAGTTACAAGTTTTCGAGATACTGGAGATCGTAAGTTGTATTTTCAAGTACCTTATAAACGGAATTTTTCTAAAATTTTGTACCATTTATTGAACACAAATCGATATACAGTGGTCGAAAAAACCATTATATCAATAGAGATGCTTGCAAAAAAAAAATATAACCAAAAAACAAAAAGCAAATTATATGAGGTTTCAGGGGACACCCGGTTGGAACGAAGTTCCTTTCGGTATATATTATGTACTAGTTAGTTCCAACACGCCTATGGCGCCCGTTGAAAAATACTATAATTGAAACGGATCTTTAAGAAAATATACTTTTTGTAAAATGGTAAACTTTTTTTAAGAAATTTTCTTTTATAGATTGTATTTTTTTTAAAACAGATTATGTCTTTAAGTCCTCTTTGTAAGAATATGTATTATACTTTTTAATTTAATTTTAATATGTATTATATTTTCCCGAAAAGGTAATTTTTTACAGATAGTTACTTGTTTTATTAAAAGCTAATGTTTTTTTTAAGAAAAGGTACTATTTTTAAGAAGAAGTACTTTCTGGAAGAAACAGCCATAAGAGTATGAATTTTCTTTTACAAATGTGATATTTTTTAAGATCTGGTACTTTTTAGAGAAGTGGTACTCTGTTTAGGAAAAGGTTATTTTTTTAAGAAAATGTACTTATTTGCAGAAAGGCTACTTATCTCAAGGATAGAAAATAGAGGTATTATTTTATTTTTAAGGGAAGGTACTTTTAAGAAAAGGAATTTTTGTAAGAAAATGTATTCTTTTTCAGAGAAGGTCGTTTTCTAAAGAAAAGTTTTTTTTTTGAAATGCGAATGTTTTAGAATTGGTACGTACTTATCTCGAGAAAATTTATTTTGTGTAACAAAAAGGTACTCTTTAAAGAAAATTTAGTTTTTTATGAAAAGGGAATTTGTTGTAAGAAAATTTACTTTTTTAAGAAAAAGTACTTATTTAAAAATACCCAATGAGTGTTCGAACTCACGGGTCATGTGTTAACAGCTTTTTGTTACACGGTACCTGTTCGATTTCTAAGAACACATTAATAAATGTTACATTGGAAAGTAAAAAACAGCGTTCAAGCATATGATGACGTTACATTTAAATAATATTAATACTTAAAATTATTTAAAGACCAGTGCAAGCACATGTGTCATTATTTTATTGCTTAATACTCTTTGTTTTATTTCCAGAAAAAAACAAAGCGAATGCAAAGCAACAGCAACGTGTACATTCATAATTGTGCATACGCTCCACAAGTTCACACAATTTGCGTTGCTCTCTTGCTATCTCATTTTTATATACGTATAACAACGTCATTATTATCTTTGCTCTGAGAGTGCTCCGCACCCATACAAGACAACTATTTGCTGCCGCTACATGAGTGTGTGTTTCTTCTCGCAGCTTGAAAATCTGTGTTTCGCAGTCGGACAAACTGTGTTTGGATGTTTTCATTTTGTGAGTTAAGTCGCTACCCGTGGCTAAAGAGGTTAAAATTACTTTTTGTTAGAAAATCTACTTTTTTAAACCAAGGTACTTCTTTGAGATACCGTGTTTGTTTAAGAAAATGCATTTTGTTTAAGAAACTTTTCTGTTCTTAAACCCCTTTCACTTCGGCTTTTCTAAATTTACTTTTTATTGGGTTGAAAATATTCTGAATGTTGGTTACAGGCTCCACCTAGAAAACTGCCCATTAAACAAGAAACTTTCAAATATATGTTAGTCTAGACACAAACCAAAGCAAAAGTACCCAATATGGTTGATAATACTGGGTTGTAGCATAATAGTGTTCAAACAAGTTGTTTATTTCTCTTTCATTTAGCCCCCATTCGTTCCAAAAATTTTCGACAAACCGTATTAATCTTATAAGTGATTACGCAATATTTTATTGCTTCTACCAGTGTTTAATTTGTGATTCTTTGCTTCCTTGGATGCAGTTTTTACCGGAGTCCTAGTATGATTTGGTCTTTTTACAGTGTTTTATTTAACCTGCTCTGTTGTCTGTCTGTATTGTTCAAATCTAGTAACTCATTTTTAACACAGTTGCAGTTGACCAATCGAACTAAAATTGTGCACACTTGTCAGATTTGGATGACAATACATGACTCTGTCAAATAAAACGCTTGCATTTAAATTAAAAATGGTGACAAAATTAAATGTCAAATTAAGTGTCAAAATTAAATGTCACCATTTTTAATTTAAATGCAAGCGCTCATTTTAATTACGCTCTTTATTGAAAGTATCTAGACCATTGTTGTTGAAGTGCTAAGTAGGCGGACCATTGTACAACCCCATCATGAAGAAGAGTAAACTTATTGAGGCTAAGAGAAAAATTATTTTCTAGTTTTTAGTGCATTTATAAATAAAACACTGTAACTTAAGTTTTTTTAATTATTTTTTTTTATTGTTATCATTTTCATTAATAATAACGACATATTTACAAAGAACTTATGAAATAAAATGGAATTAGGTATATCAGCAACTATGGTCGAGGATCAGCAGGTATTACAAATTTTCAAATTTATCAGTTGTAAAGGGGTTTTCAACAGAGACGCTACAAAAGTAAATCGATAGGGACAGCAAACGGCGCCATATTTTTTCCCGCTTTTTTGACATTTCTCTTCAGTAAGGTTTGCCATTTCAACATGGAAACATATATGAGCCAACAACGAGTCAAAATTATTAAAATTTACTACCGAAATTTGGAGTCAGTGGCCTCAACTTTAAGAGCGCTACGTCCACTTTATGGCCCAACAATTGAGCGTCTAGTGGAAAAATTTGAATCCACAGGCACAGTACAAAATGTTCCCGTGCCAGTGACACAAAGAAGTGCCCGTAGTGTCGAGAATATTGCTGCCGCTGAGGCTTCAGTTCAAGAAAGCCCAAATGTGTCTCTCACACGTCGTTCTCAAGCGTTCAGCATCTCTGTGACGTCGTTGTGGCGAATTTTGCGAAAATATCTTGGCCTACATCCTTACAAGATCAAATTGGCGCAAAAACTGAAGCCGCTTGACCACCATAAACGTCGTATGTTCGTGAATTGGGCTGAGCAACAACTTGAAAATGATTCGGATTTTCATCGGAAAATCATCTTCAGCGATGAGGCTCATTTCTGGCTGCATAGCTTCGTTAATAAGCAAAATATGCGTTATTGGACAGCAATTCACGCGTAATCCATGAATCATCATTACATCCCAAAAAAATTACGGTTTGGTGCGGTTTATAGGCCGGCGGCGCCATTGGGCCTTACTTCTTCCGTGGTGATCAAGACCGGCACATTACTGTCAATGCGAATCGCTACCGTTCAATGTTAATCGCATACTTTTGGCCCCAATTGGATAATATGGACCTGGAGGACATGTGGTTCCAACAGGATGGCGCCACAAGCCACACAGCGAATGCCACATTCAAGTTATTGGAAATCAAGTTTGGTGAACATGTTATCACACGAAATGTTCCAGTCGATTGGCCGCCTCGGTCGTGCGATTTGACGCCGTTAGTTAATTTTCTGTGGGGCTACGTCAAGTCTATGATCTATGCCAACAAGCCAGCGACGATTGATGAACTTCGTACGAATATCGGCAGTATCGGCCGATTTATGCTTGAAAGCCGTCGAAAATTGGGTTCAGCGTCTGGACTTCTGCAAGCGTGCCCGTGGTGGCCATGCAAAAGAAATCGAGTTCCATACATAATGGCATCGAACGTACTTTCACAGGTATAAACAATTTCATTGGTGTCTAATACCGGTTTTGTTTTATTTAAAGAAAACTTTTGTAGCGCTCTTATTGAAAAACCCGTTATATAGGTGAAACTATTTTTATCTACAAATTTCCAACATTGTCAGAAATTTGTTAATGGTATAATTTCTTGGACTGACGTGAATTGACAACATTTCTTAAATTTTCTTTAATTTTTGTTCCACAGATTTATGCTGCCTTTTTGGCGCTAATATAATTTAAAATTCCTCTTCTTTCCATCATTTGCGCTCTAAATTCAATTTAGCCCTTTTTTATTTGAAAGTCACTGTTACTGCATCTTAATATTTCCTTCCTTAATTGAATATTTGACCCATATACATGCTTAGCATCCACAAAACTCCCACAATATTTTATCTAATCATCAACACCATCAGATTATGTCCATAGTCATCTCCGATTTAAACTAAAGTCCATTGTGTATTATTGTTGTGCAAACGACTTTTGCTTACTCCACATTCACTAATAATAAAACATAATTTACTTTTTATTAGCATTTTTAAAAATTCATACTGGTCATCTCATGAAAATCTCTTTGCCTGGCACCCAGGGAGAGATCATTATCATGCGATACAGGAAATGACTATTGTATCATAAATGTAACAACACCTCCTCTTCTGTACAAAATCTCAGAGATAACCGAGAATTAGAAGCCTCATATCATAAGCAATTCAACTTTGTGTGTGTTCGTGTGTGTAACTTTTTTTGAATAAATATTAAATAAAGTATCTTTCTAGTCTTTTGTGTAGATTTCAAACAATATCAAACAATTGTCCAATATTGAAAAAATACGGGTGTGAGGGTGTGTGTTTATAAAATGCCCATATTGTGTTGGGCATATTGGGGATCATTTCAATGGTTAAATTGGGATTTAAGCAAGTTTTGTTGTGGTTAAATTTAAGGGAGAAGTTGATGAACGTCATAGCTCAGTAGGGCGGTAAGTGATTTTGTTTGAGTTTAAATGATTATAAATGATTTAAAGAGCATAAATGAAAAATAATGAAGTTAAAGATGTAAAATCTGGGATTTTTAGATTGAAACTTCAGATTTTTTTACTATTTAAGAGAAAGGCTAAGGAAATGTTGTGTATATAATGAAATAAACTTAGGCAAACATTTATTGCGTTGATGGGAATATGTGTATTGATTTTAGATAATGAGGGTGTTATCACCACTGTCCGTATCACATCACTAATAATCGAAAATAAGTTTATCCACTTGCTTGTTACTTTGTAATCAACAATTAATGTTCACTAATTAAGAATATGGGCGAAAGAGAAAAATGCAAATATTATTCCAGGCGCTAAACACACTTTTATAACTGATCATTTGCTTAAGCATTAAGAATCGCCATTGCATTGAATAAAAGTTCAATCGATCGCACTAAGTTTCCCAACCTAAAAAGTTCGTATAATATAAATTAAGAGTGTTTAATAATTTCTAATATTTTAATACTTTGTAGGAATTTTAATCATAAGCATTGAAATAAACTTTATAAAATCCTAAAATTCTCTGCTTTGATTTACAATCTGGGGCAGATTCCCCGCAACAACAGAGGGTAAATCAATGGTACTCTCACTAACACAGCAGAATAGGCTGCAAATAGAAAGCAACTGTTTCAGCAAACAGATCTGTGTTGATTTAGCAAACATATGTCTGGTTGTGGCAAACATACGCGTTTTGTTTCAGCAAACATATGTTGGTTTTTTCAGGAAATATACTATGTCTGGTTGTAGCAAATGTAAGTAAAAAGCAAACCTTTTATTCGTTATTTTATCAACACTACAATTAGATTATTTTTCTGTACCAGATAAATTGCCTGATGATAAATGGCAAATATTGTTTGCTTTAAAAATAGAAAACAAAAAAATCCAAATAAATAAAATTTTCATAATTAATAAAAATTGTCATATAAATTTACTTCACAATTTTTATCCCTTTTTATTGATTATAAATTTAATTAGTAAACTTTATTTTTTTTGAACGAAATGGAGAAATTATTCGATTGAGCTCCACATATATTAAAATAAAATAAATAAACTATTTCTATATCGTGAGCTGCCATCTGTATCATCTGACGTTTCAATTCAAACCCTTCGTGGTGAAGTCGGTGTGATATAGAGTTTTTCGACGCAAATCGACTTACACCAGGTGGAGTTACAAGAACTGTTGACTGAAATTTGTCATGCCGTTTTATGTGGAGAACTGAGAAATTAAAACGCATTGTGGACTTTTTCTTTATCTTTTATTGTAAGTATATATATTTGTGCCGTATTTAACACAAACATTCTCACACACAAAATTTTATCTTTGTTGTGCTCTTGCTGAATGTTGCTGAATGCCTCTATCTGCTATCATTAAAGCAATACTTTTCAACATGCAACGTCCATATAGAACCAAGCCTATTCTTATAAAATTACTGAGGGACGTGGTTATCCTAGGATTAGAATTACTGTATGATAAAATTCCAGCTAATATTTAAATTAGCTTTTTTCTTTGTTGTACATCGTAACATATTAAATGTAATCGAAATCTGAAGGCAAAAGTTAAATTGAGAAATCGGGGAACACATCATCCTTCATTCATTGAAGGCTTTTGATGCAAAAGAGTTACGTTGGTCCAAAATCCAATGTTTTTTCAAAAACAATATTTTGTAGACTATTTAGTACAATCCATCTATGTTCGGTTAGAACAAATCTTAGCCGTTATAATAAAAACCAGAAACCACACTTCCACATAAAGGACAATTGGGTGCAATATCTTCAAAACTGTGTGAGAGACACTACAAGACATTTGAAAATAGAAATCACATGTTTTCGACTTTCAAAATTCGAAAAAGCTAAAGTAGTAGAAAGAAAAACCAAAATTTTGGTTTTCTTTTAAATCGAAAAATAAGAAAAGTATTCAACTTTGGATTATTTTCTAAAATATACTCAATTATTTGATTTCTAATCGTAATATCTCCAAATAATCTTAAACTCCTTACCTACAATCGGGTTTTTACAGGACTTACAAATGTTTACTAGATAAAAATACATTGAACTTTAACTGACCAAACCCACTTCTGAACCACTGTGCGTCGCCCATAGCACTATTTACATGTTACTAAGATTGTAGAAATATTAATAAGGATAATCAAAAGTTGGCGTAGCTCGCCTCAAATACTTTATACGCCGGCGACATTAACGGTTAATTTCCCATGAAAAAGCTTCTTTGAGTACTGTTCGGAACCGGTCTTAAACTCTAGGTTCCAATTAGTAAGTCTAAAACTGGGAAGCAGACAGCTCCCTGAGAAGCTGTCCCCAGCCACTTCCCGAGATGAAATGGGGCAATATCTTTTTAAATTACTGTCATTATTTTATAATTCCATATTTTATAATTCCAATTGTTTGTTTAGTTTAAGATCTCTCGTATTTACGTCGTTTCAATGATGTGTTGGTGTTAGTTGATGAGCGAATCACTTGGACTTGTTATCTCATTCTTATACCATGAGCTTTACCGATAGCCCCACCAGAAAACGATTTAGTTTGGTCCAGAGGCCCAAGGTCTTGTCAACGCCGTTCTGAGATAATTCCCCAGGTCGTTAAACAGGTAGAATCCCTCAGTAGACATCCACCTGCCGGCAAGTGGTGGACACGAGTAGAGAATCTGCTCAGTAGGTTCTGCCTCCTCCTCATCGTTGCAGCTTCTACAGAAGTCATTAGCCCTGACCTTTATATTTTAGGAGCGTTCTTGAAGGCTATACTTACTAACAGCTTTGGGCATGCCAACACGTTCCAATTCCTGTGGAACCAGTAAGGTAGTCTCTAGTCTGAGACGAATATCATACACTGTAGTCGTAGTCGACAAATGCAGAACAGTTTTGAGTCCCTTCATGACCTACTGCAGGAGTTTTTTTTATCCTGATGGCAGGCGTATCTGTAATCTGCCTGCCTATATTGTCCACTAGAAACAGAGCACCCGTGATGCACATCATCGCCATTCTCAGATCCCTAGACAGGACAATAAGTGGGTTTCTCAAGCACCCACACGATAATGCCACAAACTGTTCTCGATCTAAACAGCGATGTCTACATCCATTGGGAAATCCTCGGAAAATACGGTCTTTATAACCTATTCCAGGTGCATAGGGGTATGGTCGTATTTTTGGCCCTTTCGATTTTGATGGGTCTGAAATTAAGCTTGCTCTCCAAAATACCAGCTTGATATTTGGCACGCTCTTCAAGATTATTTCCGAACCAGTCAATGTGATAGATTTTACGATAACTAGAATCGGTTAAAAAGGAACAGTTCGTGCTGAACTATGCGATTTTTAGGTCTCCACTCACTGATTGGGAAATAAAGTTTAACACCGGTTCCCAACGGTATATTCAGTAGTTATTTCATGGCTAAATACTTGCTAGTTTTGCCGTCATTAAGGGAGGGCGCTGCCGTCGAAAGAAATCTAAGCTAGTCAGAGCATGGATTCAATCCACGTTCTCGCGTCAAAGAGCCGTGCTCACTACCATTGTACCACCGGCAGCCACAATGGCGGGCTTATACACGCTGAATAATAACGGCCCCAGCAACATATTGCAGGAACTATGTACATATTTGCAAGAACTGAAGATCTGCTGCTGTTTGTTTCCTCATTTTAACAGTCAGCAGTGTTTTCTGGAAAGCTCAAAGCCACATTTGGGTGACAAATACATACATTATAACCTATTGTTCATCGTGTCCCAAACATGTTATGTTGAATAGCAAACTCAATGTGTTTGGACACAAGTATACTATATTTGCGACAAGTTGCAAACACGTTATATTTGCATCCAAACAACAAAAAAGACAAGGACTTTTGTCAGAGGCCTTTCCCACCACTAATGTATCCTCTAATAACCTATGATTCATTGTGTCCCAAATATGTTATATTGAAAAGCAAACACAATGTGTTTGGACACAAGTATACTATATTTGCGACAAGTTTAAAACACGTTATATTTGCATCCAAACAACAAAAAAGACAAGGCCTTTTGTCAGAGGACTTTCCCACCACTCATATACCCTCAACCCTCCAGAGTTTAAGTATATACACGTGATGTATCAATGTACCGATCACAACCTGATGTTCCACTGTTAATACCATATAGGGTCTGGGAGTTGTATTTACTTAGTCTCTGACAAAATTTGTTCTTCATAAAGTATCTTGAGTGTTTTCATAATGAAGTCAATTATGTTACAAACTGTTTTCCTTTCAATTTCATCAGAATTCCTAGAATTACTTGCACATTTCATCTCATTCTTTGAATTACAACCACTTGATCTTTTAAAATTGACACACTTTTCTTTTATAACTTCATAAAAACTTTATAATTCTGAGCAACAAGTAAAAAATTACATAGATCTCCTCCATAAATTCTAAACTCACTTGAAACAATAATTCAACTGCTACAACTCATGTACCCGTATGTTTATCATTAAACATCATAAACATCCAAAATTAAGATAATTTTTTCTGAAACCTCTTGAGAAACTCACCATGGAAACATAAAAATAATAGCATTCGTGGTAACGAAAAACTTTCAACAGTTTTTCGTTTAAACGCTTCAAAATCATGTCGAAATCTTATAAACATTTAATTTGGAAGAGAAAAGTTTTAAGACACATTTTCCGAGAATAGAAATAATTATGTTTTAAAACAAACACTACCACACTTTTCTAAATGTAATATCATTGCGATACAAAGAAATAATTATTACACCAGGTATTCCCAAAGTTGTATGTATGTATGTATGTATGTATGTGTATTGGAGTCAACAAGTCACAGACGGTGGTGATGCGGTGTCATAACCTAAAGTGAAGTGCAGCGTATTATTTACACATCGCCGTACCGCCTCGCCTGCCTGTCTTTAGATAGATGACTGATTTTAAAAATACTGCACGTGTAATATTTTTTGTGTGGCATCATTTGCTTTGATGCGGCATTTATTGCTTTGATGTTTCTCATAGTCTCTTCCTCCGACCGTCCCTCTTTGAGTCTGTGTGTGTGTTGATTTTCTATTTCTAAAATTATATTCCTATATCTTTGTCTGGAGCTCTTTTAATTTCCCCCCTTTCGCCATTCGCCCTTCTTCATTTTTGTAGTCTTATAGACAACTTATATTTTCTCGGTAATTACTTAGCACTTGCACATGATATTTAGAAGAAGGAGAAAGAAACAAAAACAAAACAAGTGACAGCCAGTCATGGCAAAGAGGAAGTCTTCGATGATGACTTTTGTGAAAACCTCAAAACAAAAAAGAAAAACATTGAAACTTAGGTTTCTGCCTCGAGATGATGGTGCTTGAATAGGGAGCATTGTTTGAGTGTAAACGGTATTCGAATGATCATTCAAACCCATATGAAATCGTAAAAATAGTATAATCACAGTGTCATCACATTCTGCAAGGTGTAATTAATGAAATACAGATAAAACAGGTAGAAGGGGGAAAGTTGTTAGAAGTTTAAATGAAATTGTATTACACCAGGAGTATTAACTTCATCAAAGTGAAATTTGTGGAAAATTTAAATATTTAACCTTCCGTAGAAATTGTAAATAGTCAGCACTTTAGTTGAACTTCTTAAGTTTTGTGGAATAATGGAAACAAATAAATAAATTAAATAAATTTTAACAAATTTCTCCAACTGGTTATATCCTTCGCCTTTTCTCGCTAGTTGGTAACACCAAGTATACGGAGGGATTCTCCGGCATGGCCTTTGCAGCGAAGTCTTAAAAAGCATGTCTCCTATTACATCCAATGAAGGGATTGGAGGGAGCTTCTCACGTCAAGTGAGCTGTGCGCTTTCTAAAATTGTCACTCACTGATTGGGACCTACTGTTTTACTCCGTTTCCGAACGATATATTGAGAAGCTTTTTCATGGCTTAGTACTCCATAGTCTCGGCATAACTAATCGAGGTAGCCGTCGTCGAAGGAAATGTAAGGTGGTCAGAGCGGGAATCGAACCCACGTTCTGATACACAAGAGTCGCGCACACTAGCCATGGCACCATCGACGGCCACTCTTGGTCTCTTTCTCTTTTCCTGCTTTCATCGGGTACGTTACCGAAAACCTTCTGCGCTTGCTCACCTTTATCCATTCTGATATCTTGGCTTAGCCAACGCAGTTGCCCTAATTTGATTCGCCTAGTTATGTCCACGTCGGAACACAATCTCTATAGGTAGGTCTTGGTTCCAACAACGCGGGCACTCGTCGGTTTCCTAAACAGGGTTACATATTTTACGGAGAATTTTCCTCCCGAACTGATTGCCGCGCCCAAAACAGCATCTATTTTCAACCACAATTTTCCTATTTATCTCCAGGCTGACGTTCTTGTATTTGCTCACTGTCTAGTCGTCGACAGCATCAATTTTCTCGTACCCTGATTAGCAGCAAGACCCTCCTTCTGCGGATTCTTTTTCTATTTCTGAAAATACTGCAGCAATCTCTCGCAAATTTCACCCAATGATGTCTATGTCGTCAGCATACGCCAGCAACATATGACTTTTCGTGTTGATGGTCTTGTTCATATTTCCTGCCGCTTTTCTCATTATTATCTCCATTAAAATGTTGAAGAGATTACTGGAAAGTATGTCGCATGTCTAGATCCTCGCTTGGTACAGAATGCTGCAGTAACATCTCGCAAATTTCGCCGAATTATGTCTAGTCGTCAAGATACGACAGCAACACATGGCTTTTCATGTTGATGGTCTAGTTCATATTTACTGCAGCTTTTCCCAATATTATCTCCATTAAGATGTTGAAGAGATTGAACGAAAGTGTGTCGCCTTGTTTCAGTCTTCGCTTGCTACAGAATACTGCACTAACATCTCGCAAATTTCGCCCAATGATGTCTAAGTCCTCAAGATACGCCAGCAACACATGGCTTTTCATGTTGATGGTCCTGTTCATATTTACTGTAGCTTTTCTCATTATTGCCTCCATTAAAATGTTGAAGCGAATACACGAAAGTGTATCGCCTTGTCTAGTCCTCGCTTGGTACAGAATGGTTCGGTGAAGTCTTTCCCCACCTTCTCTGCTGATGTGGTGTTGATCAGCGTTATTCTACAGAGGCGTATCTGTTATGCCGGAATCCCAAGTTCATACATAGTTTTGTACACTTTTCCCCATATGGGGCTATCGAAATAAGCTTTGTAATCGACAAAAATATAATATGTGTCGGTTTCGCGGGTCTTTCCAGGACTTGGCATAGCGTGAATATTTGGTCAGTCATGAACTTCCCTGGTCTAAAACCACACTGATAAGGTCCCCTCAGGTTTTCAACAATTGGCTAAAGTCTTGAATATAATACGCTCGACAAGACCTTATACGGGATGAATAAAATACATATACCGCGATAGTTGGAACAGAAACACGGATCACCCTTTTTTAATACATGCAATAATACACTGAGACTCTAATCGTCAGTCATAGACATGTGGCATGTGGCATGTGGGCTAGCAGTCCTTCGCCAGCTGCCTTAAAAAGCTCAGCGGGTCGCCCATTCATATCAGCCCGTTCATTATACTTAAGCCGGAAGGTTGCCCTTCTAATGTCGCCGTACTTTTTACAATCTACACTGTCTTCCACAATCATTACCACCTGGTCTTCAGTGGAAGAGTCTGAGTGGAATAGAATCTGAAAAGTGATCTCTCCACATTTTAAGCACACCCTGCTTATCTTTCACCAGATTCTCACTCTCGTCCTTGCAGGAGGACAGCCGATTATTCAGTCAATTATTCAACTTTCTTACACTCTGGAAAAAATTTTGCACATGCACATTCATTGTTCGCCCTGCACATTTCGGTACCTTCACTCTCTCTCTGCTCCCACTGCCATTCTTTCCTCCTAAATAATTCGTTTTCCTCCCTTCTGAGCCTGTTCAACCAGTCATTCGCAGCACGCGTTGTAACTGGTTGTTTCGTTGCCATAAGTGCAGTGTCTGGTTCATCAGTTGTAACGCGACATTCTTTGTCATGCCATGGCTTATCCTTCAGCGGTTATTGATAGCCAAGTTCAGTCTTTGCAGAGGTTTCCAAAGAATGGAAGATGTGCTTCCACTGCGTCTCTGGGTCCTCAGGAGGGGGAGTACTCTGCTCTAGCATTAGAGTGAGCTTTTGTTGACAGGACTTTGATATCTCCGGTATTTGCAGCTTGTCAATATCTAGCTTTTCCGTTTTCCGCCCCGCTCCGTCTGCGAAATTTTGTAGCCGCCAGGTCGATATTGGCACGTCGAACAACACATGCACCCATTAAACTAGAAGGGTACATGCCATCTATTACCAAGTGATCAATCTGGTTCTTCGTTCTCTGATCAGGAGCTAACCAGATCGCGTTATGTATGTCCTTATGCTGGAATCGTGTGCTACTGACTACCACGTTCTTTGCAGCGGCGAAATCTATCATTGTCATTTCATTATCGGTTGTGGTATCATGTATACTGTGATTACCGGTGGTTGGTCGAAAGACACTTTCCTTTCCCATTTTACCATTACAATCGCCTAGAATAATCCTAATGTCGTAGTAAGGGCAGCGTTCTTATATTTCCTGCAGATTCTCATAAAAAGATTCTTTCATCGCATCGTATTAATCCTCTGTGGGTGCGTGCACACGAAGTAACGAAATGTTGAGATATTTTGCTTTGATGCCAGTTGCGGCTTTCACTCACTGGGTTGAACTTACAAATTAGAGTCTTGAGTCTTGGTCTCTTGCCAACTATATACAAATATCGCAGTTTTTCTTCCCGGTACAAACATATCCTTTCCATCGTTTTTCCTGGATAACTGTGATGTAACTTTATATTTTTCTACGACATCCGCCAGTTGGACCATGTCATCGTGGTCCTTATAACGTTTGCGAGGGTCGTCGACATTGTGGGGTTTCCTTGTTTATTATAGGGACTCAACGGGTCTAAAAAAGGGGTACACATTTGTTAAACTTCAGGTATGTTTTGAGTCAATACTTTAATTTTAAAAAAATGTAAAGTCGAAATTCGTCGGTGTTCCTTTCAGTTCAAATTGAAGAAAATGTTCCAATTGTTGATCTCATTTTTTGCATCGTAGCCATTATTAGGTCAAAGATCTCGAAAACCATCAAAAAAATTAAATCGCTTTGGCTGAAAATGTGCACGCTAAATTATAGTGGTCCCATCAACATATTGCAGGAACCATGAACATCTTTACAAGCATTGTTTCCGTGAATAGACAATTTTCTGATTTTTGTTTCGTTATTGTCTGTCACGTTTTTGTTTCCAGAAGAATTCAACACACAAAACCACATTTGAGTCAAACATACATACATTATTACATATTAATCATTGCTTCCTACACATGTTATATTTAATAGCAAACACAATGTGTTTGGACACAAGTATACTATAAGTATATATTTCTGGCAAGCTACAAATTCGTTATATTTGCATCCAAATAATAAAAACAGATAAATTGTTCAGCGTGTATGCTGGGCTGTCGGTGGTGCAATGTTTAGTGTGCACGCCTCTTGTACATGAGAGCGGGGGTTCGACCCCTGCTCTGACCACCTCTCATTTGTTTCGACGACGGTCACCTCGCTTATTGGTGAGCACACTATCGAGTACTAAGACATGAAAAAGCTTCTTAAAATACCGTTCGTAACCGCTGCAAAACTGTAGGTCCCAATCAGTGTGTTTAAAACTAGAAAAGTCACGCGCAACCTTTATGGTCACGGCTAGACTAATTCGCCTCTACAGAGCGAAACTGACAGATACCAAATCTTCACCGAAAGTTGGTAAAAAGATTACCGAACCACTTAATACCAAACAAGTGCGATTTCTGCAACATCCTAATGGGGATCCTAATGAGAAAAATTAAAATGAACACGTATAAGAAAAGCAGCATCAAAAGCCGCATGCTCTTCGCATATGCTGATGATGTAGATATCACTAAAGGCACTGTAAGAAGTTTTAGCGATATTTCGAGAATCAAGAAAGAATCAGCAAACGTGGGATTGAGGGTACATGAGGACAAGACAAATTTCACAGTTTTAATGAGCAAAGTTTCCATTCATCCGAATTGTACGCTGCTTGAATGTGTGAATTATTGTAGCTTGGTGTCAAATTCAGAGAACCTAAAAATTCAGTGCGGGCGACAAGTGCGGATTTTGAGCCATATTTAAAATCCATTAAACAATTTTAATCTAATGACCAACTTTTGGTGAAATAAGAGACTATTAAAAATTTATTACTGGTTATTTTCAAAATTATTAAAATTTTTTACTTATACAGTTTCGTAGAAATCTCCACATTTATGAATGATATCCAAGTTTAGGTGATAAATTAGTTTGTATTAGAATAAATGTAGATATTGCGTATAACTGATTGATTATTGTAAATAGTTGAGGTAACGATATGTTGACATTGTTGACGTATTCCTTGCATTAATTTACATAATAATTAAAATGTATATAATAGTTAAACTACATAAAGCTGACTTCAGGCCATGTTTCACATCTATTTACCCTAACTATCCATCTAGTATTAGCATTTAATTAAATTAAGATAACAACCAATACTCTTTCAGTACTTGAATGTACTTTAATGCGGGTATATCATGGACCATTTGGTCATTTCCATGCCATGAGAGGATTGCTTTTAAAGGATAAGGTAAAGACCGTGTGTAAAAATAAAGTGAACTTCAATTTAAATTAATTCCTTTACAAATAGTTAACGATGTTTCCTTCTGTGATGCTTCGCAAAGATGCAGGGAAAAAAGATTACAAATATTTAACTGGCAACAGGCATCCAATCACTAAGGCCAGAAGATACTTCTTCTGGGCATGTGATTAACTAAATGACAGTTTGTTTTTCCGTAAGCCCTACTCCTATTGCCATCACCATTCAATGACGATGATGACGGTGATGGTGATGCTGCCAATGGCTACTCCCTGCTTCGGAGTTTTATATACTATTGTCGAGATCATGATGGAAGCTATGGAGTATTCCATTTCTCCTAGTATACCAACAGAAACCCCATTAAAAGTCGTCAATGAAAATTAAAAGACAGAAAAAATGCCAACCAACTTAAAATCCAATAGCCAAAGAGGAGGATGCAATGCAATAGAAGAAAACCAATCTGTATCTTTGGTCTTAAGAAAGAATAAAAGGCGGCTTTCTGAAGTTTTGCGACTCAAATAAGACAACTTTGATTAGATAGTTGTTAGGCCGGTTGGGCTGCAACTTGGACAAACACTTGTAAAACTAACGTCTGCTCCTGTCCCCACCTCACTTGCCACACTTTTATACCTCTTTTAGCTGCCGCTTTTTGTTTTCATTGCTGGTTGAAAGTTGGCTGGTTGCCGCTTCTACGTCAACTGTGTTGTCGGTTGTAAACAATGTAAAAAGGCATTTAATGTGATTCTGGCATCAGTTTTCTTTCTTCATTTCTGTGATTTTGTAACAGAAACAAGAAGCAAATTGTATATTAACGTTTTTTCTATTACTATTTTTATTTTGCTGCTTCTGCAACTTCTCGGGATTTCTAAACTTTTCTTTTTAGCCATAGACGGGTGAACAACGTCAGGCGGACAGACGAACACATGGTTGGCTGGACTGACAAACAGATTGTTAACTTTGGCAATAACAATAATTAAAGTCAAAATGAAATGGGTCCATAAACTAAAGGATATTAGCATTTTAAATGATTTTTATGGCATTTTAGCAAGAGATTAAACAAGAAGCAGGGGGAAAAAACGACAAGACACACCAAACAGCGTCGACATCACGGAATGTTGCAAAGGAAATCATTGCCAGCGCCTTCGTCATCATCATCATTAGCGTCATCAAACGGCCGGCCACTTTACGCTTTTGTTTACACAAAATTTGTCTGTTCAAATTTTTGCCGTTTATCGTTGGCGTTTTGGTCAAACAGTTGTTAGGAATTGATCTACAAAATACTTTATGTTGATTAAATTGACCTTTAACAGACTGCCGGAGTCGAAGGTCGCAGAGTAGCAGAGAGGAAATTAAGTCTAGAGGAAAGCATGACGATATATTTATGCAGGTACTCGTATTGAAAGAGAGGGTATGGTTAATAAATTATAGGAGGAGACTTGTGGTTGCGTCATCGCAATTTAAGAGAATGAAATTTGTAGTCAAGCCCTGAATGCATACCGGTATAAGTCGACGCTTATGTGCTGGACCTGGGGACTACACTCATAGAAAAAAAATTACCCGTGACGGAATTTAGAGGTTGTCACAAACACATTAGATGTCATAAAATCCAATAGATGGTTGGTTGTCACAACCGTAATAGATGTTGTGAAAAACTATTAGAGGTTGCTTTAATCGAATTTCAGTGGTGTGGAAATCACTTGCGACAACTTCAATTCGGCTGCAACAACAAAATTTAGAGTTGCTACATCTTATTTTCAAATAATTCTATCTGTGAGTGTAAAAAATGGGACATAGTAGGTTCAAAACCGGATTTATTTATATTATATACACTTAGGCTAAAGAAGCCCATTGTGATACCTGCAGTTTCCTCTATAGCAACTATTGACTAGTCGTCTAGCCAATTTGCCCTTTCAATGCATTTGTCTATAACACCTACAGTAATATCCAACTTGCTCGTCCAGCTTTGATCTTTCCGTGAAAAATATGATACTACTGGTGTCCCCTTCCAGTGACTTTTCCCAGGTATTCCTGTTCGGAATAGATGTCCTTAGATTTGTCGCTGGTAGAAGGTAGGGGATACAGTAGTCCGTTTTACGGGTATAGAGTTAATCCGGTGTAGCAATTCAGCGTGTCCGGAATGCACCGATATAATGACGCCACAGTCTCAAATTCTCACCAGGGATGTAGCGGTTGCCGATTCGGCCATGATATCAGGAGTATAGATGTTCAGGATAGCACTAAGTGCAATACCTGACGTCGTGCCCATTGCCCCACTAACGCCAACCAGTGCTGATCTTTGAATTTTCATGAAGGAATTCAGAATATATTTCTTTTGGAGGGACCTCCACCAAACTACTATGCCATAGAGAAGTATTGGTCTGACTATTGCCGTATATTTATTTTGTTTATGTTGTCTTACGTAAAAAATTAAACACATACGCGGAGGCTCGCGAATCGTGTTATCTAAAAGAGTATTTTGATAGTGCAGCGATACCATGGTTTGCAGTCCTTCATTTCCATCCAAAGGGAATTTTGTCGGGAGTGTGGCAGCAATCCCCCGAGTAGATGGATCATTATGAGGTGGGTAAACATATTTGCCGAATCTGGAAGCATCGCACGAAGACCGTACCATCGAGATCCGATCGAGGTTAAAACACAAACGAGGCTGTAGCATCCTCAATTCAGGCAAATCCAAGCGTTTCGACTCGAAACTTATCGGCGCAAATTTGAGTTAGCAGACGGTCATTACAACGGATAATTCATTAAAATTGAAACTTTTTCCATACGAAGTCCAAACAACAAGCAAGTTGAACCCTATGGATTTGCCTATACGCATGGATTTGTGTCAAAAAATTATTGAAATGACCGGAGAAGACAATAGCTTGATAAATAGCTTGTTTAAGTCTAATGAGTCCAATTTTATGGCATCCGATCTAAACAGCAATGTAAAAAAGCAAACTTGCCGTAGATTGAGTGAATCTGATCCAGAACTGCTCCATTTGACGGAACTTTACCCAGTTCGCGGTATCATCATGGTACATTGTGGCCCCATACTTCTTTGAAGAAAACGGTGTAACAGTAACTGTCAATGGGGACCGTTCAACATTGTTGAAGGATGTTTTTTAACCAGAACTGCACCGAAGACGTGTCCATTTCACCAGCATTCGGTTCCAGCAAAGTGGAGCAACTGCACACGTCGTCAGGCCGGATAGGGCGTAGCTCCAACGCAAATTCCCAAACAAATTAATATCCAGAAACACCACATTCTGCTGGGCCAAAGGTCATGTCAAGCAAGAGGTGTACAAAACAAAACCAAGGAATTTGACCGAATATATGCAGTCCGTTAAAACAATAATTGAGACGATCCCGACTTCAACTCATCAGGCTGCAATGAAACATTTTCTGATCAGGTGTCGCATATACGTGGATGAGCATGGAGGTCATTTACGGTCTATCATCTTTAAGACCAATTAGTTTAATAAAATAAAATTGAATTTCCTATATAATGAAAAAAAAAATAATCCAAATACAATGATTAAAAAAAAGTTATTTACATTTATTATTGTAGCACATTGGCATATCATTTTGTATAAAATTATTTTGTTATTTTAGATTCAAGTCGGGAGGAGACACCAAAAAGCGAGACAATCCCGCAGAAACCGGGACGGTTGGTCAGGTTAAGTATGTGGTAGGATGATAGTTTTAGATACTTTTGAAATTTAAAGGGCGGACAACTTTCGTGGTTTGCTGTAGAAACATTACACTGACAAATTCGAGAGGTTGGATAAAGATGTGAATTAGCGCTTCGAGGTCAAATTTCAAACAGTAAGATATTGAATTTTTTACTAACAGCCTCCAGACAATTTCAAATGTTTTGTCGGTTTGTAGTTAAAGAGTAACTGCTGAAGATTTGAAAGAAATCGGACAACATTTACACGTAGCCCTTGAGGTCAAAACTTTAAGAATCATGGATTTTCAAAAAATCAACTATTTTACTTAAATTTTAACTTTAACGCTGTCCGATGTACTACAAATATATATGCAAATGTTAAAATATGAATTTTGATTCTGAAGCGCTACGTCCCAACGTGGTCCAATTGTTCCCAAATTTTCTGCATATTTGTTCATCAAGTGTATCATTATTCGGGCCGGCGGTCCTCGAAATTCAACAACAACAGTCATTTGTTCCCACACAAAAAATAACCTTCAACAGCATTTCCAATTGAAATTTAAAAAACATCAACTGAAATTTAAGAATTCTGTTTGAAATTTGAAATCCATCAATTGAACGTTAAGAATTCTATTTGAAATTTGAAATACATCAATTGAAATTTAAAATTTGTTTTCCAAATCTGAAATACATCAATAGAGATTTAAAAAAAATCTATTAAATTTTAAATGGGATCAATTAATTTTTGACAGATATCAATTGAAATTTAAAACACATCAATTGAAATTTAAAATATATGAATGGAAATTTTAAAAAAACCAATTAAAATTTAAAAGACATCAATTGAAATTTAAAAGAAATCAATTGAAATTTAAAACTCATCAATTGCAATTTAAAATACACCAATGGAAATTTGAAACACACGAATTGAAATTTAAAAGGCATCAAGTGAAATTTAGGAGACATCAATTGAAATTTGAAAAACAGCAATTGATATTCAAAAGATATTAATTGAAATTTAAAAATCTAATGTCTAAAATCAGTAAACAATTTTTAAATTTCAACTGACGAATTTTAAATTTCAATTGATGTCTTTTACATTTCAAGTGGTGTCTTTTAAATTTCAATTGATGTGTTTCAAATTTCAGTTGATGTGCTTTAAATTTCTAATAGAAATTTAAAATTTTAATGATGTATTTTACATTTCAATTCATATCTTTTTAATTTCAATTGATTTCTTTAAAATCTCAAATGGAAATTTTAAATTCCAATTGATGCATTTTAAATTTCAAATATAATATTCAAATTTCAATTGAGTATTTTCAAAATTAAAGTGATATTTTCTTAAATCTCAATTGGAAATGTTGTAGTATGTAGTTTTTGGTATGTAGCTTATGATATATTGTAGTGTATACAGTTTGTGGTGTATAGTTTGTGCGTATTTTTTGTTTGTTAGTAGTAGTAGTTTGTAATATGTATGAATAAGTACATCTTGTATGTAAATTGTAGTATGTAGTTTGAAGTATGTAGTTTGAGGTCTGTGGTAGAATCTGATATATATTTTGAGGAATGTAGACTATTGTTAATATTTTTTGTAATGTAGTTTTTATTATAAACCTTTTTGTACAAAGTTTGAGGTAAATAATTCGTGACAAGTTATTGGTGGCAATTGTGGATAATTTGAGATATGTAGGCATGTAGTTTGTACTATGTAGCACGTAGATATACACTTTGAGCAATGTAGTTTAATATTAGTAGTTGGTGGTATGTAGTTTGTGGTATGTATGTATGAATGTATGTACTACGTGGTTGCATAAAGTGTGTGGTAAATAATTTGTGGTATATAGTTTGTGGAAAATTGTTTGCGTTATGCATTTTGTATATGTAGTTTGTGGTGAATAATTTGAGGTATGTAGGCATGTAGTTTATACTATGTCATTAGAAGTACGTAGATATACATTTTGAGAAATGTAGTTTAATATAAGCAGTTGCTGGTATGTAGTTTTTGTTATATACCTGGTTGTATAAAGAGTGTGGTAAATGATTTGTAGTATGTTGTTTGTGGCAAATTGTTTACGTTGTATAATTTGAGGTATTTAGTTTACACTATGTATCTTGAAGTATGTATAATTTTATATATGTCTGTGTTGTAGAATGTAGTTTACTGTAAGTAGTTTCTGGTATGTAGTTTGTATTATATTCCAACTTGTAGAGTTCTCTACAATTTGTGGTAAATAGATTGTGGCAATTTGTATGTATTATGTAGCTTGAGTATGTGGTTTTTGTTATAATTATAATTTTAGGTATGTATGTAGTTTGTGGTATGTAGATTTGATATATATGTATATTGAGGAAGGTAGTTTATTGTAAGTAGTTTGTGGTATGTAGTTTGTGTTATATACCTTGACATATAAAGTTTGTTGCAAGTTGTTTGTGTTATGCAGTTTTTGTTGTCCAAATTGTGGTATGTAGTTTGTAGTCTGAAGTATGTAGAATTTTGTGGGATGTAGTTTATGATATGTAGTTGGAGGTGTATAATCTCTGGTATAAAGTTTGTGGTAAGTAATGCACGGTACGTTATTTTCGGTATGTAATATGTAGTTGTTGACAGAATTATATAGGTATATATACTTTGTGGTCTGTTGTTTATGCTTGTAGTTTGAGATACATAATTTGAGGAATAAAGTTTGTTGTATGTTGTTTGTGGTATATTCTTAGTTGTGCATAGTGTGTAGTAAAAACGTTACTGTGCTTTTTTATGGCATATACATAGATGGAGTGCCCGCCGATACCAGTACGTAGTCTGCGGAACGTATTGTCATGTCTGTAGTTTATGGAAAATATTATGTGGTATGTAGTTTGTGGCTTATAGTTTAGTTTAGAAGTTATGAATCAGTGCGTTATATCACTTATAGTTTATATACCATGAGGGCTCTTATTGGGTTTCTAAATATTATTATTTCAGGTATTCCGTATAAATTATTAATAAATTATTATAATATTTATAAATTCGTATAATTATTAATAAATTCTTAATAAAACTATTAAATAATACATGAGGTGTGAGGGAACACCCGGTTGGAACGAAGTTCCTTTCGCTATATATTATGTACTAGTTAGTTCCAACACGGCTAAGGCGCCAGTTGAATAATACTGTAATTAAAATGGATTTTTAAGAAAAGATACTTTTTGTAAAATGATAAACACTTTTTATTTACTGAAAGCATTTTTTTAAAAAAAGTATATTTTTAAGTCCCTTTTGTAAGAATATGTATTATATTTTCCCGAAAAGGTCGTTTCTTTAATGAGACGTATTGTTTTTATTAAAAGCTAATGTTATGTTAAGAAAAGAAGTGCTTTCTGTAAGAAAAATAATTTTTTTGATTGGATTTTTTTTTACAAAGAAGTACTTTTTGTTAAGAACAGGTACTTTTTAAAGAAGTGGTACTCTTTTCAGGAAAAGGTTATTTTTTTAAGAAAATTTACTTATTTTCAGCAAGACTACTTATCACAAGAAAAGAAGAGCAAAGCTTATATTTTATTTTTAAGAAAATGTACTTTTAAGAAATGGTATTTTTGTAAGAAAAGGTATTTTTTTAAGAGAAGGCATACTTTTTTTGAAAAAAATCTTGTTTTTACGAAAGAACGTGTACAATTTTAAGAGTAGGTACTTATCTCCAGGAAAGTTATTTTGTTTTACAAAAAATGTACTAGTTAAAGAAAACGTAGTTTTATGTCGTAAAATAATGTACTTTTTTAAGAAAATGTACTTATTTAAAAAAATTAATTTTTTTAAGAAAAGGTACTTTTTGTAAGAAAATTTACTTTTTTTGATTGCTTTTTTCTTTAAGATAAGGTATTTTTTAAGAAAAGGTAGATTGTTTAAGAATATCAGTAGGTATTTTTTTCGAAAAAATTTGCTTTTGTTAAGAAAACGTGCTTACTTAAGAAAACGATATTTGTTTAAACTTCTTCCACTTTGGCTTTTCTAGAAAATTTCCCATTAAACAAAAAACACAAACCAAACCAAAAGTACGAGTGTAAGATTGCGAGAGTAAGGGTGCTGCCAAATGTAATTCCATGCTCCGGGTGGTATTTCATGGATTTGTCAGTCTTGCACTTTGGCTTTTCTAAATTTACTTTTTATTGGGTACAAAACTGCAATATGTAATACACAGGCTCCACCTAGAAAACTTCCCTTTAAACCAAACCAAACCAAAAGTACACAATATAGTTGATAATAATGGGTTGTAAAAAAGTAGTTGAAAAAAAGTTGTTTAAAATGTTTTCATTTAGCCCCCCCTCCCGCAACGAGCGATAAGGAACTTCGATCCAAAAAGTTTTATTTAATAAACTTTAATGTGTACTTAACCTAATACTAAATTTGTAGTTGTTTTTGTCTGTTTTGTTTGTTAGTCAGAATTTGTAAATTAAAAATTGAAATACATAATTTTGATGGCAGAGGATAGTTTGCTAAATTTGATACGGTAGTAGTTACCGAGTTTGTATGCTTTTTTTTAGCATTAGCGATATGATAAAATCCTTTGAACGTTATACGTTTCGCCTCCAGGTTAAAAACTAATTGTTATACCATTTGGTTAAATTTGTATTTTTTTTACTCAGTTCTAACTTACCTCGCATGCTGTGGCCCAACGAAGCCTGTATCATGAGCCGAACTCGCCGATATTTGAGCATCCGTGATTGCACCCGACTCCATGCCCAAAGGCATATTACAAGTGGCTAAAAAGAGAAGATGAAATCAAATCCAAATTTAGTAAAACAAAGACAATAAATTACAAGGAACATAATAATTCTATGTGAAGAGAAAAAAACTACTTTGCTTAATTAATTCGAAACTAAAGACATAAAACTTCTTAACACAAAACAATTAATTAAGAAAATTTACATTAAAATGATACTAAAATAAATACGTAAATTCTTGGGCCCACAAATGTAACATATAAACCTCAATTTCCCCACAAACAAAGAAGACAAACTTCAAGTGTTTGGTGTGTTGTTTAGAAACTATAACATTTTAATGTCAAATTTATCAAATTAATTGAACCATTTAAAACAAGAATGTTTCCTCTCTCTCTCTGTCTCCCCCATCTCTTAAGGCAACATAAAATATCTCAGTGTCTATTGGTCGTTCTTGGCTGCTTTCTTTGAGTGTAATTAGTTGTATTTTTTTCTGGGACTCAACTTGATTTTCCGTATAACATTTTTCAGTTATTTATTTATGTTGCATTCTCGTGGCACTTTTGGGTGACACATGGTGTCATGTGCATGCGTGAGTGTTGATCGTTCATTAATTTTGGGGGCTCATGGACTCAGCATTCATACTCTATCGAGATCATGCTGCGTGCCTCTGAGTTTACTGCATTCAGTGTGCGTGCGTGCAGTTACGGCGACTTTATAATGATTTCATGATCTTTTGTTGCACTTAGTGTCACTGACTACAAAGTGTTAAATATGCCGTGACGCATTGAGGTCCGGTTGCTTTAAAATTGTAGATAAAAGAAATGGGAAGTGGTGAGTGAACTGCACGCGATTTGGTTACTTTGAGGCGTTAAGAAAGTATGAGAGAACGAGTGTCAACAGGGGTGAAAAATCTCATATAGTAAATGTAGTATATTTAGTACATATAGCATTTATTTTTACTGTTTTGCACCATAATGTCTAAAACTGGCCTTTGAATTTCAGTTCGTCAAATTGTTCCTAATTTCTAAATTTTTAAATAATCATTTTAACATCTAATAATATAAGAGAAGTTTGGTTGTGTAAAATTAGGATAATAAACTTAAATTTGGTTTAGGCTCAAAGTTGGTACCAACTACACAAATACCAAGTAGAAGCGGTTTACTTCAATTCAAGTAGAGTCAAGAGAAACACACAACATAAATATAAAGTAGCGAAATCCCAAATTTATAGGGTAAATACATGTTAAACAAGCCTTGAGCATATCAGTCCAAGTATGAAACGAATCAAGTGCTTCGATACTACCCTATTAGTCTCTGCAGTACCGATTAGTCTCTGCCGTCCCGAGTAGCCTCTGCAGTCAACAAGTGACAATGACAGTGATGGAATTGGAAAAATGTGATTAGAAATAATATTTAGAAATATTTTTTTCGTGCGATTATTTTTTTACAACTTTCGACGTGGATTAACTCAGCAACAGTGCATGGATGAACTTAACTCAATTTTTGGCCCTGAAGCTCCATCAAGGACCAGAGTTTATCGATGGTATGGTGAATTCAATCGTGGTCGTAGTTCACTCCAAGACGAATTTCGTGAAGGTCGTCCAAAATCAGCTGTTGATGCTGTGCGCGAACTGATTTTGCAAGATCGTCATGTGACCTATCGTTAGATTGAGACAACCTTAGGCATTAGCGGGACCAGCATACATTCAATATTGCATAAACATTTGACTGTCAAAAAAATTTCTTCGCGTTGGATCTCACACAATTTGTCAGTCGTTCAAAAAAATTCTCGAGTCGATTGGTCGAAAGCAATGTTCCAAAAATACGATCGCGTGTCTCCAATTTGGCATCACTTTTTTTAAAAAAAAAAACACTAAAAATAAAACTTTTCATACAAAAAATCGCAAAAACGCCCTCATGTTTATATCTCGGAAACGGAGCGTCCAATTGAAAAATACACAATCTTTGTGGGTTTCTCTTTTATTTTAAAATAAAAGAGTGGCTATAATTCGATTATATCGATATAAATCGATTTTTCGAAAAAAAATTCTTCACTGCGAATTGGACCACTTTATGAAAACCCCTTAGAAACCCACAAAAATTGGTTGTTTTTTCAATTGGACGCTCCTTTACCGAGATATAGAAATTGTTTCTAATTTTTTCATATTATCGATCAAAAATGGGGATGAGTTACCCTGGGTACCCACCATTATTTTCCCCATTTCCCTGAGAGCAATGGGAAATCGTGATGATTAATTCTCCATTGTCGTGGGTAGCTACCCATTATTTTCCCCATTGCCCTGAGGGTAATGGGTAATCGTGATGGGTAATTCCCCATTATCGTGGGTAGCTACCCATTATTTTCCCCATACCCTGCGGGTAATGGGTAAACGATCGCTACTCATTCTCCACGGCAATAATAATGGGTTACCATGGGTATCCCAAAGTAACTCATTACCCACGAAATACGAACCCTGATCTAAATGACTAGATTAGCTGCTAAGAATACGCTCTCTCAAACCCAAGGCGTACCATAGATGCGTAAAGTTGTCCGAAGAAAATTCGGTGACATGTCAGAATTCTGTTATTATTTAAGTATCTTCCTTCAACTGCCACTCCAAGGATGGATGGAGAGCAACACCTCTGTGGTTCCACATTCAATTTAATCTGAGGCCGTGGTTGATTCTGCTTGTTCTGTTCCGCATGTTAGGGACAACTGGATAACACAGCAGTGACTACAGAAAATTAACTCTCCCCTACTCCTGAGTGACATGCGTGCCACGCCTATTAGATTATTTGAAGTCGACATTATCGCTGACAACTGGAAGCCTGAAAGAGTGACAGTCCTTTTGTACAAGTCTTTGTAACAGGAATATTTGTTGGAAAAAGAGGTTGTAGCAACCATAATTTCAGTTTTTGTCAGCGAATTGCGGTTACCGCATCTAAATTAAGGTTGTCTCAAATGCATAGAGCAGCTACAATTGGTATTTCTTATAATCTCATAATTAATTCAGTTATGGGAATTGGGTCAGCAATTATTTTCGTTCCATAAACCCAATTTTTCATTGTTTCAGTTGCACCAACCGAATTTGGTGATACTTATTTTTCATCAGCAGAATTTGACTCCAAATCGTTTGCAACAACGGAATTTGCAGTTCTTTTGATTACGACGACCGAGTTTTGAATTAATTTGGTCGGCACAACCGACTGTGGCAATTATTTCGGTTGAAAGGGCCGAATTTCTTATGAACTCTGTGATGAAGGGTAGAGACTCTTTAATTGGCTGTCCAACATTGGGAGTGTGTGATTGAAGGAACACATATGTAAAGTATTTGTCGGTTTTATATTTGACACAAATTAAAAAATTTTTAGATTTTTTCAAACGGGTCGTCAAATTTGATGTATATTACTCGTATATCACAATCTGAACGTTTGATCAAAACTGACTGTGGAAAGCAACTTCACAGCATCTGAAGTAGAGGGCGAAAAATGGAAGACAACGACTTTATTTTGGTATTGTTGGAAGTTTATCAGTTCACTAATGCCAACCAAAAATTTGTCATTCATAAGGATGAGATTGGTCGATTACTTTTTATCTTACTGATGAAATTGATAAAATATTACATAAAAATTGTCCGATTATGATAGTGATGCGAACATCTTCCATTACATTCTAACTTGGTATCAAGAAGGGCGGTAAACCGATAATAAACATAAAAAATAGCTAATGTTCATGCTCATTAATGACAAGTCTGTGGTTCGCTTTATACACGTTGTTCGTCAAACCGCGTGATGTTTTAACACCCTGCATGACGTTGGACGTTAATTGTGTCCAAACACATTGTGTTTGGTATTCAAATAGTACATGTTTGAGACACAACGATTAATATGTTATAATATATTTGTTTACGACTCAAATATATCTGTGGTTGTGTTACAAACACAGCTGTGATTGCTAGACCATTTATACTCTCTCGAGAGCAAGAGAGTAAAAGAGGGACAACGAGACAGTATATCCTGTAAGTGTGGATCAGTGTGTTTGTATTATTCTTTTAGTTAGTTATTCATAAATATTCCTGAATGTTCGTGTTAATTGCAGATGAAGTCAGTATTTCCTATTCTGGTTGATGTATTGCGTAGTTTCATATATTCAGTCGTCAATGGTTCGTCGAACAGAGGATATCGTAAGCGCTTTATCAGTGAAAAGAGAATAAACAAAAGCTCGGATGGTTAAATGGCTTGTGATATTGCTTTGGGTTTTGTGTATGTGTTTCGTATATACGTAAGACTTCTACCAAGTTGAGAAACGATTCTGAGGAAAGAAACTGGAAAGGACTACAGCGTGAAGCCCATTGTCTTACCGGGCCTTTACTGAGAAAATCGGAACGCCAGATCATTTGTGAAATATAGTAAAAAAAGACACAAGTAATTAATCTACTCTAGGTCTGCGTGAACTAGATTTTTAAATAACTATATTATTTGTATAACACCGCATAGAGTTATCCAATGCACAGTTGCAACCGTCTGAAAACAAAAAGGTGAGAGACAACAAAGGAAGGAGAAGCATAAGAGCAGCAGAGTCATACATTTCATGAAAAAAACCGATAATGCTGACAACGAATGCCATGCAAGTAAATTTTAAAAAGGGTGGTTTTAAATCGTTTAATTTTTTCTATTAGTTATTTAAAAATGTGGTTTTCTATTGACAAAAAAATTATAATAAATAACACATATATATTGAAATCAAAGAATAATTGGTTTCTAAATATTATTATGTTTGGGAGGAAATACGCATATGTTTCTACGGAAGTATAAAGACGTTGGGGGAAACACGCGAATGCTTCCATGTAAGTATATGGATGTTTGGGATTTGCCGGTAGACATTGTACTGTTTGCATTTAAATAAAAGTTAGGTTGGGACTTGCACGCATAAGAATGTTTAAAGTGTGGTCCAAACGTATTCATGGTACCTGTATAATATGTTTGGGAGAATATGTTACAGAGGCCGTTTTTTTTCAGCGTGTTCGTTGCTTTGATTCAAAATGTTTTAAAGTTGGTTTCAAACCTGTAGTTTGAATGGATGTAGTAAAATGTTTGTAGTGTCTAATAAGCTGCCGAGAAGTTACAGTTTGTGACGCGAAGTTTGTTTTACGTGTATTTCAAATTTATTTTTTTTTGCTACAACAAGAGTTTTGTTTCTTGATTAATGATTATAATAAAGTTAGAGCCGTTGCTAAAACATGTTTAGAATCTGTAGTTGGAGTTATGTTGTCTAAAATCTGCAGTTTGTGGTTTGTAGTCCATAGTTTGTTCTTTGTAGTTCGTAGTGTATTGTTCATATTCGTAGTTCTCATTCTATACCTTGTAGGTCGAAGCCCATAATTTGAAGCTTTATGTTATTATGTTTCCAAACTTATACTATAAGTAGAATATAGGTAACTGTTGTTTACTTATCGTTTACAACTCTCAGCTTGTTGCAGCTTTTAATATACAGCTCATGAATTGTAGCTTATAATTATAAGTAGCCTGCAATTCTTTTTTAATGGTTTGCAGTTTTCGAATGTAATGGTTTGTAGTTCATTACTATTGGGTTTGATGGTTTTGAATTTTGATGTGTGGTGGGCATCGATTTGTGCTACAATGTTATATACAGTCAACATTTTTCAAGACGCCTCCTTCCCCCCAGAGTACTTTAATGACTCCACGAATGATTAGTAAATAATTCTCTTAACATTTCTTAGTATATTATTAACTTCGGATTTTCATTAATTTGCAACATTTTCAAAATGCAATAAATTGTCTGTCGATGCATTCAAAACTGATACGAAGTTATCTCGAAACATAAATACACTTAACAACATTAACAAATAGCTATGAAATCTAAACTGACTCTGCTGAACTCAAAAGATCTTTGGATGCATATGCAAACTATGTTGGACAGACATGAAACCTCTGGTTCAATCAGTTTGATGTATGTAAATGGTAAACATTATCAGTATCATCATCATCATCATCATCAGTGTGTGGATCTGATGGAAACGTAAAGTACTTCAGCAGATGTGCTGGTATAGGTGATATTGTACGTACAATGATGCTTGTGATGGAACTGGAGGAGCTGCTGTTGGTGCTGTCGCTCCATGATGATGATGATGAGGTTAACTTTATTGAATTTAACAAATTATGCACAGATATCATTGTAACCAATAAATATACCATTCTGTTCATGGCATTGTTCCCCTTCGCACAGTAGTATCGAAGTAGTTGATAATGGAAAATTGGATATGAAACCATTCATGTATGCCGAACAGAACATTCGTTTAGTTTCTTTCCCTTTCCATTCCCTTATTTTCCTATCGACCCAACCTAAAGCTATACAGTCATCCAAAAGTCAACTTGACTCCAGTTGCATAGAGTTACTATCAAAGTTTATCATTTATGTGGACAAGAAAATTGTAAATTTTTCCTATAACATTAACCGAATAGAACACAAATTTTCCATGTGAATGCATAACAATGCTCCATACTTGTTCTCCCTATCAGCAAAAGCTGTACCGTTTTTCCTTACCCTTGTTCGAGCAGGGTTTTTGCATAGCCATCGAGAAGGATTCATGGCATGTGATATTGTATGTATGGTAACAATTTTCCAAAAGCTTTGGTTTCTGTTCGCAGAACATTTGTATTTATGCGATACGTGTTGGTGCTCAAAGTAGAAGATGGATAGATCTTCTCGAGTTTTTTTTTTGCCTGTATTGTCCTCCGACATTTTCGAGAAAATCAACTCAAGCGGCATATCAACTTTAATCAACATTATGCTGGAATTGAAATCCTAATATATGAACAGCATAACATGTTGGTACTGATGTAGCAGTTAATAGGAAAAATGCCAGTGATTTTATTTAGATACTTAGCAGATATGCTAAGAGTTATCCCAGCAAAGACTTAAATAAGAGATTAGGAAAAATCGAAAATCAGGGCATCGTATTGTGAAGTTTGATGTTTTGTGGTGACGAAAAATAGTGTAGTGTTCTAAAGTGTTGTGTCTGCTGCTTTACGTTTTGTGGAGTGAAGTTTATGATTGTGTAACCTAAATTGTGTAGTTTTTGAAATTTTGTTGCCGGTAGTTTATAGTCACAATTTCAGTGTTTAGAGAAAACTATTTTCTTTTCGAGTATTTAGACTACAGGCTAGCCTTTAATTGGTAGTTTTGTGGTCAATTGATGTCTTTACGAAGTTACGAATCGGAAATCGACTGCTTTTTGATTTTCATCGATCGAAGAAGGCGACACTACGCCCTAGTTTAACAGCTAATGAACTTTTGTGGTATGTATTTTTGTGGCATGTACTTTTGTGGTATGTAGTTTTGTCGTACGCAGTTTTATGGTCATGGCCATCGGATGTGCAATGGTTAGTTGGAGCCACTCTTGTACGAGATAACGTGAGTTGAATTCCTGATCTGACCACCTTGCATTTCTTTCGACGACGGTTACCTCGCTTAGGGTTGCAAAACTATCCAGCAGCTGGATTCTGTAAGTTGCTAAAGCTTAATCTCCATCGCTAAAAAACTCTAAAATGAATTTAGAGATTTTTAGCATCAAATGCAATTCTGTAACGTGTATCTAAATTTAGCTATCTCTTAAAAATGGAATTCGCCGTAATTTTAGCGTTAACCTTCATCTCTAAAATACTCTTATTTTGAATTCTGTACGCAATAAACAGCTGTTAATTGTCTCTTAAATGAAGAATTTTTAGCAAGCAAAAATTGAAGCCGCTAAAAGGTAAGTACATAATTGTAAATTGAAAAAAAATTTGTTAAAATTATTGCAATTTCAGCAGTAAAATGGAGGAAACCACCAAAAGAATAACAAAGGAGCAGAAATTCATTTTAGTTCAATACATGGAGGAGCACAAATTTTATAAACTGTTTGTTTACTTTTTTACATAAAATAAACTAAGCCTTTATAGAGCTGCCATGTTTTGCAAAATTTTAATAAACGTATGTTGCAAAACCTAAATACAATTTGACAAGAACTTTCAAGTTTACCTTTAAAAATTAGCAATTTACAAGTTCTTTTTACAATTTTATGAAGGAAAATTCTGTATGTTTTTGAGGATAACAAAATATGAAGCTTGGCAGCTCTAATATAAAGTGTCAAATGTATGCGAAATATGTTTGTCTCTTCTTCTCAGCATTGTATCAAAGCAGAGTGAGTAGTATAGACTACGTTTAGCAAATTAGCTACGGCGAAAATAGGAAATTTTAGCTAAGAGATTGCAGTTACAGAATACGGATTTAGAGAAATCTCTAAGAAATTTGCCTATAAATTTTGTTTAGCATTTTAGCGATAGAGTTAGAGATTTAGCTAGGAGAATTACAGAATTGACCTGCAGTACATAGCCATGAAAAAGTTTCCGAAGATACCGTTCGGAACCGGTGTTAAATATTAGGTCCCAGTCAGTGAGTATTAAACTAGAAAATGCATAGCTCAGAGGATGTGTAAAACTCTCCCCAGCCCCTTCATAAGATGTACTATGAAACTAGTTATTTATTTATCTATAGTGTTGTGGTCGGTAGTTTTGTGGTATGAAGTTTTGAGGTCTCTAGTTTTATAATTGTAATTTTATGCTACAGTATTGTGTTTTCAAAAGATCTGTGGACTTTAGCTTGGATTGTATTTGTAAAAGCTTTGTGTTTCATCTAAAGTGTCAAAAATCGATTTTCGGTTTGTTCGAAAAATCAATTTTTCAAGAAAACGGTTTTCAGTTTTTAATTTTGACAAAAACCGGTGAAACCGGAATTTTCGTTACTTTTTACTTTGAATTAAATTACACATGGGACACTTGCAATACATTTGCCTGGCGACCATTTCACATTCTTATTTATGAAATTTCATATAATAAAATTAATTTTAAATAAAAAATTTATATTATCTTCCAATTTGGAATGCGTGTATAATAAAAAAATGTAAAAGTTCAATTCAAATGCAACTTAACTGATTTAAATTCAAAAATCATATTAAAATTTGAAAGAGATTTTCATGTACAAGATTTTTGTATGGTTTTAATGATTTGTGTTCAGTTTCACAGTTAGCCATTTAAATCGAATTTAAATGACCGACATTTGTTTTTCAAATGCCATTTAAAATGAAAATTTTCTCTGGATGAGTGTGAGAGTCGCCTTTAGTTATAAAATAGTTTTAATTTTGAAATTTGAAAAAAAAATATTTGTAAAACTATTTTGAATTATTTTTTGATTTATTCTTATGGAAGTTATAAAATTATTTTGAAATTTGAATAAAACTGTTGCGTGGATATGTCATCTGAAACTTATTGAAGCATAAAATCATATTTGGAAATAGAAATCATGTTTCTTAATTTCAAAAATTTTAATTTATCATTTATTACTAATTTTTTTAAGAATATTAACACAAATTAAGTAAAAACGGGTTACAAAATCCGTTTTTAAAAAATCAGCAAACAAAACCGGGTTTTCGGTTTCGGTTGTGTGCATTCTTGTTCCGCTTTTGTTTAGCTGAAACTTTGTGGTCTGTGAATTAAAGACGCAATTTTCTTAATTTGCATTTTTGGAAAAATTGTCAAGGGATATTGCGGCCATTTATTGTAGTCTGAAATTATGTGGTCTATAAATTATGGTCTTACACTTTGTGATCCTTTGTTTGCAGACAAAAATCTAACGAATTGTGTTTTTAGATTTGTAGTTTAAAGTGTTATGATTGTTGTAATTTAGTTGTTTTGATATTGTTTGCAGTCTGCTAATTTGTAGTTTATGATTTGTAGTCTAAAGTTTTGTGGTACATAATCTGTGGTGCATCTCTAGTATTCTGTTATCCAGTGATTTCTGGTGTTTCTACCAGTTAAAAGACTGGAAACAATACAATATCTAAAGACTCATGTTTTGTAATACGGTGTTTATAAATCTGCAGTTTTCGAAGTTTTGTAGCTGTAATTTGAAATTATAATTCTGCTGTTCTAAGAAAAGAATTATTGGTATGATATCACTGATGTTGTTTTTGGAATGAAAGTTTTGTATCAACGTTCTAGTAAATTATATCGCTTAGAGACAAGTTGATGGGTACCCATGAAATGTCTGTATCAAATCACAGAACAATATACAAGAGTCTCTATCGCTCTCTTGACGACAACGTAGTAAGTCATTTTATCGAGTTTGAGTTGCTGTTGTATGTTACTCTTTGGTTGAAATAAAACGAACAGAAATAAAAGGGAAGGCGTATTTACATTCGATGCAACCACCATAAAACATAATCTAGCTGTGATTAGTGCCAATCAAACACTATTTACACTTAGTTTGCTGCGAGGCTTGCTTCTGGTTATATATCGTTCTCTCGCCAATCCGCTCTGTTCTCTATCATTTTCCTACTACTTAGTCGATCAGCTGTGTCATGTATACCCCCTGATCAAGTAGACTTTTTGAAAGAATCGATGTTTAACAATTGTAATTTTTTTAGAAAAAATTTTCACTTTTTTCAGCATAACTTCAATGGACTTGATATTTTTCACTTACAATATTTGACAAAATTGTAGCCATGGTAAAGCTTAACAACTAAATTAAATTGAGATACCTTCACTAAATTGTGAATAAGAGCGAAAGGCAGTCATTGCTTTTTATGATCCATATCTCCGTTTGTTCATAGGTCAAATGGCTGTAGCATAATCTGATAAAACTTTACACTTTTTCCGTTTCGTATGTTTCTTGTTTTTTTTTTAATAATGGAAAAATTTAATTTTTTAAACATAAACAAATATTTTTTTGTATAATAATAAAAAATTTTTTTTCTTAATATTAGAAAAATTAAATTTTTTAAGCAAAAACAAAAATATTTTTTTCACGATTCTTTTTTTTATAACTGTGAAACTACTGATTATATTCCGAAATAGTATAGGAACAGATTAAAGGTATTGTAAATCAAATTTTTTTTAAATATATTTGAATAAAATCGGACACGTCGTTCCTAAGTTATGATGACACATTCATACAAATGACCACTTTTGAGATACAAAGTGGTATTTATGTGCTATTTAGATTGTATTAGTACGTTCACAAAACTGGTTCAGATTCACTATGGCTACAATTTTGGCAATTAATATGAGTGAAAAATTTGGCGTCGCTTGAAGTTATGCTGAAAAATCTAATTTTTTTTTTCAAAAAAATTCACAAATATCTGAGAAACTATAAAAACCGATTTTTTCAAAAATGTGACGCTCTACAGACATATCATGGGTACCGATCAACTCAGTAGACTTGCCTCTAACCGTTACAATTTACTAGAACGTTAAAACATTTTTCAACCACAACAGTGTATTCAGTGGGCCTATGTTAAGCTCCAAGCCAGCGATAATGCAAGTTTTAGCGTGTGCAACATTTGTGCCTGAGAGCGTGGGTTCAATTTCCCGTTCTGTGAACCTTTCATTTATCAGCCATGGAAAAGCTGTTCAGAATTAGTTAAGATACACCCATTTAAAAAATTTAGAATTCGGTCTGGTACTAATCTGACGTTTTGTTGTATTCTGTGGTTGTAGTGTTGCGCTTAAACTTTTATATTTGTAGTTTAAAACCCGTAATTGTTTGGCTGGAGATCCGCAGTTTTTAAAGTTTTACAGCGTGTGATTTTGTGTGTAGCGTGGTGTTTAGAAGTTTGCGTTAATTGTTTATGGTCTCAACTATTGTAGTTCGTGGTTTTGTAGTTTAGCGAACAGTATCTTTTGATTTAAGGTTACAGTATGTTATTGACTTTAGTAATTTTTCCTGTTCAAGGTCGATTTGTATAAAAAAGTAAGTTTACAACAAAAAGTACATGTTCTGTATTGACTTAGTGGGAGAGAGTAATGTCGGGAGTAATCTCTTGAGTTTACGTTCCAACGTAAGTGACGTCAGGTAGCTTAGTGGACTGTATTTAAGAGGGGGTTAGATAGCAGTTAGGCCCAATTCCTCAGGAGTGATTATTTGCTGCGCTAAGCAGTTGGTGTTACTTGATTGTATACTTTCTCAAGGGTTAGAGAAATTATACAGACAAGTTGAGAAAAATAGGAATGAGTAAAACCAAATGAATTAGTACAATTAAACATGTTTTGTTTATTGGGCTTTGTTGACGCTCACCAATTAGGGGTTCAAGGAACAGTGCCGAGTTTTTACAAGTTAAGTTCGCAAGAAACTTAAATTTTTATCTTTTCTTTGCTTTTATCTTTCTTAACCCTTAAGTAACAATTCACAATGATTTCAGTTGAGTGTAAAGTCTGCATATACAGTACAATACTTTAAATAGTAGTAGATAATAATTGTGTAGTAGTATTTATAAAAAATAAATGGTTTCCCATTACATCTCATGAAGGGACAGGAGAGAACTTTTCAACAATCACTGAGCTGTGCGCTTACCAGTTTTAACTCACTGATTGGGACCTATAATTTTACACCGATTCCGAACGGTATTTTTGAGAAGCTTTTCATGGCTATATACTCGATAGTGTCGCCGTCACTAAGCGAGGTGACCGCCGCCGAAAGAAATTTTAATGTGGTCAGAGCAGGTTTCGAACCCAGGATCTCATGTACAAGAGCTGCGCACACTACCGACGGCCATTTAGCAAACATTATAATTCGATAGTTAACTTTATTTTAGATTAAAATTCAATTTTTACTTAATTATAAATATATATAATTATAATCGTAAGATTATACATGCCGCCGGGTCAAAGTTGAAGCCACTTGCGTAGCGCACAAAACGGTGACCAAAGATATTATGGCTTCCAACAAAAT
This sequence comes from Phaonia tiefii, assembly GCA_963931995.1. Taxonomy (NCBI): domain Eukaryota; kingdom Metazoa; phylum Arthropoda; class Insecta; order Diptera; family Muscidae; genus Phaonia; species Phaonia tiefii. The sequence goes on along the minus strand of OZ008368.1, from coordinate 82,229,663 downwards.
GGATTGGTCTGGAAGCGGTCGTGCCTCTGATTTGTATGATGCCCGTTTTGGTGAAGATTTCTTCTGTCGTGGCTTCTTTGTTGATGATTTCTACGTTGATGGTTTCTTCGTTGATGGTTTCTTCGGAAGCTTTGGTGGCATTTGGCGTGATGGACAGGTTTGGTGTTGACGATTGGGCGGCGTTATTCGTGGCCGCGTAATCGGATGCAGAAGTGTATGGTGGTAATGCTGGCATCTACGGCAGGTATTTTTAGACTCGCACTTTCTAAAGGTGTGGCTCTTTGCTAAGCAGTTAATGCAGTATTCATATTTCCGCACTATTCGGTTCCTTTCCTGTGAGTCCATAGCTAGGAATTTCGTAAGATTATACATGTTCATAGAATACATTATTAAAAGAAATAATGTGAAATTGATTATTATGGTAGATAGTTGGGAATATAACTATTTCACTGCTCCCTTCTCCAGAAGTCATGGCTATAATGTCATCAGACTTTATGGGGATAATCACAACTCAACTAAGGGAGAATAATTTACATTACGAACACATCCACAACAATACTTTGGCATAACCATCCACGATAATAATCAATTTCAAAATATTTTTGATGTGTTAACGTCTATAGGCACGGGTGGGGCAATCTATCAAAGTGCACACATGCAAACAACACACAGCGTTACCACCACATACGTGTCTGTTGTACAACAATAGTCTCTGCCTGAAAATAAGTATGATGATATTGGCAGCAAACAAACAAGCAGGTCGTCGTCGCCAAAGAGTATTGAACAGTATAGAAAACTCATGGACCGAATTGTATGACTCAAAAGCACTGACGACATCTGGCGAATAATTCAGAACGTAGTACTCTCTTTTTGTCATAACTTGGTATATTCACAGTTTTGATGTGAAAAATTGATGCCATTTCAAAAATGTATGCTTTTTATATTGTTTTATGTAATAACATTGTCAAAATGGTGCATTTGTATTGAAATATTCTTTAAAGCGACTAAGACTCGATTATGCTCTTTTACTCAGACTCTCTACATGAGAACGGAAAAAGAGTGCAATAAGTTATCTATACTGTTAATGATAAAATAAAACAATTATGAGCTAAATATATTTTTAATTCAGTTGTATGCCAGCACAATAGACGACCAGAATATGAGCGAAATTTGGCAAACCTGGTAAAAGAGAACCAAAAAGTTGCTCGAAATTCACTGAAAGACATTTTTCTCACGCGTTATATCTTGATTATTTCATACTTTTTGCATAGTTTATGCAATTTTATTTCAACATGGTTGAAATTTGGATAGTTATAGACAATAACACTGCTCGAGTATTGAAATATTCAATGAAGATAGTAAGAGAGAAAACAGAGAATAACTAGGGTTTCACTCGTTGTGTTTGTTGGCATTTGAGTGAAGAGAAATTTTGACTGTCTACTTGTACATTGTTGTTGGCCAGCATTCAAACAAGCAGGCTCTGTTGATGGTAAAACAAAAACAATTATTTCAGTGAGCTAAATATTGCGTTATTTATTTTAACAATATTACATCTAATGTTAATGCAAATGTAAGAAAAAAGCAAAAGAGCCTTCAGCACAAAAACTATTCTTTTTTCTATTTTCATAGAAATCGAATAGGTGTTAACACATCGCCCGTGAGATCGATTGATTTCGATTGATTTTTTTTAGTAATATATTCTATGAAAATTTACTTTTTCTTTTAAAATATATTTTTCATTGAAATATATCTGAAAGGGCTTTGATAGAAGGGAGCTAGCTAACATTACATTACATTCGGGTTATTACTATTTAACGATCTTCCACCAAAAGCTTTGCTGGGTCGTACTTTTCTTTCTAGAGACAATATTTTCTCAACTGTCAGGCAAAAAAAAAACGCAGTAAAGGATTTGCAATCCTGACCCTCCCCGCCCACCATTGCGTCCGGTTCCGGTTGACAAGGTTAAGTCCTCTTATTCAAACTTAACCAACCTATACACTATTCGACAAACATATATAAATGTATTTAAAGAGTTTCCTTCTAAATGAACGCTCCCATTGACTGACTATCCCCAAAGCAATAATACCCAACACTCTAAACGCATACAAGGCTCACATGAATACCCTGTCGTATATGAAGGAATGGAATGAAACCGACCTGAAAACAAACTCCTTTCATTGATACATAAGTATCTGTAAGAATGATGTGATGCGTTGTGATATTTAGTTAAAAACGACATGAGTCTGCAGACGAATGTGCAGAGATGGAGAGAAAGAGAGAGAATAAATCCAACCTCATAAAACGACAAGAGGTGACTTCTTTAAATCACATCCTATGTTAAAAGTAATAAATTTGTTTTCAAAACGAACCTCACTATCACCACAAACGACATCAAGAGCTCAAATGTAGTTAAGCGAATGAGCTGACATGAAAAAGTATCGGTTGGAATCACCGCAGTCACCATTTAACTTCAACACGAACATAATTTAAATGCAGAAATTCTAGTTACAATACCACTTTAAAGGCATCATCACAAGACAGTTGGGAAAGGGATCGTTTGTATTTAAATTAGCTGCTCAGGTGGGTTGGACAACGTATAGTTTTACCTGCTATGTAGCATCAAGTAGTTGTCAGTTGTTAAAATTCTTGACTTTTCTATATTTATTTTTTGCTTCTCTTTCAAAAAATCATGTTATTTAATTGATTGCATAATCATTTGAGACATGAGTTGACTGTTCTAGTGGAGCAATGGGAAATATTTAAGATTCTTAAATTCAGCGACAGTTTATGTGACTTTATGATGATAAACTAAATAGATACGAAAAGAAGATTAATGGATAAGAAAATATATGTTGGTATTATATGGTATAAAATTGGATATAAAAGTTAATTCAGAAGGGATTGAAGGACCACAGGGACTAAACGTTAAAAAATTGTCTATAAACTCTACTCAGTTCAAATAGTACAGAAAAGTTTTTACAGCCGGCCATGACTAATAGTTTGACTTAATTTAAACAAAAATTATAATTTTCCCAATTCGGCTTGAAGTTTAGAGAACTCAGCCAGCAGTTAACAGATCACAATGATTAATAATTACGAGAAAAGTTTCAAAATGATTAATATGCACCCATTCAGCAAGATGATCTGAGGATTCGACAATCATCTATTAAGACTCACGAATAGTATTGAAATTTATAAACACTTTTGAGTAAGAAATTTGAGTAAGAATTTTATAGATCTGAAGGATTGACTTTTAAAATTTGGAAAGTTAATGCAAATTCCTAGTCAGCAAGGAGTTTACAGACACCAGAAATGATTTAATAAACTATATTGACTTATAACTATACCATATATTAAAAAATAACAATAAATCTTCTTCAGTGATTGAGTTCCGAAAGAATTTAATAGGTAAAAAAAATAAAAATGGTGTCCCTTAACATCCCATGAAGGCATTGGAGATGGCTTCTCACAATCAGTGAGATGTGCGCTTTCTGGTTTTGCACTCACTGATTGAGACCTACTGTTTTACACTGATTCCGAACAAACATTTTCATGGCTAAGTACTCGATAGTGTTTCCATCACTAAGCGAGGTGACCGTCGTAGAAAGGTATGTAGGACCGCGCACACTAGCCATTGCACCACCGACGGCCACCGAATTTAATAGGTAATAAATATCTACTCTCGGGCTGAAAGAAACAAATTGTTTGCGACCTCAATATGAAATAATGAAGAAAAAAGTTTCAAAATGATTAACAAGCTTCCATTAAGCTGGATACTTGTAGAATTCTGCACTCATCTGCAAATGCTCAGGAGTCGAATTAGATATAAAACTATTTTAAATAAACATCTTGTCGTTACAAATTTAAACAATTAACAGAAATTTTGTAAAGCTCGCGGATTGATTTTTTGACTAAACATTACAAAGTTGTTAGAATTCCTATTCAGGTAGGACTTATAGAATTTATCAATGATGTGTTATACCATATGGATTGATAACACAATGCAACAGGAAAAAATATAACTATATAATGATCAAATGATCACTTTTTGCACAAATGACACCGAGGCCCCAAAGAGACATGACTTTGGGCAAAACTGCGAGACACGGGTTTTTTGACGTAGACTACGTCTTACCTTACGGTATGAGGAGTCATGTCAGGTTTTTATTGTTGTAATCTTTATTTCATTGAATTTGAGGAAACGGTTAGATGAATTTTTTTAAAATTTTTTTTGTAGGTATATGAAGATGTTATCTTTCGTTTGATATACATTTCATATTGGTTGATATATTTCTAGTATTTTAATTTCTCAAATGAAAATTGTTTAAACACATACACTCAAACATATGTCTGGTGTTTGGCTGAGTGTTTTTGGTTGCTCAACATTGCTTAGGAACATGTATCTAGTAAAAAGTGAAACGAACAGCAAGCTAATGTTGCTTGGCAACATGTATCTAGTAAAAAGTGAAACAAACAGTAAGCTAACGTAATAAAGCTTTTTTGCGAAAGCTTCAATAAAGCGTTTGCAACATTAATTTTGAATTGTAAAGCGTAAAGCTTTCACACAACGCTCGAATGCTAATGCGATGACTCGATAAGGTAAACCTTTTTTAATATTAGGGCGGCCCTCTCAACATTCGCAGAACTTATTTCAATAAAAATATTAATTAAAATACATAAATTAAATTAAGTTTAAAAAAATGGAACATAATATTTTTTTTTTTAAACGGACTTGAATCAAATGCCGTTGGTAAATATAAAAATTACAGCAGACAGTTGTCCGAGGCCTTCGGCCACGGACTGTCCCTGCAGGCTGTGTCAGAGACACGGCCATTAAGTTTAACGTAGAATACGCCATCCGATAAGACAGAAAACATATATAACAATAAATGATAAATAATATAAGCAAATGAATTTCAGGGACATGGGACTGTCCGTGGAGGTGGAAAGTTTCTGATTGCCATTCACTTGGGAGTGGCCAGAAATGATTCCTTCATTGGGCAGTCCAAGCAGCTCACTACTTCCACGCAGTATGTCCTGGGCAATGGCTTTTCGGAAACCTCCGTTAGCTAGCTAGAGTGAGAAGGCGAAACAAATGAGCATCAAATCAGGTATAGTAGGTGACTGATGTCACTGAAGCTCATCAAACAATCGGGCATATTCTTTTGTCCTTAGAAGGCGGATGAGCCAAACATACGGGCCAACGGCGGATAGAAACTAAAAGAAGAAAATCCAGGTTCAACATATCGCATCCTGGTCAGCGTCTGATCCATAATGGGCGGCTGCAATCAAATATCCTGGCAGTAGGTAAAATGCAAAAACCCGGTGGGCTGGGTTTGCCTCCCGCCACCGTTCATAATGGCAGTGAAAATACAAAAACGAAACAGAAAACATAAACAACCCCTATTTGTTGACGACCCCCGCAAACGTTATAAGGACCACGATTTACGGATATGCACTTGGAATGTAAGAACTCTATATAGATCCGGTGCAAGTATCCAACTGGCAGATGTCCTCGAAAGTTATAAGGCTGACATTACCGCTATCCAGGAAATGCGATGGACAGGACATGGCTGCACAAGAAAAAGAAACTGCGATATATACTACAGTTGCCATGAAAAAAAACATGAATTTGGTTGTGGATTTGTAGTTGGCAAAAGACTGCGACATCTAGTCTCTAGGTTCAATCCTGTGAGTGAACGAATAGCCACAATCCGCATAAAAGCGAAATATTTTTATATTTCCCTAATTTGTGTGCATGCCCCGACAGAAGAGAAAGATGATGATGCCAAAGACATATTCTATGAGCTCCTAGAGGAAACGTATGACCGCTGCCCTGGCCATGACATTAAGATTGTACTAGGAGATTTTAATGCCAAAGTAGGAAGGGAGAATGTGTTTAATCCAACTATTGGCAATTTCAGTCTTCATGCTGACAGTTCCGACAACGGTATGAGACTGATTGACTTTGCCGCGGCAAAAAACATGGTCATCAGTGGCACAAGATTCCAGCATAAAGACATCCACAAGGCTACTTGGGTATCCCCTGATCAAAGAACTAGGAACCAAATTGATCACGTGGTAATTGATGGAAGGCACTCATCCAGTGTAATGGACGTACGAGTGATCAGAGGAGCTAACATCGATTCTGATCACTACCTGGTAGCAGCAAAGGTTCGCACAAGATTAAGTAGAGCGAAAATCGTACGAAACCAGACGCAGAGGAAGCTGGACATCGGAAAGCTGCAATTACCAGAGGTAGCCACAGCCTACTCAAGGAAGCTCTCGCAACTTTTGGCACAGAACCCACCCCCTCCCGATGACGATCCTGATGCGCAGTGGAAACCCATTTCCGACTCTATAAAAACTGCCGCAACAACCGTACTTGGTTTCGAAAAACCGCTTCGCAACAAACCGTGGTACGATGAAGAGTGTCGCATAGCAAATGACGAAAAGAACGCTGCACGTATGGTAATGCTTCAGTCAATTGCAACGCGAGCTGCAACTGAGCGGTATAGGGAGAAGAGAAAGGAGGTAAACCGTCTCTTTAGGCGTAAGAAACGGCAGTGGAGAAAACGCGAGAGTGAGAAAATTGAGACATACAGAAGGAAGAACGAAGCCCGAAAATTCTACCAAAAAGTTAAAAACGGAACTAATGGACATGGTTCAGGGCCCCCCTTCTGTAAAGACAAAGACGGAAATCTCGTCGCAGATGTGCAGAGCATGTTGGGAATATGGAGAGAGCATTTCTCCGCGCTACTAGTACCTGAGATATCCGATGACGATGGGACAATCGATCACAATATGGACGACGACGTCGATTGCCCCCCTCCTAACCAAGACGAGGTCAGAACAGCTATTGCCCGGCTTAAGAACAACAAAGCCGCAGGAGCCGATGGATTACCGGCGGAGCTGTTTAAGGCTGGCGGCGATGAGCTGATAAGGTGCATGCATCAGCTCATTAGCAAAATTTGGTTAGATGAATGCATGCCCGGCGATTGGAGTCTCAGTGTACTATGTCCCATATTTAAAAAAGGTGACCCGAGTATTTGTGCCAACTACCGTGGAATAAGCCTTTTATCCATCGCATATAAGGTTCTATCAAGTATAATGTGCGAAAGACTAAAACCAATTATCGCTGACCTGATTGGACCATACCAGTGTGGCTTTAGGCCTGGAAAATCGACAACTGACCAGATTTTCACGCTACGCCAAATCCTGGAGAAGACACACGAAAAACAAATCGACACCTATCATCTATTTATCGATTATAAAGCAGCCTTCGATAGTCCGATACGGGAGAAACTCTATGAAGCAATGTCTGAGCTTGGTATTCCTGCAAAACTCATACGCCTTTGCAGGATGACCTTGACGAACACCAAATCCGCAGTGAAAGTTGGTAAGGATCTTACCGAACCTTTCGAAACTAAGCGAGGCCTCAGGCAAGGCGACACCCTATCGTGCGATCTCTTTAACATCTTAATGGAGATCATTATGAGAAAAGCTGCAGTCAATATGAATAAAACCATCAGCAGCAAAAGTCACATGCTGCTCGCGTATGCTGATGATATAGATATCATTGGGCGCACAATTAGAGAAGTTACTGCGGTTTTTTCGAGAATTGAGAAGGAGTCAGCAAAAGTGGGTCTGACGGTGAATGAGGACAAGACAAAATTAATGGTTTCAACGAACAGGGCCTCCACGCGATTAGACCAAAGCGTGAACGTTGATAACCGTTATAACTTCGAGGTAGTGGACGAATTTATATACCTCGGATCTGCCGTGAACAAAAACAACAACGTCAGCCTTGAGATCAAACGGAGAATTGTGCTTGCGAATAGATGTTATTTTGGGCTAAGCAAGCACTTTAGAGATAAAGCCCTCTCTCGAGTAACAAAAGTCCAGCTGTACCAGACTCTCATTCAACCTGTCTTGCTTTATGGCGCAGAATCCTGGGTCCTATCGCAAGCAGACGAAACATCTGTAGGAGTCTTCGAGAGAAAAATACTCCGAAAAATTTATGGCCCTATAGTGCACAACGGCGAGTATCGGCGACGCATGAACCATGAGCTGTATGAGCTTTATCCTGACATTGACATAGTTAAGCGGATCAAGATAACGCGATTGCGCTGGCTAGGCCATGTCAGTAGAATGGATGAAGATGAACCAGCGCGAAGGCTTTTCGAAACCGAACTCGAAGGAAGACGAAAAATAGGAAGACCAAGACTCCGCTGGAGGGATCAGGTTGACGAATCCCTGCGTACACTTGGTATTGCCAACTGGAGAGATAAAGCAAAAGATCGAACTGGTTGGCGAAATATGTTATCTTCGTTTTGTAAGGTCCCTGACCCCCCGGGGTTGTCCGAGACCGGATAAGTAAGTAAGTAAGTAATCATCAATCAATCATTTGAAGGTTCTGCAGATTGATATTTAGGCTGAAAGATAAAATTTTGAAGACCTCTTTTCATCGTTTAATAGAACAGATTGATATTTAGTAGAACAGATTGATATTTAGGTTGAAAGAAAAAAGTTTGAAAACCTCTATTCAGCTTGGAGTTTTAGTAATTCAGCAAAGATTTTGCAGTTTACAATTCAGCTATAAGTTCGGGGAGTTCAGACAGCATTTAACAGGTGCCATAGGTTCATAAATTGTTGTTCATTGTAGTCGAAAAATGTATCAGCGTTCTAGTAAATTGTATCGTTTAGAAGCAACTCTACCGAGTGGATCGGTACCCATGAAATGTCTATAGAACATCAAAGTTTTGTAAAAATCAATTTTTAACTATTCTCAGATTTTCCTACACTTTTTTTTTTGGAAATTTGTTATTATTATAAAAACAGAAACATAAGAAACGGCAAAATTGTAAAGTCTTATTAGGTTATCCTTAAGCCACATGATCTCCGAACAAAATGAGATATGGATTATAAATATCTATGGTCGCGTTTCGCTCTTATTCACAATTTAGTGAAGCTGTCTCATTTTGTCAAGAAGTGTATTACTCATGATATGCAACCCTAACCAAAAATCCAAATTTCGTGCTAAAAACTATAACTGTGTAATTAAGATAGTCCGAATTTCTTGCCAAAAACTACAACTATGTAATTAAGAATAAAGGTCACAAATGCTGAATTATTCCATATTCACCTGGATACTTTGAGAATTTAACAATCATCTACAAGGGCACACGGGTCTTATTAGAATTTAACATATTTTTTTAAATCAACACTTAAGTATGAAATTTAAAAAATTGAACGAGTATTTTATAAACTTCAAGATAGAGTTTTAAACTAACGCCCAATATCACCAAAAAAACGTTGACATAACAGACAGTTAAAAATTTTAAATTCTGTACAAACTGAGAGCAGAAACTGTTTGCTAGGTTTAACTGTTAGACCTACAGACTTGGTGAAATCGGCAGTAAATATTGAAAAGATATCACCAATTCGTATTCAGATAAAAGATTACAGATATGTGTAACATTACACATGGATCAGTAATTAAACCATAATCCGGAACAAATCCTAGATATCTAGTGAGATCAGCACGCATTTAATAGGTCGTAATAATTTTTACTTATATGTGTACTGAGAGATATGAATTGGCTTTAAACAATTCAGTATCAATCAAAAGTACCTAATTATTTAGAAATCAGATATACCAGATATTTATCAGATATATAAAACTCTTTACTGCTGAAGGTTTTGAGAGTTCAGCGACATGTTTGGCTATATGACCCGTACACAAACCCCTGGGCCCCTTCTATCAACGGAATTGTATTCTTAAGTGGTGATTTTTGAATGTAGCGCTATTTTCCAAGCTAAATTTCAAGTTGGGCTTCCCCCGAAAGAAAATCTTGCGTACGTGCCTGTGGCCATTATTATAAAACTGTTTATATAGTTTAGACTGCCTCAGAAGTGTTCAAGATCAATTCGTTTAACATTTAACTTTAATTTATCCACAGTTTAACTTAAACTTACAGCCTGTTCCTGGATCTCAAACGAAAGCTTTCGTAGATTAGATTAGGTTCTATTGAAAACTAAAAACATATTACTTTATTTTCGACTGCAATTGATCAAAGCAATAAACTGAAAGTACAGTGACGAGCAAAACTGTAACAGGTTTCCAATAGTAGAAGTTTAAAACTTAAATTTTTAGCAGCGTTTAACTCAGGGGGTTTCGCTGAAACAGCTGTTCGACGTCCTAGGTGGAAATTTGATACAAAATATCATTTGAAATAAGAATGAGTGACAGGCGAATTGAAAACTGACTTTAAATGTAATTTTATTGACACCTATGACCTTAAAAATAACTTTATATGCAATAAAATAGTTTTCATTTAAAGAACACAATAATTCTCTTAAAGTTTTATTTGTTTACCTCCAAATTCTGGCAGAAAAAAACTGCCATAAATAAAACGTATCGAAACTATCGTTAACGCAGTGACTTTCGACGACATCTCTTAATATCTTAATATCCCTTAATATCTTACTCTTTCGTTTAACCTTAGAACTTAATTTTTTTTTAATTTTAATTTGATATGGTCTCTTTTATAATGAAAACTAAAATATACAACAATAATAAATAAAAGTTTAAAAGACACCCCAATATTGCACTTCCGCTCTATTTTGGATGTTACAATATTGCACTCTCTTTAACACTTTAAAGATCCAGAAACTCAAATGTAACCATCGCGTAGCTCATAAATTGACTGTTATTTTGTGCAATTGCACATTCCCAGAAACTGTCACACTTGTAGTCATTAGGCAAAATAAGTGACAAGTGACAATACAATTACCCCAGCTTCGGCACTAAAAACGTTAAGTATCAATCTATAAAGATTGAGAGTTAAGGCTGCAGCGAAGAAAATAAATCATATTTGTCACAAAACAATATAAAGCCTCGTCACGAATTCGTACAAGTCTACGAAAACTGGACTGAGGCTGCCTGGAAGAAGGTAAAGTCTTAAATACGATAACATTTGAAATAGTAAAAATACAAATACGGGTTGTGTTTTAGGTTAAATTATGAGATTTACGTCCGATGGGCGAGCTTGGTACTGGACCAAAGAACCGAACACAACCCCAAATGTAGAAACAGAAAGCACGAAACATGGTGGTGGATCCATAATGGTATGGGAATGTATTAGGAAGAATTAAGTAGGTTCTCTGGTTAAAATTTAAGTTATTATGAAAAAAGAACAATATCTTTCAATTCTGCTAAATCATTTACTAGCTGCTAAAAGAAAGCAGGGTTTTCTACCGAAAGACAGTTTTTTCAACATGAAACTGAAAACTGGTTAAATTTTCAACAATTTACAACTATGAAATGACCAGCGCAGCCGCCGGACGTAAACCCGATCGAAATCTTTCATAAAATCTGAGCTCGACAAGTACCCATATGATCCAACCGGCGTCAACGAGCTGTGAAGGTAACTAGGGACAGCTGTTCAGCTGAAATGAAAGCAAAATTTTGCAATCAGCATGCCTCGCCGTATACAAACTATTCAAAAACCCAAAGGCTACTGGGCAAATTACTATTTCAGGAAAAAACATTTAACATATGTATAACCAGAGTGCAAAATTGTAACATTTGTATAACTTTAAAATATTTACTGTTCACTTTGCATGTATCAACATAGAATTTAAACAATTTTTGTTTTTATTCACGAGAGAACAATAAATTGATTTAGTTAATAAAATTTTTTTTTTAGATTTTTTTTACGATATCCAAAATTATTTCCGACTGTGTCAACCTTGTTCAAATTATGCTTTTGCTTAGGCTGTTTTAAATTCAGCAAAGTCATTTTGATTTATATAGCTCAAAAATCACACTCAGTTTTAAGTTATGCATTCCATTCCAAGTATTCATTTATTTTCCGCTTCCTTTACTGAACCCTACAACTCAACTTTAAACTTACTTTCGTGGTCCTTTCGGACTACTTGAAGTTTCTCTGTTGCCAACAACCAAAGACCAAAGTAACAAGAAACATCACCCCATTAAAATGTCAATAGTTAAATGTGAAAATATATATAATGGCAACAAGAACTCTAAACCACTAAAAAGCGCAACATAACTTGCTACATGTTGCAACTTCAACTCTTTTCGGGCGCTGAAGTGGTAACACACAAAGAGGGAAACTTTTTTTTTGTTCGCCCCATCTTCTTTGTATGGAGCTGAAACCGCCAACCGTGTAAGAGGCCATTAAAAACTCATAAGAAAAAAATACCTACAAATGCTTGGAATGGGAATGAAGAAGAGATAAAGCCACATGGAAACCCCACTGATTTGGCTTAAAGATGCACCACCATTCAAATCAGTAAGACACATGAGACACAGTTGCCTTGCATGGTGAATGTAAGAAACATTTACACATATTTGGATGGGACAGCTTCTTCTACTGTTTTTCATTCTTTTGAAAGGGGCCCCGAAAAGTCAAACCATTGAAATGGTTAATGACAATTAAACTGGTGATCATATTTAATGGCTAACATATATACAATATGTATTTGTAAACCTATATGGGGTCCTTCATTATCTACTCCTAGGAGAAGGCGGAGGAGATTCCTGACATTTTTTGCTGATAACAGTAACATGTTGCATGTAATGCAATGGACTTACCTATATCGAAGCTGTGCGCATGCGTGGCCTGATACAGCACTATACTGATGAGGGTTAAAAGCTGATAGGAAAGGCACTGGCGGGAGAACATTTTGCAGGTGGTGGTTGTGATGGTGGTGTTGGTGGTGGTGGTGGTGGTGGATGCGTTAGTAGAAGTTAAGGTGAGTCGTCGTTGTAATGATGATGTCGTTTTTGTTTTAGCCATTTTTTTACTTTCTGCTATGGTTGCAAAAAATATCGTTTCTTGTCACAAAGTAAAAGAATAAAAACACAAGGCAGTGTGTGTGTTTTTTAATGGCTGCTTAGCAGGAGATCTGGAAAGATAAAGAAATTATCGGAAATTTATTAAAAATCGTTAAAAATTAAGTACAGCGATATTTAGAGAAAAATTAGTTTAAGATATAAGACAAGGAACTGGTACTTTGTCACAGATATACATATAAGTAAAATGAGATTTTTAACGAGGGGCGTATAATAAAAAAAAGAGGAAAAGTCATTGGCCTAAGGTTTTTAAAAAATTATTTTAAGCTAAGCAAAATGTTTCTCAGCTGAACAACAAACTTTATTATATATTTTTAATTTTTTAACGAACAAGGGTTCCCATTTATACAACATTTATGCATCAACAAACCCATTTATATGCGAACTAAATGGATTTCCACTAATTCGGGCCCGACGAATCGAACTGCATCGCTAGTTCTTTGGATTATAATGAAGGTTTCATACAGATTTTGTTTTTTTAATTTCTTACTCAGAGGCTGCGATTTAGAGCTCATTTTTTGAGACAAGTTTTTCCATATGTCACCACTACTCGAGAACGCCTCATCCGATTTTGTTTAATCAAATTTAGAAAATTAACAATTACAATGCCTTAAATCTATACCTCTACAATTTCCCAAGAGAGGCAACAGTTTCGCGGTTATAAATAAATTTATGAAGACAAAATAATAATTTTTGGCTTAAAGAATTAAAATTGTGTATGGAAAAATTTTAATAAAACCATCTTTATAGGGCAAAAAACTAATGATGCAGTTCTTCTTTTCGTTTACACAGTGTAATTTTCGAAAGTCGAACGACAATTACGTTAATTGAAAATTCATACTAAAATTTCCAGGAGTAAGCTTATCGAATTTAGAAAAAAAAATCCAAAGGCGATGCCCGCTTTCTTATGACTGAATACATTTTTTAATGTGACTAACAATTGTTGGATGTTTTTTAGACATACAAAGTACATACACGCTGAAAAATATAGGCCCCAGCAATATATTGCAGGAAACTTGTACATGATTGCAACCACTGTTTTCATCAATTGAAGATCTGCTGCATTTTTGTTTCTTTATAGTCTGTCTCGTATTTGTTTTTAGCGGTTTTCAACAAAAATTCCACATTTGAGTCTCAAACACACATATTATAACCTATTAATCATTGTGTCCCAAACATGTTATATTAAATAGCAAACACAATGTGTTTGGGCACAAGTATAGTATATTTGCGGCAAGGTACAACCACGTTATATTTTCACCCAAACAACAAAAAAGGCAGATTTTTCAGCGTGTATATAAAGTAAGTATATCGAATAAATTCAAATTAGCTGAATTAAGTTTGTCTTCAGTAAAAAGTAGAATCTATTAATGTTGGCTGAAATATACGTCACATATGAAGCATCCCGTATCGAATGCCCTATAACTTTGCTTGTTTCAATTTGTTCATTTAAGAGCCTACAAACTGGAAAATCGTTGTTCCAATACCACAAATAATTAAAAAAAAATTAAGTTACAGTGTTTTATTTCTAAATGCACTAAAAACTAGAAAATAATTGTTCTCTTAGCCTCAATAAGTATACTCTTCTTCATGATGGGGTTGTACAATGGTCCGCCTACTTAGCACTTCAACAATAATGGTCTAGATACTTTCAATAAAGAGCGTAATTAAAATGAATTAGTTAATTAATTTTCTAGGGATCTCTCAAATAAAACGCTTGCATTTAAATTAAAAATGGTGACTTTTAATTTTGACACTTAATTTGACATTTAATTTTGACATTTAACTTTGACATTGAATATTGACATTTAACTTTGACATTAAATTTTCACGCTTAATTTGACACTTAATTTGACATTTAATTTTGACATTTAACTTTGACAGTTAATTTTGACACTTTATGTGACATTTAATTTTGACACTTAATTTGACACTTCAACAACAATGGTCTAGATACTTTCAATGAAGAGCGTAATTAAAATGAATAAGTTAATTAATTTTCTAGGGATCTCTCAAATAAAACGCTTGCATTTAAATTAAAAATGGTGACATTTAATTTTGACACTCAATTTGATATTTAATTTTGACATTTAACTTTGACATTTAATATTGACATTTAACTTTGACATTAAATTTTCACGCTTAACTTGACACTTAATTTGACATTTAATTTTGACATTTAAATTTTGACACTTTATTTGACATTTAATTTTGACATATAATTTTGACACTTAATTTGACATTTAATTTTGACATTTAACTTTGACATTTAATTTTGACATTTAATTTTGACATTTAATTTTGACACTTAATTTGACACTTAAGTTGTCATTTAATTTTGACATTTAACTTTGACATTTAATTTTGACACTTTATGTGACATTTATTTTTGACACTTAATTTGACATTTAATTTTGACTTTGAGATTTAATTTTGACACTTTATTTGACATTTAATTTTGACATTTAATTTTGACACTTAATTTGACATTTAATTTTGACATTTAATTTTGACATTTAATTTTGACACTTTATTTGACATTTAATTTAGACACTTTATTTGACATTTAATTTTGACACTTAATTTGACACTTAATTTGACATTTAATTTTGACTTTAACTTTGACATTTAATTTTGACACTTACTTTGACATTTAATTTTGACAGTTAATTTGACATTTAATTTTGTCACCATTTTTAATTTAAATGCAAGCGCTTTATTTGAGAGATCCCTAGAAAATTAAGTAACTAATTCATTTTAATTACGCTCTTTATTGGAAGTATCTAGACCAGGGTCCATCATAAAGAGAGCCAGCTTAAAAATGTGTGTGTAGTGGTGAGTGTATTTTGAGTGCACTGGGAGAAATTTCGTGCTACCTATGTGTAATATTTTTATATAAACACAAATTAGTTCCTATACATAAAAATTTAACGCAAGTATGAGTAAATTTTTGATTGTATGAAAATATGAATGCGTGTATGTTTCAAAATGTGAATTTATGAATATTGCAGTTTAAGTTAAATCAGTTGAAGAATATAATTAAATTATCTTCACAAATAATTATTTTCTTCAAACATTTTTCGAATATACATATTTAAATTACAATACGTACATATATATTCAAAATATACAAATTACAAAAACAAAACAAGTTGTTTCCAGTCTACTTTCCACAATAAGCGAAAAATATTCCAAGTGTACTGAAAATATTTTGTTTTCTCATTAAAGCTAGAGAGCTGGCATACAAAATTAATGTGTTTTGTTTTTACAAACACATACCGACACAGACCTGCTTTATTGAAAGCTATCATACAACAGAATGAAAATTATAGTTTTTACGCTCTTTGCACAGAGTTTCGTTAACAGTCGTGTTGTGTACGTGTAAAAAGCCGATCGCGTTCGGCCCCTGGGGCAATAGCATGATGACCACTGATCTAGACCATTATTGTTGAAGTGCCAAGTAGGCGAACGGACCATTGTACAACCCCATCATGAAGAAGAGTAAACTTATTGAGGCTAAGAGAAAAATTATTTTCTAGTTTTTAGTGCATTTAGAAATAAAACACTGTAACTTAATTTTTTTTAAATTATTTTTTTATTTTTAATTTTTTAGTAAATAAATTTTGAATGTTTCAATTTTTTTTTCATACTCATGTATTGTCATCCAACTCTGACAAGTGTGCAAAATTATAGTTCGATTGGTCAACTGCAACTGTGTTAAAAATGAGTTACTAGATTTGAACAATACAGGCTGACAGACAACAAAGCAAGTTAAATAAAACACTGTAATAAAACACTGTAACAACTTAAAAAAATTTATGTTTTGTCAGCCGAATAACAAAGTATTGAGACAGTAAATTCTTTAAAATGGTATGGTAAACAAATAACAATATATTCACGATACACTGATGAAAGACTGGCTTCTTTCTCTGCTTCATAACAATATAGCATCAACAATCGTTTACTGGAAAGTAAAATATTAAAAGCAGACTGAAAACCCATTGCTGAATTGCGCACACTCTGGAAAATCTGTGTCTTCTTGTTGTTTGGATGCAAATACAACCCGTTTGTAGCTTATCGCAAATAAAATATACTTGTATCCAAACACATTGTATTTGCTATTCAATATTATATGTTGGAGGCACAATGATTACACAACAAAGAATCAAAAAAGTAGCAAATTTTCAATGAATGTAAACAATTGTGGCACGTCAGTATATGGATGCTCCATACATATAGTTACATGGTGCCAGCATAATATTACATCCGCCTTTATTTTTCCAGCGTGAATATTTGAGAAAACTGAAGCTACTATTAAATGGAAACTTTCGTCAATACCTGAGAATATGGGCTCGATGATTATTTAAATATATGTACTTACATTACTTTCGACGACTGTCATTTCACATAGTGACCGCGACACTGTCGAGAAATTTGCAAAAAAAACTTTCTGGAAACAACATTCGGAACCGGGGTGCAACAATGCATTACATATGTGCACTTATTAGTCTAAGGTGAAGAAACTTTATCGGCTGAATGGTAATTTGTATAGTTGAATATGACATTCTGGTATTATTTAAATTTTTTTATCATTGGTTTCAGCCCTGCTGAATTATAGACCTATAGAAATTAGCAATTAATATAATTTTTTTTTAATTAACACTTTATCAATTGTAGCTGCTGTTTCAATTTTTTCTTAGCTGAATTACGATATTAATAGCTGAATATCAAAATGTTAATACTTTAGTGCAGACCCGACGGTGATATTCTCGTTGGGATCAGCACTACGGGGCTTTCCGGCATCTCTTCTAACACGTGTTGCCCGAGTCTCCTCGAGACCATCAGCTAAACGGCATTATGTTTGACCGGACGGCCTGGATCGCCGGCAAATCTGCGTCGAAATTCACGTTCCTCTAAACTCACTATCGAATTGTTCCGTAAAAAAAATTGTTACGAGAATTCCGAGTTCTTGGGGAGTATAGCCTTCCGTGGTTTGCTGTCGTGTGTCCTCTATATATTTCACAAATATTAAAATAAAACTCCATTTGCAATAGTTATAACAACTTCCGATAGGGTGACACATTTTGGGTCATCCTGTAGACAGCCAGTTGCAGTTTTTAATAGTGCGATTCAGAAAAAAACTGCTTGTGAGGACGTGATGCTAAACCGAAAATGGGCATACAATTGGGACTCATAAAAATACATTATAATTCTGTGAAAAGTTTCATAAAAACTATGAAAGTGTTTCGCAGGTATTACAAAACAAAATTTCATAAACTTTGATTCATAGAATTTATGAAAAGTTGCCATAGATGTTACGAAAAGTTGTTATCGATTTCTTTTTATATAATCTATGAAATTATTTCATAAAAGTTGTGAACAAATATCATGGGTTCCGTTTAATCCTATTACAGGTTTCATAAAAACTATGAAAGTGTTACAGGTATTTTAAAAAAATTTCTTGAATTTCTATTCATAGAATTTATAAAAAGTTGTTTTCGATTTATTTTCATAGAACCTACGAAAATATTTTATGAAAGTTATGCACAAACATCTTTCTCAACAACTAAATTAAGGTAACAAACTCCGTCATAAAATTCAAACTCAGGTTCAAGTTTAGGATTCGTTTCGTAGAATCTATTAAAATGTTTCATATACCCTACGAAATGTAACTTTAGCTTGATCTGATATACCAACATAGTTCATCGGAAATCATAAACAGACATTATATTTCTGCAGCGAGTTTCAGAAATTCTATGAACATGTTTCATAAATGTTATGAACAAATTTCATAGATTGCACTTCAGCAACTTTCATAGATATTATACTTTAAACAAATTTTATAGACTTGTTGTCATCGATATTATGAAAATGTTTCATGGGTGTTATTATCAAATTTCATAAATTTCATCTCATAGAATCCACGAAAATGTTTCACAGATCCTGCGAAGTATTTCTTTGACTGAAAATATTGAGTTACTTTATAGAAACTTTAAAGGACTTTATACCGTTTAGGATATAAATGTTCTCATTAGATGCTTTTCTTTAGAAGCACAGTGTAACATTATTGTATATGAGGGTAAATCACCAAGACTGTGGATTTTTCTTTCCAGTATAGAATCTGCCAGTTGGTGGTGCAATGGAGCAAGTGAACTAGTGAAATAAGAGAGCGGAACATTGTGAACTAGTTCATCTAGGTGCCAGAGTGAATCATTCAATTGAACTAGTTCGTTCGTGAACTACACAACTCTAAAAACCAGTGAGCTATGCACTTTCGACGATAGTTTTACAATCACTGATTAGGATTTTCAGTTTTACATCGGTTTCGAACGGTATTTTGAGAAGCTTGCGATTGAACCCACGTTCTCATGTACAAGAGCCGTGCACACTAATTATTGAACCAGAGGTGCTTAGAATACGAAGCATTTGCTGCATATATATTTAAATGTATTGCTGTCTGTCCTGCTGAATTACAGTCTGTATGGAAATTATCAAACAATATATTTTTTCCCAACAATAATTTACCAATGGAAGCCCTTGGTGGAAGAAGGTGTTAACTCACTTTTTTTTCAAAAACAATATTGTCCTTCTGTTAATGTTTCCATGGTATCTGATTTTGTTTTAGATAAGAAAAATTCAACATCTGATATTTAAATTATTAAAATTAAATTTTACAATTTTTTTTTAATTTTTTTTAAATCAGACACCATGAAAACATTACAAGAAGGAAAATATTGTTTTGGAAAAAAAGTGAGTTAACACCTTCCGCCACCAAGGGCTTCAATTGTTAATGATTTATTGGTATGTTCTTAGCTGAATTGTGATTTGGATAGCTGAATTTAGCAAATAATAGTTTATAGGAAAGAACCTTCAACAGCTCCAATTATAATTTATTTGCTGAATATGCTTAAGTATGGAAATTGTCTTGATTAGACTTCCCTTACAGATTTCTGTAGAATTATAAATTAAAAGCGACTGGTGTGTTAATAATGAACTATATTGATTATATTTTCACTGCTGAATTAAGATTGCGATAGCTGAATATCCAATATTTAATTTTTCGTATACAAATACTTCGCATTTCTATACAGTCATAATATTTTTGTTTCGGTAATTAACATTTACACCAAATTTCCAGTTACAAATCTTTTATGGTAAGTTCTCTTCTTAATACACCTTCAGTTATTTATAAATATGTATATTTCAATCAGTTTTACAAATACTCTCAACTTCATTCCGCTACAGAAGCTCTTTGTTAATGTCAACCACATGCTGTTAACATACTATGGCTTTCAATTACTAGCGACATGGCTTACAGACACCACACAATTTCAGTAGATAATTGGAATTTATGTTTAACAACATTTTGAAATAACTGAGGTCAAATTGTAGTTAAACCCTGAAGTGTTTGTGCTAAGCATTATTGCTACCAAACTGCTCAGCTGCTTCAGCAATCGCAGCTCTCATATTTTTGCACCAATTGCGAACGAACCCTTTCAATCATGTGGCTTTAAAGAAAAGTACATGGAAATGAAAAACAAAGCATTGCAATGTCATAAACTGACAGCTGTCAAAATAGTAAACTTTTTTTTTTGCTCCACATCGTTGCTGTCTCTCTAAAACATATCCCAGACACAATTCTGTGCTCGTTTTTTCTTCTACTTCTGCGAAATCACGTACGAAAAAATAAAAAAAAACTACGTCTGCCCAACTCCTTAACATAGCATCCAACGAATACGCACATTTCAGCAACCCGCCAATCTTGCTGAATATGTAAAATAAAGCGGAAAAGGAACAAAACAAAATTGAATTGTATACTTCATCAACGTCTCGTTGCCGTCGTCATCGTAGTCGTAGACGTTGCTGTCTCTGAAAATATCTGAACGAATTTAATGTATGTATGTATGTTTTTATGTAACAGTTTTATGTCATTAATTCATTAAAATGTCAAAGTGTTATGAAAAATGTCAGGTTTTTTATTCTTTTGTTTAAACAATTGACAACGTTCGAAATAGAACTGACTGCTGCTTACTGGTTGCCAGCTAATGGTGTACTTGACGTACATATATTCATGCGTACTCAACGTTTATATAAACAAAAAAAAAACTACATCGCCGATAAAAGAACAATCAATTCAATGTCATAAAAAAGGCGTAGTATTGGGAATAACGACGATTGTAATGACTTTCAATGGATTTTAATTGGTATCTATAAAGTGAATTAACAACTTATTTTGCAGAAATGTAAATGTCAAAACACTTCAATAAAGATTAATGGCAAGTAATTACTTTAGAATGATAGACTACAATGTATTTTGGCTAGGAAACGTCTCAACACTTTAATTCAGCTAACAAAGTTTAGTAGTACAAGTGAACAGAACTAATTTTGTAATATAATTAATGTATTAAGTTTATATAATATATATTCAGATATATGAATATTACCACCTTTAACTTGAATATACCAAGTAAGTTAATACACTCTAGATACACAGCCAAACTGAGAAACCCCTAACTCTGCTATGTGTAAAAAGCTCAAACATAATCGAAACGAAAATGTTGTATATAGTAGGGATTTCAAGTTGAAAATGTATGGTGATTTCAAGCTACACAATACATTAGCTATTTAATTCAATTTAAGACTATACTATTCAGCTAATACGTTATAACAGAATACATAAACTTCACACTGTTTTTCAGGCATTCGGCTAGAAAAATATAGATAAAATTATAACTCATACTATATGTAGGTATTGAAAACCTATCAGCAGCCAGCTGAATTGAAAATATAAAAATGCTACCTTTTTAAATTTGAAAATATTGTGAATTTCTCGGCAACTATTGTCAAATTGTGATTTGTAGACGTTTCATAATGTTTCAAGTCCTCTATACTGCTCGTTATAAAATATTGCCATTATTGGAATTCTGCTGGTTTTGCTTAGCAGAATTTAGTGTAAATGAAGCACACATACATGAGGCAACTAATCACGGCAATTATAATTGATAGTTTAATTTGAATTCACAGTACAAATTCAAATTCAAAACAATGTAAACACCAATAGCAATCGATTTATTTTCAAAGCACCACCTTCATATCTGGCAGTTTTCGTTCTCAAATATTTTATACGGTAACATATTCTCCCAGACAATTTCTGAACGAACCATGTATATATTTGGAACACACTTCAAACATATATAAGTTTTGCAAGTCCCACACTCAGGTGTATTTAAATGCAAACATTAGCATGTTTACTAACAAATATATATGACTCTACGTGGAAACATATGCGTGCTTCATCCCAAACATAGGAAGCATTCGCGTGTTTCTCCAAACCTCAATATCTTACACGAAAACATATGCGTATGTCCTCCCAAATATAATAATATTTAGAAACGAATTATTCTTTCTTTCTTTATTTATTATACTCAATTTTATCAATTTACAGGGTTGCCGCCATTTTGGTAAACATTAGTCTTGACAGTTCATATTTGGCAGTCGTGAAGTAGAGATGTGGCAAATTTATTATGGAAAAATATTCGATAAACCAACGTGTTTTAATCGTTAAAACATTTTATCAAAAAATCGTTAAAACATTTTATCAAACCACAAATTAAAAATTATTTCTGCTCCTGCTAACGGTACTTGAACAAAATTCAGCTAGTGCTTATATACAAATCTAGTTCATGCAAAACAAGCGTGTACTAATTATGTATTTGTGTTTTTTCATTATACTTCACAAATGGTCCGCCCCTCCGATTTTTTCAGTAAAGACTCGGACAGAAAATGGGATTCACGTTATTGCACTCTCCAGTTTCTTCCCCCAAAATCTTTTCTCACTTTTGTAAGCACACATAAATATATGCGATACACATACACAAAAACCAAAACAGCATCACAAACCCTTTAACCGTCCGAGCATTTGTTTATTCTTCTTTCACTGATCAAGCGCTTTTGATATCCTCTGTCCGATGAACCATTGACGACTGAATACATGAAACTAAAATGCAATACATCACGCACACTCAGGAATATTTAAGAGTTACTGAGGTAAAAAAATAACATATTTGTAGGGCGTCTCAAATAATGTATACTTGTGTCCAAACACATTGGTTTTGCCAATGAATATTACATGTTTGAGACACAATAATTAATAGGTTGTAATATACATACAGATGATTTTGTGCCGCAATTATGGTTTTATTTATTGTAAGCTGCTAAAAACAAAAACGTGGCTGACAACAAAGAAACAAAAAAAGCAGCACATCTTAAATTCAATGAAAACATGTACATGTTTCGTGCAATATGTTGCTGGGGCTATTTTTTCTCAGCTTGTAGTTATCTTATTAATTGCTTGGCATTAATTTCAACATCGTAGTTCGATAGAATTTAATTGTTTGTAATTTAATTTTCATCGTATTTCATTAATTGAAATTGATTTGTTAATACGTGCCGGTTTAATATTGTCAGAAATTGCCTGCATATTAAACAAATTCACTATTTACCTATCAAATTATATTATTTATTAATTTATCAATGATATTACATTTGGTAAATTTCCTTTTTTAATTTTCTAAATTAACATATTTGTAAGATTTACAACAATTTGCAATAAAATTTAAGCATATTTCTATTTAATTTTGTACTATTACACCACCTTCTCCCCTACGGCTCTCAATGAAACGTTTCATTTTAATTTTCTCGACAGTATTAAATTTCATTTAATAAATTTCCCTCCACAATACATCGTTTGACAGGAGGAGTGCGGCAGAGAGCTGGGGAGAGAGGGAGCAAAAGAAAATAGGTTAAATTAATAATGACACCCATGCAATGGTAACAACCTGGATCCTTGCAAGCTCTCGCTCTCCAGCTTTGCTAGAAATATATATACAACATTTAGGTAAAATTTGCCGTCACTACACCTTAGAAATTTCGCCATTACTTGGCAACATAGGAATTGCCTACGTGGAACCTTTTTTCGTAGGTTGGGGGGTAGGGGTTGGAGTCTCCTCCGTTTGGTGCTTTATGCTATAAGGAGTATTGAAACCTAATGCCTTTTTGCTTTATTAAATACCAAACGTACGATATTCTGTAATACAATGTGTGATGGTGGGGCACACAAATATTATAGTTGTAGAACCCTCTTCTGAGCATGTAGCTGAATACGTTTGCTTGTTTATACACACACATGCGATGAGATATTTAGCTGCTTTATAATGCCAACGGCACTTGTATACTTTATGCTTAGTGTATGTGTGTGAAGAGCTTTTGTTTTCGTTGTATATTTTCTTTCATACTTTCAGCCAAGTTAGTAAAAAGAGCCATTCCGTGGCAATAGAATAGAATATATGTAAAAACAAAGCAATAATGCCGCCACCTTTGAACGTATGAGTGTGTGTGTGTAAGTTTGCTGAATATTGTATGTTGTGTATGTGTGAACATATAATAACAAGATGTAGAAAATGTGCAATACACATATGACTTTGTGGTAACTACATACTTCGCTGAATACCACGATATAGCCAGAAAAAGCGCCAACAACACTAGGCAAACAAAGTAGGAGCTAACCTCATATCCTATCCCTACCCCTAACAGGGTTGTATACATTTCTAGAGCCGTCAACTACTACTCTACTTTGTGTTTAGCGTGAAACTATAGCCACAAAAAAGGCTTTCAACGGTGCTTAGCCGTAAAAACCCAAGAAGAAGACTTGGTAAAACTTGTTAGTTTATTGTGAAAAAGGCTTTTATTTTAACGTCCGTCCTTCAAACTTTTCTGTAACACCTTAAATGCACCCAACAACCATCTATCCAACTAACCAGCATGTCCGTCTTCCAATCTGTTCTGGCTCTTTAATCATACATTTCGTTTGTCCCTACAATAGTCCGGCTTCTATCTATTTATCCCTTTCTCAGATGAATGACTGGCTGGCTGTCTGACTGTTATTGCAGCGTCTGTATAAGTTTTAAGGCCTTGTGTCTTTGTAAAGGTAACCGTAAGCCTATAGCTTTTATTTGTTTTAACACACAATTTTTCAAAGGCTGCTCAAAAGAAAAATGAGCATCATTTCATCTTTTATAGTTAAAGTTTTTGTCTGTCCTCTAGTTGACTCCTATTGCCATTCAACCATCCTGTGTGTTTAATCACACTATGGGGTTTCTGGAGCTCGCATCGGTATCGGATTCAGCGGTATCTTCATCGGCATCGGCATCGGCATCGACATCACTGTATAAGCTAAGGCCAACTGTAGCCGTAGAGTTTTGGTGTGCGTCTTTTTTCGGTAGAGTTGTAAGGTGTTGGGTGTCTAGTGTCTAGTGTGGAGTGTTTTCAGGCTATAGTTTTTCAATTTATATTTGCCACTTTTTGATAGATGTTTACCTGCTACAAACCGTTGCACACTTTAAATGACAACACTGGCGGGCAAAAATATAGCACATAATTTTGTTAGTAGTTATATGTGACTCTGCATATGAAACAAGTTTTGGAAAATAGATTTTTTTACAAAGAAGTAATTTTTAAAGAAGTGGTACTTTGTTTAGGAAAAGGTTATTTTTTAAGAAAATTTACTTATTTTTAGAAAGAAAAGGTGTTATTTTATTTTTCAGAAAATTTACTTTTTAGAAAAGGATTTTTTGTAACAAAATGTATTTTTTTTTTCAGAGAAGGAATTTCCTTTGAAGAAAACGAATGCTTTAAGAAATGAGTTTTTTTTCGAATTGGTTCTTTTTTCAAGAATAGATATGTACATTTTAAAAGTAGGTACTTATCTCAAGAAAAGTTATTTTGTTTCACAAAAAAGGTACTCTTTCTTAAGAAACGGCAATTTATTGTAAGAAAATAAAAATTTTTAAGAAAAGGCACTTATTTAAAAAAAAGAACATTTTTGAGAAAACCTACTTTGTGTTAGAAAATTTACTTTATTTAAGCAAAGGTACTTCTTTAAGATAAGATATTGTACTTTGTTTGAGAATATGAATAGGTTTTTATTGACAAATTTTTTTTTTAAAAAAGCACTTAGTTAAAAAAATTTTCGTTTTTAAACTTCTTTCTTTTTGGCTTTGCTACATTTACTTTTTATAGGAATCAAAATTCCAATATAAAGTATACTAACTATTGGTGGCCGTCGGTGGTGCAATGGTTAGTGTGCGCGGCTCTTGCACATGAGATCCTGGGTTCGAACCCTGCTCTGACCACCTTCAAATTTCTTTCGGCGGCGGTCACCTCGCATAGTCACTGCGACACTATCGAGTAGATAGCCATGAAAAAGCTTCTCAAAATACCGTTCGGAATCGGTGTAAAAGTGTAGGTCCCAATCAGTGTGTGAAAACTGGAAAGCGCACAGCTCCGGGTTTGTGAGAAGTTCCCCCTGTCCCTTCATGGGATGTAATATGAAACCATTTATTTATTTATTTAAATATTGGTTACAGGCTCAACCTAGAAAACTTCCCATTAAACAAGATATATGAGACATCTAGTTAGTCTAGAAACAAACCAAAGCAAACGTAAGCAATATAGTTTATAATAGTGGGATATACCATAATAATGTTATAAAAAAGTTGTTTAATTTTTTTTCATTTAGCTCCCATCCAGCAACGTACGATAAGGAACTTCGTTCCAAAACGTTAACAAACATAATAACATCCAATAACTTGTATTCTAAGTCAGCTAGCTGAATTGGACACCTATAAGCAGGATTATTGATTCTGTTAAAATTATTTTAAAAACTAATGTTTTCAATCAATTTACAAGGTTTACATTTAAAACTTTAAGTAATATTCTTACGCTGGGTATACATCAATATTGCTTTCATCAGAATTCAGTCTAAAAACTAAATTCAGCAATGGGCATTTTCCAATAATTTAAAACTTAAGCTTTTAAATTATTTTATGACAAATCGGTTATTAGTGTTTTAAACAAAATATATAATTTAGGTGCCTGGTATATAATTCATCTACGAAACTTATGACAGCCTACCTTATGGAAGTACCAGCTGTACACAAAAGCACTCACTCCATATTGTTTTAAAATGTCTTTAAAATGAAACGACATAATTTACATTATCTTTAAAAACGATTACGTTTTGAAGACTAAATCGATTTAGTAGGCGCCGCCATTGCTGATGATCATTTGGGCCGTATTTACGGCATTATCAATAGTCCTTGTGAGATAATCGACTGATAATTCCTCGCCCTCGATTCTGATATTTTATTTGAGAGCTTCCAGAGTCGTTGGCTTGTCAGATAGAGCCTTTACTGCAAAAATCCTTAAAGCAAGAAGTCAGAAGCAGGCAAATTTGGCAATCTTGGTGGCCACTGTAAATTGCCAAACCGAGACATAAGGCGACATGGAAACGCTTCGCTCAACATCTGCACTGAGATTTTGTATAGTTACACCGTCTTATACACGCTGAAAATTAACGGCCCCAGCAACAGATTGCTGGAACCATGTGCATGTTTGCAAGAATTATTTTCGTGAATTGAAGACGTGCTGCTTTTTAATTCTTTATTGTCTGTCTCTTTTTTGTTATTTAGCAGCTTTTAACAACCAAAGCCACATTTGGGCCACAAATTCATACATTATAACCTATTAATCGTTGTGTTCCAAACATGTTATATTGAGTACCAAACACAATATTTTTGGACACAAGTATACTATATTTTCGACAAGCTACGAACATGTTCTACTCGCATCCAAATAACAAAAAAGACAAACTTTTTCAGAGTGTATAAATCACATGTCCTCCAGTAACAATTTGTCAATTGCTGGTCACCAAATTTTTGTGGCAATAACAACTCAGTCATCAAGATTCTGTAGCAGTTAAAGCCACAGTAACCGTGATACCCGTGGCGTTCTCGAAAAAATTATGACCAATTACACCTTCAACTTTGAGTAGATATAATGGCTGTTCGTGAATAATATATTCCTGCGCAGTGGCCCAAAGATGAAAGTTTTGTTTATGGAAGTATCCCTTCTTATGACAAAATTTGCCCCAACATGTTTCGACCCAAAAGCGTTCACTTCGTCGTTGTGGTTCAAGAGATGGACTGCACTTGTACGCGTCGTCATATTTTAGCCCCAACGGTGACATTGCCGATGAAATGATCACTATGTGGACTTCTGGCTATTCTTCTGTGGGTTGTTCTTCCACTGTTTTCCAATGGCCTACCATGCAATGACTTTGAGTGAATATTATGGTAGTTCTTGAAAGACACGTATATTGTCAGTCCCCCAGAGGCGCAAATGTTGGCTGTTTCATCATTCACCCATATAAATTAAAAAAATTGGTTCGTCGCCCATAAAAATCATTCACTCAAGAGACTGTGGATGTGAGTTTAGAGGCGATTGGCGGTTTACATGCAGTAGCAGATGGATTGCCTGAGCTTTGCACGGGAACACATTCAAGTCTTTCGCCAAAACGCACTGCATAAATGATCGTGTAATGACCAATGCTCTCATTGATGGCTCATGACGGTCATAACGACCACCATAAGGCCTGTGACTTCTCTTATGTCGTGTGATATTCCAGTCTCTTTGAGACGAACGAGCACAGCCAAGAATTCTGGGCCAAAATAACTGACGAATTATTCATCGAAAAATAGTCAAAAGTGTTCTGCGATCTTTTCGACGTGCATTCTGTATCAAATCAATACTGATAGCTCCTGCCATGTACGGGAACATCTTCAAGTCTTTCGGCAAATTGCGCTGCAGAAGCGGTCATGTAATGACCAATGCTGTTCGTTGATGGCACAGCCGAGTCATCTTCGGTCACATCGGCGATATTCTCGTTGGATCGACCACCACGAGGCCTGCGGTTTCTCTTATGTCGTGTAATATTCCAGTCTCTTTGAGACGAGCGGCGAAATGCCTTAGTTTGGACCAATTGGCGTAGCACACCAAGAATTCTGGGTCAAAATTTATGTTGTGCAAAAATAAGCGACGAATTATTCCTAAAAAAAATGGTCACGAGTGTTCCGCGATCTGGGAGAGTATAGCAATCCATGACTTTTCGACGTGTCTTCTGTTTCAAAACAAAACTGATGGTTCCTGCCACGTGCTAAAATTATACCACCATCCCATAGGGTGATATACTTTGGACCACCGTGTATTTTATATCATTTGAATGGAGATGCATTTTACGACCATTTTTTCTCGCTGAATATAAATTATAGCTTGAAGAAAACCCCCAAGGATTTTAAAACCAGCAGAACTTTTATTGTCTTGTTAGAAAATTTCTTTCTTTTGGTAGAAGATATTTAACAAATTTTCAGACATGCTATTTCAATCTTTTTGCTGATATTAAATAATCGCACCACATAAATTTGGAAATTCTCGTTTAAATTCTGTTAAATACATATGTTTATGTTCGCTGAATTCGGGTTTAAGCAGCTGAATACAGGAAAATAAAAACGAATTGTGTGTCATGAATACACGCGACAGAAATGAATCTTCAAATCCTATTGGACTTTTGCTTTTATAACCGATGACTGTGAATATTCATTCGGATTTATACATTTATATTTTTTATTATTTTTATTTTTATATTTATATTTTGTATATTCTTATTTTTTTCTCGTTGTGTCTTCCTATTGTTTCCTCCGTTAATATCGCCGTTCGTCTAGTACAGTGCGTTATTGAGTGAGTGCGTTCTGAAGGGTATGCGTGAATATATGGCTGATTTTATGGAAGCGTAAGTGCATAGCATATTTTCACTACGAACTCTTTTCAGGACTATCTAATTTTTGAAATTATTTCTAAGCCAGTTGAATTTTTGTGTACACTTTTTCTGTTTTTTTTTTATACTTTTTGAATTTTGTGTTCAGTAATAATCTCGTAGCATATAACTAATGCTTTCGAAACAAAAAATAAAAAGTTGTATTTCCTTGTGCTACAGTTTATTCCATAGCTGTTACGAATTTGCTAATATTTAGCGTCAGCCAAGGAAACTTTCATGTTTTCCCCCTTTTTCGTGTCTTTGCCAAGGAAAAAATTTTCATTCATAAATTTTGTTTGTAGCGGTTTTCTTATGCATTTTTTTTTTGTCTTTCTTCCACTGCACTCGTCGTCATTTTTCCATGTCGTTCACATTGTTTATGGCTTAAGAGCTAAGTTGGTTTCTTTTTTCTCCACCAAACGGTACATTTTCCTTGACAGGAAAAATATATCTTATGCCATGGCTGAGAAAAATTTAAAACTCAAGCGCTTAAATACAATTAAGCAGTTAATTGCTTAGAAAGAGGTGGTTGGTTAAAATGTGGTGACGAGCATGTTGGGTCTTATTGGAAGACGGTCGAAAACTAAAAACCCAAAAGGTGAAGATTTTCACAATTTGAATACCGATTTTCTCTGTCCATCCCAGACATCTAGACCGTTTTATGCCGTCCACCAACAGCGTCGCCGTAATCATCTTATCTCATCTCATTTTATTATTAATAACATTTGGAGTGTAATTCACGTTAAAGACCACAATGAATGAAGAGAGAGGGAAAAAATAACGAAAAATTAAATAAATTTAATTGATCAATTACGTGTATTTTCCTTTCCCGTTTCATCATAAATTTATTATAAAACGTGAAGACAACGACCAGTGTCGACTGCTGCTGAATCCCCACAAAAAAAAGCCGCTGTTGCCGTTGAAAGCCAAAACATTCACATGACAATCATTGTTGTATTAAGTTGAAGTATTACACAGATGACAACTGAATTAATAAATGACAATTGCATAAAGTGGAACACAAAAGATTCTTCGACTACACAAATATGTAAGAACTCAAAATCGGATGAATACAATTCCTGCTTTTAAGCAGTTCCATCAGTAATTGTCAGAGCATTATGGGACAGCTGAAGAAAAGCAAAAGATGAGTGTTAATAATTGCGACTTCTGGATAAAAACATACATCAAAACCGCCAGATGAATTCGTTGAATTAAAGCAGAATGCGAAATTGACAATATTTTCATAGTTAAATTTGATTTAAAAACTTTAACCCGCTAAATTATTGAACTGAATAAATATATTTGTTACTTTTTGAATCAGAAATTCAGTTGGTTTATTTCTCGTATAATATTTAAGAAAAAATATTTACCGCATATTAATGCTGAATTTCAAAAAGAATAGCTAAACATAGCTAGACAAAATTGTTTGAATACTCCTAGTTTTAAAATAATATTGTTGATTTGCCCATCAAAATCTATCACTATCAATACTTCTGCGGGATCTGAGTACCCGCTTACTGATATTAGTACAATGTAAGCCAAACGTATCGTAAGAACAGAAATATGGTACAATAACAGTAAAAAATTCATAACTCATACTAGATTTGAAACCAAACATATTGAAAAATCTGCATTTTGTTGTTGTTTGGATGCAAATATAACGTGTTTGCATCTTGTTGCAATTATAGCATACTTTCGTATAAACACATTGCGTTTGCTATTCAATATTACATGTTGCATACACAGTGATTAATAGGCTATAATATTTGATTTTGTGACCCAAATACGGCTTTGTTTCTTGAATGGTGCTGAAAAGAAAAACGTGACAGACAACAAAGAAAAGAATGCTTGCAAAAATATACATGTTTTCTGCAATACGTTGCTGATGACTTTTTTTTCAGCGTCCGAATCTTTGAAATTGGAAACAGGTTTATTGATTCGTGATTTACAGAGTTATATTATTGCTGGATAGAAAACTGGTTGGCCGATAATATCAGTTACCTTCTCACCTTTATTTCTTGCAAATTGAATTCAAGACAAATTTCTTAAAACTGAGAATGTATTGGAGCAATATTTTTAATGCTTTGGATAAACAAAATCTTAAATTAAACTTTTTTTTTGGGCTTCAATTATAGCTATAATTTTCATGACCTCATATTCCTCGCATAAATACCATTGACATCTGGTACAAATTTGCCAGCTGAATAAAAATGCACATGAGGTTGCAGGGAACACCCGGTTGGAACGAAGTTCCTTTCGCTATATATTATGTACTAGTTTGTTCCAACACGCCTAAAGCGCTCGTTGAAAAATACGATAATTTAAATGGATCTTTAAGAAGAGATACTTTTTGTAAAATGATACACATTTTTTAAGAAAATTTTTTTTCAATAGAATGTAATTTTTTTCAAATTATACATATTTTTAGGGCCTTTTTGTAAGAGTATGAATTATATTTTCTCAAAAACGTCTTTTATAAAGAGAGGTACTTCTCTTATTAAATGCTAACGTTTTCTTAAGAAAATGTACTATTTTTAAGAAGTAAGAAAAATCCATAAAAGTATGAATTTTTTTCAAAAAGAAGTATTTTTTTTGGAGCATGTACTTTTTAAAAAAGTGGTACTCTTTTTAGGAAAAGGTTAATTTTTTACGAAAATGACTTATTTTCAGATAGGCTACTTATATCATGAAAAAAAGGTATTATATTATTTTTAAGAAAAGGTACTTTTAAGAAAAGGAATTTTGTAAGAAAGGGTATTTTATTTAGAAGAATCTAAGTTTTGAATAAATACTTTGTTTTTAAGAAATGAGATTTTTTTGAATTAGTTCTTTTTTCAAGAACATGTACATTTTTAAGAGTAGACACTTTAAAGAACAGGGTATTTTTTAAGAAAAGGTAATTTGATGTAAGAAAATTTACTTGTTTAACAAAATGTGCTTATTTAAAAACTATTGTTTTTAAGAAAAGGTACTTTTTGTAAGGAAATTTACTTCTTTTAATTAAAGGTACTTCTTTAAGATAAGATATTTTTGTTTTAAGAGAAGGTACTTTGTTTAAGAATATGAATAGGCATTTTTTTTGGACAAAACTTACTTTTTTTAAGAAAAGGGATTTATATAAGAAAATTCTTTTTTTAAATTTCTTTCACTTTGGCCGTTCTAAATTTACTTTTTATTGAGTTCAAAACTACAAAACTTTATATACTAAATATTGGTTCCCAAACTATGTGAGACATCTAGTTAATTTCTTTCTCTATGCTCCAAGCTGTTAGCCTAGACACAAACCAAGGTAAGAACAAACAATATAGTTGATAATAGTGGGTTGTAGCATAATAGTGTTAAAACAAATGTTGTTCAATTTTTTTTCATTAGCCCCCATCCCGCAACGTGCGATAAGAAACTTCGTTCCAAAAATCAAATTCAGATTACATTAATTTTGAAGCTCATTGCCGGTTACACTGAGTTTTAAATTAAATAATATTTGCTGAATAAGAAACAAAAAGGCAGAAACAATAAATTCAGCCTAATCTCTAATAAAATAAATATATAAATGGCTTTCCATTACATCCCATGAAGGAATTAGGGAGAGCTTCTTACAACCAGTGAGCTGTGCGTTTTCTAGTTTTATACTCACGGATTGGGACCTACAGTTTTTACACCGATTCCGAACGCTATTTTATGAAGCTTTTCATGGCGAAAAACTTGATAGTGTCGCCGTCACTATGCGAGGTCACCGCCGCCGAAAGAAATTTAAGATGATCAGACAAGGGATCCAACCCATGATGTCGTATACTAGAGTTGCGTATAGTAACCATTGCACCACCGTCGGCCACGAGTAACAGGGTAAACAGCAAAATATCCAATAAAAAAAATTCAAAAAAAAAAAAAATAGTAGAAATCGTCTGCCACAAAAATAGTTATTTTGTCCCAATAATATACCGTTTGCTACTTAGTCTCATGGTTGTCGGCAAAAGTTAATAATAAGAAAAAATATATATAGCATTAATATGGTTTCTTATTTCTCCCAAAATTGTCATAGTCGTGAAAATGGTTTCTTATTTCTCCCAAAATTTTCATAATGTATCATTTTCATGTATTTTTCATTTATAAAATTTTAAGAAATTTTTTTGAAAATAATGGAAAACTGACAATTCTGTTTAAGCATATGGGTGATTCCTTGGAAATAACGTTTTTTCGGTTGGTGAAATTATTAGTTTTTAACATACCTCGGATGTGATTTTTTTTTACAGTTTTTGTTTATATATACTACTATAGTGTATACCAACATCTATTGTACTACAATACAACAAACATTTATCAATATATTTTATACTATAATTTTCAGAACTGCCACGATTCTGACATCCACGGTATTGACATTTCATATTTAAATTGACTTCATTCTATGCCAAAATGACGTGAGATAATTTCCTTTGAAAATCACATTTCGATGACTAAATATCGAACAAATTTCGTCACTAGGAGGGCGAGTATTATATTGCGCAACAAAAAAGCGGTACCATGGTATTGACTGCTAATTTTGTGACTTACCCTTCGTAAAGAAAACACTTCACTCCAATCGATTCAATGTGGATAAATCTGTCAGCCATTGATGTAAACATAACATTTGATATACAATGGTCGAGTTCTCACAGCGAGGGCGCCTTTATACCCATCCAACATGGCGCCACAGCGGTAAAACGTAAATGTACGATATTAGGCAAAAATGCGTGGACAAAGTTTAGATCTTGTTAGTCGGGCCTAAATAGGAGATTTACGCTCGGTAAATACATGAAAATATCCTCTATCTAGGCAATTTCAATGACCATAAAAAAATATCAATCCATCCTGCGAAATGAGGGAGTGAATATAGTATAAACCTTGATTTTTATGAAATGGACACGCCACGGTTCTGATATTTTCATTAGTTTCTGTATGTTTCTATCGAATAAGCGCGACGCAGGTGAGAATATTGTTGTGGAAAATCTTGTGTACCACAAAAGTATTGAAATTACGCGATTATTTATTTGCCGTCCCTTAATTACATGGAAATATACGTGATGGACAAAGAAAACGTTATTTCCAAGGAATCACCCATATACATTTTCAATTTCAACTTTTTTCAATTTATAACATCATCTTTACTAACTTTACATTTTACATATATATTTATATTGTGTGAGATTTTACACTATATTATTAAAACAAATGAGATCTGTGTTATTAAGTATAATGTTTTATGTAGAATTTGTAGTTATATAAGTAGTGTGAAGGAAAAACTGGGAAAACCTTAATTTGATTTTAAAAAAGATAATCAAATATCGTTAGAAAACAGTATGTATAAAGAAAGTTTACAGGGAAGTAAAACTATTTTATACATATAGTTTTCAATTTGTTAATTTCTCTGTTAAATGATATAATTATAATGAGACGTAGCTACAAACTCTTATCAGAGGAAAAGTAGACTGCGTGTTAGAATTTTAGTAGTTTTGGCTAAGTCCGTGCATATAAAGGGGGTTTCAATAAGAGCG
This sequence comes from Phaonia tiefii, assembly GCA_963931995.1. Taxonomy (NCBI): domain Eukaryota; kingdom Metazoa; phylum Arthropoda; class Insecta; order Diptera; family Muscidae; genus Phaonia; species Phaonia tiefii. The sequence continues at coordinate 82,194,544 of OZ008368.1, read as the reverse complement.
CTATAAAACAATAGAAAAAAAATCCAGTTACCTGTTTAACCAGTTTTTGGGTTTTGGACACTTCACTGAACCAACTCGTTTTAAAACCCTTCTGCTGAAAATGGTAATATCTGAGAAACAGTACGCAAAATGTACAAAAATATTGGCTAAATTTGCCAAAAGGCACAAGTAATGTACAACAGGAGTACCAAGAAGTATCTACATAAAACGTGCCAAAAATCATTAAGGATTATAGAAAATCTACTAAAAATTCACAAAATGTACAAAAATATACACAATTAAACCCCAAAAGATATCAAACATTATACCAAAGAAGATCACAAATTGTACCAAAAAGTGCATGGAACTACGAAGAGTATATAAAATATAAAACATAAATTAAATAGATTCTACCAAAGAGGTACATAATATTAGCAACAATGTCAAAAAAGTTTCCAAAAAAATAGTATTCCAAAAAGCTGAGCTGTATATGAATCATTGCTTTTTGATTTCAATTCATTACGAATTCATTACGAAGTAGCTAAATTTTGAACTAATTCTTTTCACAAAAATTAATTATATTCAATTATATATATACTCTAATTATATTCAATTCGCTTTTTGGTGAAAAGAATTAATTAAAAATTTTGAGAATTAAGTGCATTAATGACTCGCAAATCCATTCAAAAAGAATGAAGCTCTGCTAAAAAGTGCATATACTGTACCAAAATATACTTTAGGTACTTTACTATCTGGTACAGCTTATGTAGATTTGTGGTAAATTGTATATCATTAGAGGTGCATGGTATAGAAAATAAGTGGTTTCTATAGTTTCTGGTACATTTTATGTACTCTGTGCTAAATTTTATATATTTTTGGAACAAATTATGGTAAAAAAAATAAAAGATCGATCCACATACATAACTAGGACCATTTTTGCGTATCTCTAGACATAATAACTTTTGTAACGAAGTTCGTTATCGCTCGTTGGGGGTGGGGTATAAATGAAAAAAATTAAACAACGTTTTTGTACACTATTATGTTACAACATTTTCAATCAGAAAATACATGCATAAAAAAAATCATATAAAGCTCGTTTGGCTTAAAAGTAATCGTTTGTCCCAGAGAAGTTTACAACCTGTTTCGAAAGCTTTCTAGACGATTGATTTGAGTTCCACAATCTTGTCGTTTCAAGTCGAATGAAACGTACAATTTTTCAAAATTTTCATTACAAATTTTGGTGTCTCTATTTGGAATGTGCAGACAGTTGAACGAAAATTTTGATTTAGAGGAATCCAATTTGAGTCGAATTTGATTGACTGATTTTCATTCGCTTAGATTTTCGTTCGAGATAGAGAAAAAAACTGTTAGTTTTCTAATTCGTCCCAAACTTGACCCTAAAATAAAAAAAGGAAAAATAACAAATAAATAAAATCGTTTTTTTTGTTGTAAACAAACTGCACAGACTTGCAGTGATGGTGCCTGGGTTCAACTCAACTTCAAGGTAAGTGTTAGTTGCTAAATATACTTGTATTTAAAATTCAGTAAACTTTTTCTATTAACGAGGATACACCTTCGTAGAAAATAAATCCATTTTAGAGAAATATAAATCGTTTGCATTAAACGAAAAGGTGTTTATCGCAAAAGGAGTTTATCACGAAAGTAGTTTTTTTCCAAACTTACACATGGTTCCCGCCTACACGCAAAGAAAAAACTCGTTCCTCCCAAACGAAATCTCAGATAACTGAAGTTCGTTTGGGGACTGTAGTTGGGAGAAAAAAACTTCTGTTAAGCCACACATGTCATTTCGTTTGGGAGATCCGAAAAACGTTTGCAGCAAACAAGTTATGAAACACATAAGCTGAAAAAGCGTTTGCGAGGAACGAAAAACGGTTACGGCAACTAAACCCTCGGTTACAGCAACCGAGTTGTCGTTGATCCTAACTAAAAAAAAGGTTTGCAAGAACTGAAAAACGTTTGCAGTAAACGAGTACTGAAAAATTAAAGCTGAAAAAACGTTTGTGATAAAAGAAAAACGGTTCCACCAACTGTTCTTTCGGTTACAGCAACTGTGTTGTAGTTGTAGTTACTCTACTAAGTACAACATTACTTGTACATTAAAATTTATATTTATGGTTTCCATAAGCTCTTTTTTGTGTAAATTTCCAACTTTTATGATTTTGGTTTTACCCATAAAGTTTGTCTTAAAAAAATTGGAATTTTTGTCTATCTTTTCAGTGTCTACTAACACGCCTGTCTCGCCTTGCATTCAAATAACAACTAAAAGCGCAGCAAACTACAACGTGTCAGTTGTCCATCCAAGTTATACTGACAAGGCAAAAGCCTTTTATGTGTATGCGTGAGTGTGTATGCCAAATGAGTGGACTGTGTATACAGTCGACAGAATAAGAGAAATTTACGTTCTTCGTAATCTGTGCTCTCATTAGAAAAACGGCTAATTTCAGTTATCGCAAACGATACACATTTGCGATATATGAGTTTATTTGGGAGAACTACATAAACGGTTGCGATTAATAAATTAATACAAATCAATCAAAGTATTGTTGTGGAAACCGAGCAATAAACGTTTTTTTTCTTTGCGTGTACTGTTATATTCTGCTTTGTATTCCATACAATAAAAAAAAATTCTCTTCATCCTTACTTTGCTGAATGGCGATTTTGTCAGCAGAATTATAATCATGCAAAGTTTAAAATAAGGTAGATACGATGTTCCACTTTAAAATGAACTTAGATATATATACATCTATTTAAGGAGCCCATGAAATGTATCTTCTAAAATGGATAATACAAAAATATTTCTCTACTTGAATGTGCTTTAAACTGCAACAGAATTAGAACTAACGTATTTAATTCACAATCATGAATGGCTTACAAATTTTGTTATTCGATTTAAACTTAATGTTAGCTGAATTGGTTTGGTCATCGAATAAATGTTTGTTCTTATTTTAAAGATCAATCCAAATTAATTAAATTTTCCTAATTTATGGTTATGTGCCATTTTGCGTATATTTATTTAACATTATGCAATTATTTTCGGAGTTTTTTCTTAGCTGAATTGCTTTAAAGCTAGCTGAATAGCATTTCCATCAAGCTAAATTGATTTATGTGAAGACTATCGATACTATTTGATTATTGTTTTTATATCTATGAAAGTTGTATTACGAAATATATGACCATATTTTGTTGTTTTAATGAATTTTAAATTTATTAATTTATAGCAAAAAATCTCCAGCCGAACTAAATATACATATGGTCTCCAATAATTTTTGACTATGTGGAGTTAATTATTTTCTTATTCAAATAACTATTGCAGTTTGAGACCTCCCCTGTCTTCATAACCATACATTAATTTAAAATATACTAAATGATAATTTCGTTAGTTGAATACACTAAATCAACAGTTAAATTGCATTTTTATTTTTGTAATATTAATAATTAGACACGTTTTGTGATCTTGTAGGTTTTATTTATTTCCAATTTATATTCATAATTACCACGAAATTTCATCAAGCCTGGCCTGGCCAATTGTTTCTTCATCTTTTGTAAGGCCGACACTTAATTGCCTACGAAATTGTCTAGGCGACACCTAACTTGTGTTGTCGGTATTTTCTATTGTTTACATAAATGCATTTAGTTTCGCCTAAAATATAACTAATTAATAAAACCGGCATTGTGTACAAAAATAAAAGAGTTGAAAATATGGTGATTTTTTTTTTCGTATTGAATGGCTGAGGAAGGGCAGTCGAACGGTCACTCGTAGTCATATTTAGTTATTATATTATTAACCCTTTTTTTTCTTTTCACAAATTTATTGTTATTGGTTTCCCCTTCCCCAAACGGAATCCATTATAATTGCAGCATTTTAAACAAATATGAAAACCCTATTCAATTTGACTTCAATTCAAAGTTTTTCGGCGGAACTTTACTTTGTTTTCTTTGAGGTTATGTTCATTTAATTATTACTAATTACAGTTTTGTTGTTCTACATTTTAGTCTATTAAAGCCAAATGAAGTGTGACACCTGTGTGGAATATCTCTGTCGACTCACTGTGGGGGGCGCTTAGCATTACAATACAAAATCGAAAACTCCTAACAAGAACTACTATGAACCTACGGGCGTACACCCGGATACACATAGTGCGCTGAATTACTTTTTGAGTTCGTAGAAAAAAGGTTCTGCTTTTATTCTGGAAACGTGTTGTACTCGGCAGCATATGTTGTTAGTGTATCTATTGCCTCTCTTTGCATTTTCGGCTTTCTTAGACTTTAATTGTTGTCGCCACTAATAACCATAGCATTTTATTTTAATAAAAAGTATAAAAACTCTCCAAGACTTCTTGAGAAGAACAGCGAACAAAACGTGCTTGGGTCATAAAAATGTATTCAACCGGAACTAATTGAGGGTGAGCGTTTTTGGTAGTGTTAGAAACGGAGGAGTTTTTATGTGTTTTTACTTCTTCTCTACATTTGTCTCCTCGTGTATTCGTATAGATATGGAAATTCTCAAAGAAATAGGGTCCCTTCATTTCATATCGGAGGTTTTCTCTAATGCAGAACAATAAAAATCAAACATTCTTTCATTTAAATTGCTGACAAAAAATCATAACTTGTATCTATAACTTTTTGTAACTTATGGCCACTTGTTAAAGTCTGAGGAGGAAAAAGGATTTGATATCCTTGGCATTTTGTATTTTAATTGAATCCCCAAGGTATTAAGTTAGAATTTATTGCAAATTTTAGCATTTTCTCATATTTTTCCTTGAACTTTTCTCCACCCAGAAAAAAACGAAACAAAACATACAAGAAAAAGGGGGATAAAGTGTGTTTAATAATGTGAGAGGGTAAAAAAAGGAAGGTTTGCTGAATTATGTTGAAAATGATAGTTCACATGAAATTTTATTTTATTTTTAAACCTAGCAATTATCAAACCAGCCAATTTTACAAAATACAGGTGATTTTGATGAAATTTAGAATTTTCAGCTGAATTCTAATTTCTAAAACCGCATCTATCACAGTGAAGTTAATTTTAAATCAAGACTTACATGAATTACTGGTATTTCTACGATTACACATAACTTGTTTAATTCCGCCTATTTGGAAAAATATAATGTAAACAAAGAATAGCTATTTAGCAAAAACTTTATAATTTTAAATATAAAAAAACTAAAAGACAAATTTGAATTAGAATTATGAAGAAAATACACATGACTTGTCAGGGGACACCCGGTTTGAACGAAGTTCCTTTCGCTATATATTATGTACTATCCTGCAGTCGACGTAGCTAACGAATTTTTAGTTATTTCTGGAACCACCATTAATTACCATTAATTACCCGCTAGACTACCAGCAATGCTTGACACTGACGAATTTGACATGGGGTTGTCAGTGCATTGTTCATTGTTTTTTCCTTGTTTTCATACTTATAATAATCAAAAGGCGAACTCTAGCATTACCCGTAGTCACTCAAGTAACTAGTCAGGCTTTTCGCTAATGAAATAACTGACTACACAGAGCCACTAGCTACCTTTGAAACTGCAGGGTAGTTAGTTTCAACAAGCCTAAGGCGCCCGTTGAAAAATACGATAATTTAAATGGATCTTTCAGACAAGATGTAAACAAGATGTTTTGTAAAATGATAAACTTGTTTTAAGAATTTTGTTTTTAATAGTAGAAAGTATTATTTTTTTAAAAGGGTATATTTTTAGGTTCTTTTTGTAAGAATATGTATTATATTTAGCCGAAACGGTCCTTTTTTAGAGATAGGTACTTCTTTTATTAAAAGCTAATGTTTGTTTTAGAAAAGGTACTAATTTTACTACTTAAATAGTAATTTCTGTAAGAAAAAGCCATAAAGGTATGAACCTTTTGTACAAAGAAGTACTTTTTTAAGTACAGGTACTTTTTAAAGAAGTGGTACTCTTTTTAGGTAAAGCTTATTTTTTAAGAAAATGTACTTATAATCAGAAAGGCTACTTATCTCAAAAAAAAAAAAAAAAGTCAAGGTATTAATTTATTTCTAAGAAAATGTAATTTTAAGAAAAGGAATTTGTGTAAGAAACGGTATTTTTTAAGAAAAGTTATTTCTTTGAAGAAAAGGTTTTTGGAACGAAGTTCCTTATCGCACGTTGCGGGATGGGGGCTAAATGAAAAAATTTTAAACAACGTTAAAATTCATTACATCTCATACTTCATTACAACCCATTATTGTCAACTATATTGGGTACTGTTGGTTTGGTTTGGTGTAAAGGAAAGTTTTCTAGGTGGAGCCTGTGTATTACATATTGTAGTTTTGAACGCAATGAAAAGTAAATTTAGAAAAGCCAAAGTGCAAGACTGGCAAATCCACCAAGTACAACCCTGAGCATGGAATTACTATTGGCAGCACACTTACCCTTACACTCGTACTTTTGGTTTGGTTTGTGTCTTGACTATCATATGGGGGGGATATTTGTTGAATAGATAGTTATCTCAAGAACAGTTATTTTGTTTTAAAAAAGGTAGTTTTTAAAGAAAATGTAGTTTCTTAAGAAAAAGCAATTTGTTGTAATAAAATGTAATTTTTCCAGAAAAGGTAATTATTTTAAAATAAATAATTTTTTTTAAGAAAAGGTGCATTCGTTAGAAAATTTACTTTTTTTAAGCTTTACTTCTTTAAGATAAGGTATTTTTTTTTAAAAAAGGTACTTTGTTGAAGAATGTGATAGGTATTTTTGTTTTGAGAAAATTTACTTTTTTTAAGAAGAAAACAGAAATTTTCCTTTTTTTAACTACCTTCACTTTGGCGTTTCTAAATTTACTTTTTCTTGGGTTCAAAACTACAATATATACCAAATACTGGTTACAGGCTTCACCTAGGGAACTTCCCATTAAACAGGAAATTTTCCACCATGTGTTAGTCTAAACACAAACCAAAGCAAAACCACCCAATACAGTTGAAAATACTGGGTAGTAATAAAATTGTTAATTTTTTTCATTTAGCCCCCATCCCACAACGAGCGATGAGGAACTTCGTTCCAAAAACCAATGCGAACACTTCAGAGTTTGTTATGAAATTAGATACGAAATCAAGAAAAATTTTTCCAGTTCGAATGAGTTATAAAACAAAAGTCATAAAGTGTGGCTATCGGTGGGTAATAGTTAGTGTTCGCATCTCTTGTACATGTGAATTTGGGCTTGATCCCAGCACGGACCACCCTTGCATATTCTTCTCAAAAACCCATTTCGAACCTGTGTACAACTCTAGGTCCTAATCAGGGAGTTTAAAGTTCATAGCGCACAGCTCAGTGATTGTGACAGAATCCCGTGTCCTTTTATGGAATGCAATGGGAACCTATTTATTTATATACTTATATGAAAAACACTAATAAAATATTGGAAAAAACCAAAATCTTTAGCTAAATTTTAAATTTTTGTATTTAATTTAAAATATTCTTGAAAATTTCAGAACCTTGTTTTTATTTTCACAATTCAACACTCTTAATGTCATTGTCTGTGTATCGAAATTTTGCATTTTGTGTTCTTGCGTTACGCATATCTAACTTCCGTTTCCTACACGAAACAGGAGACTTGTGACGCCGGTTGAAGTAGTTAGTTTTATGTTTTTTTTTCGCAATACTGCACGAGAGTTTTCACCTCGAAGTTGTTGTTTTTTTGCTTTGTTTCAAATGCAGACTCCCGCAAAATTTTCCACAAAATTTTAAGGATTTCAGAATATCACCTTGCATTCCTCACACCACTCTTAACGTAGTCCCTTCCAGCGAATACCTTTTTCTACATTTTCCATTTATTTGTACTTTTGTTTCTTCACCTATGTTTATATACTGTTCTAATCATACGTGTATTTGGTTTGAAATTTAATAGTATTTCCTTAGTTTCCTTGCTAATGAATAAGTACAACTTGTGCTTCTGGCACATCTACTACAATTTCCATTACTTTTACAACTACTGTTCCTGCACCTCCCCCTGTTCCTGCTCCTTTTCCCACACTCTTTCTGCATTTACAACCACTTCTTGGTTTTTTTTGCGATTTTGTTTTCTGAAAGCATTTCTCATGTGTTTTTATTGTTTTTTTTTGCTCCTTTTGCAATCCTGGAAATTTTATATGGTTTTACCTTGGGTTTTGTTTTATTTTCGAAAGTTTCACGTCAAACTTCCTTGAAAAATACCTTTAAATAATGTGTTAGGTATAAGAGAGATAGTAAGAGAGAGCGAGAGTGTTTTTATGAAAAAATAAGGTGTGATATAAACATGTGCTGTTTTGTTGTGGTAAATATCCTGCTGAGAACCTTTTTTCCTACGTCACTTTTGCGGTTCTTAGGAATGTCTTTTGTATTACTTTTTGTTGTTGTTTTTTTGAAGTGTAAGTGAAATGAGTTTAATGGAAAGCTAGGGATAACAAGGGCCTTAAGTAGTTCCTTGACGCTTTAAAAATATTCCCAAATAATACAGTGTGCTTTAAATCACATCAGACACGTTCCTAGAGAACAAGTATATTATAACTTTAGATCGCCACTATATTTTATAGCTGATTATTGGCGCTCACTCATTTCATAGAAGTTCAAGAGACAGTTATTCTTGAATTAGATTTCTAGCTATATTATGCTTTACAACTATATTATGTTTTATAACTATACTAACTTTATATTATGCTTTCGTGAGATCAAATTCAATTCTGACTTTTCACAGTTAACAAGAACGATTTACAATAACTACCGCCAATACTTATTGAGAATTATACAATACGGTTTGCACGAGCACAATATTTTAAAATGAAACACCATCTACTGCTATCACTAGAAAAAAAGTCATTTATGCCGCCGCATTTGCACCGAAGTTTGTCGTGGGTAGGGTAGCGATAACTTACTCCTATAGTAAAGGGGTTTTCAACAGAGACGCTACAAAAGTAAATTGATAGGGACAGCAAACGACGCCATATTTTTCCCGCTCTTTTGACATTTCCCGAGTCGAAATTATTAAAATTTACTACCGAAATTTGGAGTCAGTGGCCTCAACTTTAACAGGCCAACTTTAAGAGGCTTCAACAATCAGCGATGAGGCTCATTTCTGGCTGAATGGCTTCGTCAATAAGCAAAATATGCGTTATTGGTCAGACAGCAATCCACATGTAATCGATGAGTCATCATTGCATCCCGAAAATACTACGATTTGGTGCGGTTTATGGGCCGGCGGTGTACTTGGGCCGTACTTCTTCCGTGATGATCACGACCGGCACATTACTGTGAATGCGATTCGCTACCGTTCAATGATAACCGAATATTTTTGGCCCGAATTGGATAATATGGACTTGGAGGACATGTGGTTCCAACAGGACGGCGTCACAAACCACACAGCGAATGCCACAATCAATTTATTGGAAACCAAGTTTGGTGAACGTGTTATCTCACGAAATGGCCCAGTCGATTGTCGATCGGTTGACAACTCTGTGGTTTGTTTACACTTTGTCATTAAAAAGTAGACAATTTTGTTTTTCACAGCAACCGTTGTCAAGTACCCTTCAGTTTTACAGCAGTTTCAAACTGAGAAGCTGTTCCGTCGTTTATTACTCTATACTGTTGCGGTGAACATCGCAGAAAGAAAGAGTCAGTTACACTACACATTGCTCCACGGGCTGCCACCGTTGTAAAGTCGTCTACATGTAAAACCACAGTATTTTACCTCTGGCAACACTGTCAAATGCTGTGCCGGCGAATTAGTTTTGGATATCTGACAAATTTCTAAAGACTACTCGATTGTATCTTTAAAACATCTATGTGGTCGGCACGAGACTGCTTTGGAAAAAACCCTACCTGTAGTCTGAGTATTGTTATATTCCCCTGGTGGCATTCTGGTGACACAGATAGTCTAGAGCTTTATCAGAAGAATCTCTAAGTGCGGCATGGTAAATGGGTTGGGAATATAGGCAAAGAATCTTGAACTGGTACTCTTTATCAGGAAAAAGAAGGTCCCGTATATTAGAACATTGTATTTAGATGGTATATAGTTTGCCTGAAGAATTGTGATAAATATATGGGTGTTATTCATGGTGTCTCAAGCTTGACTTGAAGAGTAGTATCAGTAAAGCCATTATTGCCTTATATTCGTTCCAAACGGTTATTAGGGTTAGATGGGGGATTATTGTCGAAAAGAGTGTATAAGTTACATACAACTGCTACCCGCCCGATTTGCAGCATTGTAATTTGCAGTCGGAGCTAGACAAATCGACAACGACAAGCACCCCATTGTAGGGTTTTTTAATGAGTGTGAAGATAAATGTAATTACAGAGCTCTGCTAACATAATTGGTTTGTGTCTCTGCTAGTTAAATTCGAATTTATCTTCACACAAATGTGTTTTGTTTTATGGCAGAAGTCATGCCAATCGTGGAAGTTCCACTCTGTTTGGGACGAATGACCACCACTGCCAGGACGACTAAAATCTACTCGGATAGTCAGACTGCTATAAAATCTCTGCAATCTGTACTTCCGACTTCAAAAATTGTTCACAACTGCTGTTATTACCTAAACGCGAAGGCAATCTGTTTGATATACACCTTATTTGGGTACAGGAGCTCAGAAATATTCCAGCGAACGATAGATCGGATGACGTGGTGCAATCAGGGACTACCTTACTGTTCCATTGGATATGGGGCATATCGACATATCGACATGCATACTCATGTTTGAGTCGAAGCTTTCAGATATGCGAATCATAGATTGTGTATCATAGATGGTGTATGTCCAAGTTAGGACCAGAATTGTTCGATAAAATTGATACCCATGCATATATAGGATATCTCTACGCTAGTAGCTATGTCACCTGCGCACAATCTGATAGGCAGACGTGTGTCTAGACTGGGAATCTAAGCTCATGATTACTGCAGAGATGGTGGGAAGATCAAGAGCGGCTAACATCTCATACGCTGCTTTTCAAACTTTTGAATCAGGAGTCGACAATATTTACGACCCTACATCTCAGATTTAACAGAGATTCAAGGAGTTATGCAGAAACTTATAATCTTTACGCAGAAACTGAATTTCTTCTTCACGGACTTATGCATCTTTCTTTTTTCGCTACATCTTGGAACAACAGGGTGGGATATCACCTGAGTTAATACCGCCCGTTAAATATACTAGACCAATTTATAGATTCAAAGATGCGGACGAAACTTGCCGTCTTGTGGTATCATAACAGTCCTCATTGGGCTACGTGTGTCAATAGTGGCAGCCACTTGTACCTGTCCTATTTTGGAAAAGTGAGATTATAAAAGACCAGATAATAAATTATCAACGCCCGGGGAGTTTCATGGATGGATTTGAAGACTGCTGAATTATTTAAGAGACAAGAGCAAAACACATATAAATTCATTGACAATTATGACAATTATTAACGTTTATTCTAAAAATGCTATAATATCACCCAATATCACATAGAGTAATATATATAGAGGGCAAATTCTCTCACCTGACATTTCATGTCACACTCTTCGCGGTGAGGTTGATGTGATAGATAGATATTCTACTTGCACCAGGTGGAGTTACAAGAGCAGTTGAAATAAATTTTTCATATAGTTTTAATCGAGAACTGCGAAAATTAAATAGAATGTGAAAATTTTTCTTATCTTTTATTGTTAGAATACATTTGTGTTGTATTTAAGACAATTATTTTAATTCACAAACAAAAAATGGTGTTATTGTTTTATTGTTGTTTATTTTGTTTTCAGACTCTATTTGGTCTTATTATTATTATCCGTCGTTCATATTACACCCGGCCAACTGTCAGAAATTTACAGAGAGAGACGTGTTCTTAAGGTATGTAGTTACTCTGTGCAATAGTAGGTAGCAGTAGCGTGCGTGTAAGGTTTAATATATCTCGCGCAACGGATATTGTTTGCACTGAGTTCCGCAGTTAAATATTAGTTATTATTCAGTACTTCTCGTATAGCTTGAGACAAGTCACATTAAAAGGACTGTGAGAATAGACGGACATAGCATTCAAAACGTATTTTCCAATTGCATACCATAAAGGTATAGAGAATAAATTCTCAGTATGAACTTGAAATTTGGATTCATTGAAGTTCATATGAAGTCCAATGCCAATTTCAAGAGCATACAAAACTAGTTTCATAACCAGATGCCAACTGTTTGTGATTTAGATCTATTCATAACAGATAAGTTGTTTGCCCCCTCTTTATTTAAACTAATTTCCATTTTAAATTAAAAACCTGAATATCATTTTCATTCTACCAGAATGAAAAACAATACATATTAAATTCCTATGGACACTTCATTCAACTCTTTTTAAACTATTTAACAGTCACACTCGCCGTTGCCTTTCACTGCTCAACTGACGTTGCCTTTCAAAACTATTTACTATTCAGAAATTTCCTCTGAACTAATTAACCCTTTTTCACACGCCCTTATCAAAAGAGTGCAAGCAACACGATAGCGCATAATGCCACACGACGATCCACTGTTATACTATCGTACATTCCTCAACATTGCACTCCACTCTACAGGAAAGGGTAGACCCTTCAAATTTGTGATGTTCAGCGAAATTTTTTTTATTTTCAAAATTTATGCTTCATTTTTAATTGCCTTCACATAATTACAAAGGAGGGCAGCAAAGAACAAAAAAAAAATGATGGACTTAAATCAGGGCAAACAACAAGAGTGCGAATGAGTTAACATAAGCCAAAGTGTAATAAATCAAAAAAAAAAAGAGAGAATAAACAAACAAAAAAGCGCGAAGAAATGAATTCACTGTCCAGGGATAAAATATGAAAAAAACACTATTGGAATATGAGTCGGGAGAACCGTCTTAAATATACCCTCACTGTTAGTGAACACTTGGGTGGAGTTCCAGTTACAAGAATTTGGGAGAACAGAGGGTAAACATACCCTCACTCTAAGTGCTCACTTGGGCCGAGTTCCATTTAAAAGAATTGAACCAAATTGTAAAATAATGCAAGAGATAAAGATGTTCTGTTAGCTACTGATCAAACTTCGGAAAACAGAAAGGGCGTGGTAAATTCGCTTATCTGCAATAGCAGCCTGTCGTTGGACAACATTTTGTTCAATACACAACATAATTAGGAACTTCTGTGTGTTTTTCGGGATTTATCACGTGTACCAGATATTTGTCAGCATTTTTTTGAATAGTATGTACCAAATTGTATTTACAAAGTGGCGTTTGAACAAAACCTTGTCCAGTACCAAACTCTATTAAATTCGGTTGTGTTTTACGGAGTTCTGTGAAGTCGGAGCCTTGGAGTAAGTGACTGGGATTTGTGCTTGGATTCGAAACCGGATTCGTAATAATGTGGGCAACTCCGCCTCCCTAAGCGGTATGTGAATTACGGGTTTGAAATTGAAACTCCTACCAATGCATTTCTAAAATAATTTTTTTATAGTTGATAACGGAGTCGTAACTTTACAAAATACTGGAGCCGGAGTCGAAGTAGAGTCGGAGTCGAAATCGAAATAGAGTGGGAGTCAACCAATGTGAGCCAGCTTTGGTACTGCCGACCAAATGGCTGGCCAACTTTTGAATCAGCGGTACGAGAATGGAAAAGGTAAAATCGCTCTTTTGCAACAGCACTGTGTCATTTGACAAAATATTGACTGATACAAAATTGTATAATATTCGGTGGTGCTTTACTGCAGTTATCGTGTTGACCAATCAAAATGCCTCACAAAACGCAGGTGTCTAGCGTTTGACGAAATATAGCTTCATATCAAATTTAATAAAGATCGCCTGTATTTTATAGAAGTATTCGCGTCAAACATCCATTGACTTTTAATTTGCGTTATGTCATCTATTATAAATACAAAAGAATTACCATTGTTCGCAATGACAATTAAAAAATTTTTGATTTTCCATTTGCCCCGGCAGTGCAAATGCAGGTTGTGGAATCGGATACCAATTGTAATGAAATATGGCAATGCTTTTATTTACTTTACATTTCTTTGACTGCTGGCAATTCTATTTTTAAAGTATTGTATATGTAGAGGTTTGTGTCTTCGGTAGGTGTTGACTTGCAGCACTTTCAAAGGCATAAACCTGTACTGTATAAAATATTTGAAAACCAAAGCTGCCAGATATGATGGAAGTGATTTGAAAATAGGTACAAATGCCAATGGTATCAAACTTTCCTAGAATTTGCATTGGTAGAGGTTATTCAGACTAAACTACAAATTATAATTGTCATATAATTAATTTGTCCAGACGATCGTTCAGCTTTTCCACGTGAGATAACTGAAAGCGAGTGGCAAAATCGAACACTTTTTCTGGCTACACTCACAGAACCAATTGGTTGAAAAGAAGCTGTAGCAACCGGAAATTTGGCAGTGGCCACCTAAATGCGGTTGCCACATCCTATACTATTGTTTTGAAGAATGCGTTTAGTCCCCATATATAAAATTCGGTTGAATCAAACTAGTTTCATAATTAATTTAGTTGTGAGAAATGAATTTCCAATCATATTCATCGCACCAACTATCGAATTGTAAATTGTTTCGGTGATAAGGACAAAATTGTATATCATTTCGGTTGCAACAAACGTATGTGAAATCAACTCGGTTGCACCAAACTAGTTTGGAATCAATTCGATTCAAACAACCGAAATTGGAATCAATTTGGTTGCAAGAACCAACTTTGTTACTAATATGGTTGCAACAACAGAATTTGTTACCAATTCGGTTGGAGCAAGCGAATTTGGAAAAAATTCGGAAGCATCTGTAGAACTTGACATCAATTCAGTTAATTTCATTGCCACAAACTTGTTTATAAAAATTTATATTGTTTCAACCTAATTTCTCATGAATTCTGTTGCTACAAACGGATTCAATTTCAACTCGATTACCTCAACGTAATTCTAGGTATATATTTCAAACCTGATGATTAGAATTTTAAAATAAATTGTAAATTAAAGTAATCAAATAAAAGTAAATCACTGTTGCCTCAGCGGTTTTACAAATATTATAATTATGGATTTTGCGTTAAAACGCCAAGTTTCGTAGATAATGTCAATAGTTATCAGCGTGCAAATGACGCCGATGCTATCAGTTCTGCGAATTTGCAAGGTCTGTTGTTTGGGATGTACTGATATACACGCCAAAGGTAGCGGAGTGCGGTTGAATGGTGACATTTAACACCAAAATCGACAGACACATCAGAACACAGTTGAAACTGTGACTCACGAAGTCCGAGACTTCGCAAACTGTCTGAAGTACCAAGTCAAATTAATGATTACCCCAAGCAAAGTGCATTAATTAGTATTTATTTAATTATTGTAATTATCCATAGAAAACTCGAAAAATGTACGCGTCTTTAGTTAATAGAAACTAAAATTTGATTAGATTATGATAACACTCTAAAGCCCGTGCTAGTCTTTTAGTGCAAATGGAACGATTCGCGGATAAAGAAATGGAATTAAACTCCCTTATATTTGACAGAAATCGTTCTACCATTCTGCTTGCGATTGACAATATCAGTTTGGGAGAGTGAAAAAACATTTGTCTGTAAAGTGACAAGTGATTTAAAGCAGAAATAAAATACAGAAAATAATAAAGTGTGAACAGACTAATCATTTGTAAATAGTGACGAAGTAAAATCTTTTATTACCGTTTATTACCGTACCAAAAAATTAGAGAAACCTAATAGATCTGTCAAAATGTTGTCTACAAATCGTTCTCCTCAAGTCCTCTCACCAAATGGAAATTTTGACATTTCCAATGATTGTCTGTCTAACGCGGCCTGTCTAACGCGGCCTGTCTAACGCGGCCTTAAGTTCGGTTATGACAACCTCTTATTCGATTGTGACACCCTTTAATTCGGTTGTGGGAACCTTGAATTCGGTTGTACGAACCTCTAATATGGTTGCAACTAGGGAAATCCTCTCGATTCAGTTCCTACAACCTCTAAATTCCGTTGTGACTTTTTCGAAATTCGATTGTTACACCTTCTAAATTTGATTGTGGTAACTTCAAATGCTGTTGTGACAACATCGAACGCAGTTGCGACAACCTCTAATTCGGTTGTGGCGACCTTTAAAATCGGGTGTGACACCCTCTAAATTCGGTTGTGACAAAATCTAAATTCAGTCGTGACGACCCCTAAATTCGGTTGTGACAACCTCTAAATTCGGTTGTGTCAACCTCTAATTTGGTTGTGGCAGCTTCAAGGTTTGGTTGCGATAACCTCAAATTCGGTTAAAAACACGACTTGTATGATTGTGGCAACCTCTAACGGTCTTTATTGTGATTGTTTGGAGGTAAGTAGGTCACGAGGTAACTGGTTACGTCGAATTCGATCAATTAACCAAATTTGTCTGTGGGTGTACGGAATCAGTTACATAATATTTACCAACTCCTAGGTTAAAGTTGATTAGATGTATCCAAAAAGAAACGTTTCAGAAGAACCACAAGTTTCGAACTGAATTTGTCGGCTTGTATGGGTGCTTTCAGAAGGTGCATGGCCACAATACTCATTTTCAATCACATGCTAATTGTATCCAATAAATACTTATATTTAGATTTAAGGCAGTTATCGTGTTGACTAGCCAGCCAGACCGACAAACAGATGGGCATATTTCAAGCGTTTTAAAAACTTCGAAAACAAATTTACTTTAAAGATAACAACGCTCTAATATGACCCCTTGTATGTGGAACACTTTTTTCCTGTATCAACTAATAATATCCCTTTTTGCGAATGGGTGAGGGTATATTAATTATATAAAAAAAAAATTATTGGAATCCAAAGCAGATTTTGTTGAAATCTTCACTTCAATAGACGAGTATAAACGAGCAGAGGTCGTTCTAGACTTGAGTTATGCCGCACTCGTCTGGCGGATCAAAACCAAAGCGCTAATTAAGTGCATAATGCATTAGTTGCTACACCACCCTCACAAGTCTTCTTAGGTCTTCGTTCATACTTATAGGAATTCTTTCATTCATAGATTTATATGAGTTTCTTTGCAGTTGAATCGAAAATGAATGAAAAGAAAATAGAAACAGAAACATTTGCATAATAGTTTTTTTTTCTTTGCCCACAATAGTAAAGGAAGCAGGCTAACGGGCGGGCGGTACTGTGAGCGGAGTCAGAGTATTTGCTTACAAAATTATTATTCAGTTTTTGAATAGAAATTAGCGTTTATTAAGGAATAACCACGCCAACGAAATGAAGAAGGTCTTTTGAAAGAAAGAAAATTAATAATAATAATAACCTTTAAATGGCTAAACCGGAAATGAAACGCAGTCGTCATACAATTTTAATAGAATAAATCTGAAAGCTGACGCATATGTGGTGACAAAAAAAATGGAAAGCAAAAAACAAAAAAGAAATAAAAAGAAAATACAATTATGGAAAACTGATATCCCGCATATTAAAAAGTCATAAGAGTGAAGAAATTATATCAAAGATCGTTTAAACAATAAGATTACGAGACTTGTGAAGGAGCACATGCAACTCTGTCAATTCGGGACATATTATGTATAAAGTTACGTATTTAGACAATCTTTGTAGCCAAGGATTTTATTAAAAGTTACTAGATCAAATAGAACAACAGATTTTAATAACGACATTACTGTAACGGAAACTTGAAAATATCACAAAGTTCGTACCTCTTATGAGAAATAAACTTTAACTTTTAGAAACTGTCCTGACTTTCGTAAAAGCAAAAATAGTCAGAAAACCCTGGATCCACCTAATTATCTTAATGCCCCTTACTTCTCTTTACGTACTACGTAAAGTTAACAATATGTATTTTTGTCGTCTTCGCTCAAACTAAATTTAACGCTTCATTGAAGTTTAACGCAATTTATCGCGGTTTTCAAATTCCGCTGGTTAAGCCTCATTAGTTTTACAATATTTCACAAACATCCACTTTAACAGACTCCTTCCTTCCTCTCCTGTATACAAAAGAAAATAAAATAAATTTATAAAAAATGTGTTTTAATTCTTTTGAAATGTTAGTCGAAGAAGATGAGTGAGTTGGTTCCCCCTGGTATCTTTTTTTAGTCAAAACTGTTTACAAATCAATCATATGCGGGAAGTTTATTCATCAGTTGGTTTTATGTTCAAGGGTCGTTTAACTTCTTTTTTTTAATTAAAAAATTGTTGTAGTCTCGTTCCCATGTATGGTCAGGGGGTCCCAACCAGAACATTTGGATTTTTGTTTTTGGTTTCCCGATATGTGTCGCACATATAAGTTGGTGTTTTGCTTGAGTGCGCTTTTTAAAGGTTTTCTTTATAATTTTGCTTTGAATGCGACTGAAGTTTACATTCCCTTTATTTACAATGTTATGGTTAAATAAACATTTAAGTGCTAATTTCCTTATTAATTTGTCATAACCAAAATAAAAAAAACAGAGAAATGCGGACGAGTTTTCAACACTCCCTAAGATGACGGCGGATGAGTTTAACCAGGAACAAAGCGGTTTTTTTTTCAAACAAACAGCCAATATAGACTAATTACTCTGGAGAGTTTAAGAAGCCACACGCAAGTTTAATAATAAAATCGTGGGAACTCAAAAAGGGAATGGTATAAAGCCTAAGCTATAAGTGTAAATATTCTAACGACACAACTGTGATTCAGCTACTATTTATTGGTTTTGGCTGTATGGACTTGTCTGTTCTTTGTTACTCGCAAGATGTCTGTAATAATTCTCAACAAGTTTAAGTATTTATAACCATAAATGAGTTAAAGTATTTCAAATAGTAAATAAATAAATAAAATTTATTAGAATTAGGATCGTATTTATAAGTACATTACATATATGACGTTTAGTAAAGAATTTTTTGGGCAAACATTTGCTGTTTGTTGGGGGTCTCTCAAAGGATGTGTACTGAAGATATGATTTCGGGATTGTCAAGTACGAGGGTACTTATAGTTCCCTAACTGCCGTTGAAGTTTCGGTTCCTAGTGTATTTGGATAATATGAGCCATATGGGGCTCAAACG
This sequence comes from Phaonia tiefii, assembly GCA_963931995.1. Classification (NCBI taxonomy): domain Eukaryota; kingdom Metazoa; phylum Arthropoda; class Insecta; order Diptera; family Muscidae; genus Phaonia; species Phaonia tiefii. Next base: position 82,175,588 of record OZ008368.1, on the reverse strand, counting down.
ACGCACAGTGGGGCCGATTGCAAAATAAAAATCCAACGAGTATTCGAACTCACGGGTGATGTGTTAACACCTTTTTGTTACACGGTACCTGTTCGATTTCTATAAACACATTAGTAATTGTTACATTGGAAAATTAAAAGCAGGGTTCAATCATATGATGACGTTACATTTAAATAATATTAATACTTAACATTATTTAAAAACCAGGGCAAGCACATGTGTCACTATTTTCTTGTTTAATACTTTTTATTTTATACTCACAAAAAACAAAGAGAATGCAAATCAACGTACATACGCTACACAAGTTCACACAATGTTCGTTGCTCTCTTGCTATCGCTCTTTTATATACGTATAACCATGTCATTATTCTGTTTGCTCTGAGAGTGCTCCGCACAAACACAATACAACTATTTGCTGCTGCTACACCAGCGTGTGTGCTGTTTCACAGTCGGACAAATCGGTGTTCTATGTAGTGGTGGGTCACCCTTATCATTTAGGGGTATGAAAAATAGATGTTGGCCGATTCTGATACCTGACCGATACGCACACAAAATTTCATACAAATCGGTCCAGCCGTCTCGGAGGAGTTTAACGGCAAACAATATGTGATGGCAGTCGGACAATCTGTGTGATCGCAGTCGGACAAACTGTGTTTGGATGTATTCACTTTGTGAATTTAGGCCGTACCCGCGCCTATAGATGTTAACACATCAAAAACACGGTAATAATATCACAACTGTTATAGTATTTATATTTCGGGAACTGGCAATACTAGTGTTGCTAGATGCAAACTGGAACCTCCATTGGAAAGTTTTAAATTTTTTAGCATAAATATACATAGAACGTTTTCACTTTACGAGCACTATTTGTTGTATTTACAGTGTGTTAAAAATTCTTCTCTGTCAAAAAATGGAATTAGCCCGTGAAAATAATCCTGCAATAATTTTTTACGAAATTCGGCGTGGATTACACTGTGTGTAATTGTTGAAGTCATGGCAATATAACCATATACGGACACAACTAGGTGATAAAAGACAAAACAAAAGACCCGTGGCTCCCAGTTTTGCCCAAATTCATGTACTTTTTTTATGGGCCCCCAAAGATTTGAGGCCTCAGTGTCATTCTTGCAAAAAAGTGATCATTTTGTCAGGCTCATATCTTGCAAATTGCTCGGAATTTTTATTTACTGTCTGAGGGAAACTTCTAGCTCTTGTCGTAGAAAATAAAAATTGGGAACATATATATAATCAAAGCAACTTCATCCTCAAGGTCTAAATCGCAAAAATCTTTAAATATTCCATTTCTTCTACCTTTTCTCCCCTGTTCAGGTCCATAGGTAGCAAACCGTTCAAAATTCAAGGAAATAATCAACTACAAAAATGTACCTAAGATCATAGTAAAAGAAACTTTCTAGAACATACGATCTTCCTAGGAATGATTCTTAACACCGTAGGTAACGTTTAGTTAGCCGCCAAAGTGAAAAATTTCCCGAAAAGTCTTTAATTTCACTGTGTGTAATTTTTTAAGTTATGGAACTATAACCATATATGGACACCACTACGCGATAAAAGACCAAAAAAGATCCGTATCTCCCAGTTTTGCCCAAAATCATGGACTTTTTTTTAATGGACCCCAAAGATTTGGGGCCTCGGTGTCATTTTGGCAAAAAATTTTGTCAGGCTCATATCTTGCAATTTGCTCGGAATTTGGTTTTACCCCCTGAGGGAAAGTTGTTGCTGTTGTTATACAGAATAAAATCTGTCAACACATAAAATCAAAATAACTTAATCTTCAAGGTAAAATCGCAAAAACTTTAAAAAAAATCGATTTTTTTACCTTTTTCCCCCTCACACCGTTCAAAATTCAACGAAAAAATCAACTACATAAATCTACCGAAGATCCCAATACACAACTTTCTAGAACATATGAACTTCCTAGGAATGATTCTTAACACCGTTGACTTCCAGCAGCACAGGCAAAGCATTAAGCTCAGCACACGCAACAAGGGACGCAGCAGACAATATCAAAATTCCAAACGGTTTGCAAGATATGAGCATGACAAAATGATCACTTTTTTGCAAAAATGCCACCGAGGCCCCAAATTTTTGCGGTGCAAATAAAGGTGCATGACGTTGGGCACAACTGTGAGACACGGGTATTTTTTTTTGGGTCTCTTATCACGTAGTGGTGTCCGTATATAGTTATATTGTTTCGTATTGCACTGTGTTATCGAGACAAGCACCATGACGAAGCACGATCAAAAACCACTGTAAATCGCTGTTGCCTGGAGTTCAGACTCGGACGCCGTTCGCTGTAGGATGAATTTCGTCAAGGTCGTTCAAAATCGGTTGTTCTGCCACAAAACATCGACGCAGTGCGTGAAGTGATAATGCAAAACCATCATGTGATATATTGTGAGATAGAGGCAACCTTGCACATTAGTTCCACTTCAATACATTCGATTTTGCATGAAAATTTGCCTGTAGAAAAGATCTCTTCGCCTTGGATCCCACATAATTTGTCAATCTCTCAAAAAAGGCCCGTGTCAATTGGTGTAAGGAAATTATTAAAGAGTTCGACCGTGGGGCTTTGAAAGACATGTATAAAATCGTGACAGTTGACGAATTGTGGATATATGCGTATGAGCCTGAAACAAAACAGCAATCTACCGTAAGGGTCTTTCAAGACGAGCTAACTCCAACAAAAGTTGTTCATGGAAGAAGCACAGCGAAGCAAATGGTCGCCTGTTTCTTCGACCGAATGGGTCATGTGGCCATTGTTCCGCTTGAGCAATGTAGGACGGTCAATTCTGAGAGGTACATTACCATATGTTTGCCGGAAGTCTGCGGAGAAATTCGAAAAACAATCGCCAAAGGCGAATCATTCTCTATAATGACTCTCTTCAAATAGGTGCAATTTTGAGCAGTCGAAACATCGAATTGATGACTCATCCTCCGTACGGTCCTGATTTGGCACCCTATGACTTCTTCTTGTTCCCGAATATCAAAGGTAAACTGCGTGGTCAACGATTTACAAACGCCGAAGAAGCAGCTGAAGTGTTCAAAACTCATGTTTTGGTGGTGTCTCAAGAGGAATGGAAAAACTGCTATGACAAATGGTTTGAACAAATGCAAAAGTGTATTGATCATCAAGGGGAATATTTTGAAAAACAATAAAGCGAGTTGCATTTAAAAATGTTTGTTATTATTTGTTATTCCCGAAATATAAATAGCAACCCTCGTATTCTGATCATTTTGAAATGTACCAGACATTTATAGACAAGGAGTCATGCTTTCAGAAAATTGCATTTAGAGGCACCCTGTGTCAACACAGACGGGTGCTACAGGGTGTTAAAGTTGACCACTCTGGTGCTGTTGAAACTTTCAAAGACTGGTACTTCTACAATTATAGGCCGATTACACAGATTTTTTACTTTTGAGAATCTACTATGCACGACAAATAAAAAATCCCTGTGTCTTGGTCCGTTATTAAGATATTCCCGATCAAAATTTAAATTTTAAATTTTTTCATTGATATCTGTCAGTCTTTTTTTGTTGTTAATAACTCGAATATTTCTGAAAACGCCACTAAATTGGGAACACTTTGTTAAAGAATACACTGTAAACATTCTTAAATATCTCAAACAGTTTGTATATTCCGACGTCTCAAATTTGAATTTTTTTAAACTGTAAAAACACAATATTTTCCCGAAAAGTTACAATGATTGATTTAATATTTCCTAAAGATTTTTCCAAGAAACCTATACAAATTTTAAATTTTTTTTGAAAAACAAGGCTTTAACAATTATAGTTAATACAAAATTACGGCCATTTGAAAATGCACCCTACAGTCAGCAATCTCCTCAAATGTGCAATTTTTGATCAACGTTTTCACTTTCGATGTTTGGCGAAAATTTCGTTCGGGGGTTTTTTAAATATTTTTTTTAGATTTATTGTACATTGCAATATTTTTAAATACGCACCAAAAACACGCGTGACAATGCATTAACTTCGCAGTAGGAAAATGTTTAAGGATTCCTTAACGAAAACTTAATTTTCGCAATAAAACACTTTTCGGTAGGCCTTCTAAAAAAGACATTCCAGAAGGCCTTCTTGGTATATGAAAAAAATACAGCAGACAGATGTCCGAGGCCTTCGGCCACGGACTGTCCCTGCAGGCTGTGTCAGAGACACGGCCATTAAGTTTAACGTAGAATACGCCATCCGATAAGACAGAAAACATATATAACAATAACTGATAAATAACACAAGCAAATGAATTTAGCTATTTGATAGTTACTTTTGATAATATACATAAGCTTATGGTAGGAAAAATAGGATAAATATGTTTTTAAATTAAAAGAGTAAGGATAATTGATAAATAACAGACGCAAATCAATTTGATTATTTGAAAGTTACTTTTGATAATATGGGCTTATGATAGGAAAAATAGGATAAAAAAAAGTTATCTCGCCGTTTCCTCATAATCAATGAAATAAAGATTACAACAATAACAATCTGACATATCTCCCTATACCGTAAGGTAAGACGTATTCTACGCCAAAATGTATGAATTAATTTTTTTATAATTATATATCCATGTTAAATTCAAATTCACATTTAACATTTTGTTTCACTTAAATACATAAGTAAATATACGAAATTTCAATATTTCATCAATCAAAACAACAGCCGAAGGTTTGTGTCCACACTGAAACAGCAGCATAGTTTGTGTTCACGCTACAAACTCAAACACTCAACCAAACACAACACATATGTTTGAGTGTATGCGTTTAAACAATTTTCAATTGAGAAATTTAAATATTAGGAAGATATCAACCAATATGAAATGTATATCAAAAAAGTTATATCGCCGTTTCCTCATAATCAATGAAATCAAGATTACAACAATAACAATCTGACATGACTCCCTATACCGTAAGGTAAGACGTATTCTACGCCAAAAGAATATGTCCGCATTCTAATTTTGCTTAGGCTGGACGAGTCATATGCACTCCTAACTGCCTTCCACGAGAAGTTATTTGAGAATACCTTCTCATAGCCAATTACGTGAAAGCACCAACAAACCTTACCTGGAAGAAGCTTTCTTTTTCGGTCGCTTCTGGTTTCCTATAGCTTGTGAATCAAGCAATCAAAATATGCAACTCCAACAGAGGAAACGTAAGAAAATATGTATTTGAATCTAAAGTAATTTGTAGAGATCTTGAAATACATACGTATAACAATTCTCATCTCACTGATGGCGCCACTATCGAGTACTTAGCCATGAAACAGCTTCTCAGTATACCGTTCGGAACCGGTGTAAAGCTGTGAGTGTACAATTAGAAAGCGCACATCTCAGTGATTGTGAAACGCTCCCTCAAATCCCTTAATGAGATATTATGGGACACTAGCGGTATTCATGCAAACAAGAAAACCTAGAAATTTTGCTCAGCGTAAGTTTGCCCCGAAGCGTTTCATGAAGCACCAAGTAAAGTTGCTCAGTGTAACTGTGCAGCAATTGTCAAAAAAAGCTGATAAAGTAGATATACATACATATTCATAAACATGTACATTAGTGTGGTTCAAAAAACTCAAGTTTATTTTAGATACCTAGAGATCCCTCCCATTTTGTTACATATAATAAAAGAATAATCTATGCAAAATCTTAGCACCCTAGAGCATATGGAAGGCAGTGCTCAACAACGTTTAGTTTTCATAAATTTCTGTAAAACACTGAAGTTAAGTGTTCACATATGCGATCTCTTGTTAACGTGCTGCCCCGTGGAGAGGAATACTAGCAGCCTGTTAAATACTACTAGGAACAGTGACAACTGACAGGCGCTACTAAAAAATGCAACCAATCTCATGGCGGGTTGTTTACTTTTTTGGCGCCAAAGTAATTTTTGGTTATTCGTGTTTTGAACTCATTGATTGAACAAGTGTATTTCTTTTCCTAACAAAAGCCAAAGTGAGAAAAGTTAAAGTGCAAATAAAATTATAAGAAGTTAAACGTTAGCGCAAATTTACAAAAAAAAACAATCAAATAAAGAGTGAAAAAAATATTAAAACGCTGAACAGTGAGGTTTTATTCCCCATTAAGAACCCGTGACATTCAAGCTTCCAGAAACTCACACATTTTATGTGGTGATATTTTTTTTGGCGCCTACGGGAAACCAAACATAAGTTGTCCAGTTAGTAAATTTTTGTTTGTTTGTTATAAAAGTTAAAATATTTGTTACTTTCGGGTATGTAACGCATTTTTTTTGTTTCAGGTGTGAACTATATTTCAATATAAATGGATGCACTTAAGACGCGTCAAGCGGACAGTGTTTACTTAATCAGTGTTAAGGACTTAGAACCATTAACAAAGAAGAACCAACTGCCTACAACAAAAGAAGTTTTGTTAAGATTTCACTTTTTTTTAAGTGAATAAAATCTGTCAGGAACGCTAGTCATAGCACAATTGAAGAATTGAATGAAGTTTGGAGCAAAGCCCTAATCCCGATAAAATATACTTGCGATTCGATTGAAAAACTTGAAAGTGTGCATTCACAGTGGCTACTTTGGCTAAACAAAGAACAAACGAGCAATCATTTGTAGACAAAATCAAAAAGCTTTTTGACATTGCCCATTCAGATGCTCTTATTCTTATGAAAATACAAGAAGACAAAGATTTTTTAATTGACCAAAGAACTGAGAGAAAAATGATAATTTCATCTGAAGACAAAGAGTATATTAAAAAGCAAGAAAGAGCACTAGAAAGATTTGAAAAAGAAGAGGAGAGAAGACAAAAGTCTGTTTCTGCTGCAGAATCAAAGTCTTCTTCTATTAATCCACCCGATGATGACTTAAATGATAGTTCAAGTGCCAAAAGTCGTTCTGAAAATGGTTCTGATGGTGAATTATATCAACCTTCGTCCCGAAAAAATTTAGAAAAATTTTTAGGTGGGAAGAGCGATGATGTTTCTAAACCACTGCATGGGCTTTAGACAGGAATAAAGTTTCCGATCGTGAAGCTGTAAGGCTTATCATACCTATTGCCGCCGCACTTGGGCATGCAACAGGTTCGAAAACTGCAGATGCAGTACTTAAAAGTCTTAAAACATGGGATATCGATGATAATGTCATTGGTATGGGCTTTGACACAACAGCCGTCAACACTGGTGTCGAGAGTGGTGCATGCACTTTCATTGAAAATAAGCTGAACAAAGAACTTCTATGGCTGGCGTGTTGCCATAACATAATGGAAATCATTTTGAGCAAAGTATGTACATTATGTTTTGGACCTTCAAGCTCTCCTGAAACTCCAATATTTAAAAGGTTGAAGGAATCATGGAATGCAGTTGTTCGATCAGATTACACACCATTAAATATTTCCCCTGGAGAAGCTGAGTTAAAAAACAGTGCCATCGAGTCCCTGCTACATCATTTAAGTAAGAAAGACCAGCCTCGAGATGACTACCTCGAACTTATTGAACTGACGCTGTTGGTGTTGGGACAACCAATAGAGAAAATTCACTGGAGAGCACCTGGGCCTATACACCACGCTCGGTGGATGGCTAAGCTTATTTATGCATATAAATTGTACCTTTTCCAAGGTCAAGGACTTTACCATTTTACAAACAAGGAGAAAGAAACTTGGACAGATTTGTCCGTTTCGGAGCACTTTTGTTCGTAAAAAACTGGGTTGAAGCGCCAATCAGCGCCAATGCAGCTTTCAACGACCTAACTTTTTGGAAAGAGGCTGGGAAATACAGCGCAATTGATGGAGAGATAGCTAGAACCATCAAAAAAGCCTTGCAGCCACATTTGTGGTACCTATCTGACGAACTGGTCGGGTTATCACTCTTTTCCAAGAAAGTGAGCCTTGAAAACAAAGTGAGCCAAGTGAATAAGATGTCTGTCCCTGCACCGCCCAGGATGATTAGAGGAAATGCCAATTTACTAACTGATGAATGTGAGTTGGCAGATTTTGCTAATAGTAGAACAATGTTGTTGTTTACTAAGCTAAACATTAAGCAAAGCTTTTTAAACAAACACCCAAGTGAATGGGAACAGAATCCAGATTTTAAAGAGGCAAAAATATAGTAAATAAAATCAAAGTGGTCAATGACATCGCAGAAAGAGGTGTTAAACTATTTCAAGATTTTAATTAACTCATAACAAATGAAGAGGAGGAAAAACAGCTGTTGCTGCAGATTGTAGAGGCTAATCGAAAACAATTTCCAACTGAACCAACAAAGAAGGCCGTTGTAGAAAACCTACAGAATCCATCCACTTCCAAAAAAAAAATTTAAAGACTTCATTTTTATTACGGTCTTCACTATAAAATGTACTTATTTGTAACATTGTTTCTTATGCAAACTAACCAAATAAATTCAAGTTTTTGTATACTAAGATGTCTTGAAATTTTTCCAAAAGTTGGAAAAAAATTCCCGCACTCATTTTTTAAACAGCATTGAGCACTGATTTCAAAGTGACTTATGACCTTAAAATGTTGGCTCCTTAGTTCTTTTCTCAAATAGAAAAGAATTGGGGGGTCTCTTGGCTTTTACATTCAACTTGAGCTTTTACCATATGATGGTGGACCACCTTAATGTACATACATATATGCTTTACCTATTCCATTATTTTATTTTTTTCACATAAATCAAAAACCCTCTCTTTTTTTCAATACAAAAATATTGACATTGAAATGTCAAAAGTTTTCACGTTTCTTTTCCAGGTTTGCTCAGCAAATTTGCCTCGAAAACTTTCCACTTTTGTGGAAGTCGGTTTGTATGGGAAATTTGTTTGTTTTGACGTTTGCTGTGCAAGTTTACTATGTTTTCGAGTTTACGCGGTTCTTTCGAGCTTTCATGAAGACCACTACTATTTTTTTTAGAACACGAACGAAGGCTTTCTCTTAAGGTCGGGGATCAGGCGGTCAGTGTCAAAAGGTGAGTTAGCAAATAGAAACATCTATTTGAAAAATTTTAAATTTTTATCACAAATGTCAATTGGAAATTTTTGAATTAGTATGAAATTTAGTCTTTATTAAATAGTAATTTTTTAAGCCCTGGGACACCAACTATGGTCTGGACAAATTGCCCCCGCACAAGTAAAATGAAACCAATTAAAATTCTATAAAATCTCCAGCATAATACAAACAAACAACTATTTATAAACAAATCAAAAAGAAAAAAACAGTCAGAGTCACCCAGAAAACCACACAAGGATGGGAAGTATGAACTAAAGAGTATTCAGCCATCATCCAATTATAAGCCATAAATTTCGAGGTTCGTTAAGAAAATAACAAGTAAGAATTGTTAATAAATTTCCACAATTTTACATTGTTTTGTCACTAATGAACTCCAGATATGAAATTTATTACATTTCATATATATTTTTTTTTAACGAAAAACAAATCAACAAACAACAAGCGCACACAAAAACCCTACAGGTGTCTTTTGTCGATAAACTCATATATTAAGGCAGATTTCAAAACCACAATGATGAGCAGCAGCCAGGGTAAACAACAACCGAAGATGCCAAAAGGTCAGTCATGCAGACAGACAGAGAGTAAACGGACAATCAAATTTCCAATATTTCAAAGATATAAAGACAATAATAAGTTTTTAGTGTTGGAGGGGGGCACAAAATCCCATCCACAAGATCCCTACCACATTTTGAGCACAAAAAAATTATCATAAAATTTCAAAATATTGTGGATCTGGCGGCGTTGATTTGTTGACTTTGGTTCGGTTCATGCTGGATGGAGGTTGGGTAAGGTGCAAGCAAGTGTGTCATATTATCTCGGAGTATTTGGTTATTTATAACCAAAAACTATTAAAAAAAAAAAGATTCCTTCTTCTTGTCAGTAAGTAGCACTAGCTTGTCAAAATATTTTGGTTAAAATATAAACACTTTGATGGCCTGGGTAGGTTTTTATGATCTGGATTTTGTTTTTTTGTTTTTGTATTTTAGGGAATAATATCCATACTTTACACACAAAAGTGTGGGCTTGATTGGATGAGTTCTCTTTCGTAAGAGATTTTAAGTTTTCTCACAAAATTTATAACTTTTGGCTTTGATAAGTCATAAAGACTCGCACTAATTGTGTGGCGCCACTGAGATGATAGAAAAACCTACAACACATAGTAATTTAAGTGAAAAAATCTTTAAAATGTTGTTAATTAAGTAGATGCGGTTTCCAAAACTTTTAGGAGATTGACACTCAACTTATAATTAATTGTAGGGAAATATAATAAAATGCTAGGTTATGACGGCTTAATGTGAATGTATTCTTACATATGTCAAAATTTATTTTAATTGTTTGAAAATAAACTGCTATGGTGCTACAAAAAAATGTGTATACCATCTAAAGTGTCATTAAATTGTTACATTTGAATTTTTCTAAATATGCTTCATGTCATATTCTAATTGGGAATTTGTCATAATATGTTAATGAAATGTTTTAGTAATATAGTACATACATATAAAAATAAACAGAATTTCTTTGTGATCTAAATTGTAATAAAAATTTTATATTCATTTCAATGTCGTCTTATGACACCAATAAAAATGTATTTATGCCAGAAAATTCATTGAGTAATTTGAAAATGTGTTTACAACATAAAATTCATAACGTAATTTGTTTTTGGGGAAATAAATAAAAAACAACCAACAAAAAGACTAGTTATTATATTGTTTTAATTAATTAAATTAAATTATATTTTTAACTTGGAACCTAGAAGATTTTTTAACATATTGCTTCAGAATTCACTTATACACGCTGAAAAATCTGTATTTTTTTAGTTGTTTGGATGCAAATATTACGTGTTTATCGTTAAAGGCAAATACAGGGTGTCCGTCGGGAAGGTATACTTTGTTTGTTTATAATTTTTGATTAAATGAAAGAGAATGGATCTTATATTGAGAAATGTTTTATTTAACATCGGCAATTAGGTATGGAATACAATATCAGATAAATGTCCGCCTGTGTTAGCCTCACAAATGCGAGCCTTTTGAGCACATTTTTCATTACATTCTCACACATTTCACGCGGTATTTCATTTTATTTCATCACGAATATTTTGTATGAGTTGCTCAAGCGTTTCTGGTTTGGTTGCATAAACCTTGCTTTTCAGATATCCCCACACAAAGAAGTCCGGAGCAGTCAAATCAGGCGACCGTGGAGGCCAATCAACATCACCATTTCTTGAAATAACTTGTTGTAGAAAGAGGTCTCGCAGTAACTCCATTGTAATCTTGGCTTTACGCGATATGGCACCGTCTTGTCGATACCACATATTAATCAAGCTCAAAGTATGCAGTCGTGGCGTTAAAAAGTTTTCAATCATATCACGATATCGCTCCCCATTGACAGTTACCGTTACGCCAATGATTCCTGCTGACCAAATTGCACACCAGACTGTCACTTTTAATGGATGCAAAGGTGACTGATGAATAATTTGGGGGTTTTGTATTGCCCAGAACCGGCGATTCTGTTTATTCACATATCCATTCAAATGAAAATGTGCCTCGTCACTCATTATGATTTTTTTATGAAACTCGGGGTTGTTATGGGCGAGCTGTAACATCCTATTGGCATATTTACGGCGGCGTAAATGGTCTTATGGAAGAAGCTCTAGTGCCAATTGAATCTTAGTAGGAAACAAATGCAAATCCTTATGCAAAATTGTGCCCAAAATTGTTCTTTGAAAACCAAGCTCCTGAGCACGGCGTCGAATTGAGGTTAATGGATTGTTTTGAACACTTTCTTGAGAAGCAGTAATGTTTTCAGCTGATATTGCAGTACGGCCCATGCTTGAGCCTATCAGCTACAGACCCACTTTCTTCGAAATCATTCACTTCATGATAAATAGTGGGTTTTGTTGGCACGTTGTTTCTCCCAAAAATGTCACGTAACTTTCTCATCGTCACAGTAATAGATGATTGATTTTGATCAAATGTTTTAACGATTAAAACCACGCTGGTTTATCGAATGTTTTTCCATAATAAATTTGCCACTTCTCCACTTCACGACTGCCAAATATGAACTATCAAGACTAATGTTTACCAAAATGGCGGCAAAACAAAATAGTATACCTTCCCGGTGGACACCCTGTATAGCTCTTTTCCAGCTGGTGGCAAATATAGTGTATTTGCGTCCAAACACATTGTGTTTGCTATTCAATATTAGATGTTGGAGACCCAAATGTGGATTTGTTTATTGAAAACTGCTGAAAACAAAACGTGTTTGTCAACAACGGAACAAAAAAAAACCACATCTCCAATTTATAAAACCAATGGTTGTAAACATATACATAGTTCCTGCAATGCGTTGCTGGGACCGGATTTTTCAACGTTTATGAAAATTCTCTTGAAGAGATATAGTCACACGGGATTCACACCAAAGAAAAGATAAACTCATGCCAGCTTTTTACAGAGGATAGATATGAACCTTGACTATTGCCTTTAAGCAAAATATTAAAATACATATTTCTGTGACCCAAATTTGTCTTTGTTTATTGAAAACTGGTGAAAACAAAAACGTGACTGACTATAAAGGAACAACAAAGCACCAGATCTTCAATTCATGAAACCACTGCTTGCAAACATATACATACGTAGATCCTGCAATATGTTGTGGGACCGGGGTTTTCAACGTGTCTACAAATTCTCATTAACAGCCATAGAAGAAGGGGAAAGAAACTCACGCCAAATTTTTACAGCGGATAGATATGAACCTTGACTATTGGCTTTAAGCAAAATATTAAAATCTAAAAATTTTGCGTTATGATGCTTTTTAAGTTAGGCTACGAGGTGTACTTGACAATGCAATAAAAATATATCCGGACGGTCAAAAATATGGTTTTTATTTTTAAATTAAATTATACACTTTTATTGTGACCTTTATAACAATGACTTTTTAACCAACTTTAGAACGAAAATCAATTCAAATCTATATTGTTTTATTCAGAGGATTTGCCTCGTTTTAAGGAAAAATTTAAAAAAAAACCAAAAATATACGGAAATAAATCACCAACAAATTCAAGTAATTAATAAAGCTATAGAATTTAAAAGCACTTGTGTTGAAGTTCTGAAAATAGTGATATTTATAGAGCACAACTACACTGAGAAAAATCTGTCTATTTCATTGTTGAGACACAAACATAATGTGTTTGGAGCTTGTCACAAATACAGTGTACCTGTGTCCCAACACATTGTGTTTGCTGTTCAATGTTACATGCTTGAGGCAATTATTAATAATTATTAGGCTATAATATATATTTTTGTGATCTAAATGTGGTTTTGTTTATTAAAAACTACTGACAACAAACATTACATGAGTTGTCAGGGGACACCCGGTTGGAACGAAGTTCCTTTCTCTATATATATTATGTACTAGTTAGTTCCAACACGCCTAAGGCGCCCGGTGAAAAATATGATAATTTAAATGGATCTTTAACAAAAAATAGTTTATGACAAATGATAAACGTTTTTTAAAATTGTTTTTATAGAAGGTATTTTTTTTTTTAAAGTATATTTCTAGGTCCTTTTTGTGAGAATATGTATTAAATTTTTCCGAAAAGGCCCTTTTTTAAGGAGAGGCACTTCTTTTATTAAAAGCTAATGTTCTTTTAAATAAAAGGTACTATTTTGAAGATGAAGTACTAAGAAACCGCATAAGAGTATGATTTTTTTTATAACGAATTACTTTTTAAAGAACAGGTACTTTTTACGAAAGTGGTACTCTTTTTAGGAAAAGGTTATTTTTTAAGACTATGTACTTATTTTCAAAAAGCCTACTTATCTCTAGAAAAGAAAATGTAATATTTTGTTTTTAAGAAAGGTAATTCTAAGAAAAGGAATTTTTGTAAGAAAAGGTATTTTTTTAAGGAAGGTATTTTTTACTGAAGAAAACGTTTTTTTTAAGAAATGGATATTTTTTTTAGAATTGGCCCTTTTTCAAATTCTCAAGAAAAGTTATTTTGTTTCACAAAAAATATACTCTTTAAAGAAAAGGTTAAAAAAAAAGATTATCATGAAATAGAAATTTGTTGTAAGAAAATTTACTGATTTAAGTAAAAGTACTTATTTAAAAAAAATGTTTTTTTAAGAAAAGGTACTTTTTGAAAAACTATTGTCTTGTTACGCAAAGGAAATTCCTTAAGATAATTTTTTTAAGAAACGTACTTTGTATTTTTTTGCGAAAATTTGATTTTTCAAGAAAAGGCACTTATTTAAGGAAATGTTCTTTTTAAACTCCTTTCGCTTTGGCTTTTCTGAACTTACTTTTTACTGTGTTCAAAACTGCAATATTTACTCAATATTGGTTACAGGCTCCACCTAGAAAACTTTCCATTAAACAAGAAATTTCCCAACATATGTGAGACATCTAGTTGACAGACACATGTACATACATACATTGTTATGTTCGTACATACGCTACACAAGTTCACACAATTTTCGGTGCTCTCTTGCTATCTCATTTTTATGTGCGTATAAGCACGTCATTATTCTATTTGCTCTGAGAGTGCTCCGTACCCACACACAAACTACCCGATATGCACACAAAATTTCATACAAATCGGTCCAGCCGTTTCGGAGGAGTTTAACGCCAAACAATCTGTGATCACAGTCGGACAAACTGTGTTTGGATGTTTTCACTTTGTGAGTTAAGTCCCTACCCGCGCCTATAGATTTTAACACATCAAAAATGGCCAGATCTTCAACTCATGAAAACAATGCTTTCAAACATGTAGATTAGACCGATTCACAAAAAAGTTCCTTTTGTCCATTTACCTTGGTTTGGTTTGTGATGTTTCACAAAATATTTCGTGTTAAGATCCCGTGAGCTGGACATTTTTTAAAAAAGGTATTTTATTTCGACATGGAGATCATTGTTCTATAGATATCTATTTTGTAATTTAAATAGATTTCGGAGGTGCTCTGGACCAAATTTTTAATATTTAGAATTACTCCAATCTGACATTTAAAATAGAAACCCCTCCATACTAAAACCTTAAAATTAAGCTTTTTGCAGAATATTCCTAAAAAAAATGATGTTCCAGGACAGATTATGACATGCTTTATATACCATTAGATGCCCCATACAAACTCTGTCATATGATACTAATATTGTCTAATTGTCTTTAGCTAAAGTACAAATATTTTTGAAAAATTAAAAAAAATACCCTTTTAATAACGGTCAAGCTCACGGGATCTTAATGCTAGGCCCGAAATATTTTGGGAATCATCAGAAAACAGACCAAGGTAAATTTTTAGGGGAGGATAAAAAAACTGCTTCCTCTCCCCCACCATACAATGTGAGTCGATCTAATGTACATGGTTCATTCACGCTGAAAAGTGTATCTTTTTTGTTGTTTGGATGCAAATACAACGTGTTTTTAGCTTGTCGCAAATATACTATACCTGTGTCCAAACACATTGTGTTTACTGTTCAATACAACATGTTTGGGGCACAACGATATCTAATAGGCTATAATATATGTATTTGTTACCCAAATATGGCTTTGTAGGTTGGAAACTGCTGAACAAAAAAAAAACTTGGCAGGTAACCAGTGGCCGTCGTTGGTGGAATGGTTAGTGTGCGCGGCTCTTGTACATGAGATCCTGGGTTCGAACCCTGCTCTGACCACCTTCAAAAAAAAATTTTTTCGACGGCGGTCACCTCGCATAGTGACGGCGACACTATCGAGTATATAGCCATGAAAAAGCTTCTCAAAATACCATTCGGAATCGGTGTAATACTGTAGGTCCCAATCAGTGAGTGAAAAACTGGAAAGCGCACAGCTCAGTGATTGTGAGAAGTTATCCCCGGTCCCTTCATGGGAAGTAATGGGAAACCATTTATTTTTTTTTTTATTTAGGTAACCAGGAAACAAAAAAGCACCAGATAATCTGTTCACAAAAACAATGCATGCAAATAAGTACATGGTTCCTGCACACGGACAATTTTGTTGTTGTTGTTTAGATGCATATATAAGGTGTTTTTAGCTTGTTACAGATATACTATACTTGTGGTCAAACAGAGGGACATGGGACTGTCCGTGGAGGTGGAAAGTTTCTGATTGCCATTCACTTGGGAGTGGCCAGAAATGATTCCTTCATTGGGCAGTCCAAGCAGCTCACTACTTCCACGCAGTATGTCCTGGGCAATGGCTTTTCGGAAACCTCCGTTAGCTAGCTAGAGTGAGAAGGCGAAACAAATGAGCATCAAATCAGGTATAGTAGGTGACTGATGTCACTGAAGCTCATCAAACAATCGGGCATATTCTTTTGTCCTTAGAAGGCGGATGAGCCAAACATACGGGCCAACGGCGGATAGAAACTAAAAGAAGAAAATCCAGGTTCAACATATCGCATCCTGGTCAGCGTCTGATCCATAATGGGCGGCTGCAATCAAATATCCTGGCAGTAGGTAAAATGCAAAAACCCGGTGGGCTGGGTTTGCCTCCCGCCACCGTTCATAATGGCAGTGAAAATACAAAAACGAAACAGAAAACATAAACAACCCCTATTTGTTGACGACCCCCGCAAACGTTATAAGGACCACGATTTACGGATATGCACATGGAATGTAAGAACTCTATATAGATCCGGTGCAAGTATCCAACTGGCAGATGTCCTCGAAAGTTATAAGGCTGACATTACCGCTATCCAGGAAATGCGATGGACAGGACATGGCTGCACAAGAAAAAGAAACTGCGATATATACTACAGTTGCCATGAAAAAAAACATGAATTTGGTTGTGGATTTGTAGTTGGCAAAAGACTGCGACATCTAGTCTCTAGGTTCAATCCTGTGAGTGAACGAATAGCCACAATCCGCATAAAAGCGAAATATTTTTATATTTCCCTAATTTGTGTGCATGCCCCGACAGAAGAGAAAGATGATGATGCCAAAGACATATTCTATGAGCTCCTAGAGGAAACGTATGACCGCTGCCCTGGCCATGACATTAAGATTGTACTAGGAGATTTTAATGCCAAAGTAGGAAGGGAGAATGTGTTTAATCCAACTATTGGCAATTTCAGTCTTCATGCTGACAGTTCCGACAACGGTATGAGACTGATTGACTTTGCCGCGGCAAAAAACATGGTCATCAGTGGCACAAGATTCCAGCATAAAGACATCCACAAGGCTACTTGGGTATCCCCTGATCAAAGAACTAGGAACCAAATTGATCACGTGGTAATTGATGGAAGGCACTCATCCAGTGTAATGGACGTACGAGTGATCAGAGGAGCTAACATCGATTCTGATCACTACCTGGTAGCAGCAAAGGTTCGCACAAGATTAAGTAGAGCGAAAATCGTACGAAACCAGACGCAGAGGAAGCTGGACATCGGAAAGCTGCAATTACCAGAGGTAGCCACAGCCTACTCAAGGAAGCTCTCGCAACTTTTGGCACAGAACCCACCCCCTCCCGATGACGATCCTGATGCGCAGTGGAAACCCATTTCCGACTCTATAAAAACTGCCGCAACAACCGTACTTGGTTTCGAAAAACCGCTTCGCAACAAACCGTGGTACGATGAAGAGTGTCGCATAGCAAATGACGAAAAGAACGCTGCACGTATGGTAATGCTTCAGTCAATTGCAACGCGAGCTGCAACTGAGCGGTATAGGGAGAAGAGAAAGGAGGTAAACCGTCTCTTTAGGCGTAAGAAACGGCAGTGGAGAAAACGCGAGAGTGAGAAAATTGAGACATACAGAAGGAAGAACGAAGCCCGAAAATTCTACCAAAAAGTTAAAAACGGAACTAATGGACATGGTTCAGGGCCCCCCTTCTGTAAAGACAAAGACGGAAATCTCGTCGCAGATGTGCAGAGCATGTTGGGAATATGGAGAGAGCATTTCTCCGCACTACTAGTACCTGAGATATCCGATGACGATGGGACAATCGATCACAATATGGACGACGACGTCGATTGCCCCCCTCCTAACCAAGACGAGGTCAGAACAGCTATTGCCCGGCTTAAGAACAACAAAGCCGCAGGAGCCGATGGATTACCGGCGGAGCTGTTTAAGGCTGGCGGCGATGAGCTGATAAGGTGCATGCATCAGCTCATTAGCAAAATTTGGTTAGATGAATGCATGCCCGGCGATTGGAGTCTCAGTGTACTATGTCCCATATTTAAAAAAGGTGACCCGAGTATTTGTGCCAACTACCGTGGAATAAGCCTTTTATCCATAGCATATATGGTTCTATCAAGTATAATGTGCGAAAGACTAAAACCAATTATCGCTGACCTGATTGGACCATACCAGTGTGGCTTTAGGCCTGGAAAATCGACAACTGACCAGATTTTCACGCTACGCCAAATCCTGGAGAAGACACACGAAAAACAAATCGACACCTATCATCTATTTATCGATTATAAAGCAGCCTTCGATAGTCCGATACGGGAGAAACTCTATGAAGCAATGTCTGAGCTTGGTATTCCTGCAAAACTCATACGCCTTTGCAGGATGACCTTGACGAACACCAAATCCGCAGTGAAAGTTGGTAAGGATCTTACCGAACCTTTCGAAACTAAGCGAGGCCTCAGGCAAGGCGACACCCTATCGTGCGATCTCTTTAACATCTTAATGGAGATCATTATGAGAAAAGCTGCAGTCAATATGAATAAAACCATCAGCAGCAAAAGTCACATGCTGCTCGCGTATGCTGATGATATAGATATCATTGGGCGCACAATTAGAGAAGTTACTGCGGTTTTTTCGAGAATTGAGAAGGAGTCAGCAAAAGTGGGTCTGACGGTGAATGAGGACAAGACAAAATTAATGGTTTCAACGAACAGGGCCTCCACGCGATTAGACCAAAGCGTGAACGTTGATAACCGTTATAACTTCGAGGTAGTGGACGAATTTATATACCTCGGATCTGCCGTGAACAAAAACAACAACGTCAGCCTTGAGATCAAACGGAGAATTGTGCTTGCGAATAGATGTTATTTTGGGCTAAGCAAGCACTTTAGAGATAAAGCCCTCTCTCGAGTAACAAAAGTCCAGCTGTACCAGACTCTCATTCAACCTGTCTTGCTTTATGGCGCAGAATCCTGGGTCCTATCGCAAGCAGACGAAACATCTGTAGGAGTCTTCGAGAGAAAAATACTCCGAAAAATTTATGGCCCTATAGTGCACAACGGCGAGTATCGGCGACGCATGAACCATGAGCTGTATGAGCTTTATCCTGACATTGACATAGTTAAGCGGATCAAGATAACGCGATTGCGCTGGCTAGGCCATGTCAGTAGAATGGATGAAGATGAACCAGCGCGAAGGCTTTTCGAAACCGAACTCGAAGGAAGACGAAAAATAGGAAGACCAAGACTCCGCTGGAGGGATCAGGTTGACGAAACTTGGTATTGCCAACTGGAGAGATAAAGCAAAAGATCGAACTGGTTGGCGAAATATGTTATCTTCGTTTTGTAAGGTCCCTGACCCCCCGGGGTTGTCCGAGACCGGATAAGTAAGTAAGTAAGTGGTCAAACAGATTGTGTTTGCTATTCAATATAACGTGTTTGAGAAACGATTGTTACCCAAATATGACGTTCTTTGTCGGAAAATGCGAATAACAAAAACGTGACAGACAATAAAGAAACAAAAGAAAAACAGATCTTCTGTTAACGAAAACAATGCCTGCAAACGTGTACATTGTTCCCGCATTATGTTGCTGGGGCCATTATTTTTCAGCGGGTAGTTATTTTGGTTAGTGTCCTCCGTTTTTGTGATCGGGCTCTACCATATAATTTTATTTTATATGATTCGATTAGTACGTGTCTTTATTTGAAGATAGTTTCTCCGAGCTAACAGATCACGGATTTTTGCAGACAGATCAGATCAGGTTTTTCGTTTTACAGTTAAAATATATTTTCAAGTTTTCGACAAATAATATTTCTTTAAGCCAAATGTAATAATCAGCACGAATGTTTCGCTCTACTCAGCCTTTAAAACCATTCTCCGTAAGTTGCATTGGCTTGATTTCAATAATTTTAATTTCTTTGAATACATAAAACAGGAGGAGGAAACTAATAAGTTAGATTGATATGCGGCGAAATACCTTTACTAAAACCCATTCAATTGAATAATCAATTTCGGTTTGAATCCATTTTTGTATTCAAAGTTCTAAATACTTTTTAACCTTAAAGATAACTCAACAATTTAAAAGCGACAAATTTGAATTCAATGTTACCTGTTTATGAGCAAAGACTAACATAACTTAAATAAAATCTTTGACACCCAAATTATGCTCCTAACCAATCCTCTTTCATCCCCTTCTAAAACTGTGCAATTTGCTGTATCACATTTGTCCTGTGTCTACGTTAACTACATACTAAGGTGCCCTCCTTTTTTACTTTCCTTTTTTTATGTTCGTTTGATAAATGATCATTTCCATATCTTCCAGCAGACTCATTTGTTTCTTTCCCATATTCCGTTTAAAGGGACCATTAAAGGGAACAAAATTATTTCCTTTAAACATAATTTTTTGTTTGTTTTTCATGTGTCTTCCTATCTTATTAAAATAAATGTTTTAAGAATTTTGTTTCATTTGTTGTATTTGCTTCATAAAAATACATTTAAATTAAACATATTTGACACCTGGTCTTGGTGTTAAACTTGCCGAATGGTGTTCACTTTCGTCGAGAGGGGAGAATACTCCTGATAAAGTCCATTACTTTAGTTGTTGGCTACAGAAACATCATTAAGCTTTCATTCGTTCTGTTGATTTTTTATGGTATTGAAAGAAAGGAAATGAAAAGTTTTTGCTTTGGCATTGTTTTCGAACCCCTGGCCAAGAAAGAAAATACCGAAAATAGTTACTGTATATCAGGTAAGAAACGTTTAATGGCATTGAAAAATTACTTTGCATGTTGAACATTGTAAATGGATGGTTGTTGTGTTTCGTGAGTTTTGTATATTTGATTGAGGCGGAAAAGGTCAGAGCACCAAGTTTTCTAGGAAGAAATACTGCACTGTAGCAAGGACTCATGACTAGGGAGTTCCTTTAATTTTAAAGCGGAACAGTAAAGAAAATTGCATTGACTCGTTTTGGGTTGAAACAATTAAAAGTAATCTTGAACTTTGCCTTAATGTTTTGTGTTTCCACCCAAATTAATACTAAAAAGATTAAAGGAAATTAAATGCCCAAACCGGGAATCAAAATCACGTAACATTAAGGCGCAATACATTATCAGCAGAAAATTTTATTTAATAATTTTAACACTCAAACCCGTTCACTGCCGTTTCAACCTTCCTTATTTCATTTTCTTCCTTGCTTCCTGTTTTCAAACTACGCACTTTATATCACTTTTAAACATGTTCATCATCCTTTTTATCTTATGATTCCAACATATTTTCAAAACATATAACTTTAACACATTTTTCCCATTTTCTGCTACCCATAGTATTTCATATTAATATCTCCGATTCCAAAAAAACATTCCTTCATTTCTCAGAATTTTATCGGTGATAATTTTGTAACACAATCTGTTTTCAAAACGACTAAATATTTAAGAAAAATATACACATATTCACTTCCATATTTTGTTGTTGTTGTTGCTGTTATCTCTAATCCAGACACCACAGAATGGCAGCCAGCAGCAGACACTTTGAATACTTTGTCAAGATACAAACAATATTTTTTGAAGATATTGTACAAGATAAGTCAACAAATGTTGAAAAAAAAAAATAAAAACATTTAAACATATTTAGATTGCACAAGTCAGGGAGAGAGGGTAGGTATCCCAATTTCGGGGAGACAACAAATTAAAAGAAAATATAATGCTGCAACTTAGTTATGACAGCAAATGTCGAAATATTTGGTAAATAAAAAAATGTGTTTCTTTTTATTTATGTTTAAACACAAATCATAAAGTTATTGAGAATTGTCAGGTAAATTTTTGTAAGGTTAAAATTGAAGGAAACATACTAAGACCAACCAATCTCAATTACATTAAGTAGCGACCATACTGAGTTAAACAACAATTTTTTACGATCAATATTTTTTTAAATAAATAATAATGTTATGTTAAAAACTATTTAAACAACTAGACACATAATAGCTTTAAAGAATTCCTAAAATCAATACTATACCTATGAAAACCACTATCATTCGTATGTATCAAAAGTAATTGAGAATTTTCAAGAACAATTAAACGAACTCAGTTACTCGAAATACACAACAACTAAAATATTGACAAATACACCCGAATCAAAACGAAACGTAGCGTAGCCAACAACCTTAAAACCCAATAAATATCATAACAATGATAATAACAAGATTGAGATGATACTTATCTACGGGAAAGAATGTATGTTGTGTGTTGCTGTTAAAAACCTTGTGTACTATAATTTTTTCCGGATATTTGTATAACTTTTTTCACGGGATATAAATGATATGTATATCTATATAATCTAGAAAAAATTAAAGTTAATCTTTATATGTCGGCTAAGATTCTAAACCGCAGATGATTCCGTGATCTAAAGAGTTTGGTACCGTCATTATTCACCCTTATTAAGGTTTTCGGCAACGACATCGTCTTGTGTCGACGGCTAAAACAAGGGAATTGTATAGTCATTATCGATCAGTACCTACGACTGTCGACAAGTACATACATATATACATATGTGGTGTTTTGCAAGTAGAACTGGCGACGATGTTGAGTTCAAGCGACGCTATTTATGTCGACACAGTTTTTGATAATTACTTGAAGAAAATTTTCAAATTTATTTCTTCGTTTTTTTCCGAATTAAAAATATTTCCAAAGTTTTATTTTTGAATTATGGATTAAGAAGATTAAAATTTACACCGAAAGCAAATCTTAATATCAAATCAATGATAAATGTTCATTAAAAGTTCTTCATTGAACTGATGATATTCGTAAAGTTCTTCAATTTAAAGATTGTATGTTTCTTCAACGTTTCAAGATTCATTGAACTGATGACATGTTTCACATCAAGCTTCGTCGTTGGAATTTGGAAATATCTATTGGGATAAGTTCAAAACATGGACGGAGTAATAAGAGAAAATAAAGAGAACAAGAAAAACAGTGGTAGAAAATTGAAAATAACTACATAATAGAAAATCCACGCCATGATCAGTGTTTATATGTGGTCCTATTCCCTGTTCTTGTGGATTTTTACGATGAAACATTGGCCAAAGTGTTTCGCAACACATTAAAAAACAATTGACATCAATATGATGACAAATTTACATCAACCTTAAAGACAAACTTACATCAAATTTATGACAACTTTACATCTAATTGGCGAAGAGTTTACAGCAAATTCATGACCAAGTTACATCAAAATGGTGACAAATTTACTTCAACTTGTTGGTAAACTTACATCAAACTGATGGAAATTTACTGATGTAAATTGTCGCTGAATCAACGCAAACTATTGACGAAATATGGATGAAATGTTCTTCATCAATTCAATGAAATGTGACGTAGGTTGGAAAATGGGGAAATGTTTTTTTTTCAAATTAATTAAGAAATTCAAAAATTTGACGAAGCTTTTTCTTAAAGCTAAAAATATTTAACTACCAAATCAATTTTCTAATAATGTCGCAATGTCTGAAATGACCATCGAAACAGAATTTGAAAAAAATAATAAAATTCTCAAACTGTTGCTGATCTTGTGGTTTATACGATGAAAAATAGGCCAAGGAGTTTGGCTACACATTAAAACACAATTTACATCAAACTTATGACTAATTTCCATCAAACTAACGACAACCTTACATTTGATTGACGAAAATGTACAGCAAATTGATGAACAAATTACATCAAAATAGTGGAAAATTTACTTAAACTTGATAACAAACTTACATCAGACTAATGAAAAATTTAACATTGTCATTGAATCAACGTAAACTATTGATGAAATATGGTTGACAGATTAATGAAATATTCTTCATTAATTAAATGAAATGTGTCGTAGGTTGGAACATGAGAAAATGTTTTTTTTTTAATTGGTGAAGTTTTTTCTTAAACCCAAAAATATTTACCTACCCAACAATTATCTAATAGTGTCACACTGTTTGTAATGAGCATCGAAATAGATTTTGAAAAATAGTAATAATAAAATTGGCAAACTTCCCCAAACCAAGTAATAAACGAAATCTTAACAAATGTACAGATCGACCGAAACACAAGAAACCAGAGTAACAGAATAAAATAAATAATAAATGGTTCCCATTACATTCCATGAAGGAATTGGAGAGAGCTTCTCACAACCAGGGAGCTCTGCGCTTTGTAGTAGTATACTCACTGATGGGGATCTACACTTTTACACCGGTTCCGAACGGTATTTTTGTGAAGCCTTTTCATGGCCAAATACTCGATAAAGTCGCTGTCACTATGCAAGGTCACCGCCGCCGAAAGGAATTTAAGATGGTCAGAGAAGGGATCGAATCCAGGGTCTCATATACTAGAGGCGAGTACACTAACCATTCCGTCATCGACGGCCACGAGTACCAGGGTAAACATCAAAATATCCAATCAAACATCAAAATTCAAAGAAAAACAAGTAGAAATCGTCTGCCACAAAAATAGTTATTTTGTGCCAATAATATACCGATTGCTAGTTAGTCTCGCGGCTGTCCACAAAAGTTAGTACTTTTCCGGCAAATGAAAAGAATATTTATCGTGAAAGTGATTTCGGTTGTTTTAAACAATTTATTATTCGCCCCTAAATTGTCATAATTTAACAATTGCATGCATTTGTTAATCATAAAATTGTAAATTTTTTTTAAAATAATGGAAACTGGCAATTTTGTTTAAGGACATAAATATTCAATCAGAAACTACATGCACAGAAAAAATCCTTTGGAGCTCGTTTGGCTCAAAAATAATTGTTTGTCCCAGAGATATTTACAGTGCGTATATTTCGAACGAATGCTTTTGTTCGTTTTCTAGATGAAAGAAAGTTGAATTGGATTCCACAATATTGTGATTTCAAGTCTAGTGAATTGTACAATTTTTCAAAACTTTTGAGTACAAATTTTGGTTACTCTATTTCGAATGTGCTGAGAGTTGGGAACAAACTTAGAGTCAGGCTAACGAAAATATTGATTTAGGGGAATCCAATTTGTGTCGAATGTGAGTGACTGATTTTAGTTCGCTTAGCTTTTCGTTCGAGATAGAGAAAAAAGCTGTTAGTTTTATTCGTCCCAAACTTGACCGTAAAATAAATAAAATAAAAATAACAAATAAATAAAGTCGTTTCTTTTGTTGTAACTAAACTGTCCGGACTTGCAGTGATGGTGCCTGGGTGCACCTCAATTTCAAGGAAAGAGTTAGTTGCTAACTATATATGTATTTAAAATTCATTAAAATACTTCTATTAACGAGGATACACCTTCATAGAAAATAAATCGTTTTTAGAGAAATATAATTCGTATGCATTAAATGAAAAGTTGTTTATCGCAAAAGGAGTTTATCGCAAAATGAGTTTATCACGAAAGTTTTTTTTTTTGAGATTGAGATTACCATATTTCGTTTACGGTAAACGTAAGAGCAGTTTATTTTACAGATTTGCAGATGACCAATTAGACCATAATTTTCGGACAGAATATTTTTCAAATTTCATTGGTTTTACCATAATTATTCCAAAATTTATAATTTTAGGACACACTTCTTAATAGCTCTGTTCATAAACTGAGGATTTGAATCAAATATAAAATTATCAAAATGAATTTCGATATTGAATTTTCATCAACTGGTTGAGAATTACAAGATTTAAGAATTTTGAACGAAAATCCGGTTTATTTGATATCTATTTTTACATCACCATTTGAATTAGTTTCATTTCACACTATTACAGCAATTGAATTATTTTTATCTTTTGTTTTAAATTGTTTAAATGTTAAAATGTTTTCAAATCACACCGATTTATGTATATTTTTTTTTCTTTACAAGTCGCCTTTCCAAACTCTACCTTTGGATAGATTTAACAATAAACAAAATCACAATTTTAATGAGAATTACAACAACGGCACCATAAACACTGAATAATCACCGTTTAAATGATAATTTCAAGGTTCAGTTTATTGTTCTGAAACAGTAAGGAACAAGATCTTTACACACATTTACCCTTGGTTTTCATGTCTCTGAGTTGTTAATTTGAATTTTATATACTTATACATAGTATTATTAATTCTTTGTTTCGATTTTTTTTTGATAACAATTCTTTTTCTTTTATATTCTTTACATTGATTGACACTTTTACATTTTTATTTTTTTTTCTTTTTTCCCGAAAACTTTGAACTTGAATTTTAAGTTGACATTTCAATCGTTATGTATGCATATTATTTTTTTCAAAATTATTTATATTTTTCTCTGTAGTTTTATCACTGATAAGGCTAAAAACCCACAATATGTTGAAATGTTATGAATAAATTGTGGTAAAGCTGTTTGTACATTATAAACAAGTTAACACTTTTGGTATAAACAATGGAATATCAGACGCACAAAAAAACAACACATTTAATCATTATTATTATTTCAATCTGAATTAATAGAATTGGGACTTGAAACCAGAACGAGTTACATTTACAATTTAATTAATTAATATTTTATTTATATGTCAATAGGACAACATAGGAAAATTTATCGAACATGACTGAAAAGAATTTTCAATAGATACCAATTTTGACATGTTTGTATTCCCAACTGTAGCAAAGCATTTCAAATCTCGAATGACAAAAAAGGTATACTAAGAAAATCCGTAGGTAATTTAATTTATTTTGGAAAAGATCCTTATTAGAAACGATCAATAAAGTATTATAAATACAAACTTTAATCACTTAGTCGTTAGACCCACGAAATCTATCACTCATTGCCAACAATTTGTCAGCTGAATGAGAATTACCTAGTATAACATTGCGTGTAATTTTTGAAGTCCTGGAAATATAACCATATACGGACACCACTACGTGACAAAAGACTTAAAAAAAGACCCGTGTCTCCCAGTTTTGCCCAAAGTCACTGTGTCTTTTTTTATGGGCCCCCAAATATATTTGGGGCGTCGGTGTCATTTTTGCAAAAAAAGTGATAATTTTGTCAGGCTCATATCTTGCTTTTATATTGGCGTGGCGTCCTTACTGCTTTGCCTGTGCTGCTGCGGTCGGTGAGATAGCATAGTATCCCAATGTTGAAGTAAACGGTGTTAAGAATCATTCCTAGGAAGTTCATATATACTAGAAAGTTGTTTATTGCGATCTTAGGTAAATTTTTGTAGTTGATTGTTTTCTTGAATTTGAACGCTTTGTTACCTATGGACCTGAACAGGGGAAAAAAGGTAAACAAAATTTTGACCTTGAAGATGAAGTTTGTTTGATTTTATGTGTTCACAATTTTTGTTCTTTATGACAAGACCTACAACTTTCCGTCAGAGAGTAAATCAAAATTCGGAACGGTTTGCAAGATATGAGCCTGACAATATTATCACTTTTTTGCAAAAATGAGGCCGAGGTCCCAAATCTTTGAGGGCCCATAAAAAAAGTGAATGACTTTGGGCAAACTGGGTGACACGGGGCTTTAATAACGTAATTCTGGACGCGTATGGTTATATTTTTTCGTGTTGCACTGTGTAATTGAAGTTCATAATTTTCAGAAAAGAATTATGAATATTTAAATATTTTACTAGGCAGAATGTGAGTAAAATTTTTGTAGACAAATGTACTTTTACGCCTTAAGTGAAAACAAATCTCTGCCCACAACGAATAAAAAATATTCTGTTATAGTTTTGAAAATGTTGAAATTTATGACCCCCATGACACGACATATGAGCCCCATATTGGCAAAAACAAATATTTTATTTGCCAAAATAGACCAGGAACCGAAACTTCAATGGCCGGTACGGGATTATACCTATAAGTACAAGTTTGACGTTCCCGAAATAGCCACCTTATTGTCTGAAATTCCGAAAAACGCGGGTCGCACCTTAAGGCCATGTTAGACTGTTAGATAAATCGTTGGATATGTCAAAATTTTCATTTGGTGAGAGGTGATGGAATAGTGTAAGTGTTATATGTTTCTCTCATTGATTGATTTTTCTCAAAATATTACAGGGTTGCATGTTGAATGGATCGAACTAAAACAAAGGAAACGGCAATAAAAGCTTTTATTTCATAACCTTTTGCTATTGTTTAGTCTGGGTTCACAATTTATTGTTTTTTTATAACTGATATATTTTGTTTGTCACTTTGCAGATTTATGATTTTGCATTCCCCAAATCATAGTGTAAGTCGCAAGAAGAATCATGGAACAATTTCTGTAAAATGGTAGGGAGTTTCATTCCAGTTCTATCTCTGCGAATCGTTGCATTTGCGCTAATAGTCTAACACAACCTTTATTGTACGTAGTCACCAACGTTATCACTTAACACCGGAAATGTAGCAACGTAATGAGAAGTACAAATTTTTATTAAACCATTTATCTGCACAACTAAGATCATCATGTAAATACATTAAATTATCGATTAATTACAGTGCATTTTCTGTACATTATCCCTGATGTAAAAAATATTAAAATATTTCTTATTATTTGCAACAAATTGTTGATAGATAACAAATTTCAAAAATTACAACTAAATCCATTTCAACAAATAGAGTTTTCATATTTAAAGTCACCTTTGGAAAACATAAAATTAAAACCTGCCTAGACAAGAAATTTTGAACATTGAAGTTATCGACGAAGTACTGTTTTGGATGTATTCGCATTGAAATAATTCGCATTAGTTTGAGAATTATTTTCCTATAAGTTGTGATAAATTACGTAAGAAGAAGAAGGATTCTCATGAGTTTCATTCGTGGTGATCGAAATATCTATATTACCAACCATTCACCGGAATAGGTAATCTCACTTCTTGTAATGATTATTTTTTAATTAAAAAAACTTGAAATAAATCATACCCAGATTTTCTTCTAGATTTACACCATCAGTTTAAGAGAGTGCCTAAAACATCTGTCCGTAAAAGTGATCAGCAAAATCCAGCAGTTTTAAAATCGAAATAGTCTAAAGAAAAAAGCTAATTATAAACGCAGGCGAAGGATTTGAAACACCCCACCAAAAAAAATTGTTTATTCCAATTATCTTGGTTTTTTGCCATTTGATTCCAAATGCCACAGATTTTAGGTGGGAAATAAATCTAACAGAAATCTAACAGATTTGTCGTAATGTTTTCTGCAAGTTGAACTTCTCAGGTACACACTATTCCACTCACTCGCCTTAAATCAAAATATTGACACCAGCATTCGTTTTTCTAATAGTGTAACAATGGGCATGGAGAAGCCATATTTCGAATCATCTAATATAGTGAACAATTACATCAGTTTTTGAAAAAAAATATATAAAATTTTCAACGAAAAAAATATATAAAATTTTCAACGTTGGGAAACGTAAAAATAAAATCTTAAATTTACAGATCGATTAAAACACAGAAAACCTGAGTAATAGGCTAAACATCTAAATCTTCAATGAAAAATTCAGCGAAAATCAACTAGAGATCGTGTGCCATACAAATATTTATTTTGTCGCAGAAATATACAATATACAACAGTCTCATGGTTGTCAATCTCACTTCTTGTAAAAACAATTTTTTATTTAAAATAATTTTTAATTAAATTTTTATTTAAAATAATTTTAACAGAAAATAGTGCATTTGAACCTGACTATCATTGAGAAACAGGAAAAAATTATAACACATGATAACATAACAAGTTCAATTCATAAAATATTAACTCGCCACCAGTAACGGCGCCGCATTTCCATGTTGCATTTTATTCACTTTCAATACATCGCTTTGTAACAAAACACTCAAATGTACAAGTAAGCACTTGTCTAAGCGACATTCTATTGCTAACACGCTGAAAAATCTGTTTTTTATTGTTGTTGTTTGGATGCAAATATAACGTCTTTGTAGCTTGTCGCAAATATACTATATTTGTGGCCAAACACATTGCGTTTGCTTTTCAATATAATATGTTGGAGACATAATAACTAATAGCATATAATAAATATTTTTGTGACCCAAATATGGTTTTGCGCCTTGAAAATGTGACAGACAACAAACAAACAAATAGCAGCAGATCTTCAATTCATGAAAACAATGCTTGCAAACATGGTTCCTGCAATATGTTACTGGGATCAATTTTTTTCAGTGTGTATGAACGATGTTAGTTTCGTGATGTCGGCTTAAAACAAAAAAGGCAAATAAAATAAATAAATTGTTAGCAATTAAATCCCATGAAGGGACTGGGAAGAGACGGTCACAATCAGGTCACCAACAAAACTAATTTACCAACTTATTGAGAATTTCACAATGTAAACAACTACCAAAAAATACACAGTGTAAAAATAATTTGCCACATAATTGAGAATTAACTAGCATCAATTAACTTAAATCGACTCTGCTGGAATTGGTCAAGGATTTAATTGTGTCCTTAGCATATTCTGTTTACATTTTTGTTATTAAAATTTTCTTTCTATTGGTCTTTTTTGCATTTCTTAAATTAATTTGAAATATTTAAATTTTCTTTCTTAAATATGTTATATAGTTTTTCTCGCTTTTCCTGTTAAACGATACCAATTATCGAAATAATTGTTATCTCCCAAATCTATTCCACATTTTGCACTTCAACATGCACCCAATTTTCTTTCGTCTGAATGCAATTAATTCACATGAGAGAAAATAGATCAAGAAATTTCACATTATTAAAAGTTATTAGATAAAATGCACACACAATTCTCAAAGACATCATCTGGCTGTAGACACAGAAACCCACAGGGGTACAGACACACACTCTACAGACGTCTTACAGCAGGACGGACAAACAGTCTATCGCACACACATGGACAGACAACAGATATTCTGTGAATAAAATATAAAAAAGAATAACAACAATTTTGCTGCCACTTTCAATGGGTGTTGCCGCCGCCTGCCACAGTCGCTTTGGTCCGGATGCAGTATATAGTTGATGTTGAACCTACAACAAGTGCATCTCGTATACCATACTAGAGTCTAGGAGAAGTAAAGCCCCTGCATGCAACATAAATGTGACACTTTGTTGTTGCTGTTGTTATTGGTGGGTGCCTGGCATAAATACCAAATAAAATGAAATAAAATTTTGTGGCAAAATAGAATTATGCTGCATAAAAATACTATATATGAAGCATTAAAGTTGTATACATTCATCGTAGTATATTTGAGAGTATCTGCATGCAACATAAATATCACTTGTATGGGTGGTGTTGTACAGCAGAGTGGCCAACACCAATAAAATGTTCATATAAATTCTCGTATAAAGCAGTGAGAAGTTAAATGGAGTAACTTTATTCAAATATTTTTGCTTAAAACCTAAAACAAAAATCTTATATTTTACAACTTTAAAATGGACAAAAACACACGCACATAATAACACAAACAAAATGTGTATTAAGTACAAATGGTAAATTACTGAGGATTTTCGAAAAATCACCTGATTTCGAAATTGTTTCAATTGTCAGCTTTGAATATGATGTCCAAATATTTTTGTTACTTTGTATGATTTTGCAACATCTCATTCGAAAATTATCATATATCGGAGTTAGACCAGATTTCATTTCACTTAGTCTCATGTAGATAAATTTTCATTAAACTAAATTATGATACAAGAACTGAAGTGAAAAACTATAAGGCAAACATAATAAACAACAAAAAAATGCATAAAATTGTTAAAGTCAAATAAATAAATTCAAATCCCTAAAACGCATGTGAGAAAGCTAAACTTATGAATACAGTAAACACCAGTAACTGAATATTTAAAAATTGAATATTTAAAAACTGAATATTTTTATAAAATGCTCAGAAAAAAGTTAAACTTATAATAGTAACAAACACGCTGAAAAATAATGTGCCAGCAACATATTGCAGTAATCATGTACATATTTGCAAGCATTTTTTTTCTTGAATTGAAGATCAGCTGCCTTTTGTTTCTTCATTGTCTGTTATGTTTTAGTTTTCAGCAGTTTTCAACAAACAAAGCCCCATTTGGGTCACAAATACATATATTAAAACCTATTAATAATTTTGTCCCCAACAAAGTTATATTGAATAGCAACACAGTGTGTTTGGACACAAGTATACTATATTTGCGATCAGCTACAAGCACGTTACATGTGCATCCAAACAACAGGAAAATACAAATCTTTCAGCATGTACAAGCCAGGGAAAGTTGTTAAAAACAGACTTATTGAGAATTACAAAGTATCGCTAAGCCAGACAACTATTAAAACACGCAATTGGCATTCCGCTAAATGGTCAAGATTACACTAGTCAATAAAAGGTCAAAGTTCATACAATATAAACTAACTAATTTTACCATATAGTCAACAACACAATCACGGCGACATCATTGGCCGAAATTCGATAAACATTGTCGTTAAACACAATCACTTGTTGCCTAAATTTGTCACCCTTGTTAGATTTTTAATTGTTGGCCAATATCCCACACAATTGACGAAAGCTTGCAGCAAAGTCTAGTATGTAATATACTTTTTGTTACCTCACAATACCCTTGAAAATTAAACAAGATTAAACAAATATGTGACCCAACCGGGATTCAAATCAAGGATTCGAGGTTGCTAACCGCAGGTACTGCCCATTATACCACCCTCGAAGTGCCAACACCGAAACAATACTTATACTTTAGTAAAATGTAGGGCTGTCTAGTCTCACAAAAATTGGACGACTCCAACTCCACGAATCGACTCCTACTCCGATTTCAGCATTTTGAAAATTCCCGCCTGCACTCAGACTCCGACTACAGCATTTTAAAAATACGCGATTCTGCTTCGACTCCAATATTAAATAATACCATTTTCTTAGGTATAAATTTCAATAACAGCGAAATATTTTGAACTTTGTTGTTATTGTAGACAGCACAACACACAAAAGTTTTTTTTGGTAAAAGAATTATATTTTTAAATTAAACAACATCTTATCTCCTATTCAAAATAATATAAAACAATTCACTTTTCAAAATAAAGTGTCATTATATTCTCGAATTGACTAAATACGTCTGAAGTTCGATTTGTATTTTTATTATTGTAAATGTCTGGCTAGCACTTCCGCTGGCTATTTGCAAGTACAATTTAGACGTGAGTTGAAACATTTTTAAATGTACCAAGAACTAGACAATACATGGGCTTTGTTGCGAGATATGACCGCCATAAATATAGCATTTTTCGCACGACAAACCAAGAAACCCATGATGACCCAAATTATACCTAAGGCAATCTGATTTTATTTAATACGGTGTAAAAATGTATATTAACAAAAAAATCGGTCAACAAATGTATTATTTTCCAAAATTTTGATGGAATTGTTAAAGTCGGAGTCGTCAAAATTTTTACGACTCCAACTTCGAATCAAGGCAAATATCCCAGACTCCGACTGCAGACAAATATCCGAGACTCTGATTCCAGGCACATATCCCAAACTCCGACTCCAAAGCACGGGTAAAATGAAAGCTTAATTCATGAGAAAACAAAAAATATTGAAATAACAAGGCTTTACCAAGTTTGTCGGTATTGCTGTTCCCCGCTCTTGCACGTGAGTTAGTGTTCCCCGCTCTTGCACGTGAGAACGTGGATCGGATCTCTGATCAGACCATCTAGCATCTCTATCGACGACTGCCACTTGGCGTATTGACGGTTACACTATCGTGTAACTAGCCATGAAAAAGCTTCTCCTAAATCCGTACGCAATCGTTATAAAAATGTAGGTCCCAATCAGTAAGGATAAAATTAGAAAGCGTACAGCTCACTGATTGTGGACAACTTTCCCCAGTCCCTTCATGGGTTGTGATGGGGAACTATTTTTTAACGTACATAGGTTTTTTGTATGGGAAACCATTTACACTGGACGAAAAGTTCGAGCTAAGGTATTAGTTCAAAGAATGTATTTTCACATGCAGCAGTGGAAATGATTTGTTTATGTGATTTGCGGTTAAGTTTTAATATGTTTTACTAAAGTTAACCTCCAGGTAAGACGAGTTATTTATTTTTTTAAAATAAATAAATTGTAATTAACGTGAATATTTTTATTTTCCCAGTTAGGTCTGTGTGTTTTCAAACTGAACGCGTATAAAAATTATTTTCATACATGTTTTACATATTTTTGCCTTTCGTAGTAAACTTTGATCTGTTTAAAAACTGACTGCGAATTCTTATGTGCTGTTCTGGCATTTATGAAGACACTGTAAATCAGTGTATGCAATAAAAGCTTTCATATCACTGTATTAAAGAACTTTTGAAATTATTTGTTTTATATTTTGTACTGAAATATATATTTATGGTTAAAAACAACATTTAATATTTTTTTAAAAATAAATTCTCTTTATTGCTAAATTGAGTTACTTAATGCAACAGTTTATAAACATGGCAAAAAAGAGTAAGTAGCTTCCAGACAACAAAAATTATTTACGTATTACAATAACAAATTATCATTTAGACTAATTGAAAAAAATATATTTGCCTTTTCCAGTAAAGTTTGATTTGCTTACAACCTGAGCGCGAATTGTTGTGTTGTACCCACATGCCCGAAGAAAAAGAAAATCTATTCTTCTAGACATTGGTTTTTGTAACTTTGCCATGTTTTACGCCTAACGTTTATATTAAAATTGATGTGTAAATTTAAAACGCCTAAGGTTCCTCAATAGTTAAAATTTATTTAATAACTTGAAATTGTATATTACTGAACGGAGTTGATTTCAGAACAGTTTATTATTATTGCAGACATTGTTAGTATTAGAACAATAGAATAATAAATTATTATAAACTGTAATTAAAAAAAATATCTTTGAATTTACCAGTAAAGTTGTACAACTGATATTTAAGCTTCAATAAACTATGGTTCCTCCCAACATTTGGAATGTATTTAATAATATACATTTCTTTATTACCAATGTGATTTCATATAAAAACGATACATAATATGGTTAGCAGATTAAGCACCCTCCAGCACCGGAATTCTGTTACTTTTTAACGATACAAATCGGTAATTACATTGTAAAGTTCATTTTGTTTCAATACTAAATTTCCAAATTTTGTTAAATTAACTACTGATTTTTATCGCTAACAAGCTACAGAATTACGATGCTAGTGTTTAATCTGTTAACCATAAAATATGTGGCAAACAATTCTGGAAAAAGTGCTGATGGCCCTTAAAGTTAGCCAGTTTATGCTCGTTTAAAATTTCTAACCCAGCTAAAAGTCTTGCCCTTTAAACAAATCATTTGGTAAAAATAATTATTCCCAAATTAGTCGACTTACGGTTAATGTTTTGGCTTAAATTAGTAGTTTTTGTTTCGGTGTATTTGCTTTTGAAATTTTATAAACTTCGAAATATCTTCAGAACTTTTAAGTGCTAAGGAATATCACTATTGAAAAAATTTAATAACTACAAACTACAGTATTGCATAAACTGTTTCAAATCATATTTCGGTTCAAGAGAATTGAGGAGGTTCTTTTCAAAACTGAACTATTTCACTTTTTGTGTTTTTGTACAATTTGGGAAAAATAGTTTTTTAGGAATGCAACTTTTGACGAAAAGTACTTTTATTATTTTTTTCGGTGTAATTATAGTTTTAGTCCAATTTTCGGTTAGTTTTCATTTCAGTGCTATCGAACATAAAAAAATACAAAATCAGGTCTGTTGAAAGTAGAACAGTCAAGTTTCAAAAAGAACCTCCTCAATTATTTTCTATTAAAATGGACATTCATGTATACAAGCAGAAGTGAAATTGATTATTCCGATACATACTGACAATTTAGATACATATGTAGATACCAATTTTATTAATTTGTCTACCGATTTGTATCGTTAACAATTTACAGAATTCCGTGGCAGACTTCTAGTATAATTAAGAGTAATTGATGTAAATTTATTCGAATTTCCTAGTAAACTTTGATTTTTTTACAAACTGAACGCGAATTGCTAAGTATTGTTATAGCACGTACGAAGGAATTGAAAATCCGTGTAAACTATGAAATTGTTCCTATCACTGTATTTAACGACTTTAGAAACTTTTCGGTTAAGTTTTATATTTACATTGATGTATAAGCTTACAACATTCACGGTTGTATTCATAATATGGATGTTGCCGATTTGTTCATTGTTTCATATGCCATTTTTCTGTTTTCAACTCAGATTTAGGTCACTCCAGATCCATTGCAAATATTTGCAATGCTCGTAAGCTTTTTAATTAGCATGTTGCCCCTAGGAAAAAAACTGCACATTTTCAACTTCATTACATCCTCACAAAAACCAAAACAAAAAATAAAAACAGTACAAAAAAATCCTCTACTGAAACTAACTAATTAAAACTTTGTTCGCTCTTTTTTTCGCAAAACACAAAAAAAACTATAAAATTACACACATTCACCACCCACAGAGAACGAAAATACTACACAACAATGACGGCAACGAGCAGCAACTCAAATCATAATCCTCTCATTTTAAGTTTTTTAAATCTTTTTTTAGGCCACCCAAACAAAACAACCTAAATCCTCAAAACTTAACGAGACACCCGAAATTTATAGTGAAATGAGTGGATGGATGGATGGCTGTTTGGATAAACCACCCACTCATCCGTCACTCGTTCGCTCACGTAAAACTTAAAAACATTCACTTGCAGACACTTCCGTGCACTGTTTTTTTTTTTTTGGTATTAACTCATTCTAATTGAGACTTACCGTTATGTGTAGTTAAATATAATTCCAGGTGAGTTAGGTGAGTAAATCCAAAGTTTTGTCGAAAAAATTGAAGTTATGATTTTTTTGCTTGGTTTCCAAATAAATTTATTTGGGTTAAGTTGAATTTGTTGTAATATATTTTTCTTTGTTTTGTTTTGATAATCACAGTATAAATTATTGTAAATTTTGTTGGGATGAAATTCGATTTTTGTTGCAAAACACTTTTTATTGAAAATTTATTATAAACTTTTGCCGAGTTATTGTTGCTTTTTTAATTAAGAATTACGGAATATTTCCATTTATTGGAAATTTCATTTAACTATTTTACAATATTTTGTTACACGATTAAGTATTTTATGCAATATATTTTTTTCTGTCAAGTTTAATTTTTTAAATATTAAATTTTATATTTTTTGGGTATTATAAGTTGGTTTAGTATTTTCATTTAAATATCTTTGTATTCAAGTTGAGTTTTATTACAAAATTTAAAAAATATCACTTTAGAATATTTTTTGTGTTTATTTTAAATCTTGGGGGGTTCTTTTTAAATG
Source organism: Phaonia tiefii (assembly GCA_963931995.1). Lineage (NCBI taxonomy): Eukaryota > Metazoa > Arthropoda > Insecta > Diptera > Muscidae > Phaonia > Phaonia tiefii. The sequence continues at coordinate 82,138,275 of OZ008368.1, read as the reverse complement.
CATCTGTTAAATTTCTCAGATATTACAATTTTTTTGTACGGTTTTCCTAACTTTTCCCGGTGATATGTTGAATTCAAATTTTTGTGTTTGTTTCCAATATTTTTAGCTTTCGAATATTTTTAAAATTACTAGGAGTTATTTCGTAGATGTTTAATGCTTGGGCATTTCAATTCCAATTTTTTTTTCAAGTTTCCAATTTTTTATATAACGGCTATAAATTGTTTCGCAGGAAGTAATTGAATGGTATCAAAACCTTTAGAGGATGGCATTTTTGCACCTATTTCAGAAATCTAGGTATTATCCAATTGTTGTTTGTCAATTTTATGGCATTTTGAGATTGGTTGTCATTTTCTCAGCATTTTGTTGCAATTATTTGCAATACCCAGAAATTGAGGGATTTCCACTAACATTAAGGAATTCATAACACTTTAAAACTTTTCAATAAATCCGAAAATTGTTTTGAAAGTTTTCTTATATAAGGTTGTTTTACAAAATCCAGTTTTAATTTTTATTTCACTTAACCTGGCTTGGGTATAATTTTCCTTAAAAATTTTCTTTTATTTTTATAGAGTATTTAAATTTTCTCTTGCGATATCCTTTAAGTTCACCTTTGCAAATTGCATTTTTGGTTTATCACCGTTGTCAGCGTATTACACTTTATAATAAATCTTGTTAATAATTCGCACTCACTTTAAAAATTCACCATCAAAACCATATTTTGCCCTAAAAAGATTCGTTTAAAATTTTCGCATTTGGTTTATTATGATTTATGCATAGGTGTATGTGTGTTTAAGCGATATTATTTTTACAGTTATTTCACACGATATTTTCCCGTATACTATTTACTGGTACATGTGTAGCTGTTTTACATTTACCGAACCGAAAACTCAACGAAAAAATAAGACTACAATTTATTTGTGATTTTGTAAACCGTCCCGAATTCTGTGTTTTGTTTCATATTTTTTTTTGTTATGGGTTTCTTTCTTGTTAGGTTTTTCTTTTTCTTAGTTCTACGCGTTGTATAACGAACGCGCGCGCTCTATTGTCGGAGTGAATGGTTGTTGATACGACAAACGTTACATGGAGACTAACTTGCCTTGAGTTCTTGTAACTGTTAGTGAGTCTTGTAATACAAAAACGCGAAAAACAACAAAAACACACAGTCAGCAGCAATGAAACGAAACACAACACATCACATCGTCACACAAGTAGACACACACTCAACCACCATTCGCTCGCTCGCTCGCTTGTTAGGTGGATGGCTCGTGTTGTGTGGCACAAAAGGAAGCACGACCAAAATATATTTCTAGCATAGCTCTCGTTAGAGATATATCTCTCATTCACAATGCACACATAATTCTCACTATCTGGCGTGGTGGTGCTCTCATCACACAAATTGTCGTTATTTGACTCAGAGTACCAGTGACATATTCTCTTGCTCACTATCTCTTTCTCTCTGTCTCTCCATCGCAGAGTTTGATTTCGTTTTCCTTTGGTTTGAAATATGTGATGGAAATAGCGGTGCTGTGCTTCTTCGTGTTTTCGTTCTGGTTCCTATTCCTGTTTTGTTGTATATTTTACGGTAATTGGAGTTTTTACATTTGTTGACTTACGGTAGTTTTATTGCTTTAACCGTTCTCCCCCATTCGAAGTTTTGCTGTTTAATATATTTTCTCTTCCGTTACGCCGAAGGTTTTAGGGGTTCATAACCATCATTATCATCATCCTCATTGTGTGTTGTTGGGTTTTTCGTGTTTTGCCCCATTTGAGAGTCGCCCTCTTCGTCATCTCGTACGCTTGAACTATTCACGTGTGAGCAACAATTTGTTTAAATGTTGGTCGTTTGTTATTGTTGTCATATGTCTGTAATGTTTTGTGTCAATTATGGGATGTTTGGCGGTCATAATATCGAAGTTCTTGCCCGGTTTTCTATACAAGAGTAAAGAATACACATACATACATGTGTGATGTTTTAAAAAATTATAAAGAGTAAAATTTCGCTTATAAACATTCAAGAGAGCCAATTTGTTGTGAGGTCTACTAGCAGGACTTACAGCATAACTTTACACCTGTGTATTTCTTAAGGTATAGAATTCAATCAAATCCGCAAATCAGATGTTGTCTGATATTTCTTGATTTTTAAATGTTTCTAAAAGTGTTGAGGTTTCCTTAGCAGAATTCAATCCATTATCATATTCTAACTCTAATTTTAACTCATAAATGATGAAATTATGAAAACCCATGGCCTTATTTAGGAACAGCAGGACTAAATCTATTGTTTGGCATGGTAATTGTCGATAATGTAGTGGTAAATGTGAAAGACTGGTAGACTTCAGCATTTAAGTGCACACTTATACCTGACACCAGACATTTATTCTCTACCATTTGGGAATTGTAGGTCCCAAATGATGAGATGAGGGACCGGGCAGATTATTGAGTTAATCAATTCATTTAAGACATGAAATAAGGATTCGATTTCCTCACAGTTTAATGACTGAATCAATTCCCGTATGGTACGATATTGTATGTCGATTTTCTTGCACTAAATGTCTCAAAGTAATATTAAGGATTGATTAGGGTTTCGGGTTCTTTACCGAACGCTGAGTAAATTTCACGGTCCAAATAAAAAAATAAATAGTCAAAAATATTTTTCAATTACAACCCATGAATGGACAGGGCAAACAACCTTTCACAATCAGTGAGATGTGCGCTTTCTATATTAACGCTCACTGATTAGAACCTACAGTTTTAAACCGGTTCCGAAGGAGTTTGCAACACACAGATCAAAAGGAACTAAGTTAATTAGAAACCAGTTATTAATACCCGGATTCGCGTTTAATGGGTAAAGGGTTACACTGGGTAACCAACCCATTATTGTTGCCGTGAGCAATGGATTGCGATCGTTTAGCCATTACCCATAGGGTATAGGGAAATAATAGGAGCTACCCCCGACATTGGGGAATTATCCATCACGATTCCCCTTAACCCTCAGGGTAATGGGGGAAAATAATGGGTAGTTACCCATGACAATAGGGAATAACCCACCACGATTACCCATTTCCCATAGGGTAAATACGAAAATAATGGATACTTACCCACGGCGATGGGGAATGGGTAAGCAGCCTTTACCCACGGTAACCCATCGCCATTTTTGATCGAAAATATGAAACAATTATAAACAATTTCCATATCTCGGAAACGGGGCGTCCAATAGAAAAAATAGAAAATTTTTGAGAGTTTCGAAGAGATTTTCATAAAGTGGTCGAATTCCTATGGAAGAATAAATTGGATATTTTTTCGATGGGACGCTTCGTTTCCGAGAAATTGATAGTTTTCTAATTTTGTCATTATTTTGATCAAAGGTGGGGATGGGTTATCCTGCCGTGGGTAATGGGTAAAGTTCGATTACCCATTCCCATTTATCATACAAAAAATGTTTCTCAAACCTCTCTCAACTTTTTATGAATAAGGCCGCTAATATCTATTAGAAAAACTCTCGTCTAACTTCACTTTTGTATTATTTGTATATTTCAACATAACATTATTTTGCAAGTTTTCTTTTGAAAATTTCTCATATAATGGCCATTTGTAAAAGAAACATTTTAATTTGTCAGAATTGAAAATTCCTTGCATGTTTTCTTTCGAAAATTTCCCATATATTATTATTTTGAAAAATAAATTTCTTAATTTATTAGAATTTAAAACTCTTTGCAATTTTCTTTTGAAAATTTCCCATATATTTGCATTTTGCAAAATAAATGTCATAATTTGTGTAAATTTAAAAGTCTTTGCAATCTAGAAAGTCTTTAGTAATAGTTGCTAAACTTATGAATGGATTTTACTTAAAAGTATTTAAATACATATTTTAAAAGAAAAAAAATCTAATTCTGAGGATTCAGTTCATTTAAATAATAAATATTTTTAGTTGAAATATTTTTAGTTTTGGACTTTGGTTTAAATGTATTAATGTAATAAAACAAACCAGTGGAACCGACAAGAAGAAACCAGTTCCACTGGTAGTTCGAAATTGTAAGTTTTCAGAAAACCGGTGGTCGGCGTACACCCAAAAAAGCGGTGGACCGGTTTTCGGTTTTTGAGTACTCTAGTAATGGGTAAACCTTCATCACCGGTTAGGTTCGACGTATTTTTTCTCCAGTTAGTCGCCTCAAACTTTTGCAGGAATTTGCCCATTTATCGCATTCTTCCATCTTTGAATATCTGTGGCGCTGGTTCATCTTAATAAATTCGACTGTTGTATGATAGTAATCGCAATAACTCCGTTGTGATTCGCTTGACTAGCTCGTGCACTAACAAATTAAGTTTTCACCAATTTGACGAATTGTGTAATCGAATGTGAGCTAACGTATAAGTTCATCGCCACCTCTTAACTCTTTGACAAATTCAATGACCGTTTTAGATTACACTTTAGCAACTTAGGTTCCTTCAGATTACGGTGAATTGGGTAGAGCTATGGTTCAGTTAGAGATGGAGAATCCAAGGGATTTGGAATTCCTTGGGAGGATATTTACGGGGACACTCTGGTTAAGTAACAGTGTTGAAGTTTTATAAGGTACATAATTTTATAATTTTATATAATTTTAATTTTATTTTATTGTACTTGAGGTAGATGTGCGAAGTGGTCCTGTTGGCGGGTGAAGACAAGATAAGATCGAATTTACACTGATTTCGACCACGTAACCTCCGTGCACCGCTGAGTTGCCACCTGGGCATAAAAATCACTGGTTCTTATACTATACTTAGTTGGTTGATGTGGCTTTTACACCACCGAATAATTATCTCATTTACAGTTCATGTACCATATTCACACTTAAAGAAATTTCACGGTTAATGAGTTAATTCATAATATGTTACAAGGACTCACAAAATTCAGGAAATAGACTTGGCCCAATTTTTTGAGTTGCTATTTTAATTGTTATTCACTTGATTTATATTTTTCATTGATCTGACTTTAAATACGAAAAGAGTTTTTCACTGCTTTGTCAAATACTCTACTACCAGGTGGCAACAGTGGAAAATGCCACGAAAAATAACCGGTATTCATACATTTATCGTCTAATCGTTACAATTTATCAAACTGAGGCCATTGGCAAAAGAAAAGTGATAAAATACAAAATATTTAATGAAATTTGGAAAGCATTTCAGCAGAAATGAATTTCTGACTGCAACGAGTTAAATTTACTTATTAATTAATATTTAAACTAGGATGGTGATTATAATTGTTCATATTAACAATTAAAAAAGATTTGTATTTGTTCTTCTTCTTGTTTTCTGTCAAAATCATATGGTCACCTAATCATAGTTTAAACAGCAATCAATTATTAAACTAAAAAAAGAATTCAGAGTTTAAATTATGTTTAATCGTTGATCAAAGATGATTTCCCACTCAAAAATTAGGCCTTACTTACATTTACTACTATTCGTTGCAGCATTTGCAAGTTTCGTACACCTGACGATAATTGTATTAATGCAATAAAAATATTTGTTGTGACGATGATGTAAGACATAAGCTCAGTTTCAATGAAACTATTTGTCCTATTAACGGAGAATTTAATTATTGTCGCTCATACGTCTTCAAAATTATTTTACATTATTATAGGGTATACAACAGCTGGATTTGTATTTCTAGGGAGAGTATTTTAACTTTAGAATACATACTCATTTATGTTATCATTTTGGATATATAACTGGGCGTTTTCTAGACGTATATAACTTTAAGTTGGCAACACTAATTTCAGCGTCAGTCATTTTGATAATTGAGAACTGGATATATGTTTCGCTTTTCCAATTTCATCATGTATAACCTGACTTTTGGACAAGGCTTGAAAATTTTCCAGATTTACTTAAGACTCCTGTGTCTGACTCAACTCATCGCGCACTACACCCATTTTATGGTACATACTCTACTTCCTGTTTACTCAAAATGGTAACAAGTATCCTCCGAGACCTCGCTCAGTCCGTACTGGAAAGGGTTATTACTGTAGGACGTAGCATCACGGAGGACCGAATAAGTTCACTCGACATCGTACACGGCAATGTGTCTCCCAGACAGAAACGATGAATGACACCTTTGTTCCTGAATAGACTACACTTTATATGGGAGAGCTGTGGTTTCAAAAAGACACTGCTCCATGTCTCACAACGCATGGCACAATCGATTTATTGAAGGTGTGATATTTCTTCGAGGAATATCGAAGTTAAAGCAATCATTAATGGTGTATAGTTTCCACATCTGCGATTTATTTTATACACAGTTCTTATTTATCCTGGCCTGAAAAGTCAGCTATCGACCGGATATTCACATTACGACAAATCCTGTAGAAAACCCACGAAGAACAAATCGAGACCTACCACCTCTTTGTAGATTTTTATGCTGCTTTCTATAGCCCGATACGGGGAAAGCTACCATGCTATGTCGGAGCTTGGTATTCCTGCTAAGCTGACACGCCTTTGTATAATGACACTGACCGACACGAAATCCTCAGATAGGATTGGTAAAGCTATCATCGAACCAATTATTACGAGGTGAGGACTCAGGCAGGGCGTCACACAATCGTGAGATGTCTGCAATATATTACCTGAAATCGTCATGAGAAATGCTGCGGTCAACGCGAATAAAACGATCAGCTGCAAAAGTTACATGCTGTTCATCATTGAGCGAAATCTGCGAGAAAGTACTGCAGTATTTTCGAGAATTGAAAAGCAATCAGCAAAAATGGGTTGAACAGAAACAGTAGCAGACAAAATTAATGGTTTCGACCACCAGAACATCCACCCGATTGTATGAAAGGGTTAAAGTTGATAACCGTTATAAATTCGAGGTAGTGGACGAATTTTGGTTACCTCGGATCTTCCGTGAACAGAAGCAATAACGTCAGCCTAGAAATCAAACCGAGAATTGTGCTTGCAAACAGGGTGTTATTTCGGGCTAAACAATTATTTAAAAGAATTGTAAGACCCTCTCTTGAGAATCGAAAATCTAACTATATCAGACTCTCATACAACCTGTCTGGCTTTGGGGCGCAGAATCCTGGGACATGGCGCATGCTGATGAAACGTCACAGGGAGTCTTCGAGCGAAAATTGCTACGAAAAATATATTGTCCTATAATAGAAAACGGCGAGTATCGACGACGAATGAACCACGAGTTGTTAAATTTATATAATAAAATAGCGCATTTACCCTGGCTAGGCCTTGTCAATAGAGTGTACAGAATTAACCAGTGCGAAAGTTATTCGAAAACGTACTCGGAGGACATCGAAAAACAGGACGACCAAGACTTGGCTGGAAAGGCCTGTTGGAATATTACCAGCGAGAGTTTGGTGTGAATAACTGGTGGAGAAAACCTGGAGATCGAACCGGTTTAAGAAACATGTTATTCTCAGTTTGTAAGCCCCTTTACCCCTCCGGGCTGTTTGAGACCACTTAAGTAAGTAAGTATTTAATTATCAAGGCGGAATTAGTCGGTACAAATGCGTCTGTCTCGATAATACTTTTTACATTTATGTTAAATGACACTTTAATGTTCAGTTTTACCGAGTGAATTTCAGTTCCTGCATCTTAGGTGATTTCAAAAACAAATGTGAAGATTACTGGTTTGATGCATTTAAAGAAAAAAGTAATTGTATGCCTGAGACCTTCGTATTTATCTCTGACCTCAATTTATCCTCTTTCTATTCTTCTTGGTCTAATGTTATCACGTTTAGGATTTAGGTGTTACAGTCTCGATCAACAAAACTTTACTATCAAAATTGACATTCTCTTGTGCCAACAATGAGCGCGTTGGGCCCATTTTATGACAAGGTCAATTTTTGAATGAACAGGTACGTCAACGGAGGTCCACCAAGAAGCAGAGCAAAAAGTTGTCATATTGTGTTGATTGTGGGCCGGCGGTATCGTCGTCCCGTCCTCCTTTTTTATTTTAACAAAAACTTCAATAACTCTGCCAATTAATACCAAAGTTGCGGTTTACTCTCTAGGAAACGTCCATTTTGAATAGATTCAAGAGTATTATGGTTTCTTTATAAAATAATGTGTAAAATCATCGCCGAAGTTGAAAAATGGCGAAAAAAATTAAAAAAAAAATCTCTGTTTGCTAGACAAATACACACAGACTTTTCATATTTTCTTAAATAACGTATATATCCTTTGCCTAAATTCTTTCTCATTAAATCCGGTTACAAAATGAAAATTGGATGATAATCAACTAACTTATAAGTGCGCAAAGGTACGCGAAACCGGGTTTTTAACCAGTTTTCAAGATTTTTGGAAATTTCACAAGCAGATTCTTGTTTCACTCGACAGCACATACTATCATTTCCCAGGTATTTCTACTTTAGTCGTTTTTGTATCATTGTGTAATCCATACCACTTAGTACAGAGAAGTATGTGATAGTTTTAACATAATTTTGAAAAGTTCCATAGTGATTACACTAAATTTTTAGTTTTCCTTTTAATAAATATAGTTCCTAATCATATTGTTACTCCTGTCTAACTCAAAAACAAATTTTACATAGCTGTCTTGCTGTAAACATTATGTTATGTTATTTCTCTTGCAATATTCTCTTTCAATTAAGTTAACATTATCGTTAGCATTAACAAATAAGTTAACATTTGTATACCATAAAATTCAACTGTTATTGTGACTCTCTTAAATGTGTCACTGTTATCACTGCTACATTTGTTATGTTGTTTAAATACAAAAACGTATAAGAGTTTTCATTCCACTGTGTTCCGCTTAAGAGCACAAATTCTCTTAACGATGCAGACATTCATTAACATAAATTAATTCCAATTGGAGTTTCTGTCTGCATTTTACTATATGGAAATGTCCGGTCCTGTTGCTTTTATAGGGGTTGCTTGTTGTATGTTGTCGCTAGATTGCCAGACAAATGTCAGGTATGTGATTGATGGTGATGTATTTTTCCTGAATTATAATGGAAATGGTTTGGATTACGACAAGAAGGGATTTAAGGAAAATTGTGTTTATAAAAAGTGTTGCTGATACTCGCATGGGGTTCCAACAATGTAAAATAAATTAAATGTACAAATGGAGCAAGGAACGCAATTGTATGACGGCTATTTAACTATGAAAAGGAATTTACGAAGTTTCTAATATTCAATCGTGTATCATCACCCAGTTACAATTTAAGCAAATTTAAATTTAGTAATGATGGTTTACGATTAATCATTGCCACACACTCCATTTACATAGAGCCAGATTAACACAACGAATATTTTTTTTGCTGTGTCTTCAATAAATCGTTCCAAATATGAGATTTAATAAAACCAGATGCTTGTGACTAGGAATAACAGTTGATATTTCTACGGTTTTCAATTGATACTTTTAGATTTGTATGTCATGTTCGTTAAATTACAATAAACGCTCCATATATGTATATTTGGAGCTGCCTCAATTTAATTTCATGTTTGAAATTTAATCTTAAATAGATCCTTTCCAAAAAAGTATAAATCCGAGAGAGCATAAATAACCATTTTAATGTTTGCACATATTATGTTTGAATTTCTTTCGCAAATGGCCACGTTGCTTAGATAAGGTGGATTGGCTCAATTCCTCTTCCATTTCTCTGAGACATAAGTGATGAAGTTACTGTCAAAGTTCGACTAATAACTTACTTAATTACTTACTTAGGCGGCCGTAAACAACCCAGAGGGATCAAAGGCGTTAACAAATTTGGATAACATGGTTCTCTAATCGGTTCGATCTGCAGCTTCGGATTACTACCTGGTTGAAATAGCCGCGGTCTATTAACGCAGTGTAAGAAAATTTCTCACTCTAGGAAAAGTGCAGCAGAGACCGTACTTGGTTATGAAACGCTTAAAGACAAACCATGTTACGATAATGAGTGTCGTCTGGCAAGTGAGGAAAAGCGCGAGGAAACCCACTTGTTTCAGAAGAAACAACGGTTGTGGAGAAGGCGCGGGAATGAGCAAACTGAATTAAAAATTCTACCGAAAGTTACAAAGCCAAACCATCGAAAATGGATCAGGACCCCTGTTTTGAAGAGACAAGAATGGGCATCTTGAAGTAGATGTGTACAGTATGTTGGAAATATGGAGAGATCACTTATCTGCATTACTTGTCCCAGAAGGGTTCAATATAACGGGTTTTTCAACAGAGACGCTACAAAAGAAAATCGATAGGAACAGCAAACGACGCCATATTTTGTCCCGCTCTTTTAACATTTATCTTCAGTAAGATTTGCCATTTCGTTATGGAAAGATATACGAGCCAACAACGAGTCGAAATTATTAAAATTTACTACCGAAATTTGGAGTCAGTGGTCTCAACTTTAAGAGCGCTACGTCCAATTTATGGTATTCAGCGATGAGGCTCATTTCTGGCTGAATGGCTTTGTCAATAAGCAAAATATGCGTTATTGGTCAGACAGCAATCCACACGTAATCCATGAGTCATCATTGCATCCCGAAAAAAATACGGTTTGGTGCGGTTTATGGGCCGCCGGCCTCATTGGGCCGTACTTTTCCGTGATGATCAAGACCGGCACATTACTGTGAATGCGAATCGCTACCGTTCAATGATACCCGAATATTTTTGGACATGTGGTTCCAACAGGACGGCGCCACAAGCCACACAGCGAATGCCACAATCAATTTATTGGAAGGCAAGTTTGGTGAACGTGTTATCTCACGAAATGGCTCAGTCGATTGGCCGCCTCGGTCGTACGATTTGACGCCGTTAGATTATTTCCTGTGGGGCTACGCCAAGTCTATGGTCTATGACACGATTGATGAACTTCGTACGAATATCGAACGTGAAATTGCAGCAGTATCGGCCGATTTAAGCTTCAAAACCGTCGAAAATTGGGTTCAGCGTCTGGACTTCTGCAAGCGTGCCCGGGGTGGCCATGCAAAAGAAATCGAGTTCCACACATAATGGCATCGAACGTACTTTCACAGCAATAAAGAATTTCATTGGTATCTAAAACCGGTTTTGTTTAATTTAAAAAAACTTTTGTAGCGCTCTTATTGAATAACCCTTACATAGATGAGGGTGTCGAACAACTACAGGATGATGGCACCGGCTGCCCCCTCCTAGGTAAAGCGAAGATAGAAAAGCAATTTCCTAGGTTAAGAACAACAAAGTCGCTGGTGCTAATGGACTTCCGGCTGAGCTGTTTAAGGCTGGTGTCTATGAGCTGGAAATGTGTATGCATCAGCTAATGCAAACTCTGGCAAAATGAATGGATGTGCGATGATTGGAGTCTTAGCATACTGTGTCCTGTTTTCAAAAAAAGGCCCCGAGCATATGTATCAACTACCATAGAATCCATCACACACATGGTCTTCTCGAGCGTAATGTGCGAAAGAATAAAGCAGTTTGTTGCAGTCCTGATCAGACCTTACCAGTGTGGCTTTAGGCCTGAAAAGTCGACTATCAACCCGATATACACATTGGGATAAATCGTAGAGAAACCCCATGAAAACCGAATTGACACCTACCACCTCTTTGTAAATTCTACGGCTGCTTTCGATATCCCGATACGGGGAAAACTATACCAAGCTATGTCAGAACTTGGTATTTCTGGTAAGTTGACACGCCTTTGTAGAACGACACTGACCAACGCGAAATATTCAATAAAGATTTAGAATCTTCAATAAAGATCAGGCAGGACAACTCCCTATCATACACTGAACGGAACAGCTTCATCAAATTTATGAAGTCCGTCATCAACTTGATGAACCATTTCATCATTTTGCAACCTTCTACACATTTCATTGAATTGATGAAGAACATTTCATCAAGCCTTCATCCATATTTTATCAATAGTTTATGTTGACTTAGTGACAACGTTACATTAGGTTGATGTAAATTTTTGGGGCATTTTCAATTTGATGTAAGTTTGTCATCAGTTTGATGTAAATTGGTCAGCATTTTGATGTAAATCGTTTGCTAATTTGTAGCCAAATTCTTTGGACTATTTTTCTTTGTACCAAATCCACAAGAACAAGGTATAAGATAACGTAGAAAATGCTCATAGGGTGGATAATATTTTCTGCAACACGAAAAAATATAACCATATACAGACACCTTATACTGGCACCGTGTCTCCCAGTTTTTCCCAAAGTCATGCACTTTGGTAATGGGACCCCAAAGATTTGAGGCCTCGGTGTCATTTTTGCAAAAACGTGATCATTTTGTCAGGCTCATATCTTGCAATTCGTTCGAAATTTTGACTTTTTCTCTGAAGGAAAGTTGTAGGAAATGTATAAGTTCTAGAAAGTTGTTTACTGAGATCTTAGTTACATTATTGAAGTTGATTGTTTCCTTGAATCTTGAACAATTTGCTACCTATGGACCTGAACCTGGGAAAAAGGTAAAAAAATCGAATTTTTTTAAGTTTTTTCCGATTGTAAACTTGAAGATGAAGTTTTTTTCATTTTATAAATTTTTGTTCTTTATGACAAGAGCTACAACTTTCCGTCAGAGAGTAAATCAAAATTCCGAACGGTTTGCAAGATATGAGCCTGACAAAATGACCACTTTTTGCAAAAATTACACCGAGGCCCCAAACCTTTGGGGGCCCATAAAAAGTGCATGAATTTGGGCAGAACTGGGAGACAGTGGTGTTGTTTTTTTTGGTCTGTTATCACGTATATGGTTATATTTTTTCGTGTTGAACTGTGTTATATCTTGGAGACAATTAGTAGGTTTTATAGCCCGTTTTTGTAACTTATTTTTTGATCATTCGTACGCCAAATGACTAGCGTAGATAACTTTTGGTTTTTGTACGATTTGGTTTGAGTGAAACGAAAAGAGCTTTCGATTTGCTTAAAAATTTGGTTCAGCGAAATCAGCCACGAACGAAACAAAACGTCAGATTAGACAATCAGAAAATGTCAATCGTTTAGTTAGTTTACAAATTTGTTTCTTTACGCATTTACAAGAAAATTAATTAAAATTGTTGTTTAATGTGGATACTTCTAACAAAAAAAGTAGCTGTATGTCACACCACATACCACGGATTCAATCATTTCAAAAACACTTTCATTATCTTACTTCACTAACTTTAATTTTTCCCACTTTTCTGCTTGCAATTTGTTGTTTGTTTATTTTATTTTGTCTGCAATCAGCTGCTTCCAATTAAACAGCTGATAGAGCAGTGTTGCCTGCAGTTTGCGAAATTTTGGTATTTTACAATAGAAAGAGCTTTCAAAATCAACAAGAATAACACACTGGCAACAATGTACTTTGACATAAGGGCAGCTAGTAAAATGAGCTTTCACTCTCGGACGAAAATGGAACAAACACTCAAATATAAACTTGATCGCCTGGGCAGCAATCGCACGTCTGCTTAAACAAAAAAGTTCGCTGAACAGGCTATTAATTTGTGTTTCGTGGCTCAACTGTAACTTTGATTGTTGAAACTGCTGAAAAAAAAACGTGTCATCTAATAAAGTAACAAACGGGCAGCAGATCTTCAATTCATGAAAACAATTTACTGCAATAGGTTGCTGGAGCCGATTTTTCTGCGAGTATACACCAGGACATGGGACTGACCGTGGAGGTGAAAAGTTTCTGATTGCCATTCACTTGGGAGTGGCCAGAAATGATCCCTTCATTGGGCAGTCCAAGCAGCTCACTACTTCCACGTAGTATGTCCTGGGCAGTAGCTTTTCGGAAATCTCCGTTAGCTAGCTAGAGTGAGAAGGCGAAACAATGAGCATCAAATCAGGTTTAGTAGGTGACTGATGTCACTGAAGCTCATCAAACCATCGGGCATATTCTTTTATCCTTAGAAGGCGGATGAGCAAAATATACGGACCAACGGCGGATAGAAACTAAAAGAAGAAAATCCAGGTTCAACATATCACATCCTGGTCAGCGTCTGATCCATAATGAGCGGCTGCAATCAAATATCCTGGCAGCAGGTAAAATGCAAAAACACGCTGGGCTGGGTTTGCCTCCCGCCACCGTTCATAATGGCAGTGAAAATACAACAACGAAACAGAATACATAAACAACCCCTATTTGTTGACGACCCCCGCAAACGTTATAAGGACCACGATTTACGGGTATGCACTTGGAATGTCTCTATATAGATCCGGTGCAAGTATCCCACTGGAAGATGTCCTCGAAAGTTATAAGGCTGACATTACCGCTATCCAGGAAATGCGATGTACAGGACATGGCGGCACACGAAAAAGAAACTGAGATATATACTACAGTTGCCATGAAAGAAAACATGAATTTGGTTGCGGATTTGTAGTTGGCAAAAGACTGCGACATCTAGTCTCTAGGTTCAATCCTGTGAGTGAACGTATAGCCACAATCCGCATAAAAGAGAAATATTTGTATATTTCCCAAATTTGTGTGCATGGCCCCGACTGAAGAGAAAGATGATGATGCCAAAGACATATTCTATGAGCTCCTAGAGGAAACGTGTGACCGCTGCCCTGGCCATGACATTAAGAATGTACTAGGAGATTTTAATGCTAAAGTAGGCAGGGAGCATGTGTTTAATCCAACTATTAGCAATTTCAGTCTACACGCTGACAGTTCCGACAACGGTATGAGACTGATTGACTTTGCCGCGGAAAAAAATATGGTCATTAGTGGTACAAGATTCCAGCATAAAGATATCCACAAGACGACTTGGGTATCCCCTGATCATAGAACTAAGAACCAAATTGATCACGTGGTAATTGATGAAAGGCACTCCTCCAGTGTAATGGACGTACGAGTGATCAGAGGAGCTAACATCGATGCTGATCACTACCTGGTAGCAGCAAAGGTTCGCACAAGATTGAGTAGAGCGAAAATCGTACGAAACCAGACGCAGAGGAAGCTGGACATCGGAAAGCTGCAATTACCAGAGGTAGCCACAGCCTACTCAAGGAAGCTCTCCCACCCCCTCCCGATGACGATCCTGCTGTACTGTGGAACCCCATTGCCGACTCTATAAAAACTGCCGCAACAATCGTACTTGGTTTCGAAAAACCGAATCGCAATTAACCATGGTACGATGAAGAGTGTCGCATTGCAAATGATGAAAAGAACGCTACACGTATGGTAATGCTTCAGTCAATTGCAACGCGAGCTGCAACTGAGCGGTATAGGGAAAAAAGAAAGGAGGTAAACCGTCTCTTTAGGCGTAAGAAGAACGAAGCCCAAAAATTCTACCAAAAAGTTAAAAACGGAACTAATGGACATGGTTCAGGGCTCCCCTTCTGTAAAGACAAGGACGGAAATCTCGTCGCAGATGTGCGGAGCATGTTGGGAATATGGAAAGAGCATTTCTCCGCGCTACTAGTACCTGAGATATCCAATGACGATGGGACAATCGATCACAATATGGACGACGTCGTCGATTGCCACCCTCCTAATCAAGACGAGGTCAGAAGATCAACAAAACCGCAGGAGCCGATGGATTACCGGCGGAGCTGTTTATGGCTGGCAGCTATGAGCTGATAAGCTGCATGCATCAGCTCATTAGCAAAATTTGGTTAGATGAATGCATGCCCGGCGATTGGAGTCTCAATGTACTATGTCCCATATTTACAAAAGGTAACCCGAGTATCTGTGCCAACTACCGTGGAATAAGTATAATGTGCGAAAGACTAAAACCAATTATCGCTGACCTGATTGGACCATACCAGTGTGGCTTTAGGCCTGGAAAATCGACAACTGACCAGATTTTCACGCTACGCCAAATCCTGGAGAAGACACACGAAAAACAAATCGACACCTATCATCTATTTATCGATTATAAAGCGGCCTTCGATAGTCCGATACGGGAGAAACTCTATGAAGCAATGTCTGAGCTTGGCATTCCTGCTAAACTCATACGCCTTTGCAGGATGACCTTGACGAACACCAAATCCGCAGTGAAAGTTGGTAATGATCATACCGAACCTTTCGAAACTAAGCGAGGCCTCAGGCAAGGCGACACCCTATCGTGCGATCTCTTTAACATCTTAATGGAGATCATTAAGAGAAAAGCTGCAGTCAACATGAATAAAACCATCAGCAGCAAAAGTCACATGCTGCTCGAGTATGCTGATGATATAGATATCATTGGGCGCACAATTAGAGAAGTTACTGCGGTTTTTTCGAGAATTGAGAAGGAGTCAGCAAAAGTGGGTCTGACGGTAACTGAGGACAAGACAAAATTAATGGTTTCATCGAACAGTGCCTGCACGCGATTAGACCAAAGCGTGAGCGTTGATAACCGTTATAACTTCGAGGTAGTGGACGAATTTATATACCTCGTATCTGCGTGAACAAAAACAACAACGTTAACCTTGAGATCAAGCGGAGAATTGTGCTTGCGAATAGATGTTATTTTGGGCTAAGCAAGCACTTTAGAGATAAAGTCCTCTCTCGAGTAACAAAAGTCCAGCTGTACCAGACTCTCATTCAACCTGTCTTGCATTATGGCGCAGAATCCTGGGTCCTAACGCAAGCTGACGAAACATCTGTAGGAGTCTTCGAGAGAAAAATACTCCGAAAAATGTATGGCCCTATAGTGCACAACGGCGAGTATGGGCGACGCATGAATCATGAGCTGAATGAGCTTTATCCTGACATTGACATAGTTAAGCGGATCAAGATATCGCGATTGCGCTGGCTAGGCCATGTGAGTAGAAAGGATGAAGACGAACCAGCACGAAGGGTTTTCGAAACCGAACTCGAAGGAAGACGGAAAATAGGAAGACCAAGACTCCGCTGGATGGATCAGGTTGACGAATCCCTGCGTACACTTGGTATTGCCAACTGGAGCAATAAAGCAAAAGATCGAACTGGTTGGCGAAATATGTTATCTTCGTTTTGTAAGGTCCCTGACCCCCGGGGTTGTGCGAGACCGGATAAGTAAGTAAGTAAGTATACACCAGAGTCCGTATTTGTCTATATCTCCGAAGCGGATGGGCCAATGGGAATAATACAATTTTTTTAGGCATTGTTAGGGTTTTCTATATAGTGGTCCATATCGTATTTTTTTAAAAAACTCACCGAAATAAGAAGATGGGTAAAATAACAAAATGCCTATAACTCGGATACGGTGCGTCCAAACGGTCAAATAATAAATTTGTTACCTCAATAACAGGCTGTTAGCAATGGATGTCTTTAATAGGACATTAGTTTTTTTACATCGCTAAAACTACAATTTTTTGAATAAAAAATAGCTAAAACGCACTTATGTATATATCTCGAAAACGGAGCGTCCACTCCAAATAATATCTAATTTTTATGTGTTGCTAATGGCCAATTTTTAACTGGTCAATCATCTTTCATCAACGACCAAACATTATTTAAGCTCTGAATTAATTGTTTAAGGTAATAGTTGATTGCTGTTTAACCAGCCAAAGTCGGACATTTAAATTATGAGCAAGTGACCATATAACTTTAATAGAAACCAAAAAGAACAACAAACACAAAGATTTTTTAATTGTGAATGTGAACAATTATAATCACCATCCTAATGGAAATAACAATAAACACGTATTATTTAACTCGTAGTGATATAATAGAACTTTATTTCTGCTCAAATATTCTCCAATTTCATTAAATTGTTTGTATTATATCACTTCACTTTTATTTTGCAAATGGCGTCAGCGTGATGCAACGGAACGATTAGCCGATAAATGTATGAATACCGGTTATTTTTCGTGGCGTTTGCAACTGTTGCCGCATGGTAGTCAGATTATTTGACAAAGCACTGAAAAACTCTATTCGTATTTAAAGTTAGATCAAACATAAATCAAAATCAACTCATTACCAATTTAAATAACCAGCAAAAATAGGGCCTTAGGGTTCTTTTATAATGTGGCCCAATTCGCGTGGAAGACTTTTCAAAAAAAAAAAAATTAATGTGAGTCCGATCACAGGGGAGATGTGTAAACATCTAGTAATGAAAAATTTTTTTTAAGTTGGAAGTACTTATGCTTTTAGTATATTGTTTTAATTAATCAATTAAAAGTATCAAAACTTTCAATATTGTAAATACATAGCAATTTGCTGGTTTTTGTTTGTTTCATTTAACTTATTTGTTTAGTAAATGGGCACACTGCAGTATATACATATGTATTGCATTAAAAATTACAGTAAGCAGTAAATTTATTGATTACTGAAAAAATTCAGTAAATTTTTTCTGATAATGAAATTTAATTTGCATTACCAGTAAAATCATAGGGCCGTATTCATAATAATCAGTAATCGGGCATTACTGATTACTGAAAATTCAATGCACCTCATCATAATCATGTAGGCACTTTATAAAAATTGCTGAAAAAAATTTTAGTAATCAGTACAAATTTACTAGTTAAAGAATTATTTTTACTGAAATTTTAGTAGTACTGCAAAGTGCCCATCTATGGTAAATGTCTTAAGTACAAATAGTTAATATTGGCTTATGTAACTAAAATAAGATACATATTTAAATTTTTGACTCGATTGTATTTAAAAATCTATGGAAAACTGCATCTATAGTAGTGGAATTGTTAGTTGTGGGGGTTTGTGGAGAATTGCTCATATGCAAGTGGAAAACGTCAAATATAAATTTTGATAAAGCTTGCGACTGTGGGTTTGCACAATTTGTATTAAAATCTCCACCCATAATAATTGGCGTGAGATGGAGATTGTTACCCAATTGTCGTGCACCAGCTTCAGTGTAAGACAACAGTACGTAATGAAGATATGTTATAATCTTAATTTATATTGGAATCTAATAGAAATTTCATTAGAATTAACATTACCTCCATTCAGCTTTGATACACTATGTGTTGTTTTATTTTCTGAGTTATAATTTTTTTGGTGTTTTGTAAAATATTTTATTATTTTGTATTTGTTGCGGTTGACAAGTTATTAATCAGCTGTTTACTGAAATGTAATGCATGTCGTTGTTTTACAGCAATGGTTTTCGAAAATTAGTAGCTAATATTGCACACTAGATGGTGCTTATATGCAGCTGTTAAGTATGAATGACAATCTCAAAGACGAAGAAGACTAATAGTTTGACAAGTTTAGTTTCTAGTTTTCCTTATTTTGCTTTGTTTTAGTAAATTTTTTATTAAAAGTGCAAAAAATCTTTTTTAAAGTTATTAAAATTAAATGTTTTTGTATTCAGTTTATTTATTTGTTTTCATTTGCCTACGATAACATAATGTACGACAATTAGTGAAAATTAGTAGCTACTATTGCACACTAGATGGTGTTGAGTATATTGTATGCAGCGTATGATTACACTAATACACTCATACATAGCTCACACCGATTTGATAACGCTTTACGATTGGTTAACGATTACATCGCACATCTTACTCTAACTTTGTGATTGTATTGTGAAAAAGATTTTTACCCCCAGCGTATAGATGTTTACACATCAACAAATCGGCAAAGTAAGAAAATAGCTAAAATAAACAATGGATATAACTCGGTGCGGTATCGTGGTAACGTCAAAATCAGAAACTCGTTGAAATAGATATGTAAATAGCAATATCACAGAAATTGTGCATCCAATGGCAAAAATAGTAAACTTCTACGTCCATGTGCTCCATGGGAAACTTTAGCCAATGGATGTCTTTCATACAGCATAACTTTTTTTTGCAAAAATTGTTAAACTAAAATTTTTCAAATAAAAAATTGTTAAAACGCCCATATGTGTTACCGATTATTTTTACGAAAGGTGACGCCGTTTAAAATACACACATCAATTGGTTAAATTCTCCCATGGAGGTAAAAAGATTACTCTTTGTGCGATTTTATGCACAATTTTCGAATTATAGATATTTTAGTGATTTTCTGAATTTGCCGATTTTTGTAAAAAAAAGTGTTCCATTCGAAATGGACCACACTAAGAGAATCTCTTAGAAATCCCTAAAACTTTTTTATTTTTTCAATTGGACACTCCGTTGCTGAGATTGCGATTTTTTATTCGAAAAGGTTTAGTTTTACAATTTTTTTTAAATTATTACATTTGTCATTGACTCACTCTCTCCGCGTAATATCCATGTTTTAGTTTTATAAATTTTTCTTATTGTGACGATTTTTTCTTTTGAAAAGTCGTCCAGATGAATTCAACCACATTATAAAAATCCCTCAGAAGCTCCTAAGAATTAGTTATTTTATTGATTGGACGCTCCGTTTCCGAGATATAAACATGAAAGCGATTTTGCGATTGTTTTTTAAAAACTTTAGTTTTAGCAATTTTTGATACCATCGGTTGATCATCAATCGTACATATAAATTCAAATAAACGTAACTGACACTAGCACGGACTTCAAAAATGCTATACCAGGGAAAAATACAACTCTGTGATGTAGATTAAAAACTCACCTCAAAGCACTGCTACAGTGCGAGAACGCTTGAGGAAAAGAAAAACATGGTGGAAAAATTCTGTCTGTTCTTTTTGTTGAAATTATAGGCCTTTCAGTGATGTTGGTACTTAGGGATCTTCGTTCGGTACTAATTCGCACATGTGAATTGGAGAATTGAATTTGTATATATACGATTGATGATCTACCGGCGGTATCAATTCAGACACAGTAGTTAGGCATCTGACGACGAAGTTATCACGGAGTTCGAAACTAGTTATGCCAGCGAGTGTGTGTTGAACTGAATTGTCTATTATTTCCAACAAAAACTAACCATTTTTCAATTAGATAAATGTTCATGACTTGTAAGCTTGTAGTATGAATTTCTTATACGTTAACCAAAAACTAACAAAAAATCGGTCATAAAAATTCAAATTCAAATAAAAAATAAATTTTTTACGGCTGGACGCTCAATTTCCCAGTTGTAGCCACTTTTTGACGTAGACTACGTCCTACCTTACGGTATGAGGAGTCATGTCAGGTTTTTATTGTTGTAATCTTTATTTCATTGAATTTGAGGAAATGGCTAGATGAATTTTTTTAAAATTTTTTTTGTTGGTAAATGAAGATGTTATCTTTCGTTTGATATACATTTCATATTGGTTGATATATTTCTAGTATTTTAATTTCTCAAATGAAAATTGTTTAAACGCATACACTCAAACATATGTGTGGTGTTTGGTTGAGTGTTTTTGGTTGCTCAACATTGCTTAGGAACATGTATCTAGTAAAAAGTGAAACGAACAGCAAGCTAATGTTGCTTGGCAACATGTATCTAGTAAAAAGTGAAACAAACAGTAAGTTAACGTAATAAAGCTTTTTTGCGAAAGCTTCAATAAAGCTGTTGTAACATTAATTTTGAATTGTAAAGCGTAAAGCTTTCACACAACGCTCGAATGCTAATGCGAAGACTCGATAAGGTAAACCTTTTTTAATATTAGGGCGGCCCTCTCAACATTCGCAGAACTTATTTCAATAAAAATATTAATTAAAAATTAAATTAAGTTTAAAAAAATTGAACATAATATTTTTTTTTTAAACGGACTTGAATCAAATGCCGTTGGTAAATATAAAAATTACAGCAGACAGTTGTCCGAGGCCTTCGGCCACGGACTGTCCCTGCAGGCTGTGTCAGAGACACGGCCATTAACTTTAACGTAGAATACGCCATCCGATAAGACAGAAAACATATACATATAACAATAAATGATAAATAATATAAGCAAATGAATTTATTGTTATATATGTTTTCTGTCTTATCGGATGGCGTATTCTACGTTAAACTTAATGGCCGTGTCTCTGACACAGCCTGCAGGGACACTCCGTGGCCGAAGGCCTCGGACAACTGTCTGCTGTAATTTTTTTTATTTATTTTTTTTTTATTTCGGCCTCTAATTGAAAACCTCTTAGAAAGTTCAAATTTTTTTTATTTTCTCGATTGGACGCTCCGTTTCTGCGGTATAGACTTTTTTTCTAAGTTTTTCATATTTTCGATTAAATATGGTGATGGGTTACCCTGGGCAATCCATTACCTATCGCCTCGGGTAATGGCTAAAGGCCTCTCACCTATTCCACATATATAATGGGTAATCGTGATGGTTAACTCCACATCGACATGGGTAGCTTCCCATTATTTTCTCCATTACCCTGTGAGTAATGGGTAACGGTGATGGGTAATTCTAAATTGTCTTGGGTAGGTACCAATTATTTTCCACATACAGCGATCGCTACCCACTCCCCAAGGCAATAATATTTGGTTACACAGGGTAACTCATAGTAACACATGACCCACGAAATACGAACCCTGGTATAAACACATTTATAAATATAATTCATCTCTGCGACAAAATATATTGTCTTAAAATATCTCGTGGTGACAATTTATGTAAAATTTTAAATATTTTTCAGAATTACGCCTGTCGTTGAAAACAATTTTTTCATACAATTTTTTCATATTTTGAAATAGTTGTCATGGATTTAATTTTTCAAATATCATTGAATGTTTTTTAAGGAATAGAAAAAACCAATCCGAATTCTGAAAATTGTCTCTAAAAAGTTTACGTTAAAAACGAATAATGATTATTTCATAAAAGAAACATGTTTGCTCTGTCTATTATTTCGACATAAGGGTTTCAAGAAAAATTAATTAAAAATATTAACAATATCACCCCAAATATATTTCGATAGGTTATCTAAAGTTATTCCAACAAAATTTATGACCCAAACCAAATCGAATTAAACTCCCAATTATAATCAGATTATAAGACACTTGACTACATCACAATACACTTTATTATCTAAACTTTTTTAATTAGCAACTCTACTGCATTAAACATAAATAATCAGTCAAATACCGCGTTATAGTGCTGTTCTTTTTATTTTTTATTCATTCTGTTTTGTTTTATTATCAACAAATATATCTAACAATTAAAAACAATTCGAATTGAATTGTTTATAGAGGACTTAATTTTTTTTTATATATAAATTTATATTGTATATCATTTTAACGGCAGCAAAAGACAATCGACAGCAATTGAAGTATAAACGTGTTAGACCACAAATAGAAACCACTAAATACTTCTCATATCTCTGGCATTCGATCTATTTGTGTCACAGACTGAACAACATGAACGACAATTGTTTATAACTACTACATATGTATTGTTATTGTCTCATTTAAAATGTCAACTTGAGTGTTTGGTCAACGAGATGCGGACACAAACTCTATAATGCACCTAGTAGTTCAAAATGCCTGGTATGTGAAATCTGGCAACAGAAGAGTTGTTTGGTTCCAGTACTGAGTTGAGCTCGACAAAATTTGTAATCAATTTAAATTTTAAATTTTAGTTGCTGTGATTGTGATACCTCTCTGTTGTGTGCTCAATAGTGGATTTTATTCCTTCGTGGATACAAAAGTCAGCTAATTGAGATAAGTTGTTCAAAAAAGTTTCGAATGGAATAAAATCTTCCACAAACTGAATTTATTGACTTCAAATTGAATGGATTGAACAGTTTTATAATTTTAGTTAAGGTTCGGTCGAAATATTAAAGAGAATTAGTCTATAATCGCAGAATGAACATTCGTCCGATACTGTCCAAATCTGTATGTTATAGTTAGATGCTCTAACGGAACAACAGAGTGATGTCCAAGATTTCATCCCACCCTTTGAACTTTTACACGTTTAATGAAACAACTAATACTACAGAATCATTACAGCTCTGACGTCGGTATAAGTCGGTATAAACATTGACCAATGTGTTTCAAAAAATTCTTCTTTTAAATTTGTGACTGACTGAATTGCTAAGAATGCTATAACCCAACTCGAGTTGGAACAATAATTCGAAAAGCTGTTTACGTGTCTAAAGCAACGATGTGGTATAGTAAAACTCACCTCATATCCACAATGCGAGTGTGCAAAAGGAAAAGAAGAATATAGTGGAAAATAAATTTCACGAGGTGTCAGGGGATACCCGGTTGGACCGAAGTTCCCCCCGTTATATATTATGCACTAGTGAGTTCCAAAACTCTTTAGGAAAAAGTACGTTTTGTAAATTGATATACTTTTTTTAAATTTTTTTTTTATAACGGGTTTTTCAATAAGAGCGCTATGGAACTCGATTTCTTTTACATGGCCACCACGGGCACGCTTGCAGAAGTCCAGACGCTAAACCCAATTTTCGACGGTTTTCAAGCATAAATCGGCCGATACTGCTGCAAATTTCACGTTCGATATTCGTACGAAGTTCATCAATCGTCGCTGGCTTGTTGGCGTCAAATCGAGCGACCGAGGCGGCCAATCGACTGGGTCATTTCGAGAGATAACACGTTCACCAAACTTGGTTTCCAATAAATTGATTGTGGCATTCGCTGTGTGGCTTGTGGCTACGTCCTGTTGGAACCACATGTCCTCCAAGTGCATATTAACCAATTGGGGCCAAAAATATTCGGTTACCATTGAACGGTAGCGATTCGCATTTACAGTAACGTGCCGGTCTTGATCATCACGGAAGAAGTATGGCCCAATGACGCCGCCGGCCCATAAACCGCACCAAACCGTAATTTTTTCGGGATGCAATGATGACTCATGGATTACGTGTGGATTGCTGTCTGACCAATAACGTGTATTTTGCCAGAAATAGCCTCATCAGACGTAAAAAAAAATTGGACGCAGCGCTCTTAAAGTTGAGGCCACTGACTCCAAATTTCGGTAGTAAATTTTAATAATTTCGACTCGTTGTTGGCTCTTATGTCTTTCCTTGATGAAATGGCAAACCTTACTGAAGATAAAAGTCAAAAGAGCGGGAAAAAATATGGCATCGTTTGCTGTCCCTATCGATTTACTTTTGTAGCGTCTCTGTTGAAAACCCGTTTATCTACAATATAATTGTTTTCAACAAAAAAAAGTATATATTTAGGTCCTTTTTGGAAGAGTATGTATTATATTTTCCCGAAAGGTCCTTTTTTTAAGAGAGGTACTTCTTTTATTAAATGCTAATGTTTGTTTTAAGAAAAGGTAAAATTTTTTCGAGGCTGTACTTTCTGTAAGAAAACCATAAGAGTATAAATATTTTTACAAAGAAGTACTTTTTTTTAAGAACAGGTACCTTTTGAAGAAGTGGTACTCTTTTTAGAAAAAGGATGTTTTTTAAGAAATTGTACTTATTTTCAGAAAGGCTACCTATCTCAAGAAATAAAAAGAAGAGATATATATTATTGTAGTTTTAAGGAAAGGTACTTTTAAGAAAAACAATTTTTGTAAGAAAACTTTTTTTAAGAGAATGTAGTTTTTTAAAGACAAGGTTTTTTTAAGAAATGCGATTTTGTTTAGAATTGGTCCTTTTTTTTCAAGAATAAGAGTAGGTACTTATCTCAAGAAAAGTTGTTTTGTTTCACTAAAAGGCACTCGTAAAGAAAAGGTAGTTTTTTAAGAAACCGCAATTTGTTGTAAGAAAATTAAATTTTTTAAGAAAAGGTACTCATTTAAAATAAAATACGTTTTTGACCTAGAATACGTCTTACCTTACGGTATGAGGAGTCATGTCAGGTTTTTATTGTTGTAATCTTTATTTCATTGAATTTGAGGAAACGGCTAGATGAATTTTTTTAACATTTTTTTTGTAGGTAAATGAAGATGTTATCTTTCGTTTGATATACATTTCATATTGGTTGATATATTTCTAGTATTTTAATTTCTCAAATGAAAATTGTTTAATCACATACACTCAAACATATGTGTGGTGTTTGGTTGAGTGTTTTTGGTTGCTCAACATTGCCTAGGAAAATGTATCTAGTAAAAAGTGAAACGAACAGCAAGCTAATGTTGCTTGGCAACATGTATCTAGTAAAAAGTGAAACAAACAGTAAGCTAACGTAATAAAGCTTTTTTGCGAAAGCTTCAATAAAGCTGTTGTAACATTAATTTTGAATTGTAAAGCGTAAAGCTTTCACACAACGCTCGAATGCTAATGCGAAGACTCGATAAGGTAAACCTTTTTTAATATTAGGGCGGCCCTCTCAACATTCGCAGAACTTATTTCAATAAAAATATTAATTAAAATACATAAATTAAATTAAGTTTAAAAAAATTTAACATAATATTTTTTTTTAAACGGACTTGAATCAAATGCCGTTGGTAAATATAAAAATTACAGCAGACAGTTGTCCGAGGCCTTCGGCCACGGACTGTCCCTGCAGGCTGTGTCAGAGACACGGTCATTAAGTTTATCGTAGAATACGCCATCCGATAAGACAGAAAACATATATAACAATAAATGATAAATAATATAAGCAAATGAATTTATTGTTATATATGTTTTCTGTCTTATCGGATGGCGTATTCTACGTTAAACTTAATGGCCGTGTCTCTGACACAGCCTGCAGGGACAGTCCGTGGCCGAAGGCCTCGGACAACTGTCTGCTGTAATTTTTTTTTAATAAAAGGTACTTTTTGTAAGAAAATTCACTTTTTTTAAGCAAATGTGCTTCTTTAAGATAAGGTATTTTTTAAGAAAATGTACTTTGTTTGAGAATATAATTAGGTATTATATTTGAGAAAATTTACTTTACTTTAAGAAAAATCACTTATTTAAGAAAATGCTCCTTTTTTAAACTTCTTTCACTTTGGGTTTTCTATATTTATTTTTTATTGAGTTCGAAACTACAATATATACTAAATATTGGTTACAGGCTCCAACCAGAAAACTTCCCATTAAACAAAAAATTTCCCAACGTATGCGAGACATCTAGTTAAATTCTTTCTCTGTGATCCAAGCCGTTAGTCTAGATACAAACCAAAGCAAAAGTAAACAATATAGTTGATAATACTGGGTTGTAGCATGATAGTGTTAAAATTGTTTAATTTTTTTTTAATTTAGCCCCCATCCCGTAACGTGCGATAAGGAACTTCGTTCCAAAAGCCTTCTTCTGTTCTTTTGCTGGAATTATGAACTTTTTAGTGTGTGTTGGTGTACTTAGTGATCTTCGATCGATACTAATCGCAAACGTAAATTTCATATTTGTGTTTGTATATTTCCGATTGATGATCTACCGATGGTATCAATGTAGACACAGTAGTAAGGCATCTGATTATGAACTTGACTATCGAAAGTAGTCATGCCTGGGAGTCTGTGTGTCGAAGTTGTCTATTAAAATAAATAAATGGTTTCCCATTACATCCCATGAAGGGACCGGGGAGAACTTCTCACAATCACTGAGCTGTGCGCTTTCCAGTTTTCACTCACTGATTGGGACCTACAGTTTTTCACCGATTCCGAACGGTAATTTGAGAAGCTTTTTCATGGCTATATACTCGATAGTGTCGCCGTCACTATGCGAGGTGACCGTCGTCGAAAGAAATTTTAAGGTGGTTGGAGCAGGGATCGAACCCAGGATCTCCTGTACAAGAGGCGCGCACACTACCCATTGCACCACCGACGGCCAGTTGTTGTCTATTATTCCAACAAAAATCCAACCATTTTTCAAATTAGAAAAATGTTCCTGATAAATAAGTATGTAGTATGTATGTAACGAATGGTCTCGAAAACGGCTGGACCGATGTTGATGAAATTTTCAGACAATATTCAGAATCACCTAGCGGGTGACATAGGCTATACAGCCAGGGTGAAAGTGGGCGGTGCAATGCTTCCTTTTCAAAAATCGCTCTGACGGCTTTTTTAATAGACCAATTGTCATGAAAATTTCACAATGTGGTACTGACGACCCACGGATTCTCCATGGGTATACTCGGTAGTGATTGGATAAAGGGGCGTGGCACCGCCCATACAACTTGAAATTTAAAATGGCTATATCTCATGAACTGTCAGAGATATGAAGATGAGATTTGGTATATATGTTGTTGGAACAGTATGAATTACAGCCAAGGTGAAAGTGGGCGGTGCCACGCCCCCTTTACAAAAATAGCTCTGACGGCTTTCTAATAGACCGATTGTTATGAAAATTTCACGATGTGGTACTGACGACCCACGGATTCTCCTTGGCTATACTTGGTTGTGATTGGATAAAGGGGCGTGGTACCGCTCATGCAACGTGAAATTTAAAATGGCTATATCTCCTTTATGGGATGTAATGGGAACCCTTTTTTTATATCTCATGAACTGTCGGAGATATGAAGATGAGATTTGGTTTATATGTTGTTGGAACAGTATGAATTACAGCCAGGGTGGAAGAGGGCGGTGCCACGCCCCCTTTGAAAGAAACCGATATAACAGCCATATCTATAGTTTGCAACGTAATGGAACAACTAATTTTGTTCACCCTTTGGGATAACAAAAACATTGAAGTCAAAACGTAGTTTGCCGGGTCCAGCTAGTTTAATATAAAATATGAAACTATAGCAAAATATTTTAAAGTTTCTCAAAGTTCATCAGTATATGAAAATAAAATAATAGATTATAATCTTACTTACTTACATACACGCTGAAAAAGTGTCTGTTTTTGTTGTTTAGATGCAAATATAACGTGTTTGTAGCTTGTCGCAAATATAGTATACTTGTGTGCAAATACATTGCGTTTGGTATACAATATAACATTTTTGGAACACAATGACTAATAGTTTATAATATATATATATATATATCTGTGACCCAAATTTGGTTTTGTTTGTTGGAAATTGCTGGAAATAAACGCGTGACAAACAATAAAGAAACATAAGCAGTAGATCTTTAATTCAGGAAAGCAATGCTCGCAAACCTGTACATGGTTTCTGCAAAATGTTGCTGGACCTGTTATTTTTCAGCGTGTAGCTGGCCTCAAACAACCCAGAGGGTTTAAGGTCCCAACAAAAAGAAAATAACATATTTCTCAAACCGGCTCGATCTTCAGCTTTACTCCTCCAGTTGGTTGGATGGATAAAAGGCTTATTCCACTATAGGCACAACCCGCCACAAGGCCGATGATGATATTAACAGCTACCCCCATCCAGGCATGACTAACTGTTGGCAAAGGCACGACCCGCACGAACGCGAACTTAGTAATTGCAAACACGCATGCACAAAAAGCTCGGTCTAACACGAAAACATAGAAAGAGTATACACTGAAAATTTTAGGTAAAAGGATATATTTACTATGTTTAGAGAAATGTGTCTACCAACAAAAGGATGCGTAACATTTACAAAACAGTTTTTAACAGTTTATAGTATTAAAGACATTCATTGGTTAAAGCCGCCTACGGAGGTAGCAAAATTAATATTTTTCTGAATGGTCGGCACCGTTTCCGAGTTAGGGTATTTTTTTATTTTCGGGATTTTCTTATTTTGACGATTTTTTAAAAATATTTCTCCAATACGATTGGACAATGTTATGAAACCCTTAGAAGCCCATAACAATTAATTATTTTTCAATTGGACGCACCGTTTTCGAGATATTGGCATAAGGAAGTTTTAGTGATTTTTGATTCGAGAAATTTAAATTTTAGCAATTTTTTTTTAAAATAGTGATGCTGTATTCATAGGTTAAAGCCTCCAATAGACGTAAAAAATTTATTATTTTTGCGATTGGACAAACCGTTTCCGAGTTATACCCATTTTCTTTTTATTTTAGCGATTTTCTTATTTTGTCGATTTAAAAAAAAATCTATATACGAGTTGGACCACTATATGAAAATCCCTTAGAAACCCCGAAAAATTAGATATTTTGAGATCGATATATTTAGTGAATTTTTCATCAACAATTGGGATGGGTTACCCTGGGTAAAGGCCGATTTCCCATTCCAAATATGTAATGGATAATCGTGTTTCCCCATACCCTGTGTATAATGAGTAAGCGTTCATTACCCATTCCTCACGGTGATGTGTATGGGTTAGGCATGGGAGGTAAATACGAATTTTGCAACCAAATACAAACAGTTATAATTTTAAAATATCATATGTATGTCTAAGTTAATTTGTGTCACCCACAATAATAGTTGATATGATATCTATATTAGACCATTTCAAAAAAATTTCAATGGGATAATATATTTTGTAATTTTACTTAAAAAAAAAAAATTTTGGTATATTCAACTTGAAACGTTTGGACGTTTGGAGGTCGTGAAAAATGGTTTAAAGTTGTTGGCTGCAAAACGGCATGGTTCAAAAATCCTGATTTACTTATATTATTAACAGTTTTGATACGCTTGACAGATTTTGATCGGAATAGACTTGTTTTAAAGGTAGTAATATTTTACACATTTTCTGTGAAGACATCAAAACATTTTAGATATTAGCTTGAGTTCAATAACCTTCCAAACCTAATAATTTTTAAATTTTTCTTCAAAATTTACCTACTTTGTCCATTTACAATTTTTTTTTTCTAGTTTTGGCTCTAATTTTTGTATATCTTTAAATGCACTATTGACGAAAGCTTCTTAACGATACTTTAGATGTATGACAGTAAAATTCAAATGACATATGTTCAGCAGCAGCAATATTAATCAATAATGATAAAAATTAAACTAAAATTGTGTACTATTTTTGTCTCGTTTTTTCTCGTACATTAGAAAACCAACATATAGCTATTTCAGGTTGTGTTGGCAGCAGTTTTTGAAGGCAAATTTTGTTAATTTTCTTTTGTTAATTGTTATTTGATCGTATTTTATCTAAATTGATTATTAAGTTATAAATACTAAGTACTACTAATGAATAAGGAAAAGAGTTGTCAATCTTGGATTATAGGTGAAATTAAAACAAGCTTCCATATCACAAATAATTACTTAACTTTTTTGCAGAGCCCAAGAATTTCATTTATTTACCAAAAATTCCAACAGAAAGAGAAGCTATAGAGAGGCTTTTATATGAAATAAACCCTGAAAATACTCTTAGCATGGCTGCTCTTATGGTTGCTTCTGAAGTACTAAAAACATGGACAAATTTTCGAAAAATGTTGCTCTCAAAACTTTTGTACGGCATTTACGGAATGGAGCAAAAAAAAGTTGTTTCGCAATGTTACGTTTGATTGCGAAGAAAATCTCGTTGTTACAAAACTGATTTCAGAAAATACTATGAAATTCTTTGATATTATTGGTGTAGGCAGCAGTTTTCTTGCTATCCACCCGTTACATTGGTCCAAGAATGAGAATTATAAACGGATTAAAGAAATTGTGAAAAACATCACCGTTATCAACGACCTAGCCGAGCGAACTATTGGGCTTATTAAAACTGTGAACAACGAGTTGGTACAAATTATCGAACAACGCAATAAAACATACAAAAACAACATAAAAGGTGTTATCGTGTCCAATTTGAAATAAAATCTTCTTTTTAACTACCTAAATCGTTTTCCATACCAAAAATATAGTTAGCAATATGTCAAAAACGACTTTTTGCGAAAAATAACTTTTTTATTGTTGAATATGAATCTTTGGGGACTCAGAAACAATATTTATTCCACGAGTTTTTTTTTTAAATTAGTTGTATTTCAAAATATAACACAGTTTAACCATTTTCGTGGGCTTAAAAATTAAATCAAAAAAAAAAAAAAAAACTGGAATTTTTTAATTTTTTACAATAAACTAGGTTAGTAGCCTTTCAGTTAAGATGAATATTTCATTCGTACACTGAGAGAAAAAAAATTATTATAATAATAAGTGGTAAAGGTAGATTTACGACTTTTTCATTTAAAATGGCACAAAAACGGCTAAAGATTTTTAAAATTCCTCCAAGGCGCTTCACGTCACAAAGCTTAGTTTGGACGTTATGAGTTGAGGAAGGATTTTTTGGATTTTTTCCATTTTTCTTGAAGTTTCTTCAATTTTTTTTCCAAACGAAACATTGTACTGCGAAGCGCCTTGGTAGAATTTAAGATTTTAAGGTTCTAAACGAGAAATAGAAAATGTTGGCCAAAAATCTTTAGCCGTTTTTGTGCCATTTTAAATGAAAAAGTCGTAAATCTACCTTTACCACTTATTATTATAATAATTTTTTTTCTCTCAGTGTACGAATGAAATATTCATCTTAAATGAAAGGCTTACTAACCCAGTTTATTGTAAAAAATTAAAAAATTCCAGTGTTTCGGATATTAATAAAATTACAGGAAAAAATTCGTAATCAGTTGAAAAATCAATGACAACAAGAATACCCTATAATTCACATATCATGTAATTGAGGGCCACCCTAGTGAGCATTTCAGATAGCCGAATGTATCCCCAAATCAGTACATATAATTTGGTACATATATCTTTAAATTGGAAAAACCACTTTTTTTGACATTTTGCTAAATAAATAACACAGTTTTCGATTCATTTTTATCATTATTGATTAATATTGCTGCTGCTGAACGTACGTCATTTCAATGATATTGTCATACATCAATAGCATCGCTAAAAAGCGTTCGTCAATAGTGCATATAAATATATACAAAAATTAGAGCCAAAACTAAACAAAAATTTTTAAATGGACAAAAGTAGGTAAATTTTGAAGAAAAATTTAAAAATTTAAATTGGAAGATTATTGAACTCAAACTACTATCTAAACTGTTTTAATGTCTTCATAGAAACTGTATGAAATATTATTGCCTATGAAAACAAGTCTATTCCGATCAAAATCTGTCAAGCGTATCAAAACTTTTAATCATATTAGTAAATCAGGATTTTTGAACCATGCCTTTTTGGAGCCAACAACTTTAAACGATTTTGGGCGACCCCTAAACGTCGATCAATTTTCAAGTTTTATAGACCATAATTTTTGTTGTTTTAAGTAGAATTAAAAAATATAGTATCCCATTGACATTTCGAAAAAACTGTTTGTTGTGAAATAGTCTAATATATATATATATACCTTATTGTGTTTTCACAAATTTGTTTATCAGATTCTGTTTAATATAATAATCTTCTCATTTACAGCAAAATAAATCAAAATACATAAATAACTTTGTAACAAGTGTTTTTGTAACAGAAATCAAATCATGATTACAGTGTCCAGTATTTGAACACGAATCCTAATATTATACTTTTTGTGAGTTGTATCTTCCATTTGTGGCCGTCGGTGGTGCAATGGTAGTGTGCGCGGCTCTTGTGCATGAGAACGTGGGTTTGATCCCTAATCTGACCACCTTAAAACTTCTCGATAAAAACTTCTCAAAATACCGTTCAGAACCGGTGTAAAATTTTAGGTCCCAATCAATGAGCGTAAAACTAGAACACGCACAGGCCACTGGTTTGTGAGAAGCTCTACCTAATATCTTCATGGGATGTAACGGGAAACCATTTATTTGTATCTTCCATTTGCGATGAAACAGGCTTTAGAAATACTCAAATTGGTTAATACAACGTAATTTCTATAATTACAACTTCTATTTAGGAAGACCTATTTTTTAGTTTATCAGTAATATCGACAAATAATTCTGATGTATGAGAATTATGAGTTCTAATCAAAATATAGACATTATCGTGGAATTTCCATTGGCTGAATTGATTTCCAACTGTGTTTTTGGAATTTGATAAATTTGAAAACATTATTAACAGTTTAAACTTTATTTTTATTTCATTTTTAATTCTTGAATTTTTAAATTCGTTAAGATTGGGTAAAAACGGGTAAACAGTTAACCGACGATAAATAGCCGAGTTTCGGTTTGTTCGAATCTTAGGGTTACCTTCACTTCATGAGGTAACCCACTACATAGATGAATTTTTCAATAGTAAAAGGTATACACTTTCATTATGCATAGATTTTGAGGGTGCATTCAACAATATCCAGACAGAAAAACTCATCCTAATGGTAGACCAGTTTTCAGTGGACCGGGAATTGAGAGACTGGATCGAGCATATTCTAAAAAATAGATGAATAAATTCAGGTTCTCATGGCATAAATATAAGAGACAAGGGTGCAACATGGACCACCCTAAAAGGATATTATGCCACCACTCTTCTGAGTCGTCACAATTTACAGTCTACTAAGGATTCTTACCCACGACTGATATAGACCAGTCTGCTATGCAGAAGATATTGTAATACTTATTGGGAGTAAGCTTCTTAATAGATTATGCAGATAGGCCGACAGGGCACTGACTATATCGTATAACTGGGCACAGGTAAAGTGATTAAATGTGAACCCGAAAAAAACACAAATATGTCTATTCTTAATGAAAACGAAAACCTCAGAGTTTGAAGAGTCTCGGTTCCTGGAAAAGACATTGGATTTGAAGCACCACATAGTGCAGAGGTCAAATAAGGCCTAAAGATGATGGTCCCTATGCAGAAGTGCTATTGGATCGAAATGGGGCCACAGCCCGGAAATGACGCATTGGCTCTACAGAAGCGTAATTATACCAGTACTAACATACGCTTCCGTAATTCTCTGAACGACAGTTGAGAAGAAATGCAACACTGCAAAAGGTTCGAAGTATGTGCTGCATTGGAATTAGCGGTGCAATGAGAACAACTCCGACAAGGCCTATGGAGACTTATTTATCTTTCCAGCCAAATGAGTTCAGGGTCAAATAAGAGGCTGCCCTTGTGGTAACACGTCTACAGACGATAGGTAAATAGATCAACAGGGATCACAAGTACAAACACCAGTGTATATTTTAGGCCGTGGCCGGTTACACTCAAGATGCGAGTGAATTCGATTGAATATCCGAAGTAAAGATTAAGTAAGGACTTCGTGGCTATGACGTCGATTGGAAGTGAATTGGAACCTGCTTTTATAAGGATGGCTCAAACCTAGGGGACAGAACAGATCTAGGATTTCCATTGGAAATCCGGCGACCGAAACCCACCTACGCCTCTTGGATCACAATATGAACTTTTCGGGCCCAACAGTCGCGAATATCTTCACGGATAGCCAGATGGCAATTTAGGTAAGATCATTGGAAACTGTCAAATCTAGAACGGTTCTTGAATGCAAATAGGTGTTCAATGATTATTCCACGCAGGGTAGTCTTATTATCAACTGGGTGCCGATACACAGTGGGGTTATCTGCAATGACGGTGCGAACATTCTGGCAACAAAAGCCATAAGACTTCAAACGCTGTGCCTGGAGAGGCCGAAACCATTCAGGCGACGAAGTCTGAGTTGAGCCAATGGGCGGAATCGACCCACAGAGCTCTGTTTAATCAGAAAACAGTGGGCGGGATGATAAGAAGGCCCCGATGGTGTGAAATCAAAAAAACTTGTTCAAATTGGAAAAGTCCGAAGTGAGCAAAATGATGGGTGTCTTAACGGGACACTCGGGCTTACCAGCCCCCCTACGCAGTATTAGAGAAGTGATATATAGTGAATGCAGGGCTTACAGGATGGACGATGATATGTTGAAGCATTTGCTGTGTCAATGTCCGGCTTTCACACAAGCCAGTTTCCATTATCTTTCGGACAGTACAATGCCGGACATGACCAATCATATGGGAATAGATGGGAGCTTTCTGAACTGCGGAAATTCGTGCATATCACCGAATTCCTAAGAGGTTGTAATGACTTACTAGGGCAAATTGAGAGGGCAGAACAGGTTGAATCAGTGGCTTAAGTGTATGTCTCCGGACATGGGAAGGAAAAGAGAGTTATTTCTCTATCATACCCTTTTATGTCGGAGAAAGTGTTTTTCTCTCACAAAACAAAGTTTTCTTCATTTCCCAATCCTGGCAAAATGTATTTGAGACGTTCCCTTTTTGGAAATGACATCCTACAGTTCCCCTCGTAAGTTATTTATATTCACTAATGCATTTATCTCATCCCACATGATTGAATGCATGTCTTTTGTCATTGGAGCCTCTTAAAGGAGGTCACTTTATGAATGTTTAAGATTGTCATAACAAAGGTATTAAGACATTAAAAAGGGGATTATGAAGAGCTTAAATAAATTGAAATCAGAACACAATACATGCGGAGTCGGGCGTTCGGACGGAGTATGGAATACAAGTGTCATCTGACATATGAGACATATTACTGGGTGTGTGTGCGTGAGGGTTTGTGTTCTACATGCTAGAATGATTTCTTATTATTCCTGCCATTTAAGGATGAGAAAAGACTAAAATTCTATTAGGAATAAATTAATTAATGTTTATGATGGCAAATTGATTTGTTTTTTCATGCATACAAAATGTGCAGTATTTAATCCAGTTGTGATTAATAACCGTCGGTGGTGCAATGGGTAGTGTGCGCGCCTCTTGTACAGGAGATCCTGGGTTCGATCCCTGCTCCAACCACCTTAAAATTTCTTTCGACGACGGTCACCTCGCTTAGTGACGGCGACACTATCGAGTATATAGCCATGAAAAAGCTTCTCAAAATACCGTTCGGAATCGGTGTAAAACTGTAGGTCCCAATCAGAGAGTGAAAACTGGAAAGCGCACAGCTCCAGTGATTGTGAGAAGTTCTCCCCGGTCCCTTCATGGGATGTAATGGGAAACCATTTATTTTTTTTTGTGATTAATAATAATAACAAATGTGATGGAAAACCAATTTAAAGTTCGGCTGCAACAATTTTGAAAACCCAGGTGTAGTTTAGGTTGAAATGGATAACAAATTGGATTTAAATAAATACCCGGGCAGATAATTTGAACGAACTTTGGACGAAATGTGGTTAGAATTTATACTATGAGCTATATAGTTAATTTCCGTGTTAATGTATGAGAAGTCCATACTACGGTACAAGCTTACACTGTGCGAGCGTAAAAAAGAGGCCAGCAAGAGAAAATGGGAAAATGGTACACATATTAACTCAGTTTCTTTGCAACAACCGAAAGTGGTAGGCAGTGAAACAAATTCATTGCAGCAACGAAACAAATTCGCTGCAATAATGAATCAAATTCATTGCAGCAACAACTATACTTTCATCACAGTTACGACCAATTTGCAGTTGATGTATGTTAGCTCACTTTCGATAACAAAATTTGTTGGGGTGATGAAGATTTTCATCCCTATGACGAAGGTTTTCCATTTAGTCTGAAAGATGAATTATTCAGACATAAGAACAGAAGTGTTGTTCCTCCTCTTTCTTCTGTTCCTCTTGGTTTTCTCGCTTAGATGCAGTGCTTTCAGGTTCAGTTTATTCTATAGCACATGGTGACGATTTTTCACTGGGGTTTTGTTTAAATAACAGACAATTCTGGGCAGAACACACACTGCCGTGACTAGTTTCAAGCTCCGTGTTTTTTTTTGATAATTTTTATAATGGATATCATCTTTATGGCACTGGTGTGAGAAAATGTGAGGTCCAACTCAAATTGGAATTTTACTGGCAAGCCTAGCAGCATCAGGCACATTTTTTTTTCAAGTCCAGAACACAGCCTAGGTTACTACTAGGGATGCTAAACGGGATTGATTTCAAAAAATCCCGCGATTCGGGATTTCTGTAATCCCGGAATTTTCGGGATTTTTTGGGATCTCGGAATTTCGGGATTCAATTTAAAATTTTTTTTGGGCACTCTCCACAAAACATCCACAAGGGGTTAGAATACGTTATTTTAAACAAAAAAGTAAGTATCAAAATCGCGACAAATGCATAGTTCCTGAGTTATGGGCCCCAAAATTTCGGATATGTGGGAGGGTTATGGCGTTAACGTACCGTGTAAAGCAGTTTTTTGTATAAATCAATGCAAAACTAACTCGTAAATAATGCAGCACTGTTCGATAAGTCGCTTAGTTATCGAGTTATCGGATGTTGACATTTAGAAAAATTATAGATTTTTATTTTATTTTCCCAAACAAACACAAAAATTATTTTAAAAACATCGCGCGATTTTTCGAATTTGTTTTTCCTTTTTTCAAACAAAAACAACAATTATTTTAAAAAAATTTAATTTAAAAGAAAATTATTTTAAAAAAATTTTTGTTTGAGAAACGAAAAAAAAAATTCGATAATTTTTAAAAATTTCAACATTAGTTAACTCAATAACTAAGCGACTTATCGTAAAATGCTACATTATTTTTTCAGTTTGTTTTGACTTGTTTTCTACAAAAAAGTGTTATATATAGTAAACATATGCCAAAATTAACTTACGTTAAGATGTGATATTAAAACTTTTGTAGATCCCGAAAAATGACGGAATTCACGATTCATCAATGCCGAAAAATCCCGGGATTTCGGGATTTCCCGTTTGACATCCCCAGTTAGTACTCAAATTTGGATAGAGGGTAATTCCATTTTAAATCAACAAAAAAAACGCAATTTTTGACCTTACGCTCTTAGAATTGTAAAAAAATTATCATGAATGTTCTACAGTACTAAACTAACATAAATTGAAATATTTTAGGTATCTAGCTTTTGTGGTTCCGGAAATGTGGTGCTTCGAAAACTAGAGAATTCATTAAAAACACGCGTAAGTGGTTTGGCAATATTGGTGATATCTTCAAAACTTTTTAACGCATATGATCGAAATTGGTCTCATTTAATAGGTATTGCAAATGGCTTTAAGACTACATTTACAAAGGTCAAAGGTCAGTGTCACACGATATATAGTTTAGGAAGCTATATCTCAAAAAGTGAAATTTTTAAAATTCTGAAAAAAATAGATGTTGATCCTAATAGTCTCTTACGCATTTTGTGTGCTCTTATTAGTTCCTGAGATATAGACAATAATGTGAAATTCTTTGAACAATTTTAATACTATTTTTTTTGTATTATTCATTCTTCACTTTATTTCTCCGTTCAACAACAGCAACAGACACATGTACATACATACATTGTTATGTTAGTAAATACGCTATACAAGTTGACACAATTCCAAGCCGACGATTTTCTGGATTCACTTTGCGAAAAATTATTGACACTTTTGCCTCACTCGTCTATCGCAAAGGAACACGCAGCTTTTTGGAATGCAAAAAAAGAATTGCTTGGAGAGCATGAGTACATTGCAATATGTGACAAGAGTCAAGCTACTTTATATCCGCCGCTGTAGATGTTAACACATCAAAAAACGTAGTGCACGTACGAAAACTAATTAACTTTTTTTAATGTATTTTGCCATAAAGTTTTCTATTAAATCGAAAGCAGTAGAAAATCGATCGGAAAAAATTGTGTGTGTTTTTGTATTTACCATGACAACGTTTATACGACTATTGAAGTGCTGTAATCCTTTCAGTAAATCGGGACATTCTAAATGTGTAAAAGGACTAACAAGAGTCCAGGAGTGGATGTTAGATTTTATAGATGTTCCCAACATTTCAACGTCCCATAAAGTATGTTGTACCTGCAGACTTCGCCTGTCGAAATTGCAAACCATACTGATGCTTGTAACATTCAAGAAATTTCCAAACCGTTTACATTCCAAGAGCGTTCGCAATCTGATGAAGAAGCATCCGGTACAGAGGCGGTTGTGTTAGACAAATTAAACGAAGCCCTACCATATTTGGAACACTCACCTATCAAGAAGAAAAAACTAATTAAAAACAAAACAGCAGACAGTTGTCTGAGGCCTTCGGCCACGGACTGTCCCTGCAGGCTGTGTCAGAGACACAGCCATTAAGTTTAACGTGGAATACGCCATCCGATAAGAAAGAAAGCATATATACATTGTTGATGTTGCGCCTACAAATTAATTAACATTTTTAATAAAAATATATATAAACAAGGGAACAAAGAATTTACCTAAGTATTTATTTATCTGCATAACAACCACTCGTTGCTTTCTTGTATTTCGTGTAGGTGCCATTTTGATTAGTAGTTTTTATTTTAATTTACTAAACGTCAACTGTCAGCTGCTGTCGAACAGCATCAAGCAGCATTGTTATTTTGCTTACTTGGCAGCACTTTCATTTAACATAAAAATGTATGAATTAATTTTTTCATATATTTTTTATAATTATATATCCCTGTTAAATTCAAATTCACATTTAACATTTTGTTTCATTTAAATACATAAGTAAATATACGAAATTTCAATATTTCATCAGTCAAAACAACAGCCAAAGGTTTGTGTCCACACTGAAACAGCAGCATAGTTTGTGTTCACGCTACAAACTCAAACACTCAACCAAACACCACACATATGTTTGAGTGTATGTGTTTGAACAATTTTCATTTGAGAAATTTAAATATTAGGAAGATTTGAACCAATATGAAATGTATATCAAACGAAAGATAACATCTTCATTGACCTACAAAAAAATTTTTAAAAAAGTTATCTCGCCGTTTCCTCATAATCAATGAAATAAAGATTACAACAATAACAATCTGACATGACTCCCTATACCGTAAGGTAAGACGTATTCTACGCCAAAAAGTTACAGAATCGAAAAATTTGAGAGATTGAGTACTTGTATAAAAAAAAAAAATTTTCCCAGATTTACCAACTGATCCTACAGTTTCCCATGTTTGTCCAGAATCAGAAACAGTTCAGCAATTAAAGGAAAAATTCAAATGTACTCAAAAGAATAGTGAAAAAATTCAGTTGTTAACCCTTTCATCAAAAAGTTGGACATTGCAGAAAATGGTACAGGAGTTTGAAATTTCCGACTTTATGGCTCGGAAGGTAAAAAAATTAGTTGAGGAAAAAGGTATACTGAGTAGTCCCAACAACAAACCAAAAAATGTTTTATCATCGGAAGTTGTGGAAGCTGTTAAAATCTTTTATGAACGCGATGACATCAGCAGATGCATGCCAGGTTATAAAGATTCTGTTTCTATGTTTGAGAATGGTGTGAAAATAAAAAAAACTAAGAGGTTGCTGCTTGGAAATTTACGTGAAATGTATGCATTGTTTAAAGAAAAACATGAAGGAATGAAAATTGGTCTTTCTAAATTTTGTGAGCTTCGTCCGATTTTCTGGATTCACTTTGCGAAAAATTATTGACACTTTTGCCTCACTCGTTCATCGCAAAGGAACAAGCTGCTTTTTTGAATGCAAAAAAGCATTGCTTGGAGAACATGAGTACATTGCAATATGTGATTTTTCGGAAAATGCATCGTTTTTTGTTCAGGACTGTTCACAAGGTTTTCATTGGAACAACAGCCAAGCTACTTTATATCCGATTTCTATATATTACAAATGTAATGGCCAGTTAGAGCACACCAATTACATAGTTATATCTAATTGTCTTATCCACAACACAGTTGCAGTACACTTGTTCCATCGCCATATGATAATGTTTCTACAAAATAAGTTTTGTTCAACACCACGAAAAATTTCTCATTTTTCGGATGGCTCAGCCGCTCAATTTAAGAATAAAAAAATTTTGTTAATTTATGTCATCATGAAGATGATTTTGGGTTTCCAGCCGAATGACATTTTTTTGCCACAAGCCATGGAAAAGGTCCTAGCGATGGTCTTGGTGGAACCGTAAAGAGAGAAGCTCGCCGAGCCAGTTTGCAACGTATAATACAGGACCAAATTACTACCCCGCATCAATTGTATGAGTGGTGCCGTGAACATCTTTTAAATTGTAATTTTGTATTTTTAACAGAGGAAGATTATAAAGCAGAAGAAGAGTTTCTTAAAAACAGGTATATATTGCCTTGAGAACTTTACCAGGAACACAAAAATTCCTCTATTTTGTGCCAGAAGGAAATTCAAAACTTATAGTAAAATTGTTCTCCGAAGACCGGGATTTTTTGATTGAAAATATTTACAATTAATTAATCGCCTGCATTTGTAATATAAATATGTAAAATAAATATTTCTTACTTTGAACTATTTTTGTCTAAATTAATATTTGTATTTTAATACCAACCAAATAAATTCAAAAATAAAAATGTTAAAAAAAAAGTATAACATTTTTTCAAACAATTTCACATTATTGTCTGTATCTCCGGAACTAATAAGAGCACACTCAAATTTTTTGGCACAAAATGCGTAAGAGACTATTAGGATCAACATATATTTTTTTCAGAATTTTAAAAATTTCACTTTTTGAATTATACCTTCCCAAACTTTAAATCATGTGACAGTGACCTTTAACCTCTCACAAAAAAAATTAAATTAAAAGCAGTTTTAAAGCTATTCTCAATACCTTTAAAATGAGATCAATCTTGACCCTGTGTGTTAAAAACTTTTGAAGATATAAATGATAATGGCAGACCACTTATAAGTGTTTTTAATGATTTTTTCATTTTTTGACGCGCCATATCTCAGGAACAACAGAAGCTGGAACTCCAAAATTTTGCATTTGTCTTACTTAAGTAAGGTTCAAAAAGTCAACTAACTTTCAAAAGATTCAAAGGTGGTCGGGTAAATCCGTTCGTCGGTTATAAAAATTTTAACCCTAGAGCGAAATGAAAGTACAACTACAGATTAGTAAAATTTTCACTGAGATTGGTGATGTTAGCGACACAGCGAATTGAAATGTGTTTGGAATTTATGTAAAAATTAATTTTTTTTTAAAAATAAAGTAGAGGAATTATCGTCAGTAACTCGCAAACTGTTATCGATTGTGTCTTACAACCCAAAGGAAACTAAAATTTGAGATACATTTTTCAGAATAAATGTTATTTCAGATCGTTTCACGGCAATTGGTCTACTTCTACGGTCCACCTGTCCTAAGTATACACAACGCTCATCACCTAGTTCATACATTTAGGGTGGTATCCTACAAGTCGTGAATCCTTCACTTCGCGTTACTTCTGTCCCTTTTGTAGTTCGCAAAACGTTACAGCTGATCCGTGACTACATTGGTTGAGTTACGATATTTAAAGGGTAGCTTATAAAACGCAGCGCAATGTTTTTGATCACTTCAGTTGTCAAATTCGAATTCCTCCCGTTAGTTCAAGAAATTGCAAATTTTAAGAAAAATGTCGATCGCGGATGGGCATATGGAAGTATTTTGCATTTCATTGCATAGTCGTAGTTGCCAATTTTGGCTAAAATACAATCGACGCACAGAGCTCAGATTTTTGTTTAAAAAAAACCAATGAGTGTTCGAATTCACGGGCGATGAGTTAACACATTTCGTTTACACGCTACCTGTTCGAATTCTATGAACACATTAGTAAATGTTACATTGGAAAAGGAAAAACAGCGTGCAATCAAATGATGACGTTTTCTTTAAATAATATTGATACCTAAAACTATTTAAAGACAAGTGCAAGCACATGTGCCATTATTTTCATGCTTAACAGCTTTTGTTTTATTCCCGCAAAAAAATAAAGAGATTGCAAAGCAACATACATATGTACAAAGTATCAAGACTGCATATTTTAAGATGACTATTCGCAGCCGCTACATCAATACCTTCATATTTATTTTCAGGCAGAGGCTATTGTTGTACAGCAACCACATATTACGTGTGCTAATGCAGTGTGTTGTTTGCACGTGTTGACTTTGTTAAATTATACCCTACCCATGCCTTTCACTCATCAATACAGCAATATTTAGCTCACTCAAATAATTATCTTCGTTTTGTCATAAACAGAGCAACGACGACCGGTTTGTTTGAATGCTGGCATACAACTGAATAAAAATCAATATTTAGCTTCCTGCAATAATTGTTTTTGTTTTGTCATAAACGGAGCGAAGACAAAAAGTATTGAAGAGTATAGAGAACTTATTGCACTCTTTTTCTGCTTTCATGTAGAGAGTCTGAGCCAAAGAGCATAAACGAGTCTTTTGTCGCTTTATAAATTATTACAATATAAATGTCATAAATGAAAATGTTTCGACATAAAACAATACAAAAAGCATAAATGTTTCAAAATGCATCAATGTTTCACATCTAAATTATGAATGGACCAAGTTGTGACATAAAGAGAGTAATACGTTTTGAATCATTCGCCATATGTCGGCAGTGTTTTTGAGTCATACAGTTCGTTCCATGAGTTCTCTATACTATTCAATACTCTTTGGCGACGACGACCTGCTGATTTGTTCGCTGCTGCTACATCAATACCATCACACTTATTTTCAGGCAGAGACTATTGTTGTACAACAACCACGTATGTGATGCGAACGCTGTGTGTTGTATGTTTGTGTTCACTTTGATAGATTGCCCTACTCGTGGCTATAGATGTTAACACATTAACAATAATTCAAAATTATATTTTCTACTCATTGAAATTCTTATTTACAAAAATAAAATTAGATATGGAAAGTTCAAACAAATAATGGGTTGCAAAAATATTATAATTATATTTAAAAAAATTAAATATATCAATTGATGTTAAGACATTATTAAACAATAGAATTAATATATTTTAAATACGGAAAATTGACGCATGTTTTTTTTTCAAAGACAACTAATTTAATACAGACTGGAAGATTTATTCGACATTGTATCCAAAATAACCTAGGTTCTTTACACACTTTATGGGATTTGTTTGGTGTATCTGTATTATAAACAATAGCATTCTTAAAATCTGGTGATCTATTGAAATAGAGCTATTAGTTAATCGTTTTCATTGTGTGCGGTTCACTCAAGATAACTTTTTCTAATCTATTATATTTTATTGTAGTTGTGCAACTCTATAAACCACAAATGCCAGTGACAGCTTTCGTAAGAGCATGCCAGCTTATGAACTATGATGAACTACTATTCTTTGACTTTGGAGTTCGCGATGACTTTTTCGTTTACTTTCACTTTCGGGACTTATAACATACTTCCTTAAACCAGTCACTATTAATCACAATTACACCCCTTAGCTCCTTACCCAAACTCGGACGGTAATAAATTCAAATAGCAGCGGCAGACTGCTTCTCAACGTCTAAACAAAATTGAGTGTATCATATCACTGTAATTCTCATTCATATCACTGCAGCCACAGCACATAATGATCAGCGTTACTAGCCTCATTGTCCGTGGCTTGCGAACGAATCATGCGATAGATTTGGCGACATGTAACGCAGATTGGGGGATTTAAATTATAAATTATAAATAAATAATTATGCAGTTTCAAAACGGCTTAGGCGATCAAGATTGAAACTCCTAAACAGTGGAAGCC
The DNA here is from genome assembly GCA_963931995.1 of Phaonia tiefii. NCBI lineage: Eukaryota > Metazoa > Arthropoda > Insecta > Diptera > Muscidae > Phaonia > Phaonia tiefii. The sequence continues at coordinate 82,093,607 of OZ008368.1, read as the reverse complement.
TAAATTCAGAAAAATTTGAATCTTTATCAAACTTTGAATTTTGCTTCTACTACAAGCTTGGTCTTGTTGTTCTGTTCCTACATTATGGCTTCGGCTGACCATTCAGACACGGGGCATTTAACATAGTGCTCCTACGCAGCGGCTTTCGCTGGCAGTTACTACACAGGCTGTTTCCACATACCGATTCCGGCTGACTGCTCCTACACAGCGGCTTTGGCTGACTGTTCAAGCACAGGGATTTGGGCAGACTTCTCCTACACTGCTGCTTTGGCTGACTGTTCCTACGAAAAGACGTCTGCTGACTGTTCCTACCGTGTTATCAGGTAATAGCATAAGCTCAGCTGATTTCCTACACGTTCTAGTTTCCGTATTTAAGATTTCAAACCATTGTTGCCAGTTTAGTGCAATTCTAGAACTTGTTTTTGGCTCCTGCACTTTAGCACTTTTGCAAAAACGTGTTTATCAATTTTTATTATCACTTTTATTTAACTATCAGTTTCGGTAAATTTTTCTATTATATTAATGTCAAATTTCACCAAGTCTAGTCACCTACAGCTAGAGCTCTCGAACAGTTTTGTTCTCACATTATATTGAGTTTATAATTTGTAAGTCTCAGTTGGCTCTACCCTTTTCTTGCAAAATTCGGCGTTTGGGAAATAAAGTACTTCGACGCACAGAAACGGGTCTCTATATAAGATCCAGGTCTCTCCAGGGTAAGCCATCCCCATATTTTTCGAAAATTAGTTTTGGTTACAAATTAGAAAACATAACTATTGATTATGGTTTCTAAGGGTGTTTCATAAAGTTGTCCAATTCGTAGGGAAAAATATTTTTTTTTTAAATCACCAAAAAAAAAATCGCTAAAATAAATAAACAGTTTTAACTCGGAAACGGTGCGCCCAATCGCAAAAATAATAAATTTCTTTACTCCATTGGAGGCTTTCACCAATGGATGTATTTAATACCGCGTCACTTTTTTTTAGAAAATCCCTAAATCCCACAAATGGATTGAGGTTGTCGCGACTGAGTTGTGTCCCCACAACTGAAATTCGGTGGCAGCAACCTCGTTTCATAATTGATTCGGTAGTGTCAACTGAATCTTCAACTATTTTCGCTCTGTCTACAAAATGTTATATTATTTCGGTGACCATAGAAGTAATTCGGATGATGCAGCAGCAATTGGTACAAAATTGGTTGCAGCAATTAATCAATCAATTCAGGTGCAGCAACTGAACTCTTTTTCGCGTAGACCAACACTCAGGGGATGTCCCCTGTAAATGCAGTTGATTCCATTGGACGTAGGAAGTGGGGATAGGAGTAGGAGGAAAGAGTGAAAAGTGATTCTTAATGTTCGAATTTAACTTGCAGATATTGTACATAATAGGGAATACACTGGTCGTCAGTTTATTTCACATATGAAATTTTCCCTATATTGTGTAGTCCGATAAACTGGCCAACTGACAATAAACAGATATGATAACTCTGGATAACTGCTTTATACGGTTAAATACCCTAAAATCTGAATTGATGTCACGTATCCCAGAGGAACACTTTTTTTTATTATTTGTTTATATTTGGACAAAATTTTAAATACAATTAGAATTTGGGCCCCAGCGCCAGAAAGCATATTTTGGAGCAAGTTGGCAAACATTATTGATCAAGTGTTCAAATGTAACTTAATTTTACTTTATAAATATGAATTGTGTATACAGGGTGATTCAGGAAGTTCCGGAAAAATTTCTCCATCGTATTCCTTGGCTCATTTAAAGATAAATGCATTTGTGAAATGTTGTTTTAAAATCAATTAAATGCATTTAGGAATGCATTATTTTTTGAGACGCTATAGCCCGAAAACGGTAGCCGTTAGAACAGTGGTGCTAGAACAAAAAATAGTCATTTTGATCCAAGCTATCGCGCGTTTAATTTTTTCGGAAAGTTTTTGGAACACCCTGTATAACACCCTGTTTCGTGTTCACATCTAACTTGTTTTTCAATTTGAACAGGATTCCAATTGCTGGCGCAATTTTTTTCTTTAATGTATGTATATGCTGATCGCATGACAAGTTGTTTTGAAGGATAACACCGAGATACTTTACAGAGTTACTTTCCAAAATAGACTTTCCATCAATATATGCATTAAAATTGTTGTTTATATTTGCAGCATGTGGTCGAAAACGGGCCTGCTTTGTTTTATCGGGATTAAGACACAATCGGTTTAACCTCGCAAATTCAAATAGTAAAAAAGCATCTCTTTCAATATGGACTCTCAAGACCTCATCATACTTATAAGGATAAAATAAACACACATCATCTGCAGACATAAACAACTGACCAAACAAACCAAGATTATTTAAATCATTTAAATATAACTACAACAACAAGGGTCCTTATCCACTACCCTGTAGTATTCTACATTCAACATCACCAATATAGCTTTTCGATTCATTAATTTCCACATACTGCTTCCGGTGTGAAAAATAACTTTTAACTAGTAGATGTTCACGTCCTTGAACTCCATAGTATAATAATTTCTGCAGCAGAATATTATGGTCCACCATATCATATGCCTTAGTAAAATCGAAAAACACTCCTGCAACTCCACAATAACCGTCATCTAAACCCTTACATACACACTTCAAAACATTTAATACCGCTTCCTGAGTACCGCATCCTTTCCTGAAACCAAACTGATGATTGTATATTAGGTTATTATTATCAAAATAAGTTTGTAATTTATTATATAGTATCTTCTCAGATATTTTATCCACTGCAGAAAGAATTTCAATTGGCCGATACTTGCTCAGGCAAGTTGCATTGACTTCTTTAGGTATTGGAACTATTATATGTGTCTTTAAAACATCCGGATATACCGAAGTATTAATCATTTTATTAATCAGGTTGGGTTGGGTTTCAATTCCATTTCGCAGTTTAGCGACAGACTGAATAAAATGAGTGTTTAGATGATCCACTTTAGATTGATCACTCAATATTATTTGACCTTGTGAATCTTTGAGATTTATACAATTTCTTCTCAATCTGGCAAATTAACGAGGCACTCCTAAAATTTCGCCGATGCTATAAGGAGACAACAGGATTGGACGCACTGTTATCGCCCATCAATACCAGAGTTCTCTTATGAACACGGTCCTGAAGCTCCAAGGTGGTCCCAGGAGGTCCAGCCGAAATATAAGAGTTATATTCCAACTTCGGCCGAATATATGATATGTCGATATTGCGGAGATCGGATGGAGTGCATAATCTTTAGCAGCGCTTTAAAAAGCCTAAACACATGAGACTTTTTTACGACACGTTAAAAATGTGCTTATACAGCTAATGTTACACTGTATTTCCATGCCCAGAACATCAAGAGCTCCCGATTCCGCAATGTGTCTACCACACATAGATATCGATGACAAACTCGAGTCCACAGTGTGCTTGTGCGGTATTCTGCAACACTGGGTATTACGTGCATAAAACTCGACACGGTTTGCCTGGCCCACTGAGAAACCAAATGAAAATCAAGCAAATCATACATTGCACGTCTCTTTTCCTGCACCGCGGGAAGATTAGGTCGACGATCGAACGAATATTAGTGGCATAAATTACTGTCATCAGCGAAGGTGTAGATAGGGTTCGCATTCCGACCAAGAAGATCCTTGATACAAATCATAAAGCGCGAGGGAGAAAGAACGGAACCCATGGGAACCCCCGCATTAATCATGTAGTCATCAGAAGAGACACCATCTATAATAACTCGTATAGAATGGTCTCTGAGAAAGCTCGAGATAAAGCGAAAGAAGTTACAACCTAAACCAAAAGATTTAATCTTAGATATGAGTGCCTCCTACCAAACTCTATTAGATACTTTATAAAAGTGTAACGCCACTACTTTACACTCACCCAGTCTATGTACAGACCGCCTCCGCTGTTCCGTCAGGAACGTCATCAGATCACCTGTATAATGGTTTCTGCGGAAGCAATACTGTCGATCACTAAGTAAACAGTTAAGTTCCTTACATTTCATAAAATGGTATACACAGATAAGAGATTCATTGTCAAAAATATATTTACAGCCAACTAAAATTTGGCGCTTCCTTTGGACTATCACATTATTCAGTTGTGATTACCAATAATTGTGTTCAGTATTACCAAATTTTGTGCATATCAATTGATTGGCAAATCAGTTTTGGTCGGAAGAACTGAAATATTTAGTTGAAACCACAGCAACAAGGAATAAATTTTATCTGTCAATTGAGGTTTAGTTCTAGCAACAAAATTATCCTGTAGTGGTGATTATTCAATTTGTTGGACCACCGAAAAATTTAAAAGCTATTTCCGTTGTACAAAATAATATATTGGCATGCTCAACTAAGTACTTGAATTTGATGGCTGTCACAAACATTTGGTGATGATTTAACCCATTATGAATTTTATAGAAAAAAAAATAAAAAAAATAATTTTTTGTTAAAATTGTGTATTTTATATTTATATTTAAAGATAAACAAATTTATTATTATTTATAACCAGGGTTCAGATTTCGTGCACATTCTTGGTCCAAAATATGAGAAAAATTCTGTATCTGGAAAACGGAGCGTCCAATCGAAACACGAACAAATTTTTACGGGTTTCTAAGGGTTTCTCACAATGTGTCCCAATTCGCATGAAATAATTTTTTTCTTTTGACATTTTTTTACAAAATATACTTGCTTACGGAATGGGTCACTTTATGAAAAACCCTTAGAACCCCACAAAAAAGAGATATTTACAGACATTTATTCTAATTTTTTTCATACCCATTCCCCATGTGTAATGGATACTCGTGATGTGTAATGCCCCATTGTCATGTGTAATTTCCCATTATTTTCCCCATTATCCTGAGAGAGTAATCAGTACTCCGTTTAGCACAAATTTCCAAGATTTTCATTGGCAACGGAAAACGTAGAGCAAATTTGATGGAAAACAAAGTTAAAGTTCTTTCCATCCCATTTTAATGTTGTTGTATCATGAGATTTATTTATAGATATAAAGTTGTGAAAATAGAGGGTGTTTTTGCTTAGATAGGACTGACAACAAAGTTAGCTTTCAAACAAAGTGTCATTCGGCGTTAATTTTTAGATATATATGATCAAAATACTATGGCAAATCATTATGAATATTTTTCCGCTTAAAGTACGCTAACAATTACCCTAATCTACTTTGAAAATAAGTCGCGCAATTTATAGACGGCTTCGTGATTTTTATGGCGCACATAATCTCAATCTCACCAAGCCATCCGTCGAACTGTGGATAGACTTCATGCCTCTCTATGTCGCAGGAATTAGGGGTCTGTCCGTCCACTAGGTGCAAAATTTTCCGAAAAGATCTTGGCCTACACCCTTGTAAAATCCAGCTGGTACTGGCATTAAAGCCACCAGACCATCATGTGCGTCATTCTTTCGCCAATTGGGCTCTGGAGCAGTTGGAAACTGACGCGACGTTTTATCGCAAAATTGTGTTCAACGATGAGGCTCATTTCTGGCTTAACGGGTTATTAATGAACAAAATTGCCTCGTATGAAGTGAATCAGTCCAAACGCAGACCGTACAGACTCCACTACATCCAGAAAAATGGACCGTTTGGTGCCGTTAGTGGTGCAGTGGTAGTGCGCGCGGCTTTTGCACATGAGTGCGTGGGTTCGATCCCAGATCAGAACACCAACTATTTGTGTCGACAGCGTCACCTCGTTTAGAGACGGTACAACTATCGAGTATTTAGACATGAAAAAGCTTCTGAAAAACACCATTCGGAACCTGAGTAAAACTGTAGGTCTCAATCAGTGAGAGTAAAACTAGAAAGCGCACTGCTCACTAGTTGTGAGAAGCTCTCCCCAATCCCTTCATGAGATGTAATGGGAAACCATTTTTTTTGTGCATCTTACACTCTGGTGGCCTCATCGGATCCTATTTCTTCAAGAATAAAGCCGGAGCTCACGTTACGGTCAATATTGTCTTTTCTTAGAAAATGTGGATGACATTGATCCGGACGAGAATTGGTTTCAAAAGGACGGCGTTACGTGTGCTACGCCTACCGCAATCATCGATTTACTAAAATTAAAATTTGGCGTAAAGCTGATTTCGAGAAATGAACCTGTGAATTGGCCTCCAAGGTCGTGCGATTTGACACCTGTCTATTATTTCCTGTGGGCTACGTGAAGTTGCTGGTTTAAGGTGTTAGTTAACGCCTTGGAGGCATCAATTGTTTGTGTTATTCGTGAGATATGAGCGCGGTCAAAAACAAGCCGACCTAACAAAGAAGACACAAAAAAGTGGAGAAAATTGTCGTTATTTTTCAACATACTCTCCATTCTGCTCGATATACTTTTTACCAGCGATATTCAATTGCTCCGATAAGAACTGGCAAACTCCATAAAATAACCATCAACCGCAGACTTCACCTCAAACAAACCACCCAACCATTTTTTCAAGTTTGGAAATAGAAAATAGTCCGATGGAGCTAAATTTGGCGCATAAGTTGCGTGATGAAGCAACTCGAAATTTAATACATTAATTTCGGCCATCGCAATAGTGGATGTGTGAACGGGAGCATTACCTTGATGAAACAACACTTTCTTTCCGCCAATTTCGGCCTTTTTCCACAATTTCATCACCGAAACGCTTTAATAAATTATCATAATATTTGCCGTTGATGGTTATTCCTTTCTGAAGATAATCAATAAAAATTATCCACTTTCTTTCCGTCAATTTCGGCCTTTTTCTACAATTTCATCACCGAAACGCTTTAATAAATTATCACAATATTTGCCGTTGATGGTTATTCCTTTCTGAAGATAATCAATAAAAAGTATCCCATGCGCATCGCACAGAAACAGACGCCATGACCTTGCCTGCAAATGGAACCATCTTCGCTTTCTTTGGGCACTATCCTCTCATTCCAGTTCACTGCTTTGACTGTACCTTTATATAAGGTGTTAAGTGGTGGATCTATGTCACATGCATAGTAATACATCGACGCATAAATGCAGCTTTATTGCAGTCAAACATCGCCAAACACTCTACTGAAACATCTTCACGACCCTGTTTTTGCTCTACTGAAAGCAAGCACATCACCCATCTTGCGCACAGCTTTCTCATCTTGAAATCTTCGGTCAACATTGGTTGTATAGCATTTTTGAAATGTCTATCATTTCAGCTAGCTCACGCACCTTCAGCCGACGATCATCTAATACCATTTTGTGGATTTTCTTAACCGTATCTGGGGTGGACACCTTAATTGGTCGACCACTACGGTGTTCGTCTTGGCAGCTCGTACGGCCTCGTTTAAGCTCCGCTACCCAATATTTTACAATGGTAAACGAATGAGCAGATTCAACAAGAGTAGAATCTAAAAAAAAAAACCTTTTCAATTACATGCCATTAAGGGATTGGGGAGAGCTTCTCTTCCTTTCAAATGGAAATATATTACATTTACGTTTGATGGCTTAAATAGAAATACTTAACAACGTGACGCCTTGAAACTTGAAACGTGTATTTTATGATCTTGCCAGTTTTCACCAAAATATTTTTTTGAAACTACTGGCACCATTTATACGGCGCCATTTGGTACCGCCCTCGTACCGCCCAATGCTCGAAAAAGTGGTCCCAAATTTTACATCCAGAATGTTCTTCATCTTTCGAATCAAAAAATTGTTTGATTAGAATTTTTGTGATAGTTTTTACAATTTCAATTTATATCGGCCTTAAAAACACATTTTGTTTATAATGGTATCATTTGCCCGAGAAATATGTGAACCGAAGAAAACTCAAAATATATATATTTATTCACTGTGGCTTAATTGTTTTGATTCACTTTAAATATTATAAATCGTGTTGAAATATTACTTTTGTTCAAAAATTATATTTTTTAACATACAAATGAATGGTTTTAACGCCTTTAAATTGACTAACAAAATCTCCTACTCGGACATTTCCAGTACTACAGCACCTGTAGCAAAAACTGAACCAACATGTTTCTAACTTAATATGCCAGCATAGAAGTTCATACCCCTACTCTGGTACGCCTCGATCTAAATTAAGTGTAACACAGTAGCAAAAGCCCAAAGGCACTACATGATTCATCATAAAGCAAAAAGTTTGTACTTTTGCAATTTTCATCTCTATATCCTAAAATATTGAGGAGCGAAATCATATATTCATAACTGATTTAATAACTTTATCTATCCTTACAAGAGCACTCACTCACATGCTTACATAGTATGAATACATATGTTCCTCTTACCTTAAACTATAATGGTTATTTACATATTTAAACATACAAACAGACATATATGTGTAAGTATCCTTAAACATATATATATACAAAAGGATGTACGGATATACATATGTACATATGAAAACATTCTTATTTAGCTTCAAGTGTTTCTCACATCACCAGCTCTCAATCGACTAAGACGTGTGGCATAAAGATCTGTACAATGGAGCTATCTTTTAGTGGTGGTGGTGGTGGTGGTACAATGGGACTCTCTGGCTACTGTGGTTAGTTACGAGCATTTTGGAATTGGAATGGTTGGTTGTATATGTTTGGTTGGCGGCAGTTATGGAAAATGTGTTGAACATTATAAAATATTCACTACACGTCCGAATATATCAATTGTCTGCTTGTACGTACAGTGAGTATTGAGAGAGTTGTTACTAATAACAAAAGATGTCGAAAAAATTCAAGGGAGGTTGCATAAATTTGGTTTGAATTTATTAATTTTTTAAAAGTAATTGATAACTAGATTATCTTTGTAACTTTAATGATTTAAGCCCATTAGAACAAAAAAAATCTCCACACTCGGAAACCTATTTGTTTTCATAGAGGTTGCAGTAATCATAAATATGGCTGCTGCCACCGAATTGTGATTGCCACAACCGAATTGTGGTTGTCACGACTGACTTTAGCCTCACTGCTGAAATTCTTTTGAATCAGCCTCGCTTGATAAGTGCAAGCAGAACCTGTAATCATATTCATTCTGTCAACTACACTTTGTGTAATTACAGTGTCAACAACCGAATTTGTATCTGTCGAATTTGGTATCAATTCTTTCGTAATATCCGAATTTGTTTATAAATCAATTGCAACTAGGGATGTTAATTGGGATTTCCCGAATCCCGGGCTTTATCGGGATTTGCAAACTCCGAAAACCGGAAATTTACGCATAAAAGCCTGGGACTGAGTTTCGGGCTTTAAATTAAAAATAGTGGTCTGAAATTGACAACAAAGCGTTTATATTAGACAAAATTAATTTTTACTAAACGAAAAATTATTAAACATCGGAGTAGTACGTTTAAATAAGAATTCGGTTCAACTTATTGAAGGGCGTTTAATGGAATTCAGTTTGTCATTTGCCGAAGACATTGTGTATCTATATCGTTATATTTTAGTTATAAATATTTTTAGTTGTAAAAAACACATTCTCTTGCCCGTTGAAAATCAGTCCATTTTTGTTGTTTGGATGCAAATATTACGTGTTTGTAGCATATCGCAAATATAGTATACTTGTGTCCAAACATAATATTACATGTTAGAGACACTATGATTGACACTATGACTATGATTAATAGGTTATAATATATGGGTTTTCGACCCAAATATACATTTGTTTGTTGAAAACTGCAAACAAAACCGTGACAGACAACAAATAAACAGACAAGAAGCATATCTTCCATTCATGAAAACAATGGTTGCAAACATTTGCATGGTTCCTGCAATATGTTGCTGGGCCGTTTTTATCTTCTTTAGAAGATGAAGAAAAATTTTAATCTTTCGACATTTGTTTAGCGGAAACAATAAATAAAAATCACACATCATACCACTTATTGGAAAGGTCCGAGAAATATGTTAACCTTGTCGAAAAAGTCCAAAGGAGAAGAGCTCATGTTAATTTTAGATTGAAAATCCTGTCTGGTAAAAAGGTGTTCATAGATCTAAAAAAAATCTGATAAAGAATTTAGTTTGTTACATAAAACATTAAAGTTCTCAATCCAATAAAAGAATCGGTCGAAGCATTATGATGATCTCACATGATCGTTTTGAAAGGAGATGCTGCTTTGGCATTCATCATGAAAGGGATTTAAATTCATTAAATGTAATTTAAGCGACTAGGCAAAGAATAAATGAACTAAGGACAATCTACTCAAATTTTTAAAATTTTTTTAAAAAATCTAAACATGGTTTCTGGCTTGGATGATTGTCTGAACATAAATATACCATTTAAAATCTGAAAAAGAAAAATTAATATATTGCCTTAAGCAAGACATAGACAAAAAACAAAACGCCAATTGTCGATCAAAATGTCATCGATTTAAACAAAAATATTGAGGAAGATTCAAATGAAAATGTTGCTAAAGGCACCAAATGTAGCGGCGGTATTGACGAATGTAAAAGTCCTGTAAGAATTCAATACGAATCTGGTGCAGGTGTTTTAGGTGCAATAAGAAGGGATAATTGCATCGAAAGCATCGCACGAAAACCGCACGATATATATAGTTTTTTGTCGTCGATTTTACCACCAAGGATCGATTGCGACATATGTTATTCGTCAGCGCCTTTTAAAGCCAAAAAAAAATCAGTTCGAGACTAGAAGATTTCACTTTAGATGACCTAATCCTGTTACGAACTTTCTTGACAAAATAATTCCTTGAATCTTAAATTTAATATACGCATATATTACACACATATATCGGGTTTTTCAATAAAAGCGTTACAAAAGTTTTTTTTAAATAAACCAAACCCGGTTTTAGATACCAATGAAATTCTTTATTCTTGTGAAAGTACGTTCGATGCCATTATGTATGGAACTCGATTTCTTTTGCATGGCCACCACACGCACGCTTGCAGGAGTCCAGCCGCTGAACCCAATTTTCGATAGTTTTCAAGCATAAATCGGCCGATACTGCTGCAATTTCACGTTCGATATTCGTACGAAGTTCATAAATTGTCGCTGGTTTGTTGGCATAGACCATAGACTTGACGTGGCCTCACAGGAAATAGTCTAACGGCGTCAAATCGCACAACCGAGGCGGCCAATCGACTGGGCCATTTCATGAGATAACACGTTCACCAAACTTGGTTACCAATAAATTGATTGTGGCATTCGCTGTGTGGCTGGTGGCGCCGTCCTGTTGGAACCACATGTCCTCTAAGTCCATATTATCGAATTGGGGCCAAAAATATTCGGTTATCATTGAACGGTAGCGATTCGCATTCACAGTAATGTGCCGGTCTTGATCATCACGGAAGAAGTACGGCCCAATGACGCCGCCGGCCCATAAACCGCACCAAACCGTATTTTTTTCGGGATGCAATGATGACCCATGGATTACATGTGGATTGCTGTCTGACCAATAACGCACATTTTGCTTATGAGCCTCATCGCTAAAGATGAGTATCGCTCTTAAAGTTGAGGCCACTGACTCCAAATTTCGGTAGTAAATTTTAATAATTTCGACTCGTTGTTGGCTCGTATATCTTTCCATGATCAAATGGCAAACCTTACTGAAGAGAAATGTCAAAAGAGCGGGAAAAAATATGGCGTCGTTTGCTGTCCCTATCGATTTACTTTTGTAGCGTCTCTGTTGAAAAACCCGTTATATTAAAAATAAATTCACTTTTTCGTAATGTAAATAAAATATTTCTACAAAAAATATGAAATACCTTTTTCTTACACTAAACCTGAAAAATAAGCGTCCCGAAAAATCACGGGCTCCCGAGATTTAAGTGTTCGAAATCCCGAAGCCCGGGCTTTTTAAAACACAGTGCCGTTTGACATCCCTAATTGTAACGACCGAATTTGGCGTTAATTCGGTTGCCATTTGGAAACTAAAAGAAGATCATTCAAAAGTAAGCCATGGTGTAATGAATGCACAGGGAAAATGATAGATCTACGTAACTCTGCATACCAAAGATGGAAGAGATATAAACTATATTCTTTCCACAACGTGTGCCGTATTCTTAGAAACAGTGTGACTGCTAAAATACGTGATGCGAAAACTGAATGTTTGTTTCTTGGGCATAAAGTCAGATGCAATAAGCTTCGATGAACTACACCCGGATTTCGCAAAATTCTTCTACCAATAATTCTTTGTTATATAATACATCTGTTCAATACTATGGTGACCACATCTTCCTACCTTACGTGTTGGAAATGTGCCAAAGTGCTCCCAATTCCGAAGGCTACCATTCGTGTCAAAAGCCTTTGAACTTTTACTACATGATCAAATTAAGAGTTTATTACAGATAATAATAACGTCTGTACGATTACCCAATGTGGATTTCGTCCAAAGTTAAGTTTTGTTAGTGCGCTGATTAAAGTAACTGAGGATATTCGCTCCCATTTGGATGATAACAAAATAGCATTCCATATACTATTAGACCATTCTAAGCATTCTAAGCATTTGACGCTGTGGACCATAGGCTACTTTTACTTAAACTCGAGAGATTGTTTAATTTTTATCCTACAGCTATTCGACTTATGTCCTCGTATTTAGAAGCTAGATGTCAATCTGTTTGCTTTGGGAATAAAATTTCCCAAACCTTAACAGTGATAATGGGTGTGGCACAGGGTGCTATTTTTGGACCACTTTTTATACTTTGTATGCCAACGACCTTCCCGGAAAATTGAAATGTTGTAGCATACATATGTATGCTGATGATGTACAATTATACGTCAGCTGCAAGATTTATCATCTGTTCTTTAATGGGCTACGGCCAACGGAATATGTGTAAATCCAAGAAAATCAAAATGTCTGATAATCCGCAAACGTCGACAGAATATTACAGTTGATCAGGGTTTAACGTTAGGTGATTCGAGTATCGAGGGAGTTGAATCTGTCAAAAACTTAGGAATTGTTTTCAATAAATACTTAACATGGTCGAATCATGTGAATGTGATTACGGGTAGAATATAAGGAAAGCTTCGAAATCTTTTGTGTTCACAATGGTTTACACTTTCCTTATCAGGATGTTATTGGCAAAATCGTATCTGGTTCCAACGCTGTTGTATGGTTTGCGAAATTTTTGCATATTGCAATTCTGACGCTAAACGGAAATTAAATGTAACATACAATAACATAGCATGATATATTTTTGACCGTAAACGATTTGATAGTGTTTCTGGGATCTCGAAACAAATCTTTGGAGTTTCTTTTGATAGCTTGTTGGTATGCAGATCAATAATATATTTGCACAATATAATTTATACTAGTTATCCGGCTTATCTCCATGAAAGCTGCTATTCATGAGATCTATCAGTGGCAAGAGACTGTTACAAATTATCTGAACGCCATTTCTTTTTTAAAACGATTCGTATTTGGAATCAATTTCCTTCAATTTTACAAACCACCAGCAACGCAGGGTAATTAAAAACAGCTGTGTTTAACCACTTCCGAAATTAATATTAGTTACTAAAAACTAACTTGAAATTACAATTTTCAATTACCTACAATGTTTATAATTATTCACATTTTTATTTCTAACTTTATATTATGATTGTTATTTCGTTTTTTTTTCATTTCCAACAGTGTATACGCAAATATTTAATGTAACCTCCTGTGATCCACGCGTTATAAGAATTTTTTCTTTTGTATTGGTTATGATCAATAAATAAATATAAAAAAAAAAAGGATACGCGGTATTAAAAGCACATACGGTTCAAAATGGGTTAAGACCCATTAGTTATTGTCCAAATATTTCAATTAAAGTCAAATGAAATAGGTGGTTTTGCCCTTCTAGTAACCCACATCGAAAACAGTTACATAAAAAAATAGTTATAGAATTCAATTATAGAAATTTCGGGTGCAGTGCACAGTTGGAAGTTCATAGGGACAGGAAAAATTCCTGTAAAAACCGTAATGCATGGGGGGAGAGCCACATTCTGCTCGAGGGGGACTTCTGTTTACTAAACACTACGGATTAATACTGGCAAGTCGATAAATATACCACCTTAATACAGGGTGTATACTAGCCTAGAGGTTGTTGGCAGGCCCATCACTTGGAGCGGATGCGGTGGTCTAATGAATCACTCGTCATAAATTTCAATAATTATAAAAACATCAATAAATTAAAAGAAAAATCATCTCCCTCGATAACGCCATTTGACTTTAAACAGCCGTTTATGATTTGTGCCTGGAATGTGGTACCTCTCCGAAACATCGAAACTCGAACAGGTTAGACGAATTATGGTATGTTATAATGTGGACATCCTAGGCCTAAGGGAAGTAAGGTTTGATTAATAGTGGCAATTCGCAATGCGGTCACTGCTTTATATAAGTATACTCCGGCAGTGATACCCATCATAATAGCGGATTCGGCCTTCTTATTTCAGCTAGAACTGGAAATTCTCTAATATCATATCTGATCGCATCGTCATTGCGAGTTTAATTCGAAATTCCGAGAGGTTTCTGTGTAACGGGCTTATGAACCTACTAAGACTGATGTGGACAGTGTTAAGGACGAGTTACATAGCTAACTGGATTTTGCTGTAAGCTCCTTCTCAATTGATGACATTAAAATATTTCTTGGAGATTTCACTGCCAAAGTGTGCAACGACAACAACACTCTGCAGGAAGGGATGGGAAGGAATACATGGGCTTGGAACTGTGACAAATGGCAATGGTGACAGGCTCACGAATTTTTGTACTCGTTTATCGACGGAACGATATTCTTCCATAGAAATATATACAAATATACATGGCAATCGTTTGATGGTAAACACTTCAATCAAATTGACCATATACTTCTGGGGTTCCTGGTGAACGTAAAACATAGACGTGGTGCGGATATGAATAGCGATCACCCCTCTAAGAAAGTTGCAATCACAGGTAACCTCCGTATTGTGTACTCTTTCACAAAAAAGAATGAGTGGCATTAATATCAGGACGAATGCATAGTTAAAAGCTAATGATGGCACGGAGATATCATCACCAGATCAGCCAGTGGAGCGATGGCGTGAATTATTTACAACACAATCTAGATTTCCGGATCATGTAGAGCAATGTACCCCTTCGGCGTCACATTCCCGTCCTAACCCAAGAAGGGATATCTGAATGTAACACCATCGCAACTAGAGATCGAGCCTGCAGTGGGTAAAATGAAGGACCACAAATCGTCTGATCCTAATAATATTCCAGAGGAACTGTTGAAATATGGTGCATTAGCGCTACCAGATGTCATTACGCCGGCCATCAGATGTGCATGGATGGGCAACAAAGTCTCTACGGAGAGGAAACAGGGAACTGGTTATGGTCACAGTGGAACAGAAGCTGGAGAGATATTACATTGTACAATGCAATAGGCAAACTAATGACGACCCTTATAATTCAGAGTATCTCGCCGGTGGTGGAGCAAATTGTGCGGATCGGGCAGGCGGGTTTCAGGCCTGATCGTTCGGGTGCCGACTGCATGAACACAGTCCGTACTACGAACAATCAGTTGAACTACACTCTCGTCTATATCTACTTTACGAATTCTTCGAACAAGCTTTTGATTGTATACAACGTAACTTAATGTAGTCCATATTGCCCAAAAAGGTGATACAGGACAAGGTAGTGTCCTCGATCAGTGATATGTACCGAGATTCAGTGTGTAAAGTTCATTTTAATGGAAAAGAAAGCCAACCATTTCTGCAGGGCGAGGTAATGGAGGCAACTAACGCAGAGCACCGTTTGGCATTCAGAGGATTATGTATGAACATCTACATGATATCGACTACGCAGATGTCTTATGGCCCACAACTTTAACGACATCGAGGGCAAGTTAAACAGACTCTCCTGAAAAGTGGAAAAAGAAGGATTGCGAATAAATATAGTTGATGGTTCGCTAATTGCCATGGGTGATTGTTACAAAAATGGTGGTATCATTGGTTCTTCCATACTGCTGCCCATTATAGCGGTCGTTTGTGTCCACTGTGAACAGATGTTAATTACAGGCTCCATTTTGGCGGTGGAACGAAATAAATCGACCACATTTTATGATTATCCCGACACGATTGAGAAATGTTTCGAATGCGGCCCTAAACCAGTCCGACGTCAATCGAAAATTATGAAATTGGTTGTGAAAATGTTTTTATGTGTAACACAATTTGGATTTTGTTCAATATATTTCGTTTTTATCACCGAAAATCTACATCAGATTCTCCAGAGTTATAGCATCGATATCAGTCTAACATGGACCATGTTTATTACGCACCTACCTGCCATGATACCTTCACTGATGACAAATCTGAAGCATATTTTACCCGTGTCGGCTTTCGTAAATTTTGCTCTATTATTTGGCCTTATAGCCACATTAACAATGGCCTTCGTGGATGGTGGTTTGCCTTCTCCAGCCGAACGTCACATGTTTACGTCGGGCTCTCAGTTATTGTTATTTTTCGGAACCGCCTTATTTTCGTATGTAGGTATTGCCTTAATTTTGCCCATACGCAACTCTATGCGAGAACCGGAGAAATTCAGGCGTCGCTTCAGTGTTTTAAATATAACCCTGTTCATCATTACAATAATATTCACATTCACGGGGTTCGTGAGCTACACCAAGTGGGGTCAAGATGTTGAGGGTAATATAACCTTAAATTTGGATGCAAGTGATAAATTATCTCAGGTGGTTAAGTTATCCGCCGCTCTGGGTGTTTTCTTTGGTTATCCCATACAGTTTTTTGTGATGATGACGATTCGATGGCCGCCCATGAAGCAAAACATGCAATGTGCCCAAAAACGACCAATAACCTAACAAGTCTTTCTTAGATTCATAATGGTGTTGATGACATTTGGTGTTGCTCTATTGGTGCCTCAATTACATGTATTTGTTTCCCTTATCGGCGCCCTGTGGTCCACTTCCCTGACTTTTGTATTTCCCGTCTTTATCGCCTTTGTTGTACGAGACCAGACTCCAAAGAGACTTACTACTTGGACCTATTTGAAAAATATGGCTATATTGATTATAGCCATTTTGGGTATGGTCAGTGGAACCTATGAAAGTATTCGTGAAGTCATCAAAGCATTTTATGTGTGATTGTTGATGTGTTAAAGTGTAATTTTGTAAATTATTTGTACGATATATAAATATAAAAACACATGCATAGTATTAACTAAGTTTGAAATTAATATTTTTGTAGTTGTTCAAAACAATTTCTGTTATTTACACATTGTTACTATTATGATTTATTTATTTTTGTATTTTTTTACCCAGTAGTCATGTAATGGTTTTAAATCAAATGTGTTTATGAGAAAGATTTGTTTAAATATATAGAAAAATTGCCATAAAATTGCCATAAAATTGCCATATAATTGCCATAATTGAAGACATGAATTCAATCATGTATCGTGGCCGTCGGTGGTGCAATTTTTAGTGTGCGCGCCTCTTATACATGAGATCCTGGGTTCGGACCCTGCTCTGACCCCCTTAAAATTTCTTTTGGCGGCGGTCACCTCGCATAGTGACCGCGATACTATCTAGTATATAGCCATGAAAAAGCTTCTCAAAATATCGTTCGGAATCGGTGTTAAACTGTAGGTCCCAATCAGTGAGTGAAAACTGGAAAGCGCACAGCTCAGTGATTGTGAGAAGCTGTCCCCTGTCCCTTCATGAGATATAATGGGAAACCATTCAGGATGCAAGATTACCAAGGACGGTGGCTGCGCTTTGGATGTAGGTGATCGAATAAATAGGGCCTCTGTTGCATTCCTAAAACTGCACAAAATCTGGCGCAACAAGAGAATATCGGTAAAATTGCTAATATTTGATTGCTTGGAGCGTGACGAAGATGACAATGCAGAAGGTTCAAACGTTTTTCTATCCAAGAAATCAATACTACGTATCTACTAATTCTGTTGACGTACTCTGGTAATGTACATGTAACAATCTTATTGAATTTGATATATGTAGCAGAAAATGGGCTTGGATCGGCCAAATACTTGGGCGCCCAACATCACATATTTCTAGGGCGACTTGAATGGACGCCGTAGGGATGTCGGAGGCCAGTAAGACCACCAGATACATGGAAGCGGTCGGTGCCTGGAAAAGATTGCGGACAAACCCCACTCTCATGGAACCAAATTAAATAACTTGGCAGAGACAGAAATCGATGGAGAGAATTTGTTGACGACCTATGTTCTTGGTGAACCTTTTATTTAAAATTTGTATTGTACTATTTTTTTATATTGATATATTCTGTTTAAATAAATATAGGACATATATATATAGAATTTCTTATATTGTAGTTTCAAATAAACCATAACAATTTCTGAATTTTTCCCAAAAGTTATTTGTACGCATTGCATTTTTAACTTGCTGGTAAGATACACTCTTTAACCAAATTATTACACCTACCTCTTTTGCACTTGAGCATATTTGACTACTTGTATAACTTTCCACACTTATGCTTTTGATGCCGAACAAAAGTATCTTAATGTTGCATCTGTTTAAAACACTTAACGCACCTTTTCTCTTCACATTGGCAAAACCTGCCTGTTCCCAAAGCATGATGATTCCTACCTTCCTCATAAGGAACTTAACATTTTGCCAACCACTTTTGTTGCTTCTCTGGGTATCCTTAGTGTTTTTTTTTTTTTGGGTTTAGATTAAAAGACGAATTAAATCGATAAGACAGAGTTTGTGTCTATTGCTTTAGCACTTTTTTCCTCTTCTACACTCCGACCGGTAATGGTGCTAAAAGATATTCCTATATCTGCTCGTCGATACAAGTGAAGTCTCGGATGTGCTATTTGTTCCTGTTTCTGGCATGGCAGCGCGTCTGGGTCGTCGGTCTGGTCTCTGGTGCGAAAAGATTATGTCTCGTATGCAAATTTGTTTTGGTTTTGTACTTTTATATTATTATCTTTTTTTAACTTGATTAGCTTGGCTACATTTCAACAGATTTCCTAAGAATCATCATAATAAAGCATATTGTGTTCGGCAATTTTATTAAATCATCTGAAGAAGTGAAATGTATGTACATATATGTGTACAAACGTATTCTTAAGAATTTCCAGTAACACCAATGAACGCTTAGAGTTTATATTTTTCTCCAGTAGTCGAACAAGTAGCTTAAGTCCATTGTGTACGTTGTTTGCGTCTGCTTCAGTCAGTTGGTCAAATTTTCCTTTACACATTCAATGGATTTCAATTCTCCAGCAGTTCTCTTTGTGTTGTTATTTTGCTTAAATTACACAGCCTTTAGGGTAATTATATAGTAGATTTATTTCTTAAGCTTCTTGTATTTGTTTTCTTTCATAGACCAACATCAACATCAACTTCAACATCACCGTTTACATAGATTATCTGGTCAATACGAGTAGAGTAGTAGTCATTGCTGCTGCTGCTGCTGATACTTTGTTGTTTGTTATAAATATATTTGATGTATGATAATGAATTGGTTGGAAAGATGTCGGAGAAGAGAGAAATGTGGAGGGATTATTAATACTATATATTCAATTAATTGAAAACGCATGGCTGTTTGTTATACATATATATTTTAATAAAGAAATTTAGATTAGAATCGTAAAAAAGTGGCAAATTCTCAAGAAAACAGTAAAACAGCAAAGAAAACAGCAAAAAAATTATAGGGAAATTAAGTGGGAATTTTAGAGAAATTGTGTTAGTTTAGTTTTTTCGAAACAATTTGGATAACAATATAAAGGTCGATAAGGAATTTTTGTAATTGTTTAAATTTATTTGTCTTTTGATATATCTCAACTATATCAACTATCAAATGAAAAATATTAGCCAATGAAAAAATTAACATTAAATTGTATACACGGAGCTTATTAACTAAATCGGAATTGTAATTTGAAATGCCTTTTAAAATTATACTAAAATTTGTTTTTATTTTTTTTTACCATTTTTTCAGTAATATTGTTGAGGATATTTTTGTCATATCGCGACCTTAGAACAACAATGTTCTAACTGACAATTTTAGATGAAATGGTCTGAATGTGGCGTCGTACTAAATTGGGTATGCTCCTTCAATTACTGCTATCGCCATAAATATATCTCTTACTGTTTACGAGATACCCAATGCAATAAACTTCTAATTACTTGTTTTTTCTACACTGACATGAATGAATCATCATTTTCGTTAATGTTTTTCCATTGTTATAGTGAAAATGTCGTATATCCGACAATTTGGTAGTCGCTGCAACGAAAAATTTCATACTTGACTTCTTTGACAATTTTTCATTTCGTTGGTGCAACAACTTATTTGTTGTTTCCGCAACAATTTTATTTAATTTCAATTTTGAAAAAAAATGGGTTGAAAACTAAAAATAGTAAAGGCATGAGTTTTAAACTACTGATATTTGGTTTATCTCTTACTTTTTATAGTTTATATTTATTATTGATTAATTTTCGAGGTTTGTCAACATTTTTAGTTGACGAAACAATTTCGTTATTGTAACGAAACTAATTTTTTATGGAGATAAAGAGAGAAGAGCAGTCGAAAAAATGAGTGAGCGTAAAAAAGAGGCCAGCGAGGGAAAATGGTGAGCATGAGTGGTGGGTCACGTACACATCTTAAATCAATTCCATTGCAACAATCGAAAGTTCTAAACATATTTATTTCTCCGTCGGTATATTTTAAATAAATTTGTTAAAACAGACTAATTAGTTATACTTAGTAATAATCTTTTGTTGTGAAAACAAAATTGTGTGAATTTATGTGTTTGCTGTGATCGTTTGTGTTACTTGCGAATGTATAAATCAAATAGATAAATATACAGAATGCAAAGAGCAACACGACAGCAAAGAAAGTGACGCATCGATAGCAGAAAAACTACCCCGAAATATGTAATTGAACTTTTGTATGTGTGTATGCGCGTGACGGTACAAGTCGCAACAAAATTTTCGTGTGTTTGTGTTTTATTCGTAATTCCGTCGCGACGAAAGCCATACATACATATGTGCGGGCAATCGAAGTCAATGAAAACGAAGAAGTCAAAGAAACAAAGTTTTTCAAGTACGATGAATATAAAAAATAACAACTCAACGTACAGTCAAATGAACCTAATCGATATTTTACCAAATATATATTTTTTTACCAAATATATAATTTTACCAAAAAAATAAATAAAAGAGCAGTTGAAAAAAATGCTTACAGAACGATCACTGGTTTAATGACGGGGAGATTTGGCGCTGCAATTGAATATCAAAATCTTCAACACAACGACAATTGCATGATTTGACAAAACAATGATGTGGATCTATATTAAAGGAGTGGAGCATAGGGGACTAGAGCTTATGTTCATGGTAAGTACAGACATAGATATGTACATATCTTAAATAAAAATCGTAGCAATAAATTCCTCCTATATGTTTTTATTTGATGGACCTGAATATGACGGCCACAATAACACTCAACCCCTCGACTACCATAATCTTCTCCAGACGAGTGTTTCAATATGGAATGAATATAATCTATTTAGCAAATAGATTTTCGCTATCAAAAATTCAAAAAATTGTTATCAAAACACCTGCAATGTAATACCAGCAGTATATTTATGTACAATTGCAATAGATATATTCAAACACACTTCAAAACATTCATTGCAACAATGAAAAAAATCATTGTAGTAATGAAACATATTCATTACAACAACGACTCAAATTAGTTGTACTATGCACTATGAATGAACAGATTCATTGCAGCAATGAAGCAAATTCCTTGCAAGAACGATACCTTTGCATTGCAGCAATGCAAGAAATTCATTGCAGCAACGAAACAAATTCGTTGCAATAATGAAGCAAATTCATTGCAGCAACAACCATACTTTCACCACAGTAACGAACAATTTGCAGTTAATAAACACATTTTCATAGCGGGAATGAAACGTTACGTTAGCTCACTTCCGATGACAAAAGTTTTTGGGGTGATGAACATTTTCATCCGTGTGACGATGCTTTTCCGTTCAGTGTATAATAACTTGGAACAAATTGTTACTGGATGATCTCTGTTTACACCAAAAAGTCAATAAAGCTAAGTACTAGGTGGGTCACGTGGAAAATATTTAGTAACATTAATTTGTTCGCTGCGTAATGGGCCAGCAACGTACATATTAGTCCTGACGACCATATTTTTCTCTGTTTTTTAATTTCTTTTACACTAAACATCTATTTTTGTTCTGAAATTGAAAGACAGCACTGTTCTGAAAGACAGCACTGATCATATGTTGCTTAAATTTGATTAGTCGTTGCAAAATTTCAAAGAATTTTGAAACTTTGTTTACACTGGGAGATAAAGTGAAATCTGACCGGAATCGTAGCATACGTACCGCACAAAATAAAGCTGCACTCTACACCTAGAGAACTAATTGGCTGAAAAGAGGTTGTAGCAGCCGAATTTACGGGTTGGGGTTACGGGTTGGGGTTGCGACGGAACTTAGTCCTCACAACTGAAATTCGCTTGAAGCAACCTCGTTTCATAATTGATTCGGTTGTGGTAATTGAATCTTTATTTATATTCGTTCTGTCAACCAAATTTTCGGTTGGAACAACCAAATTTGAATTCGGATACATCCGAAATTGATACCAAATACGGTTGCAGTAACTGAATGTGGCATCAATTCAGGTGCAACAAACTAATTTGGAATAATTTCGGTTGTCACAAACGAATTTCATATAAATTCGGTTGTAGTTATCGAATTTGGTATCAATTCGGTCATAATGACCGAATTAATCCTTCAGTCGGTTGAAACAACCCATTTCGGCATCAATTCGGTTGTGTAACCCAAATTCTCATGCATTTCACAGCAAAGAATGCATAATTGTTCCTGTCGCGGCGATATCAATATTTTTTTGTGGTTATTTAGAAAGGTAAGTAAAAATATTATAATTATGGTTTTTGTATTAAATCGTCTATTTTGCATAAAATGTCGAAGCAGATTTAAACAGTGTGCAAGATTTCAATATGCTGCAATCATCTCAATATAAAACGGTTTAGGACATAAATCAACGGATACACCATGCAAAAATTGGACCCATGATGGCCGGGACTTCAGAAAGCGACATTTAGTGCCATGTGAAATACATGTGTTATCCTAATACAGGACAAAATAAAGGAAAATGTACCATTACTTAATAATGAATAAGCATTCAAAATTTTTTTGTGACTCTATCTAAATTCGGTTGTGAGAACCACTATCGAGGTTGTGTCACCCTCTAATTGGGTTGTGTGAACCTCTAATGAGGTCGTGTCAACCTGTACTGAGGCTGCGACAACCAAATGAGGTTGAAACAACCTCCAATGTGGTTGTGATAACCTCTAAGTTCGGTTACGGCTAATTCGGCTGTCTCAACCGAATTGTTCTGTGAGTGTAGGAATCAAAACGTCAGCGGCCAGTAGGGAGATATAGGCACCAAAATAAGTATCAAACTGTTTGACGTTCCTGGCATCAGCTATTATTACCCAATTTCGTTCTTTTTAAGTCTCCGCCTTCATGGGTCACAGCCCAATTTTGGCAGTCGATTACAAGAGCTAGCCACGGTTTATGCAAAGAAACTCACTCAGACACTGGCGCTGAACGCCTCATGATCCTGAGGCGAAGTGGAAGTCCCTTACCCACTCGAAAACTGCTGCAGAGACCGTACTTTTTTATGACAAACCGCTTAAAGACAAACCATGATACAATGAAGAGTATCGCATGGAAAGTGATGAAACGAACCGAACCGAATGGCAACGGTAAAGTCAGTTAAAACGCGAGCCGCAACGGAGCGGTAAAAGGAGAAGAGGTGAGAAGTACCGCGTTAGTTTAGAAGGAAAAAACGGATGTGAATAAATGCGAGGCTTACTAAATTTAATCTTACAGAAGGAAGACTGTGGCCCGGAAATTCTACCGAAAAGTACATAACCAAACCAACGGAAATGAATCGGGACTCCCGTTAGTCATATGGATTTGCAACTTGTCACAGATGTCCAGAGTGTATTGGGAATATGGAGATATCACTTCTCTGCTTTACTTGTCCCAGGAGACTACAATATAGAGAAGGGTGTGGATCAAATGCAGGACGATGGCGTCGACTTGTCCGCTCCTAGCCAAAGGGAAGTTAGAATCGCAATTTCCCTGCTTAATAACAAAAATACCTCTGGTGCTGATGGACTACCGGCTGAGCTGTTTAAAGCTGGCGGCTATGAATGCATGACCGATAATTGGCGCCTTAGCGTACTATGTCTTGTTTTCAAAAGGCCACCCAAGTATATGCACACACTATCGTGGAACTATCGTTTCTTCCATCACGTACAAGGCTCTCTCGAGCGTAATGTGCGATACACTAATGCCGTGTGTTGCAGACCTGGTTTTAAGGCCTGGAAAGTCAACTATCGACCAGATATTCCTATCACGGCTTTGTAGATTATAAGGCTGCCTTCAGTAAAGATCAGAAAATATCTCACCGAACCATTTGTGGTGGCACCCTATCATGCGATCTCTTCAAAATATTAAATGAGGTCATCGTGAGAAAAGATGCAGTCAACCCGAATAAAACTATCATCAGCAAAAGGTACATGCTGCTCAGGTATGCCGATAATTTAGGGCATATTCTGCGAGATGTTAATGCAGTATTTTCGAGAATTGAGATGGAATCAGTAAAAGTGGGTTTAGCAGTGAACGAGGCAAGACAAAATTAATGGTTACGACAAGCAGAACATCCACCTGATTGAAGGAATTGGTGAATGTTAATCACCGTTATAACTTCGAGGTAGTGGGTGAATTTATCTCGGATCTGGCTTGAACAGAAGCAATAACGTCAGCCTGGAAATCAAACGGAGAATTAAGTTTGCAACCAGGTGTTATAAAGAGCTAAGCAAGTACTTCAGAAATAAGACCCTTTCTCGAGAAACGAAGATCCAACTATATCAAACTCTCATACAACCAGTACCTCGTTTCTGTAGTTCTCGAATCGAAAAAGTTTTCACATTAAGCATGAAACAAAAAATTCCATCGTTTCTCGATTTGTGAGTAAAAAGTGTTTCTGTATATCAATGCGAAAACAGGCAACACTGATGAAGTTTTGATTGGAATATTCCAAGAAAGCTGTCAAGTAAGAATAAGAAAAAAATATAAACAAACAAAATAAACTAGTGCGAAAAAGGACAACAAAAAGAAGTATAGACATGTATTCAACTGCATTTTATTTTTGCTTTCTTGATTTTTCTGTAATATTTTGGAAAAATTAATTGAAATACATAACAGAAAATATATAGTTCTTATCTTCTCCAAGTTTTAATTTCTTAAAAAACCTTTTTGTAGAAACAATATCAAAATCTCGCACAGTTTTAATTTGTGAGTATTTTTGACGTTTCACATTTTAATTTTTTCGACTCACTACTGTTTAGAAACAGATTTTCTCGCATTTTCCAATAAGAGTGAAAAAAGCAGTACGTCACAGAAAGTTTTCGCAAAACAAACGTTGTAGAAACAGTCACTTGTGAGAAGCGATTTTTTGTACCGATTCCTAGCGTTTTTGTTTCAATTCACATGTTTCATGTGAAAACTTTTTCGATTCGAGAACTACTGAAACGGGGTACTGTTTTGCTTTATGGCGCAGAGTCCTGGGTCATATCGCATGCTTATGAAACATCATTGGGAGACTTCGAGAGAATGCTCCGAAAACTATATGGTCCTATAATAGCAAACGGCGAGTATTAACGACGAATGAACCACAAGCTGTATAATCTGTATCGCGAAAGTAGCGTGTTTACACTGGCTAGACCTTGTCAGTAGAATAGATCAGAATGAACCATTGTGAAAGGTATGTGAAGATGTTCTCGTAGGACATCGTAAAATTGGACGACCCAGACGTCGCTGTAAATCCCAGGTGGAATACTGTCTGCAAGAGCTTCGTGTTAGCAACTGGAGGAGAAAAGCTGAAGATCGAGCCGGTTAGAAAAACATCCTATCCTCATTTTTTAAGGCCCTTGACCCCTCTTAATAAACAGAAAAAAATGCTTGTTTAAAGCGCGACAGCTATAATTCTACTTTAATTGCTTGAAATATAATAATTGTGTTATTTTAAAGGTTTGAATTTGGTTTACCAAGATAAATTTAGTAGCAGAAATTCGGGAATTAGCGCTAAATTCAGTTGATCCAACAGAATTAATTTCAAATTCAGTTGTTGCAATCGAAATAAAATTAAATTTAGTAGATAAATCGAAAATATTTGGATATATGACACAAAAATTGTATAACACAGAAGTTTTCTTTGTAATACATTTACTAAATCGTTTTCAGATATTAAAATTCACTCTATCTGTAATACACTGCGAAAAATTGTGCATGCTTTTCCATGCTTTCCTGAGAGCCGAGTCATATCAATACAAAACTTTTTTTAGTGCTCCGAAAATACAGTACTTCTTATTGCCATGAATACTGCAGTTGAATGCCGTAAACTACCACAGAAAGTTTGCTACTATATAGACTAATATTCGACACAATTTGCAGGAACCTACACTTAACAATCCCTTAAAGAACACGCTACTCCAGCTTTACGGTGTCCCAAGCTATACGCGTTTCCTCCATCAATTTTCAGCCTTCTATATCTAAAAAATCACTTTTGCCACGCTGCTCCGCCCACAACCCGAAAATACAAAGTCCGGCAGAAAATTTATCTTCCCCATCGCCAGTAGTAAAGGGTGTCTGAGTAAGAAAGCACATTTTTGTTTTAAACGAAAATCACGCATTCCTCGAGTTAGTTGTGATATTTTATTGGATTATAGAGTAGACATTTTCCGATTAAGTATGAAATAAAGCATTCGTCAAATGGCCCTGACGACAGGTCATTACTTTTTTCATGAAATTTTGTCTAACTTTCTGACAGAGATGTGGCTGTATCTCACCGATGACGCTTTGGATGTCGAATTTTAGCTCTGGAATTGTTTCTGATTTATTCGCTTAAAAATGGAATTCCACTAAACCACAAAGAATGAAGTCACACGGCGTTAAATCACATGATCTTGGCGGCCAGTTGCCATCAGAATTTCTTGAGATAGTTTGTTCTGGAATAAGTTGATTGTTTCATTCGCGGTGTTGCAGGTGGCGCCGTCTTGCTGCCACAAGAACTCCGTTATCATGTTCCTGTAACGAATGCCGTTCACAGTCTCTGCAATTTCGGCTTCATGCACACCATTCAGTTGCTTGTTGTGGGTGCATTCGTTTTTCATGGATAGCATGAGGATTTTCTGAGCCCCAAAAGCGACAATTTTGTGCATTCACGAAGCCATTTAGATGGAAATGGGCTTCATCGCAGAAGACAATTTTTTTTTGAAAACTTGTCATTGACTTCACGGTGCTCCATTACACACTGAACGAATTGCCGCGCATTCGAATTGCCTCGTTTGTTGACAACGATGCCGAATTGATGTTTTCTGGGGTTCGGCGACACTCTCGTTTATAGCAGCTATGTTTTCATGAGACCGATCAGTACGTTGATACACACGAGTCTTGCTATGCATATCTGACCCAGTTTCTTCAAATTTTTTGACCACTCTTAGAATAGTTGACACGTTAGGTGCACTTTCTCGACTGAAAATTCTTCGCAGCTTGCGAGCGGTCTCAGCATAACTTTCCAAATTTGTGTAATAAGTTTTTACAAATATAACGCGTTGTTCCTTCATAAAGCGCCCCATTTTTAATAAGCGGAATAAACATAAGTGACAGCTGCAAGATTTCAGAGTTGCCACTTACTTGCGCAACAGCAAAATGACACTAAATTTAAAAAATTAAATCTTGCTGAGAAACCCTTTACATATGTAAAATTTTTCAGATCTGAAGCTCTAAAAATACATTTGCCACGTACCTCCGCCCATAAACCGGTAAACTAAAAACCGGTTCAAACCGTTCTTCGCAGTGGGGGGAAGTGGATACAAAACTAAAGTGGATACAAGAGTGTGGATAAAAGTATGTGGGCAAGAATCTAAAGACTCTTATTAATCTTTTCCAACCGCATAAAAATGGCACATCTGATGACGGGAACCGATTGAATTGGTCGAATGCAAAAAAAATATAATCGTTTCCATGCTGATGGAATATAATGTTGTTGGAAGAGGGCCGGTGAAACCATTCAGCGACATTATAGTAAGCAAACTCGGTGGGCGAGTGTAATGGAGTAATTGTTTGTAAAGCAATATTTAGCTCACTGAAATAATTGTTTTTTTTTTGTCATACACAAAGCGATGACAAAAAGTATTGAATAGTATAGAGAACTTATTGCACTCTTTTTCCGCTCTCATGTAGATAGTCTGAGTAAAAGTGCATAAACGAGTCATAATCTCTTTATATTTCAATATAAGTGCACCATTTCGACAAATACATACAAGAATACAAAAAGCATAAATGTTTCAATAGGCATCAATGTTTCACATCAAAATTTTGAATGGTCCCAGTTATGACAAATAGAGAGTAAGTAATACGTTTTGAATCATTTACCAGATATCGCCAGTGCTTTATACTATTCAATACTCATTAGCGACTATTCAATACTCATTAGCGACGACGAGCTTCTTGTTTGTTCGCTGCTGCTACATCAATATCATCATACTTATTACAACAACCACGTATGTAATGCTAATGCTGCGTGTTGTTTGCCTGTCTTCACTTTGATAGATTTCCCCACCCGTTCCTATAGATGTTGACACATCAAAAATTATAACAAACTTCGTAAATTGTTGATCTAATGTATCCACTTTAGTCCACTTCTGTACATACATGCATACGTATGAATTTTCATCAGTCTAACTCTAAAAAACACATGTGCCTCGATCGTCCGACCACACACAGAAAAGCTAAAATCCGGCTTCAAGTTGACCTTCCACATTTTGTTCTAAAAACCTGCTTGCACGCCCACCCGCCCAAAAAACCAAAATCTATAATCCGGCATTAAATCCATGGCCACGCCTACTGACCTAATCCCGCCTATTTCTGACCTAATCACATACACTGCTCATTAGTGCATGGAGTCGTATTTAAATTTTAAACGGATCTATTGCAAATTTCAAAGGCTTTGGTGCCATAGTCCTCTAGATATTGCATTTTCAGTAGTAGGGTTTTCAGTAGTAGGTCACTTAATACATCAGATATTGAAGAAGTATATTTTCACTCACGGTCATACAGCTAAACGCTGAAATAATCTCCCTAGCAACATATTGCAGGAACTATGTATATGTTTTCAAGCACTGTTTTCATGAATTGAATATCTGCTGCTTTTGTTGTTTCTATGTTGTCTGTAACGTTTTTGTTTCCAGCAATTTTCAACGAACAAAGCTACATTTGGGTGACAAAAACTTACGTTAAAACCTATTTATCATTGTGTTTCAAACATATAATATTGAATAACAAAACAGTGTGTTTGGATACAAGGATACTATATTTGCAGGAAGCAACATACATGTTATATTTGCATCCAAGCAACAAAAAAATACAGATTTTGTAGAGGAAGATTTGTCAGTGGACAACGCACACACCAACAAACACAATTTCATTTGTACACTCCCCGTGTGCCATATGAATTTGTTTCGAATTCCAGACGTTACGTTACGGACTCATAACAATTCAGTTTTGGTAATAAATGCCTCTCGAAAACGCGAGTCGTTTTTCCTAGTATTTCGGATCCGTCTCGATTCCGCAACGGTAATCATATTCAAATCCGTTACGGATTATTATTTGTTTTACAAATATAACGGATCCAATTTTATAAATTTTTGCGGATTCCGTCTGATATTTAAACGATATTTGAAATTACTTATAAATTAGGTAATGAACTATATTTTCTATATCTAATCCAATGAAGTTTTTCACTTATAAATTATTAGGGCTGGTCGATCTGTAGGGAGGCAAAAAAATCGCTCAAGTGACAAGGAAAATCATATTCTAGGGATCAAAATATGACACTTTGCCATCCAAAGTTAGTGGGGGGTCGGTCATAAATTTGGACTCGATTTGGGCACTCTAAATGGGTCAACGAGGAATTTTTCAAAATTTCGGACAAATTTCACATCAGAATTCGTTTTAAAGGTATGGTTCCGCGCGCAAAGTTTCTTATTTTAATCCCTAGAATACGATTTTCCTTGTCACTTGGGTGATTTTTAAATCGATCAGTCCTAATACTTATATTAATTTTTACAAATACTTTTTTTTACAAACGTTTTTGTGTTTTAAATTTATTAGGGATGATTTTTATATATACGGCCTTTTTGTTGGTACTATTTTATTTTATTAATCAAGCTCAATCAAAATCATCCCTGATCAATTTGAATAACGTGGAGCTCGACGAAACTGCATGCAATTGTTATTGCATGTAAAAATTGTGTTGTCTTTTAGGCAACAACAAAAATCATGTCTAATGGTGCTGTGGAGATAGAAAGAAGTTTTTTCAAATGTATTCTTGTGAGTTTTGCTTGCGATATTTTTCGAACACTTGCACACTAGTTGGTAATTGGCAATTGAAGTGAATTTTCATTTGCATTTAGTTTGATGCATTTTTCAATAGCATAATTTCAAACAATCGCTGATGAAGATCTGTGGCTAGATCTGAAATAGGTATATGGTTTGCCAGAAATCATAAGAATGCATTTGCAAAACTCATTTTTTGAAAACAGAATCCCTGATAATAGATTAGATTAATTAATAGATCGTTAATTAGATTAATAAAATAAAAAAGTTGTTATGTTTTATCAACTCAGATATAAATCTGCAACATTATGTATTTCACTGATTCACGTTTTATGAAACCGCGATTTCTCTGTTTCGCTTTTTATTATGATTTAACGGACGAGCAACCGGTTCGAAACGGATCCCCATCCAT
Organism: Phaonia tiefii; assembly: GCA_963931995.1. Taxonomy (NCBI): domain Eukaryota; kingdom Metazoa; phylum Arthropoda; class Insecta; order Diptera; family Muscidae; genus Phaonia; species Phaonia tiefii. Next base: position 82,062,788 of record OZ008368.1, on the reverse strand, counting down.
TTTTGCTCACATTGGACTTATATATATACCACACATGGGTTTTTTCTAATTTGCATTGGATTTTAATTTGCATTACTTTATCTAATGCCAATGCAAAAGAATTACCATTAATCGCAATGGCAATTAAAAACTGTTGAATTTGCATTTGCTCAAGCATTGTAAATGAAGGTTGTGGAATCGGATGCTAATTGTAATGAATATGGAAATGCTTATAATTGTTTCGATTTTGTTTGACTACTGGCAATTCTGTTTTTTAAGTATTTTATATGTAGAGGTTTGTGTCTTTGATAGGTATTGCCTAGTAGTACTTTCAAATTCATAAACCTGTACTGTATAAAATATTTGAAACCCAAAATTGCGTGATATGACGGAAATGCTTGAAAATAAATACAGTTCCCAATGGTATTGACTTTTTTTTTTAATTTTCATATCGACAGGTAATTCAAATTAAACTACAAATTATACTTGTCATATAATTAATTTGCCACATGTATGATATATACATAGATGGCTAACGATAGTAAGCGCTAGCCCCACTGGCAATTGCTTCCAATATTTGTAAGACTAATTGTTCATTGAGTTGACATAACTATACTCAGAAACTAAGTAAATGGGTCGATATTGATTTAGTAATACCGACTAGGTTATGTCGAGGTCTTGTATTTCTGGCTGCTACAATCAATAGCTCGAAGTCACAACATTCCGTGTTAGCTAATTATGGCATAGTTAAAATTTATTATTCATTAAACCTCTGGCGGATATTGAGACGAAGATTTCTTGCTGATGGATACTTAAAAACGACAACAGAATTAACACCAAAAAATGGCGGTTGCCGTCCCTAATTTGTCTTAATACAAATGATAATTGGTCCCTAAAAAGTTAGCAGAATTATGGTTGGGAAGGGGAAAAAGGCAAAAAAAAACTTAAGTTATTATTAATAATTCCATTTCCTTTCCACAAACAAACAAACAAAAAACCCGATGATGTTTTGGCAGCTTTTATGCCTCCGATCCCGGAACCTTGTGCTGTGAAAAATTAAGTTGCGCACAAGAATTAAGTGAATGAAATCGTTGTTCATTCATTCATTTAACTTTTTTTTTTTTGCTAGTTTGAGTGGAATACATTTACGTGCTCTTCTCGTAAGCGGTTTCTGTGAGGGTTTCTATCGTATTCGCAAGTGCGGAGTTTGTTCGCTTCCATTAATTTTTGGTTGGCCAAATGCTAATTTTGATGTATTTGGCTCCAGGGAGATTAATTATTAGAGTCATTATTATTCCACTTTTGGTGTCGTTGATGCTGTTGATGTTGTTTCCTAATAATAATTATGATTTTAATGTTGTTGTCGTCATTGTTGCTGGCTGGTGTTTACTTTTTGTTGTTAATTTATGCAAATGTGATAATTAGAAAACATACGAATGGTGGGGATGTTGTGGATGCCGCACAAAAAAAAAAGAGGAAAACGCCACAAAAAAAATCTCTCGCTGCGCTGCAATCAAGCATATGTTCAGCAGCAGACGACAACACAAATTTATAGAAATTATTCATAATTCTTAATGCAAAAAAGGATATTAAATTACATTGACAGAACACAAAATATTGAATAATTTAGAAAATTTTCTAACATTTTTTACAAAATATAGTGAACATGAGTCAAACCTGAGCATTGGTTAATACTGGCAACTTTCAGCTTTTAACTGACACCAAAACCTACAAGTAAAAATTTCTTGACATCAATTTGTTTTACTTTTTTTAGCAGTGTATAAATATACATATTTTTTCTTGGCTAGATTTGATCAAATAGATTATTACTAAAAGGCTGTAAGGTAATGATATACTTTTTTTTGGTTTGTGTGTGTAAATAGATTTTCAAGGGTTAATACTATGCTGAAAAAAATACTACGCCCAAAATACCAATTCAAGCACAGTGAGTAGGCATCTTATGATGAACTTGTCACGGAGTTCGAATCTAGTTATGCCAGTGAGTGTGCTCTCCAGAATTAATATCTACTATTCTAACGAAAAACAAAGCATTTTTCACTTAGAAAAATGTACCAGACCTTGAAAGTTTGTAGTACGAACTTCTCGTACATTAAAATTCAATAGAAAAAATTTAAGCTATTTGGCTTAAAAATTTCATCTTTGGTAACGCCGTTAGGTTTCTTTAGTCCACACCAAATCTTCACATTTTTTAATCTGATTAAAAATTTATTACTTTTTTTTTGTGCAAGTGGCAACTCTGAAATTTGGCATCTTTCACACATGTTTATTCCGATTATTAAAAATGGAGCGGTTGACGAAAAATCGACGTGTTATAATTGTGAAAACATATTACAAAAATTTGGAAAGTTATGCTGAGACCGCTCTGAACCTTCGAAGGATTCTCAGCCGAGAAGTGCACCTTATACGTCAACTATTCGAAGAGAGGTCAACAAATTTGCAGAAACTGGGTCGGTCATGGACAGTAAGACTCCCGTGCATCAACGTACCGGTCGGTCTCTTGAAAACTTTGCTGCGCTGAACAAGGGTGTCGCCAAAAACCCGAAAACATCAATTCGTCTCCGTTCTCAACTACTTCAAATTTCAACAAACACTACCCAGCGAATTTTGACAAGAGACCACCACCTTCCTGCGTACAAAATTCAGCTTACTTAGGACATCAAGCCTGCAGACCATGGAAAGCGCCGGCAATTCGTTCAATGGGTAGTGGATCAAAGTGAAGTCAATGTCAATTTAAAAAAAAAATCATTTTCTCCGATGAAGCGCATTTCCTTCTGAATGGCTTCGTAAAAACAAAAAAATTGCTATATTTGGGGCTCAAAAAGTCCTCATGCGATCCATGATAAACAAGTGTACCAAACAGCCAGCAACTGTCTGGTGAGAATTTTGGTCACTCGGCGTGATTGGGCCTTACTTTTTTGAATACTGGGCCGAACTTAAAGTGACTGTGTATGAGATTCGTTACAGGAACATGACCACGGAGTTCTTGTGGCCTCAACTGGAAGGCATGGATCTGGACGATATGTGGTTTCAGTAAAACGGCGCCACCTGCTGCACCGTGCATGAAACAATCGATTTATTGCAGCAACGATTTCCAGAACAAACTATATGAGGAAATTCTGATGTCAAATGGCCACCAAGATCGTGAGGTTTAATGCCGTGCGATTTGTTTCTTTGGGTTTCTGCGAAATATCAGATTTAAGCGAATAATCTAGAAACAATTCCTGAGCTTAAATCCTAGATCCAACGCATCATCGGTGAGATACAGCCACATCTCAATGAAAAAGTCATGTAAAATTCTTTGAAAAGAGCAATGGGCTGTAATCAAAGCTATGGGGGCCATTAGAAGGAGATGTTATTCCATGCTTAATCGGAACATATCTTCTTTACAATCCAATAAAAAATCACAACTATATCAAAAAATTCGTGTTTGCATGTCAAAATTAGAAACTGCATTCTTACTGAGCTTTCTTATATGTTGGTGCAACGAAAATAGAGCCGTTGTCCATCAAAAACGAGGGGTAAAAGCCTTATATGACAACTTTAGTTCGTGTTAACACAAAATCGTCGATGTACGTAACTTTGCAGTGTAACAACAATATCGACTACTTCCTTCAACCATATTAAATTGTACACACAAATCATGTAAACACCTGCCCCAAGCTTGGTCCTATCGCTTCCAACAGATACCAACCGTATTTACGAAAATTTGGTACTTAAGCTTTTCTAAAATAGTGAATTTCGAACGGATTTTAAAATAATGTGCTTCAAAAGACTTTCGTGTGTAAAGGGCTTACACTTTTAGAAATTGACCATATCGGTCCCATTTTTGTTTACAAATTGCACAAATTACATTTCAACGAAGTTTGGTACATGCGGTTTTCTTAGACCAAGGATTGTACATCTTGAACATATATTACATCTGCCGGCATGTTGATATACAGTGAGGTAAACGCTCAATGTATGGGAGAATTGAAAACTCGTCTGTTTCAAAATGGCAGTGTAGTTTTCTGTGAGGTTAGGGTAGTTAGGGTTAGGTTAGTGCTCGATCGGTTGAAAATTGCGGTGTCGCACGCGTTTTGTGGTTTGTGAGAACAAAATTTGGGCAAAATGGAAAGAAGAATCCTCGGAACTACTCAGGAGTCAATTATATGAGCAACTCCTATTACCAAACATAACATTTCACGGGGTCTCCATAAAAAAAAATATCTTGACGAGAATTTACCAAAATAGAGAAAATATAAAGTACATCAAGTATAAACAAAGTGAATGTGTATCGGACCGAAGCGCAAGAAGAGAAGGATCGCAAAAGAAGAAAAGATTTTCGAAGAATTTGACGACGATCTCTTTGATATTGCTGATGTTAATACAAGGATGACAGTATAAAAGTCTAGAGATTTTTGCTTGCGCAGAAGAAACAAGGCCGAAATGGTCGTTCTACCGTTGACTTTGAAAGTTGTAAAAAGAGGAACTCAGTCATTTATCAGCGAACGGATCGACTGTGCATTGGATAATTACGTGATATCAGACCGAAATTCAATGCATTTAATGAAGGAATTTGCTACAACGTATCAAATTTGGGTCTGAATCGTTTGTCAATTCGAAGATACTGTACTGCCAATAGAGAAAAAATTCTGATTTTGTAAAGCAGAACTTACATGTAATGCTACTCTTCTTAAACCAATTTGTTATCAACTCTAATATGCATATTTTTCATTGCAATTGAAGGAATCAGCACATTTTGTAGTGAATTGGTAGTGTATTGGGCGTATTTACTGGAAGACATTACAGGCAAAAATAAGATTGTTGTACTTCCTGTTATTGTCACTAATGGAGACATCGAACAAATATTACACGCAGAAAAATTTGTATTTTTTGTTATTTGGATGCAACTATAACGTGTTTGTAACTTGTCGGAATTATAAAATAGTTGTGTCCAAACACATTGTGTTTGCTATTCAATATAAAATGGTTGGGGCACAATGATTAATATGCTATAATATATGTATTTGTGACCCAAATGTGGCTTGGTTTGTTGAAAATTGCTGAAAACAAAAACGCGACAGAAAAACAAAAAGCACCGGATTTTCTATTCACGAAAACCGTGCTTGCAAACCTGTACATGGTTGCTGGGATCGTTACTATTCAGCGGGTAGGTGTTCAAAATCTAGATTGTTGTTTGCTGACACGCCAGATCTGTTCCTGTTTCGGTGATTCCAGCGAAGACAAGTTTAAGGAACTTATACCCGTTCACCACGCCCTATTAACAACTGCAATCCTAAGGGGTGAATTTGCTCCCAAACTACTGTGATTCTTTGGCTTCTTCGACCTTACGAGGGATCCTTCCCCGAAACTTCTGCCCAAACTTTCTGCTTGTAGGTTTTGGTCCAAGAAAACCGGATTGGATTTAACCCCGGCAGCGGCAGAAGTAGAGGACCGTCCACAAAATTCGTTGGAGGATCCTCCATACTCTCGAAGAGCAGGAAGCCCTCTTTTCAGACGTTGCAGTCGGCAAACTTGGGGCCTGCACTCACAGAAAATTGGGGTTGAAGCAACCGAATTAGCTGCAACCTCATTGGAGGTTGACACAACTTCATTGGAGGTTACCAGAACCTCATTAGAGGTTGACAAAACCTCATTAGAGATTGATACAACCTCATTAGAGGTTGATACAACCTCATTAGAAGCTGACACAACCTCATTGGAGGTTGACACAACCTCATCAGAGGTTGTCGCAACCTCATTAGAGGTTGTTACAGCCGAATTTTTGGTTGTTACAACCGAATTTAGATATTTTCACAAACGAATTTTTAAATTTGTTTTAATTTTTAACTGATGACTTATTTTCAAGAATTCTTATAAAAAACTTACAAAAGGAGAAAAACAAGTCATTTATATAGGCTAATCTTTACGGTAATACATTTGATATACCTGCCACTTCTGACTTTTTTGAAGTCCCTGACATCACGGGCCATCGCACCATTTCCGACGTGTAGTATCTATTGGTTTACCTAAACAGTTTTATATACAGACTATTGCAGCACATCTCAAACGCCGAACCTTGACAAATTTCAAAGCCGTTGATATTTTATTGGACATTTTCTAAAAAAATCCGTTTTAAGACAAACTATAATTACAATATTTGAACTTTATAACTACGTTAATAACTACAATAAAATCTTGATATTGATATAATTTCTATACATAATTTTAAACGTCAGGTTTGAAATGCATAGAATTAGATTGTGGTAACCGAATTAAAAATTAATTCGGTTGTACCTACAGCATTCACTAAAAATTCGGTTACAGCAACCGAATTGATGCCAAGTTCGGTCGTTGAAACTGACTTAAGGCTAAGTTCGGTTGTTGTGGCCAAATTGATACCAAATTCGATAGTTACAACCGAATTGATGACAAAATCGGTTGTTGCAACTAAATTGGTGTCACATTCGGTTACTTCAACCGAATTTAGTACCAATTTCGGTTGTTGGAACGGAATTGATTCCAAATTCGGTTGCTCCAACCGAAATTTAGGAAAATTTAGTTGACAGAACGAATATTGTTGAAGATTCAGTTGTCAGAACCGAATCGATTATGAAACGAGGTTTCTTCAACCGAATTTCAGTTGTGGGGACTAAATTCGGTTGTGGCAACCTCAGTTCGGTTATAGAAACCGAAATTCGGTGGCAACAGCTGAAGTTACGGTTGCTACAACCTCTTTTCAAACAATTAGTTCTCTGGGTGTGGGTTCGGATGTTTGGATTGGGATCAGAAACCACTTCTTTTCCTCCATTCTCAACAGACGGGCTACCCAGCCCATGACTCACTAGAAGCGCATCAGATTACGACAGCTCGTACCTACTGCTGTAGTCCGGGCGATCGGATAGCACCCGCCTGTCTTTTTCAGACAGACATGGCTGCTTATGTGTATTCTTACGACGGCGCATGCTTTGCGATAGACACATTTCTTTCTATGAGCTCTGGATCTGTTTTTAGTCTTGCCTGCCTTGATCGAGGTAGACCTCGCACCAGTCACCCCATGTCGGGTGTTATCGGGAGGTAAGGATAGGGCTTTGTCAATAATGACGCCAAAGTCGCAAGAATCTCCAGGTGGAAAAAGTTTAATTGACAATCGATATTTACGTAGACTCTCCCCTTCCCACAGAGTAACCTTTAGTTCACGCAGCCTAGGCCATGCTTTAAGCCGCCACATCGCCGCAAGGTCGTTATACCCGGCGGGGGATGCTTGCACGTATGTATATGGATGTTCCAAACATATAAATGGTTCTTGCGTAATGTTACAGGGTCCGTTTTTCCAGCATGTAGAGCATTCGATAATGACCCTTAGTGTTTAAAAAT